>CM076689.1:109612936-111031686 GCA_038501925.1 Xenopus petersii | reverse complement strand
TCAGTGACTTCTAATATCCTTATCATTTACAGTAGGGGGTACATTATCCCTTATAATACATGAGTGATACTCAGAGTTCCCTGTATAACTCAGCCTGCAGCCTTGTGCCTTTATATGGTCACAGAGATGCCATATAGTTGTGGGTAAAGTCGGGGAATGACTTACTCATGCAGCTGTTAAGGTACAATTACTTTTGAGTGTGAGTAGTTGCTGCAAGTTATTGTACAACACCTGAAGGTGGGAAGGGTTAAAAACCTGTAAGAGAGATTCTATTTATATAAAATAGTGAGAAAGTTTTAAAGATATGGATTGCTACAGTTAACAATGTGTGTTTTGTTTAAAAAGCCGATCCATAAACGAGGCCACTGTGCTCAAAAAATGCCTCCATGGGAGGGGCTGTTTCTCTTATTAACTGCCCAATCACAGGAGCCACGTCGACCGGCCTCCTTGAAAAACCTATTTGTGTCTCAACCTGACTTCTCTACACATATCAGCCTGTGTGCCCTGTTCAATTCAGATCCATGCAGGAGTTATAAGACCCTGCAGCTGCTGGGGGGGCACGAGGGGACCATTGAGACACTGACTGATAAACAATTTCATTTAGATAAAAAACTAACTTTGTCCCCCAAATTTCAGTTTACCCTAAATTATTTTGCTGTTGCACCTAGTACATTTTTGTTATACCAATTGTACCTGGCACTGTTCAGTTGTTCTGCCTAGACTTCTCTAGACAAATGTAACTGGTTTAGCCAAACAGAAGTGGTTTAGCCAAGCGGAAGTGGTTTAGCCAAGCGGAAGTGGTTTAGCCAAGCGGAAGTGGTTTAGCCAAGCGCAACTGGTTTAGCCAAGCGCAACTGGTTTAGCCAAGCGCAACTGGTTTAGCCAAGCGCAACTGGTTTAGCCAAAGGCAACTGGTTTAGCCAAAGGCAACTGGTTTAGCCAAAGGCAACTGGTTTAGCCAAAGGCAACTGGTTTAGCCAAAGGGAACTGGTTTAGCCAAAGGGAACTGGTTTAGCCAAAGGGAACTGGTAAAGCCAAAGGGAACTGGTTTAGCAAATGACGGGCTATGAGCAGGGTTGCTTTCTGACATTCCCTCTTTTCCCCCTGAGCACCACACTGCTGCTATTCTATATGGCCGCTTTCTGTATTTAGCCCTAAATCAAGTTATTTACAGTGAAAACAAGGCAACACATTCTGAGCTTCTGAGAAGAATACTGTCCTTGTGTGGGAATTTCAGCACTTAAAGGGGAACTATGGATAACCTGCACGTGTCTTTATGAAGGTGCTTTACGACTTGGGTCTTTATTTATCCCCCCCCCCCAAAAAAAAAAACGCTTGTAAAACAAGTTTTCCTTATCCAGTTTGTTAGTACAAAGCAGTGATCCTTGGCTATTTCCTTTCTGGTTTTCACTTACTTGCTCTATAAATCTCCTGCGCTTCTGAGAATCATCCCTACTGGGTGAAACAAACTAAACCTAGTCACTACCTTTGTATATCATCATCATCATCATTTATTTATATAGCGCTGTCAAGATACGCAGTGCTTATATATACAGTATGCATATACCCCACATATATACCCTTAGGATTCCCAGCCTAAAGGCCAGTTAAGACACTTGAAGGCAATTATAGCATGGTGACTGTTACCCCAATGTTTCTATATATCTGTAACCTTGTTATGAGCTAAGGGGGCCCAGCCTGAAGGCCAGTTAGGGTGCTATGAATTCATGCTAATAATATTTTTGTAATTGATGTTTTATTGGATTTTAACAAGGTCAATCCCTTATGTAGTTGTATTGTAGTTGGCACCTGGCAATCAATTCAAACCATTCTCTTAAATCAATTGCCACGGTCTGTTGTCCATGCTGAGACTATGGTGGCAGGTTTTTTGGCTGCAAGCTAATTACCTCTTTTTCTGCAATTTGTAGGCGTTAAAGTTCCTCGTAATTTTCGACTTTTGGAAGAACTTGAAGAAGGCCAGAAAGGAGTGGGCGATGGTACGGTTAGCTGGGGGCTTGAAGATGATGAAGACATGACACTCACGAGATGGACTGGCATGATTATCGGACCTCCTAGAGTAAGTTGCTGCAGGAAGATGAAAGTTGTGGCCTTGATAAAAATGCTGTCTAACAATTTTGAAAAGCTAATGGGTTTCCAGTTTAGTAACAACATTTCTGCTCTTTAGCTGCAGTTAAAATAAATCTCACGTTGCAGGAAATTGTGGCACTTAATATATATAATTTTACACTATGCAAATCCCTCTAACTATAGCATGCTGCAATATGTATTCCTGTTTTGCATCACTTACTGTAAAAGCAAAGTCTGATGATCTTATCCTAATTTGTTGTTCCTCTCTCTTTCAGACAGTTTATGAAAACCGAATATACAGCCTTAAAGTAGAGTGTGGTCCCAAATACCCAGAAGCACCTCCATTTATTAGATTTGTAACAAAAATTAATATAAATGGAGTCAATAATTCTAATGGAGTGGTGAGTAGAGCTTTCTTGTATACTCAAACAAAATAAAACAAGACAAAAAAAAAACTGTCAATGAATATCTGACACCCAACTGCTGCATGAAGACAGAATGAAGAGAAATAGATGTTGAGAGAGGAATAGTGAAGATAAAACTTGTCAGAAAGATGCAGAATTTTTAATTGTTTGTATTTAGAACGTTTCTTTTTTCAGTGTGATGAAGCTTATATTTCATTTTTATTTCTGCAATAGTTTCCCTTTAAGGAATCTGATTGGGTAAACCTTCTGCATATGAAATTAACCCCACAGGCTGCCAACTTTGCAGATCTCCCTGAGAATTCCTCATCAACTAACTATATGAAGACCTTAAAGGGCATGTAAAGGCAAAAAAATAAAATCACATTTTTACTTTCTTTAATGAAAAAGAAACCTATCTCCAATATACTTTAATTTAAAAATGTGTACCGTTTTTATAAGAAACCTGACTGTATGCAGTGAAATTCTCCCTTCATTTACTGCTGTGGATAGGAATTGTCAGACAGTCCCTAACTTCTCTGCAGGGAAATAATCATACTTATGAACAGCAGTTTCCCTGTAGAGCAGTCGGCGACTGTGTAGAGATTTGTATTGGATTTTATTTTTGCCTTTACATCCCCTTTACTGTTTCCAACTCCAGCTGCAGGGACAAAGATCATGGAGCCAGATTTAAACAGATAAACTGGGATTCTATTTGGAGGATTATTTTGCTGCAGCCACTGGTTCTGCAGAGTCTGAGAAAGTTTATATTAAACAATACAAAAACTATAAAATCCACATTAGATTACATGACAACACAGGAGCCAGTGCAGTCTGTATATTCTGATTATTAATCAGTCTTGCTGTATAGGCTTCTGCCAGATATTATTTGACTTGTGCTGTTTTGATCATTTATGACGATCCCTAAGCAGCCCAGACCACACTGAGCATGTGCACAGTCTAACTATATGAATTTCTTTTCATTGGCTAATGCCTCCTTTTAAACCAGTTTCTCTGTTTCACACATCCGAATAACCCGCCTTTATTTGCCATGCTCTGACTTTTTCTCATTTTTTCTGTTTAGGTGGACCCCAGGACCATATCCGTTCTAGCAAAATGGCAGAATTCCTATAGCATCAAAGTTGTACTCCAAGAAATGCGGCGTCTAATGATGTCCAAAGAAAATATGAAATTACCACAGCCCCCTGAAGGACAATGCTACAGTAACTGAGAAAATCAAAAACAAAAAAAAAATCACAAAAATTGATAAAAAATAAACGGGGGGGGGGGAAAAAGAAAGAAACCGAAAGGAAACATTTATGCCCAATGTAAAAAAAATAATAATTAAGCTTTCTTCATTTTCCACAGTAGTAAATTTTCTAGATACATCTTGTAGGCCTCAAAGTACCGCAAAAAATTAAAAATGAAGTTCCAGAGATAAAAATCAGTATAACTTAAGACTGTAAAACTTTACTAATATTTTATTTTTTCCTCCCTTCCCCCCCTCTCCGTTCCCATCCGATATCTGAGTCGTGCTGTCAGGTCTAACCACTGTCTAAATAGTTTTGACTTCTGGTGTCAAGAAAAATCTATTTAAATTTATTACTGTACGAGAGGAGTGTGGCTCATTAACTCGACTGTGAAAACATGTATCACACAATCACATTGCTGCAGAATTTATTTTTTTTTTTTCCTTTTTTTTTTCTTGGGGCCTGGTTTTATTTTCTTGCTTTTGACTTGTAGTTAACGAGCTGTTCATGAGTCCCACAAATGTCCCTGTACCTGCTCCCCTTCACCTGCCCTCCCCCCCCTCTCTATTTTTATGTGTGCCTAGCTATAAACTGGGCTTCATGGACTACTAATGAGAATGCGTGCTAACATGGGTCATCCCTCCCTTTGTGTTCTCTTTAATAAATGCTGAATGTGGCATATTGTGGGCTGATTGTTTGTTTGTTTTAACAGAATATAAACCTATGTTTGCCCATGAGTTTGTTTGGTTTAACTATCCTAATGCTGACTAGTATATCTAGCTGTTTTGTGCTGCTTCCTCTCTGTGGGCTGAATCCCACCCAGTTTTGAGCAACCAGCAGATGTCTCATTGGACCAATGTTCAGGTTGAATCAGGTTTAGTTAATGATTGTTCTCTTAAGGAGAATCAGGTGTATTAGGAGTCCATGAGGCCCCCGGGACTGCTAGTTATTGGAAGCAGGAGAAACATGGTGCAATAAAGAGCTCTGGTTGGAAAGGAGTCACTTTGGAGTGGCAAAGACTCCCTAAATCTTCAGTATTCTCTGCTGTTGCCCATCTGACGTCTGAGGCTTCAACACATTGTCAGAGAAACATCACGATATACACCATCACTTGTTTTCTTAGGCTGGTGGGGAGAATGTGAAGTTTGAATTTGGTGACAAGGAGCAAAGGATTGTATGTTTGGTGGCCAATGTATTCGCTGGGCAGAAATGGAAATGGTTCTTATGTATTTGCTGGGATGTGATATAGAGGCTAATCTCTTTATTGGGAAGAGATAGAGAGACTAAGACCCAAGTATTTGGTGGGAAGAGAGAGACAGAAGCCCAAGTATTTGGTGGGAAGAGATGCAGAGACAGAGGCCCAAGTATTTGGTGGGAAGAGATGCAGAGACAGAGGCCCAAGTATTTGGTGGGAAGAGATGCAGAGACAGAGGCCCAAGTATTTGGTGGGAAGAGAGGGAGAGACAGAAGCCCAAGTATTTGGTGGGAAGAGATGGAGAGACAGAGGCCCAAGTATTTGGTGGGAAGAGATGGAGAGGCAGAGGCCCAAGTATGTGGTTGGAAGAGACAGAGGCCCAAGTATTTGGAGAGAAGAGATGGAGAGACAGAGGCCAATTATTTGGTGGGAAGAGATGGAGACAGAGGCCCAAGTATTTGGTGAGAAGAGATGGGGAGACAGATGTCCAAGTATTTGGTGAGAAGAGATAGGGAGACAGGGGCCCAAGTATTTGGTGGGAAGAGATAGAGAAACACACAGAGGCCAATGTATTTGCTGGGAGAGCAGAGGCTATAAAATATTCTTATTGGAGACTGAGAGACAGATTAAATGGGAGCTGACGCTTTCAGGGAAATAAATGATCACATGGCCTAGTGGCATACCAGGAAGCTCAAGCTGTTAATCGCTTTCATGGACCAAAACAAAAGTTCCCATGGGAGTAGTGAGATTCTAATGACATTCGGAACACCACTGGAAAAGCCTGCAGAAAAATGTGAAAGTCTACAGTTCGTTAGAAGCATTTTTATCTGCATGTGTTTGGCGTGTGGGAAGAACTAAAGGAAAGACACGTAGAGACGAGAAGAGCTCCTGGCTGGAATGAAACCATGGACCCCAGCTTCAAGGCAGCATGGTAACCACTCTGCTCAAAACGACACATTTTTAGAGAGTTCATTGTGGCCTTGGTCTCACCATGCTATTTTGTTTTTAATTGATGTTTGTGGGCTCAGTCTCCTTAACCCCCCTCATAGCATTATTCTCAATGTCTATATTTTAAACGCTCCTCTGGACTTACGTTTTTAATTTATTTATTAAAAGTTAAGTTTTATTGTTCCTTGAGTTATCGGATTCAAAGATGGGGTGGTGCAACTTTAAGGGTTAATCTTTTTCTCTTTTGTATTACTATTATTCTCAATGTCATAAGTTAGCAGTGGTTGTGGCTGTGCAGGCAATAGGGCAACTCTTGACAAGTAAAAGCAAACAACCTGCCTATAGCATGCCTAGAAATGGCAAAAAACCTATGCTGTCTGGGTATTTCCCATGTATTTAGGCCAGCCCTGCAGGAATTGCCCCTAAGTTTGCTCATAGCCTGTACAGAGAGATACCATAAAACTATGGCAGCATAGGAATTCCCTGTACTAAGCACAATTCAGCAGGAACAGTCCCCTAAGTTTGCTCATAGTCTGTACAGAGAGATACCATAAAACTATGGCAGCATAGGAATTCTCTGTACTAAGCACAATTCAGCAGGAACAGTCCCCTAAATTTGCCCATAACCTGTACATAGATATACCATAAAACTATGGCAGCACAGGTATTCCCCTGTACTAAGCAAAATTCAGCAGGAACAGTCCCCTAAGTTTGCTCATAGCCTGGACAGAGAGATCCCATAAAACTATGGCAGCATAGGTATTCCCTGTACTAAGCACAATTCAGCAGGAACAGTCCCTAAGTTTGCTCATAGTCTGTACAGAGAGATCCCATACAACTATGGCAGCATAGGTATTCCCCTGTACTAAGCACAAGTCAGCAGGAACAGTCCCCTAAGTTTGCTCATAGTCTGTACAGAGAGATCCCATAAAACTATGGCAGCATAGGTATTCCCCTGTACTAAGCACAATTCAGCAGGAACAGTCCCCTAAGTTTGCTCATAGTCTGTACAGAGAGATCCCATAAAACTATGGCAGCATAGGTATTCCCCTGTACTAAGCACAATTCAGCAGGAACAGTCCCCTAAGTTTGCTCATAGTCTGTACAGAGAGATCCCATAAAACTATGGCAGCATAGGTATTCCTCTGTACTAAGCACAATTCAACAGGAACAGCCCCAAAAACTTGTTCATGGTTTCTTTATAGAGATGATTATTGTTATTATCTTTAAGATCAGACTTAAAAGGTTGTTACTTATCGGCAAGTACTGTATCATTTGAAGATACTTGTGCTAAAAAATGCATTCAGCAAGCCAATTTCCATTTAATGGACACTAGAGGGCACTAAAGGACTGCACAGCTGTACTGTAGGCAAGATAACGGAGTTGCTGCTCACGGCACCTGCTAAATTATGGCCTATAGAAAGTTGTCTACCCTACTTCCCCTTTTATACATGGCACCTATATAATAATAATAATAATAATAATAATAATGTAAAGTTGCAAGTCTACCATGAAAAAAACATATATATATATATATATATTTATTTTGTAATAACTACGTTGCCTTAAAGGGTAGTCAAATCATATTAGAGAAATTAGTGGAAAATGTTGGGTTAACAAACATTCCTGTCTTTATATTAGAGGCTCACATTGTATAAAGGGAAGTCCACTTTTACAGACTGAACGTCTCCAATGTACAGCCCTGCCTACTTGTTAAGGTCTCTGCTTAATGCCTGAGATTCTTGCTGCTCTATAACTTTATGAACTACCCGACTTAGAAATATTCAGAGTAACAAAATATGATATTTAAAGGGACGTTGGAGTGATAGTACTTTAACTTTGGCTGTTTTCTTACATGTTCAATTTCAGCATCAGCGTCGGTTCCAGGAGGAAGTCGAGACTCTGGAGAACTGGAACGCTGACAGATGGAGATAAGACCCTCGCTATACATAATATATCAGAGGTATCTTTGATTTTTTTTTTTAAAAAAAAAAAGGAAGACTCCCCTATTCCCCCTGGCTTCAACTTTGGTGCAAGATTTGCAACCAGATGTTTCTCAGCTGCCTGACCCTCGTCCAGCAGAAACCCAAAGAAAAGAAGTGTGCTGGGTGTTTAAAGCAATAATCTAAACAGATCTGGGGGTTTCCCCCCAACAAATCATTAAAACCTTCACACGCTCCTCTGTGCAATGTGAGTTTCCTTAGAGAGAATCTATATTTTATTCATGGAGCATTGGATATCCTGCTTGGGTCAGTCATGGCCGACCACCTGCTAATCTCAGTTCCACTAACACGTCTCTCTACTCGCCGGCGCCAGAGAACCTTGGTCCTACACTATGTGATAATTTGTGTTAGCAGATCATTTAGAATAAGGAGGGCAGCGGTGGGGCCGGCGAGCAAGTGAAATCACTATTTGCCTCTATGTATAAACACACGTAGACAAATTATTTAAATTGTGGGATTTGATTAGAGGTGGAACCGGGTTGGGGGGGTTAGACATCCTCAGAAAATAAATGGAGATCATTATAAACTGTTGGACAGAACTGGGTTCATAATTGCTGCCTGTGAGATTCCTTCTCAGTGCTAAACAATCCCAAAAAGAATGCAGCGTGTTTGCTGCCCACAGCACCATACGAGCCAATAGTATAATCTGCGCTGAGGTTACCGGATGAGATGAGAAATTAGGGACACTTCTAATAAATGCAAAATGATGGGCTGCACTGATTGCACTGAAATGATATCCTTGAAATTCAAGATGGCTTAATTTTTTTTTAGATGGACAGCTGGTTCTGACTTTGGAAACAATGTCAGAAATAGAAGTGATTGCAGAGAACAAAACAGGGTTAAGCAAGCACTGTTTTAAATTTTATTTGCATGGGCAAATACATGTACAATGTATGCATTATTTTAATGAAACCTATAGTAGTGGTTATATGATAGTCTCTGGGAAGGCAGTGTGACTGTGGGATAGCAGGTATAGTAGGGAGAGATGGTGTCTATAGTAACAGTGGATAATAGTCTCTGGGAAGGGAGTGTGACTGTGGGATAGCAGGTATAGTAGGGAGAGATGGTGTCTATAGTAACAGTGGGATAATAGTCTCTGGGAAGGGAGTGTGACTGTGGGATAGCAGGTATAGTAGGGAGAGATGGTGCCTATAGTAACAGTGGATAATAGTCTCTGGGAAGGGAGTGTGACTGTGGGATAGCAGGTATAGTAGTGAGAGATGGTGCCTATAGTAACAGTGGATAATAGTCTCTGGGAAGGGAGTGTGACTGTGGGATAGCAGGTATAGTAGGGAGAGAACTTATTTAGTCCAACCCATATTAATGACCAAGGCTGAGCATTACAGGGTTAAAATGAAAATAAACATATTTAGAGGAAAATGTGACATTAGTACAGGGGTTACATATTCTTGGAGCTCAACAATTCGTAATAATTAAAGCACTCCCCCTTAACAAAAACATTTTTAAAAAATTCTCTCCTGCCTACTTGAGGCTGAGGGGTTGAGACACAGGGGATGTAATTGGGAGCAAATGTATAAGATGTTTCAAATCAAGGCACCGAGGGGAAAGCCCTGCACATGGTGCAAAGACAGAGATCGACTTTGAGATTTCTCTTTCCTAAGATTTAAAGGGATTCCTAGAGCCTGTGATTATGTATAGAGTAGCCTTAATGGGGAATGTCATGTTGTACAAATATGAGCATCTGGTAACACTTTATAACATGCTACATAAGACACAGGGAAATCATGTTTTCCTCCAACTGCCATATTTATTTGTTATATGATCACTTATTGCTCCTACATAGAAACTCTAGGGGACAGGGAATTAAGAGGGCTTATTGCATTGCCATTTGTACTATTTTAAACATCATTCATATCTAAATGGTACTGAATTCATGAAAGAAGTTTAAATTCGGTGGCTGTTCCTGCTGAATTGTGCTTAGTACAGGGAATACCTATGCTGCCATAGTTTTATGGGATCTCTCTGTACAGTCTATGAACAAACTTAGGGGACTGTTCCTGCTGAATTGTGCTTAGTACACGGGAATACCTATGCTGCCATAGTTTTATGGGATCTCTCTGTACAGACTATGAGCAAACTTAGGGTACTGTTCCTGCTGAATTGTGCTTAGTACAGGGAATACCTATGCTGCCATAGTTTTATGGGATCTCTCTGTACAGACTATGAGCAAACTTAGGGGACTGTTCCTGCTGAATTGTGCTTAGTACAGGGGAATACCTATGTTGCCATAGTTTTATGGGATCTCTCTGTACAGACTATGAGCAAATTTAGGGGACTGTTCCTGCCGAATTGTGCTTAGTACAGGGGAATACCTATGTTGCCATAGTTTTATGGGATCTCTCTGTACAGACTATGAGCAAACTTAGGGGACTGTTCCTGCTGAATTGTTCTTAATACAGACAACTTAAATGCCAATGGCATCTAAACATAAATGCCAATGGCACAAGTGATGTCCCCAAATTTCCAGTTTCAACCCCTATAAACTAATGCTGCCCACTGTCCCCAGCCCCCTGCTTTCTGTCTCTCTTCCACTAAAAGTAATTTTCTGTTGCCACTTGTCATTGAAACATATAGAAATCTGTGTGTAATTTGCCCCATAGTATAATAAACAGAGCTGATTGACTAGTGAGAAGGAAGCGGGGCAGGTAGGGAGAGCTGGGCATTTATTTATCTAGTTAAATCATAGCCTTACCCAAACAGGGATGTGTTGAAAAGCTTTCAGTCGCCATTAAGGCCAAAAATCCCCAAACGAACAGTGAAATATTTATTTTCCCACCTTGTTTATTGTCTTTGTTTCATTTCCACTCATCTTTTTTTTCCTCTGTCAGAGTTCTTTCATTCCAACTGAAACCCCAGCACTTATTCCTCATCGCTAAACATTTTAACCGTATAACAAATATATATATATATACTATAGAACGCTGCTGTTTTCTAAGGATCTTGAAAGGGTCCGTCAGTTTATTGAACATGAAAACAAAAGAAGACTGAATGATTGGTCGCAGTACCACGTTCTGTAGTTTATCTATAGGGCTGCAAAAGAGCTGCGCCACCATCTCATCTGTGTTGCAGATAAAATATTGGGGTTGGAAAATTCCCCTTTCCTAATTTGAATGTATTTATTGATTATTTACCCCTTTATTCTGCCCCTTTCAACTTGATTAACTCCATAACATCAATCTGGTTGGTGTGGAACCAAGATGTTGCTCATTTACTGGTGTGTTTGGGGTCATTGTCTCATTTCAAGGGCATAAGGCAACACGACCTCTTCAAGTATTTGGATGTATTGAAACTGATCCAAGATCCCTGGTATATAATAAATAGGCCCAACACCATAGTCTGAGAAACATCCCCATATCATGATGCTTGTGCCCCCGGTTTCACTCTGTACTGTGGCTTGAATTCAGTGTTTGGGGATCGTCTGCGGCCCTAGACCCAAAAAGAACAATCTTGCTTTCATCAGTCTATAAATGTTGCGCCATTTCTCTTTGGGCCAGTCAACGTGTTCTTTGGCAAATTGTAAGCTCTTCAGCACACGTCTTGTTTTCAACAATGGGACTTTGCGGGGGCTTCTTGCCGATAGCTTGGCTTCACATAGGCGCCTTCTAATTGCAACAGTATCACAGGTAACTTTACTCCTTCTTTCATCTTCCTGGAGCTGATCATTGGCCTTGCCATTTTGGGTATTCTTCTATCTATTCCAATGGTCATTTTCAGTTTTCTTTCTCGTTTTTCAGGTTTTGGTGGCATTTTAGGGTCAGGACACACAAGCAGATTCAGGGAGATTAGTCACCCGGCGACAAATCTCCTTTTCTTCGGGGCGACTAATCTCCCTGAATTGCCTTCCCTGCCTTCCCGTCGGCTAAAATGTAAATCGACGGCAGGATGGCACTTGGACTGATTTGTTTTCCGAAGTTTCCTCGTTAGGCAACTTCAGGCGATTTTGGAAAATTAAGCACGGGTCGGGTACCCGCAGGTTACCCGTAAAAACCTGCTGTACCCTGCAGGTTGCAGGTAGAAGTTTCAGGAGTGGGTATAGGCGCGGGTCAGCGGTTCTCCGGGTTTGCGGGTCTTCTCAATAGCGAGTTTTACTCCTTTTTTTCCTGATCACGCCTACTTCCAATGATGTCAAATACAGTTTACAATGATAGCACTTCCTGGTTTACTCCTTTTTTTCTGATCAAACTAACTTCTAGTGATGTCACTTCCGGTTTACAATGACAGCACTTCCTGTTTCTTGATGATCAGCGGGTTGCGAATCAGGTTGCGGATAAGGTACTTGCTGTTCGGGTAGCTGGTCCAAGTGGGTAAGTATGCGAGTTGTGGGTCTGGGTGCGGGTCGGGTTTGGGTTTAACAAATTGGTTCTGAGCAGGGCTCTAGCTCCGAGTTCCATCCCGCTGGCGATTTTGATTCTAGCCGGCGGGAGGCAGTTGGGGAGATTAGTTGCCCGATGAAAAGGAGATTTGTTGACTAATCTCTCCGAATCTGCCTGTGTGCCCTGACCCTTTAATCTTTTGAGATCATTTTAGCTGAGCAGCCTATCATTTTCTACTACACCTACTAGTAAATTATTTGCCATGTAGAAATATAATTTCTACCAAAAACAGTGATTGATCAGGTTAGTGATGTTGCACTGCTATTATTCTGAACACAACTGTCTATACAGGTATGGGACCTGTGATCCAGAATGCTTGGGACCTGGGGCTTTCTGGATAATGGATCTTTCTGTAATTTACCTTAGGTCTACTAGAAAATCACCTCAACATTAAAAAAAAAAACCCAATAGACTGGTTTTGCTTCCAATAAGGATTAATTATATCTTAGTTGGGATCAAGTACAAGCGACTGTTTTATTATTACAAAGAAAAAGGAAATTGTTTTTAAAATGTTGGATTATTTGGTTAAAATGGAAACCATGGGAGACGGCCTTTCTGTAATTTAGAGCTTTGTGGATTATTAGTTTCCGGATAACGGATCCTATACCTGTGTATATACTTTAAACTTACATCTACACAGGGTATATTTTCACTTTAACTACAGCAGATTAAGTAAAATTAATTATATCATCTCAGGCCCCAAGAATTTCTCTAATGTAAGTGACAGAAACCAGTGCCCTATTAAACATTGAAAAAAGGATTATTTTGAAAACAAAAAACTAAAAATCAACCAATGAGGATGTTTGTTATATATGTTGACGGCACAATGATCTGGGCTGGTTTAAATCAATGACTGTTGTTGCTTTTATAAATACCTGGCGCTCTTCAACCTCCTCTATATGTAGCAGCCTAATTCTTGCACCAGATTAAAGGCAAAGCGAACAAAGGCCTGACAATTCCGATCACTTCTTCTCTCTATGACCCTATTGCATAAATGACATTAGCTGAGCCCTGATCTATAAACACTTGATGTGAATAGATTCATGGAGTCCAGTGGCTCTTATTTAGTGCATTAGCCTCCTAATTGCTTTTAGCACCCTTTAATACAGCTCCGTTAGAATGCAAGCTCAGCGTGTCGGACTATGAGCAGCAGAGGTGAAGCCTCGAGACAAAGGGGCGGCATCATTAAGTGACTGTCCCATTGTCCCCCGACACTGGTTTTACAATGGAATCACGCGGTGAATGGCGGATTGTTTTCACGCTGCAGTGTCTGGACATAAAAACAGATTTAGCACGTTAAAGGGCAAAATAAAGCAATGTTTAAGGAACATTTGTTCCTACGTTTAGGCTAAAAAGTGTTTAAAGTGGCAGCTTAATATCCGATCAGCCTGTGTGTTAATTTGCGTAAATACCTAATCATGGATTAAGTTATCCTATTCTGACTCCGGAACTCCGGATAATCGTTATATTTATTTTATAGTTGAGGAGGGGGAAAAGTTTGTGGTGGGCAAGTGTGGGTGAAATGTTGTACATACATTTTGTGCAGTGATCTTACCGTTATGCCTGGGGTTGATGCAAATCTTGTTATCCGTTCGCTACAGACGTTCTGGGTTAGTGCAATTCTCTGAATCCTGTTCCGCTAACAACGTGTAGATTTACCTTCATACCGTTGGGTGCCATTTCCCGACCTGCCACTAACCATTCAGATCAAATAAAGTAGTAAAAGAACAGATCAGCCGATGTTCTGCCCTGACAGCAATCGTACGAAAGTTATGTCCGACACAAGCTGGTGACAGTCTCCCACTGATATCGTCAGATCGGCAACACATTTTCTAACCTGTACAATCAACTGAACAACCGTAAAAATGTTGGGACACTCCACACACGGCCCGAAAATTGTACGAAACAGAGATTCGTACAATCAAATATTAACGTCTATGGCCAGCTTAAGTCTGCTCTTTGGAGCCAAACTGTATCAGTCTGATGATATGATTATGCAGACCCGGGCCTGTGGTTATGTATAGTAGGGGTGAAACTTTTGTCATACAATCCTGTCGGTCAATCAGATTGCAAATTAAAAGGACCCCTTTGCTCCTTGAATCTGTAGGGGACAAAGGAATCTGTATAAACCAGGGGTCCCCAACCTTCTTTACCCGTGAGCCACATTCAAATGTAAAAGGAGTTGGGGAGCAACACAAGCATGAAAAATTCTCTTGGGTTTAGGGTTGCTATATATTTAACTTTTTTCCCTATTAATAACATAGGGATCAGCCATCATTTTTCCTATATATTTAACTTTTTTCCCTATTAATAACATAGGGATCAGCCATCATTTTTACCGGCCAGGTCCGTAAAATACCGGCCAGCTGGCAACCCTACTTGGGGTGCCAAATAAGGGCTGTGATTGGCTCTTTGGTAGCCCCTATGTGGACTGACAGCCTATAGGAGGCTCTACTTGGCACTATACTTAGTTTTTATGCACTTAAAACTTGCTACCAAGCCTTGAATTCAAAAATAAGCACCTTCTTTGAGGCCACTGAGAGCAACATCCAAGGGGTTGGAAAGCAACATGTTACTCATGAGCTACTGGTTGGGGATCACTGGTATAAACCTATGTTGCCTCAGTTTAATTTCTTGTGTCCAACACTAAACTAAACCCTTTCGATCAGCTGGGAGCCACCAAATAGCCCTGAAAGCTGATAGAGCAGAATCTTATCAGATTACATATCATGGCCCCCTCCTTACAAGAAAAATTCTCTTATCCGTGGGTTATTATCCACATTTAACCACGTCGTTATATGAACCAGGACTTTTGGGATCTTTGTTTTCCATCCCAGCATGGGACCTTCTCAGTGTGGATCTGGCCCTGTCTCTAATTGCTTACAGGTACACTGCAGAATTTAGGAGCCTCCATTCTTGTAAATCACCCTAGCACATTCCTGCTAATGCTATACCCCTCTGTACTGATTAGCCCCCTCTGTGGCTCCCAGCGACCTCCTGCAGAGTATAGGGGGGGCAGTGTCTGAGGGAGGGGGGAGGACAGCAATGGGGAATTCATGGCCTGCTTCTCTGATAGCATTAATGATGGAATGTTAGTGCCCTCAGTGTTCCACCATCAGAACTAGACGGAATAACAAGAGAATAATGTTGTCTTTAGGGGGGGGGGTGTATTATTTGTCATCCAATGAAGGTTTAGAAAGAGTGAAAATAAAGGGATACTGTCATGGAAAAAAACTTTTTTCAAAACGCATCAGTTAATAGTGCTGCTCCAGCAGAATTCTGCATTGAAATCCATTTCTCAAAAGAGCAAACTGATTTTTTGATATTTAATTTTGGGGCTAGACCTATTGTCCGTTTCCCAGCTGCCCCAGTCATGTGACTTGTGCTCTGATAAACTTCAGTCACTCTTTACTGCTGTACTGCAAGTTGGAGTGATATCACCCCCTCCCTTTTCCCCCCAGCAGCCAAACAACAGAACAATTGGAAGGTAACCAGATAGCAGCTCCCTAACACAAGATAACAGCTGCCTGGTAGATATAAGAACAGCACTCAATAGTAAAATCCAGGTCCCACTGCGACACATTCAGTTACATTGAGTAGGAGAAACAACAGCCTGCCAGAAAGCAGTTCCATCCTAAAGTGCTGGCTCTTTCTGAAAGCACATGACCAGGCAAAATAACATGAGCTGCACCTACACACCAATATTACAACTAAAATTTGTTGGTTCAGGAATGAAATTTTATATTGTAGAGTGAATTATTTGGAGTGTAAACAGTGTAATTTAGAAAAAAAACCAATATCATAGGGCACACGCTCAGATTCGGGGAGATTAGTCGCCCAGCGACAAATCTCCTCTTCTTCAGGCGACTAATCTCCCCGAACTGCCTCCCGCCGGCTAGAATATAAATCACCAGCTGGATGGCACTCGGAGCACTTTGTTTTCCTTAGTCGCCCAAAGTTGCTTGACGACGAGCCTTCGGGCGGCTTCAGGGAGATTAGTCACCCCAAAGAAGAGGAGATTTGTTGCCGGGGACTAATCTCCCCAAATCTGAGCATGTGCCCTAACCCTTCGATGTATCATAAATTTCTACTCCCAGCATGACCGTCTTGCTGCCCAACTTCATCTGCCCCACCTTAACTTTAGTTCATAGTCCAGATAGTCCAAAGCAAGGACAGCAATAACTGTAAATAGGAGTCTAGGTGGCAAGAGGAATGACCAACATAAACAAACAGTGTCCCCCTCCTGGTGGTGATTTATAGAATGGAACAGCCTTTGGCCCCTAATATCCCAGACAAAATTTGCACTGGTGCCTGTGAGGGGGGCCTGAGATGTTTTTATAGCCTGTTTGTTTGATGCAGATCCAAGTCAGCTCATTGCTGATAAGAGCCCTACTGTCCTGTCCCATTGGCTCCTCTTCACACTGCTGCTGTGCCTTTAACATTCTTGCAGGGACCCTTCCTGTTATAAAACCCCAGGTGGGCTTCACGCCCCTGATAAGGTACCAGCCTGATATTCCCACGGTGGCCCATTCTCTCCCCCAATCCTTTGTTATTTTATGGAAATCACTGCCTTAGAAAAATAACTGCAAAAATAGCAAAGGGACTGTGCTTTCTAAATTAGGGTATACAACAGAATGTTTTCTCAGCCAGTTAACTTAAAAATCAATGAATAAGGGTTATAAATGGGGCACAGGTTTTGTGCCATAAGAGTATAGCTTATTGTGTGCCCAGAACATGCCTTCTTTGTATATTTGTATTTATACATATGGGAAGGAGGTGCCATATTGTTTCCCTTAGACAGTACAGTATGAGGGTATAGCTTATTGTGTGCCCAGAACATTCCTTTTCTGTATATTTGTATTTATACATATGGGAAGGAGGTGCCATATTGTTTCCCTTAGACAGTACAGTATGAGGGTATAGCTTATTGTGTGCCCAGAATATTCCTTCTCTGTATATTTGTATTTATACATATGGGAAGGAGGTGCCATATTGTTTCCCTTAGACAGTACAGTATGAGGGTATAGCTTATTGTGTGCCCAGAACATTCCTCTCTGTATATTTGTATTTATACATATGGGAAGGAGGTGCCATATTATTTCTCTTATACAGTACAGTATGAGGGTATAGCTTATTGTGTGCCCAGAACATTCCTTCTCTGTATATTTGTATTTATACATATGGGAAGGAGGAGCCATATTGTTTCCCTTAGACAGTACAGTATGAGGGTATAGCTTATTGTGTGCCCAGAACATTCCTTCTCTGTATATTTGTATTTATACATATGGGAAGGAGGTGCCATATTGTTTCCTTAGACAGTACAGTATGGGGGAATAGCTTATTGTGTGCCCAGAACATTCCTTCTCTGTATATTTGTAGTTATACATATGGGAAGGAGGTGCCATATTGTTTCCCTTAGACAGTACAGTATGAGGGTATAGCTTATTGTGTGCCCAGAACATTCCTCTCTGTATATTTGTATTTATACATATGGGAAGGAGGTGCCATATTATTTCTCTTATACAGTACAGTATGAGGGTATAGCTTATTGTGTGCCCAGAACATTCCTTCTCTGTATATTTGTATTTATACATATGGGAAGGAGGAGCCATATTGTTTCCCTTAGACAGTACAGTATGAGGGTATAGCTTATTGTGTGCCCAGAACATTCCTTCTCTGTATATTTGTATTTATACATATGGGAAGGAGGTGCCATATTGTTTCCTTAGACAGTACAGTATGGGGGAATAGCTTATTGTGTGCCCAGAACATTCCTTCTCTGTATATTTGTAGTTATACATATGGGAAGGAGGTGCCATATTGTTTCCCTTAGACAGTACAGTATGAGGGTATAGCTTATTGTGTGCCCAGAACATTCCTTCTCTGTATATTTGTATTTATACATATGGGAAGGAGGTGCCATATTGTTTCCTTAGACAGTACAGTATGAGGGTATAGCTTATTGTGTGCCCAGAACATTCCTTCTCTGTATATTTGTATTTATACATATGGGAAGGAGGTGCCATATTATTTCTCTTATACAGTACAGTATGAGGGTATAGCTTATTGTGTGCCCAGAACATTCCTCTCTGTATATTTGTATTTATACATATGGGAAGGAGGTGCCATATTATTTCTCTTATACAGTACAGTATGAGGGTATAGCTTATTGTGTGCCCAGAACATTCCTTCTCTGTATATTTGTATTTATACATATGGGAAGGAGGTGCCATATTGTTTCCCTTAGACAGTACAGTATGAGGGTATAGCTTATTGTGTGCCCAGAACATTCCTTCTCTGTATATTTGTATTTATACATATGGGAAGGAGGTGCCATATTGTTTCCCTTAGACAGTAGCTTATTGTGTGCCCAGAGCATTCCTTCTCTGTATATTTGTATTTATACATATGGGAAGGAGGTGCCATATTGATTCCCTTAGACAATACAGTATGAGGGTATAGGTCATACTGTATTGTCTGTATATTTGTATTTATACATATGGGAAGGGGGTGCCATATTGTTTCCCTTAGACAGTACAGTATGAGGGTATAGCTTATTGTGTGCCCAGAACATTCCTTCTCTGTATATTTGTATTTATACATATGGGAAGGAGGTGCCATATTGTTTCCCTTAGACAGTACAGTATGAGGGTATAGCTTATTGTGTGCTGTATTCCTCTGCTGTATTCATGGAAAGACATAGACATATCTAAAATAATACACAAGATGAAACTGCCCCACGCATGAGAGATCCCATATATCAGTTGCAATTAGGACACATACAGTGGCATGAGTTGTTGTAGCGCAGGCTAAGGAAACGTTTATATGGGGCAGTGAGATAACGTATAGATGTTTCTGTGGGCACAGGGCTTGGCAGTTCCCTCTGTAGCTGACGGGTCTCAGTGTGAGTCCAGGAACAGACGGCTATTGATGCCAGAGACTGCTCAGGTGCCGTGTCTCCCATAGTTTGTGTCCTAACTGCAGCCTGTGTCCTGACAGCACTTGGTGAAATTTAGTGTGAAAAGGCCTCTGTTACTTCCCGGCTACATGAGAGGATAAGGCTGCAAGTTGTGCACAAGTTCTACATGTGGATGAAGTGTTGTCTGTTCTAGACAAGTGCAAATGGGGATACAGTTTAACCTGTCAGTGCCGGGCTGCAGAATGGGGCCACGAAATCTCTAGCACCAAAACCGTGACCATTTCAAATAAATACTTGAATTCAATCTCTGTAGGGGGTGTAGGTCAACACCATGTTATTGCACAGGACATTACAGAGCATATTCTCTCGTTCGCATCAGCGTTTCCGCTGGCAGAGCTTACAATCTAAAGTCTCCTGCACAAGCAACAGAGCTGAGACAGGGGACAACTGCTGTCATATAGTGGGGTCCCTGCAGAAGAACAGGGTGGGTTATCAGGTACAGCAGGAGATGATAGAGGAATAGGTCAATATGGCAGCGGAACATCAAGATGAAGACATTAGGGGTGCAAGATGAAGATAGAAGAGCATTTATTTCAGTGTACAACTTCCAGGCCGTCAGCTGATACAGAAATGGAGATGAAGAGGGGGTTCTAATTGTATAGTTATGGAATGCCCAGGCAGTGATTTATATGTCTAATCCGTTATCATCTCGTTCCGCTGTCCTCATTTGGTTGGCATATTGATTTTCTGTCTCCATCTACTTCTATGCCATGGTGTGTAAGAGAAATCATATCTTACAGGTTGCCACCTGGCCAATATTTCACTGGACTAGCCGGTAAAATACAAGCCAAGGTCAGGGCTGGTATTAAAAAATGTATATATTGGCTGGTATATTTGTAATAATTAGAATATCCGCCTTGTCCTACTTCTAGTCCACCCTAATCAAATCCCAGCTCCCACAAGAAGCCGCGCTACCCACCAATTGTTTGTTAAAAAGTGGCAACCCTATATTTTCCAGGATTTTCCAGAAGCATCTTGTTCGTGGAATCAGATACAGGTATGAGATCCGTTATCAAGAAACCTGTTATCCAGAAAGCTCTGAAATATGGAAAGGCCGTCACGCATAGACTCCATTTTATCCAGGTAATCCCCGTTTTTTAAAAATGATTTCCTTTTCTCTGTAATAATAAAACAGTATCTTGTACTTGATCCCAACTAAGATATAATTAATCCTTATTGGAAGCAAAACCAGCCAATTGGGTTTATTTAATGTTTATATGATTTATAGATTTAGGGTAAGGCCGACAGGCAGATTCAGGGAGAATCGTCGGCGAGATGGTACTCGGCGGGATTCATTTTAGGAAGTCGCCTCACAAGGAAACTTTGGGCGACTTCTGAAAACGAATCGCGCCGTGTGCCATCCCGCTGGCGATTTACATTCTAGCCGGTGGGGAGGCAGTTCGGGGAGATTAGTCGCCCCCAAAGAAATGGAGATTAGTCGCTGAGTGACTAATCTCCCTGAATCTGCCTGTGTGCCCTGACACTTAACTAGAGTTGCCACCTTTTTCTGAAAAAAAAATACCAGCCTTCCTATATATTTATCTTTTTCCCTATTAATAACATTGGGATCAGCCATCATTTTTACCGGCCAGCCCGGTAAAATACCGGCCAGCCCGGTAAAATACCGGCCAGCCCGGTAAAATACCGGCCAGCTGGCAACTCTACCCTTAAGGAATGAAGATCCAAATAAGGGAAAGATCTGTTATCTGGAAAACCCCAGGTCCAGAGCATTCTTGATAACAGATCCCATTACTGTATTGCAAATATTAGAGTTTCGCCCAATCCATTATTTTGGGATTCTGCCGAATCCCGATTCCTTCAGGAAAAATTAGGCCCAATCTTGAACCCACGCCCTAATATGCATATGTAAATTAGGGCTAGGAGGGGTTAAAGAGACCCGCACGCAGTGCACAGTTAAACATTTATTTCCATCCTTGTTTGAGTGTTGAAAAGTCATGTGAATTTTGTCCAGGCACTTGAATTCAAATCGTGCTGAAAAAGGCCAAATCCTGGCTGAATCCAGAACTGAATCCTGGATTCGGCACATCCCTTTCATAAATATATATATATATATATATTGTTTTATATGATGTACAACTTTACCATACCTCTAGTAACTAAGAACACCACTAGAATATTTCCCTGCAGTAGACATTTGTTCCCTGTAGTATTACACACCATTCCATCCCTGCCATACATTGCATTCTTCTCCTGCACCGGCTGCAAAATGCAAGATATTTTTGTTGGACTCATCCACCTGCAGTACTTAACGTTCCCCAGCCTGCACTACACACCATTCTCCCCCTGCAGTACCCAACATTCCTCCACCCTCATCCACCATTCCTTAGCCACATTTATTTCCATTCAGAGAGTAGGCAGCCAGTATGGAGAATGAGTTTGAAGTTTACTCAACGTCACAGAACAGGAAGCACGGACGCAGAGAATTACGGAATTTGGTCTTTGCAGCCGCAGAGTCGCTCAGGATTATTCCCATCTGCAACTTATTAAACGTTAACATAAAGGTAAACTTCCCCTTAAATTCTCCAAGTCCCAAAGATTGCATTCCGCTGAACCAAGTGTATTTTCCCTTTAAAGAAACAGGGCTGGTGTCTTCCAGCCAAAATTAGCCTGTAAATTTGGTTTCTCGCTTTTCCAATGAATGGATTCGCCACCCTCTGTGATGGATTCCGTCTACTGAATCTGAGCCTTGATTTCTGGGAGACAGGCTCCAGGTCTCCTGCTGGGAGGGTGCAGAGGTCAACGACCTTACAGCGAATTAAAGGACAAGCTAGCTCTTATGAAAGCCACCCCAGAGCAAAAAAAAAAAAAAAGAAAGAGGAAAATAATTTTGGAATTCCACTTGACACCTAAGTCTGTTTGGGGGAAAAAAGTGTGTTTCCATTGGCTAATAACTTGGCAGACAGATAGGCTCTGTGCAGAGCGGCTCAGTGTTGCTTTAGGGATTCTTTAAATATTCCACATGGCCAATGTTGTTCTTTGGGCTGCCATGTCAATGCTTTTTTAATGATGCAGCTTTAGAGTCTCAGTGTCTACTTATCAGCTCCTTTGCCTCCCCCCAGGCCCCTGACATAATCGCACCACTGTTCCCTGGTTCCAATGGTAGTGCAGGGGGGGGGGGGACACTTGAATGCCGGATAATCTAACAGAAATCTTGGGAAAATATATTGTTCCTAGGCCTTATTGACGGGTGCATGATGTCATCGGATTTGGCCTGCGTCTTATTTCCGAAATTCCTTGCCAGGGTATATAACATGCAACGCGAGATTCCGGAACATTCGCAGAAAGAAATCTGTACATTTCATCAGGTTAAACAGGGACACGTTGTTAATTCAATAACTGCAATAACATTATCTATAAACTTTATATATATATATATATATATATATATATATATATATATATATATATATATCTATCTATCAGGGAATTGCCAACGTCATCATCACCCTGTAAGTAATACCAGTGATCTCAGTGTTCTGTGTTTGGAGCAGGTGCTGCAGATCTGTCTGTCTGTCTTTCTATTTGTCTACAGTGTCTATTTCTCTCTCTCTATCATATCTATCTATGTATTTATCATCTATCTATCATCTCTCTTATCCAGAGAGTTCCGATTTATGGGATGGCCATCTCTCCTAGAGGAAAACAAAGACCCACTTAATCTAGATCTCTATCTATCTATCCATCTATCCATCTATCCATCTATCCATCTATCCATCTATCCATCTATCCATCTATCCATCTATCCATCTATCTATCTATCTATCTATCATCTATCTATCTATCTATCTATCTATCTATCTATCTATCTATCTATCTATCTATCTATATCTCCCTCTCTCTCTCTCTCTCTCTCTCTCTCTTTTATCATCTGTCACTATCATCTGTCTGTATAAATATTGCCTAAATTGACCTTGTTCCGTGTTCAGTTCTTTATAATTCCATTAATATGTTCAGGAGGCACTGACCCACTTAATCTAAACTAGGAGAGGAACCCAAAATGTAATAAATTGGGTCTCTTATAGTAGTAGTATAGTAGTTGAGGCTGAGAAAAGACACTGATCAAGCTTTTTGTGCAACTTCTAGTTCAGTGCAAGACAACTGTTGGTATATAGTTCTCAATCAAGGCTATTTTGTGTAAAAAACTCACATGTGGCTGCAATTGGACTCTCTCTCTCTCTCTAAGTCACATGCTGGCATTGTTTTGGGCCTAGCAAGGGTTATGCAATGAATATTCTTTTTGATGGTTCTACCCTTGCAAAACTGCCAATTCCAGTGAAAGAACTGGTGAGCGTCAGGCATTAGTATGAATGATGGAGTCTCTCTGGTGAGTAGACGCTGACTTGTCTCTACTCAATAACTGGGAGGCCGAGGACAGATTCAAGTGAATGTTCTGAACAAATACTTAATTGCTTCTCAGTCTGTCAGTGTGAGGGGGACTAACAGGTCCTCGCATGTTTTGTATGGAGATGCTCTGCAGGGGTCACAGTATGGACAGGAATTCCCCTGTGCTGTCCTGCAAGAGATAAGGCTGCAGGGGTCATTCTGCATCACTGCCTTCCTCTGTGGGCCTGACCCTTACAGCAAAACAACACACTCTATTGTTGGCCCATGATTGGAACCTTGTATGCACTTATGTGCTCTGTGTCACAGCAAAGAGTTAAATGTCAGGAACTGAGTTTTACCAGGAGAGATTTGGTTAACTTGACTCAGTTGCTGGGTTCATAGTATCATATAGGGGCCCTCTGAACTATTGGAATAAGTAATATTCCTATTACATCACATTACATTGAAACTGCTTATTAGTCAGTGCCCCCCCCCCTCAAATACCAGTGTTACACTTTATCTTCTAAATTGTGCTTAGTACAGAGGAATACCTATGCTGCCATAGTTTTATGGGATCTCTCTGTACAGACTATGAGCAAACTTAGGGACTGTTCCTGCTGAATTGTGCTTAGTACAGGGAATACCTATGCTGCCATAGTTTTATTTATGGGATCTCTCTGTACAGACTATGAGCAAACTTAGGGGACCGTTCCTGCTGAATTGTGTTTAGTACAGAGGAATACCTATGCTGCCATAGTTTTATGGGATCTCTCTGTACAGACTATGAGCAAACTTAGGGACTGTTCCTGCTGAATTGTGCTTAGTACAGGGAATACCTATGCTGCCATAGTTTTATGGGATCTCTCTGTACAGACTATGAGCAAACTTAGGGACTGTTCCTGCTGAATTGTGCTTAGTACAGGGGAATACCTATGCTGCCATAGTTTTATGTGATCTCTCTGTACAGGCTATGAGCAAACTTAGGGGACTGTTCCTGCTGAATTGTGCTTAGTACAGGGAATACCTATGCTGCCATAGTTTTATGGGATCTCTCTGTACAGGCTATGAGCAAACTTAGGGACTGTTCCTGCTGAATTGTGCTTAGTACAGGGGAATTCCTATGCTGCTTTAGTTTTATTATATATCTCTGTACAGACTATGAGCAAACTTAGGGGGCTGTTCCTGCTGAATTGTGCTTAGTACAGGGGAATACCTACTTCATTGAATGATCATTGGAAGTACATGTATTCTGTTCTGTTCCTCCTCGTCCATCAGATGGTTCCCCTGTCCCTAAGAGCTAAACATCTCACTGTCTGTTGCCTGGAGCACAAAGAAAAGTCACTGCAGGTCATCAGTTCTCAATAGGGACTCTCACACCCCGACTCCCCAGTCTCTCAGTTGTTCCAGTCAAGGACCCATCCATTAAGAGTTTATCTCCCATCTGGTCACTGACCTGCTGAGCGACCCATGAAGGTGGTGGAACATCATGATCCACTTAGGCAGTGGCCGGAGAGGGAAAGGCACAAACACCCAGGGAACAATTGGCCAATTTGTTATTTAACGAATCCATTAATGGCAGCCTGTTTTAATCTGCACTGATTGGGGGGAACCCCCTCGAGCCAACCTGCGCCCTACCACAAATAATTAGTCTGATGATTTTAATTAGAACAACTTCTTTGCCCTCGGTGCAATTTAACGGGAAGGAGACACATCTGCAGCTGTGAGCAAAAGTATCCGAAAAGTGCATTTCATTCCCAACAGCCACTAATGAAAGAAAATACAACTTCCCAGAGAAGATTCTTGCTGCTTTTAATGTTATGTATAAATGTAGCATTTAGTTCTGACTCCTGGAACAATGTAGCAGACATCAGTTCTCCTCCAGCCCTGTTAAACTGCTGGCTACATTGATTCAGTAGCCACAACCATTACTGCAATAAAATATAAACGACCAGTGCATTTCAGCTGCTGCTAGGATATGCTCCAGCAGAATTCTGCACTGAAATCCAATTCTCAAAAGAGCAAACAGATTTTTTTATATTCAGTTTTGAAATCTGACTTAGGGCTAAACATATTGTCAGTTTCCCAGCTGCCCCCAGTCATGTAACTTGTGCCTGCACTGTAGGATGAAACTACTTTCTGGCAGGCTGTTATTTCTCCTACTTAAAGGGATACTGTCATGGGGAAAAAAATCTGACATGGGGCTAGACATATTGTCAATTCCCCAGCTGCCCCAAGTCATGTGACTTGTGCTCTGATAAACTTCAATCACTCTTTACTGCTGTACTGCAACTTGGAGTGATATCACCCCCCTCCTTCCCCCCCCCCCCCAGCAGCCAAACAAAAGAACAATGGGAAGGTATAATCACATTTACTTTACAGTGCTGTGCAATATGTTGGCGCTATATAAATACATGTTAATAATAAAGGTAACCAGATAGCAGCTCCCTAACACAAGATAACAGCTGCCTGGTAGATCTAAGAACAACACTCAATAGTAAAAACCCATGTCTCACTGAGACACATTCAGTTACATTGAGAAGGAAAAACAGCAGCCTGCCAGAAAGCATTTCTCTCCTAAAGTGCTGGCACAAGTCACATGACCAGGGGCAGCTGGGAAATTGATAAAATGTCTAGCCCCATGTCAGATTTCAAAATTGAATATAAAAAAATCTGTTTGCTCTTTTGAGAAATGGATTTCAGTGCAGAATTCTGCTGGAGTAGCACTATTAACTGATGCATTTTAAAAAAAATATGGTTTTCCGATGACAGGATCCCTTTAATGTAACTGAAACAGTCTCAGTGGGACCTGGATTTTACTATTGAGTGCTGTTCTTAGATCTACCAGGCAGCTGTTATCTTGTGTTAGGGAGCTGCTATCTGGTTACCTTCCCATTGTTCTTTTGTTTGGCTGCTTGGGGGGGGGGTTAATATCATTCCAACTTGCAGTACAGCAGTAAAGAGTGACTGAAGTTTATCAGAGTCACATGACTGGGGGCAGCTGGGAAACTGACAATATGTCTAGCCCCATGTCAGATTTCAAAATTGAATATAAAAAAATCTGTTTGCTCTTTTGAGAAATGGATTTCAGTGCAGAATTCTGCTGGAACAGCACTATTAACTGATTCATTTTCAAAAAAACATGTTTCCCCATGACAGTATCCCTTTAAAGTTCATTATTGCCACTTGCTACTGCAACAGTTGTCGGGAGAACAACTTGTAGCCAGTGCAGCCACCCCACACCTTTTGTCTTATTCCCTTCCCTTTAGATTGTAAACTCCTTTGCACAGGGCCTTCCTCATCTTTTGTACCGGTATTGGTTGTGATGTATGTTACTCCATATGTTCTATGTACAGTATGTAATTAATGTGATTTAGTTGTATAAACACATTTATTTTACAGCGCTGCGAAATATGCTGGCGCCATATTAATAAATGTTAATAATAATCATATATTAATAATATCACAATCACATCCGGAAATATATAGCGGCAAAAAGACCGCAACTTGGACAAAATCAACAAGAATTCATCAATACTTTATTGACATTATCTACTATATTTTTAGCTGTAGGTAAAGCATTTATTATCCTGACTGCTCACTATAGCTGCTAACCTCCAGGGAGAGAGGAGTAATATATGTAAACTGTAGTAAACAACATTACAAATAAGTCCTTTCCCTTCTGGCAGGCGGTGTATCCTGTGCCCACAAAACATATAAATCATTCCCAATCAGTGTTGCTCTCACTGTCTTTTAAATATCTACACACTGGTTTCCTGGTTCACGTCCTGTCTTTGTTAATAGGTTTCCAGATCTCCCCATTGTATTTGGATTTGAAATAACACTTTTCCTTTAACCTTTTGCCTGGAGACAAACCTGATGCAAAATTCTCTGCCTGACACCTGCCAGCTCCTCCTTACCTGCTCCTACTCTGGGGGGCGCTAGGCTGCCAACTTGTAGGCACAACTGAGAACTCTATAGTTTATGGTCACATAATCCCTCAGTGACTTCTAATATCCTTATAATCTACAGTAGGGGGGTACATCATCCCTTATAATACATGAGTGATACCCAGAGTTCCCTGTATAACTCAGCCTGCAGCCTTGTGTCTTTATACGGTCACAGAACCCCTCAGTGACTTCTAATATCCTTATAATTTACAGTAGGGGGTACATTATCCCTTATAATACATGAGTGATACTCGGAGTTCCCTGTATAACTCAGCCTGCAGCCTTGTGCCTTTATATAGTCACAGAACCTCTCAGTGACTTCTAATATCCTTATCATTTACAGTAGGGGGTACATTATCCCTTATAATACATGAGTGATACTCAGAGTTCCCTGTATAACTCAGCCTGCAGCCTTGTGCCTTTATATGGTCACAGAACAACCCCTCAGTGACTTCTAATATCCTTATCATTTACAGTAGGGGGTACATTATCCCTTATAATACATGAGTGATACTCAGAGTTCCCTGTATAACTCAGCCTGCAGCCTTGTGCCTTTATATGGTCACAGAACCCTATTACTTTGTATCTTGCATTGAATGAAACAGGAGTGTAATATATATATATATATATATATATTTTTAACTTAATTTCCCCATTAAAACCACAGTACCGCTGCTTAGTCCCTCAGAGCGATGTAGTATTAAAAGCAAACACAGTCAGCATAATATTTGTATTATTGTCCCGATTTCAGGAATTCTGTTATTCCGGGACAGCCACTGAATTCCTAACACAAGAGGCAGTTATTTATGTTAAGAGCTGCGGTTAATGGCTCATGATGTAGCAGCGAAAGAATAAAATATATCCCGAGACGCCAGTCTCAGTGGGAATGCAGCTTCTACAAGGGGGTGATTGACAGACCTGGTTCCCAAGAGGTTCATAGAAGTCTCTAGTATTCAGGTCTGTGAATAACTGCCTGCAAGGAATGGTGCTTTGGAGGAACCTATGGGCTGGTATTTGGGGTTATAAACGAGGCACCTTTCTCTTTGTAGGGTGCAATGGCACACTAAAGGTTAAAATAGCGGTTTCCTGAGCTCACCAAAAGGAATTTTCTGGTGCAGCCCTAAATTATATTGTCCGTTTAATGTCCCTACAAATCTGTTCACAGAGACCCCTAAGTGGCTGAAGGTTATGGGAATCATGTGTTTGAATAATACGCCATTCTGTCCCATAGGTGCCTATTAATCATCCCAGAAATGGCGTATTTGCATTAAAAAACTGTGTAACCGTTTCGACACCCACCATTTGGGAGCGCTGCAGACGGCCAGCCCTTACCAAAATAACTCAAAGTGTCCCAGGCCGCTATTATTTTTTTTCCCTCGGAGGAGATTTATTTGCTTAAACTGTAAAGAGACAGAGGTAGCGTGAGATTTTGACCCAAATCTGCTCCGGGCAGAGCGTCCGAGAGAATTCGCGGTTGCCCTTCTGGGGAAAAAAAATCCCCCAGTTATTTAAGACACATCTTAATCTGGAGCTTCCTCTGAGTTTCCTTTGTGGAAATGAGATTTTTTATTTGTTTGTAATATTGAAACAGGGACTTTATTGGGCCAACAAGGAGCTAAATATGAAGGAGAATTCCCAAGCTGGTGCGACTGTTTATCTTTAAAGGCAAAATAAACATTATGACTTAAGAAACAAAGCTGCCAGTGATTGCAGAGTTCTCTTTGCACAGAGGAGCTGCCCTCGGAGGTGGTAGCCGGCAATGATACTGGAATTCTGGTGGAGAATTCAGCATTGTGGGTATAAAAAACATGGTGAATTTGCACATTGACTCATCAGTGAGCCCTCATTGGACTGGTTTTAAGTACGGTGGTAGGATTGCTACTTGAACTAAAGGTTGGGTAAAACTGATATAATCTTTAAATGTCACCATCTTACCCTACTGTGACTTTTGTAGACTTTCCTGACCTACTATTGCTTTCTTGCTCTATTATCCCCATCTTTCTCTACTGTTGCTATCTTGCCGCATATATGGGGAGCCCAGGGCACTTATTTGCACTATCCCATTGATAGCTCCAGTGGTAGGACACTGACTGGAGCAGTCAGCCCCCATATGTAGCACCCTATACATGCCGCCACCATTCCACCAACTGGAGACCTTTGAAGCTTCAGTCAATAGGTGAATCCTTTTATGCAGGTTGGGTAACATTGAAGTCAACTGTTGCTGTTGCCATCTTGTCTTATTTTGACTATTATACCCCACATTAACCACCATGACCTACTGCAGCTGCCATGCCCTACTATTGCCATATTGCTCTACCATCTCCAACTTGACCTTCTTTTGCTAGCTTGCGCTGCTATTCCTCCTTTTCTCCATCTTCCTTCCTAAAACTGTTGAGACCCCTTTATTATTTAAGACCTGGCCAACCACCAATATTTATATCCCTCCTAAAGACCATTCTGTGGTAGGACAGTGGCATAACTAGAAGTTACTTAGCTCCATTGCTTGGCTCTTTTGACCCATATTCTGATCTGTTGTGCATGTATATTTTTTGGGTGAAGACCTATTCTCCATTGTGCACCCAAGCTGTAGAACTATTCTTTAACGCCCATCAACTGGAGACCTTTGAACCTCCAGTGAGCCCATTGGTGAGCATCATTATTTAGCACCTTCAAAAGACATTTTGGCAGTCAGGTCCCGGAGACCTTTGTAGCTCCAACTAGTTTAATGGTGAACATCATTATTCAGCAGAGCACCCTTAAAAGAAGTTACCCACTGCCAGCACTCCTATGCTGCACCATAACTATCTACCACCCACTTTTGTAGCTCCAACTAGCCTGTTGGTGAGCAGCATTATTGAAAAGGATAGCACATACTGAAGATGTGTTGGCTTTGCACAAGTCACCATTATTGCACCAACTGGAGACCTTTGTAGCTCCGTCGGCCAATTATCCTTCAGAACAAGACGACACCTGCCGGAGCTGTTACCCTTTGGATTTATCAGTCCATCAGCCTCGCTCAGCTCTTTCCAGTACACTACAGCTTACAGGGGAAAATATCGAAATCACCTTTTTCCCATTTCTTTACACAGAGGAGCGAAGCAAGGGGTCCATTTTATGTCCCTGGAAACTATTTGCACGAGCTTTTGATAAAACACTCTGTCAAACAAGAGACTGAATAAATCACAAAGTGTTACTGAGAAGCATTACAGGTTTTTCTTTTTCCCTTCGCCTTTTTTCAAAACAACGATCATGGCATTTTTTTACCCCACGGATTGATGTGCGCAGAAAATGCCAACTACAGCAGCCTAGCTGGAGCCATGGAACATCTGGATTGCAGTAAAATTACCCAGAAGCAAGAGAGCATTTCAGTGAGGGGTCAGCAGTACAGAAAGAGGTTGCTGAAAAGAGGCGCCACCCTCGGTCTTTCTGCATTTCCTTGTGTAAACACATGTGGCCAAAAGGCATCTTTGGTCACCGTTCCCCCTTCTCTCTCTCTCTAGAACAGACTTCCATAAAGGCTACAAACAATGCCCCTATTATTGTTCAGAGGGGACTTTCTTCCCTCCCCACTTGCTGTAGAAATAAAGGGAAAGCCTTGCGAAGAAACAGATTTTTTTTTTCAAGACGATTGGAAAACGGTTCCGCAAGTGCCGGATTTTTCCATCTGCTTCCATTTTCTTTTGTCAGATGCTGTCACAGTGTAACCTCCTTATCATATATGCATCTACAAGGCTTGGGGTATTAGCCCTTGCCCTCCCAAAATCACAGGGAAGGGGGGCTTTTGATAAAAACACAACAAACATATGTTGCTTTGTAACTGTTACATACGGCTGCAGTTCTCGCCATCCTTATAACAGATGAAGGAGGCTGGTCACAGGTTGGACATCAGTCCAAATCAAAAACATTTAAGCACCAAACATGATTAATCTCTGTAGAATGACTCACCACAATAGACCAGTAGCCCAGGTGCTCCTGCCCCAGGCCCTCAGCTCAGGGGAGCAGACAATCCGTATGCAAACAAACAAGTGTTGGTGCAAGGCACTCTGGTAGCCACATATAGATCAGACCAAAAATTGATAGATAAAAATGGATAACCTTTATTTATTCAAACATCGCTCGCCTATCGCGTTTCGTCATAGGCATGTTTGCACAGGTTGGACATCCCCTGAAATACAACTTTTGGGGCCCCATCTTTCCTGCAATGCTTTGGTCCCCACATCTGAACTTAAATGCAGTAGTTTAGGGCTATTGCATGGTCATTGATATAGCCCATGTGACCTGCTATATAAATGGCCCATGTGTTAGACTCAGTAGGCAAAGTGTTTGTAGGTTGGTTTCAGGTTAATGGGAATAGTTGGGTGGTTGAAAATAAATTGTATTTGTATTTTTAAAGGAAATCCTAAAAATGGCTACCTATGGAGACAGTATATGCCTAAGAAAGAAGATGGCCCCAGAAGACCCTACTGCTAAGTACTCAGTGCCTGCCTCATTGGCATTAGAGACCACAGAGGACCAAATCTGTTGGCAGGAAAAATTTAGTCCAAAGAACTGGGGCAAGTATGTTTCCACTAGTGTGTTTCTAGTCTAAGGACCTGCCTTGCAGCTTTAGAAGACTGTTAAGAGGGTTTCTAGTGGCGCCCCTAAGTACTGCATCAGTGCCGACATCAAGAGATTGATCCAGGGAACACAAAGGACCAAGTGTGTTTGTAAGGGAGTCCATAGTTCAAAGAACTGTTTCTATAAGTAAGGGAAGATTGTGTTTTTAATGGAGCGTTTTAGTTTTAAAAACTTCCTCAGCGCCTATATGAAAAGATGACTCCAGAGAGGGTCAAGTGAATCTCTAGTGGAGTCACTAGTGCTAAGTGCTGTCTCAATACCAACATGAAGGAATGGCTTTAGAAATTCAGTTGGATTTTTGTTAGAATCCTTAGTTCTAAGAAACATCCAAGTGCCCATGTCATGAGATGGTTCATGAGATGAGGGCAGTTGGTTTTTTTAGTGGAGTCCCTAGTATTGTTTTAGAGCATAAGAGCTTCAGTAGGGTTTTCCACTGGAGTCCATGATCCTATATATTAACTCACTGCCCACGTTGGGGAATGACAAACAAAGAGGACCACTGCCTACATCAAGTGATGGCTTCAGACACTAAAGTATCCGGAGGGTTTATAGCAAAGTCCCAAATCTTACATTTTGCATACATGTGTAGAACATTCTATGTAACTGTCCGTGTCTCTAGTCCTGAGTTCTGTCTCAGTGCCAAGATAAGTAGATGGCTTTACTGGGCCAAATAGTTTCTTTAGGGCTGAGTACTACTACTGTGTCATCGCCAGGAGTTCTAAAAACCATAATATAATGGAATCCATCTGTGGATATAAGGGGATTTGTTCAGGGTTTCAGTTGTTTCCAGTGGAGTCTTTTGTCTAAAGAAATTCCTGAGTACCTATAATAGGAGATGATTCAAGACCTCCAGGAGATGCCAAAGTGCTTATTAATGAAGTCCTTAGTACCATCTTAGTGACCAAAACAAGAGATGTTCCAGAGGGTCAACTTTGTTTTTAGTAAACCTTCTGGTCATAAGTACTACCTCAATGCCTTGGCTTCCATGGCACCTGACAGCTAAGCCAGTTTGTGTTAAAGTCTCTCTATCCCTTGTACTAAGTGCCCCCTCATTGTTTAAATCAAGATATGGCCCAGAGATCTAACGCAGACCCTAGTGCTAAGCACCTGCCCACAGATCACTGGCAGCCAGTTTATTAGCACCTGACATAGAGGTTTGTAATGTAAAACCCCTCTGATTGCTGATTTTTTGGAGAAAGAACACTAAATCCTTTGTACCTTGTCATGAACATCCATATTTTTAACACTTTATGAGTCTTCTTAGAACACAGCCATGGGCAACTCTTCTTGTTGCACCATTGGAAACACAGAATTTATGCCATCTCCTCATCCCAAACTCCATTGGTAAAGTAAAGACGCAAGAAAGACAAGTTAAGTGTGGGATGGAATTTCCTGCCTGTGGCCCTGCTGGGTTATAGGGTGGGATGACTAAACTCCTACGGTGTCCAGGAAATGCCCTTCCATGACTTGTTTCTGACACGTGGGAAACTGTTCTATGGTCAGAGTTGCTGAATGCTGCTTAAATGTGTTGTGCCAAATCCTGGCTCTCTAATTGTAGTCGGCACGGGTAGAGATGCAATTGTCTTATGTGTAACTACAGAGAAGGAATGTTATGTGCATATAGTTTAATGTTGTAATATACTGTTTAAAGCAAGGGTCTTTTTAGGTACCCTCACTTTGCAGCCGTCACTAAGCTGTGTTTCCAGGGGTACCCAGGACACAAATAATCACTCACCACAAATCTCACCCCAACTGGCCTTCAGGCTGGGCCCCCTTAGCTCATAACAAGGTTACAGATATATAGAAACATTGGGCTAACAGTCACCCTGCTATAGTTCCAGGGTACCCAGGGTACAAATAAGCACTCACCCCAAATCTCCCCCTAACTGGCCTTTAGGCTGGGCCCCCTTAGCTCATAAGAAGGTTACAAATATATAAAAACATTGGGGTAACAGTCACCATGCTATAGTTCCAGGGGTACCCAGGGCACAAATAAGCACTCACCCCAAATCTCCCCCTAACTGACCTTCAGACTGGGCCCCCTTAGCTCATAACAAAGATACAGATATATAGAAACATTGGGGTAACAGTCACAATGCTATAGTTCCAGGGGTACCCAGGGCACAAAGAAACACTCACCCCAAATCTCCCCCTAACTGGCCTTCAGGCTGGGCCCCCTTAGCTCATAAGAAGGTTACAAATATATAAAAACATTGGGGTAACAGTCACCATGCTATAGTTCCAGGGGTACCCAGGGCACAAATAAGCACTCACCCCAAATCTCCCCCTAACTGACCTTCAGACTGGGCCCCCTTAGCTCATAACAAAGATACAGATATATAGAAACATTGGGGTAACAGTCACAATGCTATAGTTCCAGGGGTACCCAGGGCACAAAGAAACACTCACCCCAAATCTCCCCCTAACTGGCCTTTAGGCTGGTCCCCTTAACCCATAACAAGGTTACAGATATATAGAAACATTGGGGTAACAGTCACCCTGCTATGGTTCCAGGGGTACCCAGGGCACAAATAAGCACTCACCCCAGGCTGGTGGGCCTGTTTGTTGAGTAGGACATATAGTATGTTGGTTATGGGGTGGGATGCAAATAGCTTCTTTGGGCCCAGGGATCTGGTGAAAAACTGCTTGTATCTTTAGTCAGTCATTAGAATGTTCTTTAAGTTCAACTGTGCCCTATGGGAATCTAATACTTCTTCTAATGCTTCTCCGCTACAATGTTCGCCGCAAGATAGTCCACATGAGATACTGATGTCTTTCCTAATGCATTTTATCCCCACTGTGTAAATAAACCTTCTCAATTACGGCAATGGCTTTGACTTATTGAATTCACCATTAGGGATGTGACGGAATCAGCCCCTGTCAGCCCCATGATAAGTCATAAAGGAACACTTCAAATTTCGAGATATTATTTGAGCAGACCCTACAGTCTTGCCTTTTATTTTTCAGTGAAGTTTATCTAATCTTTCTTTTTTTTCCAGAGGGAAAGGAGGGCCCCGGTTCCAGGAGTAACAAGGAGAAAGAAACGTTGAACTATGTAGGGTGAGAAGTGGTGCAAAGAGATTGCAGACAGCTCTGCTCAATGGCTGCTTTGTGTTGTAGCGTATGGCCAGGCTCCTCGCCGAGATAAACCGTAGGTACCTTCCGCCATTGGCTTGATGAATAGAAATACAGGGAAATATCAGAATCCAGTCCTGCTTAATGTAAGCGAACAACTCAGGGTTCCTTTATTGCTGAACCGTTAAAGAAAACAATAGGAAAATGTGTGGTTTGCTGTGGCTGGTCTCTGGAAACTTGCTGTCATTTCATAACTGAACCTTTTAAAATGCCTGATTGGTAAGTCAAACATTCAACATAATTGAGTTCTGTAGGGGAGATGAAAGAAGAGCAGGCAGTAACCCTTCCAACACTTTCCTCTTGTCTCTATCCTTATATATTAGGTACCTATCTAGTGCTACCAATCCCTATTTCTGCAGGGAGATGAAAGAAGAGCAGGCAGTAACTCTTCCAACACTTTCCTCTTGTCTCTGTCCTTATATATTAGGTACCTATCTAGTGCTACCAATCCCTATTTCTGTAGGGAAATGAGAGCAGAGCAGACAGTAACCCTTCCAACACTTTCCTCTTGTCTCTGTCCTTATATATTAGGCACCTATCTAGTGCTACCTTTTTTTTTAGGGAAAGAAGGGCTAAACAGAAGCAACCAAAAACCATTTAATAGGCCTATTATTCTTTGCATTGCCTCAACCCTTAAATTGTTAGCTCTGTGGGCAAAACACAGACCACGATGGCATAATTCCTTGTGTGTTGCCCCTTAAAACAATCATTGCACTATTAGTATATATAATAGGACTTTTCAAGTCTTGCAGATGTATCTAGGATTTATACCTATAATCTTGCCTGCAGAATGTTCTAGATAAACTCATCTGTAATGTTCACACTTCAAAACCCTATATTTTAGCGGTGAAGCAGGAAAAACTTCCAACTCAGATTCATGTAGAAAAATAGAGTATAATTGGGATTCCCATAGGACACGGCCATTGACAGTGGTGGGAGAGTCAATCTTCCATACATACATACATGAGAAACCGCATTAAGATATTTCCTGCCTTCTAATCACATTGAGGCCCATTGACTGCAGCTTGTGGGCTAAATACTACCTACAGACATTAACTGCCATTTAACTCATTTCCCCTTCTTTTTCTTGTAAACCTGAAATATTTTTGCTATATTAAGTTGCCCTTTGCAATTATTAAGGACATGAGTACTTTGGCTTTCGGTGGGAAATGTCACTTGGGTAATTTATCGAGGCATCTTTATCACAAACGGCAGAAAAGGGAAAGAAAAAACAATGTTGTAATAAGCGGAGGTTTATTATGATGATGAAGAAGAGGAGGATAAATCAAGGAACGTAAGTGCCTTCGCTTTGCTAAATCTGATGGAATTAGAGCTATGTGAGATATGGGAATTTACATCTGGATTTTATATGCTGTTTTATAAAATATTTCGCTCAACAAGAAAGCATAATGCATGGTTACTGTCTGCAGAGTAGGGGCTGGGGCTGCATTCCTTTACACACATAGGATTTGTTGGCAGAAAGGAACCAATCAATCTTATATACCCATTGTATTGTATGGGATGGGTATTCTGATCTTTTTAAGGTCCTTGACAGTGTTTTAAACCTGAGCTTTTCTTGATAAGCAATATTAATTGTGATATGAATACCTAGTCATGAGGCTAGGCCAACAAGTAGCCAATTATATTATTAGAACAAGGGCAGGGCTAGACAAAGCTGTAGCCAACTAGAACACTAGAACAATCACATCAGTAAACTAATCAGTATCTAGTCAGAGCATTTGAACTTGGACAGAGTTAAGTATGGGTGTAACTACAGAGGTAGCAGACCTTGCGGCTGCAGGGGGGCAGGAGATATAGGAGGCCCCATGAGGCCCTAATTATTGAGCAATTTTAATAGATATTGGTAAAAAAGGACAATCTCTGGATATGTTGGAGGCCCTAAAATGTATTTGCTGTGGGGCCCAGTAACATTTAGTTATACCACTGGAGTTAAGTAAAGATATAGGCAAGTAGAGCACTAATCAGATGGCTAGGCCAACCAGTATCCAATCAGAGAATTTGAAAATGGACAGGGCTAAACAACGGTGTAGGCATTTAGAACACTAATCAGATGCCTTGACAAACTAGTAGCCAATCAGGATATAAGCAAATGGACAGGACTAGACAAAGGTGTAGGCATCTAGAACAACAATCAGATCATTTGACCAACCAGTAGCCAATCAGGGCATTAGAAATTGGACAGGGCTAGACAAAGGTGTAGGCAACTAGAGCACCAATCAGATGGCTAGACCAAGCAATATCCAATCAGAGCAATAGAAGTTGAACAGGAATAAGAAAAGGTGTAGACAAATAGAACACTAATCAGATGGTAGACCAAGCAGTATCTAATCAGAGCATTCAAAGTTGGTCAGGACTAGACAAAGCTGTAGCCAACTAGAACACTATAACAATCACAAGGCTAGACCACCTAGTAGTAATCAATGAGAGTATTAGAACAAGAACAGAGCTAGACAAAGGTGTAGCCAACTAGAACACACGGCTAGACCAACCTAGTCAACCCAGTATAAAAGTTTATCAGTGATAATTACTCCTGTGGATTCATAGGCAATGGCACAAGCAGATATTTAGTAGCAGATGATAGGTGAAATACCCTGGCATGCAGTTGTAACTATAAATATGCATTTGTAGATGAGCATGTCTGGGTTGGAACTTGGAAAAATGGGCATTGTGCCATCCTCACCCAAATGTTGATGGATTTAGATATGTATATATTCCCGAGTATCGGCACCTTGGCAGGTACAAATTTCTGGGGTGAAAACGCATAAACAGAGGCTGCAAGTTTCCAGATTCAAGATAAGGCTGTGATCATAGGAGAAGCAACGTTTTCTGCACCGATCAGGCTTTCTGTCTAACATGGCCTTATGGAATTAATGCAACTGCAATGGGTCATGTCTTGGGTTCTGTAACACATATCTTTTTATGCATGATATGAGAGGTCTTTCCATATTGGACCAACTTGTATTTTATCTTTAGAATCCCTTTAAAGGAGAAGGAAAGCTACGGAGGCATTTTATTGCCAATAGATTAGCTGCAATAGTGCAAGCTGGAATGCTATATTTATGCTGTAGAATGTTTTACCATATCTGAGTAAAAAGCTCTAGAAACTGTCTGTTTGTTTAGAATAAGAGCTGCAGTATTAATGTGGTGTGACATCACTTCCTGCCTGAGTCTCTCCCTGCTCTGGGCTCAGATTACAGTAGAGAAGGGAGGGGTGGGGGGGAGAGGAGCAAACTGAGCATGCTCTTGCCCAGGGCAATGAGGTTTAAGCTGAAGGCAGGAAGTCTGATACAGAAGCCCATGCGTATTCAATAGAAGGAAAGAAATGCTGTGTTTCTTTTGACAGGGGACTCAGTGTAACATTACTTTGGGGGTGTACTGGTATATTTATATAGACCTTTCTGATAAGGCTTACTTAGTTTTAACCTTTCCTTCTCCTTTATGCTTCTTTCCATTCCACCTTGCAGGCGTCTCATCTTAGGCCTTGGCTTGAAATCCTTGTCATGTTTTTGTATCTGCCCTTGTGCCGAGATTGTTCTGTGTCGTTATGTCACCTTCTGGCTCCTTCCCAACATCAACAACGCAGTCAATTAAAGGGCAAGGAGGAAAGGCTGCACAGTTATTTTCATTCACATGTACAATTAATACAATTAATCTTTCAGTTTCTTCAAGCTCTCTGCACAAAACAAAACTGAAATTTACCCACAGAACTTGAGCCTGGAGATCTTGATTAAATTAGCCCTGGGAATCAGCCCCAGCAAATACCGATATTTGGGAAACGCCAGAGCTATCCTCTGTTAAAAATCCAGGGTCAATGAAATTAGTTTTAGGCGGCCTCTGAACCCTTTCTTATTGAGCACTTAATTGTCTCCAGGTGCAACCTGTTGCTAATTCCTCTCAGATCACCCTGGGATCCTGAGTCAGTAAAATGGAACAGGAAGTTCACTTCCTGCTAAGTTCTAGGTTTTTGGTGTTTTTCTTTTGAACTTCATTGAAACTGCTAAAAAATATGTTCTGGCACAGGAAAATAAATCTCATTACCTATAGTGTACAGTGTCAGCTGTATCTGTTCTTTTTTTTATCACTGGTGTAAAATTGCTGTGTTCCAATGAGAACGGTCCTCTTGTGAAAAAGAATAGTTAATATGTAGGAAACAAAAAACTTTCATTACTCGTTGTTATTATTATTACAATTATTTTTAACATGTATTTTTAGAGCGTCAACATATTGCAAAGCCAAATCATAGACAGCACACATATATACATATACATATATATATATATAGAGAGAGAGAGACTGGTGTAACTGCCCCTGCTATAGTTCCAGGGGTACCCAGGGCACAAATAAGCACTCATCCCAAATCTCCCCCTAACTGGCCTTCAGGCTGGCCCCCCTTAGCTCACAACAAGGTTACAGATATATAGAAACATTGGGGTAGCAGTCACCCTGCTATAGTTACAGGGGTACCCAGGGCACAAATAAGCACTCACCCCAAATCTCCCCCTAACTGGCCTTCAGACTGGGCCCCCTTAGCTCATAACAAGGTTACAGATATATAGAAACATTGGGGTAACAGTCACCCTGCTATAGTTCCAGGGGTACCCAGGGTACAAATAAGCACTCATCCCAAATCTCCCCCTAACTGACCTTCAGGCTGGGCCCCCTTAGCTCATAACAAGGTTACAGATATATAGAAACATTGGGGTAACAGTCACCCTGCTATAGTTCGAGGTGTACCCAGAACACAAATAAGCACTCACCCCAAATCTTCCCCTAACTGGCCTTCAGACTGGGCCCCCTTAGCTCATAACAAGGTTACAGATATATAGAGACATTGGGGTAACAGTCACCCTGCTATAGTTCCAGGGGTACCCAGGGTACAAATAAGCACTCACCCCAAATCTCCCCCTAACTGACCTTCAGGCTGGGCCCCCTTAGCTCATAACAAGGTTACAGATATATAGAAATATTGGGGTGTCACCCTGCTATAGTTCCAGGGGTACCCAGGGCACAAATAAACACTCACCCCATATCACCCCCTAACTGGCCTTCAGGCTGGGCCCCCTTAGCTCATAACAAGGTTACAGATATATAGAAACATTGGGGTGTCACCCTGCTATAGTTCCAGGGGTACCCATGGCACAAATAATCACTTACCCCAAATCTCCCCCTAACTGACCTTCAGGCTGGGCCCCCTTAGCTCATAACAAGGTTACAGATATATAGAAACATTATGGTAACAGTCACCCTGCTATAGTTCCAGGGGTACCCAGGGCACAAATAAGCACTCACCCCAAATCTCCCCCTAACTGGTCTTCAGGCTGGGCCCCCTTAGCTCATAACAAGGTTACATATATACAGACATATAGTAGCTGTGTTTTGGGTGCTGGGTACAGCTGGGTGCTGTATAGGTGTAGATATAGATCGATATGGAGAGGGTTTGATCTGGATACAACCCTAATGACCCTAAAGTAGCTCTGCTCATGATTTAGAACTTGTCCAACCTCCTCGTTAAGATGTATTGTTTCAGTCTTCAAGTTTCAATAAACACTCTGCCTCTCGGCCCCATTCTGGATAATTTCTCTGTTTATATATCTAGTACGCCCCGTCTTTGCTTCCCTCTCAGGGTACATGGAAATTACTGGCAGCTTTCATGATTCTGTTCGTTTACCATTCCATCCTAATAGCCTCCATTCCAATCACTTTCCCACTTGGAAAGTGCTCCACTTCGCTCTCGTACCTCCTCTTCTTCCCGCCGTACCCCTCTCTGCGCAGATCGGATGTCACTAAATGGAGAATAAAATCAGTGGGAACTGAGCTCTCACCGACGTGTATACAAAAATCATTCTAAGTGCTGCCGTAACGTTAACTATTGCGTCCTCCGAGGGGAAGTCATCTTCTGCTGATGGATCGCCCAACCATGGGAAAGAATTAGCCACATCACAGAGCTCCCTCTTTCGTTCCCCCCTGTCTTTATCTACATTTAAACAAGTCCATACCCTTTAAAAGAGCAGAACAAAGCCTGCATATAATGACTTTGGGAAATAACAGAGAAGGTGATTTATGTTATTCGCAGAAGTAATAATCAAAGAGAAGTTGGCGTTGTGCAGGCACCGCAAAAAACTGGCCTTTGACTTTGACCCTGAAGGTTACAGCTTATCAAATGATTTAATTTCATTATCCTGTTTAATACTTGTCTTAAGCTCTAAAGGTCCTGATATATTTTAAATATTTAGTGGTTTATAGTTTTGTTTGCTCTGCCTCTGCTGACTGAGGCCTCCTAAACACATGAGAACCCATGAAGTGCCCTATGAAAGTGGCTACAGGTTGGTCTAGGCCTGTGACCTTGTTGGTGCTCTGATTGATTACAATCTAGCCCTTTATTGTTCCATTGCTGACTGCAGGTTGGTCAAATGGTGTGAATGCTCTTATGTTCTGGTTGGTTTTAGGTTGGTTTCTCTCCACCCATTGCAAAGCTGTGATTAAAAAAAAAAATATTTTAATGGGTATTTCCAGCTGTCAGTTGCTTAGAGTCTCAGATTGGGTCTCTTAGGACCCACAGAGATCCTGACACCCTGGTGCAACAATGTTATAGATTTTTTTATACTCACCTAAGACAACTAGGAAAAATAAAGAGAATATTTGCACCAAACGCTTGTTGAATAGTAATAGGTAGCCCAGTAGTGGCAGGTAGGATCTCCCACAGTCTAGAGTTGGCCTGCCTACTGAAGTATATACTATGTATTGGGAAAGCAGAGCCCCCATTGCACGTGGCCAATACATTGGGGAGTAAAGTTAGAACTGCCAAGGTCCCCACCCCAGGGGATCCTATGGCAGTCACCTTGCTTTACATGGGGCTGCTTGAGTCTGCCACAGACAAAAGACTAACTACTCCTTATATTAGACTCTCAGTGATCCCCAACCAGTAGCTCGTGAGCAACATGTTGCTCTCTGACTCCTTGGCTGTTGCTCCCAGTGGCCTCAAAGCAGAGGCTTATTTTTGAATTTTTGGTTGCATAAAAACCAGGTGTACTGCCAAACAAAACCTCCTGAAAGCTGCCAGTTCACATAGGGGCTACAAAATAACCAATCACAGCCCTTATTTGGCACCCCATGGACTTTTTTAATGTTTTTGTTGCTCCCCAACTCTTTTTCATTTGTATGTGGCTCACAGGTAAAAATGGTTGGGGATCCCTGTACTAGGGCATACTCATTCAGTGGCGCCCCTCTGTGCTGTGTGAGCATACAATACACTGAAGCAATGCTGCACCCACATGGGACACAAAAATGGCAGTTGGGTCGCCAGGCAGTCTAACTGCTGTGCCACTTGTAAATGTCAGACCAACTTTATAGAGTACCAAGTGCAATGCTGGCAGTGAAAAGTCTCTCCAAATTAATTTTCATTGTCTGTGCAAAACTCTTTCCATTCCTCCCCACCCCCAAACAAGGGTGAGCCAAAAATCTTTCACTCACGGGGGGTTTGTCTCTATGTTTAAACTGGATCCCACTCTGCCCCAGTGTTGATGAAAGATTTTCCACTGCCCGCGGTGCTTGTAAGCTTGGTAAGGGCTGGGATGGCCGGGGCGAATGTGTTTGGAGAGTGAGTAAGGTGCTTTAACCGCTCACACGCAGACACAGGAGGGTTCGGAATGTTTGGAACAGCAGAATAAAACCGCACATAGGGGAACCGACGCTGGCACAGGATCTTTCTGCAGGAGGAATGACCGAATCGTAGCAAATGTGAGCTGTGCTTCCCACGCAACAGGTGTGCACGAATGGCATTGAACACAAACTGACATTAAAGGAAAACTTTGTCCTGAAATAAACATCTAAAAAGCTGTATATGGAAGTCATTCAAAGCAACAGATGATGGATTTACTAAACGGTGCAAATGAATACAAGTTGCAATTGCAAAGAAAAGGGGTACAATGGGACATGGGTGGATTCAGTGAATGCAAATCAAGTGGGGCAACATGGAGCATCTAAAGACATAGCTGTTAATGCATCAACAAATGCTTCACAAACACACATTAAGGTCATCCTCATAGCAGGATTGGATGGTTAAGTTGAAGCATTTGAGCTACTCAATATTGCACCCCCAATCACCCAAACTCACCCTGTGTGCCATTGCACCTGCTTAAGCTTCTGCCTTTATGTAAACTGTCTAATCTAAAGGGGTCATTAATTTATTGGCCCGGGATGTAAGAGAACTTCGGGGTGTAAAATTGTGCTCATGCACAGGGCAATGTGTCGCGAGCAATATTTGTACTCTGCACCTTGAAACAGATCAGTCCAGAGGACTCCAATGTGCAGTCCACTATCCTCCCCCTCTGAATTGAGTGCTAGCAAATGCAGGCGAGTGCATGTTAGGGCACAGTTGCAGTTTGCACATAGTTCCTGGCCTTGTAAATGAAGCCTTGTAAATGGACTGGCCTATTGGGACACCAAGAGAAACCTGGTGGGCCCTGGGTGACTGTTGTCCCAGGCCAGGGCAATTTTGGTTTCTAAGGGGGGCCCGGGCGTTCTGCAGAAGAAGCTCCGGAAAAGAATAAAGAAGACTGCTCAGGTAAAGAACAAAGAAGCCGCAATGGAAAAGAATGAAGAAGCAACGATGGAAAAGAACAAAGAAGTAATGATGGAAAAGAACGAAGAAGACCACTCCGGAGAAGAACATATAAGCTGCAATGGAAAAGAACGAAAAAGCCACGATGGAAAGGAATGAAGATGAATGCTTGCCGAGAAGGATGACGGCAACGTGCCGAAATGTAAAGGTAAGTTACACTGAACACCAATGTTTTTTAAGTTGTATGCGTGTGTAGGGGGCCCTGGCCACCAATGTTTTTTTAACTTGCAGGGGCCCTGGCCACCAATGTTTTTTATTTTTTAACTTGTACGGGAGGGGCCCTGACCACCAAGGTTTTTATTGGCCATCAATGGGAGGGAGGGCTCTTGGGAGGGCAGGGCCCAGAAAATTTAGACAGACAAGTCCCCGCAATTCTTTATGGCAGCCCTGCTGGTCCTGGTGTGCCGCATTTGGACCACTGTAGGGTAGCAGAGAGGTGGTAGCATCTCAGCGGCTGGGGTGGTGGGTCAGTGAGGTGTGTCTAGTGGGCCTCTCATTTCTCAGTCTCTGTTGGTGTTGCATTATGGGTTTGCAACCAAAATTGCACACTACCCTTGCAGTTTTAAATTAGGCCTTTCCTCTCTTCCACACTTCCATAAGCGTTCGTATTCTTGTAAATGAGGCCCATGATAAATGAACATTATATTTAAAAAAAAAAAAAAAAAAAAAAGTTCCTTAGTCCAAAAATGTATAGAGAATGGGGCAGACGTGATGAATTCAGGTTTCTATTCTTTTAAAAAATATTCCAGGGAAACAGGTCTTGTTTTCCCACCGCCGTTTCAGAGGTCAGATTTTCCGAGCATTAAACATGCGGCACCGTTTCCATCTTTGCTTCTGAGCTCAACGAGAATGGGAGGAATAAAAGGTTTTTAGGCAGAATGAGTTCATTGGTTTTGATAGGGGGGTGATTCACCTCCAGCTCGAGGAAAAAGAACCATTTTGCAAGTCTTGCTTAAAATCCTCTCTTTTTTCCTCCGCGCACATAAAGCTCTTTTTCTCTCTTTACAACATGCATGGGGTTTTGCATTTGATAACGGTCAGGGAAATATTTCTTTTTTTACGCAAACCACGGGCTGAATTGATCGTCTCGTGGGACGCACTGGCATCTGCATGAAGTAACTGCTTGCGGTATTGTGTGCTCAGCCCAAAATCAAGGCTCCTTATATGGTTTGATCCAGGCCTGTAAGCAATTTTTATTGGTCGCAGGAAGAAGACTCTTTTCCATTAATGAACGGAATATAAATTAGAGCCAAACATTCAATTGCAACTTTCGAAGCCCTTTAACCACGGTGACATCACAGTGAGAGAGGAAGGAAAAAAAGATACATTTCATTTTAGACACATAATAATTATTAGCTATTTCCATAATCTTCCTTTTTCTTGATGCCCAGGACGGATTGCAGTTCGTTTCCTTTATGAAATGCAGATGTTTGGGGAGCCGTACATCATTCGGGAATGGGAGTGAAACAGCTCACACGAAAGATACTGCGAGTAACAGGTGGTTGTGGGCCGTAAAGGGGAAGTAAAAAAAAAACAAATAAATAAATGTTCTGCTTTTAAAGGAGAACTAAACCCTAAAAATGAATGGTTAAAAATGCCATATTTTAGATACTGACCTTATTGCACCAGCCTTATTTCAGCTTGTCAATAGCAGCAATGATCCAAAAACTTCACCCTTTTCCCTGCAGCCCCACTGCCATTACAACTTCAAGTTCAGGGTCGGATTGGGCCGGCGGGACACCGGGAAAAACCCCGGTGGGTCCGGCTCTTGGGGGCCCCACTGGCCCAGACCCGCTGCCCTTTAAAATTAACTTCAGGACGAGAAAAAAAAAGTACACATGCGCAATAGTAGCAAAAAAAAATTGCGGGGACAAGAAACTACTCACGTGCATGCGCAATCTTCTGCGGTGGGGCAATGGACCGGGAGGGGGGCCTCAGGCCCCCCAATCTGACCCTGTTCAAGTCTATTGGAGTCCACTCTCCATGCCGGGAGCACCAGACAGACTGGAGTCCCCCCTGCCCCCCCCCATAGCTGACCTTATGAGTTCTGTAGTCAAAACATTCACTAGATAATCATCTTGCATTGGAGCTCATGCCTTGGAATGCTGTGGAGCACCATGGGAGAATTGTGTTAGGGGTTGAGAGGCTATACACATCTAGTAAGGTCACCAACAAGTTGATCTTTGTCCAGACTGGACACCTGTACTAAATTAGGCTGATCTGATTGTTTGTCCTGCAGGCCAATGACCTGGTCACAATAAGGGCCTGTGGATGCCCATTGCAAAAGGACCACATCAATGGCCCCATTCTAGCCAGATATTTGTCAGTCCTCGTACAACTCAAAAAGCCAATTCTATTGTCTAATTTCAGTCCCCTTTAAAAATAGGGAGGGTTATATTTACTGTACATCTGCTGGAGTGTTGTATCTCCCACACCCTAATACATTCAGGGTTCTAGAAGAGCATCAAGTAGAAACATTCTCATTCTCCTAATCTTGATCCTGCCAAAATTGTCCCTTATATTAAGACCACTAGGGAGACCCCTGGGGTGACATCAGACCTTCTGAACCAAATAAATCACATTACTGATGCTGGTTTTGATTACAGGATATTAAAGGCATATAATTGCATTATTTGGGGGTTGCTTCCTACCCTTCCTAAGTCATTTATTACCCAAAACTCTTCACATCCCCAACTGGCGTCTCTCGTGCATTTATGGAAACATTAGTCACAATTCCTTCCCAGAGAAGGATCCGGACATTTAATTGAAGAATAAAAAGAGTGTTATTGAAACCCCTACTACATGAGGAAATTCCCCACATTGCAGCACATTAGGACTTTGTTGAGTCTAATTTGGCAGGCAAAGACTTTATGGGGGTTTAATATTATCAAGGTGTATCGTTTGCACCCTCCGACGCGGCACTTGGAAATTAATTGTTTTCCCAATATAATTTTTTTGATGCAAAATGGAGATAGCGTCAATGTGTCCTTACTCTGTTCTCCACCTGTTGTTATTACGGTCTCTGCTCCAATCAACCTGCTAGCCAGGCTGGAGCCAAAGACCATCTGGAAAAACTGCACTGTTTATAAAACTGCCATTAAGAAGCACCCCAGAGGCTCGACCTCCCACACAAATCTGGAAGTGATTAAAAATGGCTGTTTTCACTGCTCTGAGCCCGAGTGCTGGGATCCAAATCTCAGGCACATTTGGAGATCTCGTTAGCAGAGCTGGAAATGTAGCCAGTTTGCCCTTAATTGTCTGTTTTTTGTTAGTTTTAAAGCAGACAGGAGCTTAAAAACCCTTTTTTTGTGTGTGTCAAAGGAGAGTCTATGAGGGATGGAGGGGGCAGGGAAGGGTCAAAAAATATTTAAGACTTTTTCTGACGTCTATTAGAAAGCTGATTTTTATGTTTTGCTTTGTTTTAATCCATGTATTACTTATTTTTTTTTAAATTGTGTGCTTAGTTTTTTTCTTTCCTTGTGAAGTGAAATTACTTTCACTTTCTATTTTAACAAGGGTGCTTCTTGGCATGTTGTCCCCTTATGTGTAGGGTTGCCACCTGGCCGGTATTTTAGCGCCTGGCCGGTAAAAATGATGGTTGATCCCAATGTTATTAATAGGGAAAGAAAGATAAATATATAGGATAGACTATTTTTTTCCAGAAAAGGTGGCAACCCTACTTAGGTGGCAGAGCCAAGGCAACCTCACATGTGTTTACCTCTCATGTGCTTGGAGCCAAAAAGTACTGGAGCTGAAGGCAAAGACACCCGCTCCTATGCCCGTTCCCTCATTTGTGACTAGGGTTGCCATCTGGCTGATATTTTACCGGCCTGGCCGGTAAAAATGATGCTTGATGCCAGTGTTATTAATAGGAAAAAATGGCAAGAATATAGGAAGGCCGGTATTTTTTTTTTTCAGAAAAAGTGGCAACCCTACTTGTGACCAATCTCCACGGTCCCACCCCACACTTGTACAGCAATGTTTCTGGGTGTTCTTTATCCACAGTGCCGGAGCCTTCAGTTGCACCATAGGCACATGTCCCTGCTGCCTACCCCTTTGTTTAAAGCATAAAAAAGTGCACTTTCCTACAGTGAAAGAATCAAACAGAATATATACCAACCCCCAAAATATAAGCTCTCAGGATAAAGAAAATGGAGCTGTTTTGGGCACTTTAATGAATGTGTTTGAGGGCTTCTTAAGAAAAAATGCCAAAAGTGTGTCTTTCTAAAACTGGCAATGTGCCAGTAAAATAAAATTAAAACTCATCCACTGACTCAAATAAAACAATGTCCCTAGTGGCCAAGAGCTCACTAAAAAATGGTAGACTGGTTCCTCGGATTGGCCAACGAAGAACTTTGGAAGGGAGACGTGGGGTGCCTCTTGTTTTGCTTAAAAGCATCTGAGTTGTGATGAACAACAGATATATTTTCTTTTGTACAGACTTTCAGTTCTGCTGTCTGTTCATCATCTTATAAAATGTTATTTCTTTCTTGTCTCAGTGGCGAGAAGTTGGCAACCAGCAAAGCAATAGGGCAAACATGGCCGGATTTGCAGAGAGGCCACAAAGGGCCCGGGCCTAGGGCAACATAAATTAAGGGTGGCATGCTGTCCAACCTTGATTCCGGAGCTGCTCCGGTACAAATGTGTGGGAGGGAAAGGGCAATAGAGGTCACCAGCCTCTGGGTGACTTCAGATTAAAACCAGCCCTGAGGGCAAATCACCCTACATTTACATAATGCATTAAGGCAATACATTATCGGTAGGGTTGCCACCTTTTATTGACAAAAATGCCAGCCTTCCTATATTTTTATGAATTTCCCCTATTAATAACATTGAGATCAAGTTTAATTTTTACCGGCCAGGCTGGTAAAATACCATGCAGGTGGCAACCCTAATTATAGGTAAGAACATGTATGTACAGTATTCTCCCAGCGACATACAGACGCTGCAGTCCGGGCCCCTCCGCAACCACAGGGTCTGCTTCCTATAGTTATGCCACTCAGTGGTGTAACTAGATATTACTGGGCCCCACAGCAAATTATTTTTCAGGCCTCAAAATATCTGGAGGCTGAAATTGTATATGAATTAGGGCCTCATGGGGCCCCTATACCTCCTGGGCCCCCTGCAGCCGTAGGGCCGGCTTCATCTGTAGTTACAGCCCTGACGCCACTTATTCTCCCCTACATAAATCCAGAACTCTCTTTATAGGAGTGCAAATAAGGCCCTCTGCACCCTTTGACAGCAGAAGAGCTGATGTGCTATTGGTCGGATAACACATACGTGATCACCTTATCTTGACCTGTGCTAGCCAGTTGCTCCCAGAGATACTCAGATGTTGCATGTGCTGATTAATGTGCCCCAACGGCCATTCCCTAGAAATGTGTTTACACTTTAACTCCCCCCCCAGGCATCTGGGCTTCAACTCTCCAAAATGCTTCTTCCTCGCCTGATAGGGCTCTGAGCCTTTGACCCCATTTGTCTGGGAAAGTAACATGAACATGACAGTTGCTGGAAGCCCCATGTAAAATACATGGACCCAAAACAGCCTCCGGGAACTGAGGACCCTCCAGCCGGCAACTCCCAGCATCCTTAGCGGTCAACACTGACTTGATGGACTGACTGTGTGCCTAGTAAAGCAAGAAGGTATCAGTAAGTACATTGCATTGCAGGGACCCCATTACAGTTAGGGGCAGATTTATCAAGGGTCGAAGTGAAAATTCAGAGTAAAAAAATATTTGAATTTCGAACTATTTTTGTGTGCTTCAACCAGGGTCGGACTAGGGGGTGCGGGACCCACCAGGACTACTGTCCAGGGCCCCCTCCGACCCCCCTACTGTGACGCACCCCCCTACTATGATGCACTGAGCGCGACTGCATGATGCATGCAGAGATGGCACTGCGTGGCACCTAAGAAAACTTTTTTTTTGTCAAATCCGATCTGGAGAGGGGACTGGCCCGGCAGGGGCCCATTAAGGGTCGGGGCCCACCGGGTTTTTTCCCCTGTGTCTCACCGGGCCAGTCCGACACTGACTTTGACTATCGAATAGGCCAAAACTCAATTCGAATTTGAATAAAATGTGACCATTCGAATATGGAAATGTATCAAGTACTGTCCATTCGCCATCTAAAACCTGTCGAATTGCTGTTGCAGCTTATGGGGGACCTCCTAGAACCTGTTTGGTGAAATCTGAAAAAACAAAGTTTTTTGGGGGTGAATACTTCGTTTTGAATTCGATTGAATGATCTAAAACTTCCATTCAAATTATTTGAATACAGGCTATTCACCCGAAACTTTTTTTTTTTTTTAATAAATTCCAATTGGTCTTTTTTAATTAGATTTTCAAAGTTATGGGAGTTCAAAAAAAAACTCCCTTTACTTCGAAATTCGACCGTTGATCAATCTGCCCCTTAGGGTCAGGGCACTTAGGCAGATTCGGGGAGATTAGTCGCCCGGCCTCTGGCCATCCTCGTGAGGCAACTTCAGAAAACGAATCACGCTGAGTGCCCATCCCGCCGGCGATTTGCATTTTATCCGGAGGGAAGGCAGGGGAGGCAGTTCGGGGAGATTAGTCGCCCCGTAGAAGAGGAGATTTGTCGCTGGGCGACTAATCACCAAGAATCTGCCTGTGTGCCCTGACCCTTAATGAATTTGATATGGAAGTTTCTTCCACGTCCGTATTTACCAATAGGAAATTGTGTTTTTGCCTGAGAGTTTGCACATTTCCTTCACTCATGTGTTTCCACCTTGGAATGTGCAGTCCAAGGGATCCCGGTGGGATACGGGACCTTTTCATCGTAACATCTGGTCACTGCCAGTGCCTCCGTGGGATTGGCAGAACGAATGAATTTGTAGCGCCTTCAGTCCTGCGTGGTAAATGGGAAATCTCCAGCATTTAACCTGCGTTTAACGGCGACTCAGATAAACGGGGCGCGTCTCCCTGTCCTACCAGCAGCACATTCGTCATCAGTCGGCTGCGCTCCTTTTTTTCCAGCTATCATTCTTGTGGGATTAAAGGGGAAGTTAACTGTATTATAAGTGTACATGGGACCTAACGTAAAATGAAGTCTAGAAAAGGCAGCTTGCAGCCCTAAAAAACTTGCTGAACTGCTACTGCCAACAACATTTATGAAAAGGTTTGCAGAGACCCTAGGATTACTGGAAGGTTAATTCTTAGCAACTTTTCAATTGACCTTCATTTTCTCTTTTTTTAATCGTTTTTGAATTATTTTCCCTCTTCGGATGCTTTCAAGCTTTCAGATGGTGGGGGTCACTGACCCCATCTAAAAAAAGCAATACTCTGTAAGGCTAGAAATGTATTTTTATGGCTACTTTCCTCACTCTTTCTATTTATGCCCTCTCCTAGAGTTCGGTGCGGAAACAATTTCTAAGACCCGACCCGAACCTGCAGCCCGCGACGCGAACTGCAACCCACATATTTACCCACTTTGATCCACTACCCGACCCGGACCCGCAACTGCCTTATCCGCAACCAGACCCACAACCCGCCAACCAACAGGAAACTGGAGTAAAGGAGTAAAAAAAGACAATATTACATGAGATAAGAAATTTAGATGAGACCTGCAACCCGACCTGCGACCCGTAGACTCGTGACCGACAGACCCGCATCTAACACCTGATTTTACACTCATTCCGCAGGGTGCCCACTTTTTTTGCGGGTAACATGCGGGTACCCGACCCACTGCAGGACTCTATCCTCTCCTATTCATATTCCAGTTTCCTACTCAAATCACAACATGGTTACTAGGGTAATTTAGACCCTAGCAACCAGACTGCTGAAATTGCAAACTGTAGGAATGAAAAGCTAAATAAAAAACAAGCTAAACAACTTCGCCGCACTTCGCCGCACTTCGCCAGGCGTATTTTCGACAGCGCTCCGCAAATTCACTAAAATCCGAAGTTGCGCACAGGGGTAGCGTAAGTTTGCAAAGTTGCGCTAGCGTTAATTCGCCAAGCAAAGCGAAGTTTCGCTAGCGATGGTTCATTTGCATACGGCGCCAAATTCAAATTTCAATGGAGGAATACGTATTTGCACTACAAATGCCTAGAAAACCTTCAAATCAGCAAATAAAATTTTTATTTTGCCCTACACATGTGCCCACTGTCTAGGTAATTTGCCATGAGTCAGGAAATGTAGGGGGGAAGGAGGGGAGCCCCAAAAATATTTTCGATCTTTTTCAGCATATCACCCATCATGTAGAAAACACGCCAGCGTTTTTTGGGACTTAGAAAAACATTTGACTTTTTTTGAAACAATCCCTATCTACTCTATTGCGCTTCGCCAGGTCTGAGGTGGCGAAGGAAGTCTAGCGTAAAAGGTAGCGTTCAGTACACTGCGCAAGTTAGTGAATTTGCGTAGTTACGTCGCTAGCGAAAATTCGCCTGGCGTAAGGGTGCGAAGTAACACTAGCGAATTTACGCCAGCGTTCGTTAGTGAATTTGCGAAGTACCGAAAATGCCAAACACTAGCGAATTGACGCTAGCATTCGGCGCTTCGGCGCTTAGTGAATTTGCGCCCTGGAGTGTTAACAACAAGGCCACTTCCCAAAGATTTTGCTCAAAATGTGCCCCTCTTGTTGCTTGCCCCCTAGGGTTAAAAAAATGTAAATATAAGTGGACAAAGTTAATTCCAAGTCTGATAAAGAAAACACAACAGTTGTAATAAAATACAATAATAATAGTGTCCCTTTAAATTGTTTCAACTAAGAGTGTTCAATGTAACACAGGAGAGATTTTACTTGTACGGTTTCGGTATCCGATTCAGGATATTAATTGGCTTGATCTGACTTCAGATTATATCATTTTATGCTGTTATTTTATGGCAATGATTCATCTCATTCTCAGAAATAATATATATATATAAATATACTGAGACAGTGCTTAGAATAACAGAACTTGATTTGATATTACCTCAGTGTGGATACAATTTCCCATATGAAACTTGTACTCCCAGTTTAAGTCATTTAATAGGGCACTTTGAGTGTTCATTATGCGCCCCAGAAATTACTACACTGCAATAAAAGTAAGTATTGTAATGTCTAAAAAGCACTAGGGACATAACTCTCTTTGTGCCCTTACTAAAGGCACCATACTCCCTTCCCAGAGACTATTATCCACTGTTACTATAGACACCATCTGATACGATCCCATGTTCTGTAAAATGAGAGAGACAGATTAGAACAGTTCAGCCATACCTCTCCGTTTTCTGCAGGACAGTCCCGATTTTGACAGCTAAGCCCACAGTCCTGGGTTTGTTACTAAAATGTCCCGCGTTTCTCTTTGATCTCCTGCACTGATGCCAGAAAAAGATACAACGTTTCTGAAACAATTAAAATAAGAGGACACTGAGCAGCTGCACTGTGATACATTTGTAACAATTTAAGCTAAGAAAAGAAACAATTGTAACAAATAAAGATAAGCAGGTCTCTTAAGGAAACTGTGAATCACAGCTTAAAGGGCAATTTTGGTTTCATTAGCAAAACTGTTATAATATAAAACATGGCCCTTAAACTCTCAGGAATGTGTTTATACTGTACTTTATTAACCTGCTAAATTTTGTTAAATGGACATAGTAATTAGGGGTTGTGGCTGTTTTTTCTGTCCCTTTTTTTATATTTTTCAATGTTGGGAGTTTCAGCTTCTCTGTGACTCCTGTAATAGCTCATCATTAAAAAAACATTCTTCTCTTTTTCGTCATGGAATTGAAAAGAATTCCTCATTCCCTTCTATCTGGATCAGTACCATTATTCAGCCCCACAGTCATTACAAAAAAAAGAGCTGCCAGTCCCCGCAGGTTTCCATAATAAAAATGATATTTGGCTCCGTTGAGGCTGCTCGATGAAGACTGGAAACATCAATCTCTGATTCGCTAAGCAGCTCAGGGATGTGTTTTTATTTGGACACATGGAGTTTCCAGGCTGGCACCACAACAGAGATCCAGCTCATCCTTCTGTCGAAATAAAGTCAGATTTACTCTCAGCGCTCACATCTGCTCACCAGACCCCCAGCACCGTCCTGAGAGTGAGGAACTGCTACCCCACACTGAGCGAGGTCCGGCCATGGAATCTGAGGCTTCTTCAGCTTTAACACTTTCTGCAATAAGGGCAAACCCTTTGGCTCTTGTGCCAACAAACGGATCATTATTGCTGCTGGGATCACATTTAGGATTCAATTAACATACAGACGAAGGCCGAATATTTTTGGCCAGATATTGGACGGGCAGGGCCGCCATCAGAAATCACGGGGCCCAGTACAACAACATTTTCTGGGCCCCCTGGTCCCCAGCCCGGCCCAAAGCCCCACATCAAAGTAAAGAAGCCACACTTTCATCCGAGCTATAACAGTTAAAACACCCCCCACACAAGTTATAAAAAGCCAATGGTGGTCAGGGTAGAGTCCTGCAGCGGGTTGGATTTTCAAATGCGGGTCATGGGTCGGGTTGCGGATCTAAATTTCTTATCTTATGTAATATTGTCTATATTTTACTTCTTTTTAAGTTTTGATGACATAACGTCCGGTTTGCAGCAACATCACTTCCTGTTTGATGTTGGTCGGCGGGTTGCGGTTCGGGTTTTCGAATAAGGCAATTGCGTGTCCGGGTAGCGGATCAAAGTGGGTAAATATGCGGGTTGTGGTTCGGGTCAAGTCCGGGTCTTAGAAATTGGTTCCGCGCAGGACTCTAGTGTCCCTACAAGTTAAAAAAAAATAATTGGTGGCCGGGCCCCCCTTCCACAAGTAGGGTTGCCACCTGGCCGGTATTTTACCAAGGCCTGGGGCCGGTATTAGAAAATTACCGGCAATGTAGCTGCCGGTAAATTTGTAATATTCCTAACTAAAGCCCTTGGCCTGCCCCAATCTGCACAAAATCTACCTTTTGTTCGGCGCCTGGCCAATTGGACGCCGCCCCCTTTGATGTCTTGCCCGCCCCCTCTGACGTCACGTCCAATTGCATGCCACGACTCCGCCCCTTTTCCGTCACTCCCCGCCCCCTTTGGCGTCACGTCCCACCTCTTTTTACTGCCCCCAGCACCGGCCGGTGCAAGTTTAATTGAAAGGTGGCAACCCTATCCACAAGTTATAAAAAAACATTGGCGGCTTGCCCCACCCCACAAGTTAAATGCCATTGGTAGCCAGACCCCCCCCCACAAGTTATAATAAGTCATTGGTGGCCAGGGCCCACCATAAGTTACAGTAAAAAAAAAAAACATTGGTAGCCAGGGTCCCCCATAAAAATTAAATTAAAAACATTGGTAGTGAGGGATCTAAACAAAAAAAAAGACCATTGATGTTCAGTGGAACTTACCTTTAAAGGTCTTCTTCATTCTCTTCTTCTCTTCGATTCCTCAGCTTCGGATCATTTCAGTGGTTTTTGGGTCCTTTCGGTGGCTTTTGGGTTCTTTCGGCAGCTTTCGCATCCATTCGTCAGCTTCGGGTCTTTTCGTCGGCTTTCGGGTCCATTTGGCGGCGGCTTTCAGCGGATTTAGCTTCTTCTCGACTTAAGATGGGCCCAGAAAATCCAAGAAATGTAAAAACATCGGGCCTGATACAGCTGTACCTGCTGTGCTCCCCTGATGGCAGCTCTGTGGTTGGTTGAACTTTCAGAAGACCCGATACATTGGCAGATAAACTGTGATACTGGTCTGTCGTGTCTAAATTAGCATCTTAAATCTGCCCATGTATGGCCACTTTTAGAATATTTATGCCTGTGCCATATTAATTGTGCCTTTTTCCTTGAACAGCTACTTGGGTTCTCTATCCCTGAAACTCAGTTTCCCAGGAGACCTCCGCAAGGCATTTCCACGTGTTTCACCGTATTCAGAGGTCTCTGTGTGTTTAATGTTACATTCAACCCTTTGAAGAGAAGGGTAAGTCACATCTTCTTTATTATGTCTTAGGCACGGTGACGGCGGTTTGTTTAAAAGCCAAATATACTCTGATCACTACTTCAAAGGGGACCATACTTTATAATGCTCTCCCCTCTGTCCTCGAATGTGTGGGAAACATAAACATTTATAAATGAAATTACAATGGAAGAAATTATTTCCATGGGATTGAGCTGCCATATTGTTTCCCTTAGACAGTACAGTATGAGGGTATAGCTTATTGTGTGCCCAGAACATTCCTTCTCTGTATATTTGTATTTATACATATGGGAAGGAGGTGCCATATTGTTTCCCTTAGAAAGTACAGTATGAGGGTATAGCTTATTGTGTGCCCAGAACATTCCTTCTCTATATATTTGTATTTATACATATGGGAAGGAGGTGCCATATTGTTTCCCTTAGACAATACAGTATGAGGGTATAGCTTATTGTGTGCCCAGAACATTCCTTCTCTGTATATTTGTATTTATACATATGGGAAGGAGGTTCCATATTGTTTCCCTTAGACAGTACAGTATGAGGGTATAGCTTATTGTGTGCCCAGAGCATTCCTTCTCTATATATTTGTATTTATACATATGGGAAGGAGGTGCCATATTGTTTCCCTTAGACAGTACAGTATGAGGGTATAGCTTATTGTGTGCCCAGAACATTCCTTCTCTGTATATTTGTATTTATACATATGTGAAGGAGGTGCCATATTGATTCCCTTAGATAGTACAGTATGAGGGTATAGCTTATTGTGTGCCCAGAACATTCCTTCTCTATATATTTGTATTTATACATATGGGAAGGAGATGCCATATTGATTCCCTTAGACAGTACAGTATGAGGGTATAGCTTATTGTGTGCCCAGAACATTCCTTCTCTGTATATTTGTATTTATACATATGGGAAGGAGGTGCCATATTGTTTCCCTTAGACAGTACAGTATGAGGGTATAGCTTATTGTGTGCCCAGAGCATGCCTTCTCTATATATTTGTATTTATACATATGGGAAGAAGGTGCCATATTGTTTCCCTTAGACAGTACAGTATGAGGGTATAGCTTATTGTGTGCCCAGAACATTCCTTCTCTGTATATTTGTATTTATACATATGTGAAGGAGGTGCCATATTGATTCCCTTAGATAGTACAGTATGAGGGTATAGCTTATTGTGTGCCTAGAACATTCCTTCTCTGTATATTTGTATTTATACATATGGGAAGGAGATGCCATATTGATTCCCTTAGACAGTACAGTATGAGGGTATAGCTTACTGTGTGCCCAGAACATTCCTTCTCTATATATTAGTATTTATACATATGGGAAGGAGATGCCATATTGATTCCCTTAGACAGTACAGTATGAGGGTATAGCTTATTGTGTGCCCAGAACATTCCTTCTCTGTATATTTGTATTTATATATATGGGAAGGAGGTGCCATATTGTTTCCCTTAGACAATACAGTATGAGGATATAGCTTATTGTGTGCCCAGAACATTCCTTCTCTATATATTTGTATTTATACATATGGGAAGGAGGTGCCATATTGTTTCCCTTAGACAGTACAGTATGAGGGTATAGCTTATTGTGTGCCCAGAACATTCCTTCTCTCTATATTTGTATATATATATATATATATATATATATATATATATATATATATATATATATATATATATATATATGTGAGGGAGCTGCCATATTGTTTCCCTTCTCTTTGATGAGAATTTCCCAGTGTTATTTATCTCCTGTCTGAAGCCAGACACTGAAATGACTGGGTCTCTTCTTTACTCACCATAAGGCAATGGCAGGTCTGTCTGACCCCGGCATCTTTGAGTCGTTACAATTTCCTGTTTATCCTACAAGTTTTATATAGAACCCGAGCTATGAAATAACCATATTTTATTACTTTCCAAAGATCACAAGGAAAGTTGCCAAAGTACAGAGTAACCTTGGAACTCACAACGGTAATAAGACGCTCATTAAAAATTAAAGGGGATTTATCATGTTCATAAATATTTTTTTACCCCATGCTTATATCTAGTTACATTTATTTCATTAACATTCTCGGTTTGGCATTTATTTTTATTTTATGCATGTGGATATTACATACGGCTCCCGCCATTACACCTGGAAGTTCTTGATCAGTTCCGATGTGTGACAGGCCGAGTCAGTTCTTGTTCGGATGAATGCAGGCTTCATTGAGACACTTACAGCTTGTCTAGCTCGCCAATAGTCTTGCACTTACTGGAGCAGATGATGAATACCCTGTAACCTGATCAACCTTGTTAAAGTTAACCTGCTTGGTCAATTCTAAACCCATAGGAAAGGCATCCAACTGTCATCTCCAGTCCTGTATTCACTGTAGAGGCTGGGACCCAACAAGCTGGTCAAAGCTCAGACTTGCCATGGATCTACGGTAGCTCCATGGCTGGAATTAGGGGTTAGGCAGAAGAGGCACCTGCCAAGGCACAACAATAGGGGGGGTGCTCGGCACAAGTGGAGCATAGTGACCGGCCAGATTGACTAGAGTTCCCCATTGGCTTGGCCCAGCCCTGGGTAGCGCCTTGCTTAAGCAAAGTCACCTCTCAATACATACCCTTTGACACTAGCTGTGTGCACAATACAATAGGCAAACTACAAGAAAGGTATTATAAGAACAGACGAGTGACTGGTGAATGCTGCATTATGTGTGTGTCACCAGATGAGGTTCTTAGTAAGTGCTCATGTGCTGAAAACCTAGAAGAATGAAGTCTTCTCATACATTAAGCTCATTTATTGGGACACATGTTCATGAGTCCACCTACGGGAAATTGTGCTAATGGTAATTTATGCCCAAGCAACCATTGGTTGCAGAAAAGGATCAAACTTCAGTAAACATTGGACAAGGAGGAAGAAGGAAAACTGCTTTTTATAGATGAGTAGACCAGGAGATGTAAAGTAATGGAGAAGGAGGGTGGCTAAAGTAAACTAGAAGATACAAAGTAGTGGAGCAAGAGGGTAGCTTAGAGTTATGAAATGTCTAAGGCTCGGTTTGTTGTGCACTGACCAGGGGACATAAATGAAATATTAAGCCGTCTAGTGGATATGTGATAACAGAATTTTGGGAGAGAGAAGACCACAAGAGACTGGATGAAGAATTGGAAAGAGAAACACTGAGCTAATGGCAGAGGAGAACAGTGCCAGAAGGTAGGAGTCTAACCAAGACAAAAGATACAAGTGGAGAAAAGGAAGAGAGTAACAAAGTATTAAGTTTACTTGGAAGAAAGAACCAGAAATGGAGCCGCAATAGCAAAGTGGAGAACTAATTAGGGGACAATAGATGGTGACAACAATGGAACCAGTGACGGAACTACCGGGGGAGCAGGGGGTGCGAGCGGGCCCCCGGCAAACCGCGCCCCACTGAAAATGCGGGCCGTATGGCGGGGGCGGGCCCGGCTGTGCGTGACGCACCAGGGCCTGCCCCCCTCTAGTTACGCTACTGAATGGTACTAGCATGTTGTAAAAGAGACAATAATGATGGAAGATTATATTGGCAGTGTGGTGGTGACGGGGGGGGGGGTGGGGTGGCAGGAAAAACAAAAGGGGAAAGTGACACCAATAGTAGTGGAGTTGAAATGAGAGGAAGAGAGAAATTGTTTTGCCATCCAACAGCACAAGGAGAAACAGAAAGAAAAGCAAAACAAAGGCAATAATGAGATCCTTCTTTCCCTGGCATATGAGGGACTCTTACACTCACATTATAGAATGGTGCATTGTTTCCCTTCCAGATAAAATATACAAACAAACCGACTCAGGGAGACGTTCACTTCCCCTTTTGACGCTCGCAATCACAAAACTGTAGACAAAAGTCCAACATGTGTCTGGCAACTCCATAAACGCTTTAAATCATGTTTTGGGATAGACCTGTTGGCGCGTTCCTATCTTCCAGTTCATGGTCCCGTCAGCTTTTCCATATATCCTGCCCTTTTGTAGTTCCTTACATGTTCCTTTCATGATGGAGATCATTAGAAACATTGTTTTGGCAATCTGTGGGCCGGCATGAAGTCATTTTTGTAGCCTGGCTGAAAGCAGCCACCAAAGCAGAGTTCTGATTATCAGCACAAGAGCCTACTCTGTTCGAGTGGTTGTCAATAGGGGCAGGCAGCAGAGGTAAGTGTTTAGGGTTTGATTGGGTGGGCACTAGGGTGTTAAATACATGACTGTGCTGCCCCCAGTAGTGGATTGTGTGAGTGAAGATGGTGAGATAGCTGGTAGTGTTGGTAGTGGTTTTTGGTACTGTGCAAGGGCAGTTGGATACCTTGGAGGGGGCACCTTTGCCTGTATCTTTTAGCCTTTTATTACCCCTAAGCTTAATTTTCAAACAGCAGCCCAGAGTCTACACTGAGTAAGTGCAGTGCCAATGGCACACAAGTTCAATGTGCAGAGCTCCTTTGAACAAACTTAAAAGCTTGTCTCATAACTGTTATAAGTCTGTAGAACCTTTGGACTGGTGCAGCAAGTTCAGTATATATAATATAATATTTCTATCCATATTTTGGGGGGCTTTATTTCTTCTTTAAAGCAGATTTTTTAGGGCAGAGACACGCGGTCAGAACTGGTCGCTTCGCAAAAAAAATCACCTCTTCTTTGGGGTGACTAATCTTCCCAAACAGCCTCCCGCCAGCTAGAATGTAAAATCACCAATGGTATGGCACTCAGAGCGATTTGTTTTCCGAAGTCGCCCGAAGTTTCCTCGTGAAGAAGAAGAGATTTGTCGCTGGCTCATTTATAAAAATGGGACACGGTGGAATGTGCAAAAAAAACAAGTGCACGAGACGTGACTTTTGTACTAATTTCTGGGTTTTTGGAAAATAGATTCCATACCCTGGGTCTGACCTGCTAGAGGATCCCTGAGCCCTAGTGAGACCCTAGTCAAGAACAATTCCCATCAGCCCTTTCTTATTTCTACCATATGTCATATTAAGGGTCAGGGCACACGCTCAAATTCGGGGAGATTAGTCACCCAGCATCTCCTCTTCTCCGGGGCGACTAATCTCCCCGAACTGCCTCCTGCCGGCTAGAATGTAAATCATCGGCGGGATGGCACTTGGAGCACTTCTTTTTCCGAAGTCGCCTGAAATTTCCTTGTGAGGCTACTTTGGGCGACTTCAGAAAACGAAGTGCTCGGGAGATTTACATTCTAGCCAGCGGGAAGGCAGTTAGTGGAGATTAGTTGCCCCCGAGGAAGAGGAAATTTGTTGCCGGCAACTAACACTATGTGGTCACTAGTGCACAAGGGTACCAGGGCCAGATGGATGGAGATGAAGATATCTGCCCTGTTTATAACCACAAAGTTAGCTGCCATGTTGCTTGCTCTGCTACAGTAAAAATATCTTTTTTATTTATAAATGACTTAGAACAGCTGTATGGCGCAGGGAGGTCCCTGCTATGCAATGCGCATTCTTATAGCCAGAAATATATAACTCACCATGGGTCCGTTCGGCCAGTTACCAAACAAACATCCCAGGAACATCTGCTGGCCTGGAAAGCTACACTATTGGCCCTTTCTATTCAAGAAATAATTGGGATATTTTCTTCTGCATCTAATTGTGATTCTTGGGCTGTGTCTGTCGGATTCCTATACTCCGTGCCATATAATATTTATGTCAGGGATCATTTAAATACCCGTATATTTTGTAATATTTAGATTGGGATTATTAGGACGTGAACTTGGAACTTCACTGCTTTCTTCTTCTTCTTCTTCTTTTTTTAATGAATTCAGCTGTATTGGTCTTTCCCCTGTGTGGAGTTCAGCATCACACTCTGAATTTATATGGATTATGTTACTATATTAAGAAATTTAATTCTCAATTCAATTTTTTTTTTGCTTCCGCAGCCTGTCAGCGCCGTATTCTGTGACCACCAACCTTGTGCTTCCCTTGGGATCTGCTCGTGTGCACAGGGACAATCAGAAATTAAACGTGCACTCAGGGGCCCTGTACTAGTTGGACCTCAAGGGCCCATCATTGCTCACAAGTTCTAAATATTGCTATTGCTTGTAGCGGAGCTGGGCCAAGAGATACTGTCGCAAAAGGCAAGTACCTCTTGCACCAGTCCACTCACTCTCCCTCGATTGCCCACCTCTCGCTAGAGTTACTAACTTTTGGTTGTAGTGGAACTGGACATGGAGTAGGACTGATGATGGTGAGCAGGTAAACAGTGGTGAATCTATGGTGTAAGGGAGCAGGTCTATGACGTGTACAATGTGGATCCATTTTTGTCCATTTTGATCATTCTAGCTGTAAGTGCCCAGCTGGTGGCTTTCTGTTGCCCTTACACCTGATACCTGTGACATACTAATAACATCCTAAATTGCCAACTTTTCCTTATTCTTGAAACAAACAAGAAGGAGAGACCACACCACATGTGCTAGCTAACAGAGCATTCTGTCCCAGTAGCTGCACAGATCCTAACTGATCCCCATTGTAAGCAGCAGTCCTGTCCTGCTTTATGGCTGAGATTCTAGCTATCTGTATAACAGAACATTCTGTCCCAGTGGTTGCACAGATCCTATCTGATCCCCATTGTAAGCAGCAGTCCTGTCCTGCTTTATGGCTGAGATTCTAGCTATCTGTATAACAGAACATTCTGTCCAATTGGCTGCACAGATCCTATCTGATCCCCATTGTAAGCAGCAGTCCTGTCCTGCTTTATGGTAGCTGAGATTCTAGCTATCTGTATAACAGAACATTCTGTCCCAGTAGCTGCACAGATCCTATCTGATCCCCATTGTAAGCAGCAGTCCTGTCCTGCTTTATGGCAGCTGAGATTCTAGCTATCTGTATAACAGAGCATTCTGTCCCAGTGGCTGCACAGATCCTATCTGATCCCCATTGTAAGCAGCAGTCCTGTCCTGCTTTATGGCTGAGATTCTAGCTATCTGTATAACAGAACATTCTGTCCAATTGGCTGCACAGATCCTATCTGATCCCCATTGGAAGCAGCAGTCCTGCTCTGCTTTATGGCTGAGATTCTAGCTATCTGTATAACAGAACATTCTGTCCCAGTGGCTGCACAGATCATATCTGATCCCCATTGGAAGCAGCAGTCCTGCTCTGCTTTATGGCTGAGATTCTAGCTATCTGTATAACAGAACATTCTGTCCCAGTGGCTGCACAGATCCTATCTGATCCCCTTGGGGTGCCCGTGTAGGAAATACAGGCCTGCATAGACTGTACTGCGAGTAATAATGCGACCAGAGCTGGAGGGCTGTTCTGGGAAGAGCAAAAATACTTTGTGAATTTGTTCCCCTTTCACATTGTTTATTTGTACCAGTTTATCTTTTTCTGTGCTACGGTTCTGACTCGTGAAACAATATATTTATACTATGTATACTGTCTACAGGAAATACTATGGCAGCTTTACTATAATGATGTACTCACATGAACCTATATTATTGCATTAGAGCCCATCTCCCCTTTTATTGGGAATCTTTACAGATGTGCTGAAAGCTATAATGCAATAGGTATTCTTTATGCATGTTCCCAGGGGAAACTGACTCACCCTATGGTAACGCTTCAGTGAGGGCATAACATGTTGATCCCTTTTAGTTCAACCGCAACATGTGCTTTTGCAAGAGGTATGTTTCAAACTTAAAATTTCCCATATTGTGATAATTTGTGGTAACGGTTTATTAAGCATTGAAAAATGTCAGTGGAGTTAATGGCTTAGTTATTGGCAAAAGATATCATCTAGTGTCTGGCCATGCAATATCCGACTGGGTGAACTTATTGACTGCTCCCCGGATATAAACCTTTAACTTGTGCCTTTATATGGTCACAGAACCCCTCGGTGACTTCTAATATCCTTATCATTTACAGTAGGGGGTACATTATCCCTTATAATACATGAGTGATACTCAGAGTTCCCTGTATAACTCAGCCTGCAGCCTTGTGCCTTTATATGGTCACAGAACAACCCCTCAGTGACTTCTAATATCCTTATTATTTACAGTAGGGGGTACATTATCCATTATAAAACATGAGTGATACTCAGAGTTCCTTGTATAATTCAGCCTCAAGCCTTGTGCCTTTATATGGTCACAGAACAACTCCTCAGTGACTTCTAATATCCTTATTATTTACAGTAGGGGGTACATTATCCCTTATAAAACATGAGTGATAATCAGAGTTCCCTGTATAACTCAGCCTGCAGCCTTGTGCCTTTATATGGTCACAGAACAACCCCTCAGTGACTTCTAATATCCTTATCATTTACAGTAGGGGGTACATTATCCCTTATAATACATGACTGATACTCATAGTTCCCTGTATAACTCAGCCTGCAGCCTTGTGCCTTTATATGGTCACAGAACAACCCCTCAGTGACTTCTAATATCCTTATTATTTACAGTAGGGGGTACATTATCCATTATAAAACATGAGTGATACTCAGAGTTCCTTGTATAATTCAGCCTCAAGCCTTGTGCCTTTATATGGTCACAGAACAACTCCTCAGTGACTTCTAATATCCTTATTATTTACAGTAGGGGGTACATTATCCCTTATAAAACATGAGTGATAATCAGAGTTCCCTGTATAACTCAGCCTGCAGCCTTGTGCCTTTATATGGTCACAGAACAACCCCTCAGTGACTTCTAATATCCTTATCATTTACAGTAGGGGGTACATTATCCCTTATAATACATGAGTGATACTAGCTGCCCTGCAATCCTTTGGCACACATAATTTGGAGAAAGGAACATTTATGAAAACCAAGAAACCACAATAGAAAATCGTGGATATATCCTCTGACTAAACCTAGGGGGGATTAACATATTATTTTTCAGAGCTCAGGGCTCCCAGAGTCAGGTCTTTCTCTCCACCTGCACTGGGGTAATGACAGACAAATGCGGAACGCACTCTCGCACGCATGAGTTTGGGAATAAATCACTATATTAACATCGGTGCTGTGGGCTTTTATTTTCAAAAGGAAGTCTCTAAACCCCTATACATCCTGATCCAAAGCAGGCGATGCCCTTCTCCCTAAATAGTTCTGCTGTTTCCTGTAGGAATTCCTATCTCTGTTCTCATGGCAGGAATTCCTGGTGATGGCCTGGCTTGTGGCAGGATATAAACAGGAAACAGGGGCTACGATTGCACCAAAGATCCCTAAAGAGGCAGGTTCATTGCTTGGCTTATCCCAGGCACACAGGGCAGGTCCCCCCTCTTGTCCAAATAAAGATCCAGGATAGAAAGGCTCCTTGGGAGGGATTAGGTATATTTCACTTTATTTAAGTTTTTTTCTGCCTTCATTGTCCTTTTGCAGATTCTGCAGGAAGCGCCTTGTACATCCAGCGCTGTAAATCGTTCCCTGATTTGATCCGTTGCTAAACATCTGTTAGTCAGCACCCCCTTCCAGAGGAAATCTCGGTTTAACAGGGGAGACCCGTCGAGGGAGCGAGTCATTTACGTTTGATGTTTAAAAAAGCTTTGCTGAGGGAAATGGGGTAATAATGGGAGAAGAGATTAGGAACCAAATAATCATTCTTCCCCTCCTGAATCACTTTCACACACTCAGCCCGGGGACATCTGGAAATCTCCCCAGCGAGGAAACAGTTAGGCTCAGGGCACATATTCAGATTCTGGGCGACAAATCTCCTCTTCTGCGGGGCGACTAATCTCTCCAAACTGCCTCCCACCGGCTAGAATGTAAAATCGCCAGCGGGATGCTCGGAGCGCTTTGTTTTCTGAAGTTGAGGAAACTTCGGGCGACTTCAGAAAATGAAGCACTCGGGAGTGCCATCCCGTCTGCGATTTACCTTCTAGCCAGTGGGAGGCAGTTCGGGGACATTAGTCACCCCAAAAAAGAGGAAATTTGTCCCAGGCGACTAATCTCCCTGAATCTGAGCGTGTGCCCTGACCTTAAATGTGGTTATTTCTCTTGGCTTCAAAGCGGAGACATTCTGAAATTAAAAAATGTGCTCATTTAATATTATAATAAAAGTTGTTAGAGTTGAAATGGGCTTGCTAGGACCTACCAGAGAGTTCTATACAGTGGCATCACCTGAAAGACCAAGGCCTAATATCAAAAAAATCTCCCCGGGGCACACAGTCCATCCTCTCAGTCCTCTGCTCTCTTAGTTTTACCCGCTGAATCTTTTGAAGTGGGCAGCAGATTTAAACTAGCAATAGGCACAGCAATGTAAATTGAGCGTTCTGGCCTCCCCCATAAAAAAAATTTCTTGGGGGCCCGACTCAGCCAATGATCAGCTCCAGGAAGATTAAAGAAGGAGTAAAGTTACCTGTGATACTGTTATAATTAGAAGGAGCCAAGCTATCGGCTAGAAGACCCCGTAAAGTAACATTGTTGAAAACAAGACGTGAGCTGAAGAGCTTACAATTTACCAAATAACACATTGACTGGCCTAAAGAGAAATGGCGCAACATTTTATGGACTGATGAAATCAAGATTGTTCTTTTTGGATCTAGAGACTGCAGTATGTTTTTCAGATGAGCCCCAAACACTGAACGAAGTAGAGTGAAGCCGGGGGCACAAGCATCATGATATGGGGATGTTTCTCAGACTATAGTGTTGGGCCTATTTATTATATACCAGGGATCATGGATCAGTTTCAATACATCCAAATACTTAAAGTCATGTCAAGGTCATGTTGCCTTATGCCCAAGAGGAAATGACCTTGAAATGGGGGTTTCAACAAGACAATGACCCCAAACTCACCAGTAAATGAGCAACATCTTGGTTCCACACCAACAAGATTAATCCAAAACTTGTGGGGTGACATCAAAAATGGTGTTTGTGAGGCAAAAGCAAGAAATGCAGAAGAAGTAACAAGTTGTTGGAAGTTGGGGGACTCCATGCAACACAGATGTGCAGCAGTTCTCAGAAACACTGATCATACAACTCAATATTAGTTCAGTGATTCAAAGGAAAGCAAAATCTTCAAACATTTTTCAATTCATACAGTGAATGCAGTGATTGTAAGGAAGAATGCAGAGATTGCTATTTCTTTTTAGAAGAGCCTAATATTCCCCTTTCTTCACTTACTGTAAAGAGATAACACCAATTTGATACATTTTTCTTAATGTTTTGATTTGGAACAGAATGTGCAGTGTTCCTGATGCATTTGCGTGTTTGGAAATAAAAGTTATTATAAGGATTTTGAGCTTAAGTCACTTTTTTTTTTAAAAAACACACTGCTGTTATTCTGAACAAAACCATAGCTGCAGAAAGGATTAAGGGTCAGGGCACACGCTCAAATTTGGGCAATAATGTAACTAGAGGGGGACGGGCCCTGGTGCCCCCTCTATACACGATTTTCCGCCCGGAATCAGTGGTGCGCACAGTGATGTAATTACCGGGTGCAGGGGGTGCAACTGGACCAGGGCCCGCACCCCTGCAGGGCTCCCCGGGAGATCGCGCCCTGCTGTAGCCGGCTGCAGTCGGCTGCAGCTGCAAAGAAAATCAGCATGGAGGCGGGTGGAGTGACCCGGCCGGCCCTGGTCCAATTGCACCCCTGCTCCCCCGGTAGTTTCACCACTGGTTTCGGGGAGATTAGTTGGCCGGCCACAAATCTCCTCTTCTACGGGGCGAAGTATGTCCCCAAACTGCCTCCCCTGCCTTCCTGCCGGCTAGAATGAAAATCACCGGTGGGATGGCACCCGGCGCGCTTCGTTTTCCGAAGTCGCCTGAAGTCGTCTCACAAGGAAACTTTGGGCGACTCGGAAAATGAAGTGATCCGAGTGCCATCCCACCGGCGATCTGCATTGTAGCCATTGGGAGGCAGTTTGGGGAGATTAGTCGCCCCGAAGAAGAGGAGATTTGTAACCGGGCGACTAATCTCCCTGAATCTGAGTGTGTGCCTTGACCTTTAATGTGACATATGGTGGAAATAAAAAAGGGCTAATGGGAATTGTTCTTGACTATGGTCTCACTAGGACTCAGGGATCCTCTGACAGTATAACCAAACCCAGGGTATGGAATCTATTTTCCAAAAACCCAGAAATTATACAAAAGTCACGTTTTTTTGCACTTTCCATTTTTTTTGCACTTTCCCATTTTTATAAATGAGCCCCAGTACCTCTGCCTGATGGTCACAATCCCTGTTGGAGGCTAAAAAAATTATATTTAGCTCCTTTAATGTTTAAATATTTTCCATAGCCTTAAGACATTGGGATGTACCCCTTATACAGAAAATCCCAGCATTCTGGAAAATAGATTCCATACCTGTATTTTATAATTTTTTTAATCGTTCTACCCATTTCATGATGTCGATTGATATTTTTTTATGGTGCCAGGTGCAAAATGGCAGCAGATCACCACTTGACAGAATTTTCAGCAAAATGTAGAATATAAAGAATTAACTTTACTGCAGATTCTGCAAGATCCTTCTCTTGTGTCTCGGCTGCAATAGATGAGCCCTTCCTAAACTGTCTAAATGGGATCCATGTGGCTGAATAATTTGCTCCCTTTTATCTCACATAAATATCTCTCAGATCTGAGAAATAACAAAGTAGCTGTCAGACGCGTTAATTGAGAACATTGTTAGCTGACAATTGTTTCTGGGCATGTATGAGAGTGACATCAGGCATGGGGTTACAACATACAATGAATTAGAAAAGGCATAATACTAATATGTGGAGGGTTTCAGATCCTATCCGATCCCCATTGTAAGCAGCAGTCCTGCCCTGCTTTATGGCTGAGATTCTAGCTATCTGTATAACAGAGCATTCTGTCCCAGTGACTGCACAGATCCCATCTGATCCCCATTGTAAGCAGCAGTCCTGTCCTGCTTTATGGCTGAGATTCTAGCTATCTGTATAACAGAGCATTCTGTCCCAGTGACTGCACAGATCCCATCTGATCCCCATTGTAAGCAGCAGTCCTGTCCTGCTTTATGGCAGCTGAGATTCTAGCTATCTGTATAACAGAACATTCTGTCCCTGTGGCTGCACAGATCCTATCTGATCCCCATTGTAAGCAGCAGTCCTGCCCTGCTTTATGGCTGAGATTCTAGCTATCTGTATAACAGATCATTCTGTCCCAGTGGCTGCACAGATCCTATCTGATCCCCATTGTAAGCAGCAGTCCTGTCCTGCTTTATGGCAGCTGAGATTCTAGCTATCTGTATAACAGAGCATTCTGTCCCAGTGGCTGCACAGATCCTATCTGATCCCCATTGTAAGCAGCAGTCCTGTCCTGCTTTATGGCAGCTGAGATTCTAGCTATCTGTATAACATAGCATTCTGTCCCAGTGGCTGCACAGATCCTATCTGATCCCCATTGTAAGCAGCGGTCCTCTCCTTCTTTATGGCAGCTGAGATTCTAGCTATCTGTATAACAGAGCATTCTGTCCCAGTGGCTGCACAGATCCTAAATGATCCCCATTGAGCACCGAATTTACAGTCTGCTTCATGCAAGTACAAGACTGTCTTGATAACCACCTACCCAATTCTCGATGAATCGTGCTTCTAATAGCTGCTCTTCACAAGGACTGAGCACAAGTATTATGTAAATTGCTTGCTAATTGGTGCAGTTTTGTGCCCAAGCTTTAATTAACCACCTCTAAAGAGTCATAAATCTCTGCCTTCCTTTATCAACCACTTTCATGATAAACCTCTAAACAGTATCAGCACTTGGATCCAACTTTACAAGATCAAGTGATAGGACACCCATGTCTGGTTTCTGTTACATGGTGACCCTCAATGGACCTTAAGGACTCACTGTGATGTTCCTCTGTTGTCGCTCTCTGGAAATTCTCATCTTATGACCTTTTTCTGTAGTGAAATCTTCAAGTATGAACCCTCTCCTGTTCTGATAACCCATATCAGAATGCTTTGAGCATGTGACATGTTCAAGGGACCAAAGACAAGGGTGACTATTCAACATTTCTTGGCTTTAGTATTTAGAGATACGTTGGGATTGTCCAACAATGTGGTTTAGCTTAATTTAGACCCCACTCAAACACCTGCCCTGTCTAAGAAATGATTCTTTGTTTGACCAGAGAACATAAATAAAATAAAAACATTTCAGTCTCACTACTCACTTTACTCTGAGCTTACACAGCAAATTTAAATAAATGAGAAGGGACCTCATAGTCCACAAAGCTTGAATTGTAATATTTACATGGATATAGTCATTTATAAAGAAAGCCTTTAAAGACAATAATGCAAAAATTCATAATTGGATATTTTCCAACACCTTTACAATGTAGTTCTAAAATCTCAATAATACAGAATTATAGCAATGGGATTCCTTAACCTCTGTTGAAAATGATCAGATCATTAAAAGGAGCACATTGGAATTGTGGATGAATAAAGTCAGAAGAACTAATGAATATGACTACACTCCATTATCGCTTACTACTTAGGGGGTACATTATCCCTTTTAATACATGAGTGATACTCAGAGTTCCCTGTATAACTCAGCCTGCAGCCTTGTGCCTTTATATGGTCACAGAACAACCCCTCAGTGACTTCTAATATCCTTATCATTTACAGTAGGGGGTACATTATCCATTATAATACATGAATGATACTCAGAGTTCCCTGTATAACTCAGCCTGCAGCCTTGTGCCTTTATATGGTCACAGAACAACCCATCAGTGACTTCTAATATCCTTATCATTTACAGTAGGGGGTACATTATCCCTTATAATACATGAGTGATACTCAGAGTTCCCTGTATAACTCAGCCTGCAGCCTTGTGCCTTTATATGGTCACAGAACAACCCCTCAGTCACTTCTAATATCCTTATCATTTACAGTAGGGGGTACATTAGCCTTATAATACACGAGTGATACTCAGAGTTCCCTGTATAACTCAGCCTGCAGCCTTGTGTCTTTATATGGTCACAGAACCCCTTAGGGATTTCTGATATCCTTATCATTTACAGTAGGGGGTACAGTATCCCTTATAATACATGAGTGATACTCAGAGTTCCCTGTATATCTCAGCCTGCAGCCTTGTGCCTTTATATGGCCACATAACCCCTCAGTGACTCTAATATCCTTATCATTTACAGTAGGGTTACATTATCCCTTATAAAATATTCCCTAACCTGTATAACCCATCTCTGGCTTTTAGAAAACTGTAGTCTAACAACATCTAAAGGGCTGTTGGATGGACCTATAACTCTTTATAACAAATATATTACACATTATTCATGAGTGATGTCACAATTCTAATGCAAAATCAGATCTATTCTCTGATTATTAATTACATTAATTTATGTTATGAAATTGGTAATTAAAATCAGTTTATCAAACCCTCTATAGAATGAACAATCACATTCCTAAAAGGACAATTAGAACAAGAGTCAGCGTTGGGGAGCAATAGTGTAACCCTTGTGAAAGTGACCCAGGGCCACCTGTGCAATAATGACCAAGTCCGTGAGTCTGGAAATGTTCCGTGGATGCACTTCCAACCAGGAATCCTCCTGTCACCGGGACTTTGTTCAGGGTGGAAACCTGCATTCTCATCGCATTGACATTTTATGCCTTTGCTGGAGGCACGGAAAGAGAAAAGTGACGGATTTAGGGATGACTTAATTAAAGGCAAAATAAGAGAAAGTTATGTATATGAATAGTACGGGCCACCAGTAAAGCAGCAGAGGGTTACAATGTAGGAATGTTACAATCTGTCAGTGATAGAGTATTGGGTTAGAATTGTTACAACCCATCGGTTACAAAGCAAAGCAGAGTAAATGAATGTTACAAACTGTCAGATACAGAGAGTAGGGTTTGGAGTATACAAATGTTACATACTGACAGTTACAAAACTGTCAAGCCTATGCATGCTACAAACTGTTGGACTGTCATTTACAGGGTATAGGGTTTGGAATGCGTGAATGTTATAAAATGACAGTTACTGACCGAGGTTGGAACATGTAAATATTACCAACTGTCAGTTCCAGAATTGTGTGTCGGATTGCTTGAATGTTAACAACAAAGCGTTACAAAGAGTGTCAAACATATTAAAGTTACAAAGTGTCCGTTTCAAAACCAAGTGTAGGACAAAAAAAGCAGAGAGTGGAGTGTATAAGTAAGTAATACTCTGGCCATTACAGACGGAAGGGTTTGGAGTATATGAATGTTAAAGTGCATAGGGGCAAATTTACTAAAGGGCGAAGTGACTAACATGAGCCAAAATTTGCCAAAAAATGTCATTTCGTTACTTCACCGATTTACTAACGGTCGTTGTTGTAACTTCGCTAGCAAAGGAAATAGACTCTAGCGGTACTTCGCTCCCTAACGCCTGGCGAATTTGCACTCTGGCGAATGGACATAACTACACAAATTCGCTAAGATGCGGTGAACGTTACCTCTTGCGCCAGACTTGCCTTCTCCACCTCAGACCAGGGGAAGTGCAATAGAGTAGATAGGACTTCCTCAAACAATAGTTGAACATTTTTCTAAGTCCCAAAAAACGCTGGTGTCTTTTCCTTTTTTAGGGTGATTGGCTGAAAAAGAGCAAACATTTGTTCTGGGGTACACGGCTTCCCCCCTACATTTCCTAACATACGGCACTTAAACTATACACTGGGCTCATGTGTAGGGCAATATAACAACTCTATTTAATTTATTAAGGTTCCCTGGGCTTGTGTAATGTAATGTATTTGCTGCAACATATACGTCCATTCAACTTTAACTTCCCGCCGTATGCAGATTTGGCAACGCTAGCGCAACTTCGCTTCGCTTGGTGCAGTAACGCTAGCGCAACTTCGCCAGTGTTCGGTGCCGTGGACGCAACTTTGGATTTTGGTGAATTAGCGTTGTCCTGGCGAATCTACGCCTGTTGATGTTTTTGCTGTGAGTGAAGCCGCCTCTGCCAAATTTTCAGAGGTTATTAAATTTGCCCTATATTGTTTGTAATGTAGTCATGTGACAACTGACAGTTACAAAGCAAAGTGTAGCACATTGGACTGTAACAAAGTGCCAGTTTTTGACAATATCAGTGTGACATACTGTCAGCTACATTGTATAGGGTTTGGAGTGCAAACTGACAGTTATAGGGCAGCCTATGGCACATATGAATATTCCGGTTCTTCAGATTTCTTTGGGAAGTGAGTGATATATTGGCCATGTGCCAAAAGTGCTGGAAATTGCCGAAAGGAAGGAAGAGGACCTGAAGAATACCGAAAAGCCGAAAGATGGCGCCCATGAGCTCCGCTGCACTTACTCTGCACCTATAGGCGAGTAAAGGATTAAGGAGACTTATAGGTGTTATCACCTATGCAGGGGGGGAGAACAGGGAGGGGGAACTACTGTATGTAGGGTTCTGAGTAGGGTTTTGGGGCTTGGTCATGTCCAAGATCTTTATAGAGACCATCACAGGTGCGTTCATTGTTTTACAGGAACTGCGAATAAGCGAGAGAGATCTGCGCAGATTGAGTGTAAGTAAATGTTTCATCTCAAGAGGTGTGACGGTGACTGAACTCAGCTTCTTTGTAAAAGCTCATTAATCGCCCTGGAAGCCAAACTTTGTATATGGGGGCAGAATATTTTTATAATGTTCCATTGTCTCCCATCCCTTGGTCTGGAGTTTCTGTTTGGCTGCCTGTTAATTGCACATACTTAAATAATTAGAATCTAGACAGAGGTGCGAGTAATCAAGGCCTAAAACAGTAGTGTCCACAAATATATTTATATAATATATATACAGTATATACTTGTGTGTGTGTATATAGTTCTTTATTGTGCTGAACATCTGCAAACTCGATCTGTCTTGTGGGGTTTAACAATATGAGGCCGGCGAAATGAGCCTATGAATCATAAGACTTAACTGATTCCCAGAATAAAGCAAAATGAATGGGAAGGGAGGGAATAAAAGAGTATTTTTTTGTATTGTCAAATCCAAAACAACGACAACAAAAAAAAAAATGGTTTTATTTCCCTCGACCTGTGACCCAAAAAACAAACAAACCTCCATGTTCTGTTGTTCTGTTGAGCATGTTCTGTTATTTGCATGAAGCAATGATGGAAATTCACTTTATACTTTGTAACTATGGGCAACTTCAGCCAATAGTATTTGTAATGCAAAAATGCTGCCCAACACATGAAATACAAATATGGCATGAGTAGAGAATGCACCAAATCAAGACCTATTCTGCCCCAAAGCAGGTCTCAGATTTTAATTTTGTTCAAACATACTTTTTCCATTGCTGTGTGAATCAGTTATAAAGGATAATGTACCCATACCATAAATTATAAGGATTTTAGAAGTCATTTAAAGGCACAAAGCTGCAGGCTGAGTTATACAGGGAACTCTGAGTATCACTCATGTATTATAAGGGATAATGTACCCCCTACTGTAAATGATAAGGATATTAGAAGTCACTGAGGGGTTCTGTGACCATATAAAGGCACAAGGCTGCAGGCTGAGTTATACAGGGAACTCTGAGTATCACTCATGTATTATAAGGGATAATGAACCCCCTACTGTAAATGATAAGGATATTAGAAGTCACTGAGGGGTTGTTCTGTGACCATATAAAGGCACAAGGCTGCAGGCTGAGTTATACAGGGAACTCTGAGTATCACTCATGTATTATAAGGGATAATGTACCCCCTACTGTAAATGAAAAGGATATTAGAAGTCACTGAGGGGTTGTTCTGTGACCATATAAAGGCACAAGGCTGCAGGCTGAGTTATACAGGGAACTCTGAGTATCACTCATGTATTATAAGGGATAATGTACCCCCTACTGTAAATGATAAGGATATTAGAAGTCACTGAGGGGTTCCGGACCATATAAAGACACAAGGCTGCAGGGAACTCTCACTCATGTACTCAAGTGCATGTCTCATGGTTGGAACTGCATGAAGGTGACAAAAGGTGGCAATTTAGGGCATGCTTAATAGTTAGTGGGTTTCTCTAAGATTGTGAATACACAGGTGCCTTGGGTTCTATTTGGTGCTGAATCTTTGAAATCTGCCTAGAAAAAGGATCTTTGTTTGCCCGACAATGCCCCCATTTTATGCTCAGTTTGCAGAGGTAATTATATTATAATTATACTGCAGGTGTGGTTGAAGGGCCACAATAATAGCCTGTTCGCAAACACTTTCACTCTGTGGTGCATATATTGTTTATAGGGATATGCCTGGGGGCAGGTTACTAAATCGGGCCCACTGGTGAGTAAGCAAAATCTGTGGGAATCAGGTTATGTATAAATACAAATATACAGAGAAGGAATGTTCTGGGCACACAATAAGCTATACTCTCATACTGTACTGTCTAAGGGAAACAATATGGCACCTCCTTCCCATATGTATAAATACAAATATACAGAGAAGGAATGTTCTGGGCACACAATAAGCTATACCCTCATACTGTACTGTCTAAGGGAATCAATATGGCACCTCCTTCCCATATGTATAAATACAAATATACAGAGAAGGAATGTTCTGGGCACACAATAAGCTATACCCTCATACTGTACTGTCTAAGGGAAACAATATGGCACCTCCTTCCCATATGTATAAATACAAATATACAGAGAAGGAATGTTCTGGGCACACAATAAGCTATACCCTCATACTGTACTGTCTAAGGGAAACAATATGGCACCTCCTTCCCATATGGATAAATACAAATATAAAGAGAAGGAATGTTCTGGGCACACAATAAACTATACCCTCATACTGTACTGTCTAAGGGAAACAATATGGCACCTCCTTCCCATATGTATAAATACAAATATACAGAGAAGGAATGTTATGGTATAATCTCAGGTACAAATACAGTATATCCAGGTTGGTCCTTACAATGAATAGTGCAAATGAAGGCATGAGTTAGCAGGAATGAGAGCAGGAAAGGGTTGCACCTGTTCAGCGCCGCTCAGTTCATAGGAAATTAGCTCAGTACAGAGACCAGGGATGTCACAGGCACATGTGTGATCCACTTGCTCAGTGGGAGAGTTTTCCTGGTTATTACACAGCAGAGCAGGATTTTAAGTAGCTCCAAGCAGGAAACAGATACTCTAAATATTTAAAAGAAAACACAAGAGCCGGACTTGCTATTGAAAAACATGCCGAATATTTTGGGTTTGAACTGGACACAAGTGATAAATCATAACAATAACAGGTGTTTTGCTCAGTTCATAGCGCGCGGGGGGGTCAAGAAAAACAGTCAGTTCATGATTCTGGGTCTAAAGCAGCACAAATAAATTGTTTTTGGTTTAGAATTTGCATGCGTTGTGTTTTAAAGCCACCCCCGGGGTCGCCCTTAAATAAAGAGGCGCCTTTGTCCGACCATTTAATTCATTTATTTCTGAAATAAAGTCAAGACAACGGATGGACTTTAACTGATCCCTTAAAAAATAGACGTTAAGCAAATCTATTACAGGAAATGATACATTACTTTTTCCAGCTGCAAGACCGGGCTAGGGCCGTCCAGAATGTGTGCGATATTTATTAAAGGAAATAATACTTTGAATTTAGTGAGATGTGTTTCCTGATAGGACGGTCACGCCGTAGGCCGCCTCGCACACATTTGTAGCAACAGGAAGTTCAATAAGTGCTATGGATTGTGAGCTCCTGATTCAACAACTTCATTAAAGAGACGCCGGCTTGACTGTCATTTCTAAAGGCCATTAAGGAAATTTAAAGAAGCGGTCTGGCAAATTATACAGTGCATTTCTTTTTTAGAACAGGGTAAAACTTTATGAAGTCTAAATCGTTCTGCACAGGGTCCCATACTAATAAAGCCTAATGGAATCAAGCATAATGGAGACACTAGGGCAAGATGAGACAATAAAAAAGGATGGTGCCATAGGGCAAAATGCGAACAGTAAGACACAACAGAATAAGACGACAACAGTAGAGGAGGATGGGGACAGTTGGGCAAGAAGTTGAAGGCAAGATGGTGATAGTAAAGTGAGATTGAAAAGATATAAAAAAAAGATTAAAACAGCAGGGCAAGACAAAGACACTAGAACAATTTGGAGACAGTAGGGCAGGAGAGGAATAGTTGGACAAGATAGAGATAGTTAAGTTAAATATTCAGAAGAAAGGCAAGATGATCCTAGCTAGTAGCAGGAGATAGAGACAGTAGGGGAATATGGGGACAGTAGGGCAAGATGGTAACAGTAAGACACAATAGTGGGAACAGAATAAGATGACAACAGTAGAGCAAGATGAGGACAGTAGGACAAGATGAAGACAGTTGGGCAAGAAGTTGAAGTCAAGATGGTTATAGTAAAGTGAGATAGAAACAATAGGAAAAAATTGAAAACAGCAGGGCAAGATGAAGACAGTAGAACAATTGGAGACAGTAGGGAAAGAGAGCAATAACTGGACAAGATGGAGACAGTTAAGTTAAATATTCAGAAGAAAGTCAAGAAGATAGAAGTTTCGGGAGTGGGTATAGACGCAGGTCCGTGGTTTTCCGGGTTTGCGGGTCGCGGGTCTTCTCAATAGCGAGTTTTACTCCTTTTTTCTGATCACGCCTACTTCTAATGATGTCACTTCCGGTTTACAATGACAGCACTTCCTGTTTCTTGATGCTCAGCTGCTGATCGGGTTGCTGATAAACTATTGTGGGTCGGGTAAGCTTAATCCCAAAACTGTGAAAGATGAGAATGCTGGGAATTGCCGTTTAGGCATCTGATGGACTGTCACAGCTTTTCAACCTTCTATCGGACCCACTCCAGAATTTACTGCGTTGTCAAACTTGCCATTCCAAGTACAAACTTTAACCATGCAGGAAGCCCATGAATATTAACCTTAATATAGACAGTTGAGAAGGGTCACTTGTCACCACGAATCATTTCTACTCCAGGAGGAAACATGTCTCCAAAAATCTTTGGTCTTAAAAGGGTTTTGGCCAAGGTCACGCAAACTGACAACACTTGCTCATTGCTAATGTCAGTGACTGCAACAGAGGCACAGGGAGCATCTGAACTTATTCCTCATATAAACCATCTTTCTCTTGTGTCTCCATCTTGCTCTACTGCCTCCATGTTGTCCTGCTGATGTCGTCTTACTGTATCTGCTGTCCCACAGCAGGACGTATTTGATATATTACCCCGTGACAAGTATCTCCCTCTAAAACTTCAATTAAGGGTGAAACCCATGGCTGTTAAATCTGCCTCTTAAAAAGGCTGAAAGAAATCAAGGGTAGAAATTGTACTGTAAATATTGGATTTTTTTTCAATTATTTTCTCACTGGAGAGAAAGGGCTTAGGAATGCAGCCTGGCTACTTACCAATTAGTACCCACTGAGGGCTGCTGGGAATAATTGCCCATGACTACCACTATTCAGAACTGTAGGAGCACTGCTTGGGGACAGAGAGACAATGAAAGGACTGAGTAGGAGGCAGACCATGCTGGGCACCTATTACCTGGGGTCATGGTTTTAGCTCCAAAGAGAACCCCAAGGCCCTAGCTGTCCTGAATTAATAATGTCCCATCAGTGTGCCCAGCATCTCCCTGCCATTATAATTATATGACTTCTCTCTCTGATATTCCAATCAGCCTTGGGGCAGGGACTGTAATGAAGAAAGGCACATTGTACCCTGGGTCTCTCCAGCTGGGAATCTGCTCTGTAAACATGAGCTATCTATGTATCTATTTATCATCTATCTATCTATCTATCTATCTATCTATCTATCTATCTATCTATCTATCTATCTATCATCTATCTATCTATCTATCTATCTATCTATCTATCTATCTATCTATCTATCTATCTATCTGTGCTTATTGTGCCCTGGGTACCCAAGGAACTATAGCATGTTTCTATAAATATCTGAAACCTTGTTATACTATAGCAGGGTGACTGTTACCCCAATGTTTCTATATACGTATCTGTAACCTTGTTATGAGCTAAGGGGGTCCAGCCTGAAGGTCAGTTAGGGGGAGATTTGGGATGAGTGATTATGGAACTATAGCAGGGTGACTGTTACCCCAATGTTTCTATATATTTGTAACCTTGTTATGAGCTAAGGGGGCCCAGCCTGATGGCCAGTTAGGGGGAGATTTGGGGTGAGGGCTTATTTGTACCCTGGGTACCCCTGGAACTATAGCAGGGTGACTGTTACACCAATGTTACTATATATTTGTAACCTTGTTATGAGCTAAGGGGGCCCAGTCTGAAGGCCAGTTAGGGTGCGATTTGGGGCGAGTGCTTATTTGTTCCCAGGGCACCCCTGGAACTATAGTAGGATGTTGTATAAGAGAATATTTTCCTATAAATAATGGTGAACCACAAAAGGGGGCTTGAACCTATAGCAAACCTCTAGAATATCTCTTCTTTTGCAAGAGCTTCTGGGAAGTCTGTCAGATGGCTTTGAGCCTGTCAGTTAAATATATAGAAGGGTCTTTCTCTCCACTCCAACCCTGCGGGCCGAATGCTTCCCACTGACCACAAGCTGGACAGCCTTAGGCTACCCTATCCTCAATGTGTCTCCCGCAGACACGCAGTTATCAAAGTAGGAGAGTTGAGAGTCCATAAGGATTTTACAAACTGAATGAACAAAGAGTAAAGTCTTCCAAGCTGGGGTGTGCGTGTCCAAGTATTTAAGAGAAAAAGAAAATTTCCAGCTCTTACATCAATGTCAGTGTGTCCCTGCCAAGGCAGATCCCAGAAGAGAATCCTCTAAGGATTATGTATTTTGCAAAATTCATTTTGGTATCTCATCTGCAGAAGCCCTGGATTTTCTGTTACATGAAACTTAGTACCAGCATTTAGTACCAGTACTGAAGAACTTATATCTGTAAGTTTATTAAATATTCAAAGGAAATAAAATGATGGCCCATTCTACAATGTGGGAATACTTCCCCTTTAATGCAACGACCATTTAATTCGACCTCTCCATCTTCCTATTTCCCTTTTTCCTCTTTTTGGTCTGCTCAGTGGGTCCCATCTTTCCGCTCCCCCGTTATGAAACTCAGTGCCGGCTGGGTGGTTGCCTGAAATATATACAGTTGGCAGCGGCCTCTGAGAAAGTCATTTCAAATTTATTTTGTGAACGAAAGAGAGGAAAGAAACTGATGCTGTAAATGCCAAACCACGTAACTGAAATCGCAGATGCGTTTCACAGCAATTCCTCGCTTCCTCCAAGGACGATGGCAGCGGTTGGAGTTATACATTGAGGCGCCACGACTTATTTTATTCCTCTTAAACTAATTTGCAGTAAAGAGTTCCCTTTCAGCCCTGCCCGGGGGAGTGTTTGATCCCCCTGTCCTGGGACTTTCTACACCGTGAATAGATTCAGCGCTTCCCAGTGATCTGCTCAATAGCTGGAAGGCGAGAGTGTTTTATTCTCTGCTTGGGGGCTTTATTGCTTTCTAGTTACAGTTCTGTACGTGTAAATTTGCTTGTGCTGCCATAGCACTGACTTGACTGTAGCTTGGAATCAGTCCATATCCAGAGTACTGTCTTTAACTCTTGTCTGGAGCTCGTTCTTGCCCCCTAGTGGCTACCTTATACAGGTGTGATACACAGGTGTAATGGACAGGTTGATAGGGAGAGTGACGGCCAAGTAAGTAGTAATTAGAACTGAAAATGTCATTAGGAAATTTACCAAAAGGTTATATATTTGGATTTGATCCAGCGTTAGTGGCTCTTACTTTATTCCATGCTCGAGAACTGCAGTATATAGTGAATTAAGTACCCTCTTTTGTAAAATATAAGGATCTTATAAGTTACCGAAGGCGGAGTGTTTTTATACAGGTCATGGAACTCAGAGGTAACTTCTAATATCCTCATATTTTACAACTGGGGGTATTTCATTTATTATAATACACAAATTTCAATGAGTCATGTGACTGAAATGACATCAGAACTCACCGTTTATAACTGATGACATCAGAACTCACTGTTTACAAGGATATAATTTACAAGACATTCATGGCTTTTGTGTATTATATATAAATAATATTTTCATAAATAATATTTTATAAATATATATATATATATATATATATATATATATATATATATATATATTTATAAAATATTATTGATTCATTTTTTGCTTCCTGCAACTAACCATCACTATTTTTGGTTCAGCTCCTTGACAACCTGCCCTTAAATGACAATCAGTTTGTTTTATTTCAGCTCACTGCTTGAATTGCAGACTCCCTTCCCCTGTAAACTGACATTAGAGAGTTCTAGCTCAGCCCAATGCTTGAGTTACTTGACTTCCTGTCTCTCCCCTGTAAGTTATCATCAGAGTGTTAAGTCCCACCCACTGCTCGAGTGACAAACTTCCTGTTCCTCCTCTGTAAAATGCCATCAGAGCTTTATAATCCCACCTACTGCTTGAATTATACTTCCTGTCCCTCCCACTGTAAGCTTCCCAGGGGTGCTTCGCCAATGAGGCAAGTTGAGGCTGTTGCATCAGGTGGCAGCGCCCCCACTAGGTACCAGGGGCGGCAAAAATGCTGCTCCTGGTATTTTAAGAGGGAATTTCCGGGAGAGGGGGGGGGCAGCAGCAACTGCTGCTGCCTCAGGCGGCGGAGGGTCCAGGATCGCCCCTGAAGCTTCCATCACAGTGTTATAACCCCACCCATTGCTTGAGTTATACTTCCTGACCCTCCCACTGTCAGCTTCCATCAGAGTGTTATAAACCCACCCATTGCTTGAGTTATACTTCCTGACCCTCCCACTGTCAGCTTCCATCAGAGTGTTATAAACCCACCCATTGCTTGAGTTATACTTCCTGACCCTCCCACTGTCAGCTTCCATCAGAGTGTTATAAACCCACCGACTGCTTCAGTTATAATTCCTTTCCCTTCCACTGTAAGCTTCCATTAGATTGTTATAAACCCACCCACTGCTTCAGTTATACTTCCTGTCCTTCCCACTGTCAGCTTCCATCAGAGTGTTATAAACCCACCCACTGCTTGAGTTATACTTCCTGTCCCTCCCACTGTAAGCTTCGATCAGAGTGCTATAATCCAACCCACTGCTTGAGTTATAGGCTCCCATTTAAACTGTCTCGAGTGTGTTAAGTCTGTATTTATACTACATGGGGCACAGAAAGGGGTGTGGTTGGGTCACAACTGGGTGTGGTCAGATTGTGACATGGGTGTGACTAAACAGAATATTAGAAGAATTAGCATTCAGAAGCATTAAGAGAATGATGCAGACTGGGCTTAGGAAGCTGGCGCAAGTCCGATAGATTTGTTTATTTTCTCTCCCAACAATATAGAATCTCCATATGAGAATTAGCAAAGTGCAGGAAAATTCCACTCCAAGGTCTCCTCCTCTCACTGAACACTTTAAATGATCCATTTCCAAGCCTAGCTTTAAAGTGTCTGTAATATAAAGACATTTAAGGATTATTGGCAAAGGGACAACATCTGACATAAACAGAACATGAAAAGACAGAAAACACTGAATATTTTAATATCCATTACAGTGAATTTTGGCAAAGAAACAATAAAATAAAATCACATTAACATGATGTCATGTGGAGTGGGGCTAATTTAATGATGATTCCTACAGATGAAGTGAACCCTTTACCATTGCTGGTGAAGTTAAAATCTTTAGGTTAATGGAGCATGTGGTGCGCGCTCTGCTGGTGGATTTACCCCGTCCAGAAACAACCATCGCCCCCCAGTGCTGCCTATCATTGACTTGAATGGAGACCGACTGTCATCAATGGGTGCCTTTGTGAGGTAGGTGAGTGTTGATGACCACCTAGGCTACTCTACACCACTCTCATGGCATAATAACACTAAAAAAAGCCTGGTGAAGCCTTACAATGAATAGGTCCATCTATAACATACTAAAAGTTAAAGGTGAATGCCCACCTTAAATCAGCTGAAGGTCCTTGTTGAGGAGGTACTGGAATTTCAAAGAAAGGGTTGGGTCTCAGCTTTCTCACCCTTAATCTAAGGCAGTGACCCCAACCAGCAGTTTGTGAGTAACATGTTGCTCTACAACCCCTTGGATGTTGCTCTCAGTGTCCTCAAAGCAAGTGCTTATTTTTGAATTCCAGGCTTGGAAGCACCTTTTAATTTCATAAAAACTAAGTATGGTACCAAGTAAAGGCTCCCTTAGGCTGCCAGTCCACCTAGCTGCTACCATATAGCCAATCACAGCCCTTATTTGGCACCCCCAAGGACATTTTCACGCTTAAGTTGCTCCCCAACTCTTTTTACATTTTAATGTGGCCACGGGTAAAAAAGGTTGGCGACCCCTGCTCTAAGGGGTTCATTGTGATAGATACAGCAGCCATTTTTGTTTCTGTTTCATAATGCATTACACTGGTAACATATGGTAACATCCACTTGTTTGATGACGTTGCCAGATTATGGATTCTTAACTGATTTGCCAACCAATGTAGGCAAATGGGGACCTACTTAGACCTGTTTGGAGAGGACTACACCAATGTGGTTCAAATGGAGTTTTCAAACCTGTTCAATATGGCTGATATGTGGCCAGATATTGTCCAAACAGGATCTCCCGGGTACATGGGCCAATAAGCTGTCAGCTCTGTCTGGAGGGGCCAATTTCTCAGTTTTTATTAGCCTGTGTATGGCCAACTTTACTCTAAAACTGCCAAATTCCCATCAATTAGATTGAAATTGTTGGTGAGCCCAGCCGATCAAATGCCTTGACTAAAGCATAATTAGTGGACTATATAATGTGGACTGTTTACACTGTTTACACTGTAAGTGCTAATCTGGCCATCTTCTCAGAGACCTAACCAAGATCTTCTTTTACCAAATTCAGTTGTGCCAAAAAATTGTTGTGGGGCCTGATAAAGTAACATCCAGTTCTCTGTGCCCAAATATTTTGCAGTCGTTCTTACCATGGACTATTTTCTCAAAGAAAGTCTCTGAGCAGAACACAAAGAATTTGGTAGGGATGCACCGAATCCACTTTTTTGGATTCGGCCGAACCGCCGAACCCTCTGCGAAAGATTTGCCCGAATACCGAACTGAATCCGAACCCTAATTTGCATATGCAAATTAGGGGTGGGAAGGGGAAAACATTTTTTACTTCCTTGTTTTGTGACAAAAAGTCACGTGATTTCCCTCCCCACCCCTAATTTACATATACAAATTAGGATTCGGATTTGGTTCGGCAAGGCAGAAGGATTTGGCAGAATCCGAATCCTGCTGAAAAAGGCCGAATCCTGAACCAAATCCTGGATTCGGTGCATGCCTAAAATTTGGTGACCCTATTTATAAATTGTGAAACTGATTTCCAAATTGAGCAATTTTTGATGCAATAAATTGTCTATTTACAAAGCATTCTAAGTTGGTAGTATAAAATTAGAAGCACACATAGTTATTAATGGTAGGTTGAAAACGGAAATCCCACTTCTTTGTATTGTCTTTTACCAGCTTTTCAAAAGAGCTGGTAAATATAAATTTCTCTAATTTTGCCTTGAATTGAATTTAAATTAGTTTAAATTAAATAAAAAATCAAATAAAATTGACATTTTTCACTCATTTAATCTTTAGTAGCTTTTGGGAAACAATGAGTTATGTCAATTGATGGACAAAAACTTACAGTGAAATATTTGTAAATAGGTTGAAATGTATAAAAAAAATTATATGCATTGAGAAGAAAAATATTCTTTGAAATAAGATTTGGATATAAATACAAAAATAAATTGATGGAAAAAACTGCAGAGAACCAAAAAAAAAAAAGTCCAGTTTTACTGTTCAGCTGTTTGTAAGCAGGCCACTTATTATTTATAACATTTCGGCTACAGGGGTCGTATAAAGTCTTGTGATAATAGAACACTAAGGGGCCGATTCACTAAATTCGAGTGAAGGGTTCGAATTAAAAAAACTTCGAATTTCGAAGTTTTTTTGGGCTACTTCGACCATCGAATGGGCTACTTCGACCTTGGACTACGAATATCGAACGATTCGAACTAAAAATCGTTCGACTATTCGACCATTCGATAGTCTAAGTACTGTCTCTTTAAAAAAAACTTCGACCCCCTAGTTCGGCAGCTAAAAGCTACCGAACTCAATGTTAGCCTATGGGTAAGGTCCCCATAGGCTTGCCTGCAGGTCTGGACTGAGAATGAAATTAGGCCCTGGCATTTCAGGTACACCGAGGCCCAATCAGCCCATACAGAGGCCCAAATAGCCCTCACCAGCCCACTAAATACTGACTTTCTATGGCACCTTACAGCAGCCCCTCTGGCATTTGCCAGAACCCACAGATTGCCAGTCCGGGCTGAGATTTTTTGATCGAAGGATATTCCTTCAATCGTTGGATTAAAATCCTTCGAATCGTTCGATTCAAAGGATTTAATCGTTCGATCGAATGAAAAATCCTTCGATCGATCGATCGCAGGATTTGCGCTAAATCGTTCGACTTCGATATTCGAAGTCGAACGATTTTAGTTCCTAGTCGAATATCGAGGGTTAATTAACCCTCGATATTCGACCCATAGTGAATCGGCCCCCTACTGTAGATCTCAAGTTGTATTTCCATAAATGTATGTTTATTAAAAAGAAACAAATCCATTCCTCTAGCCGCGGGCCACAAACGGGTAGGATAACCAGAGAACATATAACATTTAGTAAAGTAACTACAGACCGCCGTTGTAATATTTGGCGCGGCTTCCGTCCTTGGAAGGCATTTTGAGATTGGCGAGGCCTTCACGGTAACTCTGGTATCAAACTGTGAGAATCCACATTTGTAACATAGTAAAGACCATCAACTGCAAATTGGTTCTGGACCTGCTGAGCTTCTATGTGGCATTGTCTTGCTCTCAGCCCTTCCAGGCTTGTCCAAAATCTAATCCTCAGGGAGTCTTAGGAACAAATCCCACAACCTGTTTTTCCTCTTTATAGATCCTCCTGTTTATATACCTAGGAGGCCTCTCCTCCCAAATTGCATTGTTCCTAGCTGTAAGGATGAATTAGCCTGACTTTAAGTAAGTCATTTGCCCTGTGGGCCTGTCTTTTACACCTGCTATATCCTATTTTGCTTTCTTCGCCTCTCAATACCTGCCATGACAACTTCTTCCCATTAGCATAGCATTGGGCCATGAAAGTCACACGTTGATACTAGTCCTTTTGCAGTTGTACCACAATAATTGCTCTGATTTTGTGCCTTAACACAGTATTTTTCCTTTAAATAACACACAGCATCTTCTGCAGCTCTTTACACACATTATACTATGGGGGTTATTTATCAAAATCCGAAAATATCTCATCATTTTCTGAAAGCTACTCCGACCACACTACATTTCCCTGAAAATTTCTTGTACGGGAAAAATATCGAAAAATCAGAAAATACTGCCACTTTTCGGATTTGTCACCGAAAACTGCAATTTTTTGGGGATTTGACATCAGCAAACCACCAAATCTTTGGATTATTGCACAAAACCAGCGCATATATCTTTGGGACTTTTCCCATTGACTGAACTCGGCAGGTCTGAGCTGAAGTACTTTTTTATTTGGACTTTAAACACCCTTGAGGATTAAAAAAAATTTTTTTCCACTAAAAAAAAATGGTGTTGTACCCCTTTAAAAAAGCCAATGAGAAAAAATCGGACTTTAATAAATAACCCCCTTCATGTCCCAATTCAAATAAAAAAATCTGTCTCTATATATAGTAGATATATTTGTTGACAGTTGGTTTTGAGGATGAAAAGATATTGCAATAGTTTCAAGAGATTATTTTAAATTATGTTTGGAAATAAGTACAGGTATGGGATTTATTATCCAGAATGCTCTGGACCTGGGGTTTTGCAGATAACAGATCTTTCTGTAATTCGCATCTTCATATCTTAATTCTACTAAAAAATCATTTAAACATTAAATAAACCCAATAGGCTGGTTTTGCTTCCAATAAGGATTAACTATATCTTAGTTGGGATCAAGTACAAGCTGTTTTGATTATTACAGAGAAAAAGGAAATAATTTTTAAAACTTTGGATTATTTGGATAAAATGGAGTCTATGGGAGACAACCTTTCCGTAATTCGGAACTTTCTGGATAACAGTTATACCCCAATGCACAAACGGATTTTAATTTACATATTTACATAAAGATATTGTAGAATAATTCACCTTTTTGTTTTGGAAGATTTAAAGATCTTCCAAAACAAACAGAGGTATATTTATAGAAGTGTGAAATAATAAACATTTTGTGTAAGGGTCAGGGCACACTCTCAGATTCGGGGTGATTAGTTGCCCGGCGACAAATCTCATCTTTTTCGGGGCGACTAATCTCTCCGAACTGCCTCCCGCCGGCTAGAATATAAATAGCGCGATGGCACTCGTATCTCTTTGTTTTCTGAAGTCGCCCGAAGTTTCCTGGTGAGGCAACTTCGGGCAACTTCGGAAAACAAAGTGCTCCGAGTGCCATCCCGCCGGTGATTTACATTAGTAGTCGTCCCGAAGAAGGTGAGATTTGTCGCTGGGCGACTAATCTCCCCGATTCTGAGCGTGTGTCTTGACTCTTAACCAGAAAACGGAAGAACAATTAAACCCCAATACACAAACAATTGATTGATTGATTCCCAACTTTTTTGGAGGATGAAAAAAAAAGCCAATATTTTGGAGAAATTTATAACAAAGCGGCAGATATATCACACGGGGAATATAACATTTTTGCGCTTTTCATTTTATAACGCTTCTTTAGGCAAAAAATCCCCTGAAAGCCGATGGATGCGAATATGGGTGATAGATAGAAATGTCATGAATTATCCACAATATATAATTTTTATAAAATTGATAGAAAATAGCAATAACAGTTCAATCATATTAATACCATTATCTAAAATAAGGGTTAAATCCGCATAGAGAGTAAAGTCATAGAGTCTGTATAGCTTCATATTTATCCATGAAATGGTTGTCATGTTTCTACTACAGCAGAGCTTTATTAACCTTACTAATCCAATTTCTAAACCTTGGAGCTTTAGATGATTTCCATGTCCTTCCTGGTGTAAATCAATATTAACCTCAAAAATTTGCACTGATGTCACAATCCTGGGACTGGAAAGTTCAGTAATCTATTTCCACAAGTACTGCACCTTGTCTCGACACCAGAAGGCATGAATAAAATGACCTAGAGATCTATTATACTTTTCCTAGTAGACAATGAATAAACAGGTATGGGACCTATTATCCAGAATCCTCGGGACCTGGGGCTTTTCAGATAACGGGTGTTTCCGTAATTTGGATCTTCACACCTCAAAGACAACTAGAAAATCATGTAAACATGAAATAAACCCAATAGGCTGGTTCTTCTTCCAATAAGGATTAATTATATCTTAGTTGGGATCAAGTACAAGCGACTGTTTTATTATTACACAGAAAAAGGAAATCATCTTTAAAAAATCTGGATTATTTGATTATAATGGATCCAATGGGAGACGGCCTTTCTGTAATTCTGAACTTTGTTAATAACGAGTTTCCAGATAACGGATCCCATACCTGTATAACTATAATGTCCGCAAGCACCAATTTTGATTTCAGCAGTAGAGTCTTGGGGGTAGATTTATCAAAGAGTGAAGTTAGAGATCTCCACAGTCCTCTAGAGTGAAATTCTGCCTCTCTCCATTCAATTCTATGGTATTTTTAAAGGTGTATTTATCAAATGGTGAACTTTCACTATCACCCTTTGATAAATACGCCTTTAAAAACCCCATAGAAATGAAAGGAGAGAGGCGGTATTTCACTCTACGGACTGTGGAGATCTCTAACTTCACTCTTTGATAAATCTACCCCTATGTGGGAAAAGACGCCCAACATAGAATTCAAGACCTTCCCCATGCAGAGTAGATTTTTATTCTATGAGAGAATGGGACACACGGTATGTTGAAATTTTTAAAACAAAATAGCCAATCATCACAGTCTGGATTGCAGGATTGGAGGCATCAATATCAGAGGGGATTACTCTGAATCAGGGGATTAAGAATCAAAATAGGCCCTGGCAATTCAGGTACATAGAGTTCCAACCTGCCCACACAGAGGCCAATCAGCCCCAACCAATCCAATAAATATTGACTGCCTCATCGCATGAAATTGCCATAATTTATAAACTGTTGCTAAATCGTCCCTCTACACCAGCAAGTGACTTCAAACGAAAATGGGAAAAAGAGTTGCAACGCACTTTTACTGACTGTTGTAACAAACTCTTATAGATCTACTATATGTGCAAGATTGCAGGAAAACAACTATAAATTACCGGGTACCAAGTGTTCTATCCAAAATATTCCCAACTGTCCCTGCAACATGCTGGAGTTGCGGTCAATTCAGTGGAACTCTCAGCCACATTATGTGGCATTGCCCGAACCTACAACCCTACTGGAATCAAATAAAACAGATATTACCCAAATTCACAGATATGGCAATACCAGACTCAGCGTCATTTTTCTTACTACATTGCAACGACATGTCCCCCGCACGATATCGCAAAGCACTCAACTCTCATTACAGTAGCGAAATCTTTGATACCTATATTCTGGAAAGTAATCCCTACACTCAAAGACTGGGCACTCAAAGTAAACGAGATCTACCAATTCGAACACTACAAGACAGAGGCGAGTAACCCGCAATACCAAGAAAGCTGGACTCAGAAATGGTTCCACTGGCTCCAGTTCACAGAATCGCTGGAGTACCAGACCCTTACTTCATGAGATGTAGCTTTAGGGAGACCCTTGATATTCAATTGATACACAATCAAGATATTTAGTTACTATATAATACTTGTCAACCTATTTTTTCTGTGTTTACTCCTCCAGTCGCCATTTTGCTATTGCTTGCCGAGGGATGACTGTGCCCAACAAAGTTTGTTTTTATGTTTCATGTTTCATGGTTTCTTACTCACAGATAATAACAGATGATAACATATAATATTCCTTATGTTGGACTACAATTTGATCGTAAAATATACCTTATGTTTGAACTTTTCACTGAAGTAATCTCATGCCATTGTATTTTCTGTATTTTGCAAAACACGAAAATAAAAAAAATATTGACTGCCTATGGCAACTCACAGCAGTCTCTCTGCATTTGTCTGCTCCCAATGGAGAAACCATTTTTAGGTCATTGGACAACTATGACCATAAATGGTGCAACTAACTTATGGTTCAGATATTAGATTTTATATGTTTTTATGGATTTAGAAATTGAAGTGAAAGTGACCAAAACAAACTAAATTTAGAGGTTGTGCGGGAGAAGGAGAAACGGCAAGAGAAGGGATGCGAGAGAGGAAACTAGTGAATGGAAGACAGAGAACAAAACTGTAGGGAAAGGACAAAGGCAGGACATAAACAACGGGCAGGTGGAGAGGAAGAGGCTCAGGCAAAAGAGGCCCAGATGGTGGAAAATGAGGGGACAGAGAGATATAAGGAATGAGAAAACTAGAGAAAGTTAGACAGATGGTGAAAGAGAGCAGAATGGTGCAGGGTTAGTTCTTGGGGAAGGGAGGTGACAGGTGTTTGGAATCTCCCAGGACAGACTAAAATGTGCTGGAAGAAGATGCACCATTATATTGAACCCACAGATGGTGCTCTACACTCCCTACTCAACAGGTCAGTTTTTTAAACTTTATAGCAACTAAGAGGTAAAGATGGGGGGGGGGGTAGTTTGGCTAGGGGAGGCTAAAATATTATAAGAAAATGAACCTGTCTGTGAGGAAAGATAATTCATTTGATGTTGTACTGCTACTATAGGCACCATCTCTCCCTTCTATACCTACTATTCCACTCCCTTCCCAGAGACTATTATCCACTGTTACTATAGGCACCATCTCTCCATACTATACCGCTATCCCACAGTCACACTCCCTTCCCAGAGACTATTATCCACTGTTACTATAGGCACCATCTCTCCCTACTATACCTGCTATCCCACAGTCATACTCCCTTCCCAGAGACTATTATCCACTGTTACTATAGGCACCATCTCTCCCTACTATACCTGCTATCCCACAGTCACACTCCCTTCCCAGAGACTATTATCCACTGTTACTATAGACACCATCTCTCCCTACTATACCTGCTATCCCACAGTCATACTCCCTTCCCAGAGACTATTATCCACTGTTACTATAGGCACCATCTCTCCCTACTATACCTGCTATCCCACAGTCACACTCCCTTCCCAGAGACTATTATCCACTGTTACTATAGACACCATCTCTCCCTACTATACCTGCTATCCCACAGTCACACTCCCTTCCCAGAGACTATTATCCCACTGTTACTATAGGCACCATCTCTCCCTACTATACCTGCTATCCCACAGTCATACTCCCTTCCCAGAGACTATTATCCACTGTTACTATAGGCACCATCTCTCCCTACTATACCTGCTATCCCACAGTCATACTCCCTTCCCAGAGACTATTATCCACTGTTACTATAGACACCATCTCTCCCTACTATACCTGCTATCCCACAGTCACACTCCCTTCCCAGAGACTATTATCCACTGTTACTATAGACACCATCTCTCCCTACTATACCTGCTATCCCACAGTCACACTCCCTTCCCAGAGACTATTATCCCACTGTTACTATAGGCACCATCTCTCCCTACTATACCTGCTATCCCACAGTCATACTCCCTTCCCAGAGACTATTATCCACTGTTACTATAGGCACCATCTCTCCCTACTATACCTGCTATCCCACAGTCATACTCCCTTCCCAGAGACTATTATCCACTGTTACTATAGGCACCATCTCTCCCTACTATACCTGTTATCCCACAGTCACACTCCCTTCCCAGAGACTATTATCCACTGTTACTATAGACACCATCTCTCCCTACTATACCTGCTATCCCACAGTCACACTCCCTTCCCAGAGCTACTATAGCAATAATGATTTATGTAATATGTTTTTCAACTACCCGAGGAGGTTAAATCTGGCAGGTGTGAGCATATTGTACAATTGTTGCACTGGAGGCCTCTGCAATAAAAGCAAAGCTGAGAACGATCAACAATAATATTACAGGTCAGGTGGCAGATTAAACAAATAATTTCTTGTGTTTCACTGTCTCCCTGGTTTTCCCTTGTCTGTTAGATTCTGTGCATATAGGCTACAGACAATATTTTATTTGACTGGCCATGTATAATACTGGACGGGGCAAATGTAAGTGGGCCGAATGAGTAAAGAACTGGGATAAGGACTTGAATACATTTTATTGGTGAGTCAATCCAATTGTATTTACATTGGTCGGTTGGATTGTAGTTTCTGAATTGTGATACAGAACATTTTTCTACATTCCCAACGGACTGTGCTTGCAGTGCAAGGCCCCTTTACCTCCATATCTGAGTGATTCTAAGTCAAATAAGAAATATTTAGAACGTGACACATTGTTTATTTATGCAGGTAATATATGAGCTCAGAAGGAGATGGATAACAGATACGCGGCAGTCCTGGGTCTGTCAGTGGATGTGACACTGTTGGAAGTGTATGTGGCTCACTATAAAGCACATGGGCCAGGGAGGAGGAAACAGGTGCCGGGAATTCTTGGGACAGATGTTACCTTGTTTCCTGCCTGGGGACATTCATTCCCCCATTAGTGTCAGAAACAGTGACTATTTCTAAATGTGGGCAGCGAGGAAGAAGGCAGAGACCAGAGAGACTGTGTAAAAGGGTGGAAGAGTCATGAGCTCACACCATATAATCTTACTGTTTTACTTGCTTACATAAAGGCAATTGCAGATTGGGCACCTTTGCCGTTAAAGGTTTTCCACTTATAGCCTCCCTGCCTCCCCTATACTTGCAGCATGTGCTCATTTATGACTTGTGCCTGATGTGATGCTCGGGGTGCAGGACACTGGCTTGACCAGATGGTAAGTAGAGGGCTCTCTTTTAGTGATGAGGGAATTTTTTACCCAGGCATGGATTGGTTGCAAAATTCCGCATTTCCCCATCTGCAAAAATTTGCAGCAGAAAAGTTGCCGCTACAAAAAAAGCGCCCAATGACGACCATTCAATGTGTTTTGCAAATTTTTCTCACAACATCGCTCTTCGCTACTCTCAAGGATTGGACAGGGCCACTGGACCCGCTTCAAAGCCTGCGCTCAGAAAACTTCACCCCCCACCTGGCAAGCACTGGTACGCGATGGAGTGGGAAGGGGCAGGGTATTTAGCAGGGCAGAGCTGGATTTCTGTCTGGGGAGGGGGGGTGAGGGCCTTGATCCACCAACCATGGAGGGCCCTGGTGGCCCAGACACACTCCACACAGTCTGCGCTCCTCACCTCCACCCCCCACCATCGAAGAAATTAAGAGCACAGGTAGGCAGGAGGGGGTCTGGGAAGGAGGAGCAGGATTTGTGGCTTGGGAGGGGGGCCTGAAAGGAGCCTATGGGGGGACGGGGGCCCTGATGCGGCAGCCTTGGGGGTCGCAGACCCCCCAGTCCGACACTGCTACTCTCTTTACCTATTGCAGAGCTGAGTCAAGAAGTATTGGCACTAGGGTTGCCACCTTTTCTGGAACAAAATACCGTCCTTCCTATATATTTATCTTTTTTCCCTAATAATAACATTGGGACCAACCATCATTTTTACCAACCAGGCTGGTAAAATACCTTTTTTGGTGGCAACCAGGCCCAGGATGAGAATTAAAATAGGCCCTGGCATTTCAGTTACACAGAGGCCCAAACAGCCCCCACCAGCCCACTAAATACTGAATTTATATGGGACCTTCTAGCAGCCCCTCTGTCATTTGCCAGAACCCACATATTGCCAGTCCGGGCAGGCCCGGATTTGCGGCAAGGCCGCATAGGCCCGGGCCTAGGGCGGCAAAAAAATAGGAGCGGCATGCCGCCCAGCCGCACTATGGGGACGCGTGCGTCCCCATTCAATTACAGCAGCTGCGCCGGCGAAAAAACGCCGGCGCGCTGGGAAGGGGAGGTGAGGTGGGCGCTAGGACCGCGCGGCCGCCTGGTCGGACCGCGCGGCCTAGGGGCGCCACACACGGAAATCCGGCGCTGAGTCCGGGCCTGGTGGCAACCCTAACTATGCCCTACCACCCAGATCAACTACCCAACCTAGCCCGCAAACAGCTCACTTACCCCTAGACCGGGTGCCTGCAAAAACCGGAAGGGATGTCACTTTTAACCGGACATGATATCAGGCACTCAGAAATTTTTGGCCAAAGCCCGACCACCTTGCGGGTATCCTGCAGGAACCCAATGCAGGACTCTAAACTGGGGTGCAGGTCGTGGCAACAATCACACATTCTGCGGCGCCCGTTCCTTGTGTTAAAGGAAACAAAAACTGGTGAATTGTACAAAATTTTCCAATGAACAGTTTGCCTTTAGGATACATATATTAGCCACATTCTGCACGGCTTGGAAAGAGGAAAAATACGGTTTTCAGTTGCAGTAGTCATAAATAATGTTTTCTAATGGGATTTCTATTCAGACGCTCTCCTGTTCTTCTGCTTAACTCACTCGAGTCTTTCTGATGGACATCTTTTCTTTTGTTAGGAACGTTATAGTGACTGCAGACCTTGCTTACAAAACAATTTTTATTTCCCCTTTAACCTCAGCTCAGACACGGATCCCATCGCTGTGGAAGGGGGGAGAGGAATCACATGTCAGCCTTCTGCTCCCATGTACACCGATCTTGTAACATGTTGCTATCTTTTGCCATGGATCTCTCCGCGTCCCTGTTTCTGAATGGGACCTGGCTGGATACAATCACATCGAGGGGACAATGTATCAATCTGTTAAGCCATCTGGTAGGTCCTTTGGCAGTCTTTTTATTGAAAGCAAGGGATATGTTTCCCCCTGGGACGAAACCTAAAAAGGTGTGGATCCAAGGAGGGAGGGGGGTGGGTTAGTGTAGCTCTAGTGCCCCCAACTACATAGCCCTTGGCATAGACTTGTTGCACTGATTGTCCCTTCCATAGCTAAATTGTAATCCATACCCAGCAATTACTGGCATTAAGTGGGTTTTAGAAACGGCAACAGATGTCATTGTGTTTGGCTACAAACCTCCTTAGGCTAAACACACCAATAACGAGCGTGGGTTGTATTTTCATTTTTTTAAATTCTCATTTGTGCTGATAAGATCCTAATTAACATTTGGGAATTTCATATTTTCTAGCCAATGACGTATGAATCTGTAACTTAGCCGGCCGCAGATCACTCTATCGGAGCCGCACCAATGCCTGATGATCATTTTACAAGCGCCAATTCCCAAATAAATATTTGTCCCCCCTTACAAATTCAATGGACACGTATAAACGGAATAATTGTGGAGACGCCAGAAGGGAATAACGATGAATAGATTGACAAACAGTTTATTTTTTGATTGCTCTTGATTAGAGGAGTTGGCATTATAATCGAATGAATAATAAATCCTTGTATATCAGCGCAGCAATCACTTGACAGACACGAGCGCTAAATACCGAAGGAGCGGCCTTAATAAAAGACATGTGCCGTTAGCTGAATATTGTGCACATTAGTGTTCTACTCTGTATATTTGTATTATGCATATAGGAGGGAGGTGCCATGTTGTTTCCTTTTGACATGGACAATATGAGGGTTTAGTTTATTGTGTCCAACATTAGTTCTCTGGATGCTTTATTTGTATATAGAATTGTGAGATCAGTGTTTATAGACTTGGACAAGTTGACACCTGCTCACCTGGGAATTTTAGAACTGTTTCTTATCAAAGTCCCTAGAAAAATTAACTGTAGTCTGCCTGCAAGAGATGTCTGCAGTACATAGAAAATAAACTTTTATATTTAGATATATTTCCCGGTGGTCAAAATGGAAATGGGTGTGGGTTCCATCCCTCCTTTATGGGGCCCTAAACAGATGTGACTGCTCTAAACCACCATTTAGTGGAGGACGGGGAACCAGGGCAACTTCAGTGACAGAAACTGTGTCTGTGGGACAGCAGGTATAGTAGGGAGAGATGGTGCCTATAGTAACAGTGGGGATAATAGTCTCTGGGAAGGGAGTGTGACTGTGGGATAGCAGGTATAGTAGGGAGAGATGGTGTCTATAGTAACAGTGGATAATAGTCTCTGGGAAGGGACTGTGACTGTGGGATAGCAGGTATAGTAGGGAGAGATGGTGTCTATAGTAACAGTGGATAATAGTCTCTGGGAAGGGAGTGTGACTGTGGGATAGCAGGTATAGTAGGGAGAGATGGTGTCTATAGTAACAGTGGATAATAGTCTCTGGGAAGGGACTGTGACTGTGGGATAGCAGGTATAGTAGGGAGAGATGGTGCATATAGTAACAGTGGATAATAGTCTCTGGGAAGGGAGTGTGACTGTGGGATAGCAGGTATAGTAGGGAGAGATGGTGTCTATAGTAACAGTGGGATAATAGTCTCTGGGAAGGGAGTGTGACTGTGGGATAGCAGGTATAGTAGGGAGAGATGGTGCCTATAGTAACAGTAGATAATAGTCTCTGGGAAGGGAGTGTGACTGTGGGATAGCAGGTATAGTAGGGAGAGATGGTGCCTATAGTAACAGTGGGGATAATAGTCTCTGGGAAGGGAGTGTGACTGTGGGATAGCAGGTATAGTAGGGAGAGATGGTGTCTATAGTAACAGTGGATAATAGTCTCTGGGAAGGGAGTGTGACTGTGGGATAGCAGGTATAGTAGGGAGAGTTGGTGTCTATAGTAACAGTGGATAATAGTCTCTGGGAAGGGAGTGTGACTGTGGGATAGCAGGTATAGTAGGGAGAGATGGTGCCTATAGTAACAGTGGGATAATAGTCTCTGGGAAGGGAGTGTGACTGTGGGATAGCAGGTATAGTAGGGAGAGATGGTACCTATAGTAACAGTAGGATAATAGTCTCTGGGAAGGGAGTGTGACTGTGGGATAGCAGGTATAGTAGGGAGAGATGGTGCCTATAGTAAGAGTGGATGATAGTCTCTGGGAAGGTAGTGTGACTGTGGGATAGCAGGTATAGTAGGGAGAGATGGTGCCTATAGTAAGAGTGGATGACAGTCTCTGGGAAGGTAGTGTGACTGTGGGATAGCAGGTATAGTAGGGAGAGATGGTGCCTATAGTAACAGTGGATAATAGTCTCTGGGAAGGGAGTGTGACTGTGGGATAGCAGGTATAGTAGGGAGAGATGGTGCCTATAGTAACAGTGGATAATAGTCTCTGGGAAGGGAGTGTGACTATGGGATAGCAGGTATAGTAGGGAGAGATGGTGTCTATAGTAACAGTGGGATAATAGTCTCTGGGAAGGACTGTGGCTGTGGGATAGCAGGTATAAAAACTGCCAGTTTATAGGAAAGGGGCCATACAAGGAATATTTTGGAATACGGCCTCACTGACACAAAGAACAGTCCAGTGGATATAAATTGCCACTGTACTCCATAAACATCAGATCCCACACATGTAACAGTCGTACAAGTCTGTTGGAGAGGGAAAGCCTTATTAATACATGGTAACATTTTGGGCGGATTAGTTATTAAAAGGGTCATAAAGTTTTATTAAGAGAGTTGAACGAAATAGCTTTTTAGATGTTATAAGGACATAATAAGCTCTTAAACCAGATGGATGGAGGTAAAGTGAACAATGGAGTGCAGCTAACAAGTTTCTTTTGGGTAACAGCAATATAAAACAATGTTAAGACCAATATCCAATCAACATGCTGAATGGCTGCATACTAAGCAGTGCAGTCTGTAGCATGTATCATTATTAATTAAATAATTAGCCATGTAGGGTTGTTGATTTCACTTTACATCTGTATTTAGAACTGGACAGGATACTGAATGGATAGGAGGTACTGAGCTAAATACCTGAATTAATCTGTAGAAGAATATATTTCCAAGGCTTATTGCCATCACATTGATTAGTGATTTCTAGTAATCTTATGCTTTATTAAGAGTCAACTAGTCTTAATTAGGAAGTGATCAGTGACATCTGGGCCGCCATCAGGGGGGGCACCGCCAGGGCCGCCATCAGGGGGGGACAGGGGGTACAAGTATCCTGGGCCCGGGCTTGAAGGGGGGCCGGCAGTGCTGCACTTTCGAAAGAGCCGGGCCCTCCTTGACAGCGCCAAAGCCGTGCGGCCATTTCTGAAGTCCCAAACAGCTGAAATGCAGAAAATCCAAACAGCCCCGAATCAACGAAAACGCCAGAAGCCCCGAAAACTGCCGAAGCTGAACTCCCGAAGAGGCGAAAAGACCCAAAGCCACGAAAACAGCTGAAATTTAAGTCCTGAAACGGCGAAAAGACCCACGAAAGGAGGCGAAGTTGAAGTCATGAAGCCTAGAATTCTACTGTATATATGTGTATTTTTTTTAATCCCCTGGCCACCATTATTATATATATATTGTTACCATGTATTATTTTAATATTCTATAGGCCCCTGTCACGAATGTTTTTTTTTTTTTAAATATTCTTTGGGGCCCCAATTTTTTGTAACTTGTAAGGGGGGGCCCTGGCACCAATGTTTTTTTAAAAAATATTCTTTGGGGCCCCAATTTTGTTGTACCCGTGATTTCTAATGGCGCCCCTGGGCACTGCGGATGCCCCTTCCCTGCCTATAATCAGTCCCAAGTTGGTCCTTTGTTAAATGTTGGAATTCAAAAGGGGGGAACTCGAACCCTAGAGTTCTGAAAATCACTTCTTCACTACAACACCAGGTTTTTCAGATAACACAGAGGATCAGAGGACGTTGAATGTTTGTTTCTAGCAGAACAGTCCAGAAGTGCTCCATATATATCTGCTATAATTAATATCATTGTCAGAAGCATAAAGCTGAAATATCAATTACAGATCTTTATCCGTTTGAATTTGCCGGGAGAATTGGCTTCAGATACCCGGACAGCGTTTGATGGATTTCAGTTTCCATCCAAAGGTTCTTACGAGGAACCCAAATCATCACGTGTGCGGGGACTAATGTGGATTGAAGACAGACCAATGAGTCATTAGGAGACGAACTCATTCCCGGATGGCGTTTGCATAGAGTAACCGTTTCAATTAGGTAACGAGGGAATGAATAATAGAAGGATACTTTGTTCTGGAATGGAAGAGAAGTCCAGCCGGTTACAATCTCAGTCCTTTTTTTTTTTTTTTCTTATGGGAGAGAAAGAAAAGAGGGTGTTCTGGATCTCATGAAAGGAGACGTGTTTCCCAAATGCCAAGAGACCCCAACAAGTAAAATAAATGAAATTAAATGAACAGAGGCTTCGCGATGGATTAGCCATTTTCTACTATAAATAAAGCTCTGTGGAAACTAATTGTGCGCTGGCTTGCCAATGCTTATTTTAATTACGTGGTACACCAACAGATGTATTATGAGATATGGAATAAGGACCATCTGGAACGTTCTTAAAGGAAGCCAAGACTTCTTTGTACAGAACACTCCCTTTTGCTCTTGATCGTATTTCCATTTACCTGCAGTTTCCAATATACAACACCCATAGAATCCCATGAGATCCTTCTAATGGGTAAAGTTTTGGCAAGAGGGTGTCCCAAATGTCCCTGCAGAATTCCATGTTACAGGCATCTCTCTGGTATCTTTCTGTACAGACTATGGGGCAAATTTACTTACCATCGAAGTTGCACCAGCGTTGGCTTCGCCACACTTCGCCCTGACGCCGCTAATTCACTTAAATCTGAAGTTGCGCTCAGGGAGGCCCTATCTACTCTATTACACTTCGCCTGGTCTGAGGTGGAGAAGGTAAGTCTGGCGCAAGAGGTAACGTTCAGTAAAATGCGCAAGTTAGTGAATTAGCATAGATACGTCCATTCGACATAGCGCAACTTCGCCTGGCGTAAGCGTGTGAAGTATCGCTAGAGTAGGTCCACTTCGCTAGCGAATTTATGCCAGCAAAGTAACGATATGACGTCACAATGGCGAATTTTTGCCCTTTAGTGAATTTGCCCCTATGAGCGAACTTAGGGGGCTGTTCCTGCTGAATTGTGCTTAGTACAGGGGAATAACTATGCTGCCATAATTTTATGGGATCTCTCTGTACAGACTATGAGCAAACTTAGGGACTGTTCCTGCTGAATTGTGCTTAGTACAGGGGAATACCTATGCTGCCATAATTTTATGGGATCTCTCTGTACAGACTATGAGCAAACTTAGGGGACTGTTCCTGCTGAATTGTGCTTAGTACAGGGGAATACCTATGCTGCCATAGTTTTATGGGATCTCTCTGTACAGACTATGAGCAAACTTAGGGGACTGTTCCTGCTGAATTGTGCTTAGTACAGGGGATACCTATGCTGCCATAGTTTTATGGGATCTCTCTATACAGACTATGAGCAAACTTAGGGGCTGTTCCTGCTGAATTGTGCTTAGTACAGAGGAATACCTATGCTGCCATAGTTTTATGGGATCTCTCCGTACAGACTATGAGCAAATTTAGGGGACTGTTCCTGCTGAATTGTGCTTAGTACAGGGGAATACCTATGCTGCCATAGTTTCATGGGATCTCTCTGTACAGACTATGAGCAAACTTAGAGGACTGTTCCTGCTGAATTGTGCTTAGTACAGGGGAATACCTATCCTCTCCTATAATCTCTCCAACACTTTGGTCCCTACTTCCGATTTGATACAAATAGTTGAAGGAAACACCAATATTCTCCCCCACGTGAGTTGATCATGAAACTAAATGAAGGCAACGGCTGCTGCTGAATTGATTTCCATTCTGAATATGCATGAAGCTAATTGCTTGGCCCGTTCCTGAAGCCGCACGACAAAATGGTAAAGAGTAATAGGATAAATGCTGCATCGACACACAATGTGAACTCCCCTACAGATCGGCACTTGCACTGAGCCAGAAGGGATAAAATGGGCCGCAGCCTCACTCAGTCAGGGGAAAAGGGAGGTCATGCCAAGTGTACTGAGTCAGGCGTCACTTGTGCCAGAGCTGATATTGGCCAGTATGTCTGGATTAAAGCTTGCCAGCGGATTAACATTTAGATATGTGTGCCAGACTACAGCAAAGCATGCCAGCGTAAACTCATTACATTCAATCCTGGTGCCAAATGCCAAGTGTTCCAGTGTAGGCCTCAACCCCCCGTGGAGGATCGCTCATGGCTTGGCCCTTCGTACAAATCATCACAGCTCTGAATTAATCCAAACGGAGAACAGGTGCCTCAATGTTCCATTTACGCTTCTTTTCTATGTCAGGCTGAAACGAGGGTCCGTCATGACTTTCAGAAAGCAAAACAGTAGCCTAGTTGTTTGTGGGACTATTTTTGTCACATGTGATTTAGAAAACAAACTTTCCCAGACCTTTAGCTGTTGGAGCATGCTGGGAATTGTAGTGTAGCCGCTACTGGAGAGGCAAATCTTTCCAGCAGGGACAAGGCATCAGGGGACGCTGAGCAATGGAAAAGGGTTTTGGAAGGGGAACTGCTGGAGATCAGTGGATCAGCTCATTCTAGCAGTGAGGGGGCATCAGGGGACAGTGAGAAATAAGTTGAAGCGAAAACAATGTTTAGAAAGGGCCGGAGTCTTCCAGGACAACGTTAATTCCTTAAAATGCAAACTTGCGTCCAGTTGCGGTAGCGTTACTTTGACAAGCAAAGCGAAGTTGCGCTAGCGTTGGCTAATTTGCATATGGCGGGAAGTTAAAGTTGAATGGACGGATATGTTGCAGAAAATACATTGCATTACATAAGCCCCGGGAACCTTAATAAAATAAAATAAAGTTGTTATAATGCCCTACACATAGGGGCACATTTACTTAGGTCGAGTGAAGGAATAGAAGAAAAAAATACTTCGAATTTCGAACGTTTTTTTGGCTACTTAGACCATCGAATTGGCTACTTCGACTACGACTTCGACTTCGAAGTGCTGTCTCTTTAAAAAAAACTTTGACCCCCTACTTCGCCGAGTAAAACCTACCGAGGTGCAATGTTAGCCTATGGGGAAGGTCCCTATAGGCTTCCTAACAATTTTCTGATCGAAGGAAAATCGTTCGATCGATGGATTAAAATCCTTTGAATCGTTCGATTCGAAGGACTTAATCGTTTGATCGAATTTTCCTTCGATCGTTCGATCGAATGAATTGCGGTAAATCCTTCGATATTCGAAGTCGAAGGATTTAACTTCGACAGTCGAATATCAAAGGTTAATTAACCCTCGATATTCGAGTAAATGTGCCCCATAGGGTTGTCACATGGCCAGTATTTTACCAGCCTGGCCGGTAAAAACAATGGTTGATTCCAATGTTATCAATAGGGTAAAAAAAAGATAAATATATAGGAAGGCCGGTATTTTTTTCTGGAAAAGGTGTCAACCCTACCTACACATGAGCCCAGTGTATAGTTTATGTTCCATATGTTAGAAAATGTAGGGGGGAACCCGGTTACCCAAAAAAAATTTACGGTCTTTTGCAGGCTATTACCCTGAAAAAATGAAAAGACGCCAGCGTTTTTTTGGGACCAAAAATTGAGGAAGTCCTATCTACTCCTTTGCAATTTGCCTGGTCTGAGGTGGCAAAGGCAAGTCTGGCGAATGGGGTAACGTTCAGTAAAATCCGCATCTTGAATATGTGGAGTTACGTCCGTTCACCAGAGCGAAAATTCCCCTGGCGTTAGAGTGTGAAGCAACGCTAGTGTCTATCTCCTTCACTAGCGAAGTGATGCCTGCGCCTGTTAGGGAATCAGCATGTTACGAAATGACGTCACGCTGGCGAATTTTCGCTACGGTTAGTCACTAAGGTAGCCCCTTATTTGGGCTGTACTAATGAAGAAAGTCATCAGGATGCTTAGTCATATTTTCTTTTGATAGGAAACATTTAATTTTGGGCTTTCCATCCCCTTTAACTAGTATACATATATATCATATGAAAAGTCTAAGGGAACCAACATGGCAGCTTCTACCCCTATGTGTTAAAAACATATGCATTTAAATATATTGGTAAGTAAATGTGTTTGTTATGACATAAGACTTGGCAGTAGAACCACGGCCTATTATAGTACAAAGAAACCACATCCTGTGTTAAGGATTTTTGTTTTTTCGTAAACACAGATCTTGTCAGAATCTGGTCACTTTCATGGGCTCAGCCCTTGAGTATTTGTGCCTGCGAGTCATGTCCATTTCTGCCCGGCGGCCTGGAAGGGGATCATTATCAGTTGAGTTAAAAGTCTTTAAAGTAGTGCAGACAAACAAGTCCTGGGCTTGCATGACAAAGGGTCAGTTATTAGGCATGTGTTGTAAGGTTTGTCATCACCTCCCATCCAACAGTATGGGAACTCCATAACACAGGTGCACACAGGCGCTGATGTCACAATGTCGTTTTAACCCTTAGGAACACCATGTCGTTTTTATTTTTTAAAAAAAGGCTAGTTTTTCTTTGCTTTTATAAGTGGTCATCCATTGGCTCTTTAACCAACCAATGGCCGGAGCAAACCCCCATGATCTAATCTACAACATCTATAGAACGCTACAGTTCCAAAGATTGAATCTACCGCATATGATTTGTTGAATCGTGAACCAAATCCTGATGTTTAAATGCAAATGATCAAAACCACAGATGAAAACTCCAAATTCCACTGTCCCATGATGTTACTTTATAATTAGGGTTCATTTGTATAGACATAAGGGGCAGATTTACTACGAGGCGGATTTTCGCCAGCGTCCGTTTCGCACCCATTGCAACAGTTCGCCAGATGCAAATGCGCCCAGACTACGCCAGGTCACTAATAGCCGGAGTTTCGTCCTGGGCGTCGAACGCTGGCGATTTTTCGCTAGCGGTACTTCGGCAGTGCGAGCATTTCATAGCGAAGATGCCCTAGTGTTCATTTGTGCGTAGCGAAAATTCACTAGTGATCTTGCGCTTCGATCAATTTGTGTAGGGCGGGAAATTTAAAGTTGTAGGGACGTCTTTATGTTAAATGTTGGTGCAAATATTCCACATTTTAAAACACGTCCAGGGAACCTTAATAAAGAAAATAGAGTTTTTATAATGCCCTACACATGAGCCTACTGTAAAATTAATGTTCCATATGTTTGAAAATGTCTGGAGAAAACTGGTTACCCAAAAAAAGTCAGGACTTTTGCAGGAAATCCCGCTTCAAAAAGGGAAAAGTCACCAGCGTTTTTGGAACATAGATGCATTTTCGCCACACATGATATGATGTATGTGATTGAGGATTGAGGAAGATCTAGCTGCTTTATAGCACTTCGCCTGGTCTGAGCTGGCAAAGGCAACTCTGACGAAAGAGGTAACGTCTGTAAAATCCGCATTTTAGTGAATTTGTGGTGTAACATCCGTTCGCCAGAGCAAAAAGTCGCCTGGCTATAGACTACGAATGACCGCTAATGCCTTTCTCCTTTGCTAGCGAATTGGGGCCTGCGCCTGTTACTAAATTGGCGATGTCCCTGCGGGTGGCAACGCTGACGAAAAGTTGCTAGCGTTAGCCACTTTGCTCTTTAGTAAATCCGCCCCCTAGATTTTGTTCAATTCAAGTTCTGCAAAAAAGACTCTGATTTGAAAATGTATCCAGGATTTGGGGCATCCCTAGCTTTAATACAGGGCCGGCAAAGCATCTGACCTCGAATGAGCATGGGTCGTAGCAGAGGGGGGATCAATGGAGGGGATAGCGAAGGAGGGGAGAGTGGTAGAGTGGAGCAAACACAGATTAGGGGTAGGCAGAAGACACTTTAACAGGTACCTGCCCAGCACCACTCTATTGTTGCTCCCCAGGGCAGGTGCTCCTTCTGCCTACCCCTATGTCCGACCCTGCTTTAATATAAAGCCCTTTAAATGAGAAACGGGCAAAAATCCAAAGCCCCTAATTTGTAGTGCCGACTCAACAAATTGAGTAAGAATTCTGTTGAAAATCCAGAATATTTAAAATTCAATAAATAATAATGATGATGATAGTATATTTGTAAAGCACTTACAATTTCTTACTTTCACACATTTCTACCAAAAAGTAGGAATAACTTATTCTTATAGGGCCAACATTTTTCTGTTGAAATCATATCCAGATCCCTGTCAACGTCGGGAAATTGTCAGTGAAAACGCACTATTGTAATAACATTAACATGATTAACTTTCGCCCATTTGCACAATGTTTCTTCTTTTCAAAGGAAATCTTGGAAATCTGAATTCTGTTCTTAATAAAGAGGAGAATTTTTTAGAAAAAATAAAGTTAACGAAGAAATACAAAGAAAAGTGAAAACGTCTTTCATATTTAAGAGAAGCATTCAGCATGATTGGTGTGTGGCCTTTGTCAACCCCGCTAAAAATGTTCCTCTGTAGGCACTAGGAATGCACCGAATCTAGGGTTCGGAATTCGGGCAGGATTCTGCTTTTTTGAACAGGGCCAAACCCTTCTGCCTGTCCAAAACTAATCTGAATCCTAAATTGCATATGCAAATTAGGATTCGGTTCAGTATTCGGCCAAATCTTTTGCGGAGGATTCAGGGGTTCGGCCGAATCCAAAATATTGGATTCGGTGCATCCCTAGTAGGCACTGACATATCCTCTACTGACAAAATAGTTTTGGTGATTTTATTCATTCCTTTTTACCAAAAATGTCTTCTTCCCAAAGAAAATTATAGCGCATTTGTGGTAGAAAAGAACATTTAATTGCAAAGTATAATCAAAATTCTTTATAAAAAGGACAAATTACATAAAAAGTTGACAACAACGTGCTGAGATTAATGGTTATTTACTAAACTCCGAATGCAAAAAATAATAAAATTGGACTATTAAAAAATCACAAATTTTTCAGAATTATTTAAACCCGCAAGATGTAAAAGCCAGAATTAGAAAATCCGGCATCTCAGACCTGTCGAGGTTGCGTATAAGTCAATGGGAGAAGTCCCAATGAATTTTTAATATGCGCTGGATTTCGTGCAATAGTTGTCTGAGTTTTCGGGCAAAAAAGCATAAGAAATCGGAGTTTTCAAGTCAAAAATCAGAAAAAAATGTTAAAATCTGATTTTTTCCCGAAGAGCAAATTTTCGGGAAAATGCAATAATAAATAAGCGTGAAAAAACCCAAGCGGATTTGATTGGAGTTTGTAGGAGAAAATAGGACTTTGATAAATAAGCACCTTAATGTTGGGATTGAAACAATTCCAATAAACCTTCTTGGTTCCTGTGTAAGAGAAGGATTCAGTGTGATTGAAGCGAGTCCTTTTTTAACCTCAATTATAAGAGTGTTACTAGGCAAAGACTTATCCTCTATTGCCCCAAAGACAAAATAGTTGCTTGGATTTCAGGAAATATTGGCAAAAAACGGCAATCTTTATAAAATTTCATAAAACAGATGATCCCCTGGAGAATTCTGAGCAAAGAGTTGAACCCGAGGGTTCTGTTTATCCTCACTATCAATAACCGTTGCCATGGATATTTCCGCACACTCAAGTTCTTTGTTGCCATAAAGGCAAATATTTAAGTGTAAAGAGAATTAGTAAATCCATTTCAGGGGTAAAGCATCAGACTGAAATGAAAGTTTCATTGTCCGTGTGAAAGTGATGTCGTAATGCCTCATATCTGTGATATGAACATGATAAATTAGATATACTTAGATATTATTATTTTTCCAGCGGGTTTAATTAAGTTAGGAAAGCTTTTTTCGTATAGTTTGAGATCATATCTTGTTAGTCGGCTCCATCAAATTTTTATTAAAGCTGGAAAAAATTCTGTTGGAATCATGCTGTGAGTCGCAGACCGGTAGCACAAGCACTTGGTTGTTAAAGAGATACTGACACCTGAAATTAAACTTTTTTTTACATCTATTATAATATTGGCTTTGCAAGCTACTTCTAACTTTGCCATAAAGTATTTGCATGATGCTTTTACATTACCTGTCTGATCCCCCATGTTCCTGTATGAGGGGGGCTGCCATATTTGTGCAGCAGGAGTCCGTTAGCATTAGAAACTGTAACTAACAGGCTGAGATGGGACAGTCAGGTTGGCAAAGTCAGAGTGTCAGAGAGTCAGACTTAGGAACTTCAACTAACAATTATATACAAAAACAAACCTCTCAGCAAAAAATGATCAACATGACCTATAGGTAACATTTAATGTACATTCATATGCTAAAATTCATTTTTTAGTGTCAGTATCACTTTAAGTTACTGCTGATCAGAACCTCCTGCTGCTTTAGATGGATCTTCTAGCACTAGTGGGGCCCCCTTGCACTACGGTCCATCTCCTCTTCCTCCTCTCTTAATGGTCCTGCTCATGCTTCTCCTGATGTATGATTTGCTCAGGCTTCCAGGCAACTACATTTCTGGGGACCCCTTTGGCCCCACATAGCTCAGGTGGCATGGAAGTTGGCAGAAAGGAAACACAGATCCTTATTGGCTCCACTATCTCCTGGGCCCTCACAATCTCTGAAACAATTACAACTACTTTAGCATCTCCACTTCATCTTCCCCTTGTCTCTTCAATCTCTAGATTCTTTGCGACCTGGGGAGATGCGTATCTTTCTTTCTTTGGCAGGTTTCTTCACAGGTGAATAAGCAGGTAAAACCTCAGGCGGGGAGCCACACCTTGTAACTACAACTTCGCCTGTGAGTCGTGTATTCTTGTAAATGACAAGCAAGTCTGTTCCTGGTGCAGAAATGGAGAAGGGCCTGTAGCCGGTTCAAAGCGGGTGTTGCTGATTAGTTATTATCCTCTATGCCAGAAATATCTCTAATTTGATACATACAGAATGAGGAACCACAGATGGACCCTGACCAGACAGAGGGGAAGGTGAGTGGTACATACAAAATGAAGAAGCCCAGACTGAGGGGAAGGTGAATGGTACATACAGAATGAAGAACCACAGATGGACCCTGCCCAGACAGAGGGGAAGGTGAGTGGTACATACAGACTGAAGAATCACAGATGGACCCTGCCCAGAAAGAGGGAAAGGAGAGCAGTACATACAGACTGAAGAACCACAGATGGACCCTGCCCAGAAAGAGGGGAAGGTGAGTGGTACATACAGAATGAGGAATCACAGATGGACCCTGCCCAGACAGAGGGGCAGGTGATTGGTACATACAAAATGAGGAATCACAGATGGACTCTGCCCAGAAAAAGGGAAAGGAGAGCAGTACATACAGACTGAAGAACCACAGATGGACCCTGCCCAGATAGAGGGAAATGTGAATGGTACATACAGAATGAGGAACCACAGATGGACCCTGCCCAGATAGAAGGGAAGTTAGTGGTGCATATAGAAAGAGTAAAGCTCCCCATAGACGCGACGATTCTTCTTGCAGAACGACTGATTTTAGGGAAGCCCGACCAATCCTTCTAAATTATCGTGCGGTTAGTGTTATTCGAACGATCGTACATCTTAAGATTTTTCGGCCGACATCTGTCGGGAAATTGATCGGCCATCTATCTATGTTTGCAGGGCCAAGCAGGCAGCTCCCCTTTGTTTTCCTGGTAAATTGGTCTTTTTAGTTGATGGTAAATTTGTACGATCGTATGATCGTTCTGAGAAGATCGTGGTCTCACGATCAGGATCTGATCTTTTAAAAATCTCAGCATCTATGGCCAGCTTAAGACCAGGCCATTTGAGATTTGTTTGTAAGGATAAGGAACATTTCAACCAGCAGAGAATACAGTACATCCATGCCATAGACTTTATAATGCAATATTAATTTGGAACCTCTTAGTACAAAGTGTCCAGTTATGAATTTCCACTACAACATTTGCATTAGGCTTGATATGTAGATACAGAGGGAGATGCTCTGGTTGAATCTTATTTCAGAATCACATTGCACCATGTGCTAATTCCATTAAAAGCACAGTCCTCTTTTCTCCTTTAATTACACCTAATGAGTTGTTTACTTGCACAGATCTGCCCCACCCCTTAGGTGTTGCTCATTATGCGGGAAAAGGTATTGACATGCAGTGCCGGAAGGTGCAGTGATTAGTGGTCGGAAGGCTGAGACAGAGAGGCTTTTGGGAAAATAAAAGCAAAGAAACTACTATTAAAGGGCAAATCTGCAGATGTAAAATAAAGCTTTATAATTATGATCCAAATAATCCAAAGTGCTGAAACTTTATTTCTAAAGGATTTTAGACATTGGTCAAATAGCAGAATATTCTCAGAGTACTGAAGCGAGTTCTTCAGACGTAACCTCAAGGTGTGTCTTTATTTATACGTTGTCAGGTAACATGTTTGGGCGCATGTAACATTCCATCAGCAGCCGGCTACTGTATGCGCAGAACTGCATAAAGCTATTCCATCTATCCTCTCCCCTGTCGTGTTTTGGGAAAGGGTGTGTGTTAGTGTGCCACTGTTTGGGCACACTAACACACACACACTTTGGTTTAAATGATGTGAATCTGATTATATTGCCCTGTGCAAGGCTGTTGGAAGAAAACGACTTCAGTGAACCAACTTGGTCCATATCCAGTGGGATTTTCTAACCTTTCTGATTCAGATTTTTAGTCTAATATTGGTTAGGGGGGTCCCAAGGCCCACTAGGGCTGCTGCCTTAAACTGGCCATAGACGCAAAGATCTGTTCCAATGAATCCTCGATTCATATGATTTTTCGGACCATGTGTGGAGAGTCCCGACATTTTTTGTCCCACTGAGATCGGTCGTTTGGTCGATCTGACAGGTTAAAAGATTTCTGTCGGCTGTCGATAATATCTCCGCATGTATTGCCAATCGTACGATTTTCAGAGGGAGACTGTCACCAGCTTTTGTCGGACATAACTTTCATACGATTGTCAGGGGCAGAACACCGTCTGATCTGTTCTTTTCTACTTTATTTGATCGGAATGGTTCCTGGCAAGTCGGGAGATGGGGAAGTCCGATCGTTCGAGGATTCAAACAATCGGATCTTTGCATCTACGACCATCTTTAGCGACTGAACCCATCCCACCACCAACCAGACTGCATCCGCCCTCTGCCCCCCTGGCCTTATTTTATCTTGTTGTGGCCATAATTGTGGCTGGGGTGGAGCTAAGGGCAGAGACAGACAAGAAGATAAGGGGAGATTAGTCGCCTGAAGTCGTTTCCGAAGTCACCCCACAAAGAAACTTTGGCCGACTTCAGAAAACAAAGCGATCCGAGTGCCATCCTGCTGGCGATTTATATTCAACTGGTGGGGAGGCAGTTCTGGGAGATTAGTCGCTGAGGAAGAGGCGACTAATCTCCCCGAATCTTCTCGTCTGTCTCTGACCTAAGGGTGCAGCTCCAACGATGGGGAGCTGCTTGGTCTACAAAGGTTAACTGCTGGTCCATGTAGGGCCAACTAAATACTTGTGTATACTTTTTATTTTTTACCTAAGGTATTGTTGGGTGGTAGGGATCAGACTGGGCTGGACAGAGAGAAAACCTGGTGGACCTCTCCCCCATAGGCCCACCAACCCACAGCTGTTACCTGCCCAGGACCTGACCACTAGGGTTGCCACCTTTTCTGGAAAAAAATACTGGGTTTCCCATATATTTATCTTTTTCCCCTATTAATAACATTGGGATCATCCATAATTTTTATCGATCAGGCCGGTAAAATACCAACCAGTTGGCAACCCTACTGACCATGTAATCATTTTGTGGGGGGCACAAGTTTTCAGGAGGAGGGAAGAGGTACGTGGTGGGGCAGAGTTTGCTACAGGGAAATGACCCATAAATGTGGTGGTACTAATGGGCCCTGGACACCCCAGTCCTACACTAGGGAACACTGATGTAAATACAGAGAAAGCAGACCCAGGAGGTACAGGGTGAGGCAGCGACTGTATGTTGGGTCTCACCTGCATTTGGTCACATGAGTACAAAACAAATGGAAAGCCTAAAAAGTCACCGCACAGGAATGTACTGTATATTAAAACACCCAAATATACAAGTCCTTACATACAAGGGTTAAATGAAAGACCTGAATACCTCGCATAGGGGGATATCAAATTAAAGGGCACAGGTGTATCTGTCAGAATATCCCTCTGATTAATGGCGGCTCCTTGGAGAATATCCTGAAACATCATGAGAACCGGAGACCCGTTCCAAAAACAACTCCCGGCACAGAGATCAGACCACACAAGTTCTGTGCTACACAATAACAATTTCATTAATGACTCTGGTGACACAAACCTTGGATCCCGTTTAGCAGAGATACAAACGGTACAATGGGAGGCCGGCCCGTGTGTTGTTAAAGAGAGTGCAGGGGATTATTGGGGATTATTTAAGGCACCCTAAAATTATCACATGGATGAAACTCATTTAAAAACATGGACCTTTGTAACCTAACACTTTAATTCAGCTTTAATTGATTAACAGGTTCCAACTTTGTTTGGCATTTCAAGAATGTCTCATTATCAGTGAGATAAAGGGCCAGGCAGCCTTCTCTGTTCATTTTATCTCTCCCTTTGCTTTTTTTTATTTTTATTCCCATGTAGACTTTCTCTCAATCTGCAATTATCTCTCATTTACTCTCCATAAAATTGGCACTGAAGTGTAACAATATCTACAAAGAACATCTCGGAATATTTACAAATATAGAGGGAGCTGCCCTATTGTTTCCCTTAGGGTAAGGGCAGACGAGAAGATTCAGGGAGATTAGTCGCCCGACGATAAATCGTCTCTTCTTCGGGGCGACTAAACTGCCTCCCGCCGGCTAGAATGTAAATCGCTGGCGGGATGGCAATCAGTGCGCTTCTTTTTCCGAAGTCGCCCGAAGTTTCCTCGTGAGGCAACTTTGGAGGACTTCGGAAAATGAAGATTCTAGCTGGCGAGAGGCAGTTAGGGGAGATTAGTTGCCCAGATGAAGAGGTGATTTATCTGAGCATGTGTCTCTGCCCTTAGACACGAGGGTTCAGGTATGGACCTGTTATCCAGAATGCTCGGGACCTGGGGGTTTTTGGATAATGGATTATTCCATAATTTGGATCCTCATACCTTAAGGGTAAGGGAGATTCGGGGTGGCGGTGCTTCAATTTCCGAAGTCTCTGAAGTTTCCTTGTGAGGCAACTTCGGGAAATCGAAGCGCCGCGAGTGCCATTGCGCTGGCGATTTTTTCATTATAGCTGGTGGCAAGGTAGGGGAAGGCAGATCGGGGAGATTGTCGCCCAGAAGAAGAGGCAATTAGCGCCAGGCGACTAAATCTCCCCGAATCTCCCGTGTGCCCTTACCCTAAGTCTACTAGAAAATCATTTAAACATTAAATAAACCCAAAAGGCTGGTTTTGTCTCCAGTAAGGATCAATAATATTTTATTTTGGATCAAGTACAAACTACTGTTTTATTATTACAGAGAAAAAGTAAATATTTTTTTTAAAAATTAGATTAATGGGATAAAATGAAGTCTATGGGAGAATTCTGAGCTTTATGGATAACAGATTTCCGGATAATGGATCCCATACCTGTATAGCTAATTGTGTGCCCAGACAGCGTTGTAAAGGGGTCACTTGAGCCCACCGTTGCTACAATCTGAAGGGCCCCCTCCCATTGTGACCAATCACAAACCTTGGCCAAAGTCTTTCTTTTCATCACAGATACTCGGCAGCATTGATGAAAGAACTAAAAGTACCAGAAGCCTTTGTGAGGGGGGGGCATAACATCACTGGACTGGGTTACATGCAATTAAAGCAGATTATGGTTAAATGTAGCTATTTCTTCAAGATCAAAAAAAAGAGGTCACTACAGGACAAATATGTCTTAGATCCTATGTTTAAAGAAGGGCGTGTGGTTTGGCCCCTTTAATCACTAAGTGCCCTGAGCTGTTCTGTTTGACAAGTCAAGGGCCAGTTGCTTTCATGAAAAATATGGCTCAAGAGGTTCTGATTGGGCTGATGTCATTTATCCCATAACAGGTGCCCCCTGGGTTGGCAGCTCTCACTACCACACGCAGAAAGAAAAGACTGTTTAACAGAACATTTTGTCCCAGTGGCTGCACAGATCCTATCTGAGCCCCATCTTTAGCAGCAGTCCTGCCCTGCTTTATGGCAGCTGAGATTCTAGCTGTCTGTATAACAGAGCATTCTGTCCCAGTGGCTGCACAGATCCTATCGGATCCCCATTGTAAGCAGCAGTCCTGCCCTGCTTTATGGCAGCTGAGATTCTAGCTATCTGTATAACAGAGCATTCTGTCCCAGTGGCTGCACAGATCCTATCTGATCCCTATTGTAAGCAACAGTCCTGCCCTGCTTTATGGCTGAGATTCTAGCTATCTGTATAACAGTACACTCTGTTCCAGTAGCTGCACAGATCCTATCTGATCCCCATTGTAAGCAGCAGTCCTGCCCTGCTTTATGGCAGCTGAGATTCTAGCTATCTGTATAACAGAGCATTCTGTCCCAGTGGCTGCACAGATCCTATCTGATCCCTATTGTAAGCAACAGTCCTGCCCTGCTTTATGGCTGAGATTCTAGCTATCTGTATAACAGTACACTCTGTCCCAGTGGCTGCACAGATCCTATCTGATCCCCATTGTAAGCAGCAGTCCTGCCCTACTTTATGGCAGCTGAGATTCTAGCTATCTGTATAACAGAGCATTCTGTCCCAGTGGCTGCACAGATCCTATCTGATCCCCATTGTAAGCAGCAGTCCTGTCCTGCTTTATGGCAGCTGAGATTCTAGCTATCTGTATAACAGAGCATTCTGTCCCAGTGGCTGCACAGATCCATATCTCCCAACATTTTGGAAATAAAAAGCGAGGTGAAAAATGTTTTAACCACGCCCATTTTTGTGACCAAGCCCCCTAATTACCATCTTCATTTTACAAAATTTGGCAGGTTATGAAAGTTTGAACATATTTCTGTGTTTTTTTAATTTATTACAATTTTGCTAATGAAGGTGAATTGCCCTTTAAGCTGGGACCTGTTTATCTTATATTGTTACAATAACTTATTTGCTTATCTCAAAATTGTTACAAAAGTGTCTTATCTGCAGCTGTGGCTGTTCTTGGTTGTCTGCCAAAAGCCAATTAAGTTAGAAACATTGTTTCTTTTTCTGGCTGTTCAATGCGGAGAAAATCTGGACTTTCCAGTACAAACGAGGGAAAGCGGATTGAGCTGTCAAAAGAGGGGCTGTCTCTCTGAAAACGAGGAGGTTGAGAGGTATGCTGATCCCCATTGTAAGCAGCAGTCCTGTCCTGCTTTATGGCTGAGATTGTAGCTATCTGTATAACAGAACATTCTGTCCCAGTGGCTGCACAGATCCTATCTGATCCCCATTGTAAGCAGCAGTCCTGCCCTGCTTTATGGCAGCTGAGATTCTAGCTATCTGTATAACAGATCTGATATCCATGGTAAGCAGGAGTCCTGCATAAAAACAAAGGAAAAATATTTAAATATGGGAAACGCTGCAGGAAAGGATCGGCAGACTTTAGCCTAAGGGGCTTTCTCACAGTTTGATAAAAAAACAAAAGAGGGTTCCAAGCTAATGTGTAGGAATTCACCTGATACCATTTTTATCTTCTGTGCTTTTTTAACTCAGTGATAACAATCCAAAAGAACCTGTCTCCGGGCTTTTTGTGATGCACCAGATATTGGCAGAGGCCAGAGAGAAGGAATAGTTCCAGGGGCACAGGTTGCCTAAGTTCAGATAAGTCACATTTCCTGACTAAATTCAGATAAGCCATGAGGACAATTACATGCAGAGGTTCCTGAAGGTTACACAACTAGTATTAAAGCCAATATATAGAATGGCTAATTAACAATGTATTATAATGTAAGTGCCAGGAACATCACTTGTGCTTTAAGTGTGAGCTCATGATGACATAACTCCTGACATGTATGATGTCACATGTGCCAAAGGCAGAGACAGAAGCAGCCACTCAGGAGAGACAATGGTTCTAATTTGGATCTTACCATCTAATGCTTTTATAGAACAGTACAACATTTTCTGGCCTCAGAGGAATTTTCCAACGTACAAAAGGATGGGGGGTGGGAAATACACCTTATTGTATCCATGGAACGTGCTGTGGCTGGATGGAGGGCACACCCACCCACCGGAGCACTCTACAAAGCTGAGCAAATTTAGGCACGCTCTGCAAACAGTACCAGGGAGCAGGTCACAATTTAAACCTTCAGCAGGTGCAGGAGCCGCCTTCAAGCTGGCTATTTCCCATAGCCCTCCTATATTGTTATAGTCCATTGCAAGGAGAGAGCAGTAGGGGGCATGACCCAGTTAGCAAAGGGTTGCGATGCAGGGGCTTGTCCAGTTTGTCCAATGTGTGTAAAAGGTGGACTAGGACATCTTTATACAGGCAATTGGGACTGACCATTATTGAAAGCTCCCTCTTGCTTCCATTGGCAAGCCATCGATGTGGTGGGCCAAATGAGGCAGATAGAATTGTTATCCCAGGGGGCTGATGGACAGCATCAAACTGGGGGTCTACTTGGCTTCCACATCAGGGGCCACAACAACCCTCACCCAGGCCCCTGCCTCAATTCCCCTCTGGCACCCTCACAAACACCCCTCTGAACAGCCTTGCAGCTGTTATCAGGGCCAGTCGGGGAGTCAGGAGGCAAGCATGTAGGTCTAAGGCAGGGAGCAGATCTTGGTCGGCCTGACCCACAAGTTTACCTCTGAGGTCCCGCCAGCCCAGTCTGACCCTGCTTATGGAAACCCATTTGGTTTCAGATGACTAGACTTTCCAACCGGACAAATTGTTGTTTTTTTTTTTAAATATCAGTTTATAGTGCTGCTCCACCAGAATTCTGCTCAAAACAGCAAACAGATTTTTTTTTTTTAAAACACAGCAAGTCCAGTTGATTTGACTTATTTCTATAGATATACCATGACCTGGATGAATGAGAATCTTCACAAACATATATTTAATTTTGAAATCTGCCATCGGGATATACATAGTGTCAGTTTCCCAGCTGCCCCCAGTTATGTGACTTGTGCTCTAATTAACTTTGGTCACTCTTTACTGCTCTACTGCAAGTTGGAGTGATATCACCCCCTCCCCCCCAGCAGCCGAATAACCAGATAGCAGCTCCTTAACACAAGATAACAGCTGCCTGGTAGATCTAAGAACAACACTCAATAGTAAAATCCAGGTCCCACTGAGACACATTCAGTTACATTGAGTAGGAGAAACAACAGTCTGCCAGAAAGCAGTTCCATCCTAAAGTGCTGGCTCTTTCTGAAAACACATGACCAGGCAAAATGACCTGAGATGCACCTACACACCAATATTACAACTAAATACACTTGCTGGTTCAGGAATGACATTTTATATTGTAGAGTGAATTATTTGCAGTCTAAACAATATAATTTAGAAATAAAAACTATACCATACAAATCACGACAGAATCCCTTTAAGAATATCTCATACATGGGCCAATAAGCTATGAACTCTGGAGGGGCCGAGTCGGCTGCCTATACCTGTTTATCAAGGTGAGAAAGGCCATGGAATGACTGAAAGGGTTAAAGCACCTTCTCAGCCACCACAAAGACACAGTTAATCAAAGTGGTGCAGTAACAATGGGGCACCTCACAAAAAGATGGCTATCAATGTCCTCATTGTTCTGCAGAATAAGAACACAAGACAGAGCAATCAAAACAGCAAACGGCTTGCACAATAGACAGGTAAGGACAGGGCTTAGAATGGAGCTCAATAAGCAGGTGTAGAAGAAAGTCGCCTGGGGCCAAGAACCTTCCCACACACCATTGCAAGGCAACAGCTTCAAGCACACGACTGGCTTGCTGCCTGCTCTTAGGGATCGGCATTCCTTCTCATCCATTGTGCCTTCCCAGTGCCCGGAGGGCAGAGAATTTCCAGTATAATAAAGCTTGCCGCATGCCTCTGCTCTGTCGGGATGGCACAGGTTGCAACTCGCTTCCAAACCAAATAAAGAACCACCCCAAACCTGAACAGAGGTGCATATTTTAGTCAGCGGGAAGCAGGTGAACATTCCACTAAATCTCAGTCAGTTCTGACTAATGAACAGAGGCTTTGAATTGAGATCTAAACCCCCCTCCCTCCCTGTCTCCAGTTGCCGCACCAGCCAGTTGTCTTCTGCTTAGCAGGTGCTGCACATAGGTTGCCACCTGGCCGGTATTTTACCAGCCTGGCTGATAAAAATGATAGTTGATCCCAATGTTATTAATAGGGAAAAAAAAATAAATCTATAGGAAGGCCGGTATTTATTTCCAGAAAAGGTGGCAACCCTATCTGCACATCAAGGCTCAGTGAGTCAGTATATGCTCAACTTAGAGCCACAGTTACTCAACTGGGCCCGTTCATTATCGTTAATGATGTGTAACTCACAGCAGTGATAGAAATAAAGGACGCTGATGATGATATATACCAAGAAAATAAATTCTACGTCTCTAAAGTCAGGTTTTTGAAGACCCCACTCAGTGCAGGTTCCCCTCCCCACAGGTGTAGTAGCTGCTTTGACTCACTGGTTGTCCCACCTTAGTTCAATTGATGGGACCCTGAAGGACTTCACTGAAGGAGATTGAGGGTTTGGGCAGCTGGGCTGTATGAATGACTGATACATCAATGTCCCATTTCCTATATCTATAACCTTTTGAAGCTTAGGGTCACGGCACACGCTCAGATTCAGGGAGATTATTCGCCCGTTGACAAATCTTCTCTTCTTCGGGCGACTAACTCCCGCCGGCTAGAATGTAAATCGTAGATGGGATGGTACTCGGAGCACTTTGTTTTCCGAAGTCGGCGGAAGTTTCCTCAAGAGGCAACTTTGGACAACAAAAGCACTCCGTGTGCCGTCCCGCCGGCGATTTAAATTCTAGCCGGCGGGAGGCAGTTCGGGAAGATTAGTCACTCCGAAGAAAAGTAGATTTGTCACTGAATGAATAATCTCCCCGAATCTGAGCGTGTGCCCTGACCCTAAGGGGACCCTGATTAAAGGTTGGAAAATGAGCCAGTAACCCTTTCAACACTTTCCCCATATCTCTATCCCTGTATATTAAGCACATATCTAGTGCTAAAAGGGCTGTATTTAGGCCTGGTGCCGCCCTAGGCACCAGACCTAACAGCACCCCCAACGTACGGAATGATGTCATGCTCACAGGTGTATGTGATGTCACTTCTGCTAAACGTCCAGTCTGTTTTTTACTGCAATTGACCCTATACTCCTCACCCAGCTCTGCTATTGAATTAAAGCAGATAGACTCCCATCTTTCTTTGAAAAATGTATTCAATTATACAGGCACACAAGGACTATCCATCTAACGGCTTCAGGCCTAGGCACAGGCTCTTGGGTGTTTACCAATCCCTGGAGAGGAAATGAGAGCAGAGCAGACAGTAACCCTTCCAACACTTTCCTCTTGTCTCTGTCCTTATATATTAGGTACCTATCTAGTACTACCAATCCCTATTTCTGTAGGGAAATGAGAGCAGAGCAGACAGTAACCCTTCCAACACTTTCCTCTTGTCTCAGTCCTTATATATTAGGTACCTATCTCGTGCTACCAATCCCTATTTCTGTAGGGAAATGAGAGCAGAGCAGGCAGTAACCCTTCCAACACTTTCCTCTTGTCTCTATCCTTATATATTAGGTACCTATCTAGTACTATCAATCCCTATTTCTGTAGGAGAAATGCAGAGCAGGCAGTAGCCCTTCCAACAATACATTTAGATGCCCCCTACATTGTTACATTATTTGCTAATTAGCCATGCAGCATGTGGCTTTTACATTTCAACGCTGGCTGATCAGATAATGCACATACGAAGTGGAAGCTCTGTCCGAACACGTGCCTCCAGCTCTTATTTTTCACAAGTACCCCCCCGGTTAAAGTAGGGGATCAGTAAGTCCATTTTAGAGGGGCGTGGTTGCAACCTTAATGCTCATTAAACTTATCAGCGGATAGCCGACCCTGCGAGTGCTAACCAAACAACCAATCGCCCGCCCAGATAATCTGTAAACGACTCTTTGAAGCGCTAAAGCATCCGATATCTCTGATAGAGAACAAGGCAAGTGTTCATAAATGGTAGCCCGGAGCACGACTTAGTGAATGATTAGCCCAGCCTACAGGGTGAGGTCTAAACACCTGCCTGAAATGTTTCCAGAGTGCTGTGCACCTTAATCTAGACAGGCCGTTACAGGCAGCGCTCTCACTAAAGGGCTGCTATTGACATACTTTGGGGCTTTATGGTCGGTGACATCAGCAGTTAATGAATGCCTTCACTAAGGAGAGTTATGCAGCAACAGGTAGGCTGTCAGAATCTTCTGTCAAATAAAGAAAGTCTTTGTTGAAACAGAGAAAAAAAAAGAGAATTAAGGAATATTATGATGTCATGATTCCAGGCAGCCCTGGCAGACGCACGCTCCATAGACCAGTTCCTTCTTTTTCTAATTCATTTATTCACAAATGGCACAGAGAGAGTGGAAAATACATTAGATGCCACTGGCTTGGGGGACCAGCGACTACGCCCGATGCTCAGTACCCAACCTGATGATGTGTTAGTCACAGCTTGGGGAACGGCAGCCAACGTGTTACACACGTAACCGGCTAAAGGCTGGACGACTTCATTCCTGGAAGTGCCCAACACAATCCAAGAACTTTTATGGAGTCTCTTTTATTGGGTATTTTTCTTGCCAGAACAAAATATGTGGTTAGGAAGGAGGACAAGGGACATAAGTAAGCAATGGCTTTACAGTGATAGGTACATGGAACCGTCTTCAAGCTGGGTAGGGAACTAGGCAGCCTCTGTGTATACACCACTAAGCATACAGTTTTCCCTGGAATACCACTATGGTTGCCACCTGGCTGGTATTTTACTGGCCTAGCCAATAAAACACCCGCCCGGGCTGGTATTACAAATTTACTAGCAGTGCAGTTGCCAAAAATCTGTAAAGCCCTTTAATGTAGCTCCTGGCCTGTACACCTAAGCCCTCCGCCTGCCTAGAACTTACCCTTTTCCTTCCCCAATTACCATCTTTTAGGTACCTAACACAGCATAGCCCCACCCCCTTTGACATCATATGCCCCTTGTGACACCATGGTCTGATCCCTTTCTCCCGTCCGGTAAAAATTAGCGTGAAAGGTGCCAACCCCTAAATACCACTAAGCACCACCAGTGCAATGCAGAAGGTACATAACTGTTTAGGTGGGGATTTCCCGAAAGGGAAATTTCACCTTTAACTTTTAGTTTGTTACAGACAGACCTATTTTCTGCAACTTTTCAAGCAGCCTTTCAGCTTGCTAACTAATGCCAATACTCCTACACCAATCCCAGTAGCAGTGTCCCTAGGACAAGGACCTTCAATTTCTTCTCCGTCAATGTATTTGGGCATAGGGCCCCTAAGATGTCAATAAGTATTATAAAACAAGGAATCTTAGCAGTCCATATTAGAATGTTCTTAGCGTTCTAACTACACCTGGGGGCAGATTGAAAGGGATGTTGACTCACTGTATCATCTGAGCTTGCTGATTTGGATGGAAATTGATAAACTACCAGGAGATCTTCATCTTCTCCAGCCTAGATAATCTTCAAATACAGAGTCCCACCATTCAGCCTGGAATGTGACGAAATCTCCAATTATGGGATCTAACTGATAATACCATGAATACCTGACATAAAATCTCTGCTTCAATTCTACAGGTATCTATAGGCAAAGTGGAAAATACATTTTGTTTCCCATAAAAAAGGGGTAAATGGTAATTAAAGGTTTGAATCTTGTATAGCCATGCTTCAAAAGAGAAACACTATAGGCTATATGGCAAAAGTAATGCAAGATGTTGGCTATGAGACAAGATGGTTATGGTAAGGCAAGATGGCACCAATACAAAAAAAAGTGACTGTACCGCAAGATGGTACAAAAATGACAAAATGGTGACTCTAAGGCAAGAAGGTACCAATAGGACAACTCTTAATGGTGACTGTAAGGCAAGATGCGACTATAAATCAAGATGGTACCAATAGGACAACTCTAAAGGCAAGATAGCTCCAAAAGGACAAGATGGTGACTTTATGGCAAGATGGTACCAAAAGGACAATATGGTGACTGTAAGGCAAGATGGTATCTAAAGGACAAGATGGTGACTCTAAGGCAAGATGGTAACAATAGGACAACTCTAAAGGTAAGGTGGTACCAGAAGGACAAGATGGTGACTGTAAGGCAAGATGGTATCTAAAGGACAAGATGGTGACTCTAAGGCAAGATGGTAACAATAGGACAACTCTAAAGGTAAGGTGGTACCAGTAGGACAAGATGGTGACTCTAAGTCAAGATGGTACCAATAGGACAACTCTAAAGGCAAAATGGTACCAGTAGGACAACTCTAAAGGCAAGATGGTGCCAAAAGGACAAGATGGTGACTCTATGGCAAGATGGTACCAAAAGCACAATATGGTGACTCTAAGTCAAGATGGTACCAATAGGACAACTCTAAAGGCAAAATGGTACCAGTAGGACAACTCTAAAGGCAAGATATTACCAATAAGACAAGATGGTGACTCAGCCAAGATGGTACCAATAGAGATGGTAACTCTAAGGCGTGTTGTACCAAAAGGACTAGAAGGTGACTGCAAGGCAAGATGGTACCAACAGGATGAGATGGCTCAGCAACACTTATCCCTAATCACACTATATCAGTGTAGCCCAACCAGAATTCTAAGACCAGATGAGATGCAGCATGGACCCATCTACTTTATATAAAACACGGGTGTGCTCTGAACCACCTACCCCATTGCCACTAGTCAATTGTCAGAATTTGAAATTGAACAAAATACAAAGATCGAAACTTTTCATATACAAATAAATTATCTTTTTTTATTAATAACCAATCAGGACATTCCTTTCCTGGGCTATGAAAATATAATTTGAGGTGTTAGAATTACACAGCATCGGAGCCATGTAAAGTGTTTCAATTTTGTGCACCTTATACTTAAAGAGGAGCTTGAGGCGTGAAAACCAAGTGTGTGTTTGTGGTTACAAAGTCAACCTCTTTATATAACTGCTTCATTTTCAACACCTACTTAATTCTTCATGGGCTCTGTCTATCTCAGCAGACGTTAGCTCATAGCACCGGCTGTATCCAAGGCGTGTGCAACAGTCAGAAACCCATATCTTCCCACAGCATGACACTGTATAGTTAACCTATCAGAGAGCCAGGAAAACTCAACTACTTCTCCCAGCATTCTACAAGGGCCACTGGAAAAACAACTCAGAACGGGACACAGCTAATTGAATGTAATGTCAGAGATTGCTGGATTCCTTCTTTTCGTGAACCCATTGCGGCTTAAGAGCAGGGGCACAGGAAGCTTCCCTACTATACCTGCTATCCCACAGTCACACTCCCTTCCCAGAGACTATTATCCACTGTTACTATAGACACCATCTCTCCCTACTATACCTGCTATCCCACAGTCACACTCCCTTCCCAGAGACTATTATCCACTGTTACTATAGACACCATCTCTCCCTACTATACCTGCTATCCCACAGTCACACTCCCTTCCCAGAGACTATTATCCACTGTTACTATAGGCACCATCTCTCCCTACTATACCTGCTATCCCACAGTCACACTCCCTTCCCAGAGACTATTATCTACTGTTACTATAGGCACCATCTCTCCCTACTATACCTGCAATCCCACAGTCACACTCCCTTCCCAGAGACTATTATCCCACTGTTACTATAGACACCATCTCTCCCTACTATACCTGCTATCCCACAGTCACACTCCCTTCCCAGAGACTATTATCTACTGTTACTATAGGCACCATCTCTCCCTACTATACCTGCTATCCTACAGTCACACTCCCTTCCCAGAGACTATTATCCCACTGTTACTATAGGCACCATCTCTCCCTACTATACCTGCTATCCCACAGTCACACTCCCTTCCCAGAGACTATTATCCCACTGTTACTATAGGCACCATCTCTCCCTACTATACCTGCTATCCCACAGTCACACTCCATTCCCAGAGACTATTATCCACTGTTACTATAGACACATCTCTCCCTACTATACCTGCTATCCCACAGTCACACTCCCTTCCCAGAGACTATTATCTACTGTTACTATAGGCACCATCTCTCCCTACTATACCTGCTATCCCACAGTCACACTCCCTTCCCAGAGACTATTACATGGTTGCAACAACAAATTCTTATAAATACTTTATATCTGCTGCTTGCCAGATGCCCAGTACATTCATATTTCCCACCGAAGAAATCTTTGACTACTACTGGGTAGAAAGAACACCATGGCTATGGTTTATCCTCAATTCCACCTCCTTGGCCCATTTTATAATCTTTCATGCCTGAATAGCTCTTCAATAGGCAACATCCTCACTAATTTATTGTAGCATATTAATTTATTTCCTGTTTATAGACTTTACGCTCAAGGTTCCAAGTAATCATATTTTATTTCGAAATATGTCTTTTTGGAGCCAGGTCTCTAATCTAATTACTGAGATGTTTCGGGGCCGAGACAGCATGGGGGAGTGTGGGGGGGAGCAAATGGGAAACCGTTTTACAGGATTTTACAGCAATGGAACACTAAGGGGCTGCATTATATCGCTCCTCATATGGAAGCATTATTGGCGTGTGTGGGAGGGGAAATGAGTGGGAGGCAAAGTTTTGGCATTAACCTGTTTAACCCTTCAATGACCTGCACAAAAGATGCTCTGTGTTTATTATATGTGTTTATTATATGATTTGCTGGTAGACTTAAGGTATGAAGATCCAAATTATGGAATAACAGGTCCCACACCTGTATATAATGGTGCATAGGGTGGGCCCTTGATGTCAAGTTTGGCCCCTAGGATGCCTCTTTTTTCAGATAAATGACCTGGTCATATTAAGAGTTTGGTGCATTTATCATTCCCGATGATCTTAAATCTGCACTCATTTCTGGCTCAAACAGAAACACATCTTAATATACTGTACATATGCTGGGTTCCAAGAGTGAGACACTCTCTGCTCATGTTAGTTATAATTGATGAATATTGTTATCCAGGGATGTATCATCAACTCTAACTTGGAAGAGGTTCAGCCGTGGGAACTATGGGAAAATAAGATTCATATATTTTTGTGAGAGATCTGTTGCTTTAGAAAAAAACATACTGTGCTGCTCCATAAATGTATTTTGTTAGCCTTTATATAAATATTAGGTACCTATCTAGTGTTACCAATCCCTATTTCTGTAGGGAAATGAGAGCAGAGCAGACAGTAACCCTTCCAACACTTTCTTCTTGTCTCTCTCCCTAAATATTAGGCACTTATTTAATGGTACCAAACTCTATTTCTGTAGGGGAAATAAAAGCAGAGCAGTCAGTGGAAACATCAAGAAGACTTTTTCAGCTTTATACTGACAAACTGCTGCTAGCTGAGATTAATAGTATTGGGAAACTTGCACTACTATGTGGCCCTAATTGTTCAGAGCCAGCTATGCTGAATATCACCTGCCAAATAAACCCCTTGCAATCTATTTCCATTCCCCGGCCCCTCGTTGCACAAAGCCCCAGTACAATGGTCATTATGTTGATGATCTGGGCAGGCAGTACTGTGACTATATGATTTAAGAATAAGGCATTGAGTTTTTCGCTGACTCGCAGACATTGTGTTTCGAGTGGGAGCAGAACTACAAACGTATCCGTCCCCCCTCCTCTTCCTCTTTCCCCCTGCGTTATACATTCTCCCTCCGTATCTTTGTTGTGGATATTTATTTTTTGGCTCATTGGTGGCATTTAGCAAAAGCCTGAGATTCCTGCCAAGCCTGATGGTGGAGCAGACTTACTGTCTGTAGTGGGACATCCTGTCCCAGTTGGGACTTAAGCTTAAAAAAATCTTCCAGAAACCAAAGAAGTCCTTTGCTGCGCTGTTTAAATAACTCTTTGCTTAACTGCTTCTCCCCACTCTCTGGTATGAATAACATAGCAGGAATCCCAGAGACAGGGGAGCATCTCGTTCTCCACTTTACATCAATGCAACGACTTTATAACAAGCCATTATTTATTGCCTTCAACACAATGGCTTCATATATGGAAAATAAATCTATAAAATTCAGTATTGAGAAAGCTTGGCAGAGGTTTCACTGGTGCTTGGTGCATTTTTTCTGCTGTGTGCAACCAACTTAGTAGTAGGTAGAGTAAGAATTAACCTGTAGCCAATCAGAGAATTAGAATGTTTGCAAGGTTAAGGTATCCTGTAGACATGAAGCCAATCAGAGAATTAGAATGTTTACAAGGTTAGGGTATCCTAGAGAAATGTAGCCAATCAGAGAATAAGAATGTTTGCAAGGTTAGGGTATCCTGTAGACATGTAGCCAATCAAATAATTAGAATCTTTACAAGGTTAGGGTATCCTGTAGATATAAAGCCAATCAGATAATTAGAATCTTTGCAAGGTTAGGGTATCTTGTAGACATGTAGCCAATCGGAGAATTAGAATATTTGCAAGGTTAGGGTATCCTGTAGACATGTAGCCAATCACATAATTAGAGTCTTTGCAAGGTTAGGGTATCCTGTAGATATAAAGCCAATCAGATAATTAGAATCTTTGCAAGGTTAGGGTATCCTGTAGACATGTAGCCAATCAGAGAATTAGAATCTTTACAAGGTTAGGGTATCCTGTAGACATGTAGGCAATCAGATAATAAGAATCTTTGCAAGGTTAGGGTACCCTGTAGACATGTAGCCAATCAGAGAATTAGAATCTTTGCAAGGTTAGGGTATCCTGTAGACATGTAGCCAATCAGATAATTAGAGTCTTTGCAAGGTTAGGGTATCCTGTAGACATGTAGCCAATCAGAGAATTAGAATCTTTGCAAGGTTAGGGTATCCAGTAGACATGTAGACAATCAGAGAATTAGAATGTTTGCAAGGTTAGGGTATCCTGTAGACATGTAGCCAATCAGATAATTAGAGTCTTTGCAAGGTTAGGGTATCCTGTAGATATAAAGCCAATCAGATAATTAGAATCTTTGCAAGGTTAGGGTATCCTGTAGACATGTAGCCAATCGGAGAATTAGAATATTTGCAAGGTTAGGGTATCCAGTAGACATGTAGCCAATCAGATAATTAGAGTCTTTGCAAGGTTAGGGTATCCTGTAGACATGTAGACAATCAGAGAATTAGAATGTTTGCAAGGTTAGGGTATCCTGTAGACATATAGCCAATCAGATAATTAGAGTCTTTGCAAGGTTAGGGTATCCTGTAGATATAAAGCCAATCAGATAATTAGAATCTTTGCAAGGTTAGGGTATCCTGTAGACATGTAGCCAATCAGAGAATTAGAATCTTTGCAAGGTTAGGGTATCCTGTAGACATGTAGCCAATCAGAGAATTAGAATCTTTGCAAGGTTAGGGTATCCTGTAGACATGTAGCCAATCAGAGAATTAGAGTCTTTGCAAGGTTAGGGTATCCTGTAGATATAAAGCCAATCAGATAATTAGAATCTTTGCAAGGTTAGGGTATCCTGTAGACATGTAGCCAATCAGAGAATTAGAATCTTTGCAAGGTTAGGGTATCCTGTAGACATGTAGCCAATCAGAGAATTAGAATCTTTGCAAGGTTAGGGTATCCTGTAGACATGTAGCCAATCAGAGAATTAGAATCTTTGCAAGGTTAGGGTATCCTGTAGACATGTAGCCAATCAGAGCATTAGATTGGACCTTGCCAATAATAATTAGCCTCTGCAGCTCTGTACAGGGATTCAACATTATTCCCATCAGTTCCTGCCCAGGTAGAGTTTACACTCTAAAGTCCTTATCATATTCACACACACTGGAGGCTTTAATAGTTATATCATAAATGTTAAACTTCTGAAGTGCTAGAGAACCCAAAAGGCTAATTTCTCTTTCTTTTGCAGAAAAAAAAATTAATTCCGTCCCCCTCCCCTCTCTTTCCACTTTCAGGACAGCAGGGGGGGGGACCAGTAGAAAGGGAATTGGGTTAAACCATTGGCGAGGAGGGGCATGACAGGGGGTCGCTGGAAGTGAAATGGAGATGGCTACGTTTCAGAATCTCAGTGCTACTACCAGGGCAGGAATGTTAATCTTAGGAAAACATTTTATATGGAGATACTGAAGCAGGAAAATGTTTCAGGGGTTGGTCGTTTTTGCCACATTTTCGAATGTGTCCCAATAACTATAAGGTGGAGGTTAGTTGCTGTTCAGGCACGAATTGCTTGGCAGTGATACACTGCAGAAAAAGTAGGAGCAGCCCTCTTTAACATCTGTTGGCACAGAGATCTGCACCTACAACTATTAGGGCATTTGGGCAACTACAGGGTTGTACTTTCTATAGAGCCACTAGAGCCTGTGCCTTGGGTAGCAGTTTTGGGTGGAAGCTATATAGAGAAAAAATTGTAATCCCAATTTGTTACCACCCCCAGCCCACTGCCAGAAAATGTTTGGTCTATTCTGCAGCCCCAAGGGTGCTGTCCCAACCAGTTGCTACCCTTTACCCATGTAGCAAGAGACTTAGGGTTCTTTATCAAAATCCAAATTTTTCAGATTTTTTAAAAAAAAAGTCTGACCAACTAGGGATGCACCGAATCCAGGATTCGGCCTTTTCAGCAGGATTCAGATTCTGCCGAATCTTTCTGCCCAGCTGAACCGAATCCTAATTTGTATATGCAAATTAGGGGAGTGGAGGGAAATCTTGTGACTTTTTGTCACAAAACAAGGAAGTAAAAAATGTATTCCCCTTCCCACCCCTAATTTGCATATGCACATAAGGATTCAGATTCAGTTCGATATTCGGCCGAATCTTTTGCGAAGGATTTGGCTGAATCCAAAATGGCTTTTCGGGCTAATTCCAGCGCAGGCCACAGAAACTTCAAAATGGGATAGGGACCTCTGCCACTGACTTATACACACAGTGTCGGACTGCTGTCCAGGGCCCCCCACCCCCCTTGCTGCAGTGCTGGCACACATGCGCAGATGGCGCGGTGCTCCGGCTTTTTTTTATTTAAATAGCACGATTGGGGGTCTGGCCTGGGGCCGGCCCTTGACGGGTCGGGGCCCACCGGGTTTTTTTCCGGTTTCCCGCTGGGCCAGTCCGACCCTGTATACACAACCTAGGCAGGTCTGAGATGCCGGATTTTCGGATTCTGGCTTTTTGCTGCACCAGGCTTTAACAAATTGCAGAAAATTTAAAATTTTTAAAGTTTAAAGAAAACTAGAAATGTGAATTTTGCCCCAAAAAGCCAGGCCGGAGTTTAGTAAATAACCCCCTTAATGTTCCACTTTAATGTTAATATTCCATATGTCTGTCCCCTACTAGGTACCATGTTTCTATGGTTTTAGTGAGGAACAGACCCTGAGATATATATATACTCTTATATATTCTTATACTCTTTTATATATATATATATATATATATATATATATATATATATATATTTATATTTATATACTCTTATATATAATATATATATATATATATATATATATATATATATATATATATATATATATATATATATATATATATTCCACGTAGTCTGATGCACACCCAGCCAGCGTCCATTAATGCCTGGGTGCAGGTTCACACGAGATAATATAAAAAGGTACAACAAACCGCACTCCAAGGTCTTCTCAAATGTGTTTAAAGGTGAATCTTTATTATCTTCAACGTTTCGGCACCATGACTCGGGCCGTCATCAGGATGACGGCCCGAGTCATGGTGCCGAAACGTTGAAGATAATAAAGATTCACCTTTAAACACATTTGAGAAGACCTTGGAGTGCGGTTTGTTGTACCTTTTTATATATATATATATATATATATATACCGTATACATATATATATATATGAATTTGCAGATGAAGTGCTCTGGGATATTCATTAAGAAATCATGTTTTAAGCAAATCCCTGGCATTAAGATGACCTTGTGACTTTTATTTCTAACACAGCCATAAGTACATAGAATAGTCTCTCTGCGGCCAGACCTCACGGTATAAAATGAGACACGGAGCCCTGAGTAATCCTGATTAGTAGTCACCTTGCACTTTCTTATTTCTGTGCCTCGTGCCAACAGCTGGTGCTAATTACGCCGCTCTCGTACGCTCATTTATTTCACTTTAAACGCTTCGGCGTGCATTTATTATTTTACGCTGGACAGAACAGAACATTCCCCAGAATGCTGAGCAGAACATAAAAATCCATTGTCCCTAATTTATCTTTATGAGGGATAGAACACTGTGCACTTCAAAGTCAGTCTGTCTGCCGGGGCTCTGCTTTCCCTTAGCATCGAGGGCCCAAGAGGGAATGAGACAAGTACTTTCTGATTCTCATTAAAGGGTCAACGGCTGTGAGATCATGTGACAGCGAGAGAGAGAAATAAAAATGGGGGTGTAACATTCCCAAACGACAAGAGTACGATAAAGTATGGCCTGACCTTATGTCCACCTTAAAGGGGATGTAAAGTCAAAAAAATGAAGTCAAATTTTTACTTTATTTAATGAAAAGAAACCTATCTCCAATATACTTCAATTAAAACATGTGTACTGTTTTTATAAGAAACCTGACTGTATGCAGTGAAATTCCCCCTTTGTTTTACTTGCTCTGACTGCTGTGGATAGGAAACTTCAGACGGACCCTAACTGCTCTGCAGGGAAACGATCATACTTTCATACGGCAGGGGGGAGGCCCTAGGGTTGCCACCTCACCCCTTTAAAACTTAACACATATGGAATACACAGCCTGCATGGTTAATTAGTAATTCATTTAAATGCATGATGCATGGCTGCACATAAATCAGTTCAGTCTGCAGCATGCATCTAAATTAATTGCGAATTAGCCATGCAGGCTGTGTATTGCATATGTGTTCGGTTTCAAAGAGGGTGAGGTGGCAACCAGTCCCTAGGTGACCCCCAAACTTACTTCCCAGAACTCGAGCAGCTTTGTTTGTTTGCCTATAAAGCAGCCGGCGACTGTGTAGAGATTTGTACCCGCAGACCCAGTGCAGTTAATCAATCTTGCTGTATTGGCTTCTATGTAAAACTTGAGCTATTTTGAAAATTTATGACAATCCCTATGCCGAGACTACACTGAGCAGGTGAGTTGTCTTGGTCTTGCAATTATGTTTAAACAAAGTTTAAACATCTCCACTTGGAAAGACCAATCAGAAAATGTCCATAGTATCTCTGAGATTTAAGTATCTGTAACAGAGCATTCTATCCCAATGGCTGCACAGATTCCATTTGATCCCCATTGTAAGCAGCAGTCCTGTCCTGCTTTATGGCAGCTGAGATTCTAGCTATCTGTATAACAGAACATTCTGTCCCAGTGGCTGCACAGATCTTATCTGATCCCCATTGTAAGCAGCAGTCCTGTCCTGCTTTATGGCAGCTGAGATTCTAGCTATCTGTATAACAGAACATTCTGTCCCAGTGGCTGCACAGATCTTATCTGATCCCCATTGTAAGCAGCAGTCCTGTCCTGCTTTATGGCAGCTGAGATTCTAGCTATCTGTATAACAGAGCATTCTGTCTCAGTGGCTGCACAGATCCTATCTGATCCCTGTTGTAAGCAGCAGGCCTGCCCTGGCTATAAGCTTCAGAACTCAAACCAGCAGATCTCTAATGAGGTGCATACACATGGGCATGATGGAATCCTTTTAAAGAAATGCAATAAATGGAAATGTAACTGTTTTTACTACTTTTCCCTATAGGCATGACAATCCATTTGCTTTCATCTATTTCTTTTTTTTATCTGCACAGTGAATGTGGGGGAGAACACTGAATGGCCGTGTCATGTAAATTAGATTATACAGTAAAACAAGAGCTGCATTAGACATTCCTTATGCACAACAGGTTATACTTCAGAAAACAGGGACCAGCTTTCAGCTTTTTTTATCCCTTCAACCTCCTTGAAGCGATTCCATAAATTTTTCCTTCTGGTTTTTCTAGAAGACCAGTAGGAGGTTACAGTGTCCATTTATCAAATCCCCTTTTCTGTCCGACCAGACAAAGTTAAACCAAAGGCAGATTTAGTGTATAACAGGTATCCCAGTGAGAATATAGTGAATTTGCACTTTGATGAATGAGGTGATTTTTTTTTTTCTGCAAATTGATTTTCTTAAAATTTTTTTATAAATTAGATGATTATTACTTACAAAAGGTAAATTGTTCAGAAGTGATGTTGTAGTGTGAGGGGATTATTTTAACAGAGACAGATTGGATAGGTGGGGGGACAGTGTTGGACTGAGGATGTGGGGACCCACCGGGAAACCACTAACCACTCAACCCCCTTATTCATTTCCTTTTTAATTTTTACAATATCATATTGTACCTTCTCCTTTCTTCTCTCCTGTTCAATCCTTTGTATTCAGGACTGGAAGCCTAGAACTATGGGTTGGAGGTGCCCAACACAGTATGAAAGAACAGAATTTGTAAAATGCCTGCCCTAAAAAGTCCTCTTCCACATCAGGGATAGGTTCAAGGGCCCTCAGGACACAAGTTTTTATTTTAAAAAAAATGCTGTTCCTGCCCAGTACAGCTATGGGACCTGTTATCCAAATTGCTCGGACCTGGGGTTTTCCAGATAACTGATCTTTCTGTAATTTGGATCTTCATACCACCATAAGTCTACTAGACACGGCGCCCTGATGTCACTTCCGTTGAACGCGTCGCATGACGTCAGTGCGTACATCGCGTAACATCAGCGTGTACAGCATATGACGTCAGTGTATACAGTGCATGATGTCAGAGCTCTGACACGTGACATCAGCATGTACGACGTAGGGGCCTGCATCGGACCTAAATACAGTCATTGGCATCGGACCTAAATACAGTCCTGTGAAATGAAATAGAAAATTTGGATTATGTGATTATAATGGAGTCTATGGGAGACATTCATTCTGTAATTCAGAACTTTCTGGCTAACTGTTTTCCGGATAACAGATGCCATACCTGTACTACAGAGTCCAACTAATTTTATCTAAACAATAAGTTTTGGCCACTGTGTCCCAGTTCAACCGTGGATCCGTGCAATGGGTTATGGTCTATGCTGCTAATTGGGGGCCCAGCATATTGTCGCTCACATGATTTTTCCAGGAATTTGGCAGAGACTGACACTTTTTACTCATGGGTCATTTAGGAGTTATTTGGTGTAAAGAACAGCCCCCCCCCCCCGACAGGTGCTGCCGTGGATCCCACACAAAGATGGCTTATATTATCATCAAAGGAGTGCTCAGAGCTCAGCGAGAGTAGATCAGAACTCAAGCTGTTAACAGCTCACCAGGTAGCTCTGCCAGCCCAGACTGTGAATAATCCCTTTGAACAGGGGACCCCCTACCTTTGAAACAGGGTCCAGGCAGCCAGGGAATACCATTATGAACGTTAGGGGGGGAGATGAATGGTTGTACAGATGTTTACTAGCAGTAATGTCAGTCAACAAACTGGTGTTTGAACCTACTTGAGTGTGACCCCTCTGTGTCACAGGCATCGCTGCCAGTCAGGTGCCCAAATAAAGCTCTGTCTGTGCTCAGTTCGCCCTTGAAATAGGCCTTTCATGACACGATCTTGGACGGAGATCTATTTACCTTATTACTCACTGCATTGCCTACATTCCAAGAAAAAACATAGTCACCCTATGAGAGAAGTCTCTTAATCCCCTCTATGATTTATATCAAACCTGGGCACCTACCTGTCTCGGATGGTGTTTTTCTGTTAATTTCATGATTAGGAATCACATTTTTGACAGGTGAAAACAGCAATGAACTTGTTCTCGTTAATTTAGCATCACTAATGGTGGTAGGAGAGATATCATCCACCACTTTAGTACAAGGTATAGATGTAAAGTGACATTGAAAGGACCTTCCACCCATTCTGAAACCCCATACAAATCCTATCCTAATAGGTGGTCTATTATGGGAGTGAGTGTGGGTAAATACTCAATTGGGATCAAGTACAAGCTACTGTTTTATTATAACAGAGAAAGAGGAAATCATATTTTAAAATGGAGTCTATGGGAGACAGGCTTTTTATTATTCAGAGTTTTCTGGATAGCGGGTTTCCAGATAACGGATCTAGTATAAGCGGGAAGCAATTAAGGGTGCTTATGAACACAAAAAAAGAAAGAAAAGTTTGACCCATAAATTTGCACCTTCCCACACCATTAGTCCATGATACCTCATATATGAAAGGATAATAAAACTTAAAGGAAAACTATACCCCCAAAATGAATACTTAAGCAACAGATAGTTTATATCAAATTGAATGACATATTAAAGAATCTTACCAAACTGGAATATATATTTACATAAATATTGCCCTTTTACATCTCTTGCCTTGAACCACCATTTTGTGACTCTATCTGTGCTGCCTCAGAGATCACCTGACCAGAAATACTACAACTCTAACTGTAACAGGAAGAAGTGAGGAAGCAAAAGACACAACTCTGTCTGTTAATTGGCTCATGTGACCTTACATGTGGTTTGTATGTGTACACAGTGAATCTTACGATCTCAGGGGGCGGCCCTTATTTTTTAAAATGGCAATTTTCTATTTATGATTACCCAATGGCACATACTACTAGAAAAGTATATTATTATGATAATGGTTCATTTACATGAAGCAGGGTTTTACACATGAGCTGTTTTACTCCGTATCTTTTAATAGAGACCTACATTGTTTGGGGGGTATAGTTTTCCTTTAACCTTTATTTGGCACAAGTAAAAAGTCAAGAGTCCAGAACCTTCTTAAATTAAAAGTATCATTAGTATCTTTGACCCTGCACACCACGTTTTTGTTTTTTCCGCATTCCATCTAATTGAGGGTGCTGCCATCTATTTGTTTGTATATATGTTACAAGGGTGCTTATTAAGAAGAGACACAACTAACTCCCACAAGCAACATGAAGAAAGCTAATTGTGTTCTTGGTCGATGAGATTATGTCTGGAATGCACTGGGGAAACAAACACAGAACAGCAACTTTCTAGCAGGTTTTTTTGTTTTTTTTTTGCAGGTTGAGAAATGTGGAGAGAGTTGGTGAGTCAGAAAATCACTCATTTCCTTATTAGCAGACTCATAATCAAAGCGTCATGTTCAGCCGGCTCATAGAATCAGCCGAGTGGGTTTGTTTGGTGAGATCTAAGGTGAGCGAGTCATGTGTAGGGAAAGGCCTTCTCCCAAGTGGTGATTTCCTTTGTCTGATGCATTGTTAGCCTGTGACACATTCAAGTAGAATTTGGTGGGCGGAGACTAAAGTCGAGAACAAAGTGGTCACAACAGGTGCCTCTGGCAAATTATATTTGGATATGTCCTGCACATATTGGGGTCCTGCTGAGCAGCAGTTGTGGGGTGTAACAGGTGCAGTAGTGTAAGATGGTGCCGGCAGAATTACAGCTACCAGCACCCAGTCAAAGGTTTTCAATCGTTTCCTACTGCATGGGGTATGCAACAAGTCAGCCCTGTCTCTATGTGATGGTAAAATGTATAGTAAGCTATAGCATTATACTGTCCTGTCCAGAGGAATGGCAGCTCCCACCAATATTTATAATTGCAAATATACAGAGAAGGAATGTTCTGGGCACACAATAAGCTATACCCTCATACTGTACTGTCTAAGGGAATCAATATGGCACCTCCTTCCCATATGTATAAATACAAATATACAGAGAAGGAATGTTCTGGGCACACAATAAGCTATACACTCATACTGTACTGTCTAAGGGAATCAATATGGCACCTCCTTCCCATATGTATAAATACAAATATACAGAGAAGGAATGTTCTGGGCACACAATAAGCTATACACTCATACTGTACTGTCTATGGGAAACAACATGGCACCTCCTTCCCATATGTATAAATACAAATATACAGAGAAGGAATGTTCTGGGCACACAATAAGCTATACACTCATACTGTACTGTCTATGGGAAACAACATGGCACCTCCTTCCCATATGTATAAATACAAATATTCAGAGAAGGAATATTCTGGGCACACAATAAGCTATACACTCATACTGTACTGTCTATGGGAAACAACATGGCATCTCCTTCCCATATGTATAAATACAAATATACAGAGAAGGAATGTTCTGGGCACACAATAAGCTATACACTCATACTGTACTGTCTATGGGAAACAACATGGCACCTCCTTCCCATATGTATAAATGCAAATATAAGAGAAGGAATGTTCTGGGCACACAATAAGCTATACCCTCATACTGTACTGTCTAAGGGAAACAATATGGCACCTCCTTCCCATATGTATAAATACAAATATACAGAGAAGGAATGTTCTGGGCACACAATACGTATATACCCTTATACTGTACTGTAAGAGAAAGAATATGGCACCTCCTTCCCATATGTATAAATACAAATATACAGAGAAGGAATGTTCTGGGCACACAATAAGCTATACCCTCATAATGTACTGTCTAAGGTAAACAATATGGCACCTCCTTCCTATATGTACAAATACAAATATACAGAGAAGGAATGTTCTGGGCACACAATAAGCTATACCCTCATACTGTACTGTCTAAGGGAAACAATATGGAATCTCCACTCCAACCCATATGTAGATTACAGAGTAGGAATGTTCTGGTTCTTCTTCTGACATGCAATAAAATAACTGATAGTACAGTAACTACTGGCAGACACCAGTTTGGATATGCAGCCATTACCATCTTCCTAGCCCCCATGCTAACAGAATCTCACCCTGGCAGCTGCAGCCTGGATTAGCCAGGAAACCTGTTGCAAATTGACATGTAAACAGAAGACAAGTGGACTGGACTTGCCCAGTATAAATCAACCAAAATGCAAATTTCCCTCCTTCCCCCTCACATAGGTCATTGAAATCTTGCACCTTGCAGGGGAAGGTGTGTAATCTCCTATTTCTGATTACCAGTGAAAACTCGCTTATCACTCCCCCAGACTTTCCAGCAGGTCTCTCCTTTTATCTACAGTTTGTTCTCGGTGTGCTGTCCCTTCCCAAAAACACAAAGATTTCCCACAAAGCCGCAGTGGCACTAGTTACTGGCTTGTCTATTCCATATCCTGCTGACTAACTATGGAATTCACCCCCATAAATGGGCAAGTCTGTGTAAGGAGACTTCTCCCTGGTGGAAATAATGATCTGTTATTCATAGCAAGTTATATTCACTTTGTTGCTGTAAGGTGTTCTCTGCAACAGTAAGGTGTCCTTTGTACAATCAGAGCTGGATTTCAAGTGGTACAGATAGGGTAAAGAGTCTGGGGCTACAGTGTTGGAAGGGTTACTGTCTGCTCTGCTCTCATTTCCCTACAGAAATAGGGATTGGTAGCACTAGATAGGTGCCTAATATATAAGATTTTTATTATAAAAATACACTTACATTAATTCAAAACATTAACATATCAGAAAATCAAAAAAGGAACAAGCCCACCCATACACCCTCCTGCCCGCAGAGTCCATCCCTCTGTCCATAGGCAATAGTCCAAATCACCAATTTACAAGGCCAAACTTGCAAAGTCTTGTTTTTGTCCATATGGCCTTTTTACCACCCCAACACAAAAACAATATCCACCCCACCCTCTTCCAGAAATGCAGGAAGCACAAAACAAATTGTTTCCAGGACATGTTGCCATCACCCTGAGGATAAAAGGAGAGCAGTATCAGAGTGTGGGAGACGATACTAATACCAATATAACAGTTTATACACAACATACAAGATGGCAAACTTATGAAGGAGGAAGGTGCACCCATTGCCATCGCTTTCTATTAGCCGCAGACCTTCTTATCTCATTTTCCTTCAGGAAACTCAACTGAACCAGAGTTGCTCTAACAATATTATCAGGAGTAGCACCAGAAAAGCCAAATGTTCTCCTGCACCTATGCTGCCAGATCTGGTACCGTGTGCAGGCAATGATAATGTAGAGGGTCTCACGGTCCAGCAGATGTTGCCTGGCAGAAACCCCATAGGCTGACTCTCTATAGGTCAAGTTGTTCAGGACGGGAACTTTAAGAGCTGCAGCTAACTGACCATACACATCTCTAGTCACAGGGCAACTGACCAGAAAGTGATCCTGGGTCTCCTCCACTTCACACTCCCAGGGGCAATTTTTGCTGCCAATACTAAGATAATTCAAGTTGCCCCGGACATAGAGTTTCCCTTGGAGTGACAGCCAACTGTTGTCAAAGAACTTAGGGGGGAGTCTCTTGCCATTAAGATGGCGAAGGCTTTCCTGAAGGATGTCACCCACACAGTCTCTCAGAGCAAGAGGAACAGCAAAATAGTCCCTGATCACCCTGTGGTACAACTGCCTTCGGGAAGATGTTACCAGTTCACCCACCCTGACATCCCACCTCTTCAGAATCTTCAGAGCGAGAACTAGGTGTGATGGGAGGGATCCCTGTATTATCCGAAATCTCTTCATTCTATCGCCTTGAAACCATGTCCCTACAAAAGGCGATACCCAATTCCTGATACAGACTTCCCACAGGGAATCATTTCCTTGGGCCAAACCCCCAAAGTTAAACTTCAGGAAAAGTGACCCAAAGAAAGCCACTGGGCACAACATGCCCAAACCACCCTCCTTCCGCTGCAGGTACGTTATCCCCCTTTTGACTGGATTCAGCCTGTGTCCCCAGAGCAACTGGAAAAACAGGCTGTGGACCCTGGCGTAGAGAGATTCTGGCAATGGATACACGTACGCTACAAACAAAAACAGAGGGATCAGGTAGGCCTTGATAAGCTTCACCTTTTCCCTGTAGGCCAGCCTCCATCCCTTCCATCGCTGGACCTTTGCTGTTCCGGCATCCAATTTCTCATCCCAATTTAGCCTGCAATTGTCTTCCCTCCCAAACTTTATCCCCAGGATCTTTATGTGGGATGGGGCAGTTGAAAATTCGGAGAGCTGGAAGTCAGGCTCACCGTTCAACGTCCAAAAAGCCTCCGACTTGTCACGGTTAATCATTGACCCAGAGGCCTCAGAGTAACTTTCGATGGTCTCGTTAAGCAGCCTCCTGTCCTTCAGACTGGATACCACAACTGTCACATCGTCCGCGTAGGCGAGGGATGTCAATGTCTGACATCTGGGGACCGATATACCCCTCAAGCCACAACTCTCTAGACTGCGCAGCAATGGGTCTATGGCAAAAACGTACAAGAGTGGGCTTAAGGGGCAACCCTGTCGCACTCCAGACTCCACATTGAAATCATCTCCTCTCCAACCATTGACAAGTGGGAAGCTTACGGCCCCTTCATACAAACCTGCCAGCCATTGGATAAATTTGCCCGGGATGCCGTACTTTGACAAAGTAGACCACAGGTACTGATGATTCACCCGGTCAAAAGCCTTGGCCTGATCCAAAGAGACAATGTAGCAGCCCTTGCTCTGAGCTTTGCATACTTCTAAGGTCTCCCTGATAGTAAGAAGAGCCCCAAAGATGCTCCGCCCTTTCACCGTGCCGAATTGAAAGCCTGACAATAACGTGCCTGAGAACTGAATAAGTCTGTCAAAAAGTACCCTTGCGAGAATCTTTCTATCATTATTGAGAAGGGCAATAGGCCTCCAGTTCTCAATATGCTCTGGGTTCTTACCCTTTGAAAGCAGAATCAAGGAAGATGCCCTCATGGAGGGGGGCAAGATGCCCTCCGCCAGGCTGTCTCTAAAGACCTCCACGAGGACCGGGGCCAACTCATCTTTGAAGGTCTTATAAAACTCGGCTGTTAAGCCGTCTGGGCCTGGCGCCTTCTTCTCATGAAGGCTGTCAATAGCTGTTCTTACCTCGGCCTCTGTGATTTCTGCTTCCAAAGGGGAAAAGTCCAAATTAGATGTATCAGGCCTTGGGGTCGCCTCCAAGAAGTCAGTCAGCCTCTCCCCATCCAAAGCCTTGTTCCGGAAAAGGTCGGCATAGTAAGACCTCACAACACCCAGGATGCCCTCCCTGGTAGTCTGCAAATCACCCTGGGTGTCCATGAGGCCTGTTATTAACTTCCTGGCCACAGATTCCTTGTAATTCTGAAAAGGGTCCGGGGAGTGAAAACTCCCGTAATCCCTCTCCAGAACCAAAGATCTGTACCGGCTGTACTGATGCCGCCTGATCTCGGCCTTCAGCTGGTTTAGCTTTGACCCATCCACCCCATTCGAAATACAGGCCTCCAACTTCTTTCGTAGGGACAGGTATCTTTTGTATTTCTCTCCCTCCCTACGTACAGATAGCTTTCTGAAGAGATCTCGGAATGACTCCTTGGCATCCTCCCACCACGATGACACAGAGTCATAAAAGTCAACCCTATCAAACTCGCTCTGAAGACGCATCCTAAAGATACGCTTTGATGACTCCTCTGCCAGGATACTGGTGCTAAGCCTCCACAGCCCTCTCCCCCTACTCGGGATGGAAGAAACCCCCCACAGGAAAGAAACTGCAAAGTGGTCAGAATATTCAACAGGCTGCTCACGTACATCAGTGAATGACTCCCCCTTCTTAACAAAGGCCATATCAAGGCGACTAGATCTTCCTGCACAATGGTAAGTATGCCTGCCAACACGACCATTGCAGATAGCAACATCCACTAGGTCTGCCTGCTGGATGATACGGTTAAGGAAGCCTTCTGAGTTATTTACTCTAGTTCCCGTCCTATCTTGTGGCCTTAACACCTGGTTGAAATCTCCAGCCAGAAACACTGGAAGGGAAGTGTGGAGGTACTGTCTCATATCAGACAGCAGTGCACTTCTTTCTTGGCAAGATTGTGGCCCATAGATATTAATAAGGCGCATCTTCCTGCCTCTGGCTGTGATGTCAAGAAGGAGACACCTGCCTACCTGTATTTCCACAAGTCGATGTACAACTACATTTAATTCAGATCTGAACAGCACCCCCACACCACCACATGGCTCAGCTGCTATTGACCAGAATGAGGGCCCATGGTGCCACTCTGAAGCTGCCCTCTGAAGGTCAGCCCTTGCAGTCAGTCGAGTCTCCTGAAGGAAAAATATGTCTCCATCAGAGGATGAGAGACTAGAATAAGCCAAAAACCTTGCCTTTGGCGAACGGATGCTGCACACATTAGATGTGTAAATTCTAAGAGGTTGTGTAGCCATTATGTTGTTTTATTTTTGGCCTTCTTCCCTTCACTTTCACCATCACATACACCTTCTCCAAATCTTTTAACCTGGACCCCTGCAGGTATAGGATCCTCATCTCCAAGATGGACTGTCTCATCATCTATGGCCAGATCTACACTAGGAATAAGCCCAGTCCTATCTGGTTTGTCAGCCAAAGAGGCTGAAATGGGCTCAACCACAGAGATGCCTCCACTACCTTTTGGGGTTATCTCCTGGTCCCTAGCGTCTGACTGCTGTACCTCCATCTGCTCCAGATAGATCTCCTGATTTATCCTCTGCAACTCTTCCCTCTCCATCTTTGACCCCCAAGAGTCTTCCTCATCCGAATCATCGCTTTGTAGTTGGGCATAGCGATTGGATGTCTCTGGACTAAAGCACATGACTCCAGGGGTCTTTTTTGCTTTGCTAGAGCCTGTAACTACCTGCCAGTTCTCTTCGCTTGGGGATTGGGATTCTTGCAGAGTACGTTTAAGTTTTCCTTTCTTTTTCTTTTTCTTCTTTTTGTAGGGGGATTCCTCTGACATGGATACAGGAGTCTCACTGATGCATTGGGTAGGTGTGGGACTTATTGTACCTGGAGGATCTGTCTGTGGCTTGGGATCTGGGGAGATTTTGGGGCCTATCACTGTTTGTGAGGGACCTTTTGCGGCACTTGATGGGCATGGCTGTGGTGCTGATCTCTGATCTACCTCCCTGTGAGTAGGAGTCTGCCCTCTCTGATGTTGGACCTTCCTTCCTGTATCATCCTGATCCTCTCTTCTCTTTCTCTGTTGGGGTTGGTTAGGATTTGTGCCCTCGTGCCTTTGCGGTTGTTCCTCTCTCTGCTGGTTTTCTATCTCATGAACAGCCTCTATCAACAGTTGGTCTTCTTCCTGTTCTACCTGATTTTCCACTACAGGATTATACTTGTTTTTATTATGAGAGGCCATAGGGCACAAGCGGTGAGGATGCCCCATATTACCACACAGGTTACACTTTATGTCCTTACAGAAACGCTTTGTATGGCCAATTTTCCCACAGAGGATACACTTCTCTACAGCACAGGCACTGGCCAGGTGATTAAGTGACCCACATTTAAAGCACCTTTTGGCCTGGCCAGCATAGAAGCAGATGCACCTTTCTTTGCCTATGAAAAATGTGTTGGGCAAATGTTGGGGGACATTATTAATCACATTTAACTTGACTTCAGTTTTCCAGCCCCCCGTCCACACATCATCTTCAAGTACACGGTTTAATGGGGAGAGGACTGTGCACTGAAGCTTCAGCCATGTGAGCACATCATCCACAGGGACACCTTCGTTTTTAACCATGATGGTGATCTTTTTTACCTCTGGCTTAGATATTGGCATGGCATCAAAATTCTGCCATTCTGGCTGTGATTTTAGGGTCTCAAAAAGCCTCCAAAAAGCATCTAACCCCTGTGGGATTTTGAAACTCACATCCCATTCTGTAGCGGATTGTACAATACAGGCGTCTAGGTCATTGCTAGCTTTAAATTTAGCTGAGCCTTCTAGCAGTTTCCTAATAATGTAGGTTCTGTTTGGGGCATCCTCTATATTCCCTTCCCACATCAACTTAACACAGTTTTTCCTACGGAATGCCTGACCACCAAAGGAAGGCCCTTCACCTGCAGGGAATAATCTCCTTCTCTCCCAAAATCTTCCTGATGCTTTAGGGTCCACCCCAGAAGATGAAGCCCTAGGTTCCACCCCGGAAGATGAAGCTCCAGGGTCTACCCCAGAAGATGGAGCTCTAGGGTCCCCAGAAGATGTAGCCCTAGGGTCCACCCCAGAAGATGAAGCTTGTTCAGCAGATTTTTGGCCCTCAGTACCATGTACCTGTTGTGCTTTTTTATGCCCAGTATTCCCAGACTCTTTATTACCCACCACCAACACCTCTTGTGCGCCCATCACCACTGGGTCACTGTGAACACTCGCTTCTCCAAGCGTCGCTACAGACATGCCAGCATTCACAGCAGACTCATCTCCATGCACCACCCCAGACACGCCACTCGCAGCTGAATGATTGGATGATACTTCCATTGCTGGAGAAACATCCTCTTGTGGCCTCTGGCTCTGTGATGGCTCTTGCTGTTTGGCTACAGGTGACAATGGCGGAAATTCTTCTTGGGTTAGGCTGAAACTCTCTGGGGCCACTGATGTAACATGGGGCCGCTGTTTCATTTCCGCTTTCTTCTTTCCCTGTTCCTTGACATCCTTTACATCAAACGCCATATGCTGCCAGTTGATGGTCTCACTTCCTCGGCCTTTGGGTGGCGCTCTCTTTAAACTCCTGCTTGGGGCTTCAGGCTTTTTAAATTCCCCTTCTGTGTCAGATGAGGCAGAATGGCTGGTACTGCTGGGCTTGCGAGTGCGATAGGGAACTTGCTCCTTGAGAGACTTTTGCATCTTTTCAAATCTCTCCATGTTTTCAAAACGCTCCCTCCAGGGGCCCGCTTTAGTCAGTAACCTCTCAATGGTCACTTCCACCTCAAAGAGTTCCCCTTTAAGAGTGATCATGTCCAACTCCAGTCTTCCTCTTTTGTTCTTATTAGCAGCTCTGATCAGCTTTAGTTGCTGCACAATTTCTGCCTCTTTCTTCTTTTTATCACTGTAGGCTTGTGTCAGCTGCTTAATGATCGCTGGAATATCCTCAGGACAGGGCACCGGGGGGCTCTCTGCAGTAGGGGACTTGGGGGGCTGTTTTGGACGTACCACAAGCGCTGCATATGCACCTGAGGCAGAAGCTGATTCACAAGAAAACTGAGATTCATCATCAGATATATCAGAGTTACAGGCAGTATCAGGTGCAGATTTGGCAGCTACAGGGTTAATTGCTGGACTGGGTGCAGGTGTCTCGTTACCTGCTGAATCCTGAGGTTTGGCCTCCCCAGTAAGAGAAAGCTCAGCAGTAACAGCAATGATCTTTCCACTCACAGCTGTAGCTTTTCCCTTCCCAAATGCACTTTCCCTTGCTGCACACACATCATGGGGAGTTTCTGGCACGACATCACAAGTGGATGGAATAGTCTGACTGTCAGGTGTAAGGCTTACAGGGGATGCTGGGAAACCTGGATGATATTGCTCTTTATTCACAGGTGAGTAAGACATAGATTTAACCCCTGCATTTCCATCACATTCATTCAGTCTGATTTGACTATCAGAAGCAGGGCTTACAGGGGATGCTGGGAGATGTAGTTTTCTCACAGGTGACTGTGACACAGCTTTGCCCCCACCTTGCTTTTTCCCACACAATACACCTTTTGCATTTACAGTCCCTTCTCCCCTCACTGCAGTGACATCAGGTAAAACACCCACAGAGGCAGAACGCTGGAGTTTCTTAGCATTAGACGGAGATTTACTACTCACAGTTTTTGCTCCAGATCTTAAAGTGTGAGCTTTCTCCTTCTCCTCAGCTGCACCTCTTTGTCTCTGCCTTGTCCTCTCACTCCTCCTCACTTCTGCACCGTCACTTCCAGCTTCAGGCTTTGTGCTCCCCTTGCTTCTCCCCTCTGAGGCAGGTTGCAGGGCCTGGGGCTCCATGTTGTTCTCACCTGCCTGGGCTTCCACTGCACCACAATGTCTGTGGGATCCAGCTGGCGACTCCTCCATACTCACTGCCTGGGAAGCAACCCCAGCAGCTGACAGTTGTTCCACAGATTCAAACTCTGAGATGTTAGAGCTTGAATCAGGCTGCAAACATTCCTCCAGGCTAGGCCCTAAAGCCTGGGCCTGGAGTACTGAAGCAGGCTCCAAAGAGCCACAAGATCCTGGGCTTCTGCTGGTCATGCAGAGAGATCAGATTACACACCTGCTCTCTCTCATTTCCCTACAGAAATAGGGATTGGTAGCACTAGATAGGTGCCTAATATATAAGGACAGAGACAAGAGGAAAGTGTTGGAAGGGTTACTGCCTGCTCTGCTCTCATTTCCCTACAGAAATAGGGATTGGTAGCACTAGATAGGTGCCTGATATATAAGGACTTGGACAAGGGGAAAGTGTTGGAAAGGTTTCTGTCTGCTCTGATCTCTTTTCCCCTCCAAAAACAGGTAGATAGGGGCAGAGATTCCCATAAATTATTTTTTATCTTTTCACATTGCGTATCAAGGTCCAAAGAACAGAAAAGATTCCAGCCTTCTAGTATATCATATCCATGGGACTCTTTATCTCAGCTTTAAGAAAAAGGGGTTGGCTCTTGTTTTTTGTTGTCAGATTCTGTTTGGAAGACAGTCGCATAGTCAATGAGCTAAATAAAGACACATGCCTATCAAGACTCCACTTACTGATAATCCCCATTATATTGCTCCATAAAAAGACAAAAGGCAAACATTGGGTGAAGGCAAACACTTTGCGACTCCATATTAGTCGTTATGTTTTAACCTAAGTCAATGTTTCAACACAAAAGCATAGTGATGGCTCTATATGTATCATGTCTTGCTATAAACTTATTTAGGAACCTTTATTGAAGTTCTCTGCTGAGATTACAGGTGCTTCTCTATCTTTATTGCTCTTACCCGAGATTTAAGATATCCATAGACGTGCAGATGTACCTGCAGTATCGTCCCAATCTCCCGACCTGCCACTAACCATTCAGATTAATAAAGTAGTAAAAGAACATATCAGCCGATGTTCTGCCCCTGACAGCAATCGTTGGAAAGTTATATCCGACAGAAGCTGGTGACAGTCTCCCACTGATATCGTCATATCGGCAATACATGCAGAGAAATTATTACATTTTCTAACCTGTACAATCGTCTGAACGACCGATCGCCGTGCCACGAAAAATTTCGGGACACTCCACACACGGCCCGAAAATTGTACGAATCAAAGATTTGTAAGATCAAATCTGCACGTCTATGGCCAGCGAAACCCTATGTGCACCTGAAGATAAAAGCTCCCTAGTTTGCTCTCTAGCAATGGCCACATATTTGAAGCTTCTCCTTTAAGTGTCGACCCTTTAGTAGTGATGGGCTAATTTGTCCCGTTTCGATTCGCCACGATTCCTGCGAAACGGGCGGAAAATTCGTGAAACGAGGAATTTGATGCCGGCGACAATTCAGAGGAGTCAAAATGGGAGAAATGTATTCGCTGGCGGCAAAACGTGCAAATCCGTTGCAAATTTGCACCAAGCGCATAAATTCGCCCATTACTACCCTTTACATGTTTATACAAACATGCCATCTCTGGACTTTCTAGGGCCAAAGATATCTAGGTTGTGTGCTTGGGACTAGAACACTAGATAAATACAATGCCAGGTCCATATATAATACCCTGGAATACATGGCAGGGGTGTTTGATTAAATATCTATCTATCTCTCTATCTCTCTCTCTATCTATCTATCTATCTATCTATCTATCTATCTATCTATCTATCTATCTATCTATCTATCTATCTATCTCTCTCTCTCTCTCTCTCTCTCTCTCTCTCTCTCTCTCTCTCTCTATCTATCTATCTATCTATCTATCTATGATCTATCTATCTATCTATCTATCTATCTATCTATCTATCTATCTATCTATCTATCTATGATCTATCTATCTATCTCTCTCTCTCTCTCTCTCTCTCTCTCTCTCTCTCTCTCTCTCTCTCTATCTATCTATCTATCTATGATCTATCTATCTATCTATCTATCTATCTATCTATCTATCTATCTATCTATGATCTATCTATCTATCTATCTATCTATCTATCTATCTATCTATCTATGATCTATCTATCTATCTCTCTCTCTCTCTCTCTCTCTCTCTCTCTCTCTCTCTCTCTCTCTATCTATCTATCTATCATCTATTGGCACTGGATTTGTTCAGCCATGTGTTCTGGTGTATTATACATGGAGTTGAAACTGTATTTATCCTGCCATGTATTCGGGGGGTAATATATATGAACCTGGCACTGTATTTACCCTGCAAGGTGTTCTGGGGTATTATAAATGTAATTGGCACTGCATTTATCCTTCCATATGTTCTGGGATGTATGAAATTGCCCTTTATTTATCTTTTTGTATTCTGGGGTATTATCCATGAAACTGGAGATAATATCATGCAAGATTTAAATGAAATTATACATGAAACTATCCCTTTACTTAGATTCACCAACCCAAAAATGACTTTCTGTCTATACGTTTTTCTTTATAAAATATTGTATATTTTATATTACTATTAGCTCACATGGGAAATTGCTATGCCATATCATATCTCAAAGTAACCAGGTGTATTTTGTGGGGTAAAATAAGTTGTTAGCTGGAAAGGAAAGTGTCTCATCCGCTTAATGTATGCGGAAGCATCACGTTTCAGAATCAGATGAAGGAATGAAACAGATTGGAAAGAGATAAGTATACTGGGAGCCTTTTTCCCTCATATTAAACCTCGGAAATCTTCCATAGCTATGCGGAACAATAGGCATGACATACTTCTACCCACGCACACAACTGCTATTCGAAGTGTGATTGCTGGGTCTCTTTAAGAGACAGGTTCATAGGGTTAGTAGTTGGGGGAGGCCCAGTATTTAAAAGAAAAGTAAGACAGTCTAGGCCCTAAAGTTCAAATGGAACAATTTTTTTCGACAAATTGATAATATGTAACTTTTGAGCGATTTTGTGCCATTACTTTTGATTCTGGGAGGCCATGGCAAATGCCTTTTGCCTTTTCAGGAATTTTAGAAGTTGTTTTTTTTCATTGATATAAGTACTGGAACTAATTAACATATTATGACAAATAATTTATTTTTAACATGTTAACATTGCAAACAAGTGTGAAATGTAGTTGATTTATTGTTAATGTTTTATATTTTTATTTTTAAGCCTTTTTAAAATGTTTAACTATTTTCTGAAGAAGCTAATTAACATTTTACCAAATAATATATGATCATTGTTAAGAAGTATAAAAATATATTTTCTATATAAGTTGCAGAATGTTATAGATTTATTTTCATTTATCTGTATTTTAATTTTTGCGTGTCCACATTTTTACAAAAATTAACATTTTGAACAATTGTAGATAATATTTTGTATATAATTATTCTTTTATTTGTGTTTTCATTTTGTGAACTTTCTTCCATTTTAACATATTCTGTGATAAAACTAATTAGCATTTGTATATTTTTAGATTTTTTATAAATAAAATTCTAAACTTGTGTAAAATATTAGGGATGCACCGAATCCACTATTTTGGGTTCGGCTGAACCCCCAAATCCTTCACGACAGATTCGGCCGAATACCGAACCAAATCCTAATTTGCATATGCAAATTAGGGGTGAAAAGGGGAATCTGAATCCTGCTGAAAAAGGCCAAATCCTGGCCAAATCCCGAACCGAATCCTGGATTCGGTGCATCCATATAAAATATATTTAATGCCCGTATATATAATATTTTAAATGTATTTCATCAATTTATTTTCATCTATTTCTATTTTAACGTTTTAAAAAAATGTTTCCATTTTTTCCCCATGATTTTCTGATTAAACAGATTAATATATTATACTAGTTAATACTTTTTTGGTTTTATAGAGAAATATAAAATGTATTTGGTATATTAGATCTTATATAGATTTTATAGATGTTTGATTTAGAGTCCTGCAGCGGGTCAGGTACTTGCGGGTACCCACGGGTTACCCACAAAAAAAAAACGGGCACCCTGCAGAATGAGGTTTTGTAGGTGCTGGTATAGATGCGGGTTTGCGGGTCGTGGGTCTCATCTAAATTTCTTAAAGTTTTACAAAACAAGTTTCTGTCCTGCCCACTTTTGATGATGTCACTTCCGGTTTGCAGCAACATCACTTCCTGTCTGATGGTGGTACGTGGGTTGCGGATAAGGCAGTTGCGGGTCTGGGTCGGGTAGCGGATGAAAGTGGGGTAAATATGCGGGTTGCAGTTCGGGTCGCAGGCTGCGGGTTCAGAGGACTCTAGTTTGAATAATTGTTATTTTAATTTTTTTACATTTTTCATCTTTAAAACATATTTTCTGTCCAGGTTAACACCTCCACATGCCCACAACAATACCCTACAAACGATATTTCATGTGCTATGGGATTATCAATCCCCATGGGCATGTGTAAATACCTAGAGCATTTCCTTGCCCTGTCACTATGCAGATACTGTGCAGACCATGTCCCTGGGGAGCTTCAGGTGCTGTTAGCAGAAAAACAAAACAAATCGTTGCCTTTCCTGCCTATCAGAGGCTTGTGGTCAGTGCATAGGGGATGATAGATGGGTGTCTGGTGCCGGGATGTCTATGGAAGTGTGACAGTTTGCTGCGCTCAGAAATGCACCCAGCTGTCCTTTCTCAAATTAAGTGTTCACACTTAATGGATGTTTCCAGCCAGAGCAAGTGCAATTTGTACCACACACAGGCAAGTGTGAGATGGGAGGAAGGATTCTCGCAGACCTGTCAAAAGCACCAATTATTCATGCACCTGTCTCCCTACTTGTGTTACTTACCCCTATTTCTTTATCCGATGAGCACTATACCTCCCAACTGTCCCTTTTTCGGAGGGACAGTCCCTCTTTTGACAGCTCAACCCGCAGTCCCTCATTTGTACTGGAAAGTCCCTTTTTTCTCTGCACTGAACAGCCAGAAAAAGAAACAAAGTTTCTCATTTAATTGGCTTTTAGCAGAGAGCCCAGAACACCTAACAGGTCCAAATAAGATACTTTGTAACAATTTTGAGACACAAAAACACAGTTTAGATAAGGAGAAATATTTTCAAACTTTCATAAACTGCCAAATTTTGTAAAACAAACATGGTAATTAGGGGGTGTGGTCACAGAAAGGGGTGTGGTCAAAAATTGCTGCGCTACATGCAGGAAAAAAAAATTTGTCCCTCTTTTTATTTCCAAAATGTTGGGAGGTATGGAGCACAGAAAAGATGCACCTTTTTGCTTTCTGGTGTCACAGCACATGTCACAAAGCTGTGGTGTAACCAAAAATATCGGCCCCAGCTGAGCAAATCATTTTAGGACCTGCACGTCCATTGTGTGGAAGATGATACTGTATGTCTTGCATACAAAACTAGTGTTGGGTTTTTTTTTTGGTAATAGTTGCATCACCAGAGGTTAACTAGATCATCACAGCAATGTCTCAATAGGACCTGTCTGCACCTTAAAGCAAGGGAGAGAATTCTCATGATTTGTGCAGAGTTGAATTTTGAGCTTTCTTACACCTGTCAGGGTCGCTTTACAGGGAGGGATATGTCTGTGCAGACCACCAGGTTTTCTACACCCCTTGTAGCAGCATCAGGGCCTGTTGAATTTATTAGCAGCCCGTAACCTCCTATTCAGCCTCTTAGTCTATTATTCAAACCTGTGCGTGTTTGCTAGGGCAAGTGGGAGCCTACCCACCAGATTATACTACACTGAAACACAAAGATTAAAGATGAATGCCAGTGGTATAGAAAACCATTGTCAGACTATACTAGTGATTCCTCTGGGCTTACCCAGCTTGAGGGAACCAATGGAGTAGAAAATGGGCCCAGCTGTAGGCTCATTTCCAGGTATTCCAGAAATTAAACATTAAGGGGGTTATTTATCAAAATCCGATTTTTTCTGATATTTTAAAATTAAAAAGTCAGACCAAACTAGAATCCACCATTTGACCTTATTTATTATTAAAAAAACACGATTCAATCGGATTGGGGGAAAACTCAATAAAATCGAGCAAAAATCGTACTATTTGTTCAGAGGTTTTTCCCAAATTTGCTTGATTTTTTCCGGCTTGCTCCCGAAAAGCCCAAATATTTTTAGATGTTTGCCCTGATAAGCCCAGAATAGTAGGATTTTCGGACTAATTCCAGCGCAGGCCAGAATAACTTCCAAATAGGATAGGAACCTCTTCCATTGATTTAAAGGAGAACTAAATCCTAAGAATGAATATGGTTCAAAATGTCATATTTTATATACTGACCTTATTGCACCAGCCTAAAGTTTCAGCTTGTCAATAGCAGCAATGATCCAGGACTTCAAACTTGTCACAGGGGGTCACCATCTTGGAAAGGGTCTGTGACACTCACATGCTCAGTGGGCTCTGAGCAGCTGTTGAGAAGCTAAGCTTAGGGCTTGTCACTAATTATCCAGCAGAAAATGAGCTTCCCCTGTAATATAAGTTGATGCTACAGGGCTGATTATTAAATTCTGATGCTAATTGCACTGGTTTCTGTGCTGCCATGTAGTAATTATGTGTATTAATCAGCCTTATATTGTGACATTTCTATTCTATGTGTACTGTATATTGTGAGTGGGTCCCTAAGCTCAGTGAGTGACATCAGCACAGAGCATGTGCAGGGAATCAGCAGAAAATAATATGGGGAGCTACTGGGTCATCTTTGGAGACACAGATCTTTACTGCTAAAGGGCTGTGGTTGCCTTGGGCTGGTATAGAAGCACAAAACATAATGTGCAACATTCCTAGTTACTTCATTAGTTACATTTTAGTTCTCCTTTAAATACAACCTTGGCAGGTCTGATGTGGAGGATTTTGGATTCAGATTGTTTTTTAAGTGTCACTATCACTTTAAGGGCAGATTTGGGGAGATTAGTTGCCCGGCGACAAATCTCCTCTTCATCAGGGCGACTAATCTCCCCCCGAACTGCCTTCCCGCAGGCTAGAATGAAAATCGTCGGCGGGATGGAACTCTGAGCTCTTCCTTTTCTGAAGTCGCCCGAAGTTACCTCACGAGGAAGCTTCGGGCGACGTAGGAAAATGAAGCACTCTGAGTGCCATGCCGCCGGTGATTTTCATTCTAGCCGGTGGTAAGGCAGGGAAGGCAGTTTGGGGAGATAAGTCGCCCCGAAGAAGGGGAGATTTGTCGTTGGGCGAATAATCTCCCCAAATCTGCCTGTGTGTCTCTGCCTTTAATACTATTTATGTAATCCCTGAGACTAGAGCATAATATATACAATATATGTCACCTCCAGGGGGCGATCCTACCCAATTTGCCACCCGAGGCGACATTTGTTTTTGCCGCCCCCGCCTCCCCACGGCACTCACCTTCAGTGCCAGACAGGGGTCGGCGGGGGGTCCACGTCGCTAGTGCAGAGAGTGCAATGCACTAGAAGAGCCGAATTTCCGGGTTTAAAAACTCTTAGTTACCAGGAGCGGCATTTTTGCTGCCCCTGGCAACCAGGGAGGGGCGCTGCCGCCTGAGGCGAGTGCCTCAAATCGCCTCATTGGCGGAGTGCCCCAGGTCACCTCAGGCGGTTAGAATCAAATTTTGATACAAAGGGGGTCTGAGGCCAAACATCCTGAAGATATAAAGTTGTGTCCCCGAGGAGATCGAGCAAAAATGAGTATACATGACAACGAAGACTGGTGCTCCCCTAGGCACCAGGTGTACTGCTTATTTTTGATTGGCTCTTACAGTGGTGAGGAGAGAGTAGGGAAACAATGTATAGTATTTGAATGTTAATGATTTTAAAGTTACATAGGGGAGCTGTGTATATTTGTCTCTCCTCTGTGTTGTTCTGTGCAAGGAGGAGGAGGAGCCTCCATCCCTGTGAGATGACAGGAAGTGCTGCACAGGAAGTGCAGCTGTGAGAGAGAAGCAGCAGCAGAGAGAAAGCAAGGTTCTGCTCCCACATATTACTGTGTGTGAAAAGTCAGTAGGGAACCCCAGTGGCAGAAAAGTGCACTCTATTTAGGGTGTGGAAGGAAAGGGGGTCCTTGTCAGGGCTCTGAAGAACAAAGCGTGCTCTTCTCAGGGCACGGAAAGCCAAAGGGAGTTCTTCTCAGGACTCTGAAGAAACTGCCACATAAGTGGGAATTCCCCTCAGCAGCTCAGAGATAAAACCATCTGAAATATTATGTCAAGTTGCTCCTGGCTGGCAGGCTGTATATATCGCAGCTATTTAAAGGCAGAGTGTCCTGCAAATAGACCTTTCCTCTGTGTGTGGGATTGTGGATCAGAAAGGTTCAGACCTGACCCAGAGTGGAGGCCAAATCACATTGTACCTGCTCTTTACTGTAGCGGAGACACAGGACTCCAGTAGCACCACAAGGAAGAAAATCTGGAAAGTCTTGATTTCCTGCAGTAGCAGAATAGGGCTGTGTGTATTTTAAATGTAATTGCAGTAACATATAAGTTTAAAACCAGTGAAAATGATAACTGTATATTGGAAAGTTGCTCCGAATTTACATTTTCTTTCATGACGACAAAAAACATTTGGGTATTGGTGTGTTTTCAGAAAGGAAAACCATCCTACACTTGCTGTTATAACATCAAAAGAACCTCTCTTTCTCTCGCTACTGTTTGTCAGGGCTCATTTCAATGACTGGTACTGTATACAGAGAGACCAAGTGGTGGACTTGACCAGCTGAATGCAACAGCTGATCTCTGGCCTGAATTCTGTTCTCTCTGCCTCAGCTGTCCCACCTGCCAGACTGTGCCTTGCTGGAGGGAGAAGAGTACGACTTTCCTCTTTTTGATATCTCTCTTTTTTGGCATTTGGGAAATGCTGGCGACAGGAGCAGACTGATCTGGAAGGAGAAGGCTCGCAGTTACCATCTGGTTAATGCCACACCATTCTGTAATATGCCTGCCACTTCTCTTGAAGTCCAGATTCCTTGCAAGTTTTGTAGCATCTTGAAGATCCAGCAAAACAAAAGAGGGTCCTGTTCTGTGCTCCAGAGTCCATTATACAGTTTGGGCATATAATCCACACACACAGGGTCCTCTGTTGAAGGTTCTCAGATGTGTCAGTTGCTAATCAGGCCAGCAGCCCTATTCATTTCCCTATTCAAGAAGTTAAAGAATTTCAGTTTTGGCAGCCAAGGGATGAGTGGTGTGAAAAACAAAATACATGAGGATATTTAGGGGTAGATTTACTAAAGGGTGCAGAAGGAAATGGGGTCCTTGTCAGGGCTCTGAAGAGCAAAGCATTTCCTTTTCAGGGCACAGAAAGCCAACATGAGTCAGTCCTTCTCAGGACTTCTCCCCTAAAGTAATTGCTTGCCACTTGTTGTTTGACACTGCTAGTTCCTGGGCAATAAATAAGCACCCTATATCTCGCCATAACTAGCTTTCAGGCTGGGCCAGCTTTGCTCAGGGGTAACAGTTACCCTGCTATAGTTCCAGGGGTACCCAGGGCACAAATAAGCACTCACCCCAAATCTCCCCTAACTGGCCTTCAGGCTGGGCCCCCTTAGCTCATAACAAGGTTACAGATATATAGAAACATTGGGGTAACAGTCACCTGCTATAGTTTCAGGGGTACCCAGGGCACAAATAAGCACTCACCCAAATCTCCCCCTAACTGGCCTTCAGACTGGGCCCCCTTAGCTCATAACAAGGTTACAGATATATAGAAACATTGGGGTAACAGTCACCCTGCTATAGTTCCAGGGGTACCCAGGGCACAAATAAGCACTCACCCAAAATCTCCCCCTAACTGACCTTCAGACTGGGCCCCCTTAGCTCATAACAAGGTTACAGATATATAGAAACATTGGGGTAACAGTCACCCTGCTATAGTTCCAGGGGTACCCAGGGCACAAATAAGCACTCACCCAAATCTCCCCCTAACTGGCCTTCAGACTGGGCCCCTTAGCCCATAACAAGGTTACAGATATATAGAGACATTGAGGTACACAATAGCCATTTCACAATGTAATTATTCCATGTAAAGTCTATTATAGGAAATGCTGAGTAAGCAAAACTGAAAAACTTGGTTATAAAGTTCAGTATTAAATTTTTAAAAAAATCACACATAAAAATACTTATTGTGTATAAATTGATTAGCAAACTGAATTACCAGTGAGCCTCCATAGGCATTTCAGTAGTGAGTGGACTGCCACAGGGATAACATTTGGGAACATCATGTTTATGGGATGTGTTGGTTCAAACAACTATGTGGATCTGCCGGCTCATTGCAAACAGGTCAGGTATGATGTGAAGGCTTCAGGAACCCAACAGAGTCTTTCATGTTCATTAGGAGTAGTAAAAGGGACTCTGTTGAACCAAATCATACTCCCCACAGGGGTTGTTACTGACACATAATGACCACCTGGCTTTCACAACTCCAGCTCCAAATAAACATTCCCCCCTGTGCATCCAGACCAGAATCAAAGGCATGGCATGGGCTGTGACGTTTACAGAAACATTTAAGGTGCTAATTGATTCAGATCAGGTCAACAAATAGAGGAATTTGCTTATTTACACAGTGAAATAATGTTGGTGCCCATGTGGAGGGCAGAAGTAATGGTCTCACCAGCACTTCCTTGTGTGATTTGGGGTTGAGCCACATACCAGCAATCAAAGACATTTTGTAAAGTATTGCATTGGTGATATTTATGAGGCATGAAGCCACTTCCATGTGCCAGTTGAATCCAGTTTGGTAATCATTTAGCTCATGATATTTTTTGTATGATGATTTTGTTACTAAAACATCAATTTGGTCTTCATTTTGGGATCAAATATCTCTTTCTTTGGTCATCATGAATTTCAAATTGTCTCCAGATCAGTGATCAAGGTCTTCAAAGTCTTCTGGTTAATATACACCAACCAAAAAATGTTGCAAGTTCCTCTCCCTTAAAGATTGTTTTAAGCCGCCTTGAAGGTTCAACCATTGTTCAGGGTCCCCCATTCATCCATAGTTCCAACATAACCATAACTCACACTCATGCTGGGATTCCAAGTGAATCTAGGAATACCAATGGCCAATCTCCCAATCCTCAACCTAACTGGCCTTCGGGTTGAGGCCCCCATCGTGGTACCCCTTCTTTTGTGTATAAAGCAACCCAGATGTTCAAGAAACTGATTAAGACTTTTCCACTGTTAGAAGATTAGGTAACCTTGAATCTTTTCAAACACAGTTCTTCTCTAGTTAGACCCTAACTGTTTCCTCATACAGTAAATTGTCAAATTCTGATTAGATCCCATCAATCAGAATACAATTTTTATTGAAATCAATTTAGTATTGGGAGTAAATACAGTATATTGAGGGACTTGAACTGATAAAATCAGAAACCATATCAGTTTTATGTTGAACTAAACCAAATCTCATATTAAGGGGCACATTTACTTAGTTCGAGTGAAGGAATAGAATAAAAAAAACTTCGAATTTCGAAAAAATTTTTGGCATTTGACCTACGACTACGACTTTGACTTCGAACTAAAAATCATTCGACTATTCGACCATTCGATAGTCGAAATACTGTCTCTTTAAAAAAAACTTTCGACCCCCCACTTCGGCAAGTAAAACCTACCGAGGTGCAATGTTAGCCTATGGGGAAGGTCCCCATAGGCTTTCTAACAATTTTGTGGTTGAAGAAAAATCATTCGATCGATGGATTAAAATCCTTCGAATCGTTCGATTCGAAGGATTTAATCGTTCGATCATACGAATTGCGGTAGATCCTTAGACTTCGATATTCAAAGGCAAAGGATTTAACTTTGACAGTCGAATATCGAGGGTTAATTTAACCCTCGATTTTCGACCCTAGGTAAATGTGCCCCTAAGAGTTTAAGAAAATAAAAAAACAAAAATTCTTATTTTGCTGAAAAATATTTGGGGTCAACGCCAATTTACTTGTACCCTACAAATGGATTTACAAATGCATCAAGAAAGATGAATTCTCGGATCTCCATAAAAAATGGGGAAAGTCTTGAGCCCCCAGACAAAGCAGAGCAGATCCTGACAGATCTGATAACCTATAACATTCTGCAACTGTCGCATTCCTTGCAGCAATAACTTCTGTGTCTGACATGCGACCTCCTGTCCTAAAGGTCAGCTGCCCACCTGCCACTCAGGCCATTTTGTCTTTGTTTAAATCAACACAAAAACCAACATGAGATGTTGAGGGCATCGTCTGTCTGTAGACTTAATTTTATTTTGATTATTATAAATAAAGCAGTTAGATTAGGCATAGAAGTGTATTTGCTTTGCTTATTCATTTATACCATGTGACCAATTCTGTTCATAAGTTGGATCAGAAATATATACTATGCAGGGTTTATATGTGAAATAAATGTGAAGATAAGACTTATTTAGAATTATACCCACGTTGGCTCTAAAGCCATTGGCTGTATCCTTCCACTGAATTAATGCACAGCACAGAACGATATAGGTTGGGTTTCCATTGGACGGAGCATTTTGGGTTGAAAGGTATCGTTACATGAGAGGGACTCCCACCTTGTGTCTCACCAGCTGCTGCTGAAATATAACGCTTAGCTCCTTCAGGAAAAAAAGCACGTCTGGCTGAGGATTCTGGGAGTTATATTACAACAACAGCTGAAGCCACAGGTTGGCTATTGTTGTTTTGGGATGATGGTGCAGATTACAGACAAGATTGTGTTGTATGTAGGTTTTTTTATCCGTAAGAAACTTATTCTGAGTTTCATTCTTGCAGGAATGAGAAAGTGAATATCCTTTGGTGATTGTTATAGAGGTCAGAGTACTCTGAGTATCACTCATGTATTATAAGGTATAATGTACCCCCTACTGTAAATGATAAGGATATTAGAAGTCACTGAGGGTTCTGTGACCATATAAAGGCACAAGGCTGCAGGCTGAGTTATACAGGAAACTCTGAGTATCACTCATGTATTATAAGGGATAATGTACCCCCTACTGTAAATGATAAGGATATTAGAAGTCACTGAGGGGTTGTTCTGTGACCATATAAAGACACAAGGCTGCAGGCTGAGTTATAGAGGGAACACTGAGTATCACTCATGTATTATAAGGGATAATGTACCCCCTACTGTAAATGATAAGGATATTAGAAGTCACTGAGGGGTTGTTCTGTGACCATATAAAGGCACAAGTCTACAGGCTGAGTTATACAGGGAACTCTGAGTATCACTCATGTATTATAAGGGATAATGTACCCCCTACTGTAAATAATAAGGATATTAGAAGTCACTGAGGAGTTGTTCTGTGACCATATAAAGGCACAAGGCTGCAGGCTGAGTTATAGAGGGAACACTGAGTATCACTCATGTATTATAAGGGATAATGTACCCCCTACTGTAAATGATAAGGATATTAGAAGTCACTGACGGGTTGTTCTGTGACCATATAAAGGCACAAGGCTGCAGGCTGAGTTATACAGGAAACTCTGAGTATCACTCGTGTATTATAGCGGATAATGTACCCCCTACTGTAAATGATAAAGACTTTGCTTTACAATCATTCTTGTTACTGGAATATTCCATGTTGCCTATGTATATTTTCGGGCTAGACCATCGGGTTTGTTTTGCACCTGATAAATTAGGTTCCGCTTTACACAGTATAACATCCCAGTAGGTGGTTCAGTGCCAGACCGATGTTAATATAAAGGTGCTGATTGACATATCGTAACACCAAGGGATCACTCGTTTGCAAGTATTTAAATAGCGGGCTAAACCTCCGCACCAAGGTGATAATTAGGACAATCAGTAATTCACAAATACCGACTAGTGCTTAAATGAACAGGAAGCCTTTGGGGTGTCATTTCTGAAGTGTGCTCGTGAATAGATGAGACGGAGGGGGCATGAAACTCAAATGTCATCAGGCAGGTGAAAATTAGAGGCAACCTGTAGAGGGGACCTGCAACAAAACAATCAAGAGGAACAGGTAATGGTGAACTCCTTGAAGCCCATCTTGGAGGTCACATACCAAAAATATGGAAACCCCAAGAAGAAGTATTCCAGAGCCCAGACAAATGATTATAAAAGTAAAAAAGAGAGCCTTACTCATTTCATGTGTGTTACTAAGTGTCCTATTTTTTTGAGATTTCCATATTTTTAGTATGCAACTGTAGTTTTGCCCTTTAACTGGGGTTATATATAGTGGACCTCATGTATTTCTCTTTTTCACTAATTAATTACCTACTATCATTCTAATAACTTTTTTGGACATTCTCAACACATGTGATCATCTCTTTACTGTCCTAGATTTGATATGGCTGATACAGTAATGATTCAACAAGTCATTGGATTTCAGGAAAGAGAAGGGTTTTCTTGTACTCCTTTATGCAAGACTGCAAGATTATAACAATGTCCGTCCTACATAAATGTCTCCCAAAGGGAAATTTCTAAAGAACGTATATGATTCAGCAGTTATGGAACATGCAGTACTGACCCAATGACACATTGAAGTCCCGCGCCAGGCATGACATCATATAACAATATTCCAAAAGATTCTACATTTATACTTCTTGCTATCTACATTTATAAATCATCTTTTCAGGATATAAATTTGTTTTGTTTTCATTTTCAGTGACGTCCCCCCCATTACAGACCTTTTTTGTATCCATAATCCGTGCCCTGTAACGCCATTTCATCATAAGACGAATGAATTTGTTCCTGCAGGAAAAGCACAAGGTTTGAATTTGCAGCAAGAAAAATTGAGGTGGGAAAGTTTGGCTGAGAAGCTGCAGCTCTGAGCAGGTCTGATGGAACAAAGTCCTATTAATATATCTCATTATATATTACATTTTCATTTGTTTCATTATCTCTATGATATTGGTATTGTCAACTGAACTTATTACCTTAAAAAGGTTATTTGTCATAATCTGTGTTTATTCCAGAGCACAATTTAATCTATCAGCAAACCTTTATTAGTAGCCTTTTTTTATTGTCAAGAGAAAAATAAGCAGAATAAAGTTGCTGGGTTGACTTTTCCTTCTATAAAGGTGCCTGTACTTCTGCTTGCAGATTCTTACTTGGCAGAAGACATTGTTCTTCTTCCCTGTTATAATTTAATATATATTCATATATCATCCCAGAGTCAGGCAGATTTGAAAAAAGGCCATCAGATGAGGACCGCATCACAAGATCCCATGGACAGGCCCGGATTTGCGGCAAGGCCGCATAGGCCCGGGCCTAGGGCGGCAAAAAACAGGGGCGGCATGCCGACCAGCCGCATTATGGGGACATACTCGTCCCCATTCAACTACACCACCTGCGCCGGCGTTTTTTCGCCGGCTAGCTGGGAAGGCGGGCGCTAGGACCGCACGGCCGCCTGGTCGGATTGCGCGGCCTAGGGGCGGCCGGGGAAGAAATCCGGCCCTACCCATGGACGTGTATCTCAGTAATGGCAGAGGAATGCAGAAAGGAAAGCAGAGCAGGCAGTAACCCTTCCAACACTTTCTTCTTGTCTATGTCCCTATATATTAGGTACCTATCTAGTGCTACCAATCCCTATTTCTGTAGGGAAATGAGAGAGAGCAGACAGTAACCCTTCCAACACTTTCCTCTTGTCTCTGTCCTTATATACTAGGCACCTATCTAGTGCTACCAATCCCTATTTCTGTAGGGAAATGAGAGCAGAGCAGGCAGTAACCCTTCCAACACTTTCCTCTTGTCTCTGTCCTTATATATTAGGCACCTATCTAGTGCTACCAATCCCTATTTCTGTAGGGAAATGAGAGCAGAGCAGACAGTAACACTTTCAACAGTTTCCCCATGTCTCTGTTCCTATATACAGTATTAGGTACCTATCCAGTGCTGTCAACACCTGTTTCTATGAAGAAATTGAAGTAGAGCAGGCAGTAACCCATAGTCACAATTTTTTTCTCCTGCTGGAAGAATTCCTTTCCTTGCCAATTCATTACACTCATCCTTACTAATTACACTAGTCCCAACAGGCCTCCAGAATCTCACAAATGGCTCAGTCCTGCTTGATAGAAACAAATAAAATTCCAGGGGAAGGCGCAGGGGTTAAGCAGTGCACCTGTATGGGAGAATGTCTATTGTCTGTCTCTGACTTGCCTGTCTCACTCAACCCCAAAGCTCTAAATTCAGCCCTGTTAAAAATAAATTGCCTACACCGGAAACATTTCCGAATATACTTTGTGGTCAGTTTTCACTTTTTTCTTCTCCAAAAACGGTTTTGTTTTTGGGGTATAACAGAGAGTTCCAGGAAAGAAAACATTTTCAGATGTCTCTCTCTATTTAAACAGCCAGCACCAATTCTGCTCTGCTGATTGTCCGCTTAAATGGATTTCACACCAGATCACACTTCAAAGAGGGGCCCATAAAACAATATTATAGGGCTTCCTTGGTTTATAAATAGCATTGTTTTCTTTCCTTTTTGCAAAAAAAAACAAAACAACCCACAATGGTGCCAGAAGTACAAAACTGGAGAATCAAGGGAAAATGTAGAATGAGGCTAACATTGACCAGAAAAGTAAATATGACAAAGTCATTGAGAATATTTGCACCTTCCCATAGTAATTCCTGCCCTTTTTTTACTTTTTATCACAGCCCCACCCCTGTGTTCCTAACGAGGCCACTTCTAAAGGTACACAGAGTATACATTATATAAATTATATCATATCCAATCTACAGTGGCATCCCTTTTGGGTGAGTTGATGGGGCTAGAATTGTCTTTACTAAATCGGTCATTCGTGTGGAGGAACTTAGGGAAGGGCTTCAGATTTGGACTGTCATCGCTCACTCGATTGGTCCGGTAGCATCACACTGCTGCTTTATTGTCTAAATTGAATGTACTCAGGGCTGCCATCAGTAATTGTGGAACCTTATACTACTAAGTTAGCAGGTTCCTCCCCCATGGGCTCCAATTATTAACCCAACAGTTATCTAGGTCACCTGGTGGGCCCTCTCATGAATAAGAAAATGCCCTGCTCAAATATGGCCACACTGTGATCCACCATGACCACTCCCTGTTATGTAAAACCCACCTATCAGTGCAAGCCATGTCCCCTTCCTCTTCGTCTTTTGGGGCCTCAGAATGGAGTACAGCCTGCACCCCATTGATGGTGTACTATCAACAATTGCTCCTTGTCTCACCACTTCTTATGTAAATTGGTCTTGGGTGCTAAATCTTCTTGACGCCTTGGCTATACTTGTAATCCATTATATTACAGTCTGATGGCTGAGGTGCAAGGCTCACCTGTAGTGCAGTTTGAGCTTTTGTCCTTTGTGTAGACTTTTGCTACCCACGCTAAATATGTGTATTGGTTCATACTTTGGCCAAGCAGGTGTCAGTCAATCTAGTCTGCAGTGTCACCCACTAAAAGTCTGTCCCATAAACATCCTGTGTATCCTTGTGTCTTTGTGTGTGTGAGTGCTAATGTGTGTGCTCATGATTTGTTACAAAGCAGTAATGCAGTTGTAATTGTATATTGGCTTTGTCATTCACGCATACATAGTAGCTGAGGTTGGATATTGTGTCCATCAAGTTCAACCCCTCATCTAAATGATTCCCACTAGGTTTCTTGATTATCTGAAAGAAGGTGAATAAAACCCCACCCAAAACTGATTTGCAACATAAGGGGAAGCTCTTCCACAGAGGCAAGGAGAGAATATTGCCCCAGGTAGTGTTTTCCTAAAAAAGGTGCCTGAAGGGAAATTTACCTCTGCTCCCACCTAGGGATGTCTGTAGGGGAGCACTTTTTACTCTCAGAATGTTGTATCCGTTTAAATATCAAGGTTGGACATGGGTGTCTTTTGGAACATCCCCACCTTATTTGGCACATTGAGGAAGGTGTGCCGTAGAATAGTAGGACAGAAGCCATAGGCAGAGAATGAAGCTTAGTGCTCTGTGTTTGTGCCCTAAGGGAAGCAATTTTGCACCCCTTACCACTCCAGTACGTGTACCTGTCCTAGTGGTAAGTGATCCCAGTTATTCCAGCATGGTGATCCAATGGGTTGTAAAGCACAGTCAGCAGCTGAGTAGACTTTAGCCTAAAGGCTATTCTATGAAAATTTAATTTTAGGAGAAAAGCTGAGTTTCCTTCCCAGCATCCCTTTTGCTTTGCATACAAAATGATCCACAAACTGAAAAAGCAGACCAATTGCAACTGTCACAAGTTGAACTTTCCCTTTAAAAGCAAGCCCCTTTATTCTGTGCCCAACATTCCTGGCACCAGAGAAGAGAAAAATCTTATGAATGGGACCGAAAATATGTCACAGTTCTGAAGCAAGGCGTGAAGGGTGCCGGTGACGCGCTCCGGACAAATGGAGGAAAAGTCTCCCGTCTCAATCAACTCGGTTTATGCAGCCAAGTGAGATTGATGGATTCCTCCTGACACTGGCGCAAGCCCAAAACTGCAAGCCATTGTCATTGGTGTATGCTGATGGGATCTGGCTGCGGAGCATATTAACCCTCAGCGCCAAAGATAAACACAGCGAGCAAGTTTGGCCGAGGTTAAATCATGTTTTGCTTAAACCTTTTGCTTGTTGAAAAGATGGGAACAAAAAAAAAAGTGACTTTGGGATTGAAACCAGGCGGCCGGCATTAGACTTGACCCTTTATTTTCTCACTCCTCTCAAGTAAAATATCAACTGGCTCCACTGTCAGGGACAGGAAACATTAGCAATAAGTTGGTGGATTTACATTTTCTCCTGGGAAATCCACATCAAACATGAGAGAAAGAGAGTAGTTATTGTGTCTTTTTTGCTCTGGGGCTTTAGGGCCACTGTGGGAGTCTCGGAATATCTGTAATATGTCTACATTCAGATTAGGACCCAGCTGGAATTTGATTGCAACCTCCTAGGGTCTTCTCAAATACGACATACTATATGACTGAGTGACCTGTGGGCTGGGCATCCCTTGCATGGACTCAGTGTTGGACTGGCCCACAGTGATACCAGGAAAACTCCCGGTGGGCCCAGGTGTCAGTGGACCTCTTGCTTCTAACCATTTGGCCTATTTTATGGTCATTCCCTTTTTCTTCATGGGAAAAAATACTAGAAGAATATAGAAAGTAGATATAAAAGACTAGAAAAATAAAAAGGTTGAGTGAGGAGAGGAGGAATAATAGTTTGGAAAGTGGGCTCATGGTCTAAGATTTTATGGACCATGGGTTAAGGTTTTCTGGTGGCCCCTGGCATCCCAGTCCAACACTGCATGGACTGATGCTTTTAAGTGGCTCTGAGTGGAAGTCTAAACCATTTTAAGAGTCACAAACCAACTGGAATGTTTGCTTTAAGAATGTTTTTCTATTCAGGGTCCTGGATGTTTAATAGGGCCCATGCACTTACCTGCTGCACTTGGGGCCATAGCTTCTGCAGTGTGTGCTCTGCACTTATGGTTGCCACCTTTTCTGGAAAAAAAATACCGGCCTTCCTATAAATTTCTCTTTTTTCCCTATTAATAACATTGGGATCAACCCTCATTTTTACCGGCCAGGCCGGTAAAATACCGACCAGCTGGCAACCCTATCTGCACATTGTCAGGGAAACATTGTGGAGCAGAGCTTGGCACTTTTGCCTCACAGCACTGGGGTCCTAGGTCATTCCAGCCAGGACATTATTTGTAAGGAGTGTGTATGTTCTCCCTATGTCTGCATAGGTTTTTATTATGTTCTCAGGGTTCCTCCCCCTCTCCAAACACATACAGGTAGAATATGGCTCCTGATACAACTGCCCCTAGTGGGTGTGTGAATGTGATAGGGATCTTAGATTATAAAATCCATCGGGGCAGGAACAAATGGGAATGATGTATCATCTTTGTGGAATATGTAGGCACTAAATAAATAAAAAATAATAATAATATGGGGGCAGTAGGTGCAAGGCTTGGAAAATATTATTTTACATTGCATTATAGGAGAAACAAACCCCTTATTAAAAAAATCCCTACCCCCATACCCCACGTAGACCCCCTCCCTCCTCCCCCCCAGCCTAGCTGCTACCCCAGGCAAATGACCCTAACTTTTTACTTACCCCTCGGTGCAGATTCAGGGATCAGAGTTCACAGCAGCCATCTTCCGGGTCCTCGTGTCTTCTTCCGGCGCTTCGGCAATTTCCGTCAGTTTTGGCGCATGCACAGATGTTAAGAAAGGACAAGGTGCTCCAGAATAAACTGTAAATGACTCACTGAGTAGTAAATGTGGTCCCGGTGCACCAGACCCAGATCCCCAGCTTTAGGGAGCAGTACAGCAACGGATCCACAGGACCAGAGAGATTGAATTAAAAGAATATTTTATTTATACTAAGTTAAAAATATATAAATCTGCATCTCCATCCGCCCTACTCGTTTCGCACCCATTCAGGGCGCTTTTTTTTAATAAGGGGTTTGTTTCTCCTTTAAGTGTCATTAAGAAGCAATGCATGCAGCAGCCTTCTAGATTCTACCAATTACCAACTTACTTTGTATAGTAGGATCGATCATTCCTGTGACTTGTAAAAGCCTAGGGCTGTATTATACCACCGCAGGGGATTCCCTCAAACAGCTAATGGGTCAGAAATTGACCACAGCAGGTGTGCCGGCCACCCAGGGGTAACCTGTTACCTGAAGCAGAATTGTCTTTCTGCCCCATGCTGTCTTCACCTCTCCTCTTATGTCTAATTCATATATATCAATGGGTCATCTGATGTTACAATGACCATTCTCTTGGGATGACATTGAGGGATGGTCTCTGTGATGTCCAGGTACATTTGTGGCTTTACTAACTAGGACAAAGAAGGTTATTTTAGCAAAAGAAATATCTAAACATTGCACAAAAATAGGTGGTGCTGAGCTGCCGATACTTAGCAACAGGAGGAACCTACATTGTACCTCCATTGTAGTGTAGCCAACCCCCTCTCAATAAACACAGTGTTAAGTAAAAGTCTTAGGTGAAGTCTTCTTTGTCCAGCCATCCCTATATGTTCCCCTGAATTCTCAGAATAAAGAAAGCAGGAATTATAATTATGGAGAGGGAAATAAGAAACTCAATGGGACATTTGGTTCTTTTCTGTCATCAAATTTGTTTTCATCGCTCGGAGAAGGTTTTTCAGCCACCTTGGCAATGAACCAAAGTAGAATAAGGAGCTTTAGTGCAGAGTCAGTCCTAGGGCCATGCTGTTGTTGAAGTTCATTTTGGGAGGTTATATATGAGGAACACATGAAGCATTGAGATGGAGAGGTCATGTGTACTCTCACAGTGTCATGTCCTCTTGATGGTCCAGCCTTCTGATCAGGCCCCCTTGGCTCATAACAAGGTTACAAATATATAGAAACATTTGGGTGTCACCCTACCATAGCTCTAGGGGTACACAGGGCACATATAAGCACTCACCCCAAATGTCACCCAAACTGGTTTTCAGGCTGAGCCTTCTTAGCTCATAACACAGTTACAGATATAGGTCAACATTGGTTTATTGATCATTCAGCCATAGTTCCAAGAATATCTAAGACATTCAATAGGTTTTTACCACTTATGTCATCCTAACTGACCATCAAACTAAGCTTCTAGGTGTATCTAGAAGAGCAAATCTCACCCTAAGTGGACTTCACGCTGAGCACCTCTGGCCAATTCTCAAATAAGTGTCCCTGACCCCATCAGCTGCCATATTGTACTTAGTGACTAAGGCTCTGATAATCATATGTTGGTATTTTTTTTTTCATAAATTTGAATCTGATTATATTTAGCTTGTGGAACCAGTAGGATAAAGTCAGTGGATTTAAAGGGATTTTAAAAAAGCCTACTAGTGTCCATGCAACACAAATAAAGCCTTCTTTAAACATATGGAATTCAGGTCTATCTACACATTGTGTTGCTGGGTAGTTATAACAGGAGGAAGTTTTAGCTTTAAAAATGAGATGACTAAAGTTCAACAATTAAATTCTCATTTCTTGAGTTTTTACGATCCCACCACTACCCTTGGTCTATTGGATGACCAGACTACCAGCCGAGGATGAACCATATCTCTCGCTGTAGTTTTGTGATAGGAGATTCAACAGCTTACAGGATGAATATATAGTATCTTTGTAAGTCTTCCTAATAGGTTATTTCCTCTTTGTGAAGCTAGACCACCCGTAATTGTTTATATGTTCGCGACATAAATCAATGTTCCTTATGAACTGAACTTGTCCTTCAGCCCCATCCAGGATATTAAACTATGAACTAAAGCCTATAAAATATAAGTGCAAAAAAACAGCAGGAAGCCCAAACAAAAGTCTACCGCCCAGAATTTCCTTTGTAACTTCAGAAATGTTGATCTATGTTGCTGAGTGGCAAAAGTCTGTTCCTCCTTCCAATTAGCCCAAATTAGCTTTGTTTATCTGCTATATCAGCTCTGAAGATATAAAGAGTGGGAGTTGTCCGGATAAAATATTTCTAAATATAAGTCAGGGTCATCCAATATCATTGTAGGATGGTCGGACCCTCTAGGTCAACAGTAAGTTAAATATCATACACAAGACCAAAAGGATAGGATGGTCCCTCCAAACACATTAAGCCTAGTAGAAAGTTATGTTATGGATTCCAGAGCCTATGGAAACCACATTAAGATGGGGAATATGTACTTATAGACCATGGGAAATGTGCCAGTAAAGGGGGCTGGTGTCCACTGCATTCTCCGCAACAGGTTTTTATTTTGCAAAAGCAGTTCTCAAGAGGGAAACCAATATAAACATTAGCAGTGTCAAAGTCGGGTAGGTAAGCCTCTACAAGTTAACATGAATTGTCAACTTTTACTGGGAAAAATGTTGGGATCATGAATCTTGTCTTGTTGTCACCTGCTTGACTAGGCTCCCTTACTTCTGATTTTATTTACACTGTATCAGTGCCATACTGTTTTTTTAATAGGCAGGTGTAGTAAACATGGGCACTCAAGACCTGCTGAGCCTTGATAACAGGTGTAGGTTGCTAAATATATACCCGTTACATCCTATTCTAACTATAGTTACATAGTTAAGTTGAAAAAGATCCCAACTGATATACATGTACTATGGATACGTGGCAGGTTTGAAAATGTCATGTTCCAACTCACCATATAAGTCAGTGCATGAATGATTGTCGCATGAATAACTACAGCAATAAAAGGCAGCTATACAATGTCTATGGTCTATCCATTTGGCCTGTAGGATGATCAGTTGGAGAGAGTACCTGACTGGCCAATGTATGGGGACTTCTGACCATAAAGAAGTTTGAAAAACACTGGTTCAGAACAAATTTTCCAACCATTGCTCTCCTGCTGAAATTGGGATGAACCACATTTGCATTAGATGGGTTGAAAAACTCCATATTTTATACTTAAAGGCAGTTAGTAAGGCAACCAGTTCTATACATTTATCTCTTCGTGTTTTCAAACCATATAGTAGAGTCCTGCAGTGGATCGGGTACACGCGGGTTATCAGCAAAAACCTGCGGTACCCTGCCGGTTGCGGGTAGAAGTTCCGGGTGTGGGTAAGGAAGTGGGTCGTCGGTTCTGCGGGTTTGCGGGTCGGGCCATGGGTCTTCTCAATAGCGATATTTACTCCTTTTTTCTGGCCACGTCTACGTCCGGTGACATCACTTCCGGTTTACAATGACAGCACTTCCTGTTTTACTCCCTTTTTTCTGATCACGTCTACTTCTGATGATGTCACTTCCGGTTTACAATGACAGCACTTCCTGTTTTACTCCCTTTTTTCTGATCACGTCTACTTCTGATGATGTCACTTCCGGTTTACAATGATAGCACTTCCTGATTCTTGATGGTCAGCGGGTCGTAGCTCCGCGTTGCGGATAAGGTACTTGCGGGTCGTGTAGCAGTTCCAATCGGGTAAGAATGCGTGTTGCGGGTCAGGGTTGCGGATCGGGTACGGGTCCCAAAAAATCGACCCGCACAGGACTCTACCATATGGTGTTTTATAAAGTTTTATATATGACCATTCTTTGTTCTATTATGAAATTGAAAAGACCCCATCACTTGGATCACCGGGAAGAATGCACCCATCAGGAATCATTACAGAATGTATTGAAATATTTTTTTTATATCAGTGGACCACATGTGCCGTAGACTTTTCCTAAAGTGCAGAGTAAACACGTACAACAAAAATAATTCACAGACCACTACAAATCTGTAGTGGTTTTGGAAACGTTATCTTTGTCAATACTCCAGCCCAGCTTCTTGGTTCATGAATATTAAGGTGGCCTGTCTCCGAGATGGATGATGTTTGAGTTAACAGCGGTGAAACACACTAAGGAGCTGGGAAACAGAAAATTGTGATGCTGCTGCTCAAAAGAACTTCGGTATGTGGCAGGAGGAACCTACACAGGAATTACATGTATCCCTCTCCCCTATGAAATCAAGATATTTGGAATCAGAGTCTCTGTCCTCGTATTGAAAGAAAAACGTATAATGGGAACAGTGTTGGACTGCAAATCCAAGGGCCCACCAGAGTACCTGACCTTTATAGCCCTGCCACCAAGTACCCCTCCCTAATGATGATGACTGCCACAAACATACCCAATCTACAGACCAGGAGCAGCAGAGCCCACTTTAAAGGAGAACTAAACCCTTAAAACATGGCTAAAATATCATAGTTTATATACTGAATTTATTGCACCAGCCTAAAGTTTCAGCTTGTCAATAGCAGCAATGATCCAGGACTCCAAACTTGTCACAGGGGGTCACCATCTTGGAAAGTGTCTGTGACACTCACATGCTCAGTGGGCTCTGAGCAGCTGTTGAGAAGCTAAGTTTAGGGCTTGTCACTAATTATGGGGAGCTACTGGGGCATCTTTGGAGACACAGATCTTTACTGCTAAAGGGCTGTGGTTGCCTTGGGCTGGTACAGAAGCACAAAACATAATGTACAACATTTCTAGCTACTTCTTTATTTAGGCTTTAGTTCTCCTTTAACTGACTGTCTGTCCCTGATCATCTCCTATAGCCTTTCTTTTTTGCTATAATCTAGCTGGTAGAGTGACCAAAGGGGTCAAAGTTTGACATCATAAGTGGTTCGTGATGAGCCAAAAGTTGTCAGTAATGGAAAACTCTAGACATAGCTTTGGTTAAGACATCTGCCTAGGTTTGCATATAATTTGTACATGAATTGAGCACTCTGAATGATTGGGTCTGCAGCCCTTCAGCTAGGGTTGCCGCCTGGCTGGTAAAAATTATAGTTGATCCCAATGTTATTAATAGGGAAACAAGATGAATATATAGGAAGGCCGGTATTTTTTTCCAGAAAAGGTGGCAACCCTAGCTCCAGCTGGTGGTAGATGCAGAAAGCTGTAATGCAACAGTTGTGCACTGGCTGCAGTTTTCTACTCCAGAGAGCAAATAAAGTCTCTGGAATTATGATTTATCACTCTGGAAGCCTATCAGATGTACACAAAGCTTTTTTGGAACCAGAACAGCACTTTGCTCACTCGCATCTCACAATGCCGGCCAATGGCGAAGCCGTGAATAATTCCATCCATAAACAAATTCTAAGACAAAGTGCTGCTGAGCCAGGCTATAACAAGAATTAACGGCAGAAGGAATAAATTCAGCCGGCGTGTGTTTTGCTCCGTTAGACAGGTACCAATAATGGATGGTGGTTTTAGAATAAAAAAAAGTTTTGGACAGACAAGAAACGGAGAGTATTATCCTCGAGACGTCTGAACGAGAAAACATCTAAGAGACTCTCAGCCTGGGAAGTCACTTCAGTCCTCTTCAGCCGAGAACTTGATAAATTCTTTGTTTGGAATATGACTTGGACGGTTATTTATACTGGAGTAATATCCAGAGAAAGGGCCGGACCAGTACTTCTCGCATAAATAATGGCACAGACTCTCTTCTGAGGAGTAATAGGCGTGGGAGAGTATACACACACATACAGATACAGATACACTTTATACATGTACATATATTTTATTGGTAGACCTGTTGAGTGCTATACTTTTGCTCTTCTACAAATATAAATATATTTTTTGCCCGATTTTATAACCCAATAATGTTCTGTACCTTATATTGTACTGTACCTTTATTCTGTGATCTTATACTGTACTTCCTATACTCTACTGGGCTGAACCCTTATAATATACTGCCTGTACAGGTATGAGACCTGTTATCCAGAATGCTCAGGACCTGGGGCTTTCCAGATAATGGATCTTTCTGTAATTTGGATCTTTCTGTTACAAAATCATGTAAACATTAAATAATCCCAATAGGCTGGTTTTGTTTCCAATAAGGATTAATTATAGCTTAGTTGGGATCAAGTACAAGCTACTGATTTATTACTACAGAGAAAAAGGAAATCATTTTTAAAAATTAGGATTGTTTGGATAAATTGGAGTCTATGGGAGATATCCTTTGCGCAATTCAAAGCTTTCTGTATAACAGGTTTCCATACCTGTACTGTATGTGTTCTTTAATTTTAGTATACTTCGACTAGGAAATAGTCCGAATTCTAATCGAATTTGAAAATTCGAATATTGGAATATCGGAATTTATCATGCACTGTCTCTTTAAAAATTCAACGTCGACTGTTCGCCATCTAAAACCTGCCGAATTGCTCTTTTAGCCTATGGGGATCTCCTAGAACCTACTCGGAGACATTTGGTGGACTGTGAAAAATCAAATTTTTTTTAGGAAAATACTTTGATTCGGATTCAATCGAATACCATCCGGATTTGAATGGAACGATCGAATACAGCCCATTCACCCAAAGTAAAAAAAATAGATTTTCATAATATATTTTGGTTGGTCTTTTTTTATTGGAATTTTGAGGTGATGGGAGGTAAAATACCGGCCAGATGGCAACCCTAGCTGGAGGGCTGCAGACCCAATCATTCACCTCGAATTTCGACCCTTGATAAATCTGCCCCGTACTGTACTGTCTGTCTCAATACAAATATCTAAAGAAAGAATTTTTAGTTCACATGCTATACTACAGAGCTTATTTATCTAAAATTGCACTTATTTACGACAAGTACAATTTCAGAAGCAGGGATGATGCCATTACATTTTGCCCTGAGTCTGTCATTCTACTGATGCACCTCACAGAGGGAACCCTGGAATTACCACCAGCTAAAGGGGCTGTAGCTTCAGACTTTTACTTCGTCATGATTCAGAAGAGAAGCTGGGATGAGACTGGTGCCGAGTGCAACTATATGGAAGGGAATGAAGCATCTGTAGACACAAGTACCTTTAATAAATGCAGGGTCGGACTGGAGCCTTGGGGCCCAATGGGGCTGCAAAGGAAGGGCCCTCCTGGAAGTCCCCAGGGACCCCCTCCAGACCTCCGACTGCCTGGCCTGGTGCATAAGCCGTGATACGTGCATTCGCTGTCGAGCCGCATAGGATCATTTCTTTATAGAGCAGCGGCGGTCCATGAGGGCCGGGGCCCACCAGGTTTTTTCCCCTTGTCCCACCGGCCCAGTCCGACACTGAATAAATGACATCAATGCACGGGACAGTTGCGTATATTTGCGCTGTTGCAGCTCTGGTCATAAAAGAGCCATGATACCTATATATATATATATAACTGTGTTGTGTAAGGAAGTGCCTATATACAGTAGGTTTTCCTCCTGAAAGAGGAGGTGCAGATTCAGGGATCGCAATTCACGGCAGCCATCTTCCGGGTCTTCTTCCGGCGATTCAGCATTTTCCGTCCATTTCAGCACATGCGCAGTTGTTGCAGACCGTGAAATTGCTCCAACTGTGCCGGTCTCCGAATACCGAAAACCCAGAAGATGGCTGGCGTGAACTGCACCGAGGGGTGTGAGTAAAAAGTTAGGGACATTTCCTTGGGGGGGGCAGCTAGGTTGGGGGGAGGAGGAATGGGGGTCTACCTAGGGTAGGAGGGTAGGGGTTGTTTTAGTTAACAGTTGAATTCTCCTTTATGGGTTCAAGCACACGGGCAGATTCGGGAGACTTAGTCATCTGGTTCTCCCAAACTGCCTCCCCCCTGCCTGCTGCCTGCTATAATGGGAAAACGCCAGCGCCAATGCACTCGCGGCACTTCGATTTCCGAAGTCATCCGAAGTTTCCTCGTGAGGCAACTTCGAGTGACTTCTAAAATCGAATCGCCACTAATGCACTGGCGCTGGCGTTTTCTCATTATAGCAGGCAGCAGGCAGGGGGGAGGCAGTTCACGGAGATTGTCGCCAGGCGACTAAATCTCCCTGAATCTGCCAGTGTGCTTGAACCATAAAGGGGAACGTCACATCAGCTTTTGATATAAGTGGTTTAAAAGGTATGTGTAAATGTAATTGCTACTGAAAGCCCTGATAAAGTCCCTTTATCCATGATCATTCAAATCATTAAAATTGTGTATCCAAATTGCATTTTCTTTCTTTATGCAAGAACCAGGGCTCCTTTAAATAAAACTTCAAGGCTGGCATGTTCTTCATTTGTTTTCCCACCCACAGTGTAAATGGTTTATTTAACAGAACATGGAACAACACTGTTGCCCCTCGTCCCATAAACTAGGGAATTGCTCAACTGAGAGTGTCCCTTCATTAAGAGCTGAGGATATACTAATGTTTTCCAGATGCCTATTAAACATCCATCCAGCAACTGTCAAATCAGCATTATGGCAGGGGAGAAGCCCCCTCACCGGCAATACTGTACACGGTCATCCTGTACCTTCGGCTGCCATCCCAACTTTTCAAAAAACGACATTAATCCCTGGGGACGGATCTGATTAGAGGCTCTGGATAATGGAATTTTTGTCGACAGCCACTTGACAAAGGGGAGGAAAAAAAGAGAAAGGAAAAAATGAAAAACAGACAAGGTTTTAGTAAGTGATCAGCGAAAGAATAAGTTATCTTCAAGGAAAAGATTTAAGAGTCTGAACATGAAGATTCCAAGCTGGGCTTTGTGCCACCAAAGTCATTTAGAAAGACACGTTATAGGGTGATGCTTCAGTATCTTCGCTCTCTTTTTCCTTGTGAAAATGATCTGCAATCCCACTATTATAAATATAAAGATCTGTCATCTTAAATAAAAAAAATAGCATCTTAAATAAAAAGCAAACACGGTTGTTTCATCCGCAATATATCTGCCATTTTTTATTTAGGACAAAACATTGTAACATTGAGCTTATTATTATCCTTTATTTATATAGCACCAACGTATGCCACAGTGCTGTACGATAGAAGGGCATATGCATCTTATATAAAGAACTCACTAATACAGGAGATTACAGGACTGCTGCTTCCAATGGGGATCAGATAGGATCTGTGCAGCCACTGGGACAGAATGCTCTGTTATACAGATAGCTAGAATCTCAGCCATAAAGCAGGGCAGGACTGCTGCTTGCAATGGGTGTCAAATAGGATCTGTGCAGCCACTGGGACAGAATGCTCTGTTATACAGATAGCTAGAATCTCAGCCATAAAGCAATGGGTGTCAAATAGGATCTGTGCAGCCACTGGGACAGAATGCTCAGGACAGGACTGATGCTTACAATGGGGATCAGATAGAATCTGTGCAACCACTGGGACAGAATGTTCCTTTATACAGATAGCTAGAATCTCAGCTGCCATAAAGCAGGGCAGGACTGTTGTTTACAATGGGGATCAGATAGAATCTGTGCAGTCACTGGGACAGAATGTTCTGTTATACAGATAGCTAGAATCTCAGCTGCCATAAAGCAGGACAGGACTGCTGCTTACAATGGGGATCAGATAGGATCTGTGCAGCCACTGGGACAGAATGTTCTGTTATACAGATAGCTAGAATCTCAGCCATAAAGCAATGGGTGTCAAATAGGATCTGTGCAGCCACTGGGACAGAATGCTCAGGACAGGACTGATGCTTACAATGGGGATCAGATAGAATCTGTGCAACCACTGGGACAGAATGTTCCTTTATACAGATAGCTAGAATCTCAGCTGCCATAAAGCAGGGCAGGACTGTTGTTTACAATGGGGATCAGATAGAATCTGTGCAGTCACTGGGACAGAATGTTCTGTTATACAGATAGCTAGAATCTCAGCTGCCATAAAGCAGGACAGGACTGCTGCTTACAATGGGGATCAGATAGGATCTGTGCAGCCACTGGGACATAAGACTCTGTTATACTGATGTCAGCCATAAAGCAGGACCCTGTACTGACCACTGGACATGATTCTCATGCTAGAAGAGAAACTTGTTTTTATTAAAGCATCCTTCTAATTTCCCCAAATCAATCTGGAATTGTGTCAGCACAAACAATACAATTTCAATATAGTTCATGTTGATGTACAAAAAAAATAAACAAATCGTTTTTAGCAAATTTCTCTCACTACTTTTGCTAAGTAGATTCATGATTTGAGATGTAAGACAGACACCAGAGGATCAGTGCGCTGCTAGAGAATCATTCATTTTCTACTTTGAGATAAGCTAGACTTCTGGGGGCAGTTAGGTTCATGGGATAGACGAGGAGGGGTCTGCGCCAGATTCATTACAGTAAGGAGTATTTCCTCTCTACCTGATAAGTCAGGCTTGTCAAATATACCAGGTTATTTCCTCTGCTTATTAAAAACTCCTGGTGCAAAAACAGCAATATAACTTTATGTAACATCCTGCAGAAACAATCCATCCTTAGCTTTATCTGCAAACTGACAGCTCCCTCAAGAACCAAGAAAAAACCTCTGAGAAAAAGCAGAGGGACATTTTATTTTTTTCCCTCCCTGTGGATTAAATCTATAGCGCCGAATGCTTCATAAAATAAATATAAAGCTAGAGCTGTGGGAAGGTCTAGCAGTTTGCACAAAGAGGACAGCGGCCCAAACTGAGCAAAGACACAAGGCACAAGAGGCCGTTCCTTCTCCCAAGCTTCCCAAGCTCAAAATGAATCTGTTTATCTTTCCCGTAAATGACTTTAAGTGAGCGCAGGGCGCATTCGGCTATGGGCGTGTGCAGAATGATGTCTTAAGGGGCTGAAACAAGCAATAAATGAACTCATATGCTACTTTTCTTTATGGGAATAAAAGATGTCCCAAGAGGTAATGGAATTGCCATCTAAATGCCAGGTCTGCAGAAATGGTCCCCTCTCCCCAAAAATGAAATCCGTGTCATAAGTGGGGTGGTTCCAGCTGTCCGCAAATGATTCAACAGGAGATTTTCCACACGTTTTAGCAAAGTAGAGAAGAGAAATCAATATCGAAACCTACTGGTGTGACATTATGAAAGGTTACAGCTAACCAATCAGTTGTTCCAAACATTGAAGGAGGGCTAAAACTCAAAAAAGAATGGGCTAGAGTTGCTTCACCTTTTGGTTTTGAATGTAGAAGCCCAAGGCTACCACGGCCCTTAGTCCAGGGGTTCGCAGACTTTGTTACGCAGGAATCTACTCTCAACACCTGAGATTTTTAACCACACCCATTTTTTGAACACACCACCTAATTACCATGTTTTATGAAAGTTTGAACACACTCCCATCCCTGTGCTTGCTGCTCTCAGCCCTCCCTGCTGTCAGCCCTCCCTACCATGTCCAGTGTCGGACTGGGATGCCAGGGGCCCACCAGAAAACCATAGGCTGAGGGCCCACTTTCCAAACTATTATTCCTCCTCTCCTCATAACCCTCTTTATTCTCTTAGTCTTTTATCCTATCTTTTTTCCCATTAATAAATAGGGAATGACCATGAAATAGACCAAATGGTTAGAGGCAAGAGGGCCCACTGTGACTGCAGCCCTCCCTTCATGCTGTTCTTGTCTCCCCGTCCTGCTGTGCTGCGCGTCTCCCTGCATTCCCTTTGTGCCGATCTTCTCCCTTCTCTTTGTGCCGCTCGTCTCCCCTCTCTTCCATTTGTGCCGCTCTTTTCCCTTCCCGCCGCTCGTCTCCCCTCTCTTCCCTTTGTGCTGCTCTTCACCCTTCTCGCTCGTCTCCCCTCTCTTCCACTTGTGTTGCTCTTCTCCCTTCCTTTTGTGCTGCTTGTCCCCCCCTCTCTTCCCACTCTTCACCCTTTCCTTCTCTTTGTGCTGCTCGTCCCCCTCTCTTCCCTTTGTGCCACTCTTCCCCCTTCCCTTCTCTTTATGCCGCTCGTCCCCCCTCTCTTCCCTTTGTGATACTCTTCACCCTTCCCTTCTCTTTGTGCCGCTCGTCTCCCCTCTCTTCCTTTTGTGCCAGTCTTCTCTTTTCCCTTCTCTTTGTGCCACTCATCTCCCCTCTCTTCCTTTCCTGCCTCTCATGCCCCTCCCTCTGTGCTGTGCTGCACTGCTCCTTCGTTCCTCTTCTCTTCAAGTCAGTGATGCCGGGCCCCAGATTGTGGTCTACCAGGAACATTAACGCGATCTACTGGTAGACCGCGATCAACATCCTGGGCACCCCTGCCTTAGTCAGTAAAGTTTCAAGTCTCAAACATGCCCCCAGTAGCACCCAAACTTTTGTCTAAGGAGATGACTGTGAAGATGAGTAGATGTAGGAGGAGAAACATCTAGCTACTTCAATGGTGGAGAACAGAAAAGGGTACAAATTGGCCTACAAAGAAGACTGTAAGGAGGAGTAGATGCAAAAGGAGCAGCATTTATCAGTCTCTTTGGTGGAGAAAAGAAGAAGGTAACAAAGAGAAGAAAAGTAGAAAGTAATAATTGGAGTAAAGGAAGTAATTAGAGCCAAACGGAAGGAAGTTGAGAAGTGAAGAAGTGATTAATAGAATGAAGAAAAAGAAAATTAAATGGATGTGCATTAACTAGCTTTGTTTTCCATTCATTGATTAGACATTCCTCTCCTTGGTAAGTCACATGCATTCCCAAGCAACAGTACGGTGAATAAAAACACATCTATCAGACAATAGGTAATTCATCTTGCCATTGAGGTTGCGAGTTTGAATTCATAATGTATATCCAGAATCTGTGCCATAAAGCAGAACCAGAGATGACGTAGAGGCATGTGAGTAACAGGAAACATACTCCCAATACAAGCCTTTTTTTAAAAGTGAATCAATGACTTTACTTCTCTGCAAGATATTAAACCTTGTTTGCTTCTTGCTTGAAGATGCTCTGTGCTGAAATTTTTCAATGGAGTGTGGAAATTTTCAGAGTTTGGCAAGGTGCACCCCAGCCTGCTTAGCTCTGTATTGTTGAAGATATCAGGGATGACAATAGCAAACACTTATGTGCTTTAACATCTTCGCCTTCCGCCAAAACTTCCCTCTACGGCCATGAAAATGATCCAAGCCTGTTTGCAATTTAACATGTGTGTACAACAAGCGTTATTACTGCAGACCTACCATCGTTCTGAAATCTTTTCAGCTGGAAAACAAAACAAAAAAGCCCTTCTTACATTATAACTTTGTTCTTCTTTTTGGATGTCTTTCATCCGCTGGAAAGGAGAAGCCCAATATAAAAAGTCTCTAGCATATTGCATTGATGGTTAAAAGCTGGAAGGGCCGTGCCGCTCCGATGCCAACGTTTTAAATGAAACCAAGAGGAGACAATACTCTGTTTCGCAGATCATAAAATGTTAACGGAATTTAGGAGAAGAAAATAAAAAGTAAAGTTTTCCTCATTTTGGGCTCTGGTTCAAGACTTTAAACCCACTGTGATGAGTCAGCTTGGCCAAAAATATGTTCTTTCCTGAGTAAATTTACCCAATTACATACAGGGAAGTACTTTATAGGTCAGGAGTCCTCAACCTTTTTTACCTGTGAGGATCATTCTGATATAAAAGTAGTTGGGGAGCAATGCATGCATGAAAATGTTCTTGGGGGGCAAATAAGGGCTTTGATTGGCCATTTGTTAGCCCCTATGTGTATTGTCAACTTACAGGAGGCTCTGTTTGGCAGGGCACCTGTTTTTTATACAACTAAAACTTGCCTCCAATTCAGAAATTAAAAAAATAAGCACCTGCTTTGAGGCCACTGGGAGCAACATCCAAGAGGTTGGTAAGCAACATGTTACTCACGAGCTACTGGTTGGGGATCACTGCTATGGGTCAATAGAGACAATAATACAGAAATATAATACTGTCTTTTTGCTTAGGTCACAGACACTATGATCAAATCTATCACAAGCCATTTTACCTGTAATTGTGGTGGAAACCCATGCAGAAACCAGTACAACAGTATTTGGGGCCCGTCTTTTTGGGTGAGGGTCTCCAATACTCTGTAATAAACTTATATCCTGTTATAGTTCCAGGGGTACCCAGGGTACAAATAAGCACTCACCCCAAATCTCCCCCTAACTGGCCTTCAGGCTGGGCCCCCTTAGCTCATAACAAGGTTACAGATATATAGAAACATTGGGGTAACAGTCACCCTGCTATAGTTCCAGGGGTACCCAGGGTACAAATAAGCACTCATCCCAAATCTCTCCCTAACTGGCCTTCAGACTGGGCTCCCTTAGTTCATAATAAAGTTAAAGATATTTTGAAACATTGGGGTAACAGTGGCCAAACTATAGTTCCAGGAGTACAAATAAGAATTCATCCCAAATCTCCCCCTAACTGGCCTTCTGGCTGCCCCCCCCTTAGCTCATAACAAGGTTACAGATATATAGACACATTGGGTTAACAGTCACCCCGCTATAGTTCCAGGGGTACCCAGGGTACAAATAAACACTCACCCCAAATCTCCCCCTAACTGGCCTTCAGGCTGGGTCCCCTTAGCTCATAACAAGGTTACAGATATATAGAAACATTGGGGTAACAGTCACCCTGCTATAGTTCCAGGGTTACCCAGGGTACAAATAAGCACTCATCCCAAATCTCTCCCTAACTGGCCTTCAGACTGGGCTCCCTTAGTTCATAATAAAGTTAAAGATATTTTGAAACATTGGGGTAACAGTGGCCAAACTATAGTTCCAGGAGTACAAATAAGAATTCATCCCAAATCTCCCCCTAACTGGCCTTCTGGCTGCCCCCCCCTTAGCTCATAACAAGGTTACAGATATATAGACACATTGGGTTAACAGTCACCCCGCTATAGTTCCAGGGGTACCCAGGGCACAAATAAACAATCACCCCAAATCTCCCCCTAACTGGCCTTCAGGCTGGGCCCTCTTAGCTCATAACAGTAGACTTGTCACCGACCCTCTTAGCAAGTGGATCAGAGCATCTAACTCAGCCCATCAATTATTCTGTTTGATAATGAGAGTTTTATTAGTCTTTAGTTACAGTGCCAAAGGCATATGCTTGTGTTTACAGATTCAGTTGCTAGCATTACAAATAACACTTTTTGTTTATTAAAACAGAGAGTTGTTATAAAGTTGTTTGTGTGCAAGGGGCATGACTTTAATCCCTGCGGTTATAATACTATTGGTGCATTTAAATATATAATAATAATGGGGAGGGGGGGTATATGGATAAATAGACCGATCTTTTTATTTGTGTTTTTGGAGCCTTGGGTATAAAACACCATTTTTACTGGCTCACAGCAGCGGAGTACGGCTTCATAAATAACTGCAAGGAAGGTAATGGGGCTGAGCACATGTGAACCTCCAGTCTCTATGGCACCTATCAGTCTGTGTTATAAACGCTGTCAGGGCATAGCCATTATCCCCACAGCCTGTCTCCCTGTGTCTGCCATTAGTCATCTATAAAGGCTCGGTGTTAACGTGATGCCCTGCTTCCTGTTAGTATAAAAGGCCCATGTTCAAAGAGGAGTCTGTTTTCGTCCATATGTACTCAATCACAGAGCATCTGCTTTCCATTCAGACATTCTCAGGGAAGACTCACTTTTGTAACCTCCTGCTAAGGTGTTAATTTTACACACACAGACACAGGGAGACAAGGTAACACATAGACACAGCAGCACAGGGGTATCTGTTTAGCTGGAGGTACTTGCTCCTTTCTCGGAGACGTGCAAAATGCGATTCGAGAGAGAGAGAGGTGCATTAGAAAGTCATTTTTTTGGGCGTCTTGCTTCATGGGAAACTTCATAAATTTAAAACCCTTATGGGAAAAAGTTGCTCAATATCTTTTTTTTTAATAGAAAATCCTGTGTATTTCTCAACTTTTTGCACAAGCTGTGATTTCATAACATACAGAGCGTTGGGATTTCTAGAGAGGCAAATTGAAACGGGTCCTCCGTCCAAGAAAAACTTTCCCATATGCATAAATTAAAGGTTTCTGGTGGTTTTACAGTTATTTGTGAATGTTATTAAAAGCTGTCGTTGTCTGGCTGTTTTATATTCACGCGCTGCTGGTTCCGACTCCTGAAATAATGTTTCACAAACCAGCTGATTAAATAAAATGTATAGACAAAAGATGATTTTTTTGTGTTTGGGGAGGCTAATTACAGGCTATATATTGTACACAGATTCCTTCATAGTATCTCAAGGCCAATGGCAAACCCCAGGCACATAACAAGATAAAAACAGTGCTAACTCCATTTATAAAGCACCCAGAACACATCACAAGATAAATTTAGTGTAATTTCCATATATTATAACCCCTTAACATGTCAGGATGAATACAGTGCCAATTCCATATGCTGTATAATACCCCAGAAAAACACGGTAGCATAAATACTGTGCCAAATCCATGTATAATACGACCCAGGGTCAGACTGGGCCAGCGGAATACCGGGAAAAAACCCGGTGGGCCACGGCTCTTTTGGACCCTGCCGGTCCAGACCCGCTCCTGCACTTCCCTCTGTCCCTGCGGGAAAGAGGTAAACGTGAGCGCACGTGCTCCGGGGGTAGGAGGGGGATAGTGCAGAGACAACTTTGCGGCTGGAGGGCTGCCCCCGGGGATGGTGTGGGGGGGCCCCTGAGGCTGCAGGCCCGGTGGGCCCTGGGCCCCCCAGTCCGACGATGCCCAGAACACACTGCAGGATAAAAACAGTGTCAGTTCAATGTATAATACCCCAGAGAACATGGCAGGATAAATACAGTTCCAATTCTATGTATAACACCCCAGAGAACATGGCAGGATAAATACCATGCTTAATCCATATATAAAGCCCCAGGACACATGGCAAAATAAATACAGTGTCAGTTTCATGCACAATAATGTTTGGAGAATTGTGTGATTCCACAAATTTCAAGGGAGAAAAATTGTGTTCATTGCTCACAGTTTGTAAACATCTGTTCTAACTGTCTTTTTTAATATGTACTGAGGGACATCAGTGGACATGATAGATGCAATGATATCACCAGGAATTCTCCTCCAATTCCATGCTCAGAGATGTGCAGACACCACTGGGTAAAGATCAGCTGACAGCTGCAATTGCGCTGGCGAATCAATCCACCCTATGGGCCTGGATACTGACGGACACGGTAGTGTAGGAGATATTCAGGAAACTATCCTAGATGTATACTGGATACTGAAAAGCAGGATATTTGTGTGAGAAGTCCCTTTGAGACTGATGGTTTTCCGTACGTGACCAGGTTTTTTTTCAATGCTTTTTATTTGCCAGCACCCAAAAGAGAGCAGCCTAGGTTTAGAATAGTTGCATCCCAATCCCACTGGCTTCAAGGAGTTGTAGTGATGCATGGGTGCTCCCAAAACCCATAGTCAGGAAACCTCCTGGCTCTGGTTTAGATGGGCAAGTTCAGGATTGCTATACCTGGCACCTTAGGCCATTTGCCTACTCATAAATCTTTTAGCTTTGACAGCCTCCCCATTGGTGACCTCAGTGGTGATGCCTCTCTGCTTATGAGATACAGTATTACCTGCAGGTTTGGGTCATGGGAGACAAGTAGAGAGATATGGGCTCAGGTGAGACTATGACCAGTTTTAGAGCACACTGTCTGTAGAGCTGAATATGTAAAACATCTTTATTAGAATTTAAGAGACAGGAATTTGCCTGTGCTGATTTTTTAAATGTTCAGGTATGGGGTGCATTACCCAGAATGCTCAGAACCTGGACCTTGGATCTTCATACCTTAAGTCCTACTTGAAAGTCATGTAAACATAAATAAACCCAATTGGCTGGATTTGCTTCCAATAAGGATTAATTATATCTTAGTTTGGATCAAGTACAAGCTACTGTTTTATTATTAAAGAGAAAAAGAAAATAGTTTTTAAAAATTTGGATTATGAGAGAGCCTTTCCATAATTCAGAGCTTTCTGAATAAAGGGTTTCTGGATAATGGATCCCCCCTGTACTAGTACATGTAATTATAGGAAAATATTTACTATTTTGTGATTAAGAGTACATACCCTGACAAAATTAATTATGCATGTGCATGATGCATTCACTGGTTACAAAGTCCCAATAGTAGGGCCCTCTTGTTGACTTGGTGTAGACTTCAGAGGACATTGGCATGGTGCAGCTGAGGTTCTAATATTATGTCTACTCTGTGGCCCTGGTGGAGATTATGGAAGAAGGAGCATCACCTAGTTCCACAAGTAGCTATCTTCAGTGGAGCCAAGTCCTTTATATGATCTGTACTTTTAATCTGCTTTAATCATAAAGTCCCCCAGAGCCATAGTTTTTGGTAACAAGAGTGAAGAGACAATAAATAAGATGGTGATTGCAGGACAAGATGGTGAAAGTAGGACAAGATAAAGACAGCAGACCAAGATGACACGTTGACCTGTCCACTACTGTCAATTTGCTATAGAATGTCCACTGTCAACATCTTGTCCTACTGTCACTGGGTAATATAGTCACAGAAGGATAAGAAGGAGACGGTAGAGCAAGGTGGCTATATATATCTTATATCTGTATCTGCAGAGCAGATACAGATATAAACAAGGGAATGCCTACATCTGCATTTTCTGACCTGTGGCCCTTCACTTGTTGTTGATATGTACATGCTGTCAGATGTATGGGCTTCAACAACAGCTGAAGGGCCTTTGGTCAGATATTCTTGTTTTGTTTAACTAATGGGACAACCACAACTAAAGATAGTCCTGGTTTTGTGCTCTTGATTAGGGAATATCAGCACCCTAAGAGGGAAGGCTGCCTATTTCCAGCAGCAGGGCTCAGGGTATAAGTTGCCTTCTCTTCTAACTGAAAAGAAGACTTTATGGCTGGATGGAATCAGGTAATAGCAAAGCTACATGATTTATGATTGCACAAAACTCAAATATATTAGACCATCCCTGGCTCTTGGGCTTCAAGTTGGACATACGTAGTCTTGTCAAAAACATTATGTGAGTAAAATTTAAGATGAACTTGCTCATTAATAATATGTTCAAAGAGAATAGTTGCTGCAACATTCTTAGAATAACCTTCTCTGCTGAGTTGCATTTAAGGACATTGTCCTTGTTTAGTTTGCTCTCTGTTCTTATTTTCTGGGGGATATAAACAGAAGAGACCATCAGTTAGCTAACTGTCACCTCCGTTCAGCGTATGAGTTTTGCTAACATTATTAAGCTATTAGAAAATATTCATGCTCAATTAAAAAAGAACATTGGAGAGGGAGATAGGCAAAAACCCCAACAAAACCCAATACTGTATATACACCCAACATAAATGCTCCTCAACATATTCAAGACAATTAACAGAAAAATATGCTATATATAGTGTGGTAACCCCGGCTCCAAAATGAATCCCAGGCGTGGATCCAAGGAGTGCTCCCAGAGCCAAGATAAATAAACAAGACTTCGATTTTTAGCTCCTAATGAAGCACTGACCAAGTTTTATAAGAACAATGCAACCTTCTCCCGTACGTGTAGCTGATGGGAGCTAAGACAAATATGAACCATATTTAGAAGTTGTAGATTACCTTGCACTTTATGCTGTATTGGGTTCTGAGAAACAGTTCCATTTGGTGCATAATTTACCAGAGTTTGGTAACAGGCATCACAAATACACCTGAGTCAGTTATATGAGGGTATTGGGTAATTGACCGCAGAAAATACAGGAGTAATGCCATACAATGGAGTAATGTTTGCACTGGCTTTTCAAACCAGGTCAACCTGTTGAAAGCAAGTGTCCAATTAGTTCCCGTGGGTTACACTACCTTTTTCAAACTTTGCGACTTTTATTACATTACTGCCAAAGTTTGCTACAGCCCAAGTAACCAATCAGATGTATGCCTTCAAAACAATAACTTCTAAATGCTCCCACTGTATGTTTGTTATAGGAAACACATAATCCTATTCACTCTTTACCCCTAAAACAACTGCAATCTTGGCTTATCTTAAATAAAGAACGAATTATCGTAAAAATATGTGTTTCAGGTTGATTTATTGAAAAATTCTTCCAAAACCCTACTAGCCTATGAGGCGATGGGACTCAACACAACACCAGTCAACAGCTAGGCTGACCTGATAGGGAACTGAAGCCTGCTTCTGGTAGGGATCGTTAGGGTATACCTACCCCTCATTGGAAACATGGACAGAGACTGTAGGGAGCTCCAATAAAGGGGCGATTTTAGAGATAATATTAATTTTATCAAATGCGGATATATGGAAATTGCCAGGATATTTTTGACAATGGAGCACTCTGTGAAATGTAGGCAAGGGCCTATCTTAACATTTTTCCTAGACCTCCTATAGGGAGAAATTGACTGCCAACTCAACTGTGGTTTAATGGATCCTTGTCCATCATCAATTTCTAACTTGTATATAAAGAAGCAATTTTGGCTTGGTAGGTCTGGAAAAAAATAAAGGTCCAATAGAGAAGTTTCAGTAGGGGGCACAGTACGGAGGACAAACAGGGAACTGAAAATAATATTTGCATTAAGACAAACATCTTTACTACTTAGGAACCCTAAAATGTCTTTGCTCTCCTGGAAACTCTTGGCCCTTATTTTAATCCATCACTGATAACTAGACATGCATCATGGTCAGGAGCTTTACCTTACCCCCAAGTGGACCACGTCACCTCAATGTCCTGATGTTGTGCTCAACAAACTGTACTTTCTACTTGGCCTGTTTGATATCTAAAGGAACCTCTTAAGTCTTAAGTGCTTAAGTATTATACAAGGAGAAATTGATTGTCTACCCATGTATTGGAAATCTTCAATAAGGTGATATAGGAATTCACAGAATAGATTCACAATAGATTAAGCCAAATACTGAACCAAACGAATATCTTAATTTGCATATTAAGATTTGAGAAATATAACACTAACCAAAAGATTCAGGAGATTGAAATATTTTCCAAATCCAAAGAGTACAGCCTCGGCCCATCTTAAATTTATAGGAATCACATACTGTATGAATGTATGCATAGCACAACTGTAATTCACGGCAAGGGAAGAATCTGTTTAATATAAATGTCAGTCCTGTAGTATTTGAAGGTTGATCTCCAAATCAGGGAGGCTGGGGTTTTTTCTTAAGAAAAAAACAAAGTTATCCAGGGTGGAGTGAAACCAGTTCCAGACCTGGTGGCTGGCCGCCAAGAATACTTATTGGGAGTAGAGAATCAGAATGGAGCGATAAGCTGCGATTGGGAGAACACAGAGTTCCGAATAAGAAATGGAACGAGTTTAGTTTCAGAGATAGTGGAGGTACAAGGACACTTTACATGTCAAAATATGTAATTTGGAACCCAACGTACAATGTAGAGCTATGGAACTCTTCAAAACTCATGTCCATGGGGAGCTAATTGAGTTCAAGAGGCTTTCCAGACTTCAGGCTCATAATGGTACGTTCATGGACAGAAAAGCATTTGGACTTTGCAATAATAAATAGCTTGAGATTTTGTCAGGCTTTTTCCTTTAAAGAGAAAGGTTCTTCAAAGGCTACAACAAAGAAAGCTATATTTGTGTTTGGAAGCGTCTACAGCATTGCTTCTTCTTGACAAATTCCCACGGGATTATTGTGTGATAGTGATCCACATCTGACTGTCACCATAATTAACAGCTAAAGCTGCAAACTGGCATACACCCAGCCAGTAACATGCCTTCCTAGTGGGCCAAAGTGGACTGAACCAAATGTTCACCTCTTTGGGCCAACAGATGCATACCATGGCAATCCTATGCAGAGCCATAAGCTGAGGAACATAAGTATGGCTCAACTTTGTCCAATTGTTATCTGATAGGATGCCGTCTTGATTACAAGTGGACAAGTTGGTCCCCGATGTTTACCTGTTAAGAAGCCTCTAACTGAGGAAGCAAAGCTGTCCACGTGGCAATAACCAGCCATTGCTCCAAACATGGGGCTTCCAATCACTCATTCTTCTTGGTCGGCATCCAATGGCATGTCATGTTTGACAGCCAAAGAAGAAAATGTGATTAGCCAATGACTGCTCCATGCTAGTGGTTGCTTGGGAATAACTCAATGCAGTAAAAAAAAAATTTACATTTTGACAAAGGGTTAGGGTTACATTTAACCAACTGAGTGAACTTTAAGCATGCAGTCCACATCATGGAGTAACCCCATTATTTCGCACACCATTTGCCTACCAGTGAGACTGCTCTGGACAAAGGTATGCATATTGTATCATAAAAGATCCCCCACCACTGTATTTTGAAACGTTTCCATCAAAAACTGCCGAAGACTGCAAAATACACAGATGTTCTCATTTTACCCCAAAGGTTTTGCCCACATCTTCCCACGAATTGTCAAAATATTGACTCTGATGTTCTTTAGCGGCTGCTGGTTTTCATTACTAAATAAAAAGCTCATCTTTCTCTCATGGTAAATGGCAGCAGCGGTGTTGGGGAATGTTCAATACAGCATGTTACGCATCATTTCCTGGGGTTTCCATGGATAAACTAATAAAGTGAAACATTCCCAAAGACTGAAATAAAATGCAATTTGAAAAAATGCTCTTAGAGGAGCCTGGTTGGAGGGGAGCACCCATTAAACCATAGATACAGGTATTACTAACTACTCTCTCCTCTCCTTGTGCTTATTCTGCCTTCTCTTTGCCATTATTCTTTCATTTTAACCTACTATATGCTTTATCTTCATTTCTCTCTATTCAGTCTCCTTCACTTTTTTACTCCACATTTTGTATTTATCCCCCCTTTCCAGTTGACCCCACCTCTGTGGTCTTAATCTCCATTGTCCTTCATCTTCTTTCACCTTCTAAATTTCAGATCTTTTCTTCTTTATTATTCTCTTCCTAAAGCCTCCTGCACAATTCATTTGTCATTCCCTACTTTTCTTCTGCATAGTATTTGCAATGGTACGTCCATGGGTCACCTTAAAACAAAATGTATTTAGTTATGTTTGAAAGCTCCAGAGGAGAATCACAGCAGTTATTTGTGGCAGCTTTTACATTTCACCAAACATCGTTACTTGTAGTGGCAGCCCATTGTGATATCACTTTTGGTTCCTCTTCATCAGTGTGCCACCCCTAAGAATACAATTTTGTTAACATTTAAAGTGCCCTTTGATTATCCACACATTGATGCATTGGTACAATATCTGGTTCATTTTACACCCCAATGAGTTTATTTTTAATAGGGTGAGAACATAAAAACATACAAGAACATAAAAATTCAACCATGGCATCCGACTAACAAAATATATACAGTTTTAGCTAATTAGTAGTTAGGGAAAATCTAAACAGTAACTGTAGCAGCTTTTACATTCCACCTTGACCAGTAATGACAGTCCATTGTGACGTCACTTCCCATTCCTCTTCAGCTTTGCACCAACTCTACCAAGCTCTTGAATTAAATGTGTTTTCAAATAAAGTGGCTTGTGATAACGCCACAACTAACCAGACCCCGTACCACACAATGGCCCATTCACGAAATTATCTAGTTCATTTTACACCCCATTGAGATCATTTATTCACAAGTCAATCCTGTGGTGCAATGTGTAACCCAAGTCCCCTGTTTCTGTTCGGAAATGAAAATGATATGTATTTTTTTCCCTTAGAACTGGGCAAGGCTTTATCTTGAATGCTGTTTCACATGTACTGCTGTTCGACTTTCACTCTATGTTATTAATGTGACAGCTATTTCCTTTCTCAGAGAAGAAGCCAGCAATGTATCATGAAATCGTAACATGTATTTGAAGGAAAACATGCTTTTTTTTTTGAGGTGTAAGCGCCTAAAACGGGCAGCGGTATCTGCATGCTGACAAAACTGTTCTCTTTATAGTATGGGCCAATTATTATTATTACTAGAATAAATGGTGAATGAAGGACCCCCATTGCACTACTCCATATTTTATTTCTTTACGTAATCAGTAAAATGAATAGCTTTGTGTGCATTGCACATTACACACACACACACACACACACATAATGAAGCTTCCATAGTGCTTAACAAGATGAATAAATTCTATAGGAAGAACTATGAAAATATGTGTAATTATAGGTTAAAAGGTGTGTAATTATTGGCTACAGAGAATAGCCTATCTGGCTTAAGTAATAACCAATTTCACTGTCACAGGTATAAAAGAAAGCCTACTGAGAAGGAATGCGCTGGGTACACAATACGTTACACCCTAATACTGTACTGTCTAAGGGAAACAATATGGCACCTCCTTCGAATATATATAAATACAAATATACAGAGAAGGAATTTTCTGGGCACACAATAAGCTATACCCTCATACTGTACTGTCTAAGGGAATCAATATGGCACCTCCTTCCCATATGTATAAATACAAATATACAGAGAAGGAATGTTCTGGGCACACAATAAGCTATACCCTCATACTGTACTGTCTAAGGGAAACAATATGGCACCTCCTTCCCATATGTATAAATACAAATATACAGAGATGGAATGTTCTGGGCACACAATAAGCTATACCCTCATACTGTACTGTCTAAGGGAAACAATATGGCACCTCCTTCCCATATGTATAAATACAAATATACAGAGATGGAATGTTCTGGGCACACAATAAGCTATACCCTCATACTGTACTGTCTAAGGGAAACAATATGGCACCTCCTTCCCATATGTATAAATACAAATATACCGAGAAGGAATGTTCTGGGCACACAAAAGCTATACCTTCATACTGCACTGTCTAAGGGAAACAATATGGCACCTCCTTCCCATATGTATAAATACAAATATACCGAGAAGGAATGTTCTGGGCACACAATAATAATACCCTCATAGTGTACTGTATGAGAAACAATATGGCAGCTCACAGACTGGGTTGTCAATATAACAGAAACATTCTACAAAATACATTGAAAATATATACAGTATAATAACTATTGTCATTGTTTGCCTACATGTTGCCAAAATGCCATATACAACATATACAGGTATAGAACCTGTTATCCAGAATTCTTGATTCCCGGGTTTATTAAGGTATGGAAATCTAAATTATGGGGGTTTCCGTCTACTAAAAAAAAAAACATTTAAATATTAATTAAGATTGTTTTGCCTCTAGTAAGGCTTAATTGTATATTAGTTGGGATTCAGTACAAGGTAGTGTTTTTTTTATTACAGAGAAAAAGGAAATCTGCATTATTTGATTATAATGGAGTCTGTGGGAGATGGCCTTCCTATATCTGGAGCTTTCTGGATAACAGGTTTCCAGATAACGGATCCCATACCTGTAGTAGCTTTAAGAGAAAGCATATATTTATTTTCTGGTACTTTAACAGACACTATTATTGTTTATGGGTTCCTTCCTCACCCCCTTTTCAAGACCGGAAATATAGGCAATCTACATCCTGCGCGGATAATTTGCACTTCATTTAGAAGTTTGATGGCTGGCCAGAATTCAGTGCAGTCTGCAGCCTGCAGTTTATTTACTTGCTAATTAACCTTGAAAACGTGGATTCAACATGTGGATTTAAAGGGGCAAAGTGGCAAGCCAGTGTATATCTAAAGACTTGGGAACAGCACTGTAAGGCTCCTCCTATATAAACATTCCTTTCTGCAATCAATACAGGCAATCTGGTAGAGCAAGACGTTTTCTTTTTCATCATGTAATTGGACCTCTGCGCTCCAGAGAGAGGGCTATTGTTGTTTCATATGGAACCATTTGAAATCATCAGCTGATAAGACCGCAGAAAGAGTTAAATATATACTTGCAATCAGCATGATTAATTGGTACTATTTGTCCGAGCTGGAATCAGATCACAGTTTTTTGCCAAAAGTGAAAAAAGAACAAATAATTTGTTCTCTATGCGCAGAAACATTTCCCATTTCTCTACCCCCTCCTTCCCAGAATGACCCCATCATTACTGCCAGTGTAAAAAAAAATATACAGTAAGTTTTAGGGCTAAAAAGGACCAATTCCTCTATGCGGAAGGTTATATAAGTATTCTTAAGAAAAAGATAAAGTTCAGAAATGGCCTGAATGGTAAAATATTAGTGATTAGTAAGTAACAATGAAATACGATAAAACTGTGCCAGAATATGTATTCTGTACTAAGCACAATTCAGCAGCATAACTACTTCCCCATAATAAGCACACTCCTATAGGAACAGCCATGTATCTGCATGCCATGTATTCAAATACCATCAAGAAAATGTATGTTAAAGCCATTTATATGGACTAATCAAGTGTCCCTTCCAAAGGGATCATTCCAAGAAGGTAGCGCACAGCAAGAGAGAGAGAGAGAGAGAGAGAGAGAGAGAGCTAGATAGAAAGATAGTTACATAGTTACATATAGTTACATAGTTAAATTGGGTTGAAAAAAGACAAAGTCCATCAAGTTCAACCCCTCCAAATGAAAACCCATCATCCATACACACACCCCTCCCTACTTTTAATTAAAATTCTTTATACCCATACCTATACTAACTATAGAGTTTAGTATCACAATAGCCTTGGATATTATGTCTGTCCAAAAAATCATCCAAGCCATTCTTAAAGGCATTAACTGAATCAGCCATCACAACATCACCCGGCAGTGCATTCCACAACCTCACTGTCCTGACTGTGAAGAACCCTCTACGTTGCTTCAAATGAAAGTTCTTTTCTTCTAGTCTAAAGGGGTGGCCTCTGGTACGGTGATCCACTTTATGGGTAAAAAGGTCCCCTGCCATTTGTCTATAATGTCCTCTAATGTACTTGTAAAGTGTAATCATGTCCCCTCGCAAGCGCCTTTTTTCCAGAGAAAACAACCCCAACCTTGACAGTCTACCCTCATAATTTAAGTCTTCCGTCCCTCCAACCAATTTAGTTGCACGTCTCTGCACTCTCTCCAGCTCATTTATATCCCTCTTAAGGACTGGAGTCCAAAACTGAACTGCATACTCCAGATGAGGCCTCACCAAGGACCTATAAAGAGGCATAATTATGTTTTCATCCCTTGAGTTAATGCCCTTTTTTATACAAGACAGAACTTTATTTGCTTTAGTAGCCACAGAATGACACTGCCCAGAATTAGACAACGTGTTATCTACAAAGACCCCTAGATCCTTCTCATTTAAGGAAACTCCCAACACACTGCCATTTAGTGTATAACTTGCATTTATATTATTTTTGCCAAAGTGCATAACCTTGCATTTATCAACGTTGAACCTCATGTTCCAGTTTGCTGCCCAGTTTTCCAGTTTAGACAAATCACTCTGCAAAGTGGCAGCGTCCTGCATGGAACCTATAGTTCTGCACAATTTAGTCTCATCTGCAAAAATAGACAGTACTTTCAATGCCCACCTCCAGGTCATTAGATGATAGATAGATAGATAGATAGATAGATAGATAGATAGATAGATAGATAGATAGATAGATAGATAGATAGACAGATAGATAGATAGATAGTGATAGATAGATAAATATATTGATAGATATAGACAGAGAGATAGATGGAGAGAGAGATGGATAGACAGATAGGTACAGAGAGAGAGAGAGAGAGAGAGAGAGAGAGAGAGAGAGAGAGAGAGAGAGAGAGATGATAGATAGATAGATAGATAGATAGATAGATAGATAGATAGATAGATAGATAGATAGATAGTGATAGATAGATAAATATATTGATAGATATAGACAGAGAGATAGATGGAGAGAGGGAGAGAGTAGGGATGTAGCGAACGTCGGAAAAAAAGTTCGCGAACATATTCGCGAACTTGCGCAAAAATGCGAGCGGTTCGCGAACCCCATAGACTTCAATGGGAAGGCGAACTTTAACATCTAAAAAAGACATTTCTGGCCAGAAAAATGATTTTAAAGTTGTTTAAAGGGTGCAACGACCTGGACAGTGACATGCCAGAGGGGGATCAAGGGCAAAAATGTATCTGAAAAATCTGCCTGTGTGTGCTTGGAAGAGATAGTGTAGGGGGAGAGCTGTTAGTGATTTCAGGGACAGCTGATAGTAAGTTTGCTGGCTAGTAATCTGCTTGATACTGCTCTGTATTGGAACAAAAAAATAAATAAAAGCAGTCCTTACAAGGACTACTGTTATTGCAGCAGTCAGCAGATGAGATCAGAAGCAGGACAGCTGCCCACTGCAGCTACATACAGAGCACTGCAGTAGAAGGTAGATTACTAGCCAGCAAAGCTACCTAAGCTTAAATGTCCCTCAAACCCCTGCAGACTTCTGTCCCTCCAATAACAGAGCAGTATCAAAACGATTACTAGCCAGCAAACTTTCAACTGTCCCTGAAATCACTAACAGGCAGCAGCTCTCTCCCTACACTATCTCTTCAGCACACACAGGCAGAGTGAAAAAACGCTGCAGGGCTTCGGTTTTTATAGGGAAGGGGAGTGGTCCAGGGGAGAGCTTCCTGATTGGCTGCCATGTATCTGCTGGTCTGGGGTGAGAGGGCAAAAAAAAGCGCCAACAATGGCGAACCCAAAATGGCGAACGTCGCGCGACGTTCGCGAACTTCCGGCGAGCGCGAACACCCGATGTTCGCGCGAACAAGTTCGCCGGCGAACAGTTCGCGCCATCTCTAGGAGAGAGAGAGAGAGAGAGAGATGGATAGACAGATAGGTAGAGAGAGAGAGAGAGAGAGAGGGATGGATAGATAGATAGATAGATAGATAGATAGATAGATAGATAGATAGATAGATAGATAGATAGATAATAGATAGACAGATAGATAGATAAATATATTGATAGATATAGACAGAGAGATAGATGGAGAGAGAGATGGATAGACAGATAGGTAGAGAGAGAGAGAGAGAGAGAGAGAGAGAGAGAGGGAGAGAGAGAGATGATAGATAGATGATAAATAGATAGATAGATAGATAGATAGATAGATAGATAGATAGATAGATAGATAGATGGATAGATAGATAGATAGATAGATAGATAGATAGATAATGATAGATAGATAGATAGATAGATAGATAGATAGATAGATAGATAGATAGATAGATAGATAGATAGATAGATAGATAGATAGATAGATAGTGATAGATAGATAAATATATTGATAGATATAGACAGAGAGATAGATGGAGAGAGAGAGAGAGAGAGAGAGAGAGAGAGAGAGATGGATAGACAGATAGGCAGAGCGAGAGCGAGAGCGAGAGAGAGAGAGAGAGAGAGAGAGAGAGAGAGAGAGACAATGTGCAGCATTCCTGTAATGGGTTTAAAGGTGCCCCAAGGTACTGACTGTCACACAAAGACTTTCCATGAAGCATAAATAAAAGTCTTTAGTCACCTGCTGATTGTGCTGATCCCATTACCCTGTCACAATAGCAAGGTGTTCTACATTCAAGGTTCATGCGGAACAGGGAGGTGAGCTATGTGTTGCCTTTTGAAGTGCCCCTCACATAACCAAATTGCTTGTTGGACGTTCTTCTTTCTCTTGAATTTTTTCTCTCTACAACCAAATCATTTCTCTATATCCCTGCTGCACTTTAATTTTGCCTGCTGCACCTAGCTACTCCTTCTTCTTACTTTATATCTCTATCCCCTACTGTCATTTATAAGGATACAATTACATTAGAAATCACTGAAGGGTTCTGCAACCATATAAAGGTGCAAGTCTTTTATACAGGGAACTCTGAGTATCACTCATGTATTATAAGGAATAATGTACCCCCTACTGTAAATGATAAGGATATTAGAAGTCACTGAGGGGTTCTGTGACCATATAAAGACACAAGGCTGCAGGCTGAGTTATACAGGGAACTCCGAGTATCACTCATGTATTATAAGGGATAATGTACCCCCTACTGTAAATGATAAGGATATTAGAAGTCACTGAGGGGTTGTTCTGTGACCATATAAAGGCACAAGGCTGCAGGCTGAGTTATACAGGGAACTCTGAGTATCACTCATGTATTATAAGGGATAATGTACCCCCTACTGTAAATAATAAGGATATTAGAAGTCACTGAGGGGTTGTTCTGTGACCATATAAAGGCACAAGACTACAGGCTGAGTTATACAGGGAACTCTGAGTATCACTCGTGTATTATAAGGGATAATGTACCCCCTACTGTAAATAATAAGGATATTAGAAGTCACTGAGGAGTTCTGTGACCATATAAAAGTGACATGGTCTTACTTTATGAAAAAATGCTTAGGGAAATATGCTCAGTATGCACATGACCAAAGTACTTTAATGTCTATTTTAGAGAAATAAATAGAGGAAAAAGTCTTGCTTCTATGTATATATTTCTCCTTTAATACTTGTATTCAGCCCAAGGCAATTCCCTACTGAGGGTATAAATGCTTATTTATAGTTCTTTAGCTTGCTTTGCTCATACATTAAATAGAATTGTACAGGAAGCTGTGGTTTTTAACATATGTAAAACTGAGTAATATTTGCGGTCTTCTTTTCCCCCAATAAATGGGAAAACCGATACAAATTATATATTTCTCCCCCCCTTCCTTTTCTCTTTCCTGCAATGATGAACTGAACAAGCTTTTCAACGTGGGGGTTTTTTTTTTATTGTTAAAACAGTGAACAGCCCAGACATAAAATCACTTCCTTCCTCCCGCAGACACCTAGTTATTTGCATCACAGGTTTGTTTTCTAATCCAAAATTGCCTGCACCCTGTAACAGGTGAGCAATGACATTGTGTAGCCAATACAGCCTCTTAATATTGAACCCAAAACTTCTACATTGAACCAGCACAATATGATTCACATCCCTTCTCATAGACTATATTTTAGTACATTATTACAAAGAAGGGCAAAACAAACAGGAGTTGTTTTCACTTGAAAGAGTTGGACATGATCAAGATTTAAAAATATAACATAACTAGAAGTTCCTGGACCCAACAGCAATGCCATTTAAGTCTGGAGCCCTACCAGACCTTCTGTACTTCTGGGCCTCCTGCAGAAAAGGCTGAATAATCATGATGTCTGAGGCTGGAGTAGGTATTATACCTTAATACAGGTTTTGGGTGTCAAGTGCCACCTAAGGAAACCTAAGGAAACCAAGACTGCTGAGGCCCCAGTGACAGCAGAGCTCCCGAATGAGCAACTTTAATTTTTGTAGACCATGAATCAAACCTTAAAAACCCAAGACCTGAGGCAAGTCCTTCTCATCAAGTAGAAGAACATAACGAAAAGACCCAAAGAGTGCAAGCAAAATGAATCCCATACGGCTAAAGAATTCATTCGTTGTTTCTATTAAACTGGGTGATAGTCTTTACTTTATGCAATGTCTTCCCTTCTGGTATTGTTGTATTGTGGCTCCAACAAATTAGTTTTCTTTTAGGTTTCAATAAGCGATGGGCGATTTTGTCCCGTTTCTCAGAAAAAATTGTGACTTTCCTGTGAAATTCACGAAATGGTGAAAAATTAGCAAAATTATTTTGACGCTCATCAATTTCGACACCCGTGAGAATTTTTCTGTGCGTGCTTATTTTGTCCAAGTGCATTAAAGTCAATGGGGTATTCTGATGGGCGGCCAAATTTTTTGACACAGCGTATCTTTGGCCGGTGAATTTTCTCGACAGTTTTGGGAATTATTCGCCCATCACTAGTTTCCATGCCATTAACTGGGAGAATTAGAATGCAACAGGAGAATGATACCTTTTGCTGGGCCAACGTATGGTTGAATTATCAGTCGAATCCAAAAATCAATGCCATCTTTTCAGGAGAACCCAAGTGAGATTTGAAAGCTCATAAGTTTAAAAATCACTTTGGTCTGATACATGTAACTATTAGGGCTACAATAGTAAGGGGTTGTGATATAATAGATCCTACAGCACCCTAAGGAGTCTGTCTCTACAACTTGTGTTTCCTAGGTAGGGTTTTGTAGTGTAAGAGCTTAGGGAATGCTCAACTGTGATGTCAGATCCTCTTGGTGTGTTAGAGTCCTTTAAGGGTCAGGGCACACAGGCAGATTTGGGGAGATTAGTAGCCCGGCAACAAATCTCCTCTTCTTCAGGGCGACTAATCTCCCCGAACTGCCTCCACTGCCTTCCTGCCGGCTAAAATGTAAATCGCCGGAGAGATGGCACTCGGAGCGCCGGCACAAATGAACTTGTGGTCATGGAAGCGTTGTAACATGTTGTCCTCCCAACCCCAGCCCCTATCATTGAAGGCACCCTGCTAGGCTTGGTGCACCACCTCATATGGTGCTTTAACCACAGCCTGCCCTTATCTAGAAGTCCTCAAACCCAGTGATCAGTGATGTACCATGAGAATGCCAGGCCCCAGTGCTTAATTGGGCAGCATTTCTCTAGCGATGAAAAACAGTGCCCCCCCAGGGAAAGGGTCACCGTTCATTTAGAGTGTTCTTCATTAGAGTCTGTTACACTGACTTAGATCACCCACGCTTATTCTTTAAATTGAATAAATGGGTCATTGTGCCTTAATGACCTTAGAGCTATAACCTTGTGTGTACCTTTTACCTTGATTTATATTCAAACTATGTAATATATATAGAGCGAGACCTGCTACATTCAGAGGTATAGTTTCCCTTTACGTTGTGTTTATGCACCGAATCACTTGTAATTGCTACCAGTTTAATGTACAGAAAAATATCATCCACATGTTGAGCATGGTGATCCGTACAGGCATCATGGGCAGAATTGAACCATTACTTTTATCATATTCCTGGTGATGTTAAGCAGAGCCCAGGCAAGCATATCAGATGTCACTGGAAATGTGACGTGGCATTTCATCTCTCGTCTTTTAAACGTTCCTTTTTATCTTGTGAGTATAAGGACAACAATTAAGGCTGTCTCCATTACACATAATGACTGTCCAAGGGGGGTCTGTGAAGTATTTGCTGCAGTAATGTATCACAGACGTTCTCCAAAGAAAATGGTTTGAATTCTCCAGACATTTCTATTTTGGAGAAATATTTGTGTTTTAAAGGATACTGTCATCATATAATAACCCCTTCTCATTACAATACCATTTCATTCTTAACAGAAGGTTTAATAGACTTCTGTTGTTTTCTGTTGGCTTACTTTGCCTCCTTATCTCGGTCACTCACTCATCTCCAGACAGCAGAATTAAGGCCAGAGACAAGATTCGGGGAGATTTAGTGGCCCGGTGAAAAATCGCCTCTTCTTCGGGCGATTAATTTCCCTGAACTGCCTCCACGACGGCTAGAATCTTAATTGTCGGCAGGATGGCACTCAGAGCGATTCGTTTTCCAAAGTGGTCCAAAGTTTCCTCGTGAGACAACTTGAGGCAACTTCGGAAATCGAAGTGCTCTGAGTGCCACTCCACCGGCGATTTAGATTCTAGCCAGCGGAGAGGCAGTTCGGGAAGATTAGTCACCCAATGAAGAGGCGATTTGTCGCTAGGCGACTAATCCCCCGAATCTCGATGTGTGTCTCTGCCTTCATAAACCTTTTAGAAAAGAGCATTTGATCTGTTTTAACTTTGGGACAGAGGCTCTGATCTTGGGCCCATAGAGTTAGAACACCTGCCGTAAGGCAAAACAATGACCTCTGTTGTTTATCAGAAGGGAAATAGGAATAGTCACATGGGTGCCAAAAATTGGTTCCCACCACTGAAGCTTAAAAGGTACCAATACCTTTTCCAGGGGTCAAGTAAAACATTTTTATTCTTCGAGGGAAATCTAAGCATGAAATGTTAAGATCAAGTTGTTGGTTGACCTGACATGTCTGCAGGCGGCAACTGCTTTAAGGCTAGAACTATGGAGTATGGGCATTGTAGTTGAGTATCATCTGAAGTACAGTTCATTACTGGACTGCACTACTAGGCAAATCCATTATGGAAATGGACCTTGGAGTCTTTGTAGATAATAAACTTGGCTGTAGGGATGGGCAAATTTGACCCATTTCGTCTCGGCCAAAAGTCGCCGACAGCGAAATGTCGCCGACGGCCAATAAAGTCTGTGGGCGTAAAAAAAAAAATGTTTTTGACGCGCATCTCTTTTTTTTCACGCATGACGCCATACAAGTGGCGAAACAAGTCTAAAAATTCGCCCATCCCTACTTGGCTGTAGCAAGCAATGCCAGTCGGCAGCTTCAACTGTAAATAAGGTCTTGAGCTGTATTAAAAGGGTCAGAGATTCGTGGGAGGAGGGGGTCAATCTTCCACCGTATAGAGCACTTGTAAGGCCCCATCTAGAATATGCTGTACAGTTTTGGTCTCCAAACAGGACATTATTGTATTAGAGAGGGTACAGAGAAGGGCAACTAAGCCGGTAAAGGGAAATCTTAGCTATGAGAAAAGATTGGCCAAGTTGGGGTTGTTCACGCTGGAGAAGAGGTGCTTGAGGGGTGATATGATAATTATGTATAAATATATAAGGGGATCATATAACAATCTCTCTAATTATTTTTTAGTAGTATGTCCTTCCAGCTAACACAAGGTCACCCATTTTGATTAGTAGAAAGAAGATTCTGGCTAAATATTCAGAAGGGTTTGTTACAGTGAGAGCTGTGAAGTTGTGGAATTGTCTCCTTGAATCAGTGGTACAGGCTGATACATTAGATAGCTTTAAGAAAGGGTTGGATGGTGTTTAGCAAGTGAGGGAATAGAGGGTTATGGAAGATAGCTCATAGTACAAGTTGATCCAGGGACTGGTCCCATTGTCATCTTCTTGGAGTTAGAAAGGATTTTTTTCCCCCTCTGAGGCAAATTGGAGAGGCTTCAGACTTTCTCTGGATCAACTGGCAGTTAGGCAGGTTATATATAGACTTAAAAGGTTAAACTTGATGGACGTGTCTTTTTTCAACCTACCTTACTATGTTGCTATAATACTATGTTACTATGTAAATGTTCACCAACTTCAGCCTACATAGTTACATAGTTACATAGTTAAATTGGGTTGAAAAAAGACAAAGTCCATCAAGTTCAACCCCTCCAAATGAAAACCCATCATCCATACACACACCCCTCCCTACTTTTAATTAAAATTCTTTATACCCATACCTATACTAACTATAGAGTTTAGTATCACAATAGCCTTGGATATTATGTCTGTCCAAAAAATCATCCAAGCCATTCTTAAAGGCATTAACTGAATCAGCCATCACAACATCACCCGGCAGTGCATTCCACAACCTCACTGTCCTGACTGTGAAGAACCCTCTACGTTGCTTCAAATGAAAGTTCTTTTCTTCTAGTCTAAAGGGGTGGCCTCTGGTACGGTGATCCACTTTATGGGTAAAAAGGTCCCCTGCCATTTGTCTATAATGTCCTCTAATGTACTTGTAAAGTGTAATCATGTCCCCTCGCAAGCGCCTTTTTTCCAGAGAAAACAACCCCAACCTTGACAGTCTACCCTCATAATTTAAGTCTTCCGTCCCTCTAACCAATTTAGTTGCACGTCTCTGCACTCTCTCCAGCTCATTTATATCCCTCTTAAGGACTGGAGTCCAAAACTGCACTGCATACTCCAGATGAGGCCTCACCAAGGACCTATAAAGAGGCATAATTATGTTTTCATCCCTTGAGTTAATGCCCTTTTTTATGCAAGACAGAACTTTATTTGCTTTAGTAGCCACAGAATGACACTGCCCAGAATTAGACAACGTGTTATCTACAAAGACCCCAGATCCTTTTCATTTAAGGAAACTCCCAACACACTGCCATTTAGTGTATAACTTGCATTTATATTATTTTTGCCAAAGTGCATAACCTTGCATTCATCAACGTTGAACCTCATTTTCCAGTTTGCTGCCCAGTTTTCCAGTTTAGACAGATCACTTTGCAAAGTGGCAGCATCCTGCATGGAACCTATAGTTCTGCACAATTTAGTATCATCTGCAAAAATAGAAACAGTACTTTCAATGCCCACTTCCAGGTCATTAATAAACAAGTTGAAAAGCAAGGGACCTAGTACAGAGCCCTGCGGTACTCCACTAACAACACTGGTCCAATTAGAAAATGTTCCATTTACCACCACTCTTTGTAGTCTATCTTTTAGCCAGTTCTCTATCCAGGTACAAATACTATGTTCCAGGCCAACATTCCTTAATTTAACCAGTAACCTTTTGTGTGGCACTGTATCAAATGCTTTAGCAAAGTCTAAGTAAATCACATCCACTGCCATCCCAGAATCGAGGTCTCTACTTACATTCTCGTAAAAAGAAATTAAATTAGTCTGGTAAGATCTATTACGCATAAAACCATGCTGGCACAAACTCATAGTATTATGATTTGCTATGAAGTCCAGTATCTTATCCTTTATTAACCCTTCGAAAAGCTTTCCTAATACTGACGTCAGACTAACTGGCCTATAGTTTTGAGGTTGAGAACGGGATCCTTTTTTGAATAGAGGCACCACATTAGCAATTCGCCAGTCTCTCGGCACAATGCCAGATCTCAATGAATCCTGAAAAATTAAGTAAAGAGGTTTGGCAATCACAGAGCTAAGCTCGCTAATTACCCTGGGATGAATACCATCTGGCCCTGGACCTTTGTTAATCTTAACATGTTCAAGTCTCTTTTGAATTTCTTCATGTGTGAACCATGCATCATTAGTTGTATTACTAGAATTGGGAGTGTTAAGAAGGAAACCTTCACTTACTGGTTCTTCATTTGTGTACACAGATGAAAAATACGAGTTCAGAATCTGCGCTTTTATTTTGTTTTCATCAACCAGCTGACCCCCCTCTGATAGTAAGGGTCCCACCCCTTCCTGCTTCATTTTTTTACTATTGACATATTTAAAAAATAATTTTGGATTTTTTTTGCTGCTTGCTGCAATATACTTTTCTATAGCAATTTTAGCTTGCCTTATAGCTTCTTTGCATGATTTATTGGCCTCCTTGTACCTTATAAATGTTTCGGCTGTACCAGCTAACTTGAAAGCCTTAAAAGCACGTCTTTTCTTACCCACCTCAACACCAACGCTTCTATTGAACCAAAAAGGTTTTGCTTTGCAACGACGTTCCTTGCTTACAAGTGGAATATACTGACAAGTATATTTATTAAGCAGCATTTTAAAGACTTCCCATTTTTGTTCTGTGTTTAACCCTGTGAAAAGCATTTCCCACTTAATATGTTGCAGAGATGCCCTTATACTGTCAAAGTTTGCACGTCTGAAATTTAGTGTTTTAGTTACTCCCTTATAGAATTGCTTCTGCAACAGAATCTCAAAGGAGACCATGTTATGATCACTATTCCCTAAATGCCCCTCACCCACACAAATGTTAGAGATGAGTTCAGTATTGTTAGTTATTACAAGGTCCAAAAGAGAGTTATTCCTAGTAGGTTCTTGAACGAGCTGGAATAAAAAGTTGTCATTCAGCATATTTACAAACCTACTAGCTTTTTCTGTCTTAGCAACCCCATTACCCCAGTCAATGTCTGGATAATTGAAGTCACCCATAGCAACAACTTGACCCAGCTGTGAAGCCGCTTGTATCTGCAAGAGTAGCTCGGCTTCATACTCGACACTTATACGAGGTGGTTTATAGCATACACCAATGATAATTCTTTTTGTTACCTTTTGCCCAGTCGAAATCTCTACCCAGAGTGATTCTACACCCTCACCAGTGCCAGCTATTGTTATTTCTTTAGCGCATGGCTTTAATTCAGGCTTTACATACAAACACACTCCTCCACCCTTTTTAATCCCTCTATCCCTCCTAAAAAGGGTGTAACCATTTAAATTCACAATCCAGTCACATGTTTCATCCCACCAGGTCTCAGTGATACCAATTATATCATAATTTTTAGAGCATGCAATTAATTCTAGGTCTCCCATTTTACCTGACAAACTCCGTGCATTTGCCAGCATACAGCGGAGGTTATTACTTTTACTTTTGAAATGTGCATTACTTGGTAAAGAATTATACGTTAAGTTAGTATTATTCTGTTTTCCTTGTAACAGAGGGACCTCCTTAGCTGGTAAACTGTATGCCCCCCTCACTCCTCCCCCATGACCCCTTACTAACCCCACTGCCCCGTCTACACTAGCTTCCCCATAATCCTTTCTCTCACCCACCCCCCCCCTTGCCTAGTTTAAACACTCCTCCAACCTCTTAGCTATTCTTTCCCCTAGCACCGCGGACCCCCTTCCATTGAGGTGCAAACCGTCACGGCTGTATAAGTTGTACCCCCAGTTTGAGGTTTTATCCTAAATGACACTACAAGTCTTGGTTCTTGAGTTTACATTCTATCTATATTAAGCTGGCCATAGATGTTGAGATTTTTAAAAGATCAGATCCTGATCGTGAGACTACGATCTTCTCAGAACGATCGTACGATTTTACGAATTTACCATCAACTAAAAAGACCAATTTGCCAGGAAAACAAAGGGGAGCTGCCTGCTTGGCCCTGCAAACATAGATAGATTGCACTGGGACCGACAAAGATTTTTTGACCTGGCCGATCAATCTCCTGACAGATGTCGGCCAAAAAATCGTAAGATGTACGATCGTTCAAATCTCACTAACCGCACGATAATTTCGAAGGATTGGTCGGGCTTCCCTAAAATCGGTCGGCAAGAAGAATCGTCGCATCTATGGGGAGCTTTACACATTCCCTTCACCATGAGAGTCATGTTAATTTTTTTGGGATTTGGATGAGATCTCCTGTACACAATGGGATAGCTCTCAAAACATCTCAAAACACATAGTTGTGGATCTGAGGTTTTCCGACCGGGAAATGTGTTTTCCTTCTGTAAAGCCAGCGAAATGCTCCAAATATATGGGTTGGGGTCCATATTATTTACCCTGTTCAGTGTTTCTAAACTAGATCAGGGGTGAGAGTCCATGTGTCCCTTGTGTCAGGTGTCCAACAGAAGACTTTAGGCCCATTTATTCCCAGTCATTTTCTTGCCTTAAAGGAGAATTCAACCCTTAACTCAGTGATCCCCAAATAGTAGCTTGTGAGCAACATGTTGTTCCCCAGCCCCTTGGATGTTGCTCTCAGTGGCTTCAAAGCAGGTGATTATTTTTGAATTCCAGGCAGGTTTTGGTGGCATAAAAACCAGTTACGTAACCAGAGGGGCGGGCCCTGGCACGGGACATGCAGCTGGGCCCCCGCCCCCCTCCGTACGCCATTTTCTGCCGCTGGAGTCAGTGGCACGTAAGCTGCAGGGGGGCACTGAGGGGGTGTGGGCCCTGGCCCAATTGCACCCCCTGCTCCCCCGGTAGTTACGCCACTGATAAAAACCATGTGCACTGTCCAACAGACCCACCTGTAGGCTGCCGGTCAGCATAGGGGCTACTAATAGACAATCACCCTAACTTTTTACTTACCCCTCGGTCCAGATTCAGAAATCGCAGTTCATGGCAGCCATCTTCTTCCGGTGCTTCGGGTCTATGTAGGGTAGGGGTTTTTTTAGTTAAGGGTTGAGTTCTCCTTTAACATTGCATCTTCTTCACTCTGTTCCCTTCTTATCCTCTGTTCTCTTCTCTTATTATTCCCCTAATTTCTCTACGTCCTCCTCAGCTGATCTCCTTTCCCCTTATCTTCATTTCCGTTGTGCTCTTTTGTCTCATCCAGCCTTCTCCTCCCATCATTCCTTCTCTCAGCTAAAATAATGTAGAGGCATAGAAGACCAAACTAATAAATGTACAGGAGGCTCCTGTTACACAGCGGCTCTGTCCAACCTTGACCACAGTAATTTAATAATGATGATAATATAATGTGGCAAAAGTGGCATAAAAGCAAATAAATCAAACCATAACTGTCCAGCATCTATATTAAATAACAAACAGGTATCATTTTAACCAATCCACTGCAATTGTAGTTATATCATCAGTAATGCAACATTTCCTTGTTCTTCCATTACATCTTAAACATCCATCACTGACGGGAAATAGTGTTAGGAGATATACAGTACAAGAATAAAACCAGAATTAGAACAGTTGAAGCTTAATGTCTCTATTAGTTTTCCTGGTTGGCTGTGGGGAGATGTTGCGTGTTTCCAATCTGACCTGGAAGGCGACCAGTTCCTCCAAAAGCAATTATTGTACATTTGGGGGACTCCTTGAATGGTTTATTGGCTGAGTTTTTACTTTGCTGCTCCATTACCTCCCTTCCTCCCATGATAATATCAGATTGTGAAAAATGTTTCAGATTGGGACCTCCCACCTAGTGAAACTCTGAATCCAGAGAATGAAAAAAAAAATCAAGGGTCTATTTCACATGTTGAGGGGATGAGGTCACATGATCGGCAATGCAGTGAAGGGAACTTTGTATCCGTGATGATAGAGGGACCTTATTCTCTAAGCAGTGAGGCGAGCCAGGGAATGTCATATAAGAAAACAATTAAGGCTGCAGGTGTCGGAGTTTGAACATAATATGATTGAGAGCTAATTATTAATCTGTTTTGCTTTATTACAGCTGTGATTCTGGCGTTAAATCCGTGTACCTTCTGCTCCAGAATAAAAGTTTATCTGTACGAATAGTATATATAAACACACATAAATATACTGTAGATTTTTTTGCAGGTGCATTACATTTTTGCCTATGATTTTGGAGTAAAACTGTAAAAGGGTCATTAGGGAGAGAAAAATCTTAACATCTATGGGCACTTTTAGGTTACAGATATATATAGAAACATTGGGGTAACTGTCACCCTGCTATAGTTCCAGGGGTACCAGGGTACAAATAAGCACTCACCCCAAATCTCCCCCTAACTGACCTTCAGGCTGGGCCCCCTTAGCTCATAACAAGGTTACAGATATATAGAAACATTGGGGTAACAGTCACCCTGCTATAGTTCCAGGGGTACCCAGGGTACAAATAAACACTCACCCCAAATCTCCCCCTAACTGACCTTCAGGCTGTACCCCCTTAGCTCTTAACAAGGTTACAGATATATATAAACATTGGGGTAACAATCACCCTGCTATAGTTCCAGGGGTACCCGGGCACAAATAAGCACTCACCCCAAATCTCACCCTAACTGGCCTTCAGGCTTGGTCCCCTTAGCTCATAACAAGGTTACAGATATATATAGAAACATTGGGGTAACAGTCACCCTGCTATAGTTCCAGGGGTACCCAGGGTACAAATAAGCACTCACCCCAAATCTCCCCCTAACTGGCCTTCAGGCTGGGCCCCCTTAGCTCATAACAAGGTTACAGATATATAGAAACATTGGGGTAACAGTCACCCTGCTATAGTTCCAGGGGTACCCAGGGCACAAATAAGCTCTAACCCCAAATCTCACTCTAACTGGCCTTCAGGCTGGGCCCCCTTAGCTCATAACAAGGTTTCAGATAGATATAGAAACATTGAGGTAGCATCACTTTCTCTTCAGTCCAGTTTGGACCACGACATGGGGTTCTTTTTAATATACTTTTTTGGCTTTTATCAAGTACTCACTTACAGACAAATGATGCTTAAACAAGAGCAGTGGGTTGCAGGTTGGACCTTCCATTTAACAACGTCTCCTGGGTCCACCATAAAAACTGTCATCCAGGGTCCACTAAAAAAGCCCTTTAGATATAAAGTGTGCATTGTATTGGTTGGACATGGTTATATCTGGAAATAAGAAACTTGGTGGTAGATGTCCTATTGTGGGTTCCTCCTGGAGATTTCCCTGTACCCTGGCTGACCTATCACTGGCTCCTACCGTCTCTTTGGTCCTTTCCCCAGTTCATACCTCCATTCACCTAATAAATATTTTATTGTCTGTGAACCTGTAATTCCTTCTTTAACAAGCAGGAAATATATTTATACAAAAGACTACGAGATATTAAAATAAAAAATATATATAACAATGAAACTGTGGACAACTGCCCTTTTTTCCCTACATATTGAAAGAGTCAAAGGGAGCGTGGTAGACTGTCAAAATGCCATAACCTGTGTATAACTTGTCCACATCGCTCCTGGGCTTGCGTAACGTAATCGTTTCCAGATCATCGCAGTACAGGGGATTAGAATTCAGTTTGTGTAAGGCTGGAAGGCACCAGTTTAACAGCCCAGCTGGAAAGGCTTATGCTTAACTCTGTCCCTTAACTTTATTAGATTAAATTATAGCACAGAAATAATTTTTCCCAGCTATAAAGGTGTTATATTACCTTTATACAGCAGATCACTTTGATTTTTTTTTCTCTCTTTCCGAACTTGAAAAAAGAAAATGAGGTCTGTCCCAAGGCAGCTCCGATTTTTTTTAAATAATTTTGCTTTGGTCTAAAAGTATTGCAACAAGTTTAAGAAAATAATCAGGTATGGGATCCGTTATGCAGAAACCCATTATCCAGATGTACGGAAAGACCAGCTCTCATAGACTCCATGATAATCAAATAATCGCAATTTTTTATACAATAATTTATATAATTATATATGATATATAATAAAACAGTAGCTTGTACTTAATTCTTATTGGAGGTAAAACCAGTCTATTGGGTTTATTTAATGTTTATATGATTTTCTGGTAGACTTAAATTTTTTTCAAAATGAATCAGTTAATAGTGCTGCTCCAGCAGAATTCTGCACTGAAATCTATTTATCAAAAGAGCAAACAGATTTTTTTTATATTAAATTTTAAAATCTGACTAGACATTTTGTCAATTTCCCAGCTGCCCCCAGTCATGTGACTTGTGCCTGCACTTTCGGAGAGAAATGCTTTCTGGCAGGCTGCTGTTTTTCCTTCTCAATGTAACTGAATGTGTCTCAGTGGGACATGGGTTTTTACTATTGAGTGCTGTTCTTAGATCTACCAGGCAGCTGTTATCTTGTGTTAGGGAGCTGATATCATACCTTCCCATTGTTCTTTTGTTTGGCTGCTGGGGGGAAAAAGGGAGGGGGTTGATATCACTCCAACTTGCAGTACAGCAGTAAAGAGTGATTGAAGTTTATCAGAGCACAAGTCACATGACTTGGGGCAGCTGGGAAATTGACAATATGTCTAGCCCCATGTCAGATTTCAAAATTGAATATAAAAAAATCTGTTTGCTCTTTTGAGAAATGGATTCCAGTGCAGAATTCTATTAACTGATTCATTTTGAATTTTTTTTTTTCCCATGACAGTATCCCTTTAAGGTATGAAGAACCAAATCATAGAAAGATCTGTTATCCAGAAAACCACAGGTCCCGGCATTTTGGATAACAGGTCCCATACCTTTATTAGCTTAACCACATTCGGCTCTTCCAGGGGCACAAACATGACAACACCACTCCGGAAAGCTGCTACAATCAGGGTTATTGCCTCCCAAAATTAAAAAGACTCTCAGAGACACACACTCAGATTTGGTGAGATTAGTAGCCCGGAGACAAATCTCTTCTTCTTCGAGGTGACTAATCTCCCTGAACTGCCTCCCGCCGGCTAGTAAATGGCCAGCTGGATGACAATCGGTGCATTTCGTTTTCAGAAGTCGCCTGAAGTTGCCTCACAAGGAAACTTCGGGCGATTTTGGAAAACGAATCGCTCTGAGTTCCATCCCGCTGCGGATTTAGATTCTAGCCGGCAGGAGGCCGTTCGGGGATATTAGTCGCCCCGAAGAAGAGGCGATTTATCTCCGGGGCGACTAAATCTCTCCGAATCTGATTGTGTGTCTCTGCCCTTAGGTGAAAGCCAGGTTATATTGTACTTTGTTCACCCTTTAAGAATTAAAAAAAAAAAGGAGTAAAATACGACAATTTACAGCATCCTATATATTGCACCGTATTATGTTTCTTTGTTCATTCAGCAGGCCCCGCTCATTCGACAGGAAGATTACTCCATAAAATTAAACTTCCTCACTCACCACAACACATGGAGTTCTGCAGAACAGGAAATATTACATGTCACGTTTTCTAGTTAACGCTGGAAAAGCGAATGTTTTTGTACAATAAAAGGGAGAATAACTGAGTTGTCATTCACAGAAAGGCATTGCAAATAAACAGAAACTCATAGGCGTCATCTCACATTGCTCAAAGGGCCAAAATGCCTTCACTTCAAGGGAATAAGACCATGGAGAACAGATTCTTTCAATGCTGGAACTGGCAGGGCAGTTTCCCATAGAAAGATTTAATCAGAGGAAGAGGAAGGGAATCCCAAGACCATTTCCTGGTTTTGAAGCCAATATCCATGTGAAAAAATAAACTTATCAGTCTGTACAATTTGCTAAAGAAGGGCAAAAGCAGGCCAACCAGGTACACTCTCCAATCATCCCATGGACTTAACAGAAAAGTACACAGGGGTGTAATATGATGGCGCTATATAAATACATGTTAATAATAATAACTAAAGAGGAAGCAGACCTTCCAGGTCATGGTATATCTAGTATAAGTAATTCTAAAACAACTGGTCTTCCCATACTAATCGGTTGAAGTGAAGAAGCTGCTCGGATGAGAAGTGAAACATCTTCAATGATTACTCAGTTGTTCTAGAATTACTTACACTAGATATAACTGTATGGGAGGCTCCTGCGTTTAGTCAGGTCTACTAAGGCCTTGAACCAATCAGATACTTCCATTTATTAAATCGATTAACCTTAACATGAAAAGCTAAACAGGTTTTCTGTTGCTTTGTGTTACCAGAGCAGCAAACGTTCAACCCCTCTGACTATGTAACCTCCAAGGTGCTTTAAGCAGAATGATTCAGATAAATAATGTGAAATAAAACAGTTTTATATCACTTGATGCTACGCCCAGTACATTAAAAACTGTATAAAAATATTTGCTTTCCCTGATTTCTATTTAATTGAATGCCTCATGGCTGTCTGATTCAGATCTTCCATCAAAGAGATTTACACCGTAGATGTTCATGTTATTTTGACTCCAACAAATGATGGATGTAACTGAGGACTACGTGACTGAGGACTACAATTGCTCACAAATGGTTTCCCATAACTAAAGCTGGGTATTGGGTATTTTACTTGCCTCATAGTAATGGCAAACAGGCCACTTCTGAAGTTGTTTTTCTGGTCCAGTTGAACCACAATAAAAAAAACAAGTGTAAGGCATAGAGTTTACTGACTGAAGATCTTATAAGGCAAACATTTATTTGTACAATCCTTTGGTATCAGTGATGGATTTCACTTGCTGAAACAGAGTGGCAGAACTACTAGTGGTGTGGGCACCCAGGCCCGCACCCCCTCGAAGCCAGAGGAGGGAGGGAGGCCCAGCCACATCGCCTGCACCCAGGCCCCGCCATCTCATCATTACGTTACTGACAGAGTCCCTGAATGTCACAGAAAATCCAACATGGATCCAATGCCACTGAGCATAATAGTCTCTGGGAAGGGAGTGTGACTGTGGGATAGCAGGTATAGTAGGGAGAGATGGTGTCTATAGTAACAGTGGATAATAGTCTCTGGGAAGGGAGTGTGACTGTGGGATAGCAGGTATAGTAGGGAGAGATGGTCCCTATAGTAACAGTGGGATAATAGTCTCTGGGAAGGGAGTGTGACTGTGGGACAGCAGGTATAGTAGGGAGAGATGGTGTCTATAGTAACAGTGGATAATAGTCTCTGGGAAGGGAGTGTGACTGTGGGATAGCAGGTATAGTAGGGAGAGATGGTGTCTATAGTAACAGTGGATAATAGTCTCTGGGAAGGGAGTGTGATTGTGGGATGGCAGGTATAGTAGGGAGAGATGGTGTCTATAGTAACAGTGGATAATAGTCTCTGGGAAGGGAGTGTGACTGTGGGATAGCAGGTATAGTAGGGAGAGATGGTGTCTATAGTAACAGTGGGATAATAGTCTCTGGGAAGGGAGTGTGACTGTGGGATAGCAGGTATAGTAGGGAGAGACGGTGTCTATAGTAACAGTGGATAATAGTCTCTGGGAAGGGAGTGTGACTGTGGGATAGCAGGTATAGTAGGGAGAGATGGTGTCTATAGTAACAGTGGATAATAGTCTCTGGGAAGGGAGTGTGACTGTGGGATAGCAGGTATAGTAGAGAGAGATGGTGTCTATAGTAACAGTGGGATAATAGTCTCTGGGAAGGGAGTGTGACTGTGGGATAGCAGGTATAGTAGGGAGAGATGGTGCCTATAGTAACAGTGGATAATAGTCTCTGGGAAGGGAGTGTGACTATGGGGATAGCAGGTATAGATGGTGCCTATAGTAACAGTGGGATAGCAGGTATAGTAAGATCTAATAATGTGACTATTCAGGCTGTTGGCAGTGCTGTAGTTCCAACTGTTAAAGGGCTATAGGCTATTTTATATAAATAGTGGTGCCACCTCTAAAGAGAACCTTATGTTCCTCACCTAGCAGAAGGAGTTAATACAGGCCTGATCAATACCCCAGGGTCTGCATAAGAGGGGATTATAGTCACTGCATGGAAACTGTCTGGTTAATGAAGTGCTATTAGCAAGGGCCTAATTGAGTAGTGACACAGTGCAGGCCCCAAAACTCTTTGTGAGAACTCACAGCCTTGTCCAGCTGAACTGCACTGCTTCCTCACCTCGGCCTTTGTGCCTTAAGCGTTTTGTCGACAAGTGAGACGAATACTCAACACCGCTGTCTTTATGGGCCTTACAGACAACGTGTCGCCAGCATAGCCCTGCGTGGAAAATTCAGAGGTGGAAGGGATCCCGCATTAATTAGCCTGGAAAACGCCAACTTCTTCACATGTGTAACATGAGCTTTTTTATTGGGAAAAAAGTAAAACAAGCATTACATTGCTTTCTGCTAGCCCAGTAAAACAGAAGGGGGATCCATAAATATGTATGTTACGCTGATTTCTGATGGTTTTCTGGGCTGCCGTCCAGAACCTTACAGCAACAGCATCGCCATTGTAAAGCTGAGAGATTGGCTCTGACTGCGCTTCTCAAGTGGTCTTAGCTCTGAGCGCCAGAAAAACGACTTTCCAGGCAGCCCCCACTTCTCCTCCTGAACAAAAGGTGGTATTAAAGCTTGGCTTCCAAAAAAATAAAAGATTATTATTTAAAAAACATTTTGCAAGGTAGGCGAGTGTGCACAAGTGTGCTATAAATATTCCACGTTCTCCAGGCGGAGACGCCACTCAGGGGTGTTTTGTCTTCTGGGTTTAAACTCAAATAAGTCATAAGGGTATTTATTACTTAACGGGAAGTTTAACTTTAAAGGGATACTTTCAGTTAATCAGTTAATAGTGCTGCTCCAGCAGAATTCTGCACTGAAATCCGTTTCTCAAAAGAGCAAACAGATTTTTTTATATTTAATTTTGAAATCTGACATGGGGCTAGACATTTTGTCAGTTTCCCAGCTGCCCCCAGTCATGTGACTTGTGCTCTAATAAACTTCATTCACTCTTTACTGCTGTACTGCAAGTTGGAGTGATATCGGCCAGTGCCGGGCCACACTGCGCAGGTGCCCTAGGCAAGCCAGGCAGTCGCAGCGCCAGCTTAGCGTGCGCATGCGTGAATTTGCGCTCGCGTGGGCATGCACAAATTTGCAATATAGTGCGCATGTGTGAATTGAAGTTTGCACGCATGTGCAGAAGCGAAAAAAACAAGAAACACAGAGAGTCGGGCAGAGAAGGGAACCGGACTTGGGGTAAGCGACAGTGCCTGGCACCCTCCCAGCTTTGTGACCTAGGCACGTGCCTACTCTGCCTACCCAAGTTCCGGCCCTGATATCGGCCCACTCCCTTTCACCCCTCAGCAGCCTTACAACAGAACAATGGGAAGGTAACCAGATAGCAGCTCCCTAACACAAGATAACAGCTGCCTGGTAGATCTAAGAACAACACTCAATAATAAAATCCAGGTCCCAATGTGACACATTCAGTTACATTAAGTAGGAGAAACACTAGCCTGTCAGAAAGCAGTTCCATCCTAAAGTGCTGGCTCTTTCTGAAAGCACATGACCAGGCAAAATGACCTGAGATGCACCTACACACCAATATTACAACTAAAAAATATACACTTGCTGGTTCAGGAATTAAATTTTATATCGTAGAGTGAATTATTTCCATTGTAAACAGTGTAATTTAGAACTAAAAAATTTTAGAACTAAAAAATTTGGCCTGTTGTTCCTAAGGCTTAACAAGGTCTGACACCTGCCATATGCAAAAGTGCATTGTGGAACATGCCAGTATTACATGCATCTGGGTGGCCAAAAGAGGTCTCCCTCTAGGTTTAACGGAACACAGAGCAGTTCGGGAATACTCACTGTATTAATGACCCGTGTATTGTTACGGCTGGAAACATATTAACATTCAGTTAGGCTTAAGAAAGACATACGTCTATCAAGTTCAAGCCTCGTTATTGGGTCCTGGCTAACATAAAATGCAGGCTATCAGAACCAACCATCAAGAAAAACGTTCTTATGACAAATCTTAATATTGACCTTGAGCCTCTTTACTAAAGAGGAAAACCAAATCGATGAAAATCTATGAAAGCCTTGCCTTATAAATTCATTTCAATGCTCTTCTCTAAACCTTTTCCATGTGCCTGGGGGGTGAGGTTCCAAAGATGAAGGCTACATCCTCAACTGCATTGCTGCTAATGAATAAAACTCCCCAGAAGCCCTGCATCTGGCCTACAAATATAGAAGTGTGCTGCAGGGTGGATGGTCACCATGGTTGGCTGCATAACATCTGGTGGTGTGATTCCTAATGGTGGGTACCAACCAAGAACATGTGTTCTGTGAGCCAGGACCCATGAGCTTCTAGGGTGTTTGTCCTTGACAATGACCATTTGCATCTCAGACTTCATTAGAACAATGGGCCTTTAATCAACCTCATGCCTAAGGGTCCATTTTCCCTAATCCATCACTGACCAAAACACATCATATATGCCCAACCCAGGAGGATTTTGGCAGTCCCATCATCACAGGGAATCCCTGCAACGAACTCAGGAGACAAACAGAAAGAGGTGCCTTTGAAGAGAGTCTGCCCCATTTATCTTCTAGACATGAGCACATGACTCCTCCAGCTCTAAGATCTGTCTTCACTCTTCTCTTCCAAATTTCTCCCCTTCTCCCGTGTTGGGCTTCCAGGTTTAAATCTGAAAGAAGAACGGTTTTTCGTCTGTGTCTGGCCTTTGTCCCAACTTCACACAATGCTAGTTTATGGAATTCACAGTTAAAGTTACTATAAGAAATATATTTAGAAGTAAAATACAATGGAAGTCATAGTGTAAGGGAATCTATGCTGGTCTATTCTCTAAAACATGTGACACTGATATTTAGCCCCTTTACTTCACATTCACAGGTTGACCCCCATTAGCGCTTATCTTTTGGATTTCTGGGAATTCCTGAAAAATGTTGCAGGGTGAATAAAGTGGCAACTCCCTGTTACAGAACCAATCGTGTAATATCATTGACCAGAAATAATGAAAAATAAAACAGAATATTATAAGGCTAACACTGCTAACCCAAACCTTTGCAGGGACCTACAGTTTTATAATCTTGCTAAGCTCTCCTTATGCTTTGCTTATTAAAACACTGTCTGTCTGATATCTTTTCGGCTGATAAATGACATTAGCAAGAGCCCTCTGTTTATTCCAGGCGCATACGAATGGAATCTCTGTTGCTGCTTTCAGAAATCAGCTTTAATTCTGTTTATCGGAAAGAAACCACGGCACGGTGTAGTGTTGTGGTGTTTGAATGCAGCTGCGACTTCCCTTCATATTTATTAATTTATTTTTACTGAATTAAAGGGAAACAGTAGACTAATTTCCATAAAAGTATTATTTATGGAAGGTTAAATCTGTAGTTCCTTATTCGATATGTACTACTGATGTGTGGGTCAGATAAAACCAGACCTGCAAACGAATCCACCCTCCCCCCACCCGGGCCCGTCCGAGCCCGACTTCCGGCTTCCATATGTAGACCCGTGCTGCCCCGCCCATGATGTCACAAAAGAGGCGAAGCAAGCATGAGCGCATCTATAAAAAAGATAGCCGGAAGTTGGAAGTCTAAGGGTGGGGTGCGTGGTCGGCCTGTGGTTTCTTATTCTGTATGTACCACTTGCTTTCCCCTCTGTCTGGGCAGGGTCCATCTGTGGTTTCTCATTCTGTATGTACCACTCACCTTCCCCTCTGTCTGAGCAGGGTCCATCTGCGGTTCCTCATTCTGTATGTACCACTCACCTTCCCCTATATTTGGGCAGGGTCCATCTGTGATTCCTCATTCTGCGTGTACCACTCGCCTTCCCCTCTGTCTGGGCAGGGTCCATCTGTGATTCCTCATTCTGTTTGTACCACTCACCTTCCCCTCTGTCTGGGCAGGGTCCATCTGTGGTTCTTCATTCTGTATGTACCATTCGCCTTCCCCTATGTCTGGGCAGGGTCCATCTGTGGTTCTTCATTCTGTATGTACCACTCACCTTCCCCTCTGTCTGAACAGGGTCCATCTGTGGTTCCTCATTCTGTATTAACCACTTGCCTTTCCCTCTGTCTGGGCAGGTTCCATCTGTGGTTTCTCATTCTGTATGTACCACTCGCCTTCCCCTCTGTCTGAGCAGGGTCCATCTGCGGTTCCTCATTCTGCATGTACCCCCCACCTTCCCCTCTGTCTGGGCAGGATCCATCTGTGGTTCTTCATTCTGTATGTACCACTCACCTTCCCCTCTGTCTGGGCAGGATCCATCTGTGGTTCTTCATTCTGTATGTACCACTCGCCTTCCCCTCTGTCTGGGCAGGGTCCATCTGTGGTTCTTCATTCTGTATATACCACTCACCTTCCCCTCTGTCTGGGCAGGATCCATCTGTGGTTCTTCATTCTGTATGTCCCACTCACCTTCCTCTCTGTCTGGGCAGGGTCCATCTGTGGCTCATTTTCTCTAGGTAGGTTCACTAGACACATAAAATGAAAGAAAGTGAAAGAAGGGAAGATAGATAGATAGATAGATAGATAGATAGATAGATAGATAGATAGATAGATGATAGATAATACAGTATATCGGTAGAGAAAGGCAGGCAGCAGACATGGTTAGAGTTTTTCTCCTGATTACAGGATATTTCTGTATAGTGGGGTTATTTAGGAATTTGGCTGCTGAGCATACACATCGCCTGCCACCAAGTCAGAGTAAAGGAGTCGAAATGCTAGCCAAAACCATAGTGTTTTGCAATATAATTCATGCAATCAGACTGCCAACATTTCAGCCAACATTAAGCAATGAGATGGTGCATTCATCTTCTATTTATACATTGCTCGGCCATGTTTAAAATGCATGTTTGTAAATAAAAGCTAATTACAAACTATAAGGCAGGAAGTCAATTAAATTGTTGTATGTCCACCCACTACACAACCGCAAGGCAATTTGTGGGTTCTGGCTGCGGCAGTTTTTTTCCCCTGTCCTCGATCCCGGACTCGGCGTAACAGTAAATGGGAATTGATACAGATGTTAACCACAGGAAAAAGAGGAAAAGGTGATTTAAGCAAAGCTCAGAGTTGGCACATGGTCCCTTGGATGGGGATCTCTCTGAGGTTCCAGTCCAGCTCACTCCCAAAGTGGAACCAAGCAATTTGCTACATCCAAGTTAAAAATCCAAGTCTGGAGGTTTAGGCCAGAAAAGAGGCAATGGGTTTGCTCAGACAGATTAAATCAAGACTTTATTCGTCCTGTTATAAGGCAGAACATGATCAGAAATTCAACAAAATCCCTATGGTTAGCATTGTTGCCTTGCATTGCTGGGGTCTCAGGTTCGATTCTAGCCAGGACACTATCTATGTTCTCCCCATGTCACACATGACCCTTAAAGGCTTCCTCACATAGAGGTATAGAAAATATAATTGATCTTAATCTGATGTTAAAAGTATATCTAGAAGCCCTGCTACTGTGGCCACTCTAGTTAATGTACTCACCCATGCAAGTACATTTCTAACTGCACTATATATATATATATCCTGTAAATTATATCCTTTTAAATGGAGCTCAGTGATGTCATTGGTTACAACTGATGCATTTATATGGTCATGGGACTCTGTGACATATCTTTATATTGTACAACTGGGGGTTACTATATTCCCTATATAAATCCTATGCTTGCATATGTGACTGCAATGACATTGGAATCTCACAATAATTTGACTGGCTCTGACCCAACCGAATTACTAATTATTCAAGACACATCACTGAACCCAAGATTGGGGTGCTTCAGTAATATAACTGCCTTTTGGTGCCTCACAATATACCAATGCCTTATTGCATCACTCTAAGAGCAGAGACACACAATCAGATTCGGGGAGATTAGTCGCCTGATGATAAATCTCCTCTTCTTGGGGGTGACTAATCTCACCGAACTGCCTCCCGCCGGCTAGAATGTAAATCGCTGGCAGGATGGTAATCGGTGCGATTCATCTTCTGAAGTTGCCTCACGAGGAAACTTCGGACGACTTCGGAAAAAGAGGCGCTCTGCGTGCCATCCCTCCGGAGATTTAGATTCTAGCCGGCGGGAGGCAGTTCGGGGAGATTAGTCGCCCGAAGAAGAGCCAATTTATCGCCGGGTGACTAATACTCCCCGAATCTGAGCGTGTATCTCTGCCCTAATAGATGGTGAGCTCTTTGGGGCAGGGACCTCATGCCAACTGTTTATAGAAACGCCTAGTCCTAAAATGTTTATTGTCACTGTCTAACTAATAATAAGATTATTTAATGCCTTGTAAAGCACTGTATACATCTGTTGTGCCCTATTAATATAATACAATACAATAGTATACACTCTGCGGTGCAGTCCATTGTGTCCTGAAGTTGAATAATCAGAGAGCCCACATATAAAAGGAAACATTTATCAATCATAGACATTGGGGACCAGTGATGGGCGAATTCGTCCAGTTTTTTTTGTGAATTTACCCCGAAATTCGCAAAACGGATGAAAATTTTGCGAAACGCCAATTTTGACACCAGTGCCCATTAAAATCAATGGCCGTTGAATAATCAGAGAGCCCACAAATAAAAGGAAACATTTATCAATCATAGACATTGGGGACCAGTGATGGGAGAGTTTGTCCAGTTTTATTGTGAATTTCCTGCGAAATTCGCAAAATGGGCGAAAATTTAGCGAAACACCAGTTTTGAGGCCAGTGCCCATTAAAGTCAATGGGCGTCCGTTAATCATTCTGTCGCCGGCAAAACACGGAAATTTGCCGCAAAGTCGCCTATCACTGTTGGGGACTATTGATGTAGTGCAGGATAGCTTACTCTAATTTTCTGTTTTAGAACCGGACGGTGTTTCCAGCACTTGCCCAAGCAGAGTCCATCCAGAGAGGCAACAACCCTGCTTTGTATGTGTTACATTCTTTTCTGGCATCAGCAGGCATTTTGTTTCATTAATCCGAACAGGTACTAAAGTGACCCCTTTTCCCCTTCTCTTTCTTCCATCTACCCCCCTATGGGCACCTGCACAATGGCCTAAATACAAACCGGTTCTTTAGGCCATTATTGTCCATTGCAACAATTGCTGCAGGATTATCTTGGTTTTTGAGCAAAGTGTTTGTTTAGAGTAACAGTTTTACAGAGCAAGCAGAACAAAAGGAGGAAAGACAATAAGATAAGGCCGCCGCCGCTAAATGAAATGTACAGTGTTCTTTTCCGTGTATCTGCCGGGCCCAGAGACAAAGCTTGCACCTGCACATGTGTTTGTGCCCCTACCTTGTTATAGGTAGTTGTTAACGGATGAAATCTCTTGCCGTGGATGTGTGTTGACATGTCATCTGAGTTTAATGTCAGGGCACCTGCTCCTTAACTCAAAGAGTTACTGATATATATGCAAAGCTTTCAGGCTTCTAATTAATATCTGTGCTGCGCCTCTGTAACATTGGATTCTCACTACTAATGAATGATGCTGCTGAGAGCCAGCCACTCTAATGGGATGCTACAGAATCAAACTGGGCACAAAATAATGGCATTTATTTTAGCAGGGCTGGTGAGTAAAAATGAAATCCCTCCAATATTGCCCAAAGCAGTAGAGACGGGGGCAGGGCCAGGATACAGCAGGGGGTGCTGGGGCAAACTGGGGGGCTATGGAAGGCCTGGCCAAGAAGCCCCCAAATCACTTTGGATACAGGTTTACATCTCTGCACATTTTTTGAAGCATGGGTCAACAAACCAATGAACTAGTGTTGGTCCTAACCTGCTTTTTTCCTACTGTTCACCATACTGACATTACACATATACCCACCAGAGCTGGGATAAGAGCTATGGATGCCTAAGGCTAGTATGACCTCTTGTATGCCTGCTGGACCCTATCTGCCACAATGCCAACCCCAACCAACCCCCACCCTAGTACCAAAACCCATTCACTCTCTCCTGTTCCATGGGCCAGAGGTACAAAAAGCTGCAGAATTTTGTACTTATCATCCTAGTGCCACCCCATGATATCCTAGTCACCCAGGTTCTGGTCCTGATTCCTGTCCCACACATCTCTGATGCTGCTAAGGTATGTCGGCTGGGCTAGGGTGGGGATAGTCATGGGTAGGGAAGATGCTAAGCCTACAAAAAGGTCCACCTACCAAAATCAGAAATCATTGGCATAAATGCACCCAACTCACAGGTTCAGGCCAGCCTGTGCTCCCCTGGTAGACATCCCCGGCTCACCCCTAGCTTACTTGGTATTTAGATGTGCAACCTAGGGGACACCAGCAAGTCCCAGGAACAGAAGTGCACTGAAATTACTTGGCTTGTGCTAAAAGCATTTCGGATGCAAGTATAACTGGAATGACCCATGTGCTACCAGTTTTAGCCAAAAATGCAGTATTTCCCAGTGGGACTTATTCTGCAATGATGACCCTATCTCTCTGCATGTTTCAATGTATAAATAAGTATCTCCTCTTCATAACCATTAGCCAATGACACAGTGGCCCTAGCGATATAAGTATGATGGAAAATGCCAGAATACATGCCTGGTTTGAGCAAGCAGTAACTGTTGGACTAAACATCTCTAAAACTTGCCAGCTCCCTTGATATACTCAGCAAGAAAAGCTATAACAGCTATTGCTTGAGAAATCTGCAACTGGTGGGAATAAAGTTCCCTCTACAGATCCGCTGGATCCTTCCTATCGTATTAATCTGCGCACACTTGTTTCTGTGTCATTTCTGGCAGGGAGCAGGTTAAAACATTCCAAATGAACCATGGAAAGGGATTTTAACATAAGCTAAAATCAAATATGTTTAATGAGAAACATCTTAAGATGAACGGGTCAGCAAACATGAGCAGAAAGTCGATTTCCCGCTTGGGAAACTGGGGAATGGTGTCACTAAATAAAAAAAATCAGCTTGGAAAAGAAACAGGGAAATTTTAAGTTAGGGAAGACCTAAATCCGACCGAATGGTTCAACTAATGTTTAACATTGTAACAAAGTAGTTGATGGGTGTCCATCAAGTTCAATCCTTCACTGAAATAATTCTTACCTAGTTTCTAGTTCATTCAGAGGATGGTGAAAACCTCATCTAAAGCCTTAATCTGTCCATGTTTGGTGAAGTCCACATTGGTTTTCTTTGTACTGGGTAACATCAGACTGATCCAGTCATATCATACAGTGGGTCTGCAGAAATCCATCAGATCAGGACCCCATGTACAGCTGTATATTCAAACCTGATTGAAAACTATCTGGCTTTGGCCAGACATTGATCAGACAGGCCCTGTTGAGGGCCCTTTACATTGCCTAGTCTCAGGTCAGGACTGAGAATTAAAATAGGCCCTGGCATTTCAGGTACACAGAGGCCCAATCAGCCCACATAGAGGCCCAAACAGCCCCCACCAGCCCACTAAATACTGACTTTCCATGGGACCTTATAGCAGCCCCTCTGGCATTTGCCAGAACCCACAGATTGCCAGTCCGGGCCTGCCTAGTCTACAGGCACAGCTTTTAAGGAGTCACGCCACATAGGGCCAGCTATAGAAGAGAGAGTATCCTTCAAGACTACAAACCAGTCCCTGGATCATCATTTTACTAGAAGTAGTAATATCAATAACATCTTACTTGCTAAGTAGGCACCCAATATTTTCTTGAAACTACCCAATGTAGTAGTAACAGCTCTGCTTTGAGTATTTCACAGTGATACTTGTTCTAAAATACAGCAGAAACCAGATATCAAAAGAAATCAGCTGACTCCAGGAATGACTAGTCACCAAAAAGTATTCAGTCATTAAATATTCAGTCACCATCTTCCTTATCATGTGAGTTATAGGGTCAACAGCCATATTGTTCTGATATGTATGCATTTGTTTTCTGAATGACACTATATAGTCACCTTCTTAGGGTATAACAAATAAAGTGAGAATCAGTAAGATTCATGTAAGTTGTGCCTTTTTCCATTTATAATGATATACAATGAACAGGCTCTTTAATGAGGAACAGAAAGGCCCCAGTTATCTAAGTACAACAAATTAGAAGCAAGTGTTTATGCACTTTCTTTGGTGTTTCGCATCACATCTATGCCAAAACCTGGTGCTCGGATCACTGATTGTACTCTACGTTCTCAAAAAGATAATGCTTTTTCTAATAATCTTGTCATTCTTTCAGAAAGCAGCCAATTGGAAACAACATTAGAAAACAAGGGGCATGCCAATTATGCGCAAAAGTCGCTGCTCAATCTCTAGTGGAATTTTACTTTGCACTTACAGATCTCTTAAAGGGGTACTGTCACGGGAAAAAACATTTTTTTCAAAATGAATCAGTTAATAGTGCTGCTCCAGCAGAATTCTGCACTGAAATCCATTTCTCAAAAGAGCAAACAGATTTTTTTATATTCAATTTTGAAATCTGACATGGGGCTAGACATATTGTCAATTTCCCAGCTGCCCCATGTCATGTGACTTGTGCTCTGATAAACTTCAATCACTCTTTACTGCTGTACTGCAAGTTGGAGTGATATCACCCCCCTCCCTTTTCTCCCCCAGCAGCAAAAACAAAAGAACAATGGGGAGGTAACCAGATAACAGCTCCCTAACACAAGATAACAGCTGCCTGGTAGATCTAAGAACAACACTCAATAGTAAAAACCCATGTCTCACTGAGAAACATTCAGTTACATTGAGAAGGAAAAACAGCAGCCTGCCAGAAAGCATTTCTCTCCTAAAGTGCAGGCACAAGTCACATGACATGGGGCAGCTGGGAAATTGACAATATGTCTAGCCCCATGTCAGATTTCAAAATTGAATATAAAAAAAATCTGTTGGCTCTTTTGAGAAATGGATTTCAGTGCAGAATTCTGCTGGAGTAGCACTATTAACTGATGCGTTTTGAAAAAAAACATGTTTTCCGGTGACAGGATCCCTTTAAGGTAAAGTATGTCTTTATCAAAGAGCAAAGCTTTTACTGCATTGCCAGGTGAGATGTGTTGAAAAGCATTTGTCAAATATAAAAAATGGGGGGAAAGAATTAACGAAAAATGGAAACTCCACTAAAATAATATTAGCACCGCCATGTTACAATTCAAGCCCCTGCCTGTTGCTAGGATTGGCAACATTCTTGCACACACGTTTCAAGCTTTTAAAGGTAATTAAAAAAAAAAGAAAAGAAAATAATGACCAACTGCAAGCTGCTTTAAAATGACGTTGTCTACTACAGATTGTCTATTTCTGGTCTACATCAAACAAAAATACAGAAAAAGAAAACAGGAAGATGATTATGATTGAATGGGGGATATCCTTCCTGAGCATAAGCGAAGATGTGGATGCACTCGCCTTTTAGTCTGTCTCAAGAATACATCCCATGACTTGCATGACAATAGTGTAGCTGTCCAAAGGTATTTGTGATAACTCAGAACTTCCTTGTTTTTGAAAGGCCTTGTTTGTTTAATAAAGCAAATTTGCAACCTTAATTGACCTTCAAAATGTCCTTCACAAGATCATAATGATGACGAGAAAGGTTCCAGTGTCTTAATCCTCAGCCCAGGTCTTCCAATAATATTTCCCAACAAGAAATGTTTTTTCTGAATAAAATCCATTTCAACAGTATTTGACTAAATGTCCTTTGTATGATAATGTTGAACATCAAGAAGCTTGCAGCCACTTGTTCCCTCAATCCAGCTCTCCCCATCTTATTCCCTAATAAGCACCTTAGTCGACCTTCAAAATGTCCTTCAAAAGATCAAAATGATGATTACGAAGGTTCCAGTTTCTTGATCTTCAGCCCAGGTCTCCAAAAAATATTGATCAAAAAAAATGTTTGGTTTTTTTTTTTTAATAAAACCCACTTTCAACCAGCCACTAGTTCCCTCAATCCAGCTCTCCCCATCTTATTCCCCAATAAGCACCTTAGTCAACCTTCAAAATGTCCTTCAAAAGATCATAATGATGACGAGAAAGGTTCCAGTGTCTTAATCCTCAGCCCAGGTCTTCCAATAATATTGCCCAACAAGAAATGTTTTTTCTGAATAAAATACATTTCATGACTAACTGTCCTTTGCATGATAATGTTGACCATCAAGAAGCTTGCAGCCACTTGTTCCCTCAATTCAGCTCTCTCCTTCTTATTCCCCAATAAGAACCTTAGTCAACCTTCAAAATATCAAAATGATGATTAGGAAGGTTCCAGTTTCTTGATCTTCAGCCCAGGTCTCCCAAAAATATTGATCAAAAAAATGTTTGGGTTTTTTTAAATAAAAAACCAGCCACTAGTTCCTTCAATCCAACTCTCCCCATCTTATTCCCCAATAAGCACCTTGGTCAACCTTCAAAATGTCCTTCAAAAGATCATAATGATGACGAGAAAGGTTCGCGTTTCTTGATCTTCAGCCCAGGTCTCCCAAAAATATTGATCAACAAAAAATGTTTGGTTTTTTTTTTTTTTTAATGAAACACACTTTCAACCTTATTTGATCTTCAAAACATCCTTCACAAGATCTTTATAACTATAAGGAAGGTTGTGGTCTTTTGCTCCTCAACTCTGTTTTTCTGATCATATTTCCCAACAAGAGATGTTCTTCTGTGAAATTCAGAGTTTCTACATGAGAATGTCTGCAACCAAAATCCCTAGATTTGTAGAGTTTCCCTGCCCCTGCACATCCTCATGATCCTTTCCCATCTAATTCCCACGCAACCACCAATCATCCAACAGTAAAATACATACATGCATACTCCAGATGCTATTGTGTCCCTGGGGTCACCAGCAATGAGGGATTTCATTCTAGATGATTACATAACCACAATATCTTTTCTGAGACAGACTGGTCGATTAAACAAGCCATGAATGACTCTGCTATGTTGTGTCTAAAGAGGAAAAAAAAACGGTGATATTCACACCACAGTGATCAGTGGTTTCAGTCATCCATTGCTTTGGGAAGATTATTAACCTATTCAGTGATGCATATCTTAAAGTGACATCACACTGCATGAAAAGTTTTCTTATGAAATCTGAGTAGAAATTTTAGTTCTCTGGCTCTTCTCAAACTGTATTGTCACCTGGAAAAACACTTGTCAAAAGAGAAGATAACATGGACAAGTTGGGTTTAAGGACATAAATGGTGATATGATATAAGGGCAGGTTCGAATGAAATGATGGGTTCTTTGCTCAACAGCAGATCTTCCACAACAATATGTGGACATCCCTTGAGATTAGAAAAAAGAAGGATATCATTTCTGGTGGGAAGGTTGACTTTTATTAATGACAGTTAAGTGGTAGAATTGTCTTACTAGGAATGGCCCAAGACCAAAGTGTTGGAAAATGTTTGTCACCTGCACACCCTGGCCTCCATATTTTATTCTTGGTGCTTCAGTAGTTTGGGAGATGGCACTGTTGGGTACTTACTTAGGTACACAAGGTTCTTACAAACGGAGACTAGCCCCTGTGCTTTATTATGCCACGCAAACACACAACAATTGCCTGTCAGGTGCCTGACAAATGGGCACCTGCTTTGAAGAACCTTGTGTGCCGCGAATTCTCTGGTTCTCTTAAACCTGAGCTACATTGTACAATACATATATTTCAAGATCAGTCAATGCAATGTCAGATTGAAATGATATATTTTATTAAAGCAGGGGAAAAAAAAAAAGCTTTTGAGCCACTGTCACTAAGTTTGTTCTCATTTGAGTCATTCTGGAGGTAAAGATGACTCGGCCTGGAGAAATGTGGACTTTGTCACTTTAATATCACATATTAAGAACTGACTTCTAAATTGTCTTCACAGTTTCGTTGGCAGGTTTTTAGACCATTTTTGTTATGATATATTACATTTCTTAGTTATTTTCTCTTGGCTTCAGAGCCATTAGGAGAAAAGTGTGAGAACCTGCCTAGAACACTGGGCGGGCTGTGAGTACTCAGTATTCCTGACGTACGTCCAGCTGGAGAGCTCCGTTCCATGAACAAGCAATAAGTGGTTAATAATTGGACAGTGGCTTTCGCAGAGGATGAAGGAAGATCAGACAGACTGTGGTTCATGTCAACCTCGTGGAATGTATAACTCCAGTGCATTAGTCAATAACATAAAGGCTTGGGATAGTGCTCTGCTGCCAATGTATGAGGATGTAGAGACCTCAAGTGCGCTTAGTCAGCAACATTCAGGCACAACTTCATCCTAAAATACTCCCTTCCATGGACTGTAGCACAGCAAATCCCTATAGGTGCTGAACCAGTCCTTCTGCAGGATCCCTATCTAATACCCATTGTAATGCTGGCCATAGACGCACAGATCCTATCATACGAATCGAGGATTCATACGATTTTCGGATCGTGTGTGGAGAGTGCCGACATCTTTCGTCCGGCGGAGATCGGTCGTTTGGTCGAATCGGACAGGTTTGATTTTGACCCGACCGATCCCACCAGAGCCCATTGCGCATCGTAATCGGATCCGAACATTCAGATTACCCCCGATATAGCCATGCTCGTTAATGGCATATGGGGAAAAGATATGCTCGTTTGGTGATGTCGCCAAACGAGCGGATCTTTGTGTCTATGGCCACCTGCCCTATTTGTGCATTTTAACAACCATTTAAAGGAAAACTATACCCCCAAAATGAATACTTAAGCAACAGATAGTTTATATCAAATTGAATGACATATTAAAGAATCTTACCAAACTGGAATATATATTTACATAAATATTGCCCTTATACATCTCTTACCTTGAACCACCATTTCGTGACTCTATCTCTGCTGCCTCAGAGATCAGCTGACCAGAAATACTACAACACTAACTGTAACAGGAAGAAGTGAGGAAGCAAAAGGCAGAACTCTGTCTGTTAATTGGCTCATGTGACCTTACATGTGGTTTGTATGTGAGCACAGTGAATCTTACGATCTCAGGGGGCGGCCCTTATTTTTTAAAATGGCAATTTTCTATTTATGATTACCCAATGGCACATACTACTAAAAAAGTATATTATTATGATAATGGTTCATTTACATGAAGCAGGAGTTTACACAGAGCTGTTTTACTCTTTTAATCTTTTAATAGAATCCTACATTGTTTGGGGGGTATAGTTTTCCTTTAATGAAAAATAAAATGAAAATAATAAAACCTACTCATAATAGTTTTCCTTTCAAATAGCATCATGGGGTGGGGGTTTGGTAAGAAAGTTGACCAAATGCAAAGCAAACAAGACCACAATACAATTTCTAAAAAAAAAGCATTTTTGTGGACATATATATAACTCAACCATGCTATTAACAGCTCCTTTAAAGCTAATTAGGATGTGAAAAGGTATCACAACAGGTGGTCAAGGATGCTGGGATTTATAGTTCACAGTTACAGGGGCTGCCTGTTTCACATCTATGTTCTAAAGCATGTCAAATATGTGTGAAATGGCTCTAAGGGAGACATGGATTTGCTCTATGGAGCACAAAGCCTGCTTACCATTGCCTACAAAGACATCAGTATTTTATAGCACCTGCTATAGTATATTGTATCAAATATATTGAATATATATGTATTTCAAAAAATTATTTACCCCTCATCTGAAGAAGTACACAACTTATGGGTTTCTCAGAGTTGCTTGTAAAGCCTGCAGCCTTGTGCCTTTATATGATCACAGAACCCCTTAGTGACTTCTAATATCCTTATCATTTACAGTAGGGGGTACATTATCCCTTATAATACACGAGTGATACTCAGAGTTCCCTGTATAACTCAGCCTGCAGCCTTGTGCCTTTATATGGTCACAGAACAACCCCTCAGTGACTTCTAATATCCTTATCATTTACAGTAGGGGGTACATTATCCCTTATAATACATGAGTGATACTCAGAGTTCCCTGTATAACTCAGCCTGCAGCCTTGTGCCTTTATATGATCACAGAACCCCTTAGTGACTTCTAATATCCTTATCATTTACAGTAGGGGGTACATTATAACTTATAATACATGAGTGATACTCAGAATTCCCTGTATAACTCAGCCTGCAGCCTTGTGCCTTTATATGATCACAGAACCCCTTAGTGACTTCTAATATCCTTATCATTTACAGTAGGGGGTACATTATAACTTATAATACATGAGTGATACTCAGAATTCCCTGTATAACTCAGCCTGCAGCCTTGTGCCTTTATATGGTAACAGAACCCCTCAGTGACTTCTAATATCCTTATCATTTACAGTAGGGGGTACATTATCCCTTATAATACATGAGTGATACTCAGAGTTCCCTGCATAACTCAGCCTGCAGCCTTGTGCCTTTATATGGTCATAGAACCCCTCAGTGGCTTCTAATATCCATACAATTTACAGTAGGGGGTACATTATCCCTTATAATACACGAGTGATACTCAGAGTTCCCTGTATAACTCAGTCTGCAGCCTTGTGCCTTTATATGGTCACAGAACAACCCCTCAGTGACTTCTAATATCCTTATCATTTACCGTAGGGGGTACATTAGCCCTTATAATACATGAGTGATACTCAGAGTTCCCTGTATAACTCAGCCTGCAGCCTTGTGCCTTTATATGGTCACAGAACCCCCTCAGTGACTTCTAATATCCTTATCATTTACAGTAGGGGGTATATTATCCCTTATAATACTGACTCATAATAATAACTCATAATAACTCAGCCTGTAGCCTTGTGCTATATTAAATCTTAATATAACTCAGCCTTATAGTCATGGAACTCCTATAGCAAATGTTATAATAACCCCATAGAATGTCTATATTGCATATATGTTATTGGAAAGCTGAATAGGTGGGATTACATGTTGGTCTACAATACTCTTCCTACCTACAGCCTCCGCTTTTCATTTAACCCCCCCCCCCCAAGACAACTCTGCCTGAAAAAACAGGTGGAGGGCTTTTAGTTTAAAAGTAAAACATGGTTCCCATTCTTAGTCCTTTATGTGACCTGACCTGGATTCCTCTTGCACAACCTCAAGGTGCAATCAAACCTTTGGCCAAGAGAGTGCCACCTCTCCAATCAATCAACCTCTGAAAGGTCCCTTGAGATATCCCCCCCCCTCTAAATCCCCCCTTGTATAAACATATATATACCCCATGCCAGGCCATAAATAAATGTAGACACTGAGTGAAAAGGAAAATAGAGTGCCATTCAGCTGACTTCCAAAGAACTGCATTGGCCTCGCTTTTGAATATCAAAGGAGGTGTAAATCAGGATTGCACAACCTGCAGCTCATCTAAGAGGGTCCAATGAATAGAACCACAGGTCTAATGGCTAGCTTCCCAGGGGTCACCTGTCCCCTGCGTGTAATAGCTCTCCCAGGGTACCTGGACTTTAAACGGATTGAATGACTCTCTTTATTAGGAGGGACACGGTAATCTTTTGCAGATGTTCTCACGCAAGGTGGGCGGAAAAATGCCCCCTGCTGTAAGTGCTTATGATAACAAAGTTACCTTTAAAAAAATAAAATAGACCTGCGGAGAGCCGTTTCTAAGGGTTCTTTTCTCTGCTCTTATTTCCTGAGATCATTAAGGTGGTCACATACCTCACCTTTAGTCACCAGGACAGGTTTCTTTTTTTTTATAGCGCCATGAAATGAGAATACCATTGTTCCATCCTGAGACCTCTGCTTCCCGATGTTCCCGTAGATCAGAGAACATGTCTCTCCATGGGATTTTATATGGCCCCCAACCTACTCATAGACTTCTTATTATTGTGACATCAACATTTTGATATATATTCGAACACGCGGTATAGCAAACAATTGGCCCACGACATCTAAAAAGTTGGACAGCGCTGCCCTAGATAAACACAATGAACTAATAAAGCCTTTTCAGATGTGGTCTCCATTTAATATTACCTTGTTTTCATTCTGTCCATCACCCTTAAATTATTTTGTCAGATTTTCTTTTTCTTTTACCATTACGTTTTTTTACCAGCGTTAAAAATTGGCAATTTTTTCTTTCTTGTAACAATGCTTGTTCCTTTTTTTTTTTTTTTTTTTTATATTTCTTGGGAAAAAAATGTTGAATATGGTTTCAATTTTGCTCAGCGCTTCATTAGTTCAAATGAGGTCATATTACAAAAAATATTAGATTGTTGAAAGAGGAAGGGGGTTGTGTTTTATATTTTCCCAATTAGAATAAAATATCGTTCAGATGAGTTTGTAATTCCCGTTTTTTTTATATTAAGCTTTAGGGCAGAGACACACGGTCAGATTTGGGGAGATTTAGCCATAAATCAGCTCTTCTTCGGGGTGACTAATCTCTCCGAACTGCCTCCCGTCGGCTAGAATCTAAATTGCTGGCGGGATCGCAGTCGGAACGCTTCGTTTTCCAAAGTCGGATGAAGTTTCCTCGTGAGGCAACTTCGGATAACGAAGCTCACCAATTGCCATCCCGCCGGCGATTTACATTCTAGCCAACAGGAGGCAGTTCGGGGAGATTAGTCGCCCCGAAGAAGAGGAGATTTGTCGCTGGGTGACTAATCTCCCCGAATCTGAGCGTGTGTCTCTGCCCTTAGGGCACATTTATTAAAGGCTGAAATGGCCAATCTCTGGAAAACATGGTGGTCTGTCATTAGTCCAGTTTTATGGGTTTATTTCTTTGAAGTGGACAGGGATGGAAACAGCTTGACCAAAGCACAACTGATCATTAGAAAGTTCACCGACGTCTTACGACATGTTACCCCAACAGCCTTCATTAGCACCTTTATAATACTGTACCTTTAATGTTCCCTTTAATCACCAAGTCACTGGAACTAGATTGTACTGAGAAACAGAATTTGCCTCGGGCTAAATTTGCAAAGGGATTCCATATGACAAACTTTCCTCTTTCGAGCAAGACATAAGAGAGGGTCAACAACGGTGCTGGACCTGTGATCACAGCAGACAAAATCTTTACACTGACTCAACAGGTTCAATTTATCAAAGGTTGAAATGAAATGACGTACCAGATCTACTGAAACTTTGATCCGAAATTCATGTTTAAAGAGCCAGCACCTTAGACCTTAGCAACAGCAGAAACAAGACATCTGTGATATCCTATTGGCAAACAGGATCTGCTAAAGCCAACAGCCTAAAGCAGGCCATTGACGCAAAAATAAATTCGTACTAATCGCAGTTTCAAATGATTTGTGTGTGGATCATCCAGGGCCGCCATCACAAATCATGGGCCCTTTACAACAACATTTTCTGGGCCCACTGGTCCCCCATAAAGAAAAAAAAAAAACATTGGTGGTCATGGCCCCCCTAAAAATTAAAAAAAAAAACATTGGCGTCAGGGCCCCCTCTACAAGTTTTAACAAATAAATTGGTGGTCAGGCTCCCCCTATTATCGGCCAGGGTTTGCCATAGAATAAAAAAAGAGCATTGGTAGCCAGGGTGTAAAAATAAATTAATAAAAATAAAGATCATTGGCGTTCAGTGCAACTTACCTTTAAAGATCTTATTCATTCTCTTCTTATTCGGGTCTATTCGCCAACTTTCGGCAGCTTCTCCTCTTGTTTGGGTTCATTTGGTGGCTTTCGGCTCCAATTGTTGGTTTCGGCTCCAATTTGCGGTTTTCGGATCAAATCTGCGTCTTTATGCTCTTTTCGTGGAGTTCGGCAATTCAAGGGGGGCCTGGGAAATTCAGGAGGTGCATCGCAGTCTGGCCCCCCTTACAGCATCGGGCCTGATAAAGCTGTGCCCTCTGTACCCCCTGATGGTGGCCCTGGTATCATCCCAACATTTTTCATACCATGGCAATCGGTAGTTTAGCCAATCGGACAGGTTAGAAGATTTCTGTCGGCTAACGATAATTTCTCTGCATGTATTGCCTATGGGTGACTGACTGTCATTGCTAATTGTTGGACATAACTGTCGTACGATTGCTTTTGCAGCCAGAACACCATCTGATTTGTTATTTTACCACTTAATTTAAGCTGTTTCTTGACAATGTCGTGAAATCTACTGATCACCAGCTAGAGGTCTACTGGTAGATCCCAATCTACTTTTTGGGCACCCCTGTTCTAAAAGCTTCTTGATATGCCTCCACCAGAGCCATTGCATTGGCAAGGCTTCAGGCAAACAGATCAGATCAGATTTAAGCACCAAAATGCATACAAGAATTTCCGTGTCAAAATCCACTCCATGTGCCTGCACCCTGCCCAACACAGGTACATCAAGAAGCTCTGAGTTTAGGGATGGATTCTCAGCCTGCGTTTATCCACCATGTGTGGCATTAGTATAACCATTTCCAGAGTACACTGACATACAGGCCAACAATTTAAGACTCTTGTTTATAAAACATATTTCCCAGTGCTATATGACAGAGGGTGTATATATCAAGTATATCCAATACATACAAATAGTGTCCAGTACAAGAGGTCATTAGAGCCAGGGTGGGACTGCGGTGGGGAGATCCACGGAGGCTGAAACATTTTGGGTTTTCTCCCATTGCTTTGGCCACAACATCCAAGAAGCTGTGTTTCAACCTTGTGGTTGACCTTCATGCACAGTTGGCCAACAATCTATCATCCTATCTAAACGCTGGTAACACATAAGCCAATTTTTGTGATATCTTACCCAAAAGCCCTTAAATTTCCAAGAGGAGCAAGAGGATGGTGGAGACCCCAGGCAAGGCCTGACAATCTATAGATACCATAGATATTTATTGGGCCTGTGGGGGGATGTTTAGCTGTCTGTATACTCAGTCTGGAATGATGAACCATGTCTAATTACAGAGATGCATACTGAACATAGGCTAATTCTAATTGCACAAGCCAACAGCTCAATGTATTTGGTTTAAAAACACCCCTACAGTATGGCTGACCAAAATCCCATAAGTCTTGGTTAGAGAACGCCCCTACAGTTCCTTCCAAGGGAAACCTTCTCCATGTAAGCCAACAATGTGTATTTATATAAGGACAAATATTTAAGCAGGAGGGAAAACCTACCTCAACGTCACTCTCAATTTACTCCTTCAACCCAGGAAAAGTAATTACTGTAAATGTCCCAGTGTAGCGCTGATGATAATTACAGGCTTTCATTGTTTGTTTGGATTCCTTAAAGTCTTGTAATCACAACATTGTGTTCTTTTTCTTTCCTGTTCCTTTTTTTTTTACTTTATTCCCCCTCGCCGCCCAAAAAAAACTTTAAAAACATGTTGTCCTGTTGAAAGTTGAGCCAATCTCTCTCTCTCTCTTTCTCTCTTATGTTTTATGCAGGGAATGTATAGAAGTCAAATGATGAATAAATCAACATGGGGAATTGGCTTTTGCCAGAAAATAATGATTTGTCAATTACGCGTACAAGAAAACATCGGTTCGCTTGGATTTTACTTTTGAATGCGGAGGCCATTACGTGCCTGTTTTTCTTAGAAACGGCTCCAAGCTTTGATAGGAATCTGCGATCTTTTAGAGGCCTCTCTTTGTGAAGATGTTCTGTAATTTCCACTATAAATTCCCCCTAAACTTATGGACCTCTAGTCTGGAGAACTGGGGAGCACAATGCAAGAGTTCTTTAGGTTTTGAATTTGTAAGCCCTGCTTTTAAGAAAGTAGTGCAAGGGAACTACCTAACACTTTTCTCAGCAGGAGGCTGTTGTGGGGCAAGTGCTGATAAAGAGGAATGAAAGGAAATTCTTTTCTATCTCCCCACCACCACCTGCTGAAACACAGCATTCAAATATATTTAATGGATGTTTTGTGCGAAAACCGTTCTTTCTCTGTATATGTGTATTTCATTGTATATCTGTATTTGTACAATAAGTGGAAGCTGCCATATTGTAAACTTAAACAGTACAATCTGGGGGTATAGCTTAGTGTGTGCCCAGAACATTCCTTCTCTGTATATTTGTATTTATTCTTATGGGAAGGAGGTGCCATATTGATTCCCTTAGACAGTACAGTATGAGGGTATAGCTTATTGTGTGCCCAGAACATTCCTTCTCTGTATATTTGTATTTATACATATGGGAATGAGCTGCCATATTGTTTCCTTTAGACAGTACAGTATGAGGGTATAGCTTATTGTGTGCCCAGAGCATGCCTTCTCTATATATTTGTATTTATACATATGGGAAGGAGGTGCAATATTGTTTCCCTTAGACAGTACAGTATGAGGGTATAGCTTATTGTGTGCCCCGAACATTCCTTCTCTGTATATTTGTATTAATACATATGGGAAGGAGGTGCCATATTGTTTCCCTTAGACAGTACAGTATGAGGGTATAGCTTATTGTGTGCCCAGAACATTCCTTCTCTGTATATTTGTATTTATACATATGGGAAGGAGGTGCCATATTGATTCCCATAGACAGTACAGTATAAGGGTATAGCTTATTGTGTGCCCAGAACATTCCTTCTCTGTATATTTGTATTTATACATATGGGAAGGAGGTGCCATATTGATTCCCTTAGACAGTACAGTATGAGGCTATAGCTTATTGTGTGCCCAGAACATTCCTTCTCTGTATATTTGTATTTATACATATGGGAAGGAGGTGCCATATTGATTCCCTTAGACAGTACAGTATGAGGGTATAGCTTATTGTGTGCCCAGAACATTCCTTCTCTGTATATTTGTATTTATACATATGGGAAGGAGGTGCCATATTGATTCCCTTAGACAGTACAGTATGAGGGTATAGCTTATTGTGTGCCCAGAACATTCCTTCTCTGTATATTTGTATTTATACATATGGGAAGGAGGTACCATATTGTTTCCCTTAGACAGTACAGTATGAGGCTATAGCTTATTGTGTGCCCAGAACATTCCTTCTCTGTATATTTGTATTTATACATATGGGAAGGAGGTGCCATATTGTTTCCCTTAGACAGTACAGTATAAGGGTATAGCTTATTGTGTGCCCAGAACATTCCTTCTCTGTATTTTTGTGTTTAGAGAGATATATATTGAAGTGTAACAATAGGAGACGTGGACCCAGTGACTGCTGTTGGTCGAAGAGTATAGGGGAGGATCCCGATGAATAAGAAATTTCAATATATGTCTGTGAATAGAGCTCCTTCTGGGTTTGGGGTACCCTATAAGGTATTGGTGTGGATTAGAAATGCCACTGGCTCAATGACACATAACATGTATACAGAAATTTCATTTTAACCAATAAAAGGAACATTAATAACGTCTTTGCTCCCCAAATTCAGATAGATGTAGTCTGGCTGGGAGGCAAAGGCTCCGACCTCTGTAAGTGCCCGACTAGAGGCCTGTTCTGTATTGAAGAATTACCTAATAGAAGATAATTAGCTCAATAGAGAAGGGACTCCAACCTTCCGCATCTGGAGCTCATTACAAAAACACATGGGTTTGACGGATATCCAGGAATGATATGTGAGGAGGCCTTTGCCATCCCAAGGGCCTCTGGCCCAGAAGAAGATGGATATGTTACCGATCCAAGTGACAGGCCAAAAGTTTGGTTGTTTGTGTTGCCTTTAATTCTGTCACCGTTCCTTGTGTCTGGGAGTCAAAAATAACATTAAATAAATTTCACACTGCAAGTGTTTTGTACATGATTTGCATATTCTTGGGGAAGAGGATATTATTCTTTTTATTCTACACCCTCAGTTATGGAATAGGACAGCACCCCAGCCCCATGAACCTCATAGGTAAAAATGAGAGACAATGGCAGTTTAGGGGAAGCTGAAACTGCAACCTGAGACAGCTTTATATGCAGTATATATAACAAGAGAAATATGATAGATCCCACTCTTATTTATTAGACATAAATGAGGGTGAGATAAAATACAATGTATATTCCTTGTCATTTAATGCTACGATTATCTTTATACATAGCCAACATATTCTGCGGCATTATAGAAAGATTATACATCCTTCCCATCAGCCTCTGCCCCAGAGGAGCTTACCATCTACAATGTAAAAACACTATGTAATTGTATCAGGAGCTAATTAACCTGCCTGTGTGTGTTTGGGGGGGGGGTGGGAGTACTGAACCTATTAAAAAAAAACACATTTAGGTATATCAAAAAAAGATCTGTTTTTTAGAACATTCCGTATGGTATAACACACCTAGATTTGCTTCACACATCCTAAAACAAACCCTTTTGTTTGGCCGAGATCCTTCCCAGGCCTGCGTCTGCCTTGGGCTAAACGTTGAGACAAGCAATGAGGAATTCCACCCAACCTGTGCAGATCTGTCGTGGATTCTGTGGCTCCTTGTTAGAGGTAGGACGTGTTATCCTCATTCCATTCCCCCACTTAGAAACATTGATGTCAAACACTGCGGCCTCCATTGAGCTCATGCAGGACTAACCATTGGCATTTCCACTTCACTGGAGTCATGGAGACACTTGCTTAGATTTCCAGGGAAAGTGCACGGTATTGGCTATAACCAAACATAGGGGCTGTTCCTGCTGAATTGTGCTTAGTATAGGGGAATAGGGATGTAGCGAACGTCGGAAAAAAAGTTCGCGAACATATTCGCGAACTTGCGCAAAAATGCGAGCGGTTCGCGAACGGTTCGCGAACCCCATAGACTTCAATGGGAAGGCGAACTTTAACATCTAAAAAAGACATTTCTGGCCAGAAAAATGATTTTAAAGTTGTTTAAAGGGTGCAACGACCTGGACAGTGGCATGCCAGAGGGGGATCAAGGGCAAAAATGTATCTGAAAAATCTGCCTGTGTGTGCTTGGAAGAGATAGTGTAGGGGGAGAGCTGTTAGTGATTTCAGGGACAGATGATAGTAAGTTTGCTGGCTAGTAATCTGCTTGATACTGCTCTGTATTGGAACAAAAAAATAAATAAAAGCAGTCCTTACAAGGACTACTGTTATTGCAGCAGTCAGCAGATGAGATCAGAAGCAGGACAGCTGCCCACTGCAGCTACATACAGAGCACTGCAGTAGAAGGTAGATTACTAGCCAGCAAAGCTACCTAAGCTTAAATGTCCCTCAAACCCCTGCAGACTTCTGTCCCTCCAATAACAGAGCAGTATCAACACGATTACTAGCCAGCAAACTTTCAACTGTCCCTGAAATCACTAACAGGCAGCAGCTCTCTCCCTACACTATCTCTTCAGCACACACAGGCAGAGTGAAAAAAACGCTGCAGGGCTTCGGTTTTTATAGGGAAGGGGAGTGGTCCAGGGGAGAGCTTCCTGATTGGCTGCCATGTACCTGCTGGTCTGGGGTGAGAGGGCAAAAAAAAGCGCCAACAATGGCGAACCCAAAATGGCGAACGTCGCGCGACGTTCGCGAACTTCCGGCGAGCGCGAACACCCGATGTTCGCGCGAACAAGTTCGCCGGCGAACAGTTCGCGCCATCTCTATAGGGGAATACCTATGCTGCCACATTTTTATGGGATCTCTCTGTACAGACTATGAGCAAACTTAGGGGCTGTTCCTGCTGAATTGTGCTTAGTACAGGGAATACCTATGCTGCCATAGTTTTATGGGATCTCTCTGTACAGACTATGAGCAAACTTAGGGGCTGTTCCTGCTGATCTGTTTTATACAGAGGAATACATATGCTTTCATAGTTTTATGCTATCTCTCTATACAGACTATGAGTAAACTTAGGGGTCTGTTCCTGCTGAATCATACTTATTACAGGGGAATACCTATGCTGCCATAGTTTTATGGGATCTCTCTGTACATACAATGAGTAAACTTAGGGGATTGTTCCTGCTGAATTGTGCTTAGTACAGGGGAATACCTATGCTGCCATAGTTTTATGGGATCTCTCTGTACAGACTATGAGCAAACTTAGGACACTAAGTAAAAGGGAATACCTATGTAACCAATGTCTTATGGTATTGCTCTGTATGGGCTATGAATAAAATAAAACCCTGCCCATACAATAAGTACCATTAGTTCATCCTGGTCTATAGGACACAAGTCCTACTGGCCTAAAAATCAGCTAACAACATGTTTAAATACAAATATAAAGAGAAGGAATATGAAACAACATGACAGCTATTATTGTTTGTTCCTATAAAGACAAATACACAGAATCATGCCCTTATGTCCATCCCATACAATTTAGGAGCCCACCCAACAACAAAAAAAAGTTCATGAAACCGCCATTTTTTATATAAATTAAAAAAAAAAACATTTTATTGAATATCAATAAATTGTGTATAACTATAAAAAACACAGATTCCTCAGTACAAAATGTGGCACTTTTATAAAAAATATATATAAATACCAGTGTACCATTGAAATGTAAACATTCTCGGTAAGGGTTACGTAAAAAAACAACCATATTTAATAAAAAAAAAAAAAAGATGCATCCACTTGGCACCTGTCAGAAGCCATAAATAGTCTATTTTCCTTTCTTTTTTTTTCATGTATGACGTTCCGTCCACCTGTCTTGGGTTGGCTTAGGTTTTAACTGCCCATTGTTCTCCGTGCCAATTGCCGCCTCTCCTCTTCCTTGAAAGGAAATAACAGGTGCCCACATTGCTGCTCATTAAACAGGAGTGTATGTGCAGCACGGTCATCATTGGGCAGTTATGGGTGGGGGTGACGGGTGCTCATTGTGCTGGAGGGGGGTTAATCCCCATCCCTATGAGCTGAACACATGGGACACACAAACAAGTGTATTGAAAGTTTGTATGCCAACTTTTTGCATAGACGATTATGTGCTGGTCTTTCTTATACATTTACCTTACCCTAGGAAATCATTTTAGGTGATGCCCTTTTTGGAAGCAAGAGTGCCATACATGTGTGTGTGTGTTTAACACCTTCCATGACTCCTTCACAGAAATACAGAATTCAGTCTTTTCCTACCCAACAGTAATACACTGCCCCATGAGATAAATGACATATAAAATCCCAAATGTAGGATAGGTGGCAAGTTCCCTGTAGCAATAAGGCATTCTAAGGTTGCATCATCGACAATACAGGTTCCATATAAGTGTCATTAGGTTTCGAGGGTCTCTTCCCCCAAACGAAGTGATTGCATGTGAGCTTGCTAAACTAATTTAGCAATGGCATCATTTAAAGGAAAAAATAATATATATATATATATATATATATATATATATATATTTATATATATATATCCTGCCAAAAAATATACAGGAATTTTAAGAGTCCATTGTGCTTATAGTCTTTGATTTTAGTGGGCTCCCGTGCACCCCGTTTCCTCGTGCTTGTGAAGGAGGGACATTCTGGAGAAAGTCCGAGAGCAGTTTTTGCACTGGTACTTTTTGACATCGGAATGGGTCTGCAGGTGGGCTCGGAGATTGGAGCGGTCGGCGAAGGCACGGTTGCAGTGCGTGCAGGAAAATGGCTTCTCTCCTGCAAAGGGAAAGAAATAGATTAAGCATCGGAGTGGTCAAGTGGGAACAGACAGCAATTTCCTTTTTTTTACTTGGAACCACAAAGGATGAGCGTAAGCATAAAGCAGAGCAGGTAAAAGGAGGGGATGTTTAGTATACAGGGGTGGGGAAGGGCAATCTAAACAAGGGTTTGTGGGCAATAAAGAGCACTTAATTCAATTTGCATTTGGGGATCTTTTCATGAATTGCAAATGATGTGGTTTGGAGCTCCAGAAGTGTTTGGAGGTGCCCATTTAGGCTGCTCTTAAAGAGGGTGTGAAATCAATAGGGAATGAATGGATTGGGTTGATTGAGCCTTTAAGGGGCCGCCCAGCAGCTGGAAACACACTTAGTGAACTGACAGGTGCACTGCTCAAACACACCCACCCCAGATTCATAATACTAAATAATAGTATGCAGCCATGCTCTAATAACCAGCAGCACTCACTTGCAAGGTATCCATCTTCAAAGGGTTTCCTTATACCCAGTGAAATATTATAACCAGCAATCAACTCAGTCAATGAGACCTTAAAGGGCCATACAGTTATTTATTCATACAACATGCATGTACATTATGGAAGGTGGTACATAGGAAAGGAGTATAGAGCATAGAGGTTGCTGCTTACCTGTGTGGGTTCTGATGTGTCCCTGTAATAACCATGGTCTGGAGAAGGCTTTGCCGCAGATTTTACAGACGCAGGGAAGCGTGTGGCTCCTGATGTGCATTTTTAGGGCCCCCAAGCTGACGTACTCCTTCTCGCAGTATTTGCAACTGAACGACTTCCTCGCCTGGGTGTCACAATGCAACTGTTTGTGCTTGGAAAGTCCGGCAAAGGTGGAGTAAGACTTGCTGCACTGATTGCATTGAAATTTCTCCGCTTCCGTGGAGGACGAAGCGGGGCTGGGAGGGTCCGAGGTTTTGCCCCCTTCATCTTCGCTGGAGAAGGACGTGAGGTCTAAGGGCTTGGAAGAATCGTCACTGCCGGAAGGGCTGATGGGAGACTTTTTGTAGTCGGGCTCAGAGGTGAAAAATGTGGTGAGTAAACCAGTGTCCCAGACAATAGGCGTGTAGTAAGCCCCTGTGCTTAAAATCTCCGGCTGGGGGATCACATGAAGTGGGTACTTGTCATAGATGAACGGTGATATATACACTGCAAGGGAGGAGAAGGGGGTTAGACGCAAGCCAATCGGGTGGGAGTAATGCAACCATATAGCATTAGATCTACAGCACCCTATAATATAGTATTCAATAACATGTTACATTTACACACTACATTACACACTAGCCCATGCCAATTCTATGCAATGCACTCATATAATATACTGTGCCTCTATACAATTCTATGCAATGCACCCATATAATATACTGTGTCTCTATACAATCCCATGCAATGCACCCATATACTGTGCCTCTATACAATTCTATGCAATGCACCCGTATAATATACTGTGCCTCTATACAATTCCATGCAATGCACCCATATAATATACTTTGCCTCTATACAATTCTATGCAATGCACCCATATAATATACTGTGCCTCTATACAATTCCATGCAATGCACCCATATAATATACTGTGCCTCTATACAATTACATGCAATGCACCCATATAATATACTGTGCCTCTATACAATTCCATGCAATGCACCCATATAATATACTGTGCCTCTACAATTCCATGCAATGCACCCATATAATATACTGTGCCTCTATACAATTCTATGCAATGCACTCATATAATATACTGTGCCTCTATACAATTCTGCACCATACACATATAGTACTATACTAGAAATAGTAGTAAACACTGTGCTCATCCAACATATACACATAAACACCTAAATTTCCCTCCCAATATATTGGCCATGATAAATATTTGCAGAAATACTATTTTCCAGCAAAAATTGTACTTTTTTTAAAATGCCTTTTCCTGGATATTTCCCAGTTCGCCTAGAAATAAGGCCAAACTATGCAAAATACAGAAAGAAACTTTTTTTTTGTCTTTTAGAGCAAAGCGACTGCGACTAAAAAGAAGCCCCCGTACCTGTCTGGCTCTCCAGCTCGCTGTAGTTGGGTTTCTTGCTGGCAGAGAAATGTTTCTTGACCAGGAATGACCGGGGCATGTTGCCGGTATGGAGGTTATAGCAGCCGAGCACGGGATTCCGGGATGGACAGTCGCAGAGAGAGAGAGAGAGAAAGTCGCATGTGGCTCAAGCGCTGAGATTTGAAGGCACGCGCTGCTGCGGCCGCTCCACTAACTAATATGCAGCCTGCGGGGCGGGGGCGCGGCTATGCAAATGAACCTTGGCAGCTCCTCGGCCAATGAGATAGCGTCGGGGGCGTGGCCGTGGGGTGCTGCCTGCCTTTTCCAGCAGGTGCCTGCAGCAGTGAATTTTGCATGGAGCCTCTAGCAGTGTTTTTATATCCTCCTCCTCCTCCAGCTGCAATAAGGGAGATGTATAGAATGTGGCCAATGTCAGTTCCCTCCCACCCCCAAATGCACCACCAGCATTGAGCTGCTCTACCTGCACTGAAGGAATCCAGCAAAAGTCAAAAGTAGCACAATATGTGCAGCAAAAAAAGGCTAAAAGGACAGATTTGACCGTCACCAGGGCGTAACTAAAGAGGGGGGGCCCAGGAGGTATAGGGGTCCCATGAGGCCTAATTCATATACAATTTCAATAAATATTGGTAAAAAAAAGGCAAACTCTAGACATTTTGGTGGCCAGCAGATTTTTTTTGCATCAAAATTGTCTGAAATTGAGGAAAGTCACCAGAAAATGTGAGAGTGCTTAAAGTGGAAGGAAAGTGTAAAATAGAATAAGGCAAGAAATGCTGTATTTTGTATACTAAACATAAACATGAACTTACTGCACCTCAAGCCTAATCAAACAAATGATTTATGCTTTCAAAGTTGGGGGTCACCATCCTGTAACTTTGTTATACATCTTTGCAAGACCAAGACTGTGCACATGCTCAGTGTGGTCTGAGCTGCTTAGGGATCGTCATAAATGATCAAAACAGCACAAGTCAAATAATATCTGCCAGAAGCCGATACAGCAAGACTGATTAATAATCAGAATATACAGACTGCACTGGGTCCTGTGTTGTCATGTAATCTAATGTGGATTTTATAGTTTTTGTATTGTTTAATATAAACTTTCTCCAACTCTGCAGAACCAGTGGCTGCAGCAAAATAATCCTCCAAATAGAATCCCAGTTTATCTGTTTAAATCTGGCTCCATGATCTTTGTCCCTGCAGCTGGAGTTGGAAACAGTAAAGAGGATGTAAAGGCAAAAATAAAATCTAATACAAATCTCTACACAGTCGCCGACTGCTCTACAAGGAAACAAACAAAGCTGCTTGAGTTCTGCATGGCTGGGAAGTAAGGCGGGGGCTCCCCCTGTTGTACATAAGTATGATTGTTTCCCTGAAGAACAGTTAGGGACTGTCTGATAATTCCTATCCACAGCAGTAAATGAAGGGAGAATTTCATTGCATACAGTCAGGTTTCTTATAAAAACTATACACATTTTTTAATTAAAGTATATTGGAGATAGGTTTCTTTTTCATTAAAGAAAGTAAAAAATGGATTTTATTTTTTTTGCCTTTACATGCCCTTTAAAAGGAATGGGAGACTTAGGTAAAGATTCATAGAAAAAATGTATTTAATAAAATGCTAATCTCTATAGGGCCTATCAAAAAGGCCCATGATTTTTTGGGGATAAAGCCCCCAGTTCACAAGGGTATAAGCATTCAAAACCAAAAAAGTTATCCCAAAACTCTATGTTATATTAAAAAAATATAGTCTTCATTGAAAAATCATGTTAAAAAGATAGGTATACAGACCACATGGTATTCCAGGGGGAATGAAACGCGTAAAGGCGGAATACCATGTGGTCTTTTTAACATGACTTTTCAATAAAGACTGTATTTTTTTAATGTAACATAGAGTTTTGGAATAACTTTTTTGGTTTTGAAAGACTTGGGTACAGAGCCCAAAATCTGGTAAATTGTTAAAAAAAACAAAACTACATTACCCAACATGCATTGGGAGACGCAGGCTTGGCACATTCGGGCAAGGAAAAACTTTGGCTCTTTTCCAAAGTACAAACTAGCCAAAGGCCCAAAAAGTAGCCCAAATCTGTACCTTGGCTAGTTTGTACTTTCAAACCCAGCCTGGGCTTTAAATTAGTAGCCCAATTTGGCTGGAAAACTGCCTGAAACCTCTGCCCTCTATCCCCAAGCTCAGCAATCATTAACTGCACTGCCAGATTACTAAAGATTAAACTCACACCATGGGGGGGTTAAAAGAAAATCTTGATCCCTTTACAAAAAAAAAAAGAGTTTGGGCCCTTGTTATTATTATCTGTACATTGTATCCAGCTATTGTGAGGCTCTCTGCCCTTTTCCCGAACAATGTCAGGCTCTTGGCTTCAACAAATACCCTCAATAGCCCCAAATCCTCCCCCCTAAAAAAGTGTTTGTGACCTGTGACTATTGACTTTGACTATTTGTATAGAATTCCTGGCTTGTCACAATAAGTACAATAATGTTCAGCAACCGACAAGGGCTCTTCCCTCATTAAGGAGGTGCATTTATTATTAAATATTGGCACTTTATTTATACTTATGTGCCCTGGGGATATTATATATGGAATTTGTATTGTTTATCTCCCGCTGGTGCTGTATTTATCCTGCCTTGTGTTCTGGAGTTATTATACATGATACTGGCACTATATTTATACTAATGTGCCTTTGGGATATTATATATGGAATTGACACTGTATTTCTCCTGCTGGCTACTGTATTTATCCTGCCTTGTGTTCTGGAGTTATTATATATGATATTGGCACTATATTTATACTAATGTGCACTGGGGATATTATACATGCAATTGGTACTTTTTTTTTCCTGATGGTGTTGCATTTATCCCGCCTTGTGTTCTGGAGTTACTGTATTATCTATGATATTGGCACTATATTTATACTAATGTTCCCTGGGGATATTATACATGCAATTAGTGCTTTATATTTTCCTGATGATTCTGTATTCATCCTGCCTTGTGTTCTGGAGTTATTATATATGATACTGGCACTATATTTATACTAATGTGCCCTGGGGATATTACCGTATATATGGAACTGCCATTATATATCTCCTGCTGATATTGTATTTATTGTGCCTTGTGTTCTGGAGCTACTGTATTATTTATGATATTGGCACTATATTTATACTAATGTGCACTGGGGATATTATACATGCAATTAGTACTTTTTTTTCCCTGATGGTGCTGTATTTGTCCTTTCTTGTGTTCTGGAGTTATTATATATGATATTGGCACTATAGTATATTTATACTAATGTGCACTGGGGATATTATACATGCAATTAGTACTTTTTTTTTCCTGATGGTGCTGTATTTATCCTGCCTTGTGTTCTGGAGTAATTATATATGACACTGGCACTATATTTATTCTAATGTGCCCTGGGGATATTATATATGGAACTGCCATTATATATCTCCTACTGATATTGTATTTATTGTGCCTTGTGTTCTGGAGTTACTGTATTATATATGATATTGGCACTATATTTATACTAATGTGCCTTGGGGGTATTACTGTATATATGGAACTGGCATTGTATACCTACTGCTGACATTATATTTTTCCTGCCTTGTGCTCTGGAGTATTATATATAATACTGGCACTATATTCATAATAATGTACACTAGGGTCATTATATATGGAGTTGGCAGAGTATGTATCCTGCAGTATTTTCAGAAGTGGTGTAATATGATGTGTAATATAATGTAACTGGGCTCCTGAGTAAATTAATTTAAGGGCGCCCAAAATGTCCAGAGGCTGGTCTGTTTTACCAATATGTATTTATTTCTCATAGACCCACTATACCTCCTGGGCCCTCCTGAAGCTGCAGAGTCTGCTTTCCCTGTAGTTATACCCCTGTTTTTTTCGGAGAGGTTATCATGTATAAAAGTGGCACAGCATTTATCCTGCAAGGTGTTCTGAGTCCTATTCTACAGGGCAATAATGAACACAGAGCCCTGCAGGTATATAGATAAGGATCCTATCACCCAGAAATCTCTGATGCTTCAGTTTATTGAAAGAGAGGGAGAGTGTGTGTTTGTGTGTTGGGGGTGGGGAGCGGTGTCCTGTACATTAGATCACAAATTAGTGTGCTGTCCCCGCATGCCTTGACAAATCTGCACTATCCAGTCCATTCTTAAAATTCAGAGCAATTTCAAGCCTGAACAAAAGTCGAAATTTGAAAGTGCGCATACCCCTTTAAAAACTATTTATTAAAAGTAAAATTCTTCTTTATTTTTTCAACAGTCACTTGTGATTTGATTTTATAATAATAAAAGTCTCACAAGATCATCTTTTTCATGCAAGCAATACAGGGAGTCAGAATACCTCTACAATTATATGGAGATTTTGGAATGCTCTGGGTTTTGAGGCCTAAAAGCACCCAGTGGGGTTTTTCTCCCAAGTCGTCCATGAGACAGCCCAGGCAATGGCTTGAAGTGTTGTAACCTGAGCCAGGCCTGTTAGTGTAATGTTGCGAGGGATAGAGGAGGGATTGAAGGGTCTTTGATTCAGTAAGAGGCACACGTGTGCTGCAGATGTCACCTGTTTTTTCTCCACATTCCAGTGACACCAAGGAAGAGACAGGTGACTCCCACAGCAGAATCCTGTCTCCTACTGGCCTCCCCCCACCCATGACTTCCCAGGGCCCTTCTTCTCCTAGACCATGGGTGGGTGGGAAAGGGCCCATGTGAGCTGTCTCTGCGGGAGTGCACATCTATATATGCAAGGATACCCCCACATAGAATGTTCTGGGCACACAATAAGCTATACCCTCATACTGTACTGTGTAAGGGAATCAATATTGCACCTCCTTCCCCTATGTATAAATACAAATATACAGAGAAGGAATGTTCTGGGCACACAATAAGCTATACCCTCATACTGTACTGTCTAAGGGAAACAATATGGCACCTCATTCCTATATGTATAAATACAAAAATACAAAGAAGGAATGTTCTGGGCACACAATAAGCTATACCCTCATACTGTACTGTCTAAGGGAAACAGTATGGAACCTCCTTCCCATATGTATAAATACTAATATACAGAGAAGGAATGTTCTGGGCACACAATAAGCTATACCCTCATACTGTACTGTCTAAGGGAAACAACATTGCAGCTCCTTCCCATATGTGTAAAATATACAGAGAAGGAATGTTCTGGGCACACAATAAGTTATACACTCTTACTGTACTGTCTAAGGGAAACAATATGGCACCTCATTCCTATATGTATAAATACAAATATACAAAGAAGGAATGTTCTGGGCACACAATAAGCTATACCCTCATACTGTACTGTCTAAGGGAAACAGTATGGAACCTCCTTCCCATATGTATAAATACAAATATACAGAGAAGGAATGTTCTGGGCACACAATAAGCTATACCCTCATACTGTACTGTCTAAGGGAATCAATATGGCAGCTCCTTCCCATATGTATAAATACAAATATACAGAGAAGGAATGCTCTGGGTACACAATAAGCTATACCCTCATACTGTACTGTCTAAGGGAAACAACATTGCAGCTCCTTCCCATATGTGTAAGATATACAGAGAAGGAATGATCTGGGCACACAATAAGCTATAGCCTTACACACTAAGCTGCATTCTCAACACCTACTTTAACATAGGGTGTATTTTGCCTTGAGCAAGTAGGCTGAAGAGGCTGGGGGTGCATGCAGATTGAGATCTTATCTGGAGAGATAAAGGGACAAGTGTTGTGCTGCCCACAGCATTTCTATGTAAATATAATACTGATTCTGCGGCTGAGATTGTCTCCTATTGCTGACAGTGGCTCAGGAAGCACCTGCTAGAATCAGCTGTGTCTGTAGGATCATTGGGCCAAAAACTCCTGCTCATGCAAAAATGATTCAATAATGTATTTGTCCCAAAATTTAGCGGGGGGGCGAAAAGTATTTTGCTGTTGGGATCAGTAACTTTCAAGTTACACCGCCCCTATCTCTGATGTGTATACTGAAAATATCAGTAGATGATAAGCTCTTGGGTGCTGATTTTGAACCTGTAATAAACAGCCGTCATATTATCAATAGGTGGTCCCCAATTAAACTGAATTAGATGCACTCCTATTCGTCACATTTACTCCCAATACAACAACAAAGCTATTTTAATGAACTGCCTAATTGGGGCTTGTAACGAGTATGATGAACCCTTGGTGGTTATGTCAGTGCTTATATCTGAGCAGGAATTAAACTGCCCTTGGTCACTAAAGAAGCAATTGTGCCCTCTAGTGACCACATACAATATTACACGTTTATGCTTTATGCAATTTTTTTTTGTTTTTGATTATTTTGGTGCAAAACAAGAGGCCGATTACAGGTGACACTGCCCCCAGGCCTAGTCTGTAGATACAGGTGGTGCTGGACTGATTTTGTATGAGGAACAGGATATCACAGGAACTCTAAATCTGACAGTTACACAGGAGAGGCTGTTGTATGCCAGGGTGTGGAAGCAGCCATATTCATTTCCTTGGATCAGTCAGTGGCAGACACCAATCTCACTCTTTTGCAAGTTGTTCTTTATTGGAACCTCCCCCACAGAGAACAGACCCACCAACACATTTATGAATGAGGTGAGCAGCCTATTAACACCTCTCACTTGTACGGCCCAATCCACAAACCATTGTCTGGCCTGTCCACTAAATGACTTGCTAATGCCCTTTTTGCAGATAACTGTCTGCCCTTTACAGCCAAAAACCCAGGGAGGATGTTCCCTGATTCCCCCTTTAATCTTGTACATTCATAAGGAATTTGTAATAAATTCTACTACACACTTCTACTGGCACGAGACGAGAGATAGGGCAAAGGATGATGCACTCACACATACGCTTTTTATTATATAGTTGAAGGTGAAAGTAGATTGTACCCCATAATGCTAGAAAAATATTTGTGCCCTGGGTATACCTGGAACTATAGCAGGGTGACTGTTACCCCAATGTTTCTATATATATCTGTAACCTTGTTTCTATATATCTGTTGTTATGAGCTAAGGGGGCCCAGTCTAAGGTCAGTTAGGGGGAGATTTGGGGTGAGTGCTTATTTGTGTCCTGGGTACCCCTGGAACTATAACAGGGTGACACTTACCCCAATGTTTCTACAGTATATATCTGTAACCTTGTTATGAGCTAAGGGAGCCGAGCCTGAAGGCCTGTTAAGGGGAGATTTGGGGTGAGTGTTTGTGTTCTGGGTACCCCTGGAACTATAGCAGGGTGACTGTTACCCCAATGTTTCTATATATCTGTAACCTTATTAACTAAGGGGGCCCAGCCTGAAGGCCAGTTAGGGGGAGATTTGGGGTGATGCTTATTTGTACCCTGGGTACCCCTGGAACTATAGCAGGGTGACTGTTACCCTAATGTTTCTATATATCTGTAACCTTGTTATGAGCTAAGGGAGCTGAGCCTGAAGGCCTGTTAAGGGGAGATTTGGGGTGAGTGTTTATTTGTGTTCTGGGTACCCCTGGAACTATAGCAGGGTGACTGTTACCCCAATGTTTCTATATATCTGTAACATTGTTATGAGCTAAGGGGGCCCAGCCTGAAGGTCAGTTAGGAGGAGTTTTGTTAATAAAACCAATTCTCCTTATAACTAAGGGGTATTTACCTTTTGGAAGTGAATAGGAAACACTACAATAAAATAAAAACGTCTAGATCCAGACTCTTTCCCGTATCCTGCTCAGAAGTGGATTGTGTGGCATTAAGAGAAATTCACACAATGACTGGGGAGCAGAGGGATGTAGATCCAATCAGCACAATCCAAAAACCGCAGTCGTCACAGTTCCCTGCTTGATGCCCAGTTGTCTGACTGAGGGGGGGGGGGCAGGGAAAGGTAATGACAGTTATATGGTGACTTGTAACTGATAGTGGACAAAGGGCCCTACTGCACACGAGGAAAAATAATACTGTATGTGGCCCAAAGAATGATATAACACACAACAGCACATGACTCACTGAAACTTGTTTATTATAATAAATAATGTACCCCCTGTGGTGAAATATGAGGAACTTGTGCCTCGTGCCCTTTTGTGGCCTCCGTGACTCACAATATCCTTATATTTTACAATAGGGGGAACATTATTCACTATAAAATACAAAAATGACACAGCTAACCCATAACATATATCCATAGACACATTGCTTAGTGATGCTGTGGGTTACAATTGTTGCTTAATAATGTGATTGTGTCAAATATAATATCAGGCTTTTAAGATGGATAAGGCAATTAATAACCCTGCAGTGGGCATCATCTGAGCTTAAGGGTCAGGGCACACGCTCAGATTCGGGGAGATTAGTCACCCAGCGACAAATCTCCTCTTCTTCCGGACGACTAATCTCCCCGAACTGCTTCCCGCCAGCTAGAATGTAAATCGATGGTGGGATGGTAATCGGTGTGCTTCGTTTTCCGAAGTCGCCTCACAAGGAAACTTCAGGCGACTTCGGGAAAACGAAGCGATTCAAATCCCTCCCCACTGGGCGATTTACATTCTAGCCGGCGGGAGGCAGTTCGGGGAGACTAATCGCCCAGAAGAAGAGAAGATTTATCACCGGGCGACTAATCTCCCCGAATCTGAGCGTGTGTTTCTGCCCTAAGTATATTAAATTTACCCATAGAGTTGATATTCAGGGTTGGGGGAAAGTGTATGGGCAGATTCATGATGCAAGAGCTCCCTCTAGTGGAAGATGCTCCATTGACCAGTTTTCCACTGCTTTCTCCATTCATCAGTGCATCTGGGGCATCTTCTGTTTGATCCAGACCAGGCCCGGACTGGCAATCTGTGGGTTCTGGCAAATGCCAGAGGGGCTGCTATATGGTGCCATAGAAAGTCAGTATTTAGTGGGCTGGTGGGGGCTGTTTGGGCCTCTGTGCGGGCTGATTGGGCCTCTGTGTACTTGAAATGCCAGGGCCTATTTTAATTCTCAGTCCAGACCTGATCCAGACTCTCATAAAAATCCAAGAATGGGGGTTCTTGCCTCTTAAATAAAGAATAAAGTGTCTTTTTCTTGCCTCCTGCGGCTGAAATGAAGGAACCCACTACAGAGTTCTGGTCAAATTTCTGGAGGCAAAGCAGCCCCAGCGAGCGCCAAATTTTGCAAGGAAAAAAAGTTTGTCTTTCTGGAAGATGGAAACTTTTAGAAAACGAAAGGGATACAGATCAAGGGATATCGCATGGAAGGGGAAGATGTCAGGATAAAGTGGAAGACAAAAAAGAGATGTTACTGTACAGAGTAAGACTTACCGGCCAAGGACAATATCTAAGGGGCAGATTTATCATGGGTCGAAGTGAAAATTCAAATGAAAAAAATTTGAATTTCAAGCTATTTTTTTGTGTACTTCGTCTAGGGAATAGTCCAAATTCGATTCGAATTTTTTTAAAAAAAAAACATCGAAATTTATCATGTACTGTGTCGTTAAAAATTCGCCTTCAACCATTCGCCTTCTAAAACCTGGCGAATTGCTGTTTTAGCCTCCTAGACCCTATTTGGAATCAATTGGTGGACAATGAAGTTTTTTTTTTTTTTTTTTTTAAACTTTTCGAATTAGATCGAATACGATGTTACTTTGATTTGTACGATTCGAATTCAAATGAAAATGACCTATTCACCCAGGAAAAAAAAAAATTCAAATTTATTTTTCATGATTTTTTTTTAATACATTTCGGTTGGTCGTTTTTTTATGGAAGTTATGGGAGTTAAAAAAAAAAACAAAAAACTCCCATTACTTTCGAAATGGACCCTTGATAAAACTGCCCCTAAATGTTAGAGCTTGGCTCCGGTCATTGGTTCACCTTTGAGTTAACTTTTAGTATGTTATAGAATGGCCAATGCTAAGTCACTTTAATTAAACTTCATTATTTATTTTGTATAGTTTTTGAATTATTCGCCTTCTTCTTTCCAGCTTTTCAGGGGGGGGTCACTGACCCCCATCTAAAAAAACAAAAAATCTGTTGTTATTGCTACTTTTTATCACGCATCCTTCTATTCAGTCCCTCTCCTATTCATTCACTCATTCTACTTCTTACACCAAACACACAACATATCGAGCTGAAGAAACAAACACAACATATTAAAGAGAAATATACCCTATATAAGACTTGGGTTTGATCTATTGTTTTTATTTCTTATGAAGTTGGAAATGTATTCATGTAGGGTGTAGCGTGTCTGTATAACAGCTACCATACTGTTACAATGCAGGTACAGCTGTGCGCCCAGAACATTCCTTCTCTGTATATTTGTATTTATGCAAATATACAGAGAAGGAATGTTCTGGGCACACAATAAGCTATACCCTCATACTGTACTGTCTAAGGGAAACAATATGGCACCTCCTTCCCATATGTATAAATACAAATATACAGAAAAAGAATGTTCTGGGCACACAATAAGCTATACCCTCATACTGTACTGTCTAAAGGAAACAATATGGCACCTCCTTCCCATATGTATGAATACAAATATACAGAGGAATGTTCTGGGCACCCAATAAGCTATAACCTCATACTGTACTGTCTAAGGGAATCAATATGGCACCTCCTTCCCATATGTATAAATACAAATATACAGAGGAATGTTCTGGGCACCCAATAAGCTATAACCTCATACTGTACTGTCTAAGGGAAACAATAAGGCACCTCCTTCTCATATGTATAAATACAAATATACAGAGAAGGAATGTTCTGGGCACACAATAAGCTATACTCTCATACTGTACTGTCTAAGGGAAACAATATGGCACCTCCTTCCCATATGTATAAATACAAATATACAGAGAAGGAATGTTCTGGGCACACAATAAGCTATACCCTCATACTGGACTGTCTAAGGGAAACAATATGGCACCTCCTTCCCATATGTATAAATACAAATATACAGAAAATGAATGTTCTGGGCACACAATACTCTATATACCCTCATATTGTTCACTGTGGTATCTCCCAGCCATATGTATAAACACAAAACCTTATCCCATAGAGTTTGTTTAATAGAAAATAAATAGAGGAAATCCAGAATATATAGGCTTTATATACCTTTTAAAACATACAGAATTTAAGTTTTGGTTGTTGAAAAGAAAGGGAGAAATGTACATCCATAAAAAGGCAGCAAAATGCAAAATAGAGGGAAAGAAAAAAAAAGCAAATATGATTATGATGATGTATAATCTCAGTAAAGGTTGGCGCTATGTAAACAAAGGATAATAATAATAATAATGAAATCTACCATTGTTGCAGAACATTGAGTAGTAGCCCTTTAAGTGAGATTCTATCCATATAAGGTGCAATTTGCTGGCAGCTTTTGGCACAGATTTTCTCTGTACTGTCAAAGAGCAAGAATTGCTGCAGACTGGTGTGCAATTGGTTCACAATATGAGCCTTTCTTAAAGGGGACATATACCTTCTGACACAGTTTAATGAAAAATTGCTCATAGCCCTCCTCTGAGCACTTTTGCAATGCACTTCATCTTCAAGATATTAGCATTTTTTTCCAACTAATATATATATATATATATATATATATATATATATATATATATATATATATATATATATATATATATATATATTTATTTATATATATATATATATATATATATATATATATATATTTACATAAAACAACAGCGCCACCTGTAGTTCATTTCAGCTCAATGAATACAATCAGCTGAAAATTCTTTTCATGAGAAAAGTTTGGTCAGGTTTCTCTGCTTACAACTGACCAGAGAAACCTCAGGTGAATAACTAACTTCATTTTTCTAAGCAAGAAGACTTTCCTTTTTTAATTAATTTTAGCTCACTGTAGTCAGTTATGGTGCATGAACAGCAGGTGACGCTGTGGTTTCAAATACTTTATATCAGTAGTTTAAAAACTGCTACAATCTTTAAAAAAATAGAGCACTCTGGGCAACTTTACAATTATTTTTTGGAGGGTTTACATTTCCTTTAAAATGGAATGCATCTCTTCTTTGGGTACAGGGTATTGCAGTTCCGTGACGGAGTGTAAATATGTTTTAGCACATCAATGTAGTAACACGTGCATGAATGTATTTAAGGTTAATTTTAGGCATGGTCATTACATATGGCTGCCTCCGTAGCATTTTAGAAAATAGATGGCTTCGTCTGGCATTTATAAGGTTAGGCAAGTCATTAAAGGGATACTGACCCTAAAAAAACAAATCTGCAAAATATTATGTGCATACTTGACCTATAGGTAGGGTTGCCACCTGGCTGGTAAAAATGATGGCTGATCCCAATGTTATTAATAGGGAAAACATATAAAATTATAAATATATAGGAAGGCCGGTATTTATTTCCAGAAAAGGTGGCAACCTTAGCTATAGGTAACTGACTTTCCCATACTGAAGGGACTAGTAATGTACAAATATTACAGCACCCTAAAGCTGCCCCACTTGAGGTGGGCGATATTGGGCTGATCCGATAGTGGGTCCTAGGACCCAACAATTGGAACACAAGGAAAAGAATATGGTCAGATGGAGGACCACATCAACGAATCAACATGGTCCTTGATCCGATGGGATTTTTAAACCTGCCTGGTTGACATCTGTCTAACTTTCGGCCACATATCGATCAGGGAAGCCCCTCAGAGGGTCCCATACACGGCTTAATAAGCGACTTAATCTGTCTGGCAGCTTATATCGGCATTTGTATGGGGACCTTAATAGAGAAACATGGGGGGGGGGGAATCAGATAGGTAATGTAAAACAATAATTACTTTTCTGGTAAAATTATAAAGAACATGCAAAGGCAATTTAATGATGGGTGTAAAAAAGGTTTAATTTCTGGTGTTAGTATTTACCTTTAAAGGAGAAGGAAACTACAGATGCATTTTATTGCCAATAGATTAGCTGCAATAGTGCAAGCTAGAATGCTATATTTATTCTAGAAGCTCTCGGTTTGTTTAGGATAGCAGCTGCAGTATTAGCTTGGTGTGACATCACTTCCTGCCTGAGTCTCTCCCTGCTCACAGATTACAGCAGAGTAGAAAGGGGGTAGAGGATCAAACTGAGCATGCTCACGCCCGGGGCAAGGAGGTTTAAGCTGAAAACAGGAAGTCTGATACAGAAGCCCATGAGTACACAATAGAAGGACAGAAATGTGCTGTTTCTTTTGACAGAGGACTCAGAGCAGCATTACTTTGAGGGTTTACTGGTTTATTTATATAGACCTTTCTGATAAAGCTTTCTGGTAAAGCTTAACCTTTCCTTCTCCTTTAAGTTAACTTTTAGTATGTTATAGAATGGCCTAACTAAGAAACTTTTCAGTTGGTTGTCATTAATTATTTCTTACAGTTTTTGAATTATTAGCCTTCTTCTTCTGAACCTTTCCAGCTTTCAAATGGGCGTCGCTGACCCCTTCTACAAAGCAAATGCTCTGTTAGGCTACAAATCACACTCTACATCATATTAAAAGTTACCTCAAAGGTGAACAACTCCTTTAAGTGCCGACTCCTATATCCTGCCTTGCTTTAACACTGTCATGGTGGCCCCCATATGTAATAAACAAGCAAACAAAATAAATGCTGGTAGCCAGGTTAGGCCACGTCTTGTCCGGTTTCTGCTTCTCTGACATGCAAAATGGAATCAGGTCCAGCTCTAGTTTCCACTGTGCATGTTCCTGGCTAGTGAGCAGCAAGAGGGAGCCAAAACCTGGAAGCGACACAGCAAAACATGGTGATCAGAAACCCAAATACACAGCACTGCTTTAAAGGGGAACTAAAGCTGTATTTTGTATACTAAACATAAACGTGAACTTACTGCACCACAAGCCTAATTAAACAAATGATTTATGCTTTCAAAATTGGCCACAGGGGTCACCATCTTGTAACTTTGTTATACATCTTTGCAAGACCAAGACTGTGCACATGCTCAGTGTGATCTGGGCTGCTTAGGCTCATCAATTATCAAAACAGCACAAGTCAAATAATATCTGGCAGGAGCCGATACAGCAAGACTGATTAATAATCAGAATATACAGACTGCACTGGGTCCTGTGTTGTCATGTAATCTAATGTGGATTTTATAGTTTTTGTATTGTTTAATACAAACTTTCTCCAACTCTGCAGAACCAGTGGCTGCAGCAAAATAATCCTCCAAATAAAATCCCAGTTTATCTGTTTAAATCTGGCTCCGTGATCTTTATCCCTGCAGCTGTAGTTGGAAACCGTAAAGGGAATGTAAAGGCAAAAATAAAATCCAATACAAATCTCTACACAGTCGCCAACTGCTCTACCGGGAAACAAACAAAGCTGCTTGAGTTCTGCATGGCTGGGAAGTAAGGCGGGGGCTCCCCCTGCTGTTCATAAGTATAATTGTTTCCCTGCTCAGCAGTTAGGGACCGTCTGACAATTCCTATCCACAGCAGTAAATAAAGGGAGAATTTCACTGCATACAGTCAGGTTTCTTATAAAAAAACAGTACACATTTTTTAATTAAAGTATATTGGAGATGGGTTTATTTTTCATTAAAGAAAGTAAAAATGGGATTTTATTTTTTTGCCTTTACATGCCCTTTAAGAAGTCTTAAGCCATAAGGTGTAAGTCTGTACTGCGGAAGTATGTAATAATGAAGGCTGCGCTATAGGTGATGGGATATTTAATTTAACAACATCTATGAATGTGTCATGAACATGAATGGAACACAAGACATTTACAATTGTAATGTGCTTTGTGGGGTGTACTGACTGCCTCGGAGGTGATAATAAAACACACTGGGTCACTAGTATAAATGCAAAAGGAGATTTACCAAATATCTTTAAATTCTATTGAGCAATGGAAACTTAGGTGGTCATTTAATCATGGTACAAAGTATGCTACTAGTCTATTAACTCATGGCATCTAATCAGCAGGTATTTTGTACTGGCCAACTATTTGAAAGCAATTATGTGATTGGTAGCCAGACCTGACCCTCTTTGTGGCCTATTTCAGACAGCAGGGTTAAAAGGGACAAAGACTAATTACTTCGCTACAATTTGCACCCTTGTTTGCCATTTAAAAGGCAGCATGCCCTAAACTTTGTTACACACAGAATTCACACGCAAAGTGGAATTTCACATTACCGTAAACACTGCTATTTATTTTACACAGTGCTTTGGGGTGAAAAATGAAAGTGTTTTAATAAAAGGTGCAATTTGTTAAATATTACTCATTTACATAAGAGGTACAGATATTTCAGCTCCCTGAAAAACATAAGACATTAACATTGCTCTTAATCAAGGTACCGTTCACAGGCTCAACATGAAACTGCAGCGTTCTTAGGCTGAAGGCATATGAGGCATAGAGCAGTCAGCACCCAAAAGCACCCTGAGCACCTACCTCTGGCTGCAATGAGAACTACACATAGGTGTCATTGCTGGTATTTCTAACCTTTCTAGCACATTTTCATGTTGAGAACCTTTGGACAGTTCCCATTATGGCCAGCAGGGGCAGTTTTAGACACTGTAGGGCTGGAAAATGCCAGCCTAATGCACCTTTAGCCTTAAAGGACAAGTAACAATAAAAATGTAGAAGTAAAAAATGAATTACTGCCTGGACAAAGTTATCTATATTTAATATTTAAAACATCAATAATGCAATAAAATCTCACTTCCGTTCTGGTTTAAAAACAATGTGGCGACCTGCACTTACGTGCGTGCTCTGATGTCCTCCTCGGCTTCTTTTTAAAACCGAGCAGTTACTTGCTGTGCTTTACGAATGATTTCAGCCTGCATTGTTCTCCCTTTTGCTTAGCATGATTTATTTCCCTAAGAGCTGAGAGCAGTAAAAGGAGCAATAGCATGAACATACAGGGGCTCCTTTGTAAACACTGGCCAAATCTGCACATGGGCAGTAACCCATAGCAACCAATCAAATGCTTGCTTTCAGGGTAGGACTCCACGGACGATCCCGCCGCGCTGCACAAAAACGCAGGCGTCACGTCGGATGCGACGGAAATATGGCAAGTAATTCTATTGTCGGATTGTGTCGCAGTGTTGATGCGACACGACTGTTGGATGCAGACGCTGCACGCTATTTCCAATGCGACACGACTGTTGGATGCAGACGCTGCACGCTATTTCCAATGCGACACGACTGTTGGATGCAGACGCTGCACGCTATTTCCGATGCGACGCGACTGTTGGATGCAGACGCTGCACGCTATTTCCGATGCGACACGACTGTCGGATGCAGACGCTGGACCTGTATCAGACAGTCGTGTTGCGTCGCATCAACGATGCAACACGATCTGAGAATAGAATTACTTACCTTATTTCCATCGCATCTGATGTGAAGCCTGCGTTTTTGTTAGGGATGCACCGAATCCACTTTTTTGGATTCAGCCGAACCCCCGAATACCGAACCGAATCCGAACCCTAATTTGCATATGCAAATTAGGGGTGGGAAGGGGAAAACATTTTTTACTTCCTTGTTTTCTGACAAAAAGTCACGCAATTTCCCTCCCTGCCCCTAATTTGCATATGCAAATTAGGATTCGGATCGGCCGGGCAGAAGGATTCAGCCGAATCCGAATCCTGCTGAAAAAGGCCGAATCCTGAACCGAATCCTGGATTCGGTGCATCCCTAGTTTTTGTGCAGCGCATCAGAATCGTCCTTGGAGTCCTGCCCTCAATCTGCAGCTGCCTGTAAAAAGCCAGCCACTGATTGGTTGCTATGGATTACTGCCCAGGTGCAAATTTGCCCAGTGTTTATAAATGAGCCTGACAGACTTTGTCCTGGCTTTTCTTTGGTACTGACAGAGTTATGGGTGACCTGTCTGCTTTTAGAGAAATAAATCAATGAAATGAAGGAGATAAACACGCACCCTCTCTCCAAACCTAAATTCGTCAGGAACGTAAAAAAGACGGAGAAGGCAGGCTGAAAATCAATTCGTTAAGCACAGCAAGTAGCTTCTGGTTTTAAAAAGAAGCCGGCTTGGAGGACGTCGGATCGCTCACGTAAGTGCAGGTCGTCACATCGCCTTTTCAAACCAGACCGGAAATTAAATTTTATTGCATTATTTATGTTTTAAATATTACAGATAGATATCGTTTTCCAGGATGGCAGTATTATTGGAGGGAGAGAGGAATTACTTTTTTACTTATAAGTTTTTTGTGTTACTTGTCCTTTAAGGGTGGAGGCAGACGGGGTTATTAGTTGCCCAGCGACAAATCTTCTCTATTGCGGGCCTTCCCGTCAGCAAGAATATAAATCGCCGGCGGGAATCACTTTGGATTTACGAAGTCACCCGGTTTCCTCATGAGGCAACTTCGGGCGACTTCTGCAATTTCCTCGTGAGGCAACTTCGGGCGACTTCGGCATAAGAAGCCACCCCGCTGGTGATTCGTATTCTTGCCGATGGGAAGCCATTTGGGGAGATTAGTGACCCGCAGTAGAGAAGATTTGTCGCTGGGCGACTAATCTCCCCGGCTGCCAACACCCTAAAGCTACAAAACAAGAAAATGAACCGGGTGGTATTTGGTTTCCACATACACAAACGACCACTCGAATACATTCACAGGTTATATTGAAAGAAGCACCTCATTTCTATTTGTTTTTTTTTTTTAAACATGAGGGAAATATATAAACATATACGAAACGAAAAAAAAGAAAGCACAGAGGAAGCTGTCGGAAGGCTATTGCCAAGTTGCCACCACGGTGGGCGCAGCCTCGCAGGAATTCCTGCGTCCGATCCCGTCTGCAGAAGCTGAGACGGCTCAGTTGTCCGAAACAGAACGCACTAATGCTTCGTTTATCATGGCTTCTTCGTCTGCGCTGTAATCCTTATGGAGAGAGGAAGGGTTTGGTATGAGAGGTTATTGCCTGCCAAATACTACTGTAAGGTTAGTTCATTATAAAATTTCCCACTATTCCAGGATTAACTACAAGGTGCAAAAGCTAACTGGTTGCTATGGGTTACTGTAAGGGATTAACACCCCACACACTGCTACATATCCATTACACATGCAAATTATGGAACCTTAGAACAATTAGAAGCTCATTGGCACATGCATGGCTGGCTCCAGGTCTGAACATACCACAAAGGTGTCATAGGAGAAGCGATGTCTACGATTAATGTGCTCTATGAAGTTGGCGCTCCTGTAAGCTGGATCTCCCCATGGCATGGAGGCACAGATTGGGCAAACCTAAAGGTGGAAGAGTTAAAAAAACCACAGTGGCTTCCTATAGCAACACCAGTTTGACTGTGACTCTAACAACACTCACTTGTTGTCGTTAAATCCAGAGCAATGATCTGAGCAAACTGGATGCAAATACAGCTTTACACAATGCAACACATTATATATATATATATAATTCACCTTAAAATTAGGGTAATTTTTGCCTATTTAAAGTATTACTTAATGTACTATTTTGTTATGGGGGATTAAAGCCTAACTAAAGAATTAAAGCAGAAATGTTCTACATTATGTTTTGTGCTTCTGTACCAGCCCAAGGCAACCACATCCGTTTAGCAGTAAAGATCTGTGTCTCCAAAGATGCCCCAGTAGCTCCCCATCTTCTTTTCTCACTGCACATGCGCTGTGCTGCTGTCACTTACTGAGCTTAGGGAGCCACTCACAATATACAGTACACATAGAATACAAATGTCACTATATAAGGCTGATTAGTAATTAATACAGATAATTACTACATGGCAGCACAGAAACCAGTGCAATTAGCATCAGAATTTAATACTCGGCCCTGTAGCATCATCTTATATAACAGACAGGGAAGCTCTTTTTCTGCCGGATAATTAGTGACGAGCCCTAAGCTTAGCTTCTCAACAGCCAATCAGAGCCCACTGAGCATGTGAGTGTCACAGACACTTTCCAAGCTGGTGACCCCCGTGACAAGTTTGAAGTCCAGGACCTTTGCTGCTATTGAGATGCTGAATTTGTAGGCTGGTGCAATAAGTTCAGTATATAAAATATGGTATTTTTAGCCACATTTATAGGGTTTAGTTCTCCTTTAAATAATAATAACAAATAACGATACCAATAAGATCATTGTTATTTGTAGTGATAACAGTTGTCATCATTGTATACCTAGTGCTATGCCGATAAACAAGGTACGGCAAAACAAATGACACCCTCTAGATAAACTAGAGCCTAGCATGAGCATTCCAGCAGCATCACAGACTGTTTGTGAAAGTGAAAGTCCTGCCGCCGACTCACCACAGGAGTTGGATCCATCATATGTAACCTCTTGCAATGATCCACTAACCCTTCCTGAGAGAGGTTATGTTCATGGCAGTAGGGGCAGGTAAAGGTGAAGCGGTTTGGGACATCACTGCAGGGAGGTAAAAGAAGAAGCAGAATTAACATACAATTAAGGTCCCACATATAACTAGAAAAGGAATGTTCTGGGCACACAATCAGCCACACCTTCTACTGCGTGGATAAGGTACTCACCCAGCTTCCTGGGGCTTGCCCATCTTGACAGACTTAATCCCATTCATGACATATTTTTCATATTTTGAACAAGCGGCCAAGTGCTCTCTCATCTTTGACAGTTTGACCTGTGAGTTGTAATGGACCTAGGTCAGTTCCTACAATAACCACTGAATGCAATTATAACACATCTGCTACACACACCAACCACCTCTGCTGTTGCTGTGACTTTTAGTAAATGGATTTCACATACAACCCCATAGTTATTTTTGGTTACAGAAACCCCATCTATTACGCTTTACTCCCTGTATCAGTAGAGATAGCTAGAATCTCAGCCATAAAGCAGGGCAGGACTGCTGCTTCCAATGGGGATCAGATAGGATCTGTGCAGCCAATGGGACAGAATGCTCTGTTATACAGATAGCTAGAATCTCAGCTGCCATAAAGCAGGGCAGGACTGCTGCTTACAATAGGGATCAGATAGGATCTGTGCAGCCACTGGGACAGAATGTTCTGTTATACAGATAGCTAGAATCTCAGCTGCCATAAAGCAGGACAGGACTGCTGCTTCCAATGTGGATCAGATAGGATCTGTGCAGCCACTGGGACAGAATGCTCTGTTATACAGATAGCTAGAATCTCAGCCATAAAGCAGGGCAGGACTGCTGCTTATAATGGGGATCATTTAGGATCTGTGCAGCCACTGGGACAGAATGCTCTGTTTTACAGATAGCTAGAATCTCAGCCATAAAGCAGGACAGGACTGCTGCTTACAATGGGGATCAGGTAGGATCTGTGCAGACACTGGGACAGAATGCTCTGTTATACAGATAGCTAGAATCTCAGCTGCCATAAAGCAGGGCAGGACTGCTGCTTACAATGGGGATCATTTAGGATCTCTGCAGCCACTGGGACAGAATGCTCTGTTTTACAGATAGCTAGAATCTCAGCCATAAAGCAGGACAGGACTGCTGCTTACAATGGGGATCAGATAGGATCTGTGCAGACACTGGGACAGAATGCTCTGTTATACAGATAGCTAGAATCTCAGCTGCCATAAAGCAGGGCAGGACTGCTGCTTACAATGGGGATCAGATAGGATCTGTGCAGACACTGGGACAGAATGCTCCGTTATACAGATAGCTAGAATCTCAGCTACCATAAAGCAGCGCGTGATGGCATTTTCACTCAAAGGGCTATTCCACACGGGGAGATAGCCACGCGTTTGCGGTCGCGGCGACAAAGCGCCGCAACAGTTTTGTATGGGCGCCTATGTAAAAACGCCTGTGCTAACCACACGAGGCGATGCGCTTTTCAACAGTCGCCTGAAAAAGCCTGGCGAGGCATTTTCAGGCGACTGTTGAAAAGCGCATCGCCTCGTGTGGTTAGCACAGGCGTTTTTACATAGGCGCCCATACAAAACTGTCGCCTGCGCCGGTCGCAGCGCTTTGACGCCGCGACCGCAAACGCGTGGCTATCTCCCCATGTGGACTAGCCCAAAGACAAAATAATGCAGGCACAGAGATTAAGCCAGGGCCTGAAAGAGATATGTGCGAAAATATACACCAGGATAACTTTGCCTTAAACATAAATAACACATTTGCACTGCTTTTAAGCAAGGAACAACATTGCCTGTTTTTAGATGCAAAGTCCTCATTTTTATTCTTTTAGTAATACACTCTAAGCTGGGCTTTCCCTGTGGGAAAAAGGAAATTGCTAACTATTGCAGGGAAAATCCAAGACTCCTGAGCTCTTTCACGTTTTTAATCAATACCATATAATGAGTCACAGGTGGTGCAGGGGAATTTAATACCGACACTGCTGCTAAATGTGGCAGACTCGCTACTATGAGGTGTATAAGAACACACGTTATTTTTACTTTATAGGCCTTATTTATTCATAATAGGTGCCTGTAACCCTTCCTCTATTTTGAGAAGCCCATATAACCTCAAATTTCCTTGCAGGATTTATATAGGGTAATAACTATGCTAAAATTATTATAAGGTATCCCTCTATACATGATATGCTAGTAATGGGGAATAATTATGCTGCCATAGTTTTATGGGATCTCTCTGTACAGACTATGAGCAAACTTAGGGGCTGTTCCTGCTGAATTGTGCTTAGTACAGGGGAATACCTATGCTGCCATAGTTTTATGGGCTCTCTCTGTACAGACTATGAGCAAACTTAGGGGACTGTTCCTGCTGAATTGTGCTTAGTACAGGGGAATGCCTATGCTGCCATAGTTTTATGGGATCTCTCTGTACAGACTATGAGCAAACTTAGGGGACTGTTCCTGCTGAATTGTGCTTAGTACAGGGGAATGCCTATGCTGCCATAGTTTTATGGGCTCTCTCTGTACAGACTATGAGCAAACTTAGGGGACTGTTCCTGCTGAATTGTGCTTAGTACAGGGGAATGCCTATGCTGCCATAGTTTTATGGGCTCTCTCTGTACAGACTATGAGCAAACTTAGGGACTGTTCCTGCTGAATTGTGCTTAGTACAGGGCAATACCTATGCTGCCATAGTTTTATGGGATCTCTCTGTACAGACTATGAGCAAACTTAGGGGACTGTTCCTGCTGAATTGTGCTTAGTACAGGGGAATGCCTATGAGCAAACACAGGAGACTCCCTTTCACTTACTTTTTTATTGCAGCCTTTGCACGATTCCTCAATCTTTTCCATTTGATATATCAAATCCATGGCGCAGCTCTCAGTCTTTAGCTTTCTCCGGCACACGCCGCACATGAAGTTTTTGTTATATGTGCACTGATGCAGACACGACGCACAGAATCTGGAGGAATATGGGAGGGAATAAAAGCCAGAAGTTACAGTCCTGATTTTATAAAACAATCTTTGAATCCCAGCATCTTTGTGCCAGCTGGAAGCAATCCATGGAAGTTGTCTCATGCCAGTTGGGACACTATAACTTTCATATGGGTGCAAAGTGCTGATGGGAAAATAAAAGGTTGCACAGCATGGTTACTTTCCTTGTCCTTTAAATTAAAGTGATTGTGGTGGGTAGCACTTACTTTATGAGTCGCACAAAAAGTTGAACAAACTGCTCTCTGACTTTTTTTTATATTGAAATAATCATGGGTAAAAAAAAAACTAAAAAAATAACCTACAGCATGTTAAGGGTTAATTCTAGCCATGGGGGCAGCCATTCAAGCACAGTATACACAGTAGATAACAGATAAGTACTACTATAGTTTATATAAACAAGCTGCTGTGTAGCCATGGGGGCAGCCATTCAAGCACAGTATACACAGTAGATAACAGATAAGTACTACTATAGTTTACATAAACAAGCTGATGTGTAGCCATGGGGGCAGCCATTCAAGCACAGGATACACAGTAGATAACAGATAAGTACTACTATAGTTTATATAAACAAGCTGCTGTGTAGCCATGGGGGCAGCCATTCCAGCACAGGATACACAGTAGATAACAGATAAGTACTACTATAGTTTATATAAACAAGCTGCTGTGTAGCCATGGGGGCAGCCATTCAAGCACAGGATACACAGTAGATAACAGATAAGTACTACTATAGTTTATATAAACAAGCTGCTGTTTATATAAATTAATTGGATTAGACTTTATGTTGCTAAACTGCCTGTTTTTTTTTATCTTTCAGAAGTTATTCACATACGAAGAATCTATGTCATGCAACTCAATATGAACGGAGAACGAGAAATGAAAGTAAAAGAGATAGTGTTTTCCAGACCCTTGATTTCACTTTTCGCCTAATCCGTGGCATTTAATTATGGATCGGGTGGTTTCCTTAAATGGAAATGACCCAGCAGAGATTCTAAAAAGGGGGGCAGGGGACATGGGATGAGCCATGACTAAATAAAACACTAGTGTAACCACAACATAGAACTTGTCTATATCATTCAAATGTAAATGTCATCAAAGAAATGCAGATCCTCGGCCTACACCCTCTGTCAGCACTGATTACGTGGGAGGAGATGGGAGTTGTAGTTCAACAACATCCGGGGATGCATGGTTAAAGGGGTGGTTTATTTTTACTATGTTATATAATGGCTAATTCTAAGAAACTGTTCAATTGGTCTTTTATGGTTTATAACAATTGTAAGATATCATAAAAACAACATTGTGTTATACATTATGACCTTACAATAAAGTTTTATATTTCCATTACATACATTGCTTGTTATTCAATTATATAACCCTAGTCTTAGTCAGTAATCCTAGTCTAAATGTCATTTACCATTATGTCTATGTAACAATTCTAACAACTGGTCGACAGAACCCAATATTTAGCACTGTAACAATTCCTTACACTAGAGGGTAATTTAAAGGGTAACTAACTAAACACTTAAAAGAACTCCTGGGCTGTCCGTCCCATACCTATATTCCAACCAGGGGGTCCAAACCTGTAAACATTTTTGGTGGGAATCCATTAGAATACTGGACATTTTCTCCTGGACCATAATCCAATCTAACTTGGTTTTAGTTGCATCAAAAGGGATTGATTTTGTTTTCCATGCTTTGGCAATAGTCACAGCAGTCATTATAGAGTGAAATAGTTGAAGTTGGCTATGTTAATGAGTCTGGTTTTCTACATAGAAGAGCAATACAAGCGTGTTTAGAAACATTAAAGATTGAAAAAATAATATTATATATCATAGTCCAATATCTTTGGACTATTGGACATTGACACCAAACATGATACATAGGGGGAAATTTACTAAAGGGCGAAGTGGCTAACGCTAGCGAAATTTCCTATTTAAAGGGTGATAGACTGAAAAAGATTGTAAATTTTTTTTTCGGGTATCCTCCTTCCCCCCTACATTTGCTAACATATGGCACCTAAACTATACTGTGGGCACATTTGTAGGGCAATTTTATTAAGGTTCCCTGGCCTTGTGTAGTGTAATGTATTTGCTGCAGCATATATGGCCATTGTACTTTAACTGCACGCTGTATGCTAATGAGCCAACGCTAGCATAACTTCGAACTGCTGAGCGTAATTTCGCCAGCGTTCGGTACTCTGTGCGCAACTTCGGATCTTCGTGAATTAGCGTTATCCAGGCAAATTTACGCCTGGCGAAGTGTTGCGATGTGCGCGAAGCCATCGCTGGCGAATTTTCGCCTGTTAGTGAATTTGCCCCATAGTCTCTCTGTGACCACAGTCTGTCATTTGCTGTAGGTATAAATTGAGAAATACGGGTTTGGACCAAATACCACCTAAATAAAACCTTATAATTGGCTTCTAATAATGACACGTTCCTAGAAGATCTTCTCACGTTATTCCAAATAATTCATTTGATAATCCATTTCCTTTTGCCATGCTTATACATAAGAAATCTGTCGGCTATCAGTTATTTTGAAGAACAGGATTGAAATAACTTTACGTGCTTTAGGAGCTTTACAGCACCAACATTCAAAAAAGTTTTGGGTACCACCCCACCCCACCTTATTATTTACCTCAAAATAAAAAAATTTTGGCACCGGTCCCCGGTCCAAATAAGGTTGGGGACCCCTGTTCTAAACCTTTCGCTTTGCGGGATCTTATATTTCTCTATCAATTCCTGGGGAGTATATGGGCCACATAATGAAAACAATTGTCCATTTGTCAAAATGTTCTGATCAATCCACCATTGAAAAAGTAAACGGAATTGGCCTGGGGGAAACATGGGATTACCCGATTTAAGGCTCTATCGGTCACACATACCATCCCATATTTTCAAAGTATGTTGCATTACATGTTTTTTTTTTTATTTCCCTTCTTCTTCTGGATCTTTCCAGCTTTCAAATGGGGGTCGCTGACCCCTTCTAAAAAAAACCCCAAATGCTCTGTAAGGCTACAAATGTATTATTACTACTTTGAATTAGTCCTGTTGCTGTTTAGATCCTCTCCTATTTATATTCAAGTCTCTCTTTCATATCAAGGCACGGTTGCTAGGGTAATTTGGACCCCAGCAACCAGACTGATGACATTGCAAACTGGAGATCTGCTGAATAAAAAAGCTAAATGACTCAAAACCCACAAAAAAATGAAAACCAATGGGGAATTGACTCAGACTATCCCTCTCTACATTATACTAACAGTTAACAGTGAACAACCCCTTTAAAGATGCAGCTTCTAGTCTAAATGGGATTCTGGGAGTTGTAGTTTATCCCCTGTACAAAAGGATAAAAGATTGAATATCCCTGATCGCCACCATATCTCCCTGTGAGATCTTATACACAGCAGCTTAGGGAAGCCACACAGGCACTTACACATGTCCGCAGACCATTCTGACGGGAGTCTGGAAGAGATCCAGGCAGATGGGGCAGGTGTATTTCTCGAAAATGTCATTGTCCTGGGCTGCCCCGGAGCTGCACTGCTGCTGCTGCCCCGCCATCAAATAATTATTTTCCCTTCTTTAGTTCCCCTATCACTTCCTCAAACACAAGCGTTCCAAGCCTCGTTGTGACGTTAACATGTGATCTGAACAGCCTATCGGCTGAGAGAGGGTGGGACGAGACATAGCTGTTTGCTTTCCTGCTCTCTTGTTATGTGACTGTACCACTAGTTATCCACTGCGACTAGTAATTAGGGTTGGCACCTTTTCTAAAAAAAAAATAAAACTGGTTCTGTGTGTCAGTGCTAGTTGTACAGCTGCCACTAGAGACATATTAGTTATGTGTTAATATTCTTAGTCACTGTATGACTGACTGTGTCAACATACCTCCCAACATTTTGGAAGTAAAAAGAGGGACAAAAATTTTTTTTCCGCACATAGTGCAGCAATTTTTTTGACCACACCCCTTTCTGTGGCCACCCCCCCTAATTACCATGTTGTTTTACAAAATTTGTCAGGTTATGAAAGTTTGAAAATATTTCTCCTTATCTAAACTGTGTTTTTGTGTCTCAAAATTGTTACAAAGTATCTTATTTGCACCTGTTAGGTGTTCTTGGCTCTCTGCTAAAAGCCAATTAAGTGAGAAACTTTGTTTCTTTTTCTGGCTGTTCAGTGCATAGTAAAGAGGGACTTTCCAGGACAAATGAGGGACTGTGGATTGAGCTGTCAAAAGAGGGACTGTCCCTCCGAAAAAGGGACAGTTGGGAGGTATGTGTCAATGCTTTCAACTAGGGATGCACCGAATCCAGAATTTGGTTAGGGATTCTGCTTTTTTCAGCAGACGTCGGATTCGGCCAAATCCTTCTGCCTGGCAGAACAGAATCCTAATTTGCATATGCAAATTAGGAGCAGGGAGGGAAATCGCGTGACTTTTTGTCACAAAAGAAGGAAGTAAAAAATGTTTTTCCCTTCCCACCTAGGGTTATTAATTATTAACATGTATTTATATAGCGCCAACATATTGCGTAGCACTGTAAAGAAAATGTGATTATACAACTAAATCACATGAATTCCATACATAGAACATGGAGTTACATACGTCACAATCAATACCGGTACCCAAGGGGGAGGAAGGCCCTATGCAAAAGAGCTTACACTCTAAAGGGAAGGGAGTAATACACAAGGTGTGGGAGTGGGCAAGATCGAATTAAGTGGGTGAGAAATGTGGTACTGTATGTGGTGCGTTTGGTAGTTAAGCAGAGTGAGGGTAGGCTTCTCAAAAGAAGTGCGTTTTAAGAGATTTCTTGAAAGCAGAAAGGTTGGGAGAAAGTCGGACAGACCGTGGGAGAGAGTTCCAGAGGAGGGGCGCATCCCTTGCAAAGTCTTGAATGGGAGCATATGAGGAGGTAATGAGAGAAGAGTTGAGTAGCAGGTCAGTAGAGGAGCGTAGTATGCAGTTGGGTGAGTATATAGAGATGAGATCAGAGATGTAGGGTGGGGCAGAGTTATGAAGTGCTTTGAATGTCAGGGTCATTAATTTGAAATTGATTCTGAAAGGTAGCGGAAGCCAGTGCAGGGATTGACAGAATGGTGTGGCAGAGTTGCCACCTTTTCCGGAAAAAAATACCGGCCTTCCTATCTATTTATCTTTTTTCCCTATTAATAACATTGGGATCAACCATCATTTTTACTAGCCAGGCCAGTAAAATACCGGGCAGGTGGCAACCCTATCCCCACCCCTAATTTGCATATGCAAATTAGGGTTCGGTTCGGTATTCTGCCGAATCTTTTGCGTACGATTCGGGGGTTCGGCCAAATCCAAAATAGTGGATTTGCTGCATCCCTACTGTCAACAAATGCAAAAAAAAAAGTTTTTCCTGTGAAAAATGTTCTCATGGAAGAAAAAATGAAAAAAAAAATAGAATTCTCCTGACGTAAAATTTGTCATGGGAAGCCATTATAATGAAAAAAGTTGCTAAAAAAATAAAGAACAGGCTCGCTACATACGTGCCATTCCATTAATTTCCATTCAGATACCTGCTGATGGATTGCAATGAGTTCTCAAATGTTTGGGGAGGCGGCAGTGTCATGAATATGAAGGAAATGATATACTGTTTATACTGTGTTCAATTGTAGTCACTTAAAATGTACTAATAACGAGATCTACGCTGCAGTTAGGGTTGCCACAGGGCTGGATTTTACTGGCCTGGTCAGTAAAAATGATGCTTGATGCCAATGTTATTAATAGGAAAAAATGGCAAGAATATAGGAAGGCTGGTATTTTTCCCCAGAATAGGTGGCAACCCTAGCTGTAGTAGTTTAGTGGCACTACGAGTTCTGGTAGTACTAGTTATCTCCAGTTCCAGACTGCCATTCACAATAGGCTCTGGCATTCCAATACACAGAGGCCCAAGCAACCCCCCACCAGCCCAATAAATAGTGACTGTCTATGGAAACTAACAGCAACCCCTCTGGCATTTGCCAGAACCCACAGATTGCCAGTCCGGGCCTGGTTATCTCCACCGTTTAATTTATGGTGATGCAGCCAATATCAGTCTTTTTATGACTATAGTGAAGCAGCCTTAATTACTAGAACTAGTTACTTAGGTACTAGAAGCCTGTAGCCAGTCATAGCTGCCCGTTGTTGGGTTCTATTTGTAAAGTTCCTAGGTGCCTAATTCTAATTATTATTACTGGTTTTGACTCTTGCCTGCCTTTTTGACTATTCTGATCCTCTCCAATCCTGACCTTTGCCTGCCTGATTTCTCTGACTTCTCCAATCCTGATCCTGCCTGCTTGTGACTACTCTGACCTCTCCAATCCGACCTTTGCCTGTCCACTGACTAGTCTACACTCTCCTATCCTGATTCTGGCCTGTCTAACGTTCTCTGCTTGTGCTGGCCCGGCCCACCTGTTCCTGGTGTGTTCTTCCTTCCAGTATCCTGGTGAGACGATCGTGCCCTTTTGCTCGTCCAGAACCGTTAGCTGTGCTCCTCTCTCAAATAACCTGGTGGCATCTGATTAGCCAAGGGCTCCTCCAGAGATGAAAGGCGGCGGTTAGAGGCAGAAGTGAGAGCCGAGACCAGGGAGCTTAGCTTGGGTTCTGGATATAGGGTGCCGAATGTGACAGTTTTTGTTATAGGCACATTAGATTATATGTTCTACTGGGGTAGGGAGTGATGTAAATGTTGTATATTCTTCATAAAGTGCTGCAGGATATGACAGTGCTATATAAATAACAGGAAATAAATATATTAACATAAAGGAGTAGTCTATAACATGCGTATAAATATATTCTGGATATAACATCGTTAGTACATTATTTCTGATTAAGAAATTTAATTTTTAAAACTCAAAATTTTGCACTTATTACATAAATAAATAAATACTATCACTTAGCAAAACCATCTATTTTATTTCTCTGTGCTAATTAAATCCATAGGTTTATTGCTCTTATTGATCAGTTTTGACACAGGGCAGTCCCTCTGAGGCCTAGGCCAAAATTCAGCCTAACAAATTGCAGTTCTAGCGTGGACCTCATTGTGAATAACTGGGGAAAACCAAATGTAAATATCCTGACAGCTAAGGGTTGGGGAAACCCAGAAGGACTTTTGTTTGAACACGCATGCTCACCATGGCTGATATTATTTACTTACGCCACCCTGTTTCCTGATATGAATATGCCTGTTTGCTTTAGATTGTCGTTCTTAGATACATCAGCATATATATATCAGCATCAGAATGGTGCCTTAAAGGAACAGTAACACCAAAAAACGAAAGTGTTTTAAAGTAATGAAAATATCATGTACTGCTGCCCTGCACTGGTAAAACTGATCTGTTTGCTTCAGAAACACTACTATAGTTCATATAAACAAGCTGCTGTGTAGCAATGGCGGAAATTGAAAAACGGCTATATGGCACAGGTTAACGAATGGATAACAGATAACACCATTAGACAGACAGAGCTTATTTGCTATCTGCTGTGTAACCTGAGCCTTTTCTCCTCTGAATGGCTGCCCCCATTGCTACACAGCAGCTTATTTATATAAACAATAGTAGTGTTTCTGAAGCAAACACATCAGTTTTACCAGTGCAGGGCAACACTGTATTATATTTTCATTAATTTAAAACACTTTTATTTTTTGACGTTACTGTTACTTTAAGGTGACTACCATTAGTCATTGTTTTAATGTCTACTTTATTACACTTTTAATATGATTATCAATGAGCATTTTCTGACCATTTTGGCTGCACTTTCAAAATGAAAAAATGGCATCCCTTTACCAGCCATAATATTTGAAATCCTAAATACAGTGTATAACATACTATCTGCAAGGTGTTTGTATGTTTTTGTGGGTTTCTTCTGGGTACTCTGGTTTCCTCCACACTCCAAACACATACAGGCAGGTTAATTGGCTTCTGATAAAACTGTCAGTAGCATTTTCTGACCATTTTGGCTGCACTCTGGAAAAATGTTGTACATGCATTTAACTGTCTTCATTTCAGCTATAATGGTGGTTAATTCTGAATTATTTGCTGAGACCCTCAGATTTTTATCACCATCATGTATATATTCAAGAGAGAGGGAAGCATTAGAAATGTCAGAAATTCCATTGTCTTTTTTTTTTAATAAGGTGTTTGTTTATCCTTTAAATATATATTCCAGTTTGATAAGATTCTTTAATATGTCACTTAATTTGAAATAATCTGCTCAAGTATTCATTTTGGGGGTATATTTTTCCTTTAAGGGGGTGTCAGCCATTCAGGTAGTGCTAGAGACAAGGACAGAAGTTCTGTCCTGCAGGGAAAAGATAACAGCAACGGTTCTACTTGAGTCGAGTGTGGAATCCATAATTGTGTATATGAATTAGGGATGCACCGAATCCACTAGTTTGGATTCGGCAGAACCCCCAAATCCTTTGTGAAAGATTCGGCCAAATACCGAACTGAATCCTAATTTGTATATGCAAATAAGGGGTGGGAAGGGGAAATTTTTTTTATTTCCTTCTACTCATTACTTCCTTGTTTTGTGACAAAAAGTCACAAGATTTCTCTCCCCGCCCCTAATTTGTTTATGCAGATTAGGATTCACTTTAGCTGGGCAGAAGGATTCGTTTGAGACATGGATTTGTAAGCATGAAGGGGTTTGCAGTGTGTCACTCATTAAATACTATGGGGCCCACAATATATCATGAGATTTGGGGGTCATGTTGTGTCTTTGTCCCCATAAATAAAAGATTGTGCTTTTGTTAAAGGAAAACTATACCCTCAAAATGAACACTTACGGGCAGATTTACATAGGGTCGAATATCAAGGGTTAATTAACCCTCGATATTCGACTGCCGAATGTAAATCCTTCGACTCCGAATATCGAAGTCGAAGGATTTAGCACAAATAGTTTGATCAAACAATCGAACGAAAAATCTTTCGATCGAACAATTAAATGCTTAGAATCGTTCGATTTGAAGGATTTTAATCCATCGATCGAATGATTTTTCTTCGACCTAAAAATTTATAGAAAGCCTATGGGGACCTTCCCCATAGGCTACCATGGCACCTCGGTAGGTTTTAGGTGGCGAAGTAGGGGGGTCAAAGTTTTTTTTTAAAGAGACAGTACTTCGACTATCGAATGGTCGAATGATTTTGATTCAAAGTCAAAGTCGTAGTCGATGGTCAAAGTAGCCAATTCGATGGTCGAAGTAGCCAAAAAAAAACATTTGAAATTCGAAGTTCCTTCACTCAAAGTAAGTAAATGGGCCCCTTACGCAACAGATAGTTTACATCATATTAAGTGGCATATTTAGGAATCTTAGCAAACTGGAATATATATTTTATAAGTAAATCTTGCCCTTTTACATCTCTTGCCTTGAACCACCATTTCGTGATGGTCTGTGTTTTGCCTCAGAAATCACCTGACCAGAAATACTACAACGCTAACTGTAACAGGAAGAAGTGTTGAAGCAAAAGACAGAACTCTGTCTGTTAATTGGCTCATGTGACCTAACATGTATGGTTTGTTTCTGTGCACCGTGAATCATACAATCCTAGGAGGCGGCCCCTATTTTTTAAAACGGCAGTTTTCTATTTAGGATAGACGTACTACTAAAAAAGTATATTATCATGAAAATAGTTTATTTACATGAAGCAGGGTTTTACACGTGAGCTGTTTTATGCAATATCTTTTTATAGAGACCAACATTGTTTGGGGAGGTATAGTTTTCCTTTAATCTGTGTTGCGTTTTTGGGACTGTGACTGCAATGGACAGCGCATACCATACCTGTATTACATGTATTAAATGTACCTGAGGCCGTAAAGTTTAGAATGAGAACAGGATAAGGAAGTGGAATCCTAAAAACTCATTTTATAGAATTGTGTATTTAAATTGCATATTTATTATGCAATATCACATAAAAAATAACTCAATTTTGGGAAAAAATGTTTATTAGGCTGCTCCCTAACACAAGTCAGTTTTGAATGACTCAAAGAGCAGTATGTGACCCTTAGGGACTGGCCACTGGCTCTGGCATTAGCAACTGAGACAGACACTCAGGGTCCCTGCTTGTGACAGGACCATTAAGCATTCAGCTGCCTAATGTCTGGACAAACAGTGACGTTGTTACGCGGCTCTGCTTCTGATTGGACAATCGCTTACATCCCTCAAACTCGCTGAAGGCGCGCGCTCAGGTGCCGGGTTGGTTACGTGCGCGGTCTGTGCCTGCGCTCTGACGTCAGGAGAAGGAGGAAGTCAAGCGTTGTTCCATAATGGCGGCAGGGAAAAGGAAGCTGCGGTTCGGGATGTGAAGGAGAGCGGCTTTTCCTCGCTTGCTCGGCCTGGGTGCGTATATGGTATGGCGAGGGGTTATAGCTTAATCGTTCAGCTGTGTGTGAGCCCAGGAACTGATCATCTCCTCATAGGAGGAACCACCCTGGCAATGATTGATTGGTTATAGTGGGCTGACACCTGCAGCTACCTGTCCTGCCACTGGCTCCCACACTGCATGGCAACCTGAGAAGCAAAGTGGCTGTAACAGCAGTTATACTCTTAGTCTCCCACTGGCACTTACACTCAAATGGGCTATCAGCAATACTGGCTTATTGGCTCTGCCTATTGGAACTGTGGGAAATGCAGGATTCTTACAGCTTAGGGGCCCCAGTCTGAAGGCCAGTTAGGGGGAGATTTGTGTGTTTATTTGTACCCTGGGTACCCCTGGAACTATAGCAGGGTGACTGTTACCCCAATGTTTCTATATATCTGTAACCTTGTTATGAGCTAAGGGGGCCCAGTCTGAAGGCCAGTTAGGGGGAGATTTGTGTGTTTATTTGTACCCTGGGTACCCCTGGAACTATAGCAGGGTGACTGTTACCCCAATGTTTCTATATATCTGTAACCTTGTTATGAGCTAAGGGGGCCCAGCCTGAAGGCCAGTTAGGGGGAGATTTGGGGTGAGTGCTTATTTGTACCCTGGGTACCCCTGGAACTATAGCAGGGTGACTGTTACCCCAATGTCTCTATATATATGTAACCTTGTTATGAGCTAAGGGGGCCCAGTCTGAAGGCCAGTTAGGGGGAGATTTGGGGTGAGTGCTTATTTGTACCCTGGGTACCCCTGGAACTATAGCAGGGTGACTGTTACCCCAATGTTTCTATATATCTGTAACCTTGTTATGAGCTAAGGGGGCCCAGCCTGAAGGCCAGTTAGGGGGAGATTTGGGGTGAGTGCTTATTTGTGCCCTGGGTACCCCTGAACTATAGCAGGGTGACTGTTACCCCAATATTTTCTTTATATCTGTAACCTTGTTATGAACTAAGGGGGCCCAGCCTGAATACTAGTAAGGGTGAGATTTGAGGTGAGAGCTTATTCGTGTCCTGGGTATCCCTGCAACTTTAGCAACAAGACTTAATCCAATGTCCCTTTATATCTGTAATCTGAAGCTCCAGCTCTCAGCATCCACTGCCAATCCTGCAGATTGTCCAGGTTTGACCTGCCTCTTTATGGATATATCGAGGATTGTTTATGCTTACTGATAAAATGATCATCTTTTTAAGTATTTTTGTATTTTAAACCTGCAGAAGTGATGATCGCCAGTTCCCATTCCAGCTGTTGCTCATTCACTGCTCACAGAGGGGCTGTTGGAAGACTGTGGGTTTATAGATGTGCAAAAGTCAGATGTCCTAGATAGGGAGGCACCAAGTCCACTATTTTGGATTCAGCTGAAACCCCAAATCCTTTGCGAAAAGATAATAAATAGATAAATAATTTGCATATGCAAATTGGGATGGGAAGAGGAAAACATTTTTTACTTCCTTGTTTTGTGACAAAGTCATGCACTTTCCCTCCCCACATATGCAAATTCGGATTCAGCCCGAAGTCGAATCCTGCTGAAAAAAGCCGAATCCTGGATTTGGTGCATCCCTAGTCCTAGATTAGCCCAAAGTTTCCCAAACTTTCTGAGCGTTTTCTGGGGAAAAGGGAATGTTTTCTCACGTGGACTGCTTATGCCTTTTTTAATTTTACATAAGGGAATTTAAATACCGGCAGCAAGGAAATGTGAGAAACTAATCACATTTATCCTTTGGGGTACCGGACTTGAGGTGGGGAAATTTGGGAACACTCTGAAGTTGTAACCTACAGCAACTGTAGGAAGACTACTGAAAACACACTGGCTTGGTGAATTTCCCAACATTTTTAGTGATTTTACACACTAATTTACAATAATGTAATTTGTAATAATGGGTCATTACCCGAACACCAATTAGATATTTTATTATCTCTACAGGTGTGTTGTCCAAGTTATTGGGAAACATGATGCAAAATTGGAGAGTCATTCAAATAATTAAAGGGGTTGTTCACCTTTAAGTTAACTTTTAGTATGTTATAAAATGGCCAATACTAAGCAACTTTTCTCCTCATTATTTATTATAGTTTTTCAATTTTGCCTTCTCCTTCTGACTCTTTCCAGCCTTCAAATGGGGGTCACTGACCCCATCTTAAAACAAATGTTCTGTAAGGCTACACATTTATTGTTATTGCTACTTTTTATTACTCGTCGTTCTACTCAGGCCTCTCCTATTCATATTCCAGTCTCTTATCCACATCAATGCATGGTTGCTAGGGTAATTGGGAACCTAGCAACATGATTGCTGAAACTCCAAACTGGAGAGCTGCTGAATACTCAAAAACCACACACAATAAAAAATTAAAACCAATTGCAAATTGTCAGAATAACGCTCTCTACATCATACTAAAAGTTGATTTAAAGGTGAACCACCCCTTTTAAATGCAACTCTTTAATATTCTTCTTTGTGTAATGCCAACATATTCCACACTGCGTCACAAGTTACACATCATTCAAACTTGCCTTGTTTGGACCGTTTTATTCAAACGTTGGTTATATAATTAAAGGACGCCCTCTTTGGAAAGCTGCAGAACACTGTACTAGATATTGCATAAAAGCATATTTTTCCATTGCATTGGGTTTTTCTTTGATTGCAGTGTTTTATGCTTGAATGTCTTTGTGTCAGCACAGCGATGCATATTACTTTTTTCAGCCCTGCTGAATTAACCTTTTAAACGAGGGACAGCTCACCAACTAAAGGAATTCCCAGAAGAAAGTGACAAATGTTCATTTGCCCTGCTGCATTTTTCAGTGCTGTGTCATCTTGCAGAAAATAACACATAAAGCCAAAACTACTTTGGACAGAAAAGCACCCAAACCTTTTAAAATGAACAATTTACAGTTAAAGGGATGTTACGTGTTGTAGGTTCATGGTAAACAACTCCTATCTGATATGTATTAAAAGGAGCAGTAATCCTGCTGAAATTCTAGCTATCTGTATAACAGAGCATTCTGTCCCAGTGGCTGCACAGATCCTATCGGATCCCCATTGTAAGCAGCAGTCCTGTCCTGCTTTATGGCTGAGATTCTAGCTATCTGTATAGCAGAGCATTCTGTCCCAGTGGATGCACAGATCCTATCTGATCCCCATTGTAAGCAGCAGTCCTGTCCTGCTTTATGGCTGAGATTCTAGCTATCTGTATAACAGAGCATTCTGTCCTAGTGGCTGCACAGATCCTATCTGATCCCCATTGTAAGCAGCAGCCCTGTCCTGCTTTATGGCAGCTGAGATTCTAGCTATCTGTATAACAGAACATTCTGTCCCAGTGGCTGCACAGATCCTATATGATCCCCATTGTAAGCAGCAGTCCTGTCCTGCTTTATGGCAGCTGAGATTCTAGCTATCTGTATAACAGAACATTCTGTCCCAGTGGATGCACAGATCCTATCTGATCCCCATTGTAAGCAGCAGTCCTGTCCTGCTTTATGGCTGAGATTCTAGCTATCTGTATAACAGAGCATTCTGTCCTAGTGGCTGCACAGATCCTATCTGATCCCCATTGTAAGCAGCAGCCCTGTCCTGCTTTATGGCTGAGATTCTAGCTATCTGTATAGCAGAGCATTCTGTCCCAGTGGCTGCACAGATCCTATCTGATCCCCATTGTAAGCAGCAGTCCTGTCCTGCTTTATGGCAGCTGAGATTCTAGCTATCTGTATAACAGAACATTCTGTCCCAGTGGATGCACAGATCCTATCTGATCCCCATTGTAAGCAGCAGTCCTGTCCTGCTTTATGGCTGAGATTCTAGCTATCTGTATAACAGAGCATTCTGTCCTAGTGGCTGCACAGATCCTATCTGATCCCCATTGTAAGCAGCAGCCCTGTCCTGCTTTATGGCAGCTGAGATTCTAGCTATCTGTATAACAGAACATTCTGTCCCAGTGGCTGCACAGATCCTATCTGATCCCCATTGTAAGCAGCAGCCCTGTCCTGCTTTATGGCAGCTGAGATTCTAGCTATCTGTATAACAGAGCATTCTGTCCCAGTGGCTGCACAGATCCTATCTGATCCCCATTGTAAGCAGCAGCCCTGTCCTGCTTTATGGCAGCTGAGATTCTAGCTATCTGTATAACAGAACATTCTGTCCCAGTGGCTGCACAGATCCTATCTGATCCCCATTGTAAGCAGCAGTCCTGTCCTGCTTTATGGCAGCTGAGATTCTAGCTATCTGTATAACAGATCATTCTGTCCCAGTGGATGCACAGATCCTATCTGATCCCCATTGTAAGCAGCAGTCCTGTCCTGCTTTATGGCTGAGATTCTAGCTATCTGTATAACAGAGCATTCTGTCCTAGTGGCTGCACAGATCCTATCTGATCCCCATTGTAAGCAGCAGCCCTGTCCTGCTTTATGGCAGCTGAGATTCTAGCTATCTGTATAACAGAACATTCTGTCCCAGTGGCTGCACAGATCCTATCTGATCCCCATTGTAAGCAGCAGTCCTGTCCTGCTTTATGGCAGCTGAGATTCTAGCTATCTGTATAACAGAACATTCTGTCCCAGTGGATGCACAGATCCTATCTGATCCCCATTGTAAGCAGCAGTCCTGTCCTGCTTTATGGCTGAGATTCTAGCTATCTGTATAACAGAGCATTCTGTCCTAGTGGCTGCACAGATCCTATCTGATCCCCATTGTATGCAGCAGTCCTGTCCTGCTTTATGGCAGCTGAGATTCTAGCTATCTGTATAACAGAACATTCTGTCCCAGTGGCTGCACAGATCCTATCTGATCCCCATTATAAGCAGCAGTCCTGCCCTGCTTTATGGCAGCTGAGATTCTTGCTATCTGTATAACAGAAAGATTCTGTCCCATTGGCTGTGCAGATTCTATCTGATCCCCATTTATTATTGTTATTTATGGATATTATACATAATTCAAATCATCCCCGCCTCGTTCAACTTGTCTGTATGTTATTTATTGTGGTAGGAGCAAACCCACACAGACACAAGGAGAACATATAAACTATTATGTTACTAAGGGGCAGTATACAGCTATATTGCACCTTTGCTAGAAATGAAAATAACTAGGCCTTGTGTATTCTGTAAATTAAAAGCAATCTATCTTCTCTTTATTTTGGCCATTAAGCACTAACGGATTTTTTTTTTTTTCTGAACTCACTCCTTCCCTGGGCTCTGTATAAAGAAACCCTTAAGTTACATCCTTTGTTTGGCCTTTGTAATACAGAGCAACTAGTTATATCTGTGCACTGGTATTATTTATCAGCTTCTCCTTTGCTCGGCAGAACTGGAAGCAGTTTATTTTCTAAAAGTAAGTTAGAAAGTGAAAGTGCATTGATGCAGTAAACTGTAAAAATCTGATATTTCTTTGATAAAATTGCTAATACAGGTATGGGACCTGTTATCCAGAATGCACGGGACCTGGGGATTTCTGGATAATGGATCCTTCTGTAATTTGGATCTTCATACCTTAAGTCTAGTAGAAAATTATGTAAACATTAAATAAACCCAATAGGCTGTTTTTGCTTCCAGTAAGGATTAATACTATCTTAATTTGGATCAAGTAAAATAGATTTTTTTTTTGTGGTGAATGAAGTTATTATCTTTTATATAGCACTAAAATATTCTGCAGCAGTGTACAGGCATGGGACCCGTTATCTAAAATGCTCAGGACCTGGGGTTTCCGGCTAATGGATCTTTACGTAATTTGGATCTTTGTACCTTAAGTCTACTAGAAAATAATGTAAACATTAAATAAACCCAATAACCGGTTTTTGCTTCCAATAAGGATTAATTATATCTTAGTTGGGATCAAATACAAGCGACTGTTTTATGATTACAGAGAAAACGGAAATCGTTTTAAAAAAGTTGGATTATTTGAATAAAATGGAGTCAATGGGAGATGGCCTTTCTGCAATTCAGAGCTTTCTGGATAACGGGTTTCCAGATAATTGATCCCATACTTTTACTATACAAAATTAGTAAGGCACAGCTGCAAGATAAAGGATACATGACAATTGTTCCCATAAACACGGCTGCAGAGGAAAATCAGAAAGCCAAATATTTGGGTTTTCTACTCTTGAAAGACTCTTATAACGGAGTCTATGGGAGATGGCCTTTCTGGAATTCTGAGCTTTCTGGATAATGGGATCCAATACATGTAGTATGTACAGTACAAGCCCCCATTCATTGAGCTCATGGTGGGGAAAATTGTGTATTGTGCCTCTTTAAGACTTCTGTGTCCTTTGTGCACATAATTTTAGCTCTACCTCAGTACAGGTATATGATCCCTTATCCGGAAACCCGATATCCAGAAAGCTCCGAATTACAGAATGGCTGTCTCCCATATACTCCATTTTATCCCAATAAATTACAGTTTTAAAAAGTGATTTCCTTTTTCTGTGTAATAATAAAACAGTCGCTTGTACTTGATCCCAACTAAGATATAATTAATCCTTATTGGAAGCAAAACCTATTGGGTTTATATAAATGTTTAAATGAATTTCTAGTAGACTTAAGGTATGAAGACCCAAATTACAGAAATATCCGTTATCCAGAAAACCCCAGGTCCCGAGCATTCTGGAGAACCGTTATGTAGGCAAGCTAATATGCATACAGTAGAATCCCAATTTTACGCTTTTCATGGACCAGGAAAATGTAAAATCAGTAAAATGTATTATGCATAATTTACAGGTGGGACCACAAAACAACAATGTAAAATAAGGGAAAACTTAAAATCAGGGGATGCAAAACTGAGGTCCCACTGTACTTATAGGGATACACTGTACAGGTATGGAACCTGTTATCCAGAATGCTCTGGACCTGGGGTGTTCTGAATAACTGATCTTTCTGTTATTTTGATCTTCATACCATAAAGGGGTTGTTCACTTTAAAAGAACTTTTAGTATGATGTAGAGACAGATATTCTGAGACCATTTGCAATCGGCTTTCATTTTTTATCATGTATTTTTTGTGATTTCGCTTTTTATTCAGCCGCTCTCCAGTTTGCAATTTCAGCCATCTGGTTGCTAGGGTCCAAATTACCATAGCAACCATGCACTGATATGGTTATGAGACTGCAATATGAATAGGAGAGGCCTGAGTAGAAAGATGAGTTATAAGGAGTAGCAATAACTATAAATGTGTAGCTTTACAGAGCATTTGTTTTTAGATAGGGTCATTGGCCCCCAACTGAAAGCTGGAAACAATCAGAAGAAAAAAGGCAAATAATGAAAACACTATAAAAGATAAATAAAAACTTAAGGCTAGTAGAAAAATTGCTTACAATTAGCCATTCTATAACATACTAAAAGTTAACTTGCAGTTGAACCACTCCTTTAAGTCTACTAGAAAAACCTGTAAACATGAAATAAACCCAATAGGCTGGTTTTGCTTCCAATAAGGATTAATTATATCTTAGTTGGGATCAAGTACAAGCGACTGTTTTATTATTACAGAGATAGTAAATCACTTTTGTGTGGTGTCAGTGGTCGGCGTCCAATTCGGAAGTCGATGAGGCGGTTGGGGACCCCTGCTCTAATGCCCTAGACATGAGCCCACCCTAAAACAAATGTGTTATGAGCTCCAAATTGGTTAAAAAAAAATTGAGAAATATATTTTACAGTTACAACTTATAAACATGATCCCACTTTAAAATATGAAAAAATGCACCCCTTTTGGCTTTTTTTTTAATGGCTTTTTGGCATAAAGGATATGATCTTATCAGTTCGTCAACTATAACCTACGCCTGTTAGTAAATTGGTGATGTCCCTGCGGATTGTCTTTTTGGCAAATTTTCACTAGCGACGGCCACTTTGCCCTTTAGTAAACCCCTGCCCTTCTGTCTGCATCACTTTTACATAAAACAGGATCGGTCTGTAGCACTCGAGGGCTGCGGAGGCAGAATTTTATGGTGAGTGCATTTTGATGGCACCCAAAAACCTTTTCTCGGTGAACAAATATTCCCGTTTTCTGCAGGAAGACTTGCCACCTCCAGACGTGCACAATCTGGTTGTGCAGAAAAGAAGTGTCACTCTCCTGCACCATGTGCTATGATAGGCTTAATTGGACAAGCAGATTTATCAGTCCCGAAGAACTGTAGAATGAAGATTGGTTGTTCAGTATGGATGGCTAAAGGCCTCACAGGTGGAATTATGTAAGGCTTAAAGGAAAACTATACCCTAAAAATGAACATGGCTACAAATGCCATATTTTATATCCTGAACTTATTGCACGAGGCTAAAGTGTCAGCTTGTCAATAGCAGCAATGATCCAGGACTTCAAACTTGTCACAGGGGGTCACCATCTTGGAAAGTGTCTGTGACACTCACATGCTCAGTGGGCTCTGATTGGCTGTTGAGAAGCTAAGCTTAGGGCTCGTCACTAATTATCCAGCAGAAAATGAGCTTCACTGGCTGTAATATAAGCTGATGCTACAGGTTTGCTGATTATTAAATTCTGATGCTAATTGCACTGGTTTCTGTGCTGCCATGTAGTAATTATGTGTATTAATTACTAATCAGCCTTATATTGTGACATTTCTATTCTATGTGTACTGTATATTGTGAGTGGGTCCCTAAGCTCAGTAAGTGACAGCTGCACAGAGCATGTGCAGTGAATCAGCAGAAAAGAAGATGGGGAGCTACTGGGGCATCTTTGGAGACACAGATCTTTACTGCAAAAGGGCTGTGGTTGCCTTGGGCTGGTACAGAAGCACAAAACACAATGTACAACATTTCTAGCTACTTCTTTAGTTTAAATTTCCTTGTCCTTTATGTGAAGACCCCTTTGCTTGCACCAATAATACTTTGGTTTAGAGCACAACATTTCTAACTACTTCTTTAATTAAACTTTATTTCTCCTTTAAAGGGGATCTAATCCAAAAATAAATTTAATTGATGTCAACTTGCTATTTTACTTGGTGGTGTTAGCAGCTTTAAAATAAGTGCTGTGTATACAGCAGGATGTATAGCAACATAGGTCAAGCTTTGAATCCGAACGAGGCACTTTACCAAGAAATTGTCGTCAAAAATGTGCTATTTGTTCACCGACACGGTGATGCAACGGCAGCTTTATTTAAGGATGTGGTTAAGGTATGCAGGAGACGAAAAAAAATTTCCATTCATACATTTTTTTTGTTGTTGTAGAAATAGGGGGGAATCCCCCACGCCAGAGGAGAAAGCACAAAATGTTCCAAAATTTTGCAGAATCTATCTTGCACAACTGATAGCCCTGTTATTAGTTATTCAAGCTGTCGTCTTTTTCCCCCCATCCTATCAGGCTGAATTTGCTGCACTGAATGAATGTAGAAAAAAGAAACCAAATGCTATTTATATTGTGTTTCAGCATGCAATTACAGGTATGCGATCCGTTATCCGGAAACCCATGATCCCGAAAGCTAAGAATTACAGAAAGGCTGTTTCCCATAGACTCCATTTTATCCAAATAATCCAATTTCATTTCCTTTTTCTCTGTAGTAATAAAACAGAAGCTTGTACTTGATCCCAACTAAGATATAATTTACCCTTATTGGAGGCAAAAACAGCCTATTGGGTTTATTTAATCTTTACATGGTTTTCTAGTCGACTTAAAGGGCATGTAAAGGCAAAAAAATAAAATCCCATTTTTACTTTCTTTAATGAAAAAGAAACCTATCTCCAATATACTTTAATTAAAAAATGTGTACCATTTTCATAAGAAACCTGACTGTATGGAGTGCAATTCTGTGTTCGTTTTCTGCTGTGGATTGGAATTGTCAGATGGTCCCTAACTGCTCTGCAGGGAAATAATCATACTTATGAACAGCAGGGGGAGCCCCTGCCTTACTCCCCAGCCATGCAGAACTCAAGCAGCTTTGTTTGTTTCCCTGTAGAACAGTCGTCGACTGTTTAGAGATTTGTATTGGATTTTATTTTTGCCTTTACATCCCCTTTACTGTTTCCAACTCCAGCTGCAGGGACAAAGATCATGGAGCCAGATTTAAACAGATAAACCGGGATTCTATTTGGAGGATTATTTTGCTGCAGCCACTGGTTCTGCAGAGTTGGAGAAAGTTTGTATTAAACAATACAAAAACTATAAAATCCACATTAGATTACATGACAACACAGGACCCAGTGCAGTTTGTATATTCTGATTATTAATCAGTCTTGTGTATCGGCTTCTGGCAGATATTATTTGACTTGTGCTATTTTGATCATTTATGACGATCCCTAAGCAGCTCAGACCACACTGAGCATGTGCACAGTCTTGGTCTTGCAAAGATGTATAACAAAGTTACAAGATGGTGACCCCCTGTGGCCAACTTTGAAAGCATAAATTATTTGTTTGTGGTGCAGTAAGTTTGTTTAGTATACAAAATACAGCATTTCTAGCCTTATTCTATTTTAGATTTTACTTCCCCTTTAAGGTATGAAGATCGAAATTACGGAAAGATACGTTATCCAGAAAACCCCAGGTCTCAAGCATTCTGGATAACGGGTCCCATACCTGAATCTCTATATGTTGTCCTAAGGCATGGTGTGTCGCTCCCAATGAAATGTACCCTACCCTACCACTAAATAAAAGTTTATCTCTTGATTGAGTTTAGTCCTTTAAAACGTAAAGTTTGCTTGGTTACCAAATATCTCATTTTTAATTTTATGTGTAATTTTTTCAGCCTTGGCAAGATGACTGGTTGCAGCTTCAGCCAGTTTATTCCTCATCCCATCAAAAATCCTTGGAAGAGATGAGGCGACTGCCCTAGCCGCAGGGAAGGGGAAGTGAAAACTGCATTTCAATGGATACAAAGTACAAGGAAGACCTCTTTAGAAAATATGTACAGTACCATGAGGCCAAATTGGATGCGTCTGACAACAAGCCGCGTACAGTCAGCGACGAGTATCTCCGCACGGCGGCGTCAGCATTTCTCAGTCTCCCGAAAGTCGATCCCCTTTATCGATTCCGGCTGATCCGATTCTACGACGTTTGTGAGAATTCCCTAAAGTCATTGGTGACTTCGAACCTACGTTCTCTGCACAATGCGGCCGCCATGCTTGAGACGATTGGGATTAACCTCTTCCTGTATCCCTGGAAAAAAGAATATAAAAGCATAAAGGTGAGCCTCCGCTGCTTGAGCTGTTCAGTATCTGTACTCTGTATTGGTACTGGAGCGTTCTGTCTGGCTGTCTATCATTTCTTTTACCCACATCTGTGATATCCTCTTTTGTAGCTGCTGTTTGTTTTTACCTTGTTTACAGGTCAATTAGTAGAATGTCACTTTATTTTAATTTTCAAATTTTGCCTTGTAGATACTTATTAATTACAACAATGCACAGAAAGTATGATCACCAAAACTCTATTAATTAATGTTGAAAAAGGGGGTATACTCCCATTTTAAAAATGCTTTAAAGTCACATGAATTTAAAGGAGAAGGAAAGGCTAAAACTAAGTGAGCTTTATCAGAAAGGTCTATATAAATACACCAGAAAACCCTCAAAGTAATGCTGCTCTGAGTCCTCTGTCAACAGAAACAGCACATTTCTTTCCTTCTATTGTGTACTCATGGGCTTCTGTATCAGACTTCCTGTTTTCAGCTTAAACCTCCAGGGCTAGGGCTTGAGCATGCTCAGTTTGCTCCTCTCTCCCTCCCTCCTCCCCTCCCTGCTGTAATCTGAACCCAGAGCTATGAGTGAGCAGGGAGAGACTCAGGCAGGAATTGATGTCACACCAAGCTAATATGGCAGCTGCTATCCTAAACAAACAGAGCTTCTAAAGCTGTTTACTCAGGTATGGTAAAGCATTCTGCAGAATAAATAGTGTGATAGTTGCACTTTTGTGGCTAAGCTGTTGGCAATTAACTGCTTCAGTAGCTTTCCTTCTCCTTTAACTGAATTATGCTCAAGGTATAATCAGCTCTCATTACCCTGGGAATGGGCACCTTATAACGGTGTCATCAGTAGCCAGAGTGACTTTCTTAGTTAGTTAATAACCAATTTATTCATCCCTCTAGTTAGTATATGATCCTGCTATCCAGTACTGGCTTTGTGATCCAAATTCATACAGTCAACTTCTTACGCTCCTCTATTTAGACATGGTATGGTCACAAACTGACAGCAAACTGTATATACAAGTGAGTTTCAGGTCTGTAGTGCTGAATCTGTATGTTAACTTGCATCTAACCTTGGCATACCATTTTTTTTTTATCTCAACAGACGTACACGGGTCCATTTGTATATTATGTAAGAGCTGCACTGACTGACGATGACATCAGGCATGTTTTGCATAATATGGGCTATGTCCAAGAGCTTGGACCAGTGTACAGGCTGAAAGAACATGTGGACCCCACACAAGTTAAGAAAGTTGCCTTTGAACTATTCTTAGCAAGGGTAGAATGTGAACTGCTTCTAGAAATTTACTTACAAGTCAAGGACAGAGGCTACCTAGAGGTCGATGTCGTTAATGAGAGACGGAGCAGCAACGAGGACGTTCGGGGTTGCACGGACGATATGAAGAGGAGGGCCGAGTGCAAGGAAACGTTAAATATATCTATGGCAAGGATGGTTCTTCAGAAATCTGCCAGCGAGCGAGCCCCTTCAAAAGACTACTTCAAATCGAAGGTGACCAAACCATCGAAATCTGTCGACACATATGATAACTATTGGGACAGTAAAAACAAGCCGCCTCTCATGCCATCTTTAAGTCTGAGGAAAGAGCCAATTTTAGTGGATGCAGAAGACGATCTCAAAGATGAAATTATACGGCCCTCGCCATCTTTGCTGACCATGTCAAGCTCTCCGCACGGTTGCTCTGACGAGTTTCTAAATCTTTCCTCCAACCCTAACGGAGCCTTACGAACAAACCCGACCTACGGTTATTACCCTTCCGAAGACGACGTCGATTTGTACACAGACCCGGACACTCGAATGCTAAACATTAAGAGGCAGGACTTTGCCAAACCTGACGTGTGGCTATTGAAAAACGAAATGAACCCACTGTATCACAAGCGTTCGCATTTAGCCAAAGAGACCGCTTTCATGAAGTGCCAAAGTTGCGGTGTATCGTGTGGGGGCCCCTTGTGCCAAAAGTGTGATAACGTGCTCATCTTTAGACCGGAGGTCCCATCACACAAGCCGAGTAGCCTGTCGATCAAAACCGCGGGTCAAAATGACAATTACTCTTCTGGGCCCGTCCTGCGTGAGAAGTCTTCATATGGCTCGTCGTCCCAAGAGAGGGCTTCTCAGCAAAATCCAAAAATGAAGCCTTCCTCTACGATGCGCTGTGGCTTTTGCAACAGACAAGGAGCCTCCAACACTTGCACAGTCTGCTCCAAAGTCTCGTGCAACAATTGCATCACTGCATACTGCCGGGAATATTGCTGCCGGAAAAGCGATTTTCATAAGTTTGCCCCCAACAATCAGCTCAATTATAAATCATCCCAACTGCCCCATCTTGTTTTAAGATAGACTTGCAACCTCTTGCTGAATAAGGGCTAACCGGACTCGCAAGCCTCCGGAACAGGAATACACTGGACTTGACTGTTCAGGGAAGAGAAATCTATCAGTGTTTATTTTTTTGTTTGTTTTTTTTTTAGTTTTGGTGATGTCGGAAATACTGTGGATAATTCTGTTTCTCGCTGCTACAATTTGGTGCAATAAAATCCTGGTGGTTTTGCTGTAAATCTTTAAAAGTGCATTTCCAGAAGGAACTAAATTGAGAACATTTACCTAAAAGAGTGAAAAATCATTGTGTGGTTAAGCTTGGCATTGTTCGTGTACATTTTCTTGTCTCTCCTTTAGCCGTTTGCTATAGGTCTCTATACTTGTTAAGCACTTGGAGCTTTGCCATTTACATGCCAACATTTTGTCACACTTGAGTAAACCTATCTACCTTGAGATTTTCCCTGAATATTAAAGGGAAACTATCGTGAAAATGAAAATGTCATTTTTGCTTCGGCATACTGAAATAACAAACTTACTAAACACATTCAATTAAATTCTGTACCGTTTCTGAAATAATCAAGTTTATCTTCATTATCCCTCTCTCAGCATCTGTTTCTACTCATTCTCTCTTCATTCAGGAGTTAGGTGACCGATAAATGATCCAATATATCTTAGAAGATGTATTAGAGCTCACTCTATTAACATCATGTCTCTCTACACGCAGAATTTGCGCAAAGGGCAGTTATTTTGTTACATTTTGTTTGTACTGGAATCGGCTATTTGAGTGAGCTCCAATACATCTGCTAGGAAAGGAAGCCCCCCTATAAGATATATTGGATCTAACTGTCAATGAATATCTGACACCCAACTGCTGCATGAAGAGAGAATGAAGAGAAATAGATACTGAGAGAGGGATAGTGAATATAAACTTGATTATTTCAGAAACAATGCAGAATTTCAAATGGATTGTATTTAGAAAGTTCAGTAGGAGAAAGCTAATGTTAAATTTTCATTTTCGTGATAGTTCCCCTTTAAGGCAGATAATCAAGATTGATTCCTAGGCCGTAAGCAAGTTTTCTTAGTTAACTGGTATCTGGTTTTGTATGCAAATAATAACCTGCAAGTTGGGTAATTAGGTGGTTATTTAGGCCGTTAATTTGGAAGTTGTAGCCAGTTCCTGTGTATGGTGTTTCCTAATTATATAGGGCTCATCGGTTGGTTGTTAACTCAGCGCTGTATTTTTGGGGTGGTAGCAAAGACATCTGAATAAAATAATAGGGCCCACGCCGTTCTGGTCAGCCCTGCCCTGATTTTCAATGACATGGATATCTGTATATTCATAGGCTGTTGGCTCTCTTTTTATGTTTCTCTTGTGAAGTGAAATTCTGATTTGTATGTGGTGATGGGAAAATTCTGGTTCAGCCTAGCCATTAAGAAACCCTATGCCATGCAGCTCGGCCTTAGCACAGCTCTGCAGGGATGGCATGATTGTACTGTGCATGGTTACAGCTGCAGTGTGAATATTTTGGGCCTTTACACGGGAACTATTTTATCTATAGCCCAGTAACGCTTATTCTTAAAATGCCTTCAAAGGATCATTAGCCCCATTTGGTCCTGTTTATTTTCTTTTCCATTTCAGGGTAATATTAATAAATGACCATCGAAAGTAATCTTGAGTTTTGCTTATTGCCCATCCAAAGCCCACCCATCAGTCTATATATCTTGTGGTTTTACAGTAAAGCAGCTTAGAACTGTGGCCAAATAACTGAGGGCACAGGCTGGCCTCTTACTGGGCACAGGCTGGCCTCTTACTGGGCACCGGCTGGCCTCTTACTGGGCACCGGCTGGCCTCTTACTGGGCACAGGCTGGCCTCTTACTGGGCACCGGCTGGCCTCTTACTGGGCACAGGCTGGCCTCTTACTGGGCACAGGCTGGCCTCTTACTGGGCACAGGCTGGCCTCTTACTGGGCACCGGCTGGCCTCTTACTGGGCACCGGCTGGCCTCTTACTGGGCACCGGCTGGCCTCTTACTGGGCACAGGCTGGCCTCTTACTGGGCACCGGCTGGCCTCTTACTGGGCACAGGCTGCAGTCCTTGCCAGCATGGCCATCCAAAAGCTTTTAAATAGGACAAAGAGGGGTTCCTCAAAAAAGAGGGGAAATAAATCAGTGACTAGTATAGGCATCCCCTATTACTAGACAGAATTAAAGAAACAAATCTAGTTTGGTTTTGATATCGTTGTCACTGGGGTTTTGCTTCTTAAGATATAAGAGAAAAACTTACATTTTAAAGGGACAGTAAAGTACCTTTTTCAAGATGGCCTAAAGTGCACCAGACCATTCAAAGATCATAAAGCTCATGTCTTATCATGGAAGCACAGCAGGGGAAGATGGGGCATAACTGCTACCAGATAATTGCTGGGAATTGGAACTATATAAGCCATAACTGCCCTGTCCTGTGCTATGACAGCATAAAAGAGTGTATGATTAGTGATCTATATCTATATATATCTATATATATCTATATATCTATATCTCTCTGATGAGGTTCGTTAAGGAATTGATGGGGCCAGATGAAATGGCTCATTGGCCAAGGATGGCATCAGTTCTTACATGCGGCCATTTTTCTGTCCCATTCAGTTATTAATTGCACCAAAATTCTAGTTGTTTTTGTGTTAACCTTAAAGGGATACTGTCATGGGAAAACACGTTTTTTTTGGAGTTTTTTTCAAAACGCATCAGTTAATAGTGCCGCTCCAGCAGAATTCTGCACTGAAATCCATTTCTCAAAAGCGCAAACATATTTTTTTTATATTTAATTTTAAATCTGACATGGGGCTAGACATATTGTCAGTTTCCCAGCAGACCCCAGTCATGTGGCTTGTGCTCTGATTAACTTTGGTCACTCTTTACTGCTCTACTGCAAGTTGGCGTGATATCACCCCCTCCCTTTCCCCCCCCAGCAGCCTAACAACAGAACAGTGGGAAGGTAACCAGATAGCAGCTGCCTGGTAAATCTAAGAACAACACTCAATAGTAAAATCCAGGTCCCACTGAGACACATTCAGTCACATTGAGTAGGAGAAACAACAGCCTGCCAAAAAGCAGTTCCATCCTAAAGTGCTCGCTCTTTCTGACCAGGCAAAAAATACACTTGCTGGTTCAGGAATCAAATTTTAGATTGTAGAGTGAATTATTTACAGTTTTCCAAATTTAGAAATAAAAACGACATCATAAAAATCATGGCAGAATCCCTTTAAGACCCTGGATTTTCACTTTGCATACGACCCTCCTATGAGGGGATTCTAATCGCTAAAGCCTTGTTTATTTTATCATTTTGTGTCTTAAATGCCCCCGACTCAAACGCTCAGCTGTTCCACACAGTCTGTATCCCCCTGTCTTTTCTTCATAATACCCTGCAATGTGAATCTCAGAGAAGCAATATATGTATCACGGCGTGGAAGGATGTGGGACTGTTCCTATAGCTGTATTTCTAATTAACATAATGTGACTCGTGCCTGGGCAGCTAATTGGGGTTTGTGTAAGTGCCATGCGATTTGATTTGATTTTTTCCCTGGTATTCAATCTTTCACCGTGTCGTTCCACTATCGCCTGTTAATGTCTTGATCGAAGCTTGAGCACATAATCCTCCATGCACACTTCAGATATCGGCTCTTGCTCCGGTCTGAGCATCACGTTGCGTCGGCAGCTCTGGAGAAGTATTTTGCTGATTCTTTACTAAATGTAGATAATATGTATATAAATAGTGCGAAACGGAGAAGGAAAACAAATATATAAATGTACAGTGATGGTTTTTAATAATTTTTTTCTTCTGATGTATTGCCTGTATGCTGGTCCACTATTTACATTCGGGTTCACGAGTCCTATCTCCATCTAAGTAATATAACAGCACTACAGTAATCCGAAATACTCCGTAATGCCACGTAACCTGTACAGTAACCTTGGAGGGGACCCCGTTTTTGCCTGATGAAAGGGAGTCCCATGTAAATAACCACTTATAATAGTCGTACAAACTGTGTTGACTTCTGAGTGATGATGACATGCTATTTTTTTTGTGTATATTTTGATGTATGAGGTTGCTGTGTCAACAGTTCAAACGACAAGAATCTAAAATATAAACTTATTTCAAGCCTGTGTGTTCTGCCTTTGCTTCTTATTTGCTTTAAATAGTGCACACTTTGCACTGTGGGGTGGTGTATACCCTGCGAGAGTCCTGCGTGGAACCAGTTCGTTAAACAGAACCTGCATACTTACCCGCTACCCGACCTGCAACTACCTTATCCACAATCCGATCCGTGATCAGCTGACCATCAAGAAACAGGAAGTGTTGTCATTGTAAACCGGAAGTGACATCATTAGAAGTAGGAGTGATCAGAAAAAAGGTGTTAAACTCGCTATTGAGAAGACCTCGACCTGACCCGCAAACGTAGATAACCACTGACCCACGTCTATACCTGCTACCGCAGGGTACCGTAGGTTTTTGCGGGTACCCGACCTGCTGCAGGACTCTATTCCCCTGCTAATTAATTTCAGCCAATAACAGACACTTGGACTTGCTTTATGTCAGAGATTCTACATGTATGCCCTTAACGCCTCCTTTAAAGGGTTAAGTGATTCTAATATCTCTAAATACATATATAATATTCTATCCTGCAGGATACCACATGTATTGTGCAACTGTGTTACCCACGACACTGGTGTTTTTCTTATGTGAACACTAGAGGGCGATCACAGACAAGTGTTTGGATTTGGAACAGAATTTTTATTTTTTAACATTAACCCTTTAAAGGAGAAATAACCCTTAAAAATGAAAATGGCTAAAAATGCCATGTTTTATATACTGCACGTATTGCACTTTTAATGTTTCAGCTTGTCAATAGCAGCAATGATCCAGGACTTCAAACTTGTCACAGGGGTCACCATCTTGGAAAGTGTCTGTGACACTCACATGCTCAGTGGGCTCTGATTGGCTGTTGAGAAGCTAAGCTTAGGGCTCGTCACTAATTATCCAGCAGAAAATGAGCTTCCCTGGCTGTAATATAAGCTGATGCTACAGGGTTGATTATTAAATTCTGATGCTAATTGCACTGGTTTCTGTGCTGCCATGTAGTAATTATCTGTATTAATTACTAATCAGCCTTATATTGTGACATTTCTATTCTATGTGTACTGTATATTGTGAGTGGGTCCCTAAGCTCAGTAAGTGACAGCAGCACAGAGCATGTGCAGTGAATCAGCAGAAAAGAAGATGGGGAGCTACTGGGGCATCTTTGGAGACACAGATCTTTACTGCTAAAGGGCTGTGGTTGCCTTGGGCTGGTACAGAAGCACAAAACATCATGTACAACATTTCTAGCTACGTTTTTAGTTAAACTTTCCTTGTCCTTTAAGCAAAGACCCCTATGCTTGCACCAATAATTCTTTGGTTTAGAGCTTAATCTTTCTTGGTTCCTAAGTGTTCTTATATAGTATCACTTGTTTCCCCCACCCGAGGTGCAGACTAAAAGACCTCACATTCTAGATGGGGGAATGAATTGTACCCTTTTGAGCCTAGTGTGGGCAGCCATGCATAAGCATAATAAGCAGGTACCCAGGTTTTTTCAGTAGGCCCATGCATTTGGGCTTCTACATGTGGTTATGCTTCTTCTGACAGCCTGCTGAACTAGAGCCGAGGGCAGTCCTAGTACAGAAAGCATGAGGCGTTCTATTTTAAATGCCTAAAATGCTTCGATTTATCCTTAAATATGCATATATATATATATATATATATATATATATCTTTTTTTTTTCCGTTTGATCTGCATAAAGATACAACTGTAGCTGGAAGCGATTGAGCTTGTCATTAATCATGTCATTGGGGCACAATGATCTTACTGAGGCAGGGTTCATAAGCCAAGTTGGCTAGGTTCATCATCAACTGAGTGCAGACATTTAGCCAGCAGAACTTTTATTTGTAACAAACGGCTCTTCCACTCTCCCCAGCCATGTGATTATAAAAACCCTCTCAGACATCCATGTGACCAAGAACAGCCACGTAGCCAACTCTTTTGTTGAGTCTTTCAGTTCCGAGTACAACACATGGGTGCGGAGAGAAGTGGATCACAGGACGTTGGACACAATTGACTTATTAGCCCTTGCGACCACTAAAGGTCAGTCATAGTGGCAGGGGGTCATTTATAATGCTGCAGGCGAAATGGATTTCAAATGCAGTACAGTTAATAACAGAGATACAGCTGGTAATGTAGCATCTTTTCAAGGTTTTCTTTTTCCAGGATGGGAAATTGTAGAATTGTTTTTTAAAGCTTCAGTGCCCTCTGTTTTCTTTTAGGGGCATCTATTTTACAATTCTTTCCTCTCTTTCTGTAAGTTAGAGGGTAAACAAGTATTCACTAAACTTTTCCACTAGCTCACCAAAATACTCCACAAACTTAATTTAAGATGGGTATCATATTCAACAGTGAAGTCCTGCCTATCAGTGTTACACTAGCCATCTTGCCTGGCCCAGGCAACTAGACATATACTGTAAGATCCGCTTGCAGGGACAAACTGGCCTGTAGGAGACTACGAGATCCTGGTGGGCCCCACTATACTCTGCACACTGCTCACGATCTCTGGTTTTGGGGAGAGTAGTTTGTCTTTGGATGCATGTCTGCAGCACTAGGCAGTGGCAAGAGGTACATGTTGGGGTTGGAAAGTTTTGGGGGGCTGTGTTGATCTTTTGCTGGGACCAAATACTCAGTCTCACTCTGTCCACTCCTTTGTTGGTTGACAAATGAGTAGATCTTCCTGCTAAAGTCACCAATGTGCTGGGCCGGATCATGATCTAATTGGCCTCCTGTCCAAAGACTGGATCATAATGGTGGCCTAGAGAGACCCACCAGGAGAGGACTGCATGAACCTGCAAAGGGATTTTCCAGTCTGCCCAATGCCAAACCAGAGAAGACAGTGAAGGGAAGCCATTTATGGGTAAATCAGCTGATGTTGAACTCATTTGGCATTTTTTATATCAGCCTGTATATTGCCACATTAATATAAGCAGAGGCATATCTGTCCTTTCTACAGTCTCAATGTGGTCTTCATCTAGCTTGGCTCTTCTGCACTTGAATCAGGTTGGGGTTATCACAAGTGGAAAGCACATTTGTGAATTCTGTCCTTAAAAGACGAGGAATGGAACATTTGTCAAGTGGTGCCAATTTATTATTCAAACCGATATAATCGAATGGGTAACCTGGGACCTTGGGCTGGGGTTGCTCCTCTTGAGTAAAAAACTATGAATCAACTTTTGGTGCTAAATGTATTTATGAGCCACTCAACCATTGTCAGTTGGCAAAGTATATATAGCGCATTTGCAATATGGGCATGCTCTGGTCCTGGACTGGAAGCAAGGGTTCCTGGAAAATAAAGAAACATGGCTGACTACTAAACTGACAACCCCAGCGAATAATATAACATTTCTTTATCCTTTAAAGCAGGGGTCCCCAACCTTTTTTTTAACAGTGAGCCACATTCAATTGTAAAAAGAGTTGGGGAGCAACACAAGCATGAAAAAGGTTCCTGGGGTGACAAGTGCTATGACTGTTCCCATGTGGACTGAGTTTCTGTTTGGCAGTACATCTGGTTTTTATGGAACCAAAGCTTGCCTTCAAGCCTGGAATTTAAAAATAAGCACCTGCTTTTAGGCCACTGGGAGCAACATCCAAGGGGTTGGAGAGCAACATGTTACTCATGAGCCACTGGATGGGGATCACTGCTTTTAAGTAACCAGCAACAGCTGCTGGGGGTAAAGTGCTACTTTTTTTCCTTGAGCATATTACATATTATATTATATTTGCTGACCAACGTTACTCTGGATATATCAAACACCAGGGGGAGCGGACATAGTGCTGTTGAGAAGAAATATGTCTTATGCCTCCAGCAGCAAAAACATGAATAACAGCCAAACAGGGGCAAAAACACTTCTATGGGAAGATTTATGGCCAGTATTTACGGCTGGTATTTTAAACATTGATTTTTTTTCAAGTCAGTGTGTTTAAGCTTAACAATGAGGCAATTGCTCTGTGTGGGAAGGGGCTTTCATTAGAGCACTTCATCTGCTGCTATGCATTTAGATAGCAAGCTCTTGTGCACTGCCAAAGAAAGGTCTTAAAGAGGTGGAGAAAAAAAACCATGAAAGTAATGTATTTGATATATATAGAGAGAGATTAATTTACCAGTCCAGGGGATGTAGCTTATGATGGTCATCCCTTTCCCTGGTGTCAACGGCAGTTCAAATACTAAGTATCTGTGTTGGTGTCTAGGTGTGGAATTCTGGGATGCACGTGTTTCATGCCTTCATCCAGATTGCTGCACATGTGTTTTTTAGGGTTTGGTTAGGTCCCAGTGGCTTCAGCAACTCCAAGAATTTTTGCATCCGTAATCATAACGTGGGAATGATGTCACAGGTCTTGCATGACATTACTGTAAGTATGCAGTGATGACATCATATCTGTAACACTATAATCTGTCCAGGACTTTATGTCATTGCTAAAGTGGCTTTTGGGATGGGACTTCCATTCTCTGCTAATTTTAGGCAGAAGAGCCTATTATTATGGTGCTGGATTGAGTCCCATCTTGAGAAACATTAATGCAACATGACTCACCTAATCCAATAATCAGCCATTGTTTTTGAGAGTTGGGGTCCTGTGCGGTTCCCAAGCCCTTTATGTGTTGGGGGTTTATGGGGCTTTTGCATTTCCCATTAGAATTCGGCTGCGGAGGAGCAATTAATTGAATTTCCTGGGGATGTTTTCTGGGCAGATTGTTTCATTTTGTATGTTCTTCATGGAAAAATGATTGAAAAAGGATAATTCTCCGCTGTAAAACATGTGCCCAGCTGTGCGGGATGATTAATGATTCCATGTCACAAATTGTGTTTCTTTTATTCATAGCTTTTGATATATTAAAATGTTTATTAGCATGCTCCCCCAGCCTAACATTTATTTTTTTATGCAAACTCTGCATTCATGATTTTTCACCTTTCATATCACTGAACTGGTGACATCCGCTCCTTTGGCTTAACAATGCGCCCCTTATTTCTCCTGCTACCAGTCTGGGCTGGTACTTACAGCATGAGTGAGTTGCTTGCAGCAGGAAAAAAGTTAGGTTGAGGGAGTTCACTATTCATGTATTCAGTATTGAGTCCTATACCATCCACTTATTCTCCTACTTTGCAAAATGAACTATTATTTGTTATATTTGTGTTCTTTGACGCACATTTGAGTCTTGTAATAACTGCATTCTCCAAACATCATACCCACCAGGGTGAACATCTCCCCATAGATTAACGGCATATTCGTAGAATTTGGATAACCATATGTAATTTATCTATTTAAAGGACAAGGAAAGGTTTATACATGGACATTGATATCTCTGTCTTGGTAGTCAATGTTGGATTGTCTGTGTGTAAGTGTGTCTGTCTGTATAACTTTAATTGTAAAGTGCTGTTAAGGAGCAGCAGCGCTGTACAATGAATAATAAATACAATATATAAAAGTATGCAATAAATACTATAAATATACACAGTTCATACAAGGACACGGTGTGGTAAGAGAGACAGTGGGAAGGTGGTCCCTGCACTGTAGAGCTTACAGTCTAAGTGGGGATGGCAGTCAGTAGTAGTAGTGTGGCAGCAGCAACCGGGTTCAGTGTCTAGGGTTGTGGTCCCTTGGGCTTTCTGCATAACAGGTACTATGTTAATAATAATAATACCTGTATTTCCCAAAGATCCCTTGCATTTCATAAGGACGTATGGGTTTGTATGTTCTCAAAATAGTGTCTATTCACAAGTATATACAGCCACAAGGGAGCCTTGCAAAATAGGGGGAATAAAGTCACAGATTTAATATGCTGTGGGGCCTAACATATTGGCTCTCCCAGAATATCAGCCTATCCTTTATTGTCCTTTAATATATCAAAAAACAAGACATGCCTCACAATCAACACAAAGACTGGAAAAAAACCTTTGACTTATGAAGGTCTCTCTGGCTAAAGAAGTGAGAGAAATAATGTGAAAAGGGCAAAGCAAAGAAATGGGTAGGAAAAGAAAAAGGGCAAAGCAAAGAAATGAGTAGGAAAGGAAAAATGCAAAGAAATGGGAAGGAAAAGGGCAAAGTAAAGAAATGGGTAGGAAAAGAAAAAGGGCAAAGAAATGGGAAGGAAAAGGGCAAAGCAAAGAAATGAGTAGGAAAGGAAAAATGCAAAGCAAAGAAATGGGAAGGAAAAGGGCAAAGTAAAGAAATGGATAGGAAAAGAGAAAAAGGGCAAAGCAAAGAAATGGGTAAGAAAAGGGCAAAGAAATGGGTAGGAAAATTTAAAGAGCAAAGCAAAGAAATTTGTAGGAAAAGGGCAAAGCAAAGAAATGGGTAGGAAAAGGGCAAAGCAAATAAATTGGTAGGAAAAGGGCAAAGCAAAGAAATGGACAGGAAAAGAAAAAAGAACGTAAAGTGAAAGGAAAAAAAATATCTAAATAGAAGCAGGAGAAAAACAAAAGAAGAAGACAAGACAATGCGGAGAAGAGAAAAGTACAAAAGCAGCATTAAAAGAGTAGAAAATGAAAGAAAGTGGCAAGGACACATTTTTGGGTAAGTGCAGTATTTATTGTGCCCTTTGGCTCCAGTCTATCATTTCTCCTCTGGATCCTCATCTGTGCATGTCGATAATATAAAATGTAAATATCCATTAGGCTTTTGTGCTGGCAGACTGATAATCTCTGCTTACCATGAAATTGTATTTCAGCGATTGCCTGATGTGAAACATAAGCGAGTCATTTACAGGTATAGGATCCGTTTTCCAGAAACTCATTATCCAGAAAGCTCTGAATTATGAAAAAGCTGTCTCCCATAGACTCCATTTTATTGAAATAATCCAAATTTTTAAAAAGGATTTCCTTTGTTTCTGTAATAATAAAAAAGTAGCATTTACTTGATCCCAACTAAGATATAATTAATCCTTATTGGAAGCAAAACCAGCCTATTGGGTTTATTTAATGATTACATGATTTTCTAGTAGACTTAAGGTATGGAGAGCCAAATAACGGAAAGACCCCAGCAGGGAAGGGTAACAGTGCCAGCAGAGAATACGCCATTGCCCTCTCATTCAGGATCATTATTTTAAAGCCAGTGTTTAAGGCCCAGAGTTGTGGAAACTAGTTTCATATATTCCAGCACAGGCTTTTACATATGGAAATTATGAACAACGGGAAACTTGGCCGGCTTTTCCTGCAGCTTTATAAATATGTGTTTAAATGTATTCCAATGTTTGTGCTTTTTTTGGCACAAAATTCCCATAGTTATAAATATTCCCTTGGAGTATTTAAGTATTGCTGTTCACATAATATTTCTACAATAAAAAAAGAAAATGGAAAATAAGCAAATGTAATTGTCAGTATAACAATGTTGCAAATTGTCTTTTGGGGATTTGAGGATAATATATGCAAATGGCACTCACACCCCATTTTGAATAGAGATCCCTGGGGGTTGAGGGAAAATCATATGAGTGTGTAGGGACCCTGAGGTGTAAGTTTCCCTTTTCATTTGGAGCCTCATGGTGGATACAGGGTCTCTTAGAGTTTCCAAGGGCAGAGCTCTTGGATTGGCGCAACATGGCTGATCCCAAAAGCAGCCACAAGGTGTCGCTGTGCCCTATAAAAGGAGATTGCCATGTGCTCGCAGCCATTACTGCTGGAGGATTCCTACTTTCACTTTCATGTAGGAAGGTGACCAGAACAAATGAAAAGATGTAGGGGCTAATAATGGCGCCACTGGGGGTGGGTGATATAGGCACCCAGCACAGTTTAGATTAAACATGTTTAGGGAGCCCCCTGTCTTCCATTTAGATACTTTCCAAGAATATATATTTTTTCCTGCAATGCACCTGGCACCTGGGGTGATCATTGAATTCAGGGGGTCGGACTGGGCTGGAGTGTCTCCGGGAAAAAATCCGGTGTGCCCCACCAGCCAATTGTTTAACCTACCATTGTTTAACCTCCCCACCGAATGTCTGAAGACATCAGTAGGTGTGCACTGGCAGGGGGGGGGTGAAGGGGTGTTATGGCAGGGGGGGCCCGGGGGGAGGTGGTGGCCCCTGATATGGCCCCCCAGTCCGACACTGTCTGAATTAATAGGTGTTTGGGAATAAAACAAAACTGATATGTTAAATAACAATCACTGCAGACTAAAACAGGGGGTACGGGGTGCCATTTCTGAGAGATGCATTATACAAAGGGTTCCCATCTCAGTTTCCATGTCAGTCTCTACCTGTGTATCTCCCTTAGAAGCGAAGCAGCCATAAGACAGAGGTAAGGGTTGCTACTGTACAAGGTACTTCTAATTCTTGTGTTTTAACTGGTCTTTGCTGTTGCACTTCAGAAGACTCCATATTAGCATTGAACAGAAGCTCTAGTTGAGAGGGGTTTTGTAGGAGTTGAAATAAGTGGACTTTGGTCTTTTTTCAGCCCAACTTAACTATAACTATAAGGCTCTTCAGAAGCCTTGGGTAAATAATAGCAAAATAAATGCAAATAGCAAATAATTGGCCAGTCCAACCAGGACCGAATCTATGCACATACTGTATCTGTCAAAGGGGTTAGTATATCTTACTGGTATCAAGAAGCAATAATAATACACTCCCCTTAATATATCTATTAGACAAATAGTTATCCACCACCTTATTTAGATGTATGCAAATGAGGTTCACAAAAATAAGAACCCATATGTTTTCTCGGATTCCACTCAATCAAGAGTGCAAGGCTCACACTTTGCCCACACTGCAACAATTTCATTGGCCTACTGACCTCCCGTGACTTCTTATTTATTAGAAAAAGACCACAGTTTAACGCTTGAGTCCCACAAATTAGATTAGAAAAATGGATTTTCAGTCAATCAGCAGGGCATTTTTGAGGAACGACTGAATATACCGCTTCAGAATTAATTTCGATCAACAGATAATGGTACTGTGAAACCAGATTTTAGTCAATATGCAGGTCAGATGCTTGCTTGGTGGGGGAAGTATATTCAATCTAAAGTATCATTTCTATTCTAAAATAATCTTATCTAATGTGACAAAATGACTATATTTTCACTAAAGAGAAAGTTATACAGATAGCTAGGATCTCAGCCAGAAAGCAGAACAGGAACGCTGCTTACAATGGGGATCAAATAGGATCTGTGCAGCCACTGGGACAGAATGCTCTGTTATACAGATAGCTAGAATCTCAGCCATAAAGCAGGACAGGACTGCTGCTTACAATGGGGATCAAATAGGATCTGTGCAGCCAATGGGACAGAATGCTCTGTTATACAGATAGCTAGAATCTCAGCTGCCATAAAGCAGGGCAGGACTGCTGCTTGCAATGGGGATCAGATAGGATCTGTGCAGCCACTGGGACAGAATGCTCTGTTATACAGATAGCTAGAATCTCAGCCATAAAGCAGGACAGGACTGCTGCTTACAATGGGGATCAGATAGAATTTGTAACAGTCACTGGGACAGAATGATCTGTTATACAGATAGCTAGAATCTCAGCCATAAAGCAGGACAGGACTGCCGCTTACAATGGGGATCAGATAGGATCTGTGCAGCCACTGGGACAGAATGCTCTGTTATACAGATAGCTAGAGTCTTAATAATGCCAGACACTGAAAAGCAACCAAGTGATTTCAGTCAATGACCCATGTTTATACACTTTTTATGTGTATTGAGCTCTGCAACATCTTCACTCTCTATAAATAAATTTTTATATTAAAAATAAATAAGCTTCTCAGGAAGGCGTTTCTTCTTGATCCTGGGTTGATTGGGGTCTTGACAGTCGTCAAATGATAATCATGTGGTTAAGCAGATGAGACCTGAATTCAGGAGTCGTTTTTTCTAATATGACTAGTTTACAAACTGCAGAATTCCAAATATTTTTGAAATTATTTTCCCAGCATCCTCCTGCAGCTGAACTTTGAATGCCTGCATATTGGCCATCATTAAAGGGGGCAGCGAGCAACATGTTGCTAGTAGAGCACAGGTTAACGGAACATGACTTTAGATATTCTTAGCTCTAGTATTTATTAAGCATGTGTGGGCAAAGATGTGGCTCCATCTGGGTGTAGGTATGCCTTCATAGAAAGTTGGGGAGAAGGGATCCTGTAAAAAAGAGATACAGAAATGCCAGTCCTATCCATTTGCTCGGCTTCACTGCTTTGGGTGGATATCGATGGGCTTTAGGCGACTTTTTTATGCATTTCGGTCCAGCAGGTAAGTTAGGGGGTTGGGTGACTATAACTACTGACAGTGCTCGTTAGTGGCACATTCATTGTTTTATAGAAGAAGCAGAAAGCCCTTTGTTATTTAGCAGGGCAGTCTGAAGCTCCACCAAGAAAGCTAAAGAATCAGCTCCTTGGCACGATCTGCCAGTGATGGATAAGCAGCTTACAAGTAGTAACAGTTATTTGAGATATTCCTCATGAAATGTTTGAGGAGTTATTTGAGATGTTCCTCATGAGACGTTTGAGTAGTTATTTGAGATGTTCCTCATATCTAGGTGTGTTTTTCATTCATTGATCCAGTTATACCAAGTGCGACACTGGATTAGAATGAAATCATGATATAGAGTTGGTTTATTTAGAACATATGGTCAACCTGATGGCACGAACCACAACTCTAAGGACTTGGACCTCCCAGTCTTATTTGTAGAGTTATCTTCTACCCCATTTATATTCCATTTTTTCTCAGCCTGTGGACAGTAATTACGTTCGTACATCTATTCACACTCAATAGCTCCTGTTTAATTAACAAAAAAAATAGACTGCCATGCACATGTGCTGATTGGCAAGAGAAGGGTGAAGGTTCAGTGACTAGGGCAACACTGAACCTAGGGTTGTCACCTTCTGTCCAGTGGAACTTCCGGGCAGGGGGGGCGGAGCACCAATGCAATGTGGGCGGGTCTGTGATGCGGCAGGGCAGGTCTCATAATGTCAGGGGCAGAGCTATTGCCACATCAATCATAGGAAATCCTGCTAATTTGGAAAAATGGCAGGCAGTTTTGACCCGGCCAACCCTTCAAAAAGCAGGGCTGTCTGGGTCAAAACTGTACACGTTACAAAGTGCCTACTATTTTACCAAATCCCCCCCATTCGATAGCTGCAAGTTACAACCACCAATTCTCCTTCTTGAGCCAGTGCTTGCCTTCATTATCTCGTTGTGATTCTCCACACTGTTTCCACCGACACATGTAATAATTCTGCTGTTTCTGCGACTGTCACACCTGCATTTCGAGTGCCAATTTATAAACTCTTCAAACGCCATTAGATCTCGGCAGTGAACTGAAGTGTTGTTTTTCAGGATCCTTATATAGCACAAACACTTGGGTAACTGGTACTTACATGAATATGGAACACACAGAGCATTGCAGTTTAATTGTTATTCTCCTACATCACATGTTTTTATTCTGCGCATCACTCGCAACCTCTCCCCTCTATTCCTATAGAAATACAGGCTTGGAATCTTATCTTATAATTTCTGGAAAAATAGAGTTACTGTATCTTATACACTTCCTTTTTGACATGAGCTCACTCAGTTGGGTTATGTAGAAAAGGTGCATAAACACTATCTATCATTTCCCCACCCTCACTGTGTAATGAGGCTCACTGTGTGAATGTGCAACCCCTCCCTCACTTACAAAGACTCTATGTGCCACCCATTACCAAAAAAAGTGGGAATTCAAGTCCCAGAATTCATCACATCACAATGAAACAAGGTGAAGGAGGCATTGCTTGACACTGTGAGCCTAAGGAAGGTTGGAAAATTGTATCATGGCTTCCTTTCAATCTGTGGAATGTCTGTGTATGATAGATTTGGGGATTTGACATCCCTCTGCTTTACAAAGACTCTATGCACCACCCATTACCAAAAAAGTGGGAATTTAGGTTCCAGAATCCATTGCATCACAATGAAACAAGGTGAAGGAGGGGTTGCATGACACTGTGAGCCTAAGGAAGGTTAGAACATGGTATTGTGGCTTCCTTGCAATCTGTGGAATGTCTGTGTATGATAGATTTGGCGATTTGACGTCCCTCTGCTTTACAAAGAATCTATGCACCACCCATTACCAAAAAAGAGGGAATTCAGTTCCCAGAATCCATTGCATCACAATGAAACAAGGTGAAGAAGTGATTGTGTGACACTGTGAGCCTAAGGATGGTTGGAAAATGGTATCATGGCTTCCTTTCAATCTGTGGAATGTCTGTGTGTGATAGATTTGGGGATTTGAAGTCCCTCTGCTTTACAAAGACTCTATGCACCACCCATTACCAAAAAAAGAGGGAATTCAGTTCCCATGAAACAAGGTGAAGGAGGGATTGCTTGACACTGTGAGCCTAAGGAAGGTTGGGGAATGGTATCATGGCTTCCTTTCAATCTGTGGAATGTCTCTGTAGAACAATACATTTATAGGTATTTTTAAAAGTTCAGATAGTGTTTATGCGTCTTATCTACATAACCCAACTGAGGGAGCTTATGTCAGAAAGGGGTTTATTTTATCTCTTTAAATAAACATTTATAATAAGCTGAAGGTAAATTATATTTAGAAATAGGATATAATTAAAATTGCCCGATCCTACAGACTGAGACTTTGGAGGATTCCTTTACATTACAAAAATTAAACATCACTTTTCAGCCTCATTCATTTCTCTTTGAAGTCTCTTGAATTCCTCCAGGGCCCCTAGCTTTTCTATTATTATATACCAGTATAAACGCATTCCCTTCCCACTGTGAAAATTTACTTTTAACTTGAATTTAAACGCATACGCGAATATCAGTGGATTCGCACAAAATGTCCTGTCCATGACTAATAATCGTTTAACGTTCGGAAGAGAACACTTGCCTGCTATTCCTTGACTCATGTCAAAATGCAAATTGAGCCAATAAGAAAATGTATTTAGATTTACACTAAAGCTTCCCAAGCCTGACAGGCATTTAACAATGTAATCACAATACAGGTATGCAGTCTTTTATTTTGGAATGCTGGGGACCTTATGTTTACTGGACTTTTTCAGGGGTTTCTGTAATTTGGATCACAATATATTGAAACAATAGAAAAAAAAATGAGATAGAATTGTTTTGCCACCAACAAAAATTTATGCATTTTAGTTCCCCATAATTACAAGGCACAAAAGGAATTTCATTCTCGTATTATCTTTGTATCTGAAATGTAATGTTTCTTTACAGAGAAGTGTTGGTGAAATTAATTTGAAAGTAATTCAATGAATAAATATATAATTATAGCCTGTTAATCACAGTAACAGTAGTGCCCCACTTTATCGTAAAAAATTGTAATTGTAAAAAAAAAACCCAATAACATTCATGCGGTCTCTACAGGGTTAAGGTTCTAGCTATCTCAAGGGCAGTGGCCAATGGGGAGATTTCTCCCCCACGATTATTCATGTGCAACTGCGACTGACAAATCTCCCGAAAAGGCTTCTCCATTGGAAATAATTGAAATCGCCAGCAGTAAAACACTGAAGTTTCCTCCAGAGGCGACTTCGGAAGAACGAATTGGTTTTAACGCCAGCGATTTCAGTTATTTCCAATGGAGAGGCATTTTCAGGAGACTTGTTGCTCCCAGTTGCGTATCAGTAATCGAGGGGGACAAATCTCCCCGTTGACCACTGCTGTATCTATAGAATTGAGATTCTAGCTTTCTCTGTTGGGCTGAGATTCTATCTGTCTTTATAGAGCTGAGAGTCTAGCTGTCTCTGTATGGCTGACATTCTAGCTGTCTCTCTAGGGCTGACATTCTATATGTCTTTATAGAGCTGAGGTTCTAGCTGTCTCTATAGGGTAGAGATTCTAGCTGTCTATAGGGTTGAGATTCTAGTTGTCTCTGTGTGGCTGGGATTCTAGCTGTCTCTTAAGGTTGAGAGATTCTAGCTGTCTCTATAGGGATGGGATTCTAGCTAGTCTCTATAGGGTGGACAGTCCGGTTATCTATATAATGCTGAGAATGATTCAAGCTATCTTGAAGGCAATTACAGATGGGGCCTTTTGCCACCTGTGTTTTAGGTATTAAACTGGTTGAATCATAATGTTAATAGTGTTGAGTAAATTACTTAGTTCATGCAGTCGAACCAAAATACTTCCAAGGCAATAGTGATTGGTGTAATTTACCCATGAAATGGAGAATGTTTTGTCACCTGCAATTTGACTCCAAATCACCAAAATGCCCTTTCTGTCATTGTCCTTATAGGGCTGAGATTTGACCTAAGTCCACAAGGCTGACATTGTAGTTATCTCTACAGGGTTGACATTCTAGCTGTGTTATCTGAAAAGGGAGACTTCTGGGTCTTATTGTACAAATCGCCTGCACCAGCACTAGGAGCCAATAGGATGGGGCTAACCTTGAGTGTCATGGTGAAAGGGGCTATTTAGAAATTAGTTGCGTGTGTTCTTGCCCTTTTCCTTTCTCTACCATAGTTTTTCTTCTGTGTTTTTAGCTGTTATACAAGCTCTTCCCAATTATAATTCACCAGTGCAACCTTCAGCCATGAATCAAATCTTAAAGCCCCAGGCTATGCTTCCGGCAACCCCTCCTCTCTCATTTACTATGGCAACTCTTTCGATTGATTTTCTTTCCAGCTCTGATTTTGCTGATTTGTTGAACAAATGTTGTCCTTTCTGCCAACCTCACATCTAAATCATCAACTACTTTTTTATTCATAACTTGGAATCCTTGAGCTGGCCTTGCCTCGTTGTGCGCTCTGCTAAATAAGTTCTAATTAAACTATTGTGCTTTTTAGGATTCAAGTTAATAAAAATGTCACATATCTAACAACCTCCAATTTAAGTAATTCGGTCTTGGAAGCTGCTAATTAGTTTAGGATTCCGACTCATCGAAGATCAAAGCTTTGGTGAAGGTCCATCCTGTCAAGGTCACAATAAGAGACAACTGATTTTTCACTCCTGTGCTGTAGGTAAGTGCCCCTAAGCTACCTATACTAAAGGCGGCCATACATAGAGAGATACCCTCGTCTGGCGATGTCGCCAAGCGAGCGTCTCTTTCCCCCGATATGCCCACCGGATCATAACAGTCGTGCGGAACGCGGGACTGTATCAACAAACAGATGCGGCCCCAATCTGACGGGATTTTTAGTCCTGTCCTGCCCGACTTTCGGCCAGATATCAATCGGGGGAAGCCCGTCGCAGGGCCCAAATACAGGCCAATAAGCTGTGACTCTGTCTTTTATCGGCCCGTGTATGACCACCTTTAGACAGCAGGATCTGATTGATGCCCTGAGAATATTAGGAGCCAAATGGTCTGTTCATCAGAAACTGCTTCATATTATTTATATATTTGATTTTGGCTTGAGCCTAGGGAATCTGCCATACCCATGGCAATGTAAATGTCATAAAGTCCTAACTAATTACCTCCAATGATGTTTTATAGGCTGGTACCTGATTGGTTGCATTATCTTGGCAAAATTGTCACTCAAGAAAAGAATTGCAATCACAGGCTCATCCACTCCCACGGTGGCTTTATAGGGGAGCGATCTTCAAGAAAAACACCCAAGCACCAGACCACCATTGGAGAGAAAATTGGCATGGGATAAATAGTTAGGACCATCAGGTTGCTGCTGCCGCCATGAGGTGAGATGAGAAACAGCACCCCTCAGGGTACCAGAGGCTGAAAAAAGCCTCACCTGGAAACTTTGAAACCATAGACATCAGATTTTATTCTTTGGCCGCCGAATGTTTGGATATCAATCATTCATTTCAATGCCACAATCTTAAACTAACCATTCAGATCTACATTGGAGTATTTAAGTAGGATCTAAATCATGTAGTATACCAGTGAATCATTTCAAGAATGATGTCTGGCATGGGATCTGTTATCCAGATACCCAAGACCTGGATCTTTCAGTAATCTGGATCTCCATACCTTAAGTCTACTAGAAAATAATGTCAACTTTAAATAAAACCCAATAGGCTGTTTTTTTCTTCCAATAAGGACTAATTATATCTTAGTTGGGATCAAGTACAAGGCACAGGTATGGGACCTGTTATCCAGAATGGTCGGGACCTGGGGTTTTCCGGATAAGGGGTCTTTCTGTAATTTGGATCTTCATACCTTAAGTCTACTAGAAAATCATGTAAAAATTAAATAAACCCAATAGGCTGGTGTTGCTTCCAATAGGGATTAATTATATCTTAGTTGGGATCAAGGAGAAACTACTGTTTTATCATTACACAGAAAAAGGAAATAATTTGGATTATTTAGTTAAAATTAGGGATGCACCGAATCCGGGATTTGGTTTGCGATTCTGCCTTTTTCAGCAGGATTTGGATTCAGCCAAATTCTTGTGCCTGCTCGAACTGAATCCTAATTTGCATATGTAAATTAGGGGCAGGAAGGGAAATCGCATGACTTTTCATCACAAAACAAGGAAGTTAAAAAAAAAAAAATTCTGCAAATTAGGATTTGGTTCAGTATTCGGCCAAATCTTTCACAATGGATTCAGCCGAATCCCACATAGTGGATTTGGTGCATCCCAAATTAAAGTAGAGTCTATATGGGAGGTGGCCTTTCCGTAATTCAGAGCTTTCTGTAATGGGTTTCCGGATACCTGTACCTGCTTCTTGTCTTCAGGTCAGGCAGCAAATGGAAAACACCAGTCGTTGTTGATATATTTCCTCTGTATGAGCTGCACATATTCAATAGGCAAAGGGAGGGACCGGTTATATATGATTTAATCCTGTGTGAGATAGAAAAACATACATCTAAAAGGCCTGCCCCTTTATTCAACAAGTTAGGGGCTGGAGTTGTGCTGTGCTTGGCTGGATCACACGCAGCTCCTTCTCATCAGGCTACTGTCTTATTAGAAATCCTTCAGGCAGACAAGGTGACACATTAACAGCCCACAACTCCCTGCTTTGCTACAATCTCTATCTCATGGAATTCACAGCACAGGGAGCCGGGAATTAAACAAGAAAATCTCTCTCCAGTCTCAGTCTCAAACTGGCAGTATCCCACTGAAGCACCAGGGGCTGCCTTGTGAGTCTCTTTCCCTTGGAAACAAGAGCTGACACTTGCAGGAAGCACATGGCAAAAATGGAACAATATTTTGGCAGAACTTTTTACCATGAATTGAAACTTCCATGACCTTTCTGGAAAGAATTCATCCTGCAATAAGGTAAGGAATGTTCTTTATTCTTTATTCATGTAGCGCTGATCTATAGAAAGGGGAAAAGCGACTAAGTAGCAGCAATCAAGGCTCCATTTTCCATTCCAAGTGACTCCACATGTCGAGAACCGAGAAAGGGGATTATAAAGCCATTTCATTTTAATTTCACTCCCTCAAATTGAGCTATTTCTCTTCTTTATGGCAAGACGAGTCAAGGTGATGAGATTTAAAGTCACCCGTCTATCATCGGCGAGGCAGGGGTCAAGAAAAATAATCTATATGCCAATGACTCCCCTCCCACCACACTTTGCAGCAATAGATCACAATTTAACCTTATATGAAAAAAATAAACAGAGCAAATTGATTTTGTTTTTCAGTCGGTAACCTGGGCTACATATCAAGGTTAAATGGAGGGATTTAATAAAAAGTCAGTAATGGGAAAACCACAATGCGAAAAATGTATGGCTTTTTATTTCGAATTTGTGCGAACCCGGAAACTGTTTGGCGACCACTTCCGACAGCGGAAGAAAGATTGCGAATTTTATAAGTTTAAGTAATAAAACTTCTTCCTGAATTACAGGTATGGGATCCGTTATCCAGAAAGCCCCGAATTATGGAAAAGCCGTCTCCCATAGACTCTATTTTATCTAAATAATTCAAATATTTAAACATGATTTCCTTTTTTCCTGTAATAATAAAACAGTCGCTTGTACTTGATCCTAACTAAGATATAATTCATCTTTATTGGAAGACAAACCAGCCTATTGGGGTTATTTAATGTTTACATGATTTTCTAGTAGACTTAAAGTATGAAGATCCAAATTACGAAAAGATCCATTATCTGGAAAACCCCAGGTCCCGAGCATTCTGGATAACAGGTCCCATACTGTACCTGTAGTTGTTATGTATGCTTCTTAAAGGAGAAGGAAAGTCACTTGGGGATGCCAAATGTTAGTCACCCCAAGTGATTGTATTTACTTACTAAAACAGTAGAAAACTGCACCGGCCAGAGGGGTTATACCAGCAAACTCCACGGAACTCTTCTCTTCTGGCATCTTGTGTCTTCAAATTCCCCAGGGCAGACACATGCGCAGTAGAATGAAAAAGCTGAATTTTTAGTTAAAGTTTCGGTTTTTCACTCTAAGGGCTCTTAGAGTTTTACCTGCGCTCTCCTGCGTTGCGATTTCTTCCGTTCAGCCGCAGGGGAGAGCAAGAGTAGACGCACTCAATTATTTTAAAGGGGGCTGTACTCACACAGACGCATGTAAGCGCCAAATGCAGGTGGGACTCAGCATGTTGCATTTCACCTGCGTTTGGCGCTTACATGCGTCTGTGTGAGTACAGCCCCCTTGACAGCGTCTACTCTTGCACTCCCCTGCGGCTGAATGGAAGAAAGTGCAACGCTGGAAAAACCGCCCATATGTAAGAGCCCTATTGCGCATGCACAGCCGCGAGTAAACAAGACGCCGGAAGAGAACTGCTCCGTGGTGCTCGCTGGAATAACCCTGGGCCGGTGCAGTTTTCTGCTGGTAGGAGAACCGGCCCGGTGTTTCTGGTAAGTAAATACATTCACTTGGGGGTGCCTAACATTTAAACAATTAAATTTCATCAACGAAAAATATTGCGAAATGATATTGTTTTGTTTTAGTCTTATTTACGCAAATTGTTTTTCTCTTTGCGACTTTTATTTCCCCCAATGTTATTATTAGTGAAAAATATGTGTTATTTCGGGAATAATTAGAATGAGCGTTGGGGGATAATAATTATGATATTTATTGCAACTCCCACTAAAACCGTTTATTCTGCGTTGATGTGGCTTTAAAAGCATGCCTGCCGGAAACGGAACCGTTATAGGTGGGTTATACAGTAGGTGGGTACCCATTTTCAGACACCATTGCACATGTACATAACAACTTCTGGGTTTTTTTTGGGGCAAACGTTCAGTCTTAGGAGGATTGGGGGGTATTATCAACAAGATAATGTCAGCTCATAAATACAGTGGTTTTGCATGTTTTTTGTGGTTGAATTTTATTCCAATTTAGCTCCAAAATAGTCATGAATCCACCCGAAGACCTGGCAAGTTCACCCAGGTTGCTGTTTAACCCTTGCAGCTTTGGTTCCACTTTAACCCCAAGTCCATGGCTTAATGGCGGAGAATTTGCATGATATATGTATTTGTATTTATACATATATAATATGTAGGTATATGAGCTGTGAGTGCAGCAAGCTTCATGGAAAGGTGAGAATAATGACACAAAATATAGATTTTGATTGTAGAAAGCAGCAGTAAGTGATTGTGCTGTTCCAGGCATAGAGCACGACTGATATAATTGTGTGTGAATGTTGGGGAGGGCTGTGTCATTTAAAAATTCTCCTTGCTGTTTCCATTCACCGGCAGCTTTTATTCCTCATTAACTCCAATATCATTGTAATTACTCCTTGCTCGATGTGTAGGAACATGGAAACAGGGACAATGAAATCAACGTATATAACGAGCCCGGTTTTTCCCTTCTGTGCTGCCTGTGCTCTCCAGCATATGTAAAGGATAAGTGTGCTGGTGAAATTAATAACCTTGAGGCCAGGCTGGTGCACAACAAAAAATTGCACTGGACCAGGGAATTTGTTTTAAAAGCTCAATGATGTAGCTGTGTCCAATGGGCAGGAGCAGGCACAGTATAATGCTTGTACTGTACTGGGCATATTCCTACCCCATTGGCTGAAGGGAATAATTGATAATGGGCACCATGCCCTGGACCAATTTAATTGTTATGAAAGAAACACACCAGCAGGGGGCACATGGTTATTCATCTGACTTGTGGAGGGGAGGAGGTGCCCAACTTATTGGCATTATCAGAGGTTTAAACTTTATTACATTAATAATAATAATCCTAAACTGCCATGTTAAATAAGATCAACATATAGTGGAGTAACACTGTTCCTTTCAGCAGGTAATGTATTGAATTGAAGAGGTGAAATGGCTGTGAACTTACATGGCAGCTGATCATCAGGGAATTGATTTAAGTGGATCTTCTATGATTGGCATCTCAGAGCTCTGGTAATGAATCGCACCATGAGCAAGACATCAATTAAATGCTGTCATTGATTTGTTTGGCTGTTATTCCACAGGGTTACTGAATGCCCAGTGTTTGTGGGTTCATTAATTAAATGATAATTAATTGTTTAGTTATTTTTTTTTGCATTAATGTCTTTTTCTGCAGTGGGATAATAGTCTCAGGGAAGGGAGTGTGACTGTGGGATAGCAGGTATAGTAGGGAGAGATGGTGTCTATAGTAACAGTGGATAATAGTCTCTGGGAAGGGAGTGTGACTGTGGGATAGCAGGTATAGTAGGGAGAGATGGTGTCTATAGTAACAGTGGATAATAGTCTCTGGGAAGGGAGTGTGGCTGTGGAATAGCAGGTATAGTAGGGAGAGATGGTGCCTATAGTAACAGTGGGATAATAGTCTCTGGGAAGGGAGTGTGACTGTGGGATAGCAGGTATAGTAGGGAGAGATGGTGTCTATAGTAACAGTGGGATAATAGTCTCTGGGAAGGGAGTGTGACTGTGGGATAGCAGGTATAGTAGGGAGAGATGGTGTCTATAGTAACAGTGGATAATAGTCTCTGGGAAGGGAAGGGAGTGTGACTGTGGGATAGCAGGTATAGTAGGGAGAGATGGTGCCTATAGTAACAGTGGATAATAGTCTCTGGGAAGGGAGTGTGGCTGTGGGATAGCAGGTATAGTAGGGAGAGATGGTGCCTATAGTAACAGTGGATAATAGTCTCTGGGAAGGGAGTGTGGCTGTGGGATAGCAGGTATAGTAGGGAGAGATGGTGCCTATAGTAACAGTGGATAATAGTCTCTGGGAAGGGAGTGTGGCTGTGGAATAGCAGGTATAGTAGGGAGAGATGGTGCCTATAGTAACAGTGGGATAATAGTCTCTGGGAAGGGAGTGTGACTGTGGGATAGCAGGTATAGTAGGGAGAGATGGTGCCTATAGTAACAGTGGATAATAGTCTCTGGGAAGGGAGTGTGACTGTGGGATAGCAGGTATAGTAGGGAGAGATGGTGCCTATAGTAACAGTGGGATAATAGTCTCTGGGAAGGGAGTGTGACTGTGGGATAGCAGGTATAGTAGGGAGAGATGGTGTCTATAGTAACAGTGGGATAATAGTCTCTGGGAAGGGAGTGTGACTGTGGGATAGCAGGTATAGTAGGGAGAGATGGTGTCTATAGTAACAGTGGATAATAGTCTCTGGGAAGGGAAGGGAGTGTGGCTGTGGGATAGCAGGTATAGTAGGGAGAGATGGTGCCTATAGTAACAGTGGGATAATAGTCTCTGGGAAGGGAGTGTGACTGTGGGATAGCAGGTATAGTAGGGAGAGATGGAGCCTATAGTAACAGTGGATAATAGTCTCTGGGAAGGGAGTGTGACTGTGGGATAGCAGGTATAGTAGGTAAAGATGGTGTCTATAGTAACAGTGGATAATAGTTTCTGGGAAGGGAGTGTGACTGTGGGATAGCAGGTATAGTAGGGAGAGATGGTGCCTATAGTAACAGTGGATAATAGTCTCTGGGAAGGGAGTGTGGCTGTGGAATAGCAGGTATAGTAGGGAGAGATGGTGCCTATAGTAACAGTGGGATAATAGTCTCTGGGAAGGGAGTGTGACTGTGGGATAGCAGGTATAGTAGGGAGAGATGGTGTCTATAGTAACAGTGGATAATAGTCTCTGGGAAGGGAGTGTGGCTGTGGAATAGCAGGTATAGTAGGGAGAGATGGTGCCTATAGTAACAGTGGGATAATAGTCTCTGGGAAGGGAGTGTGACTGTGGGATAGCAGGTGTAGTAGGGAGAGATGGTGTCTATAGTAACAGTGGATAATAGTCTCTGGGAAGGGAGTGTGACTGTGGGATAGCAGGTATAGTAGGGAGAGATGGTGTCTATAGTAACAGTGGATAATAGTTTCTGGGAAGGGAGTGTGACTGTGGGATAGCAGGTATAGTAGGGAGAGATGGTGCCTATAGTAACAGTGGGATAATAGTCTCTGGGAAGGGAGTGTGACTGTGGGATAGCAGGTATAGTAGGGAGAGATGGTGCCTATAGTAACAGTGGAATAATAGTCTCTGGGAAGGGAGTGTGACTGGGATAGCAGGTATAGTAGGGAGAGATGGTGTCTATAGTAACAGTGGATAATAGTCTCTGGGAAGGGAGTGTGACTGTGGGATAGCAGGTATAGTAGGGAGAGATGGTGTCTATAGTAACAGTGGATAATAGTCTCTGGGAAGGGAGTGTGACTGTGGGATAGCAGGTATAGTAGGGAGAGATGGTGCCTATAGTAACAGTGGGATAACAGTCTCTGGGAAGGGAGTGTGACTGGGATAGCAGGTATAGTAGGGAGAGATGGTGTCTATAGTAACAGTGGATAATAGTCTCTGGGAAGGGAGTGTGACTGTGGGATAGCAGGTATAGTAGGGAGAGATGGTGTCTATAGTAACAGTGGATAATAGTTTCTGGGAAGGGAGTGTGACTGTGGGATAGCATGTATAGTAGGGAGAGATGGTGCCTATAGTAACAGTGGGATAATAGTCTCTGGGAAGGGAGTGTGACTGTGGGATAGCAGGTATAGTAGGGAGAGATGGTGCCTATAGTAACAGTGGATAATAGTCTCTGGGAAGAGAGTGTGACTGTGGGATAGCAGGTATAGTAGGGAGAGATGTGTCTATAGTAACAGTGGGATAATAGTCTCTGGGAAGGGAGTGTGACTGTGGGATAGCAGGTATAGTAGGGAGAGATGGTGCCTATAGTAACAGTGGAATAATAGTCTCTGGGAAGGGAGTGTGACTGGGATAGCAGGTATAGTAGGGAGAGATGGTGTCTATAGTAACAGTGGATAATAGTCTCTGGGAAGGGAGTGTGACTGTGGGATAGCAGGTATAGTAGGGAGAGATGGTGCCTATAGTAACAGTGGGATAATAGTCTCTGGGAAGGGAGTGTGACTGTGGGATAGCAGGTATAGTAGGGAGAGATGGTGCCTATAGTAACAGTGGATAATAGTTTCTGGGAAGGGAGTGTGACTGTGGGATAGCATGTATAGTAGGGAGAGATGGTGCCTATAGTAACAGTGGGATAATAGTCTCTGGGAAGGGAGTGTGACTGTGGGATAGCAGGTATAGTAGGGAGAGATGGTGCCTATAGTAACAGTGGATAATAGCCTCTGGGAAGGGAGTGTAGTATAGTAGGGAGAGATTGTACCTACAGTTTGGCACAGTTAATCACCCCAAGATTTTCTCTAATGACACATGATACTGCTCTTTTGTGAATATTATCATTCTTCTACCTCCTCCTCATTCCCTCCTTCTGTTGTGGTGACCCCCTGATCCGCTTGCCTGCTTTACTTATCTCTTTCTCTTATTATTTTCTTATCTATTTTTCTTATAGACTAGTGTAGCTTTCTTACAGGCAACCCACTCTGCTCCTTTCGGTACTTCAGTCTGTTTTAAATACTACAGTTAGTCATCCACTAATGTCTCTGTTCCATATCAGCAAATCCCTTCACTGGCTCCCAGTTTTGTCTTGATTTAAATTCAAGGACTCACAATTAAGGCTCTTAACCATGAATCCTCTCTCTATATTGGAGCTCTGATCTTTAAATACACTCCTTCATGCCTCCTACGCTCTGATTTCAACCTTCATCTCTCTTCCACTCTCATCACCTCATCATATTGCAGCCTGCAAGACTTCTCTAAAGCTCTATTCCTTGTCTTCTGAATTCTAAATGATGCTCCATGGATTATCAGTCAACATACAAAGTCAAAAGTACACTTTCTATTCAGATTCTTTATCTTTAGACCTTCAGCATTCTCTGTCAACTGAACAGGGTTGGACTTGCCTGTCTGGATACCGTGGAATCTCCCAGCGGGCCCCACTGAATGACAAATCCCATTAACTTTATTATGTCAACCATAGAGCTATGAAATACCTATAGCATCTAGTACATTTTAAATGAGGGGGCCCTATGTGTCAGGTTATCTGGTGGAACTTAGTATGCCCAGTCCAACACTCCAACTGAATGTCGGAGTTAAGTATACAGTTACTTTTTCTAACACACTGGCAATTTTTAGAAAGTGATAAAATATAAGGCTGATGATATCAATACTAGAGTACCATGTCCATCCAGTGATTGGTCCAGTTGTCATTTTGGAGTCAGGAAGGCCTTTCTTTCTAACCCCCATGAGGGAAATTGGAGATGGCCTTAGCTGGGAGGTTTTTTTTCAAGCTTCCTCAGAATCATCTAAAACAGTGGTTCCCAAATTGTTATGCTGGCCCTGCTAAGGGGGGGCATGACATTGGCAAGGGATGACCAGCCTGAAGGCCAGTTAGGGTTACCTTTCTTGTGAAAACATCTTTGTTGTCCCAGATATTCTTTTGATAACTTTGGCTTTATGGTGGATACTTCAGCCATTCAAAGCAGAGAAGGAGGAAAGGCTCTAGTTTTACATAGGAGATAACAGATAAACTCTGATGATTACAATGAGATTTTCCAGATCGTTTCTGTCATTTCTCCTTTTTACAAACTGCATGGCTGCCCCCTTGGCTACACAGCAGTGTGTTTATGTTTTTCTGAAGCCAACACAACGGGTTTACCAGTGCAGAGCAACAGTACATTATATTTTAATTATTATTATTAATGGTGTTACTTTTCTTTTAAAGGGATACTGTCATGGGAAAAAAAATATTTTTCAAAATGAATCAGTTAATAGTGCTGCTCCGGGAGAATTCTGCACTGAAATCCATTTCTCAAAGGAGCAAACAGATTTTTTTTTATATTCAATTTTGAAATCTGACATGGGGCTTGACATTTTGTTAATTTCCAGCTGCCCCAAGTCATGTGACTTGTGCTCTGATAAACTTCAATCATTCTTTACTGCTGTACTGCAAGTTGGAGTGATATCACCCCCTCCCTTTCAGCAGCTAAATAAAAGAACAATAGGAAGGTAACCAGATAACAGCTCCCTAACACAAGATAACAGCTGCCTGGTAGATCTAAGAACAACACTCAATAGTAAAAACCCATGTCTCACTGAGACACATTCAGTTACATTGAAAAGGAGAAACAGCAGCCTGCCAGAAAGCATTTCTCTCCTAAAGTGCAGGCACAAGTCACATGACCAGGGGCAGCTGGGAAATTGACAAAATGTCTAGCCCCATGTCAGATTTCAAAATTGAATATAAAAAAATCTGTTTGCTCTTTTGAGAAATGGATTTCAGTGCAGAATTCTGCTGGAGTAGAACTATTAACTTTTGCGTTTTTGAAAAAAACATGTCTTCCTATGACAGGATCTCTTTAAAGGTACGCAGTCCGTGCGGCAGGGGGAGGATGGTGGGCTTGAGGTGGCATCCCGGTGGGCCCCGGACACCCTAGTCCGACACTGTATATATGTTTACCCTTTTTGCTAAAACAGGGCCCAAGTCAAATGATGGGCCTTCAAGGTGGGCTTGAACTTTAAAAGTCCTTGAACTCTATAGACATTGGTCTTTATTTAACCATCTCTACTATTGATCTGTGTAAGGGCTGTAAGCATCGGCTATATTGCAACCAGCAAGAGCTGGACACTGTTACATGGCTGGAACAGAGGTGCCCTTGACTCCCAGCCCTTTAGCGGAACACCTATAAAATTAACACACTGCAGGGCTGACTATAAATCAGTTCATATGCCGCAGGCTAATTAGTAACCAGTTCGGTAGCTTACTGCCCAGCTGTCTGAAAAGCACTTCACTATGCAACCTATATATCATTTCTGGGCTTTTGGTTTTAACGTGATGAAGTGTCAGCCCACTCCTCGCCTGTCTCCCATGACTCCTGCATTGACGAAGCATCACGGCTATGCTAACCATATCAACACATGTCCATGAGGTTCAAACTTTCCAAATCTTGTGTTAATTCATTAAAGGGAAGACAAACAACACTACCCAGAAGCAGAGGTGACAGTTTGGTCGCACAAGGGGTAAATGATTCCCTTTTGACCTGAAAACCATAATTGGATTGTTCTAGGGATCAATTACAACTGAATTAACTGAATTAATTAAGGAATCATTATATATGCCCTTTCCTGAAAAGCATCTTACCCATCAATGAATCACTCATTGCCCCTCTCATGGTAGAGGATCCCTGACTGCCCTCACAGTAATGAAACCAAATCTATTACAATATATTTTCATTTTATACACAGGAAAGTGATCTGCAATATTGGACCCCAGGGTCCTAATCTTATGGGAAGGAGGTGCCATATTGTTAACTTAGACAGTACAGTATGAGGGTATAGCTTATTGTGTGCCCAGAACATTCCTTCTCTGTATATTTGTATTTATACATATGGGAGGAGGTGCCATATTGTTTCCCTTAGACAGTACAGTATGAGGGTATAACTTATTGTGTGCCCAGAACATTCCTTCTCTGTATATTTGTATTTATACATATGGGAAGGAGGTGCCATATTGTTTCCCTTAGACAGTACAGTATGAGGGTATAGCTTATTGTGTGCCCAGAACATTCCTTCTCTGTATATTTATATTTATACATATGGGAGGAGGTGGTGCCATATTGTTTCCCTTAGACAGTACAGTATGAGGGTATAGCTTATTGTGTGCCCAGAACATTCCTTCTCTATATATTTGTATTTATACATATGGGAAGGAGGTGCCATATTGTTTCCCTTAGACAGTACAGTATGAGGGTATAGCTTATTATGTGCCCAGAACATTCCTTCTCTGTATATTTGTATTTATACATATGGGAAGGAGGTGCCATATTGTTTCCCTTAGACAGTACAGTATGAGGGTATAGCTTATTGTGTGCCCAGAACATTCCTTCTCTGTATATTTGTATTTATACATATGGGAAGGAGGTGCCATATTGATTCCCTTAAGACAGTACAGTATGAGGGTATAGCTTATTGTGTGCCCAGAACATTCCTTCTCTGTATATTTGTATTTATACATATGGGAAGGAGGTGCCATATTGTTTCCCTTAGACAGTACAGTATGAGGGTATAGCTTATTGTGTGCCCAGAACATTCCTTCTCTGTATATTTGTATTTATACATATGGAAAGCACTGCGTATCTTGACAGCGCTATATAAATAAATAAATAAATGATGATGATGATGATGATGATGGGAAGGAGGTGTCATATTGTTAACTTAGACAGTATAGTATGAGGGTATAACTTATTGTGTGCCCAGAACATTCCTTCTCTGTATATTTGTATTTATACATATGGGAGGAGGTGCCATATTGATTCCCTTAGACAGTACAGTATGAGGGTATAGCTTATTGTGTTCCTTCTCTGTATTTTTGTATTTATACATATAAGAACATAGTAAACCACTGAATATTGGATCTGAATTTGCTTTAGCCAGAGGTGCAGCTGAGAAGACTCAGCATATTTCACAGTGGTGTTGACAGTGTCCATCTAGATTTAGGGTTACTATGTATTACATTTTTATGGCTCAGCCAATAGGTCTAAACTCACTGATGATTTGTGTGGCTTAGGATTTACAGTTGCACTAGGGGACTTTTTATGGAGGCTCTTATTGTTTTTTATTTTAAATCTAGTAAATCTAGTAAAGCTTTAAATAGCTTGTATTACATCAATGACATTATATAAAGAGAGATACTGAAATGATCATCCCTTGAGTGCAGCTGTATTGTGCTCTATCTTAGGGATCTATAGCTTTAAGCTGGTGCATATTTCCACTGGTACAACAGCTCAATGCATAACAAGAACTGGCTTTAATCTCAAATTCTTTGGAACTTTTTCTGAGCGGCAAATGACTAATGGGAATCTAGTACTAGGACACCCACTGCAGCCTTTATGCCTGGGTAGACCCACAGGGAGAGGACCACTCTAACAGCCCAATGAGATTTCTAGGTTTTCCCAATCTATATTTGAATGAACCCTAATTAAATATCGATTAGAGATGCCATTGCCTTGGTTCCACACATGTGTGCTGGTTCTTTCTCTATCTAAGTGTGGACAAGTCAACAACTAATTATGGTCAGCTTAACTTTTAGCTACCCTTTAGAAATATCCTTCTGCAAATAATAAACCTTTGAGGTTATTCTGCATCCCTTTGTTCTTCCTGGATCTGTGTTTCTCACCATTTTACAGGCTGACAAGCCTAAAGCGAGTAGGAAGCCTCCAATCAGCACAGGCATTAAGTCAAAGTCTTTAGAAAGCTTTCAGGTCCCGGTGGGGTTCAGCAAATCAATAAAGAGCAGAAGCCCATCTTTCCCTAATGATCACTTTTCTGCACATGCTAAACATGCGTGTTATTTGCATTTCCAATTTACAGCCGTGTCAGAAACCATCTTGCTCGTAGTATTCACAGTTGTTACCTGTTCCCCTAACTGTGTGATTTCCCAGCACCCGGATACACAGATATAACCTGTGCTGTTTGTCTAAATAACATGCCTAAAAAACATGCCTCAATTGCCTAGAAAGCTTGCGAGATTACTTTATTTATTGTTAGCCATTACATAAAGCACATGGGCGCCAATCTTCCTCTCCGTCTCCTGAGAAATGTTCATGCAATTCATTTTAATGCTTGTAGAAAGCGTCATAGAGGAAAAGGTCATTGCTTAAAATCAGAAGGAAAAAACAGATATTAACATAAGCAATTGTGCTTTAGATTCCTATACATTCCTTTTGGAATAAGTGCTCAGCATAAAAGGTATCGGACCTGTTATCCAGATTATTTGAGGCCTGGTCTTTTCAGATAACTGATCTTTCCGTAATTTGGATCTTCATACCATAAGTCTACTAAAAAACCATGTAAACATTAAATAAATCCAATAGGCTCATTGTGAATCCAATATGGATTAATTACAGTTTATCTTAGTTGTCATCAAGTACAAGGTACTGTTTTATTATTATAGAGTAAATAAGATAAAAAGAATCTGGATTATTTTGGTAAAATGGAGTCTATGGGAGACAGCCTTTCCGTAATTTGGAGCTTTCTGGATAATGGATCCCTTTCTTGTACTGCATTGTACAAAAGAGAGATTTCCATCCCATGAGTCTCCTTTTGATTCTTTAACAACCCATTTTAGATTTGACCAAAACTATATTAATATTGGGCATTTTCAAATATGAGAAAAATACAAAAATTTCATGAATCATGAGTCATACAATTCTGACTGTTTTAGTTAGCGCTGTTTTATTGAAGGGACATAGGCGTCCCTTCTTTCCAACCCCCAAGGTGCAAGGTAGGAGTGGCAGGCCTTATGCTACGTTCTTCATTAAGCACCAGATTTTTCACCTGGAGCTCAGTGGAGCATCCTGGGTGGGCACACGTATTTGAGCTCCAGTGATCCCAAGGACCCCTATAATATTTCTTTCCAGCCTTTGGGCTTCAGCCATCATGGAACCCCCAGAAATAGCTGGGAGACCACAGTCAGGAAATTGTTTCTTGGATTTGGGCCTTATTCTACAATGGCAGCCTTGTAAACATTAACATGGCAGAAGCAGCCAACATTTTGGGTGCATCTCCTTAGCATTTGAACCCCATTAAACTTTAGGAGGCTATTTCCCTGTTCTTATCTTATCAACAAATTCCCTAGCCTATTTAGAGCCAGTCAAGCATATCACAAAGCCCCTCATTGATTTTTAAGATTTACTGACCAATTCATCAACAACAGTAATGAGTTTGAGCCCAGAAATAACTTTTCCCTTTCCCATGATTTCATTTTCCTTTCCAAGGACTTTCACAGATGGGGAGAATCTATACGGCCAGTTTCTTTTATAGACCTGCGCCGCGTCATTATATGGCGGCTTTCACGTGCAGCGATACATGGAACGAGGGTCATGTCGGTAATAATAGCTTCGCTGTCAAGGTCGAGCTGTGAGTCGTCTCAGTTCTTTTGGAACCCCCAATGGCATATCTAATGGAATACCCCCTAGTGAAATGATTTATAAGCCCCCCTTCCAGGAGACCTTCCGCTAGACTAAGCGCAATATATATATATATATATATTGCACCTTAAAGGGAGCAATTTTGTGCCAATAAGCAAGCGTAGGGTTTTGTAGGACTCATTTAAGAATGGGGAGTAAAGTGCTAGGGATGTACCTGACTATGATTGGCACTTTCAGAAGCATTTGTGGTCAGTGTAAGGGCACCCCTTTGGATTTCCTTGCATTTTACAATAAATGAAAACAAGGTGCATTTGCAGCTCGTTTGCCAAGAGGTGCAACTGGCACAAGGTATAGGAGGAGCTAGTCATATATGGATATGTGAACCTATAACTTACTCCAGGGGATAATAGATGACCGATTGCATCTCTAAGCAGACCCCAGAGTTTTGTCGATTTTGACAATACTGCCCAAATCAGTGTATGCATGGGCAGTTTCCTATCAGATTGTAGCTGATCTGCCCATCCCAATGATCTGCTCATGTGCCCAGTTCCTTAAGTTGGGGGGACATGACCTGTGTAGGCCAACCAATAGTATTTGGCTGTACCTATGTGTGACCACATCATACACCTAATGCCAAAATGTCAGCTGGTATATGGTCACCCTTCCATTACAGTTGTCAATATCGCATTATAAGTTCATGAACTTACAGATGAACTTCCCCTTTAAATACCAAACTAGACAGCTGCAGGGACAAAAACTAAATAACGAAGTAACAAACTTAATGGAACAGTAACACCAAAAAATTCAAGTGTTTTAAAGGAATGATGATATAATGTAGTGTTGCCCTGCACTGGTAAAACTGGTGTGTTTAGTACAGAAACTCTACTATAGTTTATATAAACAAGCTGCTGTGTAGCCATGGGGGCAGCCATTCAAGCACAGGATACACAGTAGATAACAGATAAGTACTACTATAGTTTATATAAACAAGCTGCTGTGTAGCCAAAGGGGGCAGCCATTCAAGCACAGGATACACAGTAGATAACAGATAAGTACTACTATAGTTTATATAAACAAGCTGCTGTGTAGCCATGGGGGCAGCCATTCAAGCACAGTATACACAGTAGATAACAGATAAGTACTACTATAGTTTATATAAACAAGCTGCTGTGTAGCCATGGGGGCAGCCATTCAAGCACAGGATACACAGTAGATAACAGATAAGTACTACTATAGTTTATATAAACAAGCTGCTGTGTAGCCATGGGGGCAGCCATTCAAGCACAGGATACACAGTAGATAACAGATAAGTACTACTATAGTTTATATAAACAAGCTGCTGTGTAGTAGTACTTATCTGTTATCTACTGTGTATCCTGTGCTTGAATGACTGCCCCCATGGCTACACAGCAGCTTGTTTATATAAACTATAGTAGTACTTATCTGTTATCTACTGTGTATCCTGTGCTTGAATGGCTGCCCCCATGGCTACACATCAGCTTGTTTATATAAACTATAGCAGAGTTCCTGAAAAAAACACCAGTTCTACCAATTAATTGTGATCAGTACCATGTATTTTCATTACTTTAATACACTTTCATTTTTGGTGTTACTGTTCCTTATTTCCTCTCCGCACATAAAACATAACTTGGTGCGACATTTACATAAACCTTCAGCAGTGAAATGATCTTGCAGCAAAGCCTAAGGACTGTTTTACTCAGTGATGCCTTCAAAGCTGTTTGTGTCCTTCATTAAAGGGGTTGTTCACCTTTAATTAACTTTTAGTGTGATATAGAGAGAGGGATATTCTGGGACAATTTTCAATTGGTTTTGATTTTTTATTATTTGTGGTTTTTGAGTTATTTAGCTTTTTATTCAGCAGCTCTCCGGTTTGCAATTTCAGTAATCTGGTTGCTAGGATCCAAATTCCCCTAGCAACAATGCATTGAGATCAATAAGAGACTGGAATATGAATAGGAGAGGTCTGAACAGAAAGATGAGTAATAAAAAGTAGCAATAACAATACATTTGTAGCCTTACAGAGCATTTGTTTTTTTAGATGGGGTCAGTGACCCCCATTTGAAAGTTGGAAAGAAAAGGTAAATAATTTAAGAACTATAAAGCTTAGCTATCCTTGCAAAACCTATATAATAAAATGACACCCATGCTCAGTACAGATATCCCCTTTAATAAATGCTCGGCACACTCATGCATGAAGGGACCGACTCCCACGTAAATGTAGGAACGAGAAGAGACGCCATGATTCCTAAGCCGACATTTGATCCAATGAGAGATTTCTCCGTGATACAGTCTCTTCACTTAACAGTTTAGAATTCGTTTATAGCATGCGGCGCCACTTCATTAAAGCTGGGGGGATTATTGGCCCCACAGTGAGATCTTTTACGGAGAATACATTAACTTTATAACAATAAGAAACGGGGAAAATATACATTATTTAGAATGTGAGACCCAATTGGCAGATATCAGTTTCAAAGGAAACGATATTCATTGGATTTTAATGTAATTTCCAGGGTCAATATGTGTTGCCCAAGCACTTCATTGGCAGTTAAATATAATGCAATTACCCATATTTTTCATGAAAGCATGCTTCCATACCTCTGATGAAGCCTTACAGCAGAGTAACAAAAGAAAAATATTTTTTCCTGTAGTACAGTATATATTAGGCACCTATCTAGTGTTACCAATCCCTATTTCTGTAGGGAAATGAGAGCAGAGCAGACAGTAACTCTTCCAACACTTTCCTCTTGTCTCTGTTCTTATATATTAGGCACCTATCTAGTGCTACCAATCCCTATTTCTGTAGGGAAATGAGAGCAGAGCAGACAGTAACCCTTCCAACACTTTCCTCTTGTCTCTGTCCTTATAAACCTGGCAGTGGAGATAATGGGGAAACATTAATTATAAAAATATTAGTGTTATTTGGCTGGACATTTTCAAAATACCGGATCAGCTTTCTTCAGCTTTGACAAAGATCAGAATAACAATAAAATACAGAACAGTGTGTTACCACAGAGAAGCCCCTTGTGCCCTATTGATAAATGACCCCAACTAGATTTGCTGTCTAAATGGCACACTCCAGTTGATTCCAACTTGTAATAAGGGGGATTTATTTCCCTCTATCAGCTCACTACTAGAATCTTATTAGTCATCACACGTCTGGGGAAACTGATGAATGGATGTAATTTTGAGACTTATTTTGATTAAGTTCAGAAGTCAAATTGGGCTGAAAAAGATCTGAATATCTCTCTCCCCATCTCTCTCTCTCTCTCTCTCGCTTTTTCTATCATCTATCTATCTCTCTTTCTTTTTATCTCTCTCTCTCTTTGTATCTCTCGCTCTGTCTTTTTCTCTCTATCATCTATCTCTCTCTTTTTCCATGATCTATCTCTATCTATATATCTTCTTTTCTCTTTAGCTCTCTCTCTTTCTTTCTTTTTTCTTTCTTTCTTTCTATATATCTCTCTCTCTTTTTCTCTACACAATGCTAAATGTATCTAGCTCCCCTTTTTATACATCTATCACTTTTTTTCTATCATCTATCTCTGAATATCTCTCTCCCCATATATCTCTCTCTCTCTCTCTTTCTGTTATCTCTCTCTATCTTTCTCTCTCTATCTTGCTCTATCTAGCTTTCTCTCTCTCCCTCTCTCTCTCTTTCTGTTATCTCTCTCTATCTTGCTCTATCTAGCTTTCTCTCTCTCCCTCTCTCTCTCTTTCTGTTATCTCTCTCTATCTTGCTCTATCTAGCTTTCTCTCTCCCTCTCTCTCTCTCTCTCTCTCTCTCTCTCTCTTTTTCTCTCTATCTTGCTCTATCTAGCTTTCTCTCTCTATATTTCTGTTATCTCTCTCTATCTTGCTGTATCTAGCTTTCTCTCTCTTTATCTCTCTCTCTCCCTCTCTCTCTATCTCTCTCTATCTTTCTGTTATCTCTCTCTATCTTGCTCTGTCTAGCTTTCTCTCTCTTGCTCTCTCTCTCTCTATCTCTCTCTCTCTCTCTATCTTTATGTTATCTCTATCTAGCTTTCTCTCTCTTTCTTTCTCTCACTCTCTATCTCAAATCTCAAATCTCAAAAAAAAATGTTGGCAGGACCAAATACAATTAGCATCATCAAAGCAGGTAGAGGGGTAAACTGGATGGTGTTGGTGACAGTTTATGTGAGGGGAAAGTCCCGTCTCTCTCTCTTTACCTTCCTATCTATATAGTGTGCCTGGACACAAACTCAGGCTTTAAGGAAATATTGCCTGTTGTTTCTAACAAAGAAATATCCCAGCTTTTCTGAATTCTGGCCTTTCGTCCTCTTTAGACACTTTTTGTGAATGTGACTTTGTAAGAGCAATGCTTTGACCCAGTAGGACGTGTTAAAAATAACCCAAACTGACAGTGGAATAAAGGGGTTATTTTTACCAACGCAAATGTACCACTTTACCAGCAGAATCACTTCCTTGTTTCCTTGAAGTCTCATCATTCAGCGAAGCCTTCAGTAACCCTATACAGATACACTTGACTCCCTACAGCATTAGAAGAACAATTCTCTGGCCTGTGTGTGGGTAAGAGCTGTGCCCCATGGCGAGTTCTCTAGAATACACAAACACGTGCGGCTGTCTCGTGGTGTGAAATACTGTTCCAGCAATTAGGCCTCTTCAATCGCAACACTTTCCCTGGCTATAAGCTTCCTACTGAGCATCGCAAGGGATTCTGATTGAATAGTATAGTTGTCAATTATAAGATCACAAGACTAAGCAATGTGGGAAATAGATCATACTCAATAAGTCTGTTTTGTAATCTCCATTTAAAAAGATTGTTGTTTTTTTCTGTGCCTCTGGGGAGGGAAATCACCATATTGTTTATTACATTTAGCTGCCTTATATACCTTATACTTTCCAGTAAGGGGTTTAATACCATTTGCTACTACAATGCACTTGCTACTGAATCTATATCAAAGGGTGTGGTTCATCTATACTGTAACTTGCAGGGGGGTATTTATCAAAATCCAAATTTTTCAGATTTTTTAAAATGAAAAAGTCCAACCAAACTAGAACCTATGATTTGACCTTAGTTATTATTAAACAAAAAATCAAGATTTAATCAGACCGGAGAAAAACACGATGAAATCGAGAGAAAAGCCGAATCGTACACCAAAAAGCCAGAGTTTTTCAGATTTTTGCCCAAATTGTTCAGATTTTTTGCCTGTAAACCCTGAAATAGTCGGATTTTCAGGCTAATTCCAGCGCAGACCACAGAAACTTCTAAATAGGATAGGAACCTCTCCCATTGACTTATATACAAAAGAGTCCAACCAAACTAGAATCCACGATTTGAACTTATTTATTATTTCAAAAATCAAGATTTAATCGGATCGGAGGAAAACTTGATAAAATCTAGAGAAAAACCGAATTGTATGCCAAAAATCCAGAGTTTTTCAGATTTTTGCCCATATTGTTCGGATTTTTGCCTGTAAACCCTGAAATAGTCGGATTTTCAGGCTAATTCCAGCGCAGACCACAGAAACTTCTAAATAGGATAGGAACCTCTCCCATTGACTTATATACAAAAGAGTCCAACCAAACTAGAATCCACGATTTGAACTTATTTATTATTTCAAAAATCAAGATTTAATCGGATCGGAGGAAAACTTGATAAAATCGAGAGAAAAAAACGAATTGTATGCCAAAAATCCAGAGTTTTTCAGATTTTTGCCCAAATTGTTCGGATTTTTGCCTGTAAACCCTGAAATAGTCAGATTTTCAGGCTAATTCCAGCGCAGACCACAGAAACTTCTAAATAGGATAGGGACCTCTCCCATTGACTTATATACAAAAAAGTCCAACCAAACTAGAATCCACGATTTGACCTTATTTATTATTTCAAAAAATCAAGATTTAATCGGATCAGGGGAAACTTGATAAAATTGAGAGAAAACCCAAATTGTACACCAAAAATCCAGAGTTTTTCAGATGTTTGCCCAAATTATTCGTATTTTTGCCTGTAAACCCTGAAATATTTGGATTTTCAGGCTAATTCCAGCGCAGACCACAGAAACTTCTAAATAGGATAGGGACCTCTCCCATTGACTAATATACAAAAGAGTCCAACCAAACTAGAATCCACAATTTGAACTTATTTATTATTTCAAAAAATCAAGATTTAATCGGATTGGGGGAAAACTTGATAAAATCGATAGAAAAACCGAATTGTATGCCAAAAAGACAAATTTTTGCCTGAAAACCCTGAAATAGTCATGGGCCGACACCGGCGCAATGACATCACGCTCCCGGTGACAAAATTTAAAATATAAGGACTTCCAGGTCACGGGTTCAATGCCCAGTTATTGGAATTGCTACTTTGGTTCCTGGGTGTTCCAAAATTGTTCCTGATTATGTTTCTGGACTTTGACTCTTGCCTGAACCCGTTTCCACGATCCTTTGCTGCCTGCCAATTGAATTACTGCCTGGAATTGACTACGATTACTCTTGAACCCTTTTTGATTACAGCAAACTTAAACTTTGTCATAAAGCCGATAAGCCCCTAACAATAGGGACCTCTCCCACTGACTTATATACAACCTCAGCAGGTCTGAGCTGGCAGATTTTTGGATTCAGACTTTTTGCAGAATCGGGGTATAATAAATCTCGAAAACTCAAGTTTTATTTCCCACTAAAAATTCCGATTTTATAGTAAAAAAAAAATCTTGAATTTTTCGAGTTTTTAGCATTCAGATTTTAATAAATAACCCCCTTAGTATGCTATAGAATGGCTTATTCTAAGCAAAATCTCAATTGGCCTTCATTTTTTCTTTTTTTTTAAGTTTTTGAATTATTTGCCTTCTTTTTCTGTTTCCAGCTTTCAAATGGGGGTCACTGACTACATCTTAAAAACTTTTCTAAGGCTAAATATTTATTGTTATTGTTACTTTTTATTATTCAGGCCTCTCCTATTCATAATCCAGTCTCTCATTTAAACCAGTGCACGTTTGTTAGGGTCATTTGGACCCTAGCAACCAGACTGCTGAAATTGCAAAAAGTTGCTGAAAAAAAAAAGCAAAATAACTCAAAAACCACAAATAACAAAAAATGAAATCCAATTGCAAATTGTCTCAAAATATCACTCTCTACACCATACTAAAAGAAAACCCAAAGGTGAACAACCCCTTTAAGGTAAATGACCCATTAGCAGGAGTTGGCTGCCCATGAGAACCAGCAATCTATATATAGGCAGATATTTTTATCTACCAATGACAGGAGCTGACCTTTTGTACTAATAACCATTTGGATTTTATGATTACTTTACCCATTAATAGAACTAAAGAACTCACATAATTACATAATTACATTTCGTTGGGCTGCTATATATGTTCAGCGTTACAGCAGCTGGAGATATCTCTCCCTACAATGTCTCCACCATACCTCCGTCAGCTTTAAAACTCTTTAGTGTAAAGCAGTGGAGCACTCTTGTATGCCCACATATGTCCCTAAAGATATTTATCAGTTATTTAATGCTGTTTAGGTATTTGTAACCTTACTGACTTTCTATGCCCTGCCTCAAATGTGTCCCTTTCCTACAACAACCCTACAAAAAACCCTTTGGATATAGGGCGACAGAGGAAGACACAATTCCCTAGAGCCAGTAAAGTGGACACTGAGGGGCACATTTACTATGGGTTGAATGTCGAGGGTTAATTAACCCTCGATATTCAACCGTCTAAGTAAAATCCTTTGACTTCGATATTGAAGTCGAAGGATTTACCACATTTCATTCGTTCGAACGATCGTAGGAAAAATCGTTCGATTTCGTAGGATTTTAATCCATCGATCGAACAATTTTCCTTCGATCCCAAATTGACAGGAAAGCCTATGGGGACCTTCCCCATAGGCTAACATTGATGTTCGCTAGGTTTTAGTTGGCGAAGTAGGGGGTCGAAGTTTTTTTTAAAGAGACAGTACTTCGACTATCGAATGGTCGAATAGTTGAACGATTTTTAGTTCGAAACGTTCCATTCAAAGGTCGAAGTAGCCTAATCGATGGTCGAAGTAGCCAAAAAAAAGTTCGAAATTCAAAGTATTTTTATTCTATTCATTCACTCAAGCTAAGTAAATGTGCACGGAGGCCATGTCTTGCCTAACAATCAGGTCATTTTCAGGACTGCGGCCGAATGAGGCCAAGCAGCAACCTTGAGCCAACCGAAACAGCTGCTAAATATATCACTTTTCCATTAAATATAATAAGCCAGAGAGCAATGGGAATTTATCATTTTTAATGTGATGCTTCAGGAGTTCCGACTACACAGGACAATCTATGGCCTTGAAGGTCAGACGCTTGGCACAATTGCTGGGCCGACTTCAGTGAAGGACAGAGAGAGTCTTCGCTGTGAGCTTGAGGCATTGCACTTTGATATAGTTTATTGAATCAGTTGCACAGGATAAAGCCACACATCCTCAGAAAGGTCCGAAATAAAAATCCATCTTTAATTTGGTCTATTAAAGTATTAGAGCAAAAACAAGAAAATACATGACCTGGTGTGTTTGGACCCCAGGGTTCTAATCTTATGCCTGATTGCATTTTCAAGCCTACACTACCTTTTTTTCTATGCTGACCAGAAGCAAAGATTTGCGTTGGAGGGGCTACTCATGAATCTCTGTATATTTGTATTTATACATATGGGAAGGAGGTGCCATATTGTTTCCCTTAGACAGTACAGTATGAGGGTATAGCTTATTGTGTGCCCAGAGCATTCCTTCTCTGTATATTTGTATTTATACATATGGGAAGGAGGTGCCATATTGTTTCCCTTAGACAGTACAGTATGAGGGTATAACTTATTGTGTGCCCAGAGCATTCCTTCTCTGTATATTTGTATTTATACATATGGGAAGGAGGTGCCATATTGTTTCCCTTAGACAGTACAGTATGAGGGTATAGCTTATTGTGTGCCCAGAACATTCCTTCTCTGTATATTTGTATTTATACATATGGGAAGGAGGTGCCATATTGTTTCCCTTAGACAGTACAGTATGAGGGTGTAGCTTATTGTGTGCCCAGAACATTCCTTCTCTGTATATTTGTATTTATACATATGGGAAGAAGGTGCCATATTGTTTCCCTTAGACAGTACAGTATGAGGGTATAGCTTATTGTGTGCCCAGAACATTCCTTCTCTGTATATTTGTATTTATACATATAATAATACTTATTGTGTGCATTCCATTTTGGTATATTTAGACATATATATTTATTTATTTATTTAATTATTTATGTAATTATTTATTTTTTACACATCATGCACTGACATGCAGAGTAGTAATTAATTGTATCACGGAACTGCACCGTAGAAAGCTTTAGCCCTTCAGAACTGTCACCTAATAATAATAATGTAGCCTATAGACTGGAACACAACATGGAAAGGCAATTAAGTGAATTTTCCATAGAGGCACACCTTGTACATGTAAAATAGCTAAAATGCCCATTCGCACAGCAATTTTGTTTTTTAAATGTAAAATGTAACATATTGGGTAAAAAGCAACATATTTCCATTTTCAGCCTCTATACATCCAGAACTGATTGGTGGGAGCTTGCCTCTATATAGACACTGGGATCTGGTGTAACTGACATTAAATGCAGGTTGTGTTTGATTGACAGAAAGGCTTGGTGTTGTGTGGGGGGTCAGATTTGTGACGGTAGAAGAGATTACTTGCTTCTTCTATTGAAGTGGCTACAGGGGCATCTTTATAGAAGTACCAGTCACAAAAAAGGACTCTTAACTCATAAATATTGTGTGTATAGAAATATATATGTTTCAGCCAGACCTTTTCCTAGAAACTATAGTCATGTTTATTCTCTGGAATAGAGGAACACTGATTTCATTTTGCAAGTCATCCTGAGTGCAAGATAACTGGAATTTATTCTATAACCACGAACAATAAGTCCAATACTAGAAAACAGCATTGTATAACAGTCATGTTTATTTATATATACAGATCATGTGAAGCCTTCCACACAAATCCTCTACTTAGTCTATTCTTAATATTTCTGCACTAGAGAGAGTCATGAGAAATTCAATATGATATACTGTATATATACATCTGCTGCCAGAATACTGAAAGAAATACATTGTAACTCATTGTTGTAAAAAGATTAAAAAAAAAAACATATCTCCTGGCTTATTCACTAAATTGACTATTCCTGGTGCTCTCATTGGTTGACTATTTATCTACCTGTTCCTATGATTGTCCATTTAATTATAATCTCATTGCATTCAGGCTAAATAGATAAAATATCTGTTCCATTTCAGCTCAATGTGTGTTACGGAAATAATTATGTTCTATTGCGTATGGGAACAAATGGGAACAAATGTAAATCAGAGTTATAGAAAGAATGCAAAGGGTGCAAATTATATTCGGTGTAATATGTTGTGTAAGGCTTTATCTTTTCTGATTCCCGGGTCTGGTTTAGAAAATTGAGAAAGCAAAGATGGGTATGAGTAGGATCAAAGCAGGAAAGACTATTCTTCAATGCAGCTCAGAGAACCACAGAACAAAGGGTATAGTAGGGAGAGATGTTGTCTATAGTAACAGTGGGATAATAGTCTCTGGGAAGGGAGTGTGACTGTGGGATAGCAGGTATAGTAGGGAGAGATGGTGCCTATAGTAACAGTGGGATAATAGACTCTGGGAAGGGAATGTGACTGTGGGATAGCAGGTATAGTAGGGATAGATGGTGTCTATAGTAACAGTGGGATAATAGACTCTGGGAAGGGAATGTGACTGTGGGATAGCAGGTATAGTAGGGATAGATGGTGCCTATAGTAACAGTGGGATAATAGTCTCTGGGAAGGGAGCGTGACTGTGGGATAGCAGGTATAGTAGGGAGAGATGGTGTCTATAGTAACAGTGGATAATAGTCTCTGGGAAGGGAGTGTGACTGTGGGATAGCAGGTATAGTAGGGAGAGATGGTGCCTATAGTAACAGTGGGATAATAGTCTCTGGGAAGGGAGTGTGACTGTGGGATAGCAGGTATAGTAGGGAGAGATGGTGCCTATAGTAACAGTGGGATAATAGTCTCTGGGAAGGGAGTGTGACTGTGGGATAGCAGGTATAGTAGGGAGAGATGGTGTCTATAGTACCAGTGGATAATAGTCTCTGGGAAGGGAGTGTGACTGTGGGATAGCAGGTATAGTAGGGAGAGATGGTGCCTATAGTAATAGTGGATAATAGTCTCTGGGAAGGGAGTGTGGCTGTGGGATAGCAGGTATAGTAGGGAGAGATGGTGCCTATAGTAACAGTGGGATAATAGTCTCTGGGAAGGGAGTGTGACTGTGGGATAGCAGGTATAGTAGGGAGAGATGGTGCCTATAGTAACAGTGGGATAATAGTCTCTGGGAAGGGAGTGTGACTGTGGGATAGCAGGTATAGTAGGGAGAGATGGTGCCTATAGTAACAGTGGGATAATAGTCTCTGGGAAGGGAGTGTGACTGTGGGATAGCAGGTATAGTAGGGAGAGATGGTGTCTATAGTAACAGTGGGATAATAGACTCTGGGGAGGGAGTGTGACTGTGGGATGGCAGGTATAGTAGGGATAGATGGTGCCTATAGTACCAGTGGATAATAGTCTCTGGGAAGGGAGTGTGACTGTGGGATAGCAGGTATAGTAGGGAGAGATGGTGCCTATAGTAATAGTGGATAATAGTCTCTGGGAAGGGAGTGTGGCTGTGGGATAGCAGGTATAGTAGGGAGAGATGGTGCCTATAGTAACAGTGGATAATAGTCTCTGGGAAGGGAGTGTGACTGTGGGATAGCAGGTATAGTAGGGAGAGATGTGTCTATAGTAACAGTGGATAATAGTCTCTGGGAAGGGAGTGTGACTGTGGGATAGCAGGTATAGTAGGGAGAGATGGTGTCTATAGTAACAGTGGATAATAGTCTCTGGGAAGGGAGTGTGACTGTGGGATAACAGGTATAGTAGGGAGAGATGGTGTCTATAGTAACAGTGGATAATAGTCTCTGGGAAGGGAGTGTGACTGTGGGATAGCAGGTATAGTAGGGATAGATGGTGTCTATAGTAACAGTGGGATAATAGTCTCTGGGAAGGGAGTGTGACTGTGGGATAGCAGGTATAGTAGGGAGAGATGGTGCCTATATTTGTGGTATCTGTGATGATAACGTGCTGTTTGCTTACTTGCAACATGTGGCTCAGCATAGATTAAAGGGTGATATAAATTCTATGGTGTTGGCAGTCGTGTCCCTGACAGCCAGCACCATAAAATTTATGCTCTAAAGCAGTCAAGTGGACGAACAAAGATCAAGTGTTTCTCAGAAGAAGCCCCTGAAATATCTGTCTTGTTTTATATTTATACTTTTAAGTTATGCCTAGAGCTGTCCTGCCTATATAAGTGTTTATATACAGTACATACAATGGCTGAGTTGTTTTCTTTCTCGGTTTTAAATTATATAAGAACGGTGGTGTAAATGGCTGGATGCCGACCCCCAGATTACACTGTTGTGGGCCCCAGTCTTGGAAGATATAAACCTACAGTATATAATCTCAAGACCATTTGGCACTGTTTTCTAGGGATGCACCGAATCCAGGATTCGGTTCGGGATTCTGCCTTTTTCAGCAAGATTCAGATTCGGCCGAATCCTTCTGGCAGGCCTAACTGAATCCAAACCCTAATTTGCATATGCAAATGATGGTCAGGGAGGTAAATTCGTGACTTTTTGTCACAAAACAAGGAAGTAAAAAATGTTTTCCCCTTTCCACATCTAATTTGCATATGCAAATTAGGATTTTGATTAGTTTCTGTACGACTCAATAGGGGCCCAGCTAATCTTGGAAACACATCACGACCGGGCCCTCCTTAATAAAGGGGATCTATCGCGAAAATGAAAATGTGATGTAAGCTTCAGCATACAGAAATAAAAAGTTTTCTAAATATATTCAATTAAAAATTCTGTACTGTTTCTGAAATAATCAAGTTTATCTTCACTATTCCTCTCTCAGCATCTGTTTCTCTTCATTCTCTCTTCATGCAGCAGTTGGGTGTCAGATATTCATTGACAGTTAGATCCAATATATCTTATAGGGGGGCTCCTTTTGCCTAGAAGATGTATTAGAGCTCACTCTATTAAACTCACCAGACATCATGTCTCTCTACATGCAGGATTTGTGCAAAACGCAGTTATTTTGTTAGATTTTGTTTGTACTGGAATCAGTTATTTGAGTGAGCTCTAATACATCTTCTAGGAAAGGAAGCTCCCCTATAAGATATATTGGATCTAACTGTCAATTAATATTTGACACTCAACTGCTGCATGAAGAGAGAATGAAGATAAACAGATGCTGAGAGAGGAATAGTGAAGATAAACTCGATTATTTCAAAAACAATGCAGAATATTTAATTGATTGTGTTTAGAAAGTTTCTTATTTCAGTATGATGAAGCTTGTATTTAAACATTTTCCCAAAAGTTTCCCTTTAACATATAGAACCCACCAGGCCCGGGAGGATTGTCACCCCAGTACCCCCCTGGTACTGGTATATATATATATAGAATAACAAAGATGCAAACCTACTGGATGAAAAACACTCGATTTTATTATTGCATTAGTGATAATTCCTTTTACAGTTGTTTTCTACCCAAGGTTATGCTTAGTGGTTACAATGATGTCAGTAATAATGCACACATACATGTTTATACATATTTCTTAACATCTAGGGGCCGATTCACTAAATTCGAGTGAAGGATTCGAAGTAAAAAAACTTAGAATTTCAAAATGTTTTTTGGGCTACTTCGACCTTTGACTACGACTACGACTTCGAATCGAAGGATTCGAACTAAAAATTCGACCATTCGATAGTCGAAGTACTGTCTCTTTAAAAAAAACTTCGACCCCCTAGTTCGGCAGATAAAAGCTACCGAAGTCAATGTTAGCCTATGGGGAAGGTCCCCATAGGCTTGCCTAAGTTTTTTTGATCGAAGGATATTCCTTCGATCGTTGGATTAAAATCCTTCGAATCGTTCGATTCGAAGGATTTAATCGTTCGATCGAATGAATAATCCTTCGATCGTTCGATCGAATTTTCTGCGCTAAATCCTTCGACTTCCATATTCGAAGTCGAAGGTTTTCAATTCCTAGTCGAATATCGAGGGTTAATTAACCCTCGATATTCGACCCTTGATAAATCTGCCCCTTAATGAAAGTTTATCTTGACCTTGTTACTTAACCACAGTGGCTTGTTATGAATCTTTTAAACACCGACAGCTGTTGGATTAAGTAGCAATTCTAGTAATTGGTCTATACATTCCAGCATGGTGGAAACACTCACCAACATAGCTGCTTTCTCTCCAAATAAAAAAATGAGGGTTTTTTTTCCCCCTGCATTTATGGAGAATAAGGTTTAATTCTTAGAAATGAAAGGATCCGAGTGCATTTAGTCGTAATAAAAAAAAGTCTTTGAATGTAAATTGTATCTGATTTATATGAAAATGAAGGAAGCATTTAGATGTCAGATCATTTATTATGTCATAATGCCATTGGAACGGCGTTTTCCGAAGTTGCCTCATGAGGAAACTTCGGGTGACTTTGTAAAACGAAGCGCCGCGTGTGCTTTAGCGCAGGTGACTTTTCATTATAGCAGATGGGAAGACACGCGGAGGCAATTCGGGGAGATTGTCACCCAGAAGAAGAGCCGATTAGTCGCCAGGCGACAAAATCTCCTCGTGTGAACTACCCTTAGTAGGAGAAATAGCCTGCCAGAAAGTAGTTCCATCCTCAAGTGCAGGCACAAGTCACATGACTTGGGGCAGCTGGGAAATTGACAGTATGTCTAGCCCCATGTCAGATTTCAAAATTGAATATAAAAAAATCTGTTTGCTCTTTTGAGAAATGGATTTCAGTGCAGAATTCTGCTGGAGCAGCACTATTAACTGATTCATTTTGGAAAAAAACATGTTTTCCCATGACAGTATCCCTTTCAAAGTGTTAAAATTGCTTTTTTCTCAAGGCCGAGGAAAACATTGCACAAATTAGACTAATTTCAACGCAGATCTCTTTATTTTGTGACTCCCGGTGTTATTATTTTCCATTACATAGATTATGTATAACAAATTAACCTTCTTGAATTTCTTTTGCATCTTCTGCAGATGGGAAATAAATCAGATGCCTCAGAGTTTTATTCCTCCATATCGAAAACTGATGACATTGTGTTAGGAGTCATATATTCAGTATTTGGTAAGAACACAGTTGACTGTGAAGCTAGAGACATGTCACTCAGCTTTTTGGGAACTTCAACCCCCCCCCCAGAGAAAACGTCCCATGTATGTTTTTATAAACGACTACATTAATAGTTAGTGGTGTACAATTTTACTTGTGCTTTAAACCTAAAGATGGCCATACTTATAAAGTGATAAAACTGCACCTTAAGACAGAGCCGGCAGTATGGGGCTTTTGCAATTGCCTGCCCAATCAATATCAGCTTGTAAATTAGTTAAACAACCCATCAAAGACTGTAAAAAACATATGCAGTTCTTGAGGCTCAAATCTACCTTTGAGGGCCTACATTTGTTCAAGGCCCCCTTGGCTCATGACAATATCATAGTATTAAAAGTTTGCTATAGTTCCAATATCAAAGACAGAAGAAAAATAAGTGTTCTTTTCAAATCTTGCCATAATTATACTTCAAGAAGTAAGTAGACTGGCCCCCCTAGAAACATTGGGGTAACAGTCACCCTGCTATAGTTCAGGGGTACCCAGGGTACAAAAAAACACTCACCCCAAATCTCCCCCTAACTGGCCTTCAGACTGGGCCCCCTTAGCTCATAACAAGGTTACAGATATATAGAAACATTGGGGTAACAGTCACCCTGCTATAGTTCCAGGGGTGCCCAGGGTACAAATAAACACTCACCCCAAATCTCCCCCTAACTGGCCTTCAGACTGGGCCCCCTTAGCTCATAACAAGGTTACAGATATATAGAAACATTGGGGTAACAGTCACCCTGCTATAGTTCCAGGGGTACCCAGGGTACAAATAAACACTCACCCCAAATCTCCCCCTAACTGGCCTTCAGGCTGGGCCCTTATCCACTGTTCCAGGCCCCCCTATGTGGTCAAGCATAAGAATTTAGGAACCAGTACCCCAAATATGAAATAAAGCACCATAATGCAATGCTGTATGTAAGTGGTAATTCTAGAATTACAATACTTCTTATATGCCCCCAGGCCTGCTGTCTCTGTCTGGTAACTCCATGCTGCTGTTGGTGGCCTATCGAAAACGCTCCATCCTGAAACCTGCCGAGTTCTTCATTGTCAACCTTTCCATCAGTGACCTGGGCATGACTGGGACCCTGTTTCCTCTGGCGATTCCATCATTATTTGCACACAGGTATAAGCATACACATACTATAATACACTGCAATGCTCCCTTTGGGAGAACAATCTGCAAAATTTTGGGAGACATACCTATCAAGTCTTCTGACTGTGAATTATTTCATAAAGAAATACCAATACAGGTCACATTTGATTACTGACACTAAGAACAAGTTGTCTTGCGCTTGCAGGAACTGCACTTAGTAGACCATGACCCCTAGTTTGTTCTAGAATAGCCTATTCTTAGCAACTTTGCAATTGTTCCTTATTTTTTTTTATTTGTTATAGTTTCCTAAATATTTGCCTTTATCTTCTGCTTCTTTGCTACTTCCAAATGTTCCAGCCAATAAAAGACTACAGGTATTGCTCTACGAGGTTACAAATTTGTTATTTTATTATTCATTTTAATTATATCTTTATGATTGATTTTTCTATTCAGGCCTCTGCTATTCATCTTTCATTCAAACCACTGCCTGGTTACTATGGTCATTTGAAACCCTAGCAAAGAGGTGGCTTCTAAAATTCCAAATCGGAAAGCTGCTAAATAATTTAAAAAAACACAATAACCTTTAAAAAAAAAAAAAGACCAATACTGTACTAAACGTTAATTTAAAGGTGAACTAACCCTTTCAATATTTCCTGATAGCTAGAAAATGTAAGTGGGAGGTAGAATGCCGACTGTGTAAAGGCACACAGTGAGTTAATGCAGAATTCATTTCATTTCTATGAAACCTAAAGGTCTGAGCTGGAAACCCCTATAAAATACACAGAATTCTCACGGATTTACCTCCCACTCGCTTTGCAACATATAATGCCATATACTCCAGATTTCTTATTATGCGCCAAGCCAAGTACCCCCTCTGCAGGGACCGCATTATATGCAGGAATCATTTAAACACAACGATGCATGTTTAATTTGGAAAACAAGAAAAAGAAAATTAGAGGGGAAATCCTGAATAATAAATTCACACAAATGAATATGACAGTATTTCCAGTTTTATATATTCTAATTATTTCCCTAGCAATTAAACAAAATTCCGCAATGTATTCCGTTCTCGTAGGACAACCCCCCCCGATTAATTAGTGCAGAAAGCATTAGCAATAAATACAAATGAATCAGATTGGTAGTAATTGGCCCCCCAGATGTGATGCACATTATTTATACAGTGAGCCATCATTACAGGGCTCGATAAAGAAATTGCAAACTGTTAATTTGCATCGGCCTCATTAGAAATACAAAGCAATTAAAAGAAAAGAAGAATGCAGCTCATCTCTCCTGGTTCCTTTTATTCTGGACTGTGGGCTGAACTCCATCCCACACTGGGACATGATTGGAGAAATTGGCACAAATAGGGGATGTGATTCCAGAGGCCTCAATGGTACCCCAATGAATCTCAGCCACTGAGGCCTCCTCCGCTTGAATTGGTAATTAATATATTTAGTTTTTTCCTGTGCAGTAGCTTTACATATGCTGGATGTTAATTTATGCATGAATTAATATAATGAATGCACGCAGTCAATCTAAAATCCCTTTGTTGCCCTGTAACATTCTCTCCCACATTTTGATCATGGGAAAAAACTTGGCAACCAAGATGGTTACAACTTCCAAGAGTCTTTATTTAGGAACCCCATCTACTTTCCATTTGCCTTGGAAACTCAATTACTGTAGGACTGGGATGTCCAGAACCCAAAAGGTCTGCCACCTCAAGGGCCCACCAAGTCTGGACTGGAAATCTGTGGATAACAGAGGGGCTGCTGTAAGGTGCCATAGACCAGAGGTCCACCACCTTTAGTACCCGTGAGCAACATTCTGGTGTAAAAAGAGTTGTGGAGCAACACAAGCATGAAAAATGTTCCTAGGTGGTGCAAAATAAGTGATTTGCCATTTGGTATCCCCTATGTGGACTGACAGCCTACAGGAGGCTCTGTTTGGCAGTACACCTGATTTTTATGCACCAAAACTTGCCTCCAAGTCTGGAATTAAAAAATAAGCACCTGCTTTGAGGCTACTGGGAGCAACATCCAAGGGGTTGGTGAAGCCGGATGTTGCCTGCAAGCCATTGGTTGGGGATCACTGCCATATGTCAATGAAGGAATTCATTCATATAGGTCATGGTATATCTAGTATAAGTAACTCTAGAGAAACTGGACTTGATGATAAATCATTCACTACTCATCCGAGCAGCTTCATCAGGTCAACTGCTTTAGAGTTACTTCTACTAGATATCACTGCCATAGACAATCACGATTTAGTGAATTGGTAGCGGCTGTTTGGAGCTCTGTGTACTTGAAAACCTATTTTAATTCACAGTTCAGGTCTGATATCCAACACCCCAGCTTCAGAGACCCCCCAGCAGTTGCAAAGTTCTCTCCCCATGTCACCCCACCACACACATTCACTAGTGTAATATGCAAATCAATTCCCCCATCCCCAGCAAACAGGGGACCTGGTTTTCTTTTAGTGACCCAGTCTAACCCTGTACTTAAGTGCTTTGGTACAGCTATGGTCCATTACTGAACAAGCTCTTATAATAGTAATGATATATGTAAATTATAAGGATATTATAAGTTACTGAGGAGTTTCATAACTACAGGTCATGGAACTCAGAGGTAGCCTAATAATATCCTCATATTTTGCAACAGGGGGTACTTTATTTATTATAATACACAAGTTTCAGTGAGTCATGTGACTGGAATGACATCACTACTTACCGTTTATAACTGATGACATCAGTACTCACCGTTTATAAGGATATAATTTACAAGATATGGCTTTTGTGTATTATATAATACACAAGAGCCTTGAATATCCTGTAAATTATATCCTTATAAACGGTGACTAGTGATGTCATTAGTTATAAACAGTGAGTAGTGATGTCATTTTTGTCACATGACTCACTGAAACTTGTGTATTATAATAAATAAAGTGCCCCTTGTTGGAAAATATGAGGATATTAGAAGTAACCATGACCTGTATAAAAGCATTCAGCCTTCGGCCTCGTGTTTTTATATGGTCATGAAACTCCTCGGTAACTTATAATATCCTTATATTTTACAATAGGGAGTAATACTTTATTCACTATATAATAGTTGTGCTCTAATGACACCAGGGTTAGTAAAATTGACCCTAGTATGTGTGAATGTAAAAAGGGACCTTAGATTGTATAATCTGTGTAAAGCCCTGTGGTATATATGTTGGCTCTATAGAAATACAGTAAATAAAAAATATACAGACATAATCATTTCCATGGAACCACCAGCCAACAACATTCCGCTCAGGATACTGGAGTGGAGATATCTAAATCCCCTCTGCTCATTGTTCTCTCTCCACCCAATTTATCTCTATCAGCTCAGCTGCCTTATTATATACATTGTGATGGAAAGATACAGATGAGCAGTGGGTCGAGTCAGTGCCAGATTAGACGCTGCTCACATTGCAGCACTTGAGACATAATTGGCTGATTGATGTGGCTGAAAAAGGAGAGGGGACACGGTTACTGATGCGCATTAGGTTCTAATTTGGAATGCTGGTAGGGTTTCACCTTCATGGATTTATAGACAGAGATTTCCCATACTGCTATAGGCAAACTTGGGGAGGCACATTTATCAAATGTCGAATTTCAAATTCATGTGAGTTTTTAAAAAACTCCCCTAAACTCCCATAAATTCGAAATTTGTCTAAATGTATTAATAATATCGAATTTTTTAATCTCAGGTGAATTAAATCGGAAACTTGAATCGAATTCGAATCGTATTCGATTTGGATTTTAAAAAATCTTTTCCGAAAAAAACTCGAATGTCAGGAAAGCTGCTCCAAACTGATCCCTGGAGCGCTCTCACTGACTTTAAACAGCAATTCGGCATGTTTTAGGTGGCGAATATTCGAGTACGGGGCCGGAGTATGATAAATCTGTGAAAAATGGAATTCTAATTTTTTAAAAACTCTAATAGAATTTGAATAACTCCCTAGACGAATATTTTTTTTTAAAAAAAACGCTAATAGAATTTGAATAACTCCCTAGTCGAATTTTGACCATAAAAAAATGTGAAAATTCAAATTTCAAATTTTTAAGTCGACCCTTGATAAATCTGCCCCTGAATGTCTTTTGTGGCATTTGGCAAAATTGTCATGCAAAACATCCACATAATAGCAAGAATTTTATCTGAGATATTTATTAAATGGGGCAGGACCGCCATCAGGGGGTGCAGGGGCTAGTCCAGTCTGGGTTCCCATGCCAGAAGTGACCCTGAGAAACTGGGCATAATGAGTGTGGTTGGGGGACAGCGGAAGCACATTTTTGGCATGGTTGGACCCTTCCCTACTTAGTTGGCAGAAGCAGGTGGTGGACTAATAATCATGTCTCCTGGTGGGGGGTTGCAGCTATCTAAGAAGTAAGGGACCCCAAGTTATGTGACCCTGGAATCTGGCCTTGGATTCCCTGGAAAGTTTCCAAGAGAGAGCAGGGCATCAGTAATGTTTGCCCCTTTTCTATTTGCTCCACTATTTACAAAAAGTGTTCAAAAATAAAAAAGTTAACAGAAGGTTAGCAGAAGGGATGCTGGTCAATATAATTAATGATCATTATGGAACCTTTCAGGTACTGAACTGCTGTCCAGTCATTGGGGCAAGTTCACTAAGATGCGCCAGGCGCAACCTCGCCGCACTTCGCCAGGCGTAGTTTCGCCAGCGCTCCGCAAATTCACTAAAATCCGAAGTTGCGCACAGGGGTAGCATAAGGTTGGGAAGTTGCGCTAGCGTTGATTCGCTATGTAAAGCGAAGTTTCGCTAGCGAAGGCTAATTTACATACGGCGCAAGATTCAAATTTCAATGGAGGAACACGTATTAGCACTACAAATGCCTAGAAAACCTTCAAATCAGCAAATAAAAATTTTATTTTGCCCTACACATGTGCCCACTGTCTAGGTAAGTTGCCATGAGTCAGGAAATGTAGGGGGGAAGGAGGGGAGCCCCAAAAATATTTTTGATCTTTTTCAGCCTATCACCCATCATGTAGAAAACACGCCAGCGTTTTTTGGGACTTAGAAAAAAATGTGACTTTTTTTTTGAACAATCCCTATCTACTCTATTGCGCTTCGCCAGGTCTGAGGTGGCGAAGGAAGTGTAGCGTAAAAGGTAGCGTTCACTACACTGCGCAAGTTAGTGAATTTGCGTAGTTACGTCGCTAGCGAAAATTCGCCTGGCGTAAGGGTGCGAAGTAACACTAGCGAAACTACGCCAGCGTTCGTTAGTGAATTTGCGCAGTAACGAAAAATGACAAATGCTAGCGAATTAACGCTAGCGTTCGGCGCTTCGGCGCTTAATGAATTTGCGCCATTGCCTCAAACAGAGAACTGAACTTTTTAAACAGGAGTGAAACGCGTTGCTTTGTTGCAGGTGGCTGTTTGATAACGTGACGTGCAAATACTATGCATTCTGCGGAATGCTTTTTGGACTTTGCAGCCTGACCAACCTGACGGTGCTAAGTTCAGTCTGCTGTCTGAAAGTCTGTTATCCGGCTTATGGTAAGTGCACAGCCCTGGGGCATGATATCCTTGCAGTGATACACTTCTAATAAATTGAATTCTGTCAGCACAAAATACATTGTGTGAATCCAAAATATCATCCTTGGATGTGCTTGCAAACTAATTTTGTAACCCGAGTTTTACCTTTGTATCCACAGCATTCGTTTAATTCATGAAGTATGTGTTCGTAGAATTATTTTGGTGTGGAGAGAATTTTATTCGTGATGATAGGATTTATTTTGTGCGGACCAAACGAATTTTGTCTGCAGAAAATGTTTCGTGTTCACGATAAAAGCCTCTAGCAGAAACAAAATGAAATTGTTATGGTTTATGTTATGGCTGATCTCCCAGTAAGGCATCATGGCAAACTAGAAAAGAACTCCAGTGTCTCCAGTAATGTGATAGATTTTCTCTGGTTAATATAATTAGTGGGTAATCACTTGCAACGGTGATGCCATGTTTAATTATCTAACCATAGGCCTTCAGGAGACATGTTCTGTCTAATCAGTGTCAATTAGATTTCCTTTGTTTAAAGATAATATAATAAGAAATGTTCTTATGATTAATGTGCAGTGCCCACAACTAAACTGATTTATACATTCAGATATATTGGGGCCCTTGGTTTCTTGTAACTTCATTAAAATACTGGACGTCTGCCTATAAAAATGAACTAAAAACCTTTATTCTTCTTTGTCAGGAAATAAGTTTTCTACTGCCCATTCGCGAATCCTGCTGCTGGGTATTTGGGCCTATGCAGGATTGTTTGCTACAGCACCTCTGGCAGACTGGGGAAAATATGGACCAGAGCCATATGGAACAGCTTGCTGTATAGACTGGCAGACTTCTAACCAGGAACCCAAGGCTTTATCCTACACCATGTCATTATTTGTTTTCTGCTACCTCATCCCATCTTCCTTAATACTCATCTCCTACTCACTCATATTTGTCACTGTGAAAGGGGCCAGGAGGGCTGTCCGGCAGCATCTATCCCCACAAGCTAAAGGAAGCAGCATCCACAGCTTGATAATAAAGGTTTGTTCACCAATTATTCAACACTATTACTAGAAGGATCAAAGCTGTCCTTTGTGGTGCTGGGGCAAAACAGACTTTGAATTATGATCCTTTAGCGGATATTGAATTGCAACTAATAATATACCAAGTCTCTCCAAAAGCTACTACTATAGGCACCACCTACTATACCTGCTATCCCACAGCCACACTCCCTTCCCAGAGACTATTATCACACTGTTACTATAGACACCATCTCTCCCTACTATACCTGCTATCCCACAGTCACACTCCCTTCCCAGAGACTATTATCCACTGTTACTATAGGCACCATCTCTCCCTACTATACCTGTTATCCCACAGTCACACTCCCTTCCCAGAGACTATTATCCCACTGTTACTATAGGCACCATCTCTCCCTACTATACCTGCTATCCCACAGCCACACTCCCTTCCCAGAGACTATTATCACACTGTTACTATAGGCACCATCTCTCCCTACTATACCTGCTATCCCACAGTCACACTCCCTTCCCAGAGACTATTATCTCACTGTTACTATAGGCACCATCTCTCCCTACTATACCTGTTATCCCACAGTCACACTCCCTTCCCAGAGACTATTATCCACTGTTACTATAGACACCATCTCTCCCTACTATACCTGCAATCTCACAGTCACACTCCCTTCCCAGAGACTATTATCCACTGTTACTATAGGCACCATCTCTCAGAACTATAACTGCTATCCCACAGCTTCCAAAAGATTAATAATATATACAGTTTTTTTCTTTGAAACTGACCCACAGGAAAGCCCGTATTCATAGTAGGTTCCAGAGGGTTGGCCTGGTAAATACACTTGCCTGCCTCTAGTTCCAGTCATGACTTATGATTAGGAGAACTTTGCATTACATTACACAGATATTTTTAGATGAACCTTTTATTGGAATAATATAAATATCATTGGAATATTATAAATATCACTTGCCAATAACATATTTTCTTTTTTTCCTAGCTTAGTATAGCAGTTTGCATTGGGTTTCTCATAGCCTGGACTCCATATGCTATTGTGGCTATGATATCGGCATTCGGAGACCCTCAGAAAATTCCGTCACTGGTGTTTGCCCTTGCCGCGGCATTTGCCAAGTCCTCAACGATTTACAACCCAATGATTTATCTGCTCTTGAAGCCCAATTTCCTGAATGTGGTAACTAAAGAGTTGACATTACTTCAGACCATGTGTGCAGTGGTTTGTGGCTGGTGCCGGACACCCATGGTCAGAACTCCATGTCCACACAAAGACCTTAAAACCACCTCAAAACCACCGGACAATTTTAAGGAAACCCAAGACATATGCAGGAACTGTGCTGGCACTTTTGAATGTTTTCGGAATTACCCGCGATGCTGCACTTTGGCGAATGTTGATGCTGCCCAGCCCATGGCAGCCTCTCTCGTCAGAATGCCTCCCGCAAATGGTGCACCCCAACAAACAGTTCAACTTGTTGTAAGTTCATCAAGGACAAGGTCTGGGGTGGGGACTGTTGAGGTGTCCGCTGGGGCCCTAACGTCAGATTTCATAAAAGACTTTATCTGAGCGGTTAAACATCTCTGGGATCTTCAGGAAAATGTCTGTTGTACTGATATTAAAATATTAAAGTATTTTTAACTCATGACTCGGCTGCTGTGTTTAGCATCATAATAAACAGGAACTCAAGTCACGCGTCACAGACTGACAGCAGGAGGCACTGGGGAAGTTGTGACACTTAGGGATTCCCCTGATCCGACAAACTGACTACAGTATAAGTTATCCCAATAGCTTGACTTGATTTGCTTGCAGCTGGAAAAGTGGATACTTTAATAGAACCCATGTACAACTGACCCAACACTGTGCCCGCTAGTGCCATGAACACATATAGCAGTGATAACCAGTCCGCCCGCTGGGCCCCCCCAGTCCGATTCTAGTGATACCACCCTGATTGTATTAAAGGTATGGGATCCGTTATCCAGAAAGCTCTGAATTACAGGTAGGCCATCTCCAATAGACTCCATTTTAATCAAATAAAAATCAATTAAAAAAAATGGTTTCCCTTTTCTCTGTAATAATAAACCATTAATCCTTATTGGAGGTAAAATCACAATGTTTTTTGTTTTATTGAAGTGGTTGTTAAACTTTTTAAACATTTTTTTTAGTTCAATTGAATAATTCACCAGAAATAAAGACTTTTTTCCAATGACTTTCTATTTGTGACCATTTTTTCTAATATTGAAGTGTAACGTTTAATTTTTCACCTTCTTATGTCTTTCCGAATCCCTGAGTTTCACTAAAGGCGGCTGTTAAAATTGATACAATAGTTACTAATATTTCACAGATACTGCTGGGAAATGTATCAACTAATGTAGTAACTAGGGTTGCCCTCTTTTCTGGAAAAAAATACCCGCCTTCCTATATATTTATCTTTTTTCCCTATTAATAACATTGGTATGAGCCATAATTTTTACCGGCCAGGCTGGTATAATAAAGGGCAGGTGGCAACCCTTGTAGTAACTAAATGTAGCAAACTGCACAGTTCCGAATCTGCTCCTGGATCACTGAGCTGCCAGACTCAAAGCCCAGAGACGGGAACATTGTTGTTGTTCACCTTCAAACACTTTTTTTTTAGTTTAGTTGTTTTCATCATCATCATCATCATCATTTATTTATTTATATAGTGCTGTCAAGATACGCAGTGCTTTAATGTTTTTCAAATACTTCACCAGAAATGAGACTTTTTTCAATTAGTTTCTAGTTTGTATTTGTGATAGCTTTTCTAATAATAAAGCATAAAGTTTAAATTTTCACCTTCTAAATCAGTTCTGGGAGGGGGGTCGCTGACTCTAAACTGATACATTTAGCTGATACATTTTGGCCCTGCTGAGCAGAATCCCTGAGTGTCATTAAAGGAGAACCAAACCCTTAATTATAAAACCCCTACTCTCCTACCCTACATAGACCCTCCTCCCTGCTCTCCCCCAGCCTAGGTGTTACCCCCGGTAAATGCCCCTACCTCTTTACTTACTCCTCAGTGCAGATTCTGTGCAGCGGAATTCACGGGCGCCATCTTCTCTTCGGGAAGATAATGGTGTATTGGCGCATCCACAGTTGGAGCAATCTTCTGGTTCGTGACAACTGTGCATGCCTCAAAACTGATGGAAATTCCCAAAGCACTAGAAGAAGCCCCGAAGATTACCGAATTGAAGAAGATGGCGCCCGTGAACTCTGCTGCACAGAATCTGCACCGCGGGGTAAGTAAAAAGGTAGGGGGTAACACCTAGGCTGGGAGGGAGCAGGGAGGAGGGTCTATGTAGGGTAGGGGTTTTTATAATTAAGGGTTTGGTTCTCCTTTAAGGTCAGGGCACATGCACAGATTCGGGGAGATTAGTCACCCGGAGACAAATCTCCTCTTCTTTGGGGCGACTAATCTCCCCAAACTGCTTCCCACCGGCTAGAATTTAAATCGCCGGTGGGATGGCACTCAGAGTGCTTAGTTTTCACCAGGAAACTTCGGGCAACAACAAAGCACTCCGAGTTCCATCCCATCACCAGGAAACTTCGGGCAACTTCGGAAAACAAAGCGCTCCGAGTGCCATCCTGCCAGCGATTTACATTCTAGCTGGCGGGAGGCAGCAGTCGCCCCAAAGAAGAGGAGATTTGTCGCCGGGTGACTAATCTCCCCGAATTTGAGCGTATGCCCTGACCCTTAAAGGCAGCTGTTAGAATTGAAACAATAGTTGTTAATATTCCACAGATGCTGCTGAGAAATATTTCAAGTAAATGTCGCAAATTGTTACAGTTCAAATTCTGTTTCTGGATCACTGAGCTGAAACACCAGAGACACGAACATTAGACTTCGAACTTCAATTTTTGGATAAACAATAAAAAATGAAAAGCAACTGAAAAATGTCTTTGTTTATGGTGAACAATCTGAAAACAACAACTGAAAGGTGAACAACCCCCTTTGAAAATGTAAATTATTTTTTAGTGGACTTAAAGTGGGCTGTGGCCTCCCCCCAAAATATTTTTAGCATACAATCCGTCATTTTCTCTCATATCTGCAGCTTCCATACAATTTTTTCCCCTCAAACTTGTATTCCCTTTACAGTGGTGAGTGAATTAGACAAGCTGGAGGTTTAGCCAATCCCTGCACTGTGTTTTCCCTCTCAAAGTGTAAGTCCCGGTACAGCTGCACAGGTATTGGCTAGGCTGCATGGTGAACTTTGAACCTCCCTCAAGCTTGTCCAATCCCCTCACAGCTGTATTTGGTCTAATGCTTTGAGGGGGGAAATGTTTTTATTTCCAGCAGACATGAGGATAGATGCCAGTGCTGAAGCCACAGAAGGAATGTGGAAGAAGTTATGGAGAGAATACAATGGTTGAAAGAGTATGGAAGAGAGGCTAGAACACACAGAGTGTGAGTATAATGATAATAGCTGATTTATTGTGGCTCTGTGTGACTAACACAATTGTGGGCAGTGTTTGGGGTGTCAGTACTACTGCCTCTAACTGTATTGGGAGCCATTTAACTTATATAATGTTTCTGTGGTGCAAGTTCTCTCACTGAATAGAATGTGTGTGGGATATTGGCTCCCTCTGCCTCTTTATGTATGGAATGTGCCTCATTGCAGTTTATTACTTGGTTTATATTGTTCTCCTTGTGTCAGTACAGGCGGCTTCTCAGGGCTTGACTGGGCCTGGCAAAACAGTAACCCCTCCCCCTAAAATAGCAGCCCTGCCTGGTACAGAGTAGCAATCTGGATATTCTAGGCCATTCCTGTGTAGCCATGGGGGCAGCCATTCAAGCACAGGATACACAGTAGATAACAGATAAGTACTACTATAGTTTATATAAACAAGCTGCTGTGTAGCCATGGGGACAGCCATTCAAGCACAGGATAGACAGTAGAAAACAGATAAGTACTACTATAGTTTATATAAACAATCTGCTGTCTAGCCATGGGGGCAGCCATTCAAGCACAGGGTACACAGTAGATAACAGATAAGTACTACTATAGTTTATATAAACAAGCTGCTGTGTAGTCATGGGGGCAGCCATTAATGCACAGGACACACAGTAGATAACAGATAAGTACTACTATAGTTTACATGAACAAACTGCTGTGCAGCCATGGGGGCAGCTATTCAAGCACAGGATACACAGTAGATAACAGATAAGTACTACTATCGTTTATATAAACAAGCTGCTGTGTAGCCATGGGGGCAGCCATTCAAGCACAGGATACACAGTAGATAACAGATAAGTACTACTATCGTTTATATAAACAAGCTGCTGTGTAGCAATGAGGGCAGCCATTCAAGCACAGGATACACAGTAGGTAACAGATAAGTACTACTATAGTTTATATAAACAAGCTGTTGTGTAGCCATGGGGACAGCCATTCAAGCACAGGACACACAGTAGAGAACAGATAAGTACTACTATAGTTTATATAAACAAACTGCTGTGTAGCCATGGGGGCAGCTATTTAAGCACAGGATAGACAGTAGATAACAGATAAGTACTACTATAGTTTACATAAACAAACTGCTGTGTAGCCATGGGGCAGCCGTTCAAGCACAGGACACACAGTAGATAACAGATAAGTACTTCTAATATCCTTATCATTTAAAGTAGGGTTACATTATCCATTATAATACACGGGTGATTGAGTTTCATGTATAACTCAGCCTGCAGCCTTGTCATTAAATAGGGTCACAGAAGCCCTCAGTGACTTTTGATATTTCAGTTATACTTTTAACACATCTCCCATTGGCCACTAGGTGGCACCATTGAACCAGAGAATCGAATAAAATGCAACATTTCAGTCTGGTAAAATGACAATGCTTTAAACATCATTGTTTAAGCTTTGACAACAAAGCACAGACATTAGGTAAACTTTAAAGGGGATGTTCATCTTCAAACACTGTTTTCAGTTCAGTTGGTTTCAGATAGTTCACCAGTAATAAAGACTTTTTCCATTTACTTTCTATTTTCTGTTTGTGACCATTTTTCTAATATTAAAGTGTAAAGTTTAGTTTTTTTTCACTTTCTAAAGCAGCTCTGGGAAGGGGGTCGCTGACTCTTTAACTGTTCTAAATCCCTGAGTTTCTTTAAAAGCAGCTGTTAGAATTGATACAATAGTTACTAACATTCCACTTCATACTGCTGAGAAATTTATAAACTAAATGTATGAAGTAAATGTAGCAAATTGTAACGGTCCAGATGCTGCAGGATCACTGAGCCGCCAGACTGAAACACTGGAGATCTGATCATTAAGCTTTAAACTTACATTTTGGGGAAACGATAACAAAAAATAAAGGATGGGAAGCAATTGAAAAATATAGTTGTTTATGGTGAACAATCTGAAAACAACTCAACTGAAAAAGTGTTGGGAAGGTGAACAACCCCTTTAAAGGAGAACTAAACCCTAAAAATGAATGTCACTAAAAATTTCTTATTTTATATAGTGATCTTATTGCACGAGGCTAAAGTTTCAGCTTGTCAATAGCAGCAATGATCCAGGACTTCAAACTTGTCACAGGGGGTCACCAATTTGGAAAGTGTCTGTGACACTCACATGCTCAGTGGGCTCTGATTGGCTGTTGAGAAGCTAAGCTTAGGGCTCGTCACTAATTATCCAGCAGAAAATGAGCTTCCCCTGTAATATAAGCTGATGCTACAGGTTTGCTGATTATTAAATGCTGATGCTAATTGAACTGGTTTCTGTGCTGCCATGTAGTAATTATGTGTATTAATTACTAATCAGCCTTATATTGTGACATTTCTATTCTATGTGTACTGTATATTGTGAGTGGGTCCCTAAGCTCAGTAAGTGACAGCAGCACAGAGCATGTGCAGTGAATCAGCAGACTGCCCCGGATTTGTGGTGGCAGGATTTTAGGGGGGTGGCAGGATTTTAGGGGGGTGGCATGAAGCCCAACCACATTGACATTGGTTCAGAAAGTCTGGGGCTGATCATGAGATACAACAGTTTTTTCAATTTTCCATTTGCCAACCCCCAGTGCTCCAGACTGATGCACAAATGAAGGAGAGGGGTGAGGGGTAACAAACGGCAGCAGGCCTAGGGGTGCCAACTATGTAAATCTGGCCCTGTCAGCAGAAAAGAAGATGGGGAGCTACTGGGGCATCTTTGGAGACACAGATCTTTACTGCTTAAGGGCTGTGGTTAATTAACAAGAGAGCTGAGAGAATAGCAAACGAAGAAGCAGAACTTGCTGCTAGGTGCTCTTTATTACACACAACATGTTGCGGGCCCAGAGCCCTTTATCAAGTGTACAAATCATTATGTGAACAGACTTTTTTTGTGTAAAACAGGAAGTGACATCATAAAACATCGTATGTCAATCAATCGTGGTGCGGTGCTGATGTCATCTTAATAAATGCTAATAAAAAACATTAGTCTTTTTGCATCATTCTATAGTTCAACCGTGATACAGTGCTGATGTTATCACAATATGTGCTCATAAAATCAATAATAAAAAGATGTACAAATAGTACAAAAATCGTCCACAAAATCTTTTTGCTTCATTCCAAAGTTGTGACAAATGTCGCAAAATTTGCAAGGATATTGCACAAAGGTTATATATACAAAATGTTTCGCTAAATATGCAAATATGCTTATGAACAAAAAAGGAACTGCCCATTTCTAGGCCTACCACTAAAGCAACATGATCACATTTTACATAGAAGGATTGCCCAATATTCTTACCACTAGTTGTACATTTAATGTAACTATCTTGGGCTCAGTAATTCTGTTATCTGCAAAGAAACAAATCAAGTATAAGTTTCAAGGGAGAATAAGTTACAGATGTATCAAAAATGTATCAAAGAGCTGTAAAAAAAAAAAAAAGTTATCAATCATCATTTACACATAGTAAAAGATAAGGGATGCAACAATGTAGTTATAGGAAACATTTAACACTCCAGCTATCATTCATGCCTTTTGGATAGAGTGTATCTAGTTTTTTAATCCAGTATGCCTCCCTCTGTGACAATTTCTTCCTCAGATTACCACCTCTCTGCATTGGGCTAACTACTTCAAGTGTAGCCCATCTTAACTGGGACTGGTTATGGTTGGCAGTATTAAAGTGTCTAGATACCGTCGTGCCGGTGGCTGCTCCTTTTTTAAAATTCCTTATATTCCCTTTATGCTCCTTTATGCGGGTCTTTACAGCTCTTATGGTTTGACCAATGTATGGAAGCCCACAGGGACATTTTAACATATAAATCACATAGCTTGTATCACATGTAGCAAAGTGATTTAGCTTAACAGGAGTACCATTTGCTGGATGTCGCAAGGTTTCTCCTTTGATGATGGAGGAGCAGCAAATACAGTTTAGGCAAGCAAATGTTCCCACTTTAGGTTGACCCAGAAATCTCTGGGTACCCTTTATTCGGGGCGGATTAACCTCCGATGGACACAATATATCTCGGAGACTCCTTCCTTTGTTGTAACTAAATATTGGAGGTTTTGTCAGGGAACTCCTTAGTGTTTTTTTCCTGTAATAACAATGGTTGCCTGTGGTTGCCTTGGGCTGGTACAGAAGCTCAAAATATAATGTACAACATTTCTACCTACTTCTCTCTCCCCGGTGCAATTGCACAACAGGAAAATCTAATTTTAAAAGGTGCATTTAAAGGTGCAGTTCCTCATGTTACCCCTCCCTTCTCTTTTCCCCTTTCTTCATTTGTTTTTTACGCAAGACTCATGGTTTTCTGGTGACTCTGCAATAACATTTCCCGTCGCTGTGCAGGTTACGAGGAATAAATCAGCCCAATATTTGCCCATAGGAAGAGGTTTCTGGGCTGGTATAACTCACACAGGGAAATAAAACCCTCGGCTGACCTATTTCATTTCAGGAGAGTCATAACAAAATGTTGTCACAATAAAATATACAGATTTAGGGTTGCCCCCAGGGGCCAACCCTCTGCTGAAAAACATGGCTTAAAAAAAAGATATACTGTAGGTGCAGTAAGTTGTCTTCCAGAGGAACGAATTGTCAGCTACACAAGGGACCCCATATTTTTACAGATCATGTAATACTAATTGTTTTACTAAGTATATATTCTTTCAAGAAAGTTTTTTCTGATTGATTTCCTCACCCTGCCCCCCCCCCAATTCTTTTATTAAGGAATTCCATAATATGACTACCTTTACGGGGTTGCCTTAACGGGGTGGTAAACTTATAGGGGGTTATTTATCAAAGTCCGAATTTATCTCAATATTTTCTAAAAAAAACTCTGACCAAATCCGCACGGGGTTTTTGGGCTTATTTATTAGTACACTTTCTGGAAAAATTTGTTTGTGGGAAAGAATCAGAAAAAATCGTGATTTTCACAATTTTTTCAGATTTTTCATCCGATCTTCACGATTTTTTCAGATTTTCCACCTGAAAACTCAGAATTTTGCCCGAAAACTTCTCCCATTGACTTATATGCAACCTTGACAGTTCTGAGATGCCGGATTTTCAGATTCTGACTTTTCCCATCCTCGGGGTTCAATAAATTCCGAAAAATTCTTGATTTTTTTAAAAGTCAGATTTTCTAGAAAAAAATCTGAAATTTTTCGTTCTCTTTGCATTCAGAGTTTAGTAAATATGTAATATAACGGCCATTGTAATAGTATGTAATATAACGGCCAATTCTAAGCAACCTTTCCTTTGGTTTTCATTAGTTATTTTTTTTTATAGTTTTATAATTATTTGCCTATTTCTTCTGACTCTTTCCAGCTTTCCAGTGGGTGTCGCTGACCCCATCTAAAAAGCAAATGCTCTGTAAGGCTACACATTTATTGTAATTGCTAATTTGAATTCCTCATCTTTCTAGTAAGGTCCTCTCCTATTCATAGTCCAGTCTCTTATTCAAATCAATGCATGGTTGCTATAGTAATATGGAACATAGCAACCAGATAGCTGACACTGCAAACTGGAGAGCTGCTGAATAAAAAGCTAAATAACTCAAAAAACACAAATAATAAAAAATGAATACCAATTGCAAACTCCTTCCAGAGCCCCCTGTAATTCCCGCCACAACCACCCCCACACTGTCCCACATACTCTGCTCCAGTCTGATCCTTCTTGCCACCCGCTGCCAGCCTTCAGGAAAGCACAAGCCGGGTCATTCTCTCCTATGAATAGTATGCCTGTTGTCAGAGTGGAGTGAGGGGGACCATCAATTTGGTCTTTGTCCAGGGTCCTCCCATAGGTTTGCCTATGTTGATGTTGAAATCTCCTTTCCTCCAGTCTTCTTCTCATCTGCAGTAGGTAGAACAGGTGTTTATACTACATACAAGCTAAAATTGTAATATACTGAATGCCAATTTTATTGTCCGCCCATAACAGGACAAATGAATCTGGTGAAAGCAGCTCCTATATAAATAACTGATCGCTTTATGTAGTGATGGATAAAAATGGTCTTGTTGGAGGGGAGGTGAGAACCCTGCCTGTCTGTCTTCTAGGAACAAATAAATCTTGGTCATGGGCGTGAATTTCTTTTTCCCTTGTGGCTTGCCATTGGTGACTGGTTATAGAACCCCTGTAAACATTGGGGTTTTACTCTTTTAGCGAAGTACCCCAAAAATGTAGGGTGTTCATATTATGCCTCCTGAGTTAAAAAAAAGTTTGTGTTTGTGTCCAAAAATAAATATTTATGGGATATTTATGAGATTTTAGCTCTCTGTATGACAGAGCATTCTGTCCCAGTGGCTGTACAGATCCTATCTGATCCCCATTGTAAGCAGCAGTCCTGCCCTGCTTTATGGCTGAGATTCTAGCTATCTGTATAACAGAACATTCTGTCCCAGTGGCTGCACAGATCCTATCTGATCCCCATTGTAAGCAGCAGTCCTGTCCTGCTTTATGGCAGCTGAGATTCTAGCTATCTGTATAACAGAACATTCTGTCCCAGTGGCTGCACAGATCCTATCTGATCCCCATTGTAAGCAGCAGTCCTGCCCTGCTTTATGGCTGAGATTCTGGCTTTCTGTATAACAGAATATTCTGTCAAAGTGTTCGGAGAGCGTGTCAGAGAACCAGTATTGACATCACTTCAGAATTTTGAGCCCTGAACAGGCTTATATGACAGAGGAACAGAAATATGCATTAGCAAGGTAGCGTGAATATGTAATGGTTATAAGGTACAAGGCAATGGTTACAACAGTCATATAAATGTCTTGCAGTCTACAAAATAGTTTTTTTTAAATGTAATATAATTGTTTCCCACACATAAAATGTATATACGGTGCACTTCCTATAATTTTACACTCTGCCCAAATGCAAATTCTTCTTTGATTTCATAGTTTATGACCAAATTATTATACACAATTAAACATTTCGGCGTCCAGTTAAAAATCTTTGTTGTGCAAGGAAGATTAAATGCCTAGAGGTGAAACTCAGCCTTGTGCCTCTTCCTCCAAAGGTAATTTACTAAAGGGGAAGTAGCAAAGCTGCATTGCACTCAAAATGTATATTGTTCACCATTCCAAGGAAGATGTTAAAGAAAAAACAAAAACTGACACTGCATTAGTGTGTATGTTATTCAGAAAACAGATGTATGTGCCAGCACATCAAAATGCTAAAGAAGTACTTGTTTTTTTACCAGCTCTCTCTGATACCCAGTGTAAGTGCTGTCAGTGTAAGTGGCAGAAATCCTATCTGATCTACATTGTAAGCAGCTGTCCAGACCCTGCTTTATGGCTGATATTCTAGCTATCTGTATAATAGAGCATTCTGTCCCTGTGGCTGTACAGATCCTATCTGATCCCCATTGGAAGCAGCAGTCCTGTCCTGCTTTATGGTTGAGATTGTAGCTATCTGTATAACAGAGAATTCTGTCCCAGTGGCTGCACAGATCCCATCCTATCTGATCCCCATTGTAAGCAGCATTCCTGCCCTGCTTTATGGCTGATATTCTAGCTATCTGTATAATAGAGCATTCTGTACCAGTGGCTGCACAGATCCTATCTGATCCCCATTGGAAGCAGCAGTCCTGTCCTGCTTTATGGCTGAGATTCTAGCTATCTGTATAACAGAGCATTCTGTCCCAGTGGCTGCACAGATCCCATCCTATCTGATCCCCATTGTAAGCAGCATTCCTGCCCTGCTTTATGGCTGATATTCTAGCTATCTGTATAATAGAGCATTCTGTCCCAGTGGCTGCACAGATCCTATCTGATCCCCATTGGAAGCAGCAGTCCTGCCCTGCTTTATGGCAGCTGAGATTCTAGCTATCTGTATAACAAAACATTCTGTCTCAGTGGCTGTACAGATCCTATCTGATCCCCATTGGAAGCAGCAGTCCTGCCCTGCATTGATAATTGCACAAAACAAATTTAGTGTTTATAAAATAATTAACAGGTATAGGGCCTATTGTGGGAGGTCAGACATCCTCTCTTCTTTCATAGCATTCTCATTACATGTATTTCTTACTGACTCCTGTCCTATCTGCTCAAGTTCAATGACCAGTCTCCCAAGGCAGCCAAAAAATTCTGATTTCTGATATAACAGCTTAGTCTGAAATTGAATAAAACAAATAAACTTTTTATCTGTCCAATTGTTTTCAAAAACACCTTTGAGTGCCACTTTCCAGTTGGTTTATCTTGGCCTCACAAGCAGTGATCTCAGAAATGTTTAGTTGCAAAGCTGTTTCACTTCTGTTGCACATCATTGTTTAACTGTATGAGGAGACTGTTGACTTTGTAGCCATCACCTGTGGTTGGCCTTGGATGCAGCACTGGCCCATCTTGATGTCATTACTTGGACATCTGGGACCAATGTATCTCACCGCCAAGGGGATTCCGTGTTTGTTACTTATGACATTGCCTGAAATTAATTCCATTGCTGGATAGTGGAAAAAACAGCTGGGACCCCACTGCTGGGTTGTGTTCAAAGGGGGAGAAACAAGCAGAGGAATGTTTAGAAGCTATAAAATACAAAAGAACTTTTAAAGGGGATATTAACTTTCAGACTCATGGAACATTAAGCATCTTAACTTCAGAATTCAGCCCGAGAGCTAAATTGCTTTAAGAGTTCAAGCTCCTTTCCACTGGCTTAAATTTCTAACTACTAAGAAGTATAACATTTTGAAATAACATATATTCCATTAAAAAGAAACTTTAATAGTTACGTGATTGCTTATAGGCATCCCTGTGCATGTACTCGGTGGCAGGTTCTAATGCAAGAGGATTGAACTGGGCACAAGCATAACACCATTAAAGGTGGACCTGGGAGGTAAAACGAGATGTGGCCAAAATGAGTTGTATAGGACTTCTGTACTTGGTAAGTTATACATCAGCCCCTTGCAATAGAACAACTTCCAAATGTTTCACAGCTTTAAGTTTGGCATAAGACCCATTCCTTCAGAATCATTTCTTTATACAAGAAGGGAAGACAATTCTGCCTGAAGGGGGAAAAATTCCTTCCTGACTCCTTAATGCCAATTTGAGAATTTCCATGGATCATCATGTTAATCCTATTTAAATTAAATAGTTCTAAGCGCAAATACTTTGCAACCCCTACATTGTTTATTACAGTTTAGTAAGGGACTCCTCTGGTATCACATCCAAATGCCACTGGCAGAGAAACCTACGAAGGCACAATTCTAACAAAGCAGACATCCTTACATTACTTAAGATGGAAATGCCTGTTATCTGATGGGGATGGTGGGATTTTAAACAAAAAACATCTGATCTGCAGCTGCTATGAGCACATAATAATTTTATTATAATCCATATATTTCCCTAATTGTCAGCATCAACGTCATGACTGCTCACACTAATCCACTAATATGTTATAGTGGATGAGGCTGTAGGTGTGTATACATAGCAGAACTGATGGTGCCAGTAATGGACACAAGGCAGCAGAAATGCATTCAAGGCAGCAGGAATGAATATATGGCTATGATGCATAAAGTATGGAAATACAGCATAGATATAAGGCAGCAGAAACAGATACAGTATATGGCAGCAGAAGTAACAGGTACATTACTGTAGGACTGAAGACTTGGCAGACTGCAGTAGTGATAAATACATGGCAGCAAAAATGCAAACACTTCAACATACATGGATACCAAGCAGCAGGAATTGATGTTTGGCAGCAAGAATGATTAGAAGGCAGCAGGGATGAATACAAGGCAGCAGGGGTGAATACAAGGCAGCAGGGAATGGATACATGGCAGCAGGGATGGATACATGGCAGCAGGGATGAATACAAGGCAGCAGGGATGAATACAAGGCAGCAGGGATGGATACATGGCAGCAGGGATGAATACAAGGCAGTAGGATTAAATACAAGGCAGCAGGGATGGATACATGGCAGTAGGGATGAATACAAGGCAGCAGGAATGGATACATGGCAGCAGGGATGAATACATGGCAGCAGGGATGAATACAAGGCAGCAGGGATGGATACATTGCAGCAGGGATGAATACAAGGCAGCAGGGATGAATACAAGGCAGCAGGGATGAATACAAGGCAGCAGGGATGAAAACAAGGCAGCAGGGATGGATACAAGGCAGCAGGAATGGATACATGGCAGCAGGGATGGATACATGGCAGCAGGGATGAATACAAGGCAGCAGGGATGAATACAAGGCAGCAGGGATGAATACATGGCAGCAGGGATGAATACAAGGCAGCAGGGATGGATACATGGCAGCAGGGATGAATAAAAGGCAGTAAGGATGGATAAAAGGCTGTAGAAATGAATACATGGCAGCAGGGATGGATACAAGGCAGCAGGGATGGATACAAGGCAGCAGGGATGAATACAAGGCAGCAGGGATGGATACATGGCAGCAGGGATGAATACATGGCAGCAGGGATGAATACAAGGCAGCAGGGATGAATAACAGGCAGCATGGATGGATACATGGCAGCAGGAATTCACGCAAGGCAGCAGGAATTGATCTATGGAAGAAGGAGCAGATACATTGCAACAGGAATGTATTCAAGGAAGCAAGAATTGATATATGGCAGCAGACAATTCTGTAGGGCAGTAGGTATGGACACATGGTAGCAGGAATTGATAGAAGATCGGAGGAAGGGCTACAAGGCTTGATACATGAAACGTCAACAGGAGCAGATGAATGGGAGAAGAAAGGATACACAATAGCAGAACAAAAATGAAAGCATCAGTATTGATACTAGGGCTATTATGCAACTATTTTGCAGACCATGGGCCCATACATACGACTGTAGCATTCAAACATGGCTGCAGTTAGGGAAGCCAAAGAGTCCTGTGGTGGATGTAGAAGCAGGGCCCTAAGCACATATCTAATCCCTTAACCAGCGAAAATAACATCTGTTCTTTCAGCACAAATCACATCATCCCACAAATGTCCCATGTATTAATTTTACCCCATAAATTACTCTGCACTTCATATTTATGTCAAGGCCAAGTCTGTGCCGTCAGTGTGGTCTTCAACCCAAGCTATATTAAACACAGGGCAGAGAATAATGATCAATTTGTATGGAACATTAAGCATTTAACAGTAAGCACAACCAATTATTTATATTCCGCAAGAATAACAAATAAACAAATGTAGATTTGGCTTCCAGTGCTAAGGGCTGTATTTTGGCCCATTCCAAGCTTTTCTATTTTTCCTTTTTTTCTTCTATTCTAGGGCACATTAAAAACAGATGAAAATATAATTCAAGTCATTCGACATAGGAAAACAGGGCATTGTTTTAACCCTGGGTCTCTTGCTCTTGCTCTTGGAAAAAGGTGGAAAATGTACCACTTTTAGTTTTGGGGAGTAAAGGAAATTTTTTTATTGAAATTGTAATGAAACTCCTGCCCATTTCCTCTTGTCACATAGTTTTATTTTTATTTCTATAAAAATTAGGCCCATTCTATGTACAATAAATGTAATGATGCCCATCAAAAAATAGCCAACAATGACGTGCCAGTTGGTAGCCCCTGCAGCAGGTGAAATTATCTCTATTCAGAGCTCAAGCCTCTCTTTCCTATGTGATAAGACAATGATCAGCAACGTGTGCAGCATTCACTGATTTTATTCATGATACCTACACCACTAAAAAGAAAATCATACCTGGTCTTTTTCATAGAGTTTCAGTTAAACTATGGCATTTCAAGGGCATATCAGGATATGCATGTAAGTAGGGGCAACCCTGAAAGCCAATTTGTAATTTTTACTCAATGCGAGAAGAAACAAATTAATTCAACTCTAAAAACTGTTTGTGCTTGTACAGAGAAGTCTAAATAAATGGTCACACCGCACCCAAAATTTATATTGGTAATAATTTCAAGCTAGAAAAAAAAAGACTTGTTTTAAGACTGAGATTTTATCTATCTTTATAACAGAGTATTTCATCCCAGTGGCACAGATCCTATCTGATCCCCATTGTAAACAGCAGTCCTGCCCTGCTTTATGGCAGCTGAGATTCTAGCTATCTGTATAACAGAGCATTCTGTCCCAGTGGCTGCACAGATCCTATCTGATCCCAATTGGAAGCAGCAGTCCTGTCCTGCTTTATGGCTGAGATTCTAGCTATCTGTATAACAGAGCATTCTGTCCCAGTGGCTGCACAGATCCTATCTGATCCCCATTGTAAGCAGCAGTCCTGTCCTGCTTTATGGCAGCTGGGATTCTAGCTATCTGTATAACAGAACATTCTGTCCTAGTGGCTGCACAGATAATAAGCTGCCGACTCGATCTGTCTGCATCTTGTATAAGCCCATGTATGGCCACCTTAAAGGGATTCTGTCATGATTTTTATGATGCAGTTTTTATTTCTAAATTACACAGTTTACAACAGAAATAATTCACTCTACAATATAAAATTTAATTCCTGAACCAGCAAGTGTATTTATTTTAGTTGTAATATTGGTGTGTAGGTGCATCTCAGGTCATTTTGCCTGGCCATGTGCTTTCAGAAAGAGCCAGCACTTTAGGATGGAACTGATTTCTGGCAGGCTGTTGTTTCTCCTGCTCAATGTAACTGAATGTGTCACAGTGGGACCTGGATTTTACTGTTGAGTACTGTGCTTAGATCTACCAGGCAGCTGTTATCTTGTGTTAGGGAGCTGCTATCTGGTTACCTTCCTATTGTTCTGTTGTCCGGCTGCTGGGGGAGAAAGGAAGGGGATGATATCACTCAAACTTGCAGTACAGTAGTAAAGAGTGACTGAAGTTTATCAGAGCACAAGTCACATGACTGGGGGCACCTGGGAAACTTACAATATGCCTATCCGGATGTCAGATTTCAAAATTAAATATAAAAAAATCTGTTTGCTCTTTTGAGAAATGGATTTCAGTGCAGAATTCTGCTGGAGCAGCACTATTAACAGGCATTTTGGAAATAAAAATGACAGTATCCCTTTAAGGGAGGCCTTCTTTGCTTTATACAATGTGATAAAACAAAAGGCTCTACTAACAGAGGTGATCTTGACCCTCTGCCACCTAAGGCAGCTTGCTACTGCTGCCCCCTTTTTGCTTTCAGCTTTTTGATTAAGAGGGCGTTGAGGAGGTAGGGTTCATGATGTTGGTGGAGGGATCCAGGATGCTAGCACAGAGAGCGCAATTTTAAAACCAGTAATTTGGTTCTTAAAGTTACCAGAAGGCATTTTTGCTGTCCCTGGTACTAGTTGGGTGCTACTGTTTGAGGCGAGCTTTTTCAACTTGCCTCATTAGTGCAGCGCTTCTGTCTACTAAACAATTATAATGAAATAAAGAGAAATTAAATGTTATTTTACAAAATTAAGGCATATTTCCCTTTAACAAACTGAACCAAGTGCAGATTCACTCCGAGCAGAGATGGACTGTCCCTGATCCAATTGGCTGGAGAATATATTTGGCTCATAGAAGACGGGACCTTGGAACTGATCAGTTACACGCTGGATTCATTTTAAACAACTGTGAAATCGAAAGAAATTGGCTGAATCTAGAGTAAAACTTTGACCATATGAATGTGTTATACATCTTAATAATCGAATTACCCCAAGGACAAACGGGGGCATGGCACAATATTAAATGTGTAACATCAATATGGCCTCAGTTAGAGACTGGCTCGTGAAGGACTACAATCTTCTTTGGTCGTAATGGGATGCTGGGATTTGTAGACTTTCACTTATTGGAAAACCCTAGCAAACATGTTTTGTTTTTAAAGGGATCTTAACTTTTGAATGTATTGTTTTTATTCTTATTTCATATGGGCAGAAAGAAAACACTGACCAAAGCATTTCTGTTGCCACTAGGAGGCGCAAAGAGGGCAAAATCACTATACTAGGTGGCCAAATATGAGTGTTACATTCTGCGCTTGGGGAGACATAATTATCAAGGGTCGAATTTCGAATTCATGTGAGTTTTTTTTAAATTCAATTGAATTTTTAATTTGATTGGGGGAAATGTATTAAAAAAACTAGAACAGATTTTACCGAACTGAAAACTCGAATTATACAAAACTCGATCGAAGGCTACAAACATCTCCAAATTGATCTCTGGACCTCTCCCATTGATTTATACATGAATTCGGCAGGTTTTAGGTGGAGAATAGTCGAATTCGAATTCTTAAAGGGCCAGAGTATGATAAATCTCGAAAACCTAATTAGTATTTTTATTTCAAGTTTGGAATCAATTTTGGATATCTCCCTAGTCGAATTTGACAGTTTTAACCATAAATAGAATTTAAATTCTAATTTTCAATTCGACCCTTAAAAAATTTGCCCCTTAGTGTGAAAGCCCAAGACCCAGGTTAATACACTAACATTTCCAAACATTAAAGGAGCCCACTGGGCATATAATCTGGCACAGGCATTAACAATTACAGTGCAAAAATGTTTCCCTACTAGCTATTTTGGACACATATAACCAGCCCCCACCCTTTGTATTAAATACAGCTGTGATACACACAGTTGGTGCCATACAAATAAAGCTATACTCATCTGATTCTAAGTAGCTGTTTAGATCCCTGCTGTGCAGAAAGCTGCCATATGGCTGCCCAGTGCTGCAAAAAGTGCCAAGCCTTTGGAGAGGGAGGAATTGGAAATTTGAAAAGGAGAATATTACATAAAGTGCTGGGGTTGACTGTCACTGGAAAGTGAAACCAAATGTGCACAGTCACACTATATAAAGTAGGGATGTCTCACGTATGGGCCTTCCATTTCTATTTAAATATACCTCCCAGGTCATACTGTGAGTGTTCATGTACAGATTACACAACACTGAGTGTTACTGTTGTATATTGCCCTGCACTGCTGCTTCCTATTATTCCTGCTATCCAGCAGCCACACTTCCTTCCCAGAGACTATTATCCACTGTTACTATAGGCACCATCTCTCCCTACTATACCTGCTATCCCACAGTCACACTCCCTTCCCAGAGACTATTATCCACTGTTACTATAGACACCATCTCTCCCTACTATACCTGCTATCCCACAGTCACACTCCCTTCCCAGAGACTATTATCCACTGTTACTATAGACACCATCTCTCCCTACTATACCTGCTATCCCACAGTCACACTCCCTTCCCAGAGACTATTATCCACTGTTACTATAGACACCATCTCTCCCTACTATACCTGCTATCCCACAGTCACACTCCCTTCCCAGAGACTATTATCCACTGTTACTATAGGCACCATCTCTCCCTACTATACCTGCCATCCCACAGTCACACTCCCTTCCCAGAGACTATTATCCACTGTTACTATAGACACCATCTCTCCCTACTATACCTGCTATCCCACAGTCACACTCCCTTCCCAGAGACTATTATCCACTGTTACTATAGACACCATCTCTCCCTACTATACCTGCTATCCCACAGTCACACTCCCTTCCCAGAGACTATTATCCACTGTTACTATAGGCACCATCTCTCCCTACTATACCTGCTATCCCACAGTCACACTCCCTTCCCAGAGACTATTATCCACTGTTACTATAGACACCATCTCTCCCTACTATACCTGCTATCCCACAGTCACACTCCCTTCCCAGAGACTATTATCCACTGTTACTATAGGCACCATCTCTCCCTACTATACCTGCCATCCCACAGTCACACTCCCTTCCCAGAGACTATTATCCACTGTTACTATAGGCACCATCTCTCCCTACTATACCTGCTATCCCACAGTCACACTCCCTTCCCAGAGACTATTATCCACTGTTACTATAGACACCATCTCTCCCTACTATACCTGCTATCCCACAGTCTCCCTTCCCAGAGACTGTCTCTCTGCTTGTCTCGCTGTGAAGCAGTTGATCCCATATAACACAATGGGTGAATAATAATCACTGAAGATCTCCTTACATGCCCCAGCAGGGGGTGAGCAGTGCAATCTCCAATGCTACAGTCAATGCAAGAACTCCAGTGATTGTCTTACCTGCTGCTGTCCCACTTAGGGAAGAGTTGCTGCTGCATAACCTCTTCCTTCTGTTCTACTTACTTACCTGCTCTTGACACAGGGAATGACAGCAGCCAGGACTATAGTGAATGGGATGCTTCATTGACGTCATCACTCAGCTCTGCACCTATAAATGCGGCCCCTGGCGGCTCAGGGCGCAGATTGAGACTGAGCGAGACTGGGAGCAGAAGTAACTCTGGAGAGAGATAGAGACAGAGCCCAAATCTTCTAGGGGCAACCCTTCTTCTCTGCTTTCATGCACCGCCTGCTCCAGTGGGACCAAGCAGCAGCATGTCTCCCACCCCCGCCTGGCATTAGATCCATGGACTACTACGACTCCGACTACCTGGCCGGTTTGGTAGGAAAGGTCCCCCGGCGGGTGCCTCGGGGCTGTCCCGGATCTGACAGTTCTATCGGGGATCACGAGAGAGCCATAGACTTCAGTCCGTACCTGGAGCCCCCGGCTGGGGCATTGGGAGGAGGGAGCCCCTCGGCTGCTCCTCCTGGAGACTTTCTGTCCGATCTCCTGGGCGCAGACGAGTACAAGTGCGGGCGCAAGGGGGCGCTAGAGTACAGTCCGGCTGGGAGAGGACTGGGGGGTTACCCGCAGCTGGGGGAGACCAAGGTGGAGCCCGTGTTCGAGTCCCTAGAACCCTACAAGGGCCCCGGGCGGGAGGATAACGCCATGCAATCACCGTACAGTGTCCGCGCCTATTTGGGTTACCAAACGGTACCGTGCGGGAGCAGCGGCAATCTCTCCAGCGCTTCGTCCTCTTCCAGTCCCCCTGGCACCCCCAACCCTCTGGACAGCAAGAGCGAGGGCCCATCAGGAGCCTCGGGAACAGGTTACAGGAAAACCGGATCTGGCAAAGCGAAGAAGTCGCTTGACAAGCAGAGTAACGATTACAAGTTACGCCGAGAACGCAATAACATCGCCGTGCGGAAAAGCCGCGACAAAGCGAAAATACGCAACATGGAGACGCAGCATAAAGTGCTGGAGCTGAGCGCCGAGAATGAGCGGCTACAGAAGCGGGTGGAGCAGTTGTCTCGGGAGCTCGGCACCCTCCGGAACTTGTTCAAACAGCTGCCCGAGCCCCTGCTGGCTGTGACCGGCCGCTGCTAGGCCTAAGGGTGGCACCCTCACCCGGGGCGCTGTGCCACCCATGGACTACTTGTCTGGGCCAAAATAGGGCTACGGAACAGACTTCCCAAAAACTGCACTAGCGAGAACTTGGCCTGCACTTGAGGGTGGTGGGCTCTCAAAGCCTGCACCCCGACATTGAATTGGGAATATCCCCCACTGACCTGTCCACCAGCACTGGACTCTTAGTGCAAGCAGCTTCCCCCATACTGGACTGTGGGTGTTTACTGGGAGACCCTCATGCTGCACAGATAACTGTCCTGCAGTCATCACAATGCATATATACCAGGCACTTGAACTATGCACCCCAAAACTAGTTTCACCTGAAAGACTATAGTCCCCCTTATTCTGGACTATGTTTGTGCACATCCAGATCAGCTGTGTTTGGGGAGCAAAACTTTCCTGCAGCCTCTGTCCCCATGTCTTTTCTATTAGTGGAACTTCTGCAGAACAGGGTGGCTTCTTGCTTTGCAGGCCCCCCCCTTATACCTGCACTGGGGTTTAACACCGTCCAAACCTGCTCAAGGGATTCTCTCTGACGCAACATACACTGGGGAGACCCCTCCTTCTTAGCCTGTAGTCTGAATTGAGTACCACTTTAGCTACTACCACCAAATTTGTGCTGCATAATCACCTCCGAATCTTGGTGCTACTCTGCAGCCTACCATCCACCCACAAACACAATATCTGTGCATCAACGAATCTGCAGCTCACCTCATATCGCCACTGGCAAGTTTGTGGGGGGGGGGGCTAAATGTGGACTGGATGTCATAGCCACCCTTCATTCTTTTGAATATGGAGCCATTAAATCTGCATTAAACGTCCCAATGTGAATGAAGAAGAGCACCCCAGGTTGTATACAGACAATCACCTTCATCATTGGTGCATCCCTAAAATTGCTGTGTGATTAAGGAACAGCATCCAGCTCTCGAATTCCACAACAAACCTCCACCCTAATCTGTTTATTTGTTAATAACCAAGTCAGAAGTCTTAATTAGGAATATGTTCATTCCTTACTCTCTGAATCTGAGGAGCACCATGTTGACAGCAACTTCTCCAAAATCAGCAACCACTACCCCTAGCTTGCAGGCTGATGCAATATGGCTCTGCACTTTGACTGTGGTCATTTCTTTATAGGGTTGGGTGGGAGCGAACATTTATGTTTATATGATTGCAGTTATAATTTTTATTGTTAGAAATGGCTGTATGGTTTACACCAGTGATCCCCAACCAGTAGCTCGTGATAAACATGTTGCTCTCCAACCCTTTGGATGTTGCTCTCAGTGGCCTCAAAGCAGGTGATTATTTTTGAATTCCTGGCTTGGAGGCAAGTTTTGGTTGTATAAAAACCAGATGTACTGTCAAACAGAGCCTCCTATAGGCTGCCAGTGCACATAGGGGCTACCAAATAGCCAATCACAGCCCTTATTTGGCACCCCAGGAACTTGTTTCATGCTTGTGTTGCTCCCCAGATCTTTTTACATCTGAATGTTGCTCACGAGTGAAAAAGGTTGGGGACCCCTGGTTTACATGGTTATGTAAAAGTTTGTTTTGTATTAATACCAGTGAGTCCCTATACTGTAGAGCTTGCAATCTTGATAATGAGTCACGGTGCCACAAGGAATAGGTAACCGGAATAGAACCCAGGCAACCCCCTCAAATCAGTGCACTGTTGAAGCCAAGTCTTAACCACTGCAGCATTAACATATACAGGTAGTGGACTGTCTGGGGTCTCCGCGGTACAGGGATTCTAAACTTGCTGCCTGGTAAACTATAACCCCTAATATCACAAGGGAACCTGGGAATTGTAGCCTATATAGAGATGAACAGTGAATGGTTGAATTTTCCTGTCTTGGCTTAAAGGGCTGGTTCACCTTTAATTTAACCTTTAGTGTTATAGAATGGCCAATCCTAAGCAACTTATCAATTGGTCTTCATCGTTTATTTTCTATAGTTTTTTTTACTTATTTGTCTCTCTCTGACTCTCTCCAGCTTTCAAATGGGGGTCACTGACCCAGCTGAAATTGCAAATGGGAGAGCTGCTGAATAAAAAGTGAAATAACTCAAAAACCACAAATAATAAAAAGAGAAAACCAATTGCAAATTGTTTCAGAACATCACTCTCTACATCATACTTACAGTTAACTCAAAGGTGAACAACCCCTTTAAAGCTTGTAGTGTGGTATAATTGCATTAGCTGGACAGACCTACAGACCTCCGCTGCAGCATAAGCTCTGCATGCCGCTATTGAATTCAACAGGTTCTGCTATGGCAGCTCTTTTTATAGATGATCAGTCCTTGGCCTTTTTAGTGCCACAGACTAAATATGGCTTGGTATTGAATAGAATGTCATCTGGAATCTTGGTCAGCCTTCCCAGTAAGGTATTGTACAAGTAATTTGGGAGAAAATTTTAGTTTTTTTTTTTTAGTCTGTTCGGCAAGACATTGGCAAAAATGCACAATTTAGTCATGCGACCTTTAACCTGTAATATGCATAGTTGTATCTGTGCTAAAGCCTACGTCAGCATTGACCCCAAAATTCACCCTGATTCGCCTGGCCTCTTAAATCAGAACACACCCTGCTATAGTTCCAGGGGTACCCAGTGGAAATAATAACCCACTCACCCAAATCTCCCCCTAACTGGTCTTCAGACTGGGCCCCCTTAGCTCATAACAAGGTTACAGATATATAGAAACATTGGGGTAACAGTCACCCTGCTATAGTTCCAGGGGTACCCAGGGTACAAATAAACACTCACCCCAAATCTCCCACTAACTGGCATTCAGGCTGGGCCCCCATAGTTCATAACAAGGTTACAGATATATATAAACATTGGGGTAAAGGTCACCCTGCTATAGTTCCAGGGGTACCCAGGGCACAAATAAGCACTCACCCCAAATCTCCCCCTAACTGGCCTTCAGGCTGGACCCCCTTAGCTCATAACAAGGTTACAGATATATAGAAACATTGGGGTAACAGTCACCCTGCTATAGTTCCAGGGGTACCCAGGACACAAATAATCACTCACCCCAAATCTCCCCCTAACTGGCATTCAGGCTGGGCCCCCTTAGCTCATAACAAGGTTACAGATATATAGAACCACAGGATTGCTGGTACAGGGAGTTGAAAATGCAATAGTTGTACTTAATTGAGAATATTCCAAGGGGTCTGGCAGTGTGTAACCATGCCATTCCTATAATATAACCCCTATTTAAAAAAAAAATATTGAAAAGAGAGATATATATATATAAATATATTTATTGATATTTTGTATCAGAGAGCACATCTATTAACTTGGTTTGTTGATAGAGGAAGAAGAAATGTATCTGAGCAGAACCAGCTTCAGATACTTTGCACATTTTCCTATTGGAGTTAGAGTAAACCAGTTCCCTTCTGGTGATTTTAGATCTTTAAAATCTCATCCTTCTTTTTATTTCTTTTACTAGGATAGAGGTTTTGAAAATAAGTGTTATTTAAAGTAAAGAAAACAATCTTTTCTATGCCTGATGATGCAATAAGATGAAACATGGTTGCAACCTCTGAACACATGATGCAATTCTGTGTAATCCAGCCATAAAGTGTGTAATCTGTTAAAATATTTAGTTTTTTATATCATAAAAAAATCTATTTCTATATGGGGTGCATTTATATATTTTGGGTTGCTCTGAATAAATTTGTAAGAGGTTCTCTGCCTATGGGGTGGAATTCTTTCTGGCAGATAATTATTAAAATATTAATTTACAATTGAGCAGGCCATTTTTTTTAAAAAAAATTTGATCCTGTGTATTTTCAATAAAGCATCTTGATATTTTCTAAATGCTGGTCTTCTGCTACTGTACCTGAGCTATAACACCCAAAATTATTTTCCAGCTGTTGAATTGTGGGAGTTGTTGTTTTAGAGGCAAAAGTGACAGGTCCTGTCTGACTATTCTCTCTGAATTGTAACTTCGAGCAAAAAAAAACAACGATTTATACAAATAACTTTTTGACATTTTTACAGTGAATTTTTTAAAAAAAAGTGCATTAAAATATGACTGTTATGGAAGCCACTTGCTAAAATAAAGTTTATTTTCACTATTTATTATTGAAAATGTTTGTGTGGTATGTCTGTTGGGTGGAACTTTAATCTGATTTAGAATAATTTTGTTTGTGGTGCCGCATTTAGTATAAGCCCCTATAAAAAGGGTACAATACAAAGGTAATATAGAGGTTACATTGGGGTAACAATCATCCTTTTGTAGTTCCAGGGGTACCCAGGGCACAAATAAACACTCACCCCAAATCTCCCCCTAAATGGCATTCAAGCTGGCTGCCCCTTGGCTCATAACAAGGTTACAGATATATAGAAACATTTGAGTAACAGTCACCCTGCTATAGTTCCAGGGGTACCCAGGACACAAATGAGCACTCACCCCAAATCTCTCCCTTACTGGCCTTCAGGCTGGGCCCCCTTAGCTCATAACTAGGTTACAGATATATAGAAACATTGGGGTAACAGTCACCCTGCTATAGTTCCAGGGGTACCCAGGGTACAAATAAGCACTCACCCCAAATCTCCCCCTAACTGGCCTTCAGGCTGGGACCCCTTAGCTCATAACAATGTTACATATATATAGAAACATTGGGGTAACAGTCACCCTGCTATAGTTCCAGGGGTACCCAGGGCACAAATAAGCACTCACCCCAAATCTCCCCCTAACTGCCCTTCAGATTGGGCCCCCTTAGCTCATAACAAGGTTACAGATAAATAGAAACATTGGGATAACATTAACCCTGTTATAGTTCCAGGGGTACCCAGGGCACAAATAGGCACTCGCCCCAAATCTTACCCTAAGTGGCCTTCAGGCTGGGCCCCCTTAGCTCATAACAAGGTTACAGATATATAGAAACGTTGGGGTAACATTCACCCTGTTATAGTTCCAGGGGTACCCAGGGAACAAATAAACACTCACCCCAAATCTCCCCCTAACTGGCCTTCAGACTGGGCCCCCTTAGCTCATAACAATGTTACAGATATATAGAAACATTGGGGTAACAGTCACCCTGCTATAGTTTCAGGGGTACCCAGGACACAAATAAGCACTCACCCCAAATCCTAACTGGGTATTTTTTTTTGCTGATATGTGACAAATTATTTCACTCATCCCTATTAGAGATAGTTAGAAACATTCAGTCACCCAGTGCTGTGACAGACATAAGGAGTGCCTAAGGCAAGTCCCCACCCTCAGGGCTACGAACACCAATGTAAGCGGCTCTTGGCTTTCTTTATTCAAAGATTTCTTGTAGATGACTGTAAGTTAGTGCAGTACCTTTTAAATCACATTGCATTTTACAGAAGACTTGGAAAGTCTTTACGAAAAGTCATAAAATGGTCTAGTTTATACCAATAAATTCTGTACTGGCCCTTTCCCAGTTAATGACTCTGCTCTCCTGATGTGCCATCAACTCCCTTGGCTAGCAGACTTTTCACTGAAACTGTATGGATAAACACTCGCTCAGACAGGAAATCTTTGCTAATCTATCCTGCTATCCCATCCCTTGCAGGAATTTAGATATTTTTCCAGACTGCCATTTTTAGGATCAGAGATATTAAATTATCTAGGATGTGACAAACTGATTTATTATTTTTAAGTGTAATTGGATATTTGCTGGGTGACATCAGTAACATAAAACGCAGCAAGTTGTAGGCCAGCTCTGTTACGTAGAAACTCCGAATGCTACCAACTATTACAGAAATAGTTCCACACACAAGCAGCAATAAATATCCAAATCTTTTTTCCTGTACTCTTCTTGTGTCCTATGATTTTTATCAGGGGCTGCAGAAGATCATTTTGCTGAGAGGCATATTTATCAGTGCAGCTCTCCAGCTTTAACCTAGAGTTCTGCAGCAGGTCAGGTACCAATGGGTTACCTGTGGGTTGCGGCAGGCCCGGATCGACAATCTGTGATTCTGGCAAATGGGCGCAGTTTGGGCCTCTTTGTACTTGCGAGGGGGCCATTTTAATCCTCCTGACCTGGCTGCGGGTAGTGTTTTCTGATGCTGGTTTAGTTATATTTCTTGTATTATCCATATTCTATTCCTTTAAAATGTTTAATGTTTTAATGCCCCCCCCCCCCCACTTCTAATGATAGCTAGAATCTTAACCATAAAGCAGGACAGGACTGCTGCTTACAATGGGGATCAGATTGGATCTGTGCAGCCACTGGGACAGAATGCTCTGTTAGACAGATAGCTAGAATTTCAGCTGCCATAAAGCAGGGCAGGACTGTTGCTTACAATGGGGATCAGATTGGATCTGTGCAGCCACTGGGACAGAATGCTCTGTTAGACAGATAGCTAGAATCTCAGCTGCCATAAAGCAGGACAGGACTGCTGCTTACAATGGGGATCAGATATGATCTGTGCAGCCACTGGGACAGAATGTACTGTTATACAGATAGCTAGAATCTCAGCCATAAAGCAGGACAGGACTGCTGCTTACAATGGGGATCAGATTGGATCTGTGCAGCCACTGGGACAGAATGTTCTGTTATACAGATAGCTGAATCTCAGCCATAAAGCAGGGCAGGACTGCTGCTTACAATGGGGATCAGATTGGATCTGTGCAGCCACTGGGACAGAATGCTCTGTTAGACAGATAGCTAGAATCTCAGCCATAAAGCAGGGCAGGACTTTTGCTTACAATGGGGATCAGATAGGATCTGTGCAGCCACTGGGACAGAATGCTCTGTTAGACAGATAGCTAGAATCTCAGCCATAAACCGTGGCGGAACTACCGGGAGCAGGCTGTGCGATTGGGCCAGGGCACGCACCTCCTCAGGGCCCCCCCCGGGGCCTCGCGCACTGCCGATTTCCGGCCGCATCGGCCAATTTAGACGCAGGTAATCTGGTAAGGAGGGGGGCGGGGGCCCGGCTGCACGTCCCGCACCAGGGCCCGCCCCCCTCCAGTTACGTTACTGGCCATAAAGCAGAACAGGACTGCTGCTTCCAATGGGGATCAGATAGGATCTGTGCAGCCACTGGGACAGAATGTTCTGTTATACAGATAGCTAGAATCTCAGCTGCCATAAAGCAGGACAGGACTGCTGCTTACAATGGGGATCAGATAGGATCTGTGCAGCCACTGGGACAGAATGTTCTGTTATACAGATAGCTAGAATCTCAGCTGCCATAAAGCAGGACAGGACTGCTGCTTACAATGGGGATCAGATAGGATCTGTGCAACCACTGGGACAGAATGTTCTGTTATACAGATAGCTAGAATCTCAGCTGCCATAAAGCAGGGCAGGACTGCTGCTTACAATGGGGATCAGATAAGATCTGTGCAGCCACTGGGTTATACAGAGAGCTAGAATCACAGCCATAAGGCTAATGTCATACGGGGCTGAAACGTGTAGGAGCTGATTCTCAGCCTTCGTATTTCAGACTATATTATTTTTCTGAAACTATGCTACTTTTGCTAAATATTTCGCAAAAGCCACCTTAATAGAACATGTTCTGCATTGCCATCTTTTTCCCATGATAGTTATTATTGATTTCTAAATTTAGTGAAGATTAGAAGCAGTTCCTTACAACCCCACCCTCCCTATAGGGTGATATTTCCCGGCTCAACCATGCCTCTTCCCTTCCCAAATAATCACTTGCTTCATTGCTTCTGTTTTTTGTACCTGACCGCGCAATCACTGTATTGTGCAAGGGGGCGGCTCCTCATTTAGGGTATTATGCAAGAGGTTCAACGGACAGTGCATTCATTCACATAAAGGGGAAGTAATATGTAGAAAAATAACACAGTTAAACAGTTTAAAGAAAAATCCAGCTGCCATTTAGCTACAATCCCAGTATTTTCTTAGAGCCAAATTCCTCCAAGAAATGAGGTAAAATTAATTTCCCAAGCTCTGATCCAAAAGAACTATAAACATCAATATCAGACCCCTAAACCGATGCCCCACACACAAAATCTGATTATTAAAGATGACTCTATAGAACAACATCTCTGAAACCATAGACTCACAGAGATGATCTAGACTACTGGCAGCTGGGTATGATTATGAACAGAAAATAAGATCCAAAGGTTCTGCAGTTCACTCCCTTTGCCGGTAAAGGACCTGTTCTCCCTCAGATCGACCACAATGTGAAAAAACTTTTCTTCATACGAAGATATACCAGCGCTAAAAGCTTAGGGGTAGACACCAAAAGAAACAGAGATACAATATAGTGTAGTATTTTCGAATTAAATAAGATGTGCACCCCTTTGTGCAGTTACTTTACAGTGTGATTTGAGGTCTTCCACCAAGGGATTCAAATGCCCTTTATCCGTGACTTTTATAGATAGCGTGGCCTCCTCCTGTGTGGGGTAATGGGTACTTACAAACGTTTAAGCTTGTCACTAGCACATAGTAAAATTCTTTGTCCCAATCCTGGTAAGCTCCAGACTTCTAAAAACATATGCTAAAATCGTGTAAAAACTTCTTTAATATAATAAAAAAATAAAAATACAAGTTGCACTCACATATGTGTGCTTATAATAAGCATGAAAAACAGTTCGCCTTGGGGTTCTCCAGTCCTGCGTTCCACTTTAGATGTTTTACTTTGCCTGGCGTTTGTCAGTAGGACACGCGCTCCTGGTCTCCCTCTGATGACGTCACTGTTCAGCCGACGCGTTTCGTCTATTGCGACTTTCTCAAGGCTTGCCAAATCCAAATAGAAAAGGAGACAGAACAGTGAATAAACGTTGTACTTCAGTTTAGCATGACTTCACTACTCTTTCTTTTATTACAGGGACATAACATAATTGGCCAGAAGTGAAATTGGCAATGCATGTGGGGCAAGTATGATTGGATAAATAAGTAAAAAACATTTTCATTAACACCTCTTTTCTGTGTACTCTCACATTCTGTTTATTCTTTATAATGTGTCACACTATTTCAAGAGCAAGTACATATTATTTATGTGAAGTGTTTAGATTCCATTGAGTTTAATTAAAATTTACAGAACAGTGTGAGTTATTGTGTGCCCAGAACATTCCTTCTCTGTATATTTGTATTTATACATATGGGAAGGAGGTGCCATATTGTCTCCCTTAGACAGTACAGTATGAGGGTATAGCTTATTGTGTGCCCAGAACATTCCTACTCTGTATATTTGTATTTATACATATGGGAAGGAGGCGCCATATTGTTTCCCTTAGACAGTACAGTATGAGGGTATAGCTTATTGTGTGCCCAGAACATTCCTTCTCTGTATATTTGTATTTATACATATGGGAAGGAGCTGCCATATTGTTTCCCTTAGACAGTACAGTATGAGGGTATAGCTTATTGTGTGCCCAGAACATTCCTTCTCTGTATATTTGTATTTATACCTATGGGAAGGAGGTGCCATATTGTTTCCCTTAGACAGTACAGTATGAGGGTATAGCTTATTGTGTGACCAGAACATTCCTTCTCTGTATATTTGTATTTATACATATGGGAAGGAGGTGCCATATTGTCTCCCCTAGACAGTACAATATGAGGGTATAGCTTATTGTGTGCCCAGAACATAACATTCCTTCTCTGTATATTTGTATTTATACATATGGGAAGGAGCTGCCATATTGTTTCCCTTAGACAGTACAGTATGAGGGTATAGCTTATTGTGTGCCCAGAACATTCCTTCTCTGTATATTTGTATTTATACATATGGGAAGGAGGTGCCATATTGTTTCCTTTAGACAGTACAGTATGAGGGTATAGCTTATTGTGTGCCCAGAACATTCCTTCTCTGTATATTTGTATTTATACACATGGGAAGGAGGTGCCATATTGTTTCCCTTAGACAGTACAGTATGAGGGTATAGCTTATTGTGTGCCCAGAACATTCCTTCTCTATATGTGTGTATTTATATTGTACATAATGCAAGGAGCTGTTCCTAATATTCTAGAGAGGGATGTTTGAGGGTATAAATTATTTTTGTGGCTAAGCCCCTTTTCTATTAAGCAGAAGCAGAGAAGGGAGCTGCAGCGAATGAGCCGTTCCTGGCTGTATTATCAGGCCACTGTGCTGAGTAACCATTGAATGTTCTTCATTGAATAAATATTTATTGATTTGATTTTGCAGTTCAAGGCTTTTACAAGATGTGTTCTTGGCATATATTGGCAGAGACTGAGATTGAGTTAATCATTACATTTCCCAGTCTGCAGTTTGAAAGAGATTCTAATACTAAAAGTAGAGAAAAAAAAGGAACCCAAACTTTTTTTTTAATTTAACATATATGGTGCCTGGTTCTAAATCATCTGAATACTAATATTTAAAGGGGATATTAACCTGAAAATATCATTCCAAGCAACTTCCAAATTGACATTTATTCCACATTTTCAGTGGTATTAAAGTTGCTTACTTTTGAGTTACTTTTTAGTAGGATATAGAGAGAGATATTCTGAGACAAATTGTATTTGTTTTTAATGTTTTATTATTTTGCAGCTTTCACATTTGCAATTTCAGCAATCTGGTTGCTATAGTCCAAATTACCATAGCAACCATGCATTAATTTGAATAAGACACAGAAATATGAAGCAACAGGTCAGCCTCGAATGCAGATATTATTTTAACAGTCACATAGTGAAATAGAAAGTTCTCACCAAATGTAATATTTAAAAGTGGTTTGCAAGACAGTGTTCCAGTTCTGCTCCTATGTTGCTCCTGGTCTACTTTACCACAGCCCTATGAGTGACTCGGAGAGAAAAATAGAGAAGTGGTTGGTTAAGAAGTCATTCTGGGAAACCTAAAAAAGGGGAGATATACGGGAAAATAAAAGAAAGTGCTGCAACATCCAGTACTGCTGTCATTAGCAGAAGTGACATACTGACATTATAGGGTCTGCTGCTTCTCAGTGATAATAGCACAAGCACATTCTGTCCTTCACCTACAGGTCAAGGAATAGTGAATATAAATGTGTGTAAATGTATTATAAGGGATAATGTACCCCCTAATTTAAATGATAAGGATATTAGAAGTCACTGATCGGTTCTGTGACCATATAAAAGGCACAAGGCTGCAGGCTGAGTTATACAGGGAACTCTGAGTATCACTCATGTATTATAAGGGATAATGTACCCCCCTACCAGGTCCGGACTAAGAATTAAAATAGGTCCTGGCATTTCAAGTACACAGAGGCCCAATTAGCCCACATAGAGGCCCAAACAGCCCCCATCAGCCCACTAAATACTAACTTTCTATGGGACCTTATAGCAGCCCCTTTGGCATTTGCCAGAACCCACAGATTGCCAGTCCAGGCCTGCCCCCTACTGTAAATGATAAGGATATTAGAAGTGACTGAGGGGTTGTTCTGTGACCATATAAAGGCACAAGGCTGCAGGCTGAGTTATACAGGGAACTCTGAGTAGCACTCATGTATTATAAGGGATAATGTACCCCCTACTGTAAATGATAAGGATATTAGAAGTCACTGAGGGGTTGTTCTGTAACCATATAAAGGCACAAGGCTGCAGGCTGAGTTATACAGGGAACTCTGAGTATCACTCATGTATTATAAGGGATAATGTACCCCCTACGGTAAATGATAAGGATATTAGAAGTCACTGAGGGGTTCTCTGACCATTTAAAGGCACAAAGCTGCAGGCTGAGTTATACAGGGAAGCTGAGAAATCACATAAGATAAGGTGCTATGGCTATGACTGGATTTTTAGTTGCTGCATACTAACAGGTTTACAAAGTTTCTTATTTCAGAACGTTGAAGCTTATATAAAATTTACATTTTTGCTATAGTTGACCTTTAAATATAAAACCCTGGACATTTTTTCAATTGATGCATATTGGAAAGTTATTTGAAATTACAGTAAAAAATAAAACAATAATCGTGGGGTTAAGCAGTGTCCAGAAAACATGAAAGGACCTGTTGGGTAGCCCCCTAATAGAACATGGTTCAGCTGTAAGAAACACTTTAGTACATGTCCACTGCCTGGATATAGTTTAGAATCCCTGGATATAGTTTAGAATCCCTGGATATAGTTTAAAATCCCCTGTTATCTCCAATACAGAATTATGACCTGTTATGACTTGGTCTTCAAGAGAAATTAAATGAGAGGTGATGCACCCTGCTCGGCAAGGTGCAAAGCTCACGATTTGGCAGTGGCTAAAGGATTCTGCCTGCCTTATCAGGGGGGTTTGTTTATGATACCTTGTTTTTGGCTCCAAACCAAGTCCTAAACATTTACACTGCAAATTCTTTTGAACAGTTAGACTATATCTCTCTGCAGGTTCAATAGCATGTGCCCAGCTGCTTGACTGTATTATGTACATTCTTATATTGCATGGCGGGTATACTGATCTTAGGACAGTTTGCTCCACCAATGTAGCCATCCATTGTTGTTGGACTAATATAAGTAGGGGAGGGCAGGCACCAAAAGATACAGTGCCTCCATAATATTAAGAAAAAAACTACAACTCTCGGTACCCCATATAAACCTTCGGTTGTTGGCTTGCTGGGAGTTAAAGGGCAAATCAACCCCAAAATTTGTCTAACAAAAGAAAACGTAATTCAAAGCAACTTTGCAATATACATTCATTACAAATTTTCTATGGTTTTAAAGTTATTTGTATATGTATTCTTTTTATTCTTTGTCCTGATGGTCAAGACTGTTGATACAATGTAAGACAAGGCAACTGAATAACAGACCTGTCTTTGCTGGGGAACCAAGACTTTTGCAACATTGTTTAAAAAGTAATAATCAGTCATTAAGACAACACTACTTTGAATAGCAATCATTTTTACATATAACTTTAAAAGCACAAAAATATTTTAATTAAATGTATATTGGAAAGTTGCTTAGAATGATCTATTTTCTATTATTAGGCAAATTTTTATTTTGGGGTTGACTTTAATAGTCAACAGCAGATGGAGGGCAACCGTTTGGGCTTCCCTATCAAATATTAAACATAACCAAAAGTTTTCATATGTAATTTTATCAAGGTAATTTTCATGGCAAATGGGGTGCCTTTTATAGCTTGGAGAGAGGAATACCATGAGAAAACAACCTTTTCAATGTAGAACTCTAAACCAGTGCAAATCCATCTATTGGTGTATGTCCTGTGATGTCCCCTTACACCACCACCAGAAATGTGCAGATATTAAGTTATACTACTGACTTTACTCTTTTATATCGTATATAGTTGGCTAGTTCGAAGATCATAAATGTATGGTAGTACGGTAAGTGAGTTTCCTATAGATCTATCAAGGTTGACCAGTTTTTCAGTTATAGTTTAATAATTTTGCTTATTCTGAGGTTTTCTTACTGTAACTTTGTACTTGTTCCAAATGTTCTCCTAATGCTTTTAATGACTCTATTACAAATAGATTTCAGTAATAATAATAATATACAAATTAATATTCAGCTGTCACAAGTAGCAGGCAAACACAGTGGCTCGCAGATTAAAGCAGTAACACTTCAGGGTGGGGAGCCTCATGGGAAAACACTTCTATGATAACACAAAATGATTTTTTTAAACTGCTGCATTACCAAAGCTGACTATACACCTAAATCCACTTGAGTGGTGGCCAAACAAGAACATCTTTTCCTAATATGCCCTTGAGCTTGGTGATTTGGGTTGATCCAGTGTCTGACTGGCCCCCCGGAGACCAGGAAAAATCCCGGTGGGCCCAGGCGTCAGTGGGCCCCTGTGCTGCTAAACATTTCATGGCCATTCCTTGTTTCTATGAAAACAAAGAGGCTATAAGAGGTTGAATAATAGATTATTGTATGTGAAGAAGAGAGACTATGAGAATAGAGGTTGAGTGAAAAGAGGAAGAATAAGGGTAGAACTACACTGGCATTTTGACAGCTGATACCTTCCTTTCCAACGCGAGGCGAGGAAGCGCAGGCATCATGTCGAATGCACCGAATCTAAGGTAAGCAATAGGAATGTTGGACGTTGTCACAGAGTGCATCCGACACGACTGTCGGATGCGAATGTTCCATGTTGCGTCTTCATCCGACAGTCGTGTCAGACGCACGATGCAACAACATCCGACATTCCTATGACTTACCTTAGATTCGTCGCATCCAACTTGACGCCTGCGCTTCCTCACGCCATGTCGGAACAGAAGGTATCAGATGTCAAAACGCCCGTGTAGTTCTACCCTAATAGGACTGAGAGTGGGCCCCTGGTCTAAGATTCTTGGGTGGGCCCCTGGTGTCCCAGTTCAACACTGGGTTGAGCTGATTGTTTAGCTCTCAGCCAACAAATCATAATGCCTGCCAATCCAGATCAGAGGAAGAAGACTTCACAACATACCAATCTCAGCTCACCCTGTTGGGAAAATCAAACCTTTTTTACTGATTTCTGGACAATTTTGTCAGATATCTGTCAAGCAGGTCTGTTGGCATGCCCCACACAAAGACCCTTAAAAGCTTCCTACTCGCCCGAAAGGACTGAGTTTGCTGATATTATCAGCCCATGTACAGCCACCTTTACCCACTCACACACCTTGGTGGAACTAAAGTTGTTTGCTAGCTAGTATCACTTTATTGGGGCTCATTTATAAACACTGGGCAAATTTGCACCTGGGCATGGGCAGTAAACTATAGCTATAGCTTTATGCCATTGGTTACTGCTGCCCAGGAGCAAATTTGGCCAGTTTTTATAAATGAGTCCCATTAATGTTTTTTGTGAGCTACTACATGAAGGATCTAACCTCATTTTCTGGGGTCTTGATCACACTGCTTACTGGATTCTCCCCAAGGACTCTAAACTACACCCTTACTCCTTACAGAGGGGTTCCAAAAGAAACTTCAGTAGGCTCTCATAGTAAACCCACTCCTCTACTCTATGGCAACTTTATCCTGGCAGATTGTTGTCCTTGCATATTCCTCACAGAGAGCAGTGTGGGACCTTAATTCAATGAATCACTGTGCCACCATCCCAAGGCATATCCATTTAAACACCTAGTCTCCGAGATAAAGTTACATTGCGTGATAAGCATCTCAGGGGGATAAACCAGCTATTGTCTTTTTCTCTCTTCTATGTGTGGGAAGGCCTGGCATGGCTTCATGAACACTGAACTAGTGCCAGGAACAGCTAGGGAAGTTTAGACAAGTTCTGGGCAGGTGAGTATCATGGGCACGGTTTCAGTATGGCAGTGTGCCACCGTCTACATTTTGATATCATGTTTAGAACTTGAGAATTACAAGGAAAAAAATAAATATATATATAGAAATATATATACTTATAAAGCCTATGATCCAGCTAGGTGTTGCCAACGCAATTTGGGTTCTAGTTAATCCTTGGCACTTACCATCAACGAGGAAAAAAGCACGTCTAAACTGGACCAAATAACAACAACAACAACAAACCTGGAGTCACTGTGAAGATAATGACTCGAGGCTGAATCAGTTTTTACAAAACATGTTAATTGGGTTTTAGGAGCAATAAGACGATTGGCTGCCACCAAAACTCCTTTCTAATGCCCCATACCTTGCCAGCTGGGGAGGTGTGGATTTCTTTGATTCCCTTGGGCTTGGTAGAGGATTCATTTATTGTATAGCTATTATGCTATCCCTTTATACAGGGTTTCTTAACCCTTTTTCACAGGGGAACCAAACGAAGTTGAGAAATTAGCTTTGTGACCCTAAACATTCATTTACACACACATACCTCAATTTAATGACTAATTGTAGGAAGGAATTTCACATTTAGATTTATAGCTCTGCAGTGCAAGCACCGCCTCCTTCCTGTTTTTTTTTTTTTAAATTCAAATAAATACACACCCGGGGGCCGCCTCTTCTGAAGCTGTCCATCCTAGGCAGGGGCCCTTTGAATTACGGAAAGGCCATCTCCCATAGACTCCATGTTATCCAAGTAATCCAAATTTTTAAGAATTATTTCCTTTTTCTCTGTAATAATACAAGAGGACCTTGTACTTGATCCCAATTAAAATACAATTAATCATTATTCGAAGCAAAACCAGTCTATTCAGTTTATTTAATGTTTACATGATTTTCTAGGAGACTTAAAGTATGAAGATCCAAATTATGGAAGGATCTGTAATCTGGAAAACCCCAGCATACCTGTATACATAAATACAATTCTACAATATAAATGATTATTGCCCCTCCCTAATCAACATAAGGATCCAGTTTTGGTTCCTGACCCATAGTTCATGAATAAATATTTATGTTAATAAAGATTAAGCTGTTCTACTAATAGCAGCCCTTTTTGTGGCTGTATGAGGAATTACATTTCATTCTACACACATCCATTCATCGGATTCTAAACAAGGTAAATAGCAAAACTGACAGTACATTTTTTCAAAATCATTAATTATTGCTTTTAATTCTGCAGCAATAAGAATATGACTATATTAATGACTATTAATATAAATAATGACTATTATATATTTCACCATACAGTTTGACTACTATTTTATTGAAACATTACATATTAATATTGATAGTATGCAGATCCAGAATCCAACACAGCAGCCAGACTGGGGGGATTGAAGAATGTATTTCATATTCACTAATCATTTATAGCCTGTACACAGACATATCATAAAACTATGGCAGCATAGGTATTCCCCTGTACTAAGCACAATTCAGCAGGAACAGCCCCTACATTTTCTCATAGTCTGTACAGAGAGATCCCATAAAACTATGGCAGCATAGATATTCTCCTGTACTAAGCACAATTCAGCAGGAACAGCCCCCTAAGTTTGCTCATAGTCTGTACAGAGAGATCCCATAAAACTATGGCAACATAGATATTCCCCTGTACTAAACACAATTCAGCAGGAACAGCCCCATACGTTTGCACATAGTCTGTACAGAAAGATACCATAAAACTATGGCAGCATAGGTATTCCCCTGTACTAAACACAATTCAGCAGGAACAGCCCCATAAGTTTGCTCATAGTCTGTACAGAAAGATACCATAAAACTATGGCAGCATAGGTATTCCCCTGTACTAAGCACAATTCAGCAGGAACAACCCTCTTAGTGTGCTCATAGTCTGTACAGAGAGATCCCATAAAACTATGGCAGCATAGGTATTCCCCAGTACTTAGCACAATTCAGCAGGAACAGCCCTCTTAATTTGCTCATAGTCTGTACAGAGAGATCTCATAAAACCAGGCCCGGACTGGCAATCTATGGGTTCTGGCAAATGCCAGAGGGGCTGCTATAAGGTCCCATAGAAAGTCAGTATTTAGTGGGCTGGTAGGGGCTGTTTGGGCCTCTGTGTGGGCTGATTGGGCCTCTGTGTACCTGAAATGCCAGGTCCTATTTTAATTCTCAGTCCGGACCTGCATAAAACTATGGCAGCATAGATATTCCCCTGTACTAAACACAATTCAGCAGTAACAGCCCCATAAGTTTGCACATAGTCAGTACAGAAAGATACCATAAAACTATGGCAGCATAGGTATTCCCTGTACTAAGCACAATTCAGCAGGAACAGTCCCCTAAGTTTGCTCATAGCCTGTACAGAGAGATCCAATAAAACTATGAGAGCATAGGCATTGCACAATCGCTTTTCAGCAGGAACAACCCTCTTCATTTGCTTAGTACAGAAAGCAAGCAAACAATGCAAGCACAACTAAGTGGAAAATGTGAGGGAATAGTTGATATTTAATAGTCTGCAGCGACTTTTGATATCACTTAGCATATTCTTTTTATTATATACACAGTAAAACTGAATTATTAATGATTACCTTCTAATTACAGTCCATAGTTATTGAATGGCTGCCTAAGGCAAACTTCAATTTCCCAAAAAAAGATACACCCTAAACCAACCTTTTACCCTTTAATCCACCCTATAAACATACATAAACCCACAATTCTGGATTCCATCATAAAAATGTACTTTGTTAGCTTCAATATGTCCTTTAACTGGTCTTATTTGCATATATGTCAGAAATTGGCTATAGTAGTATACAAAGCAAGAGTCCTTGAATAATGTGAGTTAAATCGCTTAAATTTGCTGCACTCCCTTATTTAGTGTTTTAGCTTCAAGTGTGTGAAAAATTGCCAAATGGAATATTTACAGCATCGAGAAATACATATATATATATATATATATATATATATATATATATATATATATATATAAATGTATTTAAGATTGCTTGTTTTCATAGGCTGATGCTGAACTACAAGAAGATATCCACTGAGACTGGAGGTATAGAGATTTCGCCATCAGCTTAGGGACTGTGATTACACAAAGGGCATTTGGGTTATGGAATCCCTTCAGAGAATGTGGTAAGTGATACATTTTTAGGGGTTTCAAAATGAACAATCACCAATAATTAATCCATGCAGTCATTCATTGTGGGGTTAGGAATTAGTGAAGGCAAATTTACAGCTGAACTGCTCTGGGTCCTTTTGCCTTCCTCTGGAATCTAGATCAGTGGTTTCAACTCCTTTCAACATTCAACATAGGCAGAGAATTAGGGATATCAATCACCCTACTATAGTTCCAGGGGTACCCAGGGCGCAAAGAAAGACACCCCAACTCTTACCCTAACTGGCCTTCAGGCTGGGCCTCCTTAGCTCATAGCAAGGTTACAGATATATAGAAACATTGGGGTAACATTCACCCTGCTATAGTTCTAGGGGTACCCAGGGCACAAATGAGCACTCACCCCAAATCTCCCCCTAACTGTCCTTCAGACTGGGCCCCCTTAGCTCATTACAAGGTCACAAATATATAGAAACATTGGGGTAACATTCACCCTGCTATAGTTCCAGGGGTACCCAGGGTTCAAGTAAGTATTCACCCCAAATCTCACCCTAACTGGCTTTCAGGCTGGGCCCCCTTAGCTAATAACATACAACTATATAGAAACATTGGGGTAACAGTCACCCTGCTATAGTTCCAGGGGTACCCAGGGTACAAATAAACACTAACCCCAAATCTCCCCCTAACTGGCCTTCAGACTGGGCCCCCTTAGCTCATAACAAGGTTACAGATATATAGAAACATTGGGGTAACAGTCACCCTGCTATAGTTCCAGGGGTACCCAGGGCACAAATAAGCACATACCCCAAATCTCCCCCTAACTGGCCTTCAGGCTGAGCCCCCTTAGCTCATAACAAGGTTACAGATATATAGAAACATTGGGGTAACATTCACCCTGCTATAGTTCCAGGGGTACACAGGGTACAAATAAGCACTCAGACCCAAATCACACCATAACTGGGCCCCCTTAGTTCATACCAAGGTTAAAGATATATAGAAACATTGGGGTAACAGTCACCTTTCTATAGATATAGGAGTACCCAGGGCACAAATAAGCACCCTTAATAGCCTTGATGCTGAGCCCTCACCCCACCACTGTGCCAAGCCTCAAAGTTAGGAACTTCAGAGCAATATGCAGAGGGTTTTGAAAAGGATGCACTCAATGAACCTATTATCCTACTATATATTACCTTAAAACCTGTGTTGTATTCCCAGTTTCATATGATGATCTGTAAAGCTAGAATAATAGGCTGCTGCATATTGAAATTGTTACTAATACTGAAGGCACCTCTTACTAATTTATCAATGACTTAGATCATTCAGTGTGATTATTTTTTCCAGATGTCAATATTCAGCACATCACAGCTTTATTTATTTATTACCCAAAAGTAAAAATCCCTAAAAAATGGTCAAAGCGATGACTGTTTTTTTTTCTGACTCAATCTTGGATAATTGGAAAACTCCTCAATATAATAGACTCCTTAAAGAAACAGTAGCCCAATGTTTATATGAGCTGGAAGATCTATACAAAATATCCATTGTAAAATAAATTTTATTCGAATGTTAAACAACCCCGGTATGAAACAATCACACGAAATAGACAGTGTGGTAGAAAGGGAGCCCATGCCTGTGGTATTTGCACATATTTGTGGAGGGTAATAAGGCTGATGAGTCTCAGACAGACTTTAGGACAAGGAGGGACAGTGTTTACGATCGGGTAAAATCACCCGCATCAATCAGGTTGTTCCAAAACAGATGACTCATGTGGTGTAGCTGATCACTGTATTAAGTCTCAACAGTTGGGTGTTCCTAATATACTGTCCTAGAGGGGTGACTCACGATACATAGGACTTACGGCAAATGAGGAGCTGGCATTTTTGTGTTAAAGGGCCAATAACACCAAATATAGAATAAAGGATTTAATGCAGCCATACTGACTGTGCCATTGACAGTTAGATCCAATATATCTTATAGGGGGGCTTCCTTTCCTAGCAGATGTATTAGAGCTCACTAAAATAACTGATTCCAGTACAAACAAAATCTAACAAAATAACTGCCTTTTGCACAAATTCTGCATGTAGAGAGACATGATGTCCGGTGAGTTTAATAGAGTGAGCTCTAATACATCTTCTAGGCAAAAGGAGCCCCCCTACAAGATCTATTGGATCTAACTGTCAATGAATATCTGACACCCAACTTCTGAATTAAGAGAAGACAGATGCTGAGAGAGAAATAGTGAAGATAAACTTGATTATTTCAGAAACGGTACAGAATATTTAATAGGGATGCACCGAATCCAGGATTCGGTTCGGGATTCGGCCAGGATTCGGCCTTTTTCAGCAGGATTCGGATTCGGCCGAATCCTTCTGCCTGGCCGAACCGAATCCGAATCCTAATTTGCATATGCAAATTATGGGCAGGGAGGGAAATTGCGTGACTTTTTGTCAGAAAACAAGGAAGTAAAAAATGTTTTCCCCTTCCCACCCCTAATTTGCATATGCAAATTAGGGTTCGGATTCGGTTCGGTATTGGGCCGAATCCTTCGTGAAGGATTCGGGGGTTCGGCCGAATCCAAAAAAGTGGATTCGGTGCATCCCTAATATTTAATGGATTGCATTTATAAAGTGTCTTATTTCAGTATGCTGGAGCTTATATTAAATTTTAATTTTAGCGATAGTTTCCCTTTAATAGCCTTTGGTTAAACCCCAAGTCCTGCTGTCGCGCAACAAAATTATTTTCACACCCATTGACTTTAATGCAATGAAATTTGAAATGAAAATTGTCACTCGTGTAAAAATTGTTATGCGGCAAAATAAATTTGATGCCTATTGACTTCAATGCATTTTGCAAATTTTTCAGCGGAGCAAAATGGGACAGATTCGCCCATCAATCATTCAATGAGGCTATCCCTATAGAATCCCCTTTCTAGTAGATTCTGCAAAAAAACAAAATACAGCTTGGACTACTCCGGTAACACTATAGCAACCAATGAGCAGTTAGCATTTATTGGTCTCCTGAAGTTAATAGAACTAAACAAAACATCAAATGTATTCGTAAGTGGAAGAGGACAATTTTTATCCATGTTGGGCCTATGCCAGCTGCCAGAGAGGTGAGAACTACATTCCGGTTGTACCTATATATTAAATCCCCTTTCAAACCACTGGAATATTCCCTGCAATAAAATTCCTCTTGTATTTTTTTTCCCCCCTTGAATGGCGCAGAACGTCAAAATATTAAACAATTCATTGTTATAGCCCTGCTCATATAATTATCCCATCAAAGGTAATTAAGATAATTATAGCGTAACCAAAACCAATGTATGGAAACAATTGAAACGCTTGCCAATCTAACACAGGGACCCGCCGTTAGTACAAAGACCATGATTATTCTTGAATTGTAGGCTTAGTTCTGCTCTCTGTTTTGCACTCGCAATGTCAGTCCCTGGTTCCAGCAGAACACGGGAGAGCAAACGAACAAAAAGATCTAAATTATGGAAAGATCCATCATTCGGAATACCTCAGGTCCTGAGCATTCTGGATAACAGGTCCCATACCTACAATAATAAAACAGTAGCTTGTACTTGATCCAAAGTAAGATATAATTAATCCTTATTGGAAGCAAACCCAGCCTATTGGGGTTATTTCATGTTTACATGATTTTCTAGTAGACTTAAAATCCAAATTATGGAAATCTATGGATCTTTCTATAATTTGGATTTTAAGTCTACTAGAAAATCATGGAAACATGAAATAACCCCAATAGGCTGGGTTTGCTTCCAATAATACCCCAGGAATACCCCAGGTCCCGAGCATTCTGAATAACAGGTCCCCTACCTGTAACAACATGCAAAAAAAAAACAGCTCCTTATACCCCACCCCAAAGCCATATATGATGATAGCCAGTCCTTTATATCATCAAGCCAGGGCCGGAACTAGGGGTAGGCAGAGTAGGCATGTGCCTAGGGTGCAAAGCTGGAGGGGCGCCAGGCACGTACCTTCTCTGCCTCTCCTATCCCCTTGTCCGGTCCCTGCTCTGGCCGATGTGCGTGTTTGCGCGAGTGCGCATACGTAAAAAATACTAGTGTGCATGCGCACTTGTATTTTATCATGCATGCGCACTTGTGTCTTTTCGTGCATGCGCACTCGCGTATTGGGCGCTTTGCCGGGCCAGGCTGCCTAGGGCGCCTGCCCGCGTTGGCCCGGCACTGCATCAAGCATAACTATCGTTATCAATAAACCATAGTTTGGACAATCCCTATTTGTTTTAGTAGATGCATTGCTACATTTGTTTTACCAAGTGCCATCCCTTGCCTTATTTTTGCAACCGATGTTGTTAATAAATGATTCACGGAGGAAATAATGGTGCTGTGCTACTTCTATTTCGTCACCATCTGCTATAAAAATGTGTTGTGTTTTCTTTGTATTTAGTTGCAGTCCAGTCTTCACTGGTGTAAAGCCTTTTGTAGCACTGCCTTCACACCAACAATGAGATTTTAACTCTCACATAAGATATTATGGGTAGAGACGTGAAACTACTCCTTGATATCCCTGTGGCCAACTACACACCTAGAACCACTGGTTGTATAGCACAGATCCAGCCTAATAGTTTAGAGCCATATATCCAAACTTGCAGACAGCCTGTTTTGATCTTGTTAGATTATCCAAGTTACAAACGCACACCCTGGCCCTCCTGGAACTCGAATCCCTGGTGCCCAGCAAAGTAGGGGATCGGCCAACCCCTCAAAAGCACAAAGGAAAAACATTTTTTCACTGGCACTCAGGTAATGCTAGCAGGGTGAAACCCTTGCTTTAAATTTATTTATTGTGGCATGCCGCACTAAATAAATTTAAAGCAAAGGTTTCACCCTGCTAGCATTACCTGAGTGCTAGTGAAATTTTTTTTTTCCTTTGATCTTGTTAGATCTCATCAGTGCAAGATATTGGACATTGTGCCCTTCTCATTCTTTAATAGAAATGTCTTTTGTATATTTTTTTATCTGTGTATGTTCACAAATACTTATATACCATGATAGACATTAATTATCTATATTAGGGTCCCTGATATACAGAATTAATGTCTCTCGTGGTATATAGTTTTGTATACAGAATGTATTTGGGACAAACGGCACCTCATACATCTCACCCTAAGGGCAGAGACACACGCGCAGATTCGGGGAGATTGAGTCGCCTGGCGATAAATCGCCTCTTCTTCGGGTGACTAATCTCCCCGAACTGCCTCCCGCCGGCTAGAATCTAAATCGCTGGCGGGATGGCACTTGGAGCGCTTCGTTTTCCGAAGTCGCCTGAAGTTTCCTCGTGAACACATGGGAAAGACTGCCTATTTACTTTATTTATGCAGATATTGATTTTAGCACACTGCCATGATTTTTTTTAAAAAGTTCTAAACCGTTTGGGGTTAATATATTTATTGTATTATGGATTGATTTTTTTTTTATACTGTATTATTATGTTAAGAAATAAAAGAGGTCTAATTTATTATGGTCTTGGCACAAATGCCAGAGTATCAGAGGCTCTTTGATATAAATATAAACTTTGCCCTGTAAACCTGATACTGGAATAAAAACCGGGCACAGTATGGTAGTCATTGGTGCTAGGGAGCCTGTTCTTTAGAGTGCCGTTGATTCTCTGATGCTTTTACCTTATGCTTCCTGAATGCTACACAAATAAGTAGGGGCTCCCACATTTCTCTATCATGGGCATAATCAGATGCAGCTCTTTGCACTACATACAGGATGGATATAAAAAGTTAAAACAAACAGCGCTTGGCACTATGAAACAAGCATTATGGGTAAAGAAATACAATTTTCCCCTTAAAGGGATACTGTCATGGGAAAAAAATTTTTTTTCAAAATGAATCCGTTAATAGTGCTGCTCCAGCAGAATTCTGCACTGAAATCCATTTCTCAAAAGAGCAAACAGATATTTTTATATTCAGTTTTGAAATCTGACATGGGGCTAGACATTTTTTCAATTTCCCAGCTGCCCCTAGTCATGTGACTTGTGCTCTGATAAACTTCAATCACTCTTTACTGCTGTACTGCACCCCCCTCCCTTTTCCCCCCCAGCAGCCAAACAAAAGAACAATGGGAAGGTAACCAGATAACAGCTCCCTAACACAAGATAACAGCTGCCTGGTAGATCTAAGAACAACACTCAATGGTAAAAACCCATGTCCCACTGAGACACATTCAGTTACATTGTGAAGGAAAAACAGCAGCCTGCCAGAAAGCATTTCTCTCCTAAAGTGCAGGCACAAGTCACATGACCAGGGGCAGCTGGGAAATTGACAAAATGTCTAGCCCCATGTCAGATTTCAAAATTGAATATAAAAAAATCAGTTTGCTCTTTTGAGAAATGGATTTCAGTGCAGAATTCTGCTGGAGTAGCACTATTAACTGATGCATTTTGGAAAAAAAATTTTTTCCCATGACAGTATCCCTTTAATAAGGACAGCCAGTACGAATGGAAGCCGTTTGACATGAATTGCTGAGCTGTACATTGCTATAATATATTTTAAGCTTTGTTTTGATAAATCTATCCTAGGCAGTTATTAGGTTTCAAATCTGAATGCCACTCCCAGATTACTGTAATAATTACCTAATATAATCAGCAATGACTAACAGTGAGACACCTGCTTGCACTCCACTCCTAATCAGCTGTAACCCACTTGTTCCTTCTGAATTATTCTGACCTCATTTACAAACAATCCTGAACAAGACTAACTCCATAATCCTCTGCTTCTCCAGATGATCATATCCATGCTCTGTTCAGTCAAAGCACCCCAAATGGACACTACCACGGTATTTCTGGCATCCCTGCTGTATGTAATATGAAGAATAGCATTGATTTGTGCCATATATTACGAAACTGTGTTATGTGATGTTTAAAATCAGGTGGCTGTGGGTACATAGCCATGGTTAGATCATATTGCTGTAATATAATCAATGTTGGCAGCTAGGCCAAGGGATAGTAATCTCAGTTTCGGCAAACTGATTGCATTTCACATGGAGCTGAGTCATTGTCCAGATAACTACATATAATAATAGGAATAAGCTCTCCATGTTGTAATTTCAGCCTAATTTACTTGGAGGGCAATTTCAGCAGGAATGAATAAACTTACTAGTATGGTTTTGGAAAGAGACCCAAATAAAAAAAGGCAGAGCAAAGTTCATAGAGATAGCGCCCTGGTCAGTAATTAACCCAATACCAAACTCCAAAACTGTGCCACTAAATTTAGCTCATTATTGAACTCCTATACATTATATAAAATGTGGATATATTTGTTTTTACAAACATACCTGATTCCACAACGATCGAATGATAATGCATCCGAAATGGGCAGTCGGATCGCGGGATCACATAAATGCACAGATGCGGCCACGATCTGACGGGATTTTTTAACCTGCCCGATCGAGATCTGTTTGTTAATGTCAGCAATAGTGATGGGCGAATTAAACGGACGGCGTAATTTTGACACCCGCAAATTGTCTGCGCCAAAATTCGCGTTTCGGGACAAATTCACCCATCATTAGTCAGCAATGGTGCAACTGAAAATCCCCAGTCATTCGAGAAATAAGACATGCTCCTTCTGTTCTGGTTTAGGTGCATAGGAAATAGGGATGCACCCGGTTCAGGATTTGGCTGAATTCAAGCTTTTCTTTTTTTTTTTTTTACCAGGATTCAGCATAATCCAAGAGCCTGGCTGAACCAAACCAAACTGTAAAAAAAACAAATATTTGCTTTTTTACGTGTGCTTTGTGCATGCTGTTGCTATTTCCTCCATCACAATTTCTGGCAGTGCCAAGGCCCTGGATGCGGTATTCGGCACAATCAATTAAAGGAGAAGGAAAGGCACTCTTTACTTGTGGGTGCCAAAAGTTAGGCACCCCGAGTGATTATATATACTTACGTCACACTCCAGGCCGATGCCCCTATTAGCAGAAAACTGCACCAGTCCAGGGGTTATTCACCATGGAGCAATCAGCTTTCGGCTTCTTCTTTGTTCGCATGGGTGCACATGCTCAGTAGAGTGAAAAGCCGAACTTTAACAAAGAAGTCACCTATTTCATTATACTGCGCATGCATCTGCCCCAGGAAATGCGAAGAAAGAATAAGCAAGAAAATGATTGCTCCATGGTGCTCACTGGAATAACCCTGGGCCAGTGCAGTTTTCTCCTGATAGGAGCACTGGCCCAGGGTGTGAGGTAAAAATATACAATCACTTTGGGGTTCCTAACTTTTAGCACCCCGAATTAAATATGCCTTTACTTCTCCTTTTAAGGAGGATTCAGGTGTTCCGCTGAATTCCAAACAGGTGGGTTGAGTGCATGCCTAATAGGAAATATATGTAAATATATATGAAATATAAGAAAATATGGAATAATATTACAGAGGGGCTTTATAGCATGCACATACAATTGCAATCTGCTTAACAAGAAATTGATTACGACCAGGGATTATTTCATATTGCTACAACCATTCAGTGGAACGAGTCTGGATAGTTTTGCTGCAAAATGTGAGTTGTTATACTACATCCACCAATGAGGTAAAATGAAATATCTCAAGTAAATTAGTGGTCTCTGTAGCCAAAATCTAGTAGCCAAAATGTTAGAATTTTTAAACATTAGAGAGCGGCATGCAGCACTGCCAGGCACAGGAGAGCTCTGTTCTCATTGTTGAACCCCTAAATGCTCCCTAGCTTCACATCTGATTGACACAGACAGTCCCGGGACAGTCCCGATTTTGACAGCTCAACCCGCAGTCCCGGATTGTCACTGAAATGTCCCAACCTTCTCTTTGATCTACTGCACCGAACAGCCAGAAAAATATACAAAGTTTCTAACTTAATTGGCTTTTGGCAGAGAGCCCAGAATGCGTGGCAATGTAAGATAAGCAAAGAAACAATTGTAGCAATTTAAGATAAGCATGTTTCTTGGGTGGAACTGAGACTTGCAGCTGAAAGGGCAATTCATCTTCATTAGCAAAACTGTAATAACAAAACACATAAAAACAATAAAAAAACACAGAAAGTTTTGTAGTCAAAATTTTATGACCTGCCAAATTTTGTAAAATGAACATGGTAGGTGGTGTGGTCACAAAAACTGGGCATGGCCAAAAATGTTGTCCCTCTTTCTGTTTCCAAAATGTTGGGAGGTATGGGGAGCATTGATGAGTATTGCATTGCTACTACTACAACAGGGGTCCCTAACCTTTTTTGACCTGGGGACCAAAAAAAAAGCCAAATTTTTTCCAAGGACCGGGGTCGTGATGGGGGGTCGGGAGGGGTCACCGTTCCAATTTGGGGCGCCACGTTAATTGTTTTTGCGGCCCAGTTCAGGACTGTCCGCGGCCCAATTCTGGGCCATGGCCCGGCATTTGGGGACCCCTGTACTACAAGACACCCCTGGATACAGCACTGCTTTTAGAGCAAGAAAAAAACAAGGAATTTTGCTCTCTTTCTTTTGTACTTTGCACATTGCCCTATCTATAATAAATGAAATTTAAAGCCTTCCAGCTTCTGCACAGGGTATCTAGGCGCCCAGTATAAAATACCCATAGTGATACATAACTTGGTACAGTTTGGATGGAGAGAGTATGTAAAAAGCTCACTATTAGTGTCAGCATTTCACACATTTCTGGCATTCTTTTGCTGCTTGTATAAACGATTTTTTTAAGGTTCATCATTATTTTTCGTGCCCTATCTTGAGTTTAAGCAGATACTGCATACGAGATAAATAAACATATTACTGCTGAACAGACAATTTAAGGAATATATGAGCATTCTGAATGAGTGTGTTTATAATCTGTATTGGACCACATTTTAGTTAAACAACCAGTAGCTGTAAATAATAATAAATCGCTGAAATGGCTGCAGATTTTTTAAAGAGATATTAAAGGGATGATGCCATGTTATAATTTCCACCTCCACACATAAAGACATAGGACTAGTGATGGGCGAATGCATTTGCCAGGCACAAATTTGCGGTGAATTTCAGTGTTTTGAAAATTCACTGCACGCCCATTGACGTTAATGCAATTGGATAAAATAGGCGCACATCAAATTGACACCAGCATCAAAACTCGAATTTTGTGATTTTTACTCCGTTTTCATCACTGACTAAGAAGAAAACTAGAACAATATCAACTGTACTGGATACTGTCTTGCAGATATATCATTGTCTGCCTGTTTGATGGTATTTGTTCATTGACGTCATGTGACCACCTCCTACACATCAGTTGCAACAGCTCTTGCTTTATGGCACAACTTTACCAGTAAAACTCTACAGGACTCATTTATGAATGCAAGTGCAGTGCGCAAAGCCCAATTTCAGGAGCAAGTTGATATGTTTTTTCCCCACAATGCAGAATTTTTTTCCCTAAGGAAAATTAGACAAAAAGAAAAATACAATATGCTGGAGTTATGCACTTAGGGTTGCCACCTTTGCCGGTGGCTAAACCCGAACAAAGGGGTGAGGCAGATAGCATTAGGGGTGGAGCAGTGATCATGGGGTGGGCATGATGACATCAGAGGCAGGCACAATGATGTCGTGGAGTTATGATGCCGAGTCAGGGTTATTACATCACTTATATGGAAATGGATGTTGAAAATGCTATACAAAATGTTTTAGACACCAGCCCAAGGCCACCAAATATGGGTTGGACTGAGCAGGAAAAAACCCAGTGGGCCCCACTGACCCAGCTCCGGCGCTTCTGGGAACTTGTGGATTCTACCAGGCCACAAATAAAAGTGTGATGTGATGTGTGAATGTGCAGGGGGGGGTGTCCGCATGTGCAAGGAACGCTTTGTGGTGTGTGATACAAGTGTAAGCATCTGGGTGGGGATAAGTTGGAGGAGGAATTCTCTTCTGGGGTTGGTCCCAGGGCCGCCATTAGAAATAACAGGTCCTGCCCACTCCAGCCCCTAAACCTCACCTCAAATCCTGTTAAAAGACCACACAGACATCAGCGCTAAAAAAGGAAACCCTTTCCCCACACACAATTAAAAGCTATTGATGGTCAGGGCCCCCTTTTAAGTTAAAAAAAACTGTGATGCCAGAGCCCCCCTATAAAAGTTTTTTTTTTAAATTGTTGGTCAGGGCCCCCCTACAAGTTAAAAAAAATAATTGGTGACCAGGGCCCCCCATATAAGTTAAAAAAAATTGGGGCCCCAGAGAATATTTTTCAAACAACACATTGGTGCCAGGGCACCCCTTACAAGTTAAAAAAAAATTGGGGCCCCAGAGAATATTTTTAAAAAAAACAATGGTGGCAGGGGCGTATAGAGTATTAAATTAATACATTGGTGGCCAGAGGAATAAAACATTTTTTAAAAAAAACACACATTGGTGTTCAGTAGAATTGAACTTCAACTTCGGCTGTTTTCATGACTTTGGGTCTTTTCGCCGATTCAGCAGTTTGGCTGTTTGTGACTTCAGGAGAGGCGAGGTGACACGGCTTTGGCACGGTCACGGGCTATTTTGAAAAGTGCAGTATAGCCAGGCCCCCCTTCAGGCCCAGTACAGGAGTACCCCCCTGATGGCGGCCCTGGTTGGGCCCTTTGGGTGATAGCCCCAGTAGACCCTGGACACCCGAGTCCAACATTGACAATAGCCCTTTATCAGTGAAGATCTGAGCCCCTGAAGTAGCTCACACCCCCAGAGCATGTGCAGTGCCACTGACACTCAATAGATGGCTCAACAAGATCCAAGGTGGGAGCTTGGACAAATGAAGGTGTAGATCATTACTGTTATGGGGTTGCTGAAGCTTTGGCTTTTAACAGTAAGTTTAGTAAAAAATAATACAGCAGTTCTAGCCATATACTTTATTAGGCTTAAATACTATTTATTCATAAACAATTTGTTTCTGCTTCTTGACTTCTCGTACTTTTCTTCCAGCCTGGCATTCCAACCATTCATAAAGGCAGAGAAAAACAATACAAGCAAAATGAACCCCAGTCACAATTTTACCCAGGTTACTTCTGTCACATTGGATTTAGTGTGCAAAAGATTTACCCAGTACTATCGACACACCACTGGGTAAACGTGTACTTCAGATCTGGGAGCCTGGCAAGATTCCACTTGGTTCCAATACATTTTCTTCAGCTGCATCCAGATGGCACATCTGTTTTCTCAGGAAATAAAACCTCTGGCAATACAGCTCGCCCGACAGGTTTTTAATAGTGTGATTACTGCGCAGCTCCCGCGTTACTGAGAAAAACAAATTCTCTGCATGCCTGGGGGTACTGGCATCATGCCTGTTTCCCAACAAGCAGAGAAGGAATAAAATAACCCGCCCTTACAGAGTTAGTATTGATGACATGTCAGTGGCCAGATGAGAAAAAAAATGCAACCTTCCAAAGAACCTGTGTGAAAACACAACTCTCTGTGGCCTTATACACATCCCTCAAAGACAAAGGAAACTATAACAGCCAAAGAATTCTTAATAAACGACCACCAGTTCAACCTTGTAGACTTCACTAAGCAGAGTACAACACTGCTGCTGAAAAGGGTTCACCTTTATATTAACTTTTAGTATAATAGAGAGTGATGTTTTGAGACAATTTGTTTTTATTATTTCTGTTTTTTTAGTTATTTAGCTTTTTATTCAGCAGCTCTCCGGTTTGCAATTTTGGACCAAATTACCAGGCCCGGATTTGTGGAAAGGCCACCTAGGTCCGAGCCTAGGGCGGCAGGATTTTAGGGGGGCGGCATGCTGCCCAACCACACCCACATTGGTTCAGAAACACTGGGGATGCGCTGGTGATAAAATCACTTTTTAAATTTCCCGTGCGCCAGTCCCCATTGCTCCTGTCCCCCTGGAGGGGACAGGGGCGACAAACAGAAGTGGGCCTAGGGGCGCCCACTATGTAAATCCGGCCCTGCAAATTACCCTAGCAACCATGCACTGACCTGCATAAGAGACTTGAATATAAATAGGAGAGGCTTAGTACAAAAGATGAGTAATAAAAACCTGCAATAACAACAAATTTTTAGCCTTACAAACCACTTGTTTTGCAGATGGGGTCAGTGACAACCATTTTAAAGCTGGAAAATTTCAGAAGAAGGCGGCAAATAATTAAAGAACTATTAAAAGGAAAATATGAAGGCCAATTGAAAATTTAGCCATTTTAGAATATACTAAATGTTAAAGGTGAACCGCCCGCTAAAGGGGTAATTCTTCTGGCTTTTTAAAGCTTTCTAATGGGGGCCACTGACCCTGGTAGCCCATAAACGGTTGCTCTATGAGGCTACAATTTTATTGTTATTTTTTACATTTATCTTTCTATTCAGGCTTACCCTATTCAAATTCCAATCTGGCATTCAAACCACTACCTGGTTGCTAAGGTAATTTTGGACCCTAGCAACCAGATAGTTGCTGTAATTCAATTTAAAAACCACTACCGTATATACTTGAGTATAAGCCGTCCCGAGTATAAGCCGAGGTACCTAATTTTACCTCCAAAAACTGGGAAAGCTTATTGACTCCAGTATAAGCCGAGTATAAGCCTAGGGTGAGAAATGCAGCAGCTTCTGGTAAGTTTCAATCAAAAAATGGAGGGTTTCTGCTCCCATTGGAGGTGCCGGCGTCTCGTTTTTGGACCCCGGCGACCATTCTTGGATGCCGGTGACTATTCTTGGAGACTATTCTTGGACGCCGGCGACTATTCTTGGACGCCGTCGACTATTCATAGACGCCGGCGACTATTCTTAGACTCCGTCGACCGTTTTTGCACTTATAAGCCGAGGTAGAGTTTTTCAGCATATTTTGGGGGCTGAAAAACTCGGCTTATACTCAAGTATATACGGTAATAAAAAATTAAGACCAACTGGAAATTGTCTCAGAATATCACTCTTTACGTCATATTAAAAGTTAGTTTATTTAAAGGTAAACTTTAAATCTGCAACTGAGCTCTTGATCTGTCACCTGACCAGGTCTAAGATCTGTTTACATACCAAATAGCCAGTTTATGATTGGACGAGGCAGTAGATGACGAGAGATGCCGCTGATCACATGAGGAACTGATGTCATGTAATGCATCTCCCTCAGCTGCAGAACACGTGCCCACACTCAAGTTGGCAGTCAGCCAAGGCCAACATAAATGTAATTTCCAAAACAAAAAAAAGAGAGAATCACAAGACCACTTTGGTCCGTGTAGAAGGAAGTAACAGAAAAGAGCAATTAGGTAAAATGTCAGTGGTTACTGCACACAGTGATTGATAGGCAGGTTATTGAGCAATTTAGGATGACAAAGCATCTTTTACCTGCTTTAGTTGCACTAATTGGAACCTTGTTTAAAGGACAAGTCAAGTGGAAGTTAGGTGTTAGGTACCTGCCCACTGATTACAGTCGCTTACTTTAAACCCTGGGCTGGTGCTCCTTCTTGCAGTATATTGCTCCAGCCCAGGGTATGGTTCTTTAAGCAAGGAACTGCCATGTTCCAAAAGATGCTGGGCATGTGGGCATGTGTCCAGGTCTGGGCATGTGTCTGTGTCTAGGTCTGGGCATGTATCTAGGTCTGGGCATGTGTCTGTGTCTAGGTCTGGGCATGTATCAAGGTCTGGGCATGTGTCTAGGTATGGGCATGTGTCTGGGTCTGGGCATGTGTCTAGGTCTGGGCATGTGTCTAGGTCTGGGCATGTGTCTAGGTCTGGGCATGTGTCTTAGTCCGGGCATATGTCTAGGTCCACAGCAAGGTACCAAGGACTTTTCACAACATAGCACTATATCCAAATCCTCCAATTTTACCCAAAGTTCAGAGAAGGACCCTACTATTGGAAACCCCCATGGAATGCAGACCCATAGTTTAGGAACTATTTTGTTACACCCAATCGCACCCCAACCAAACCTTGTCCTCTTTAGAGTCAGTAACTTCAAAGTCAGTAACTCCAATCTCTAGTTACAAGATGACCTGTTGCTGTGATTTAATTTTCCTTGAAAACCACCTATATTAGGTATATAGGTACTGTATATATTAGGTATATATTAGGTGTAACAAAATAGTTCCTAAAGTATGGGACTGTATCCCATGGGGGTGTCCAAAATTAGGACCCTTCTCTGAAGTTAGGGTTAAATTGAAGGGTTTGGATATAGTGATTATGCTGTGAAAAGAACTTGGCACCTTGCTGTGGAACTAGACACATACCCAAAAGGTCAGAACTGAGAATTAAAATAGGCCCTGGAATTTCAGGTACACAGAGGCCGAAACAGCCCCCACCAGCCCCTTAAATACTGACTTTCTATGGCACCTTATAGCAGCCCCTCTGGCATTTGCCAAAACCCACAGACTGCCAGTCCGGACCTGATGTCCAAAATAGTAAAAATCAATGAGCTACTGTGCATTCTGACAGTTGCCTGGGACTTCCAGCACCTTTTGGAACATGGCAGATTCTTGCTTAAAGGAAAACTATACCCCCAAAATGAATACTTAAGCAACAGATAGTTTATATCAAATTGAATGACATATTAAAGAATCTTACCAAACTGGAATATATATTTACATAAATATTGCCCTTTTACATCTCTTGCCTTGAACCACCATTTCGTGACTCTATCTGTGCTGCCTCAGAGATCACCTGACCAGAAATACTATAACACTAACTGTAACAGGAAGAAGTGAGGAAGCAAAAGGCACAACTCTGTCTGTTAATTGGCTCATGTGACCTTACATGTGGTTTGTATGTGAGTACAGTGAATCGTACGATCCCAGGGGGCGGCCCTTATTTTTTAAAATGGCAATTTTCTATTTATGATTACCCAATGGCACATACTACTAAAAAAGTATATTGTTATGATAATGGTTCATTTACATGAAGCAGGGTTTTACACATGAGCTGTTTTACTCAGTATCTTTTAATAGAGACCTACATTGTTTGGGGGGTATAGTTTTCCTTTAAAGAACCATACCCTGGGCTGGAGCAATATACCGCAAGGAGGAGCACCAGCCCAGGGTTTAAGGTCAGCGACTGTAATCAGTGGGCAGGTACCTAACACAGTTACACCTAACTTGTACTGTACTGTTTAAAAAGAAGTCAGACTTTAGTAATGTCATATTGAGCACTGTTCAAAAACTTTACCCCAATTGAAAGTTTCTTTGTCTTAAGAACCTCAAGGAAGTTTGCATCGCTGCATCATTTACCAGCACAAGCTGAATCAGCCTTTTAATCTCTTGCCAGGACGATAAAAAACCGATCCCTGGACATGATTCAACCTCTTGTGATAAAGAACATATGTAGGGAATACTTGTCAATATTGAGGCTAATTATCAACCTCCTTCCCCTTACCAATCAATTATATGCACATTCATTAGAAAGGCCTGTGGACCTGTTCCTATGGCAGGAAAGCACAAATATGTGGAATTTCCAATCTGTGTTACATAGTTACATAGTTACATAGTTAAAATTGAAAAAAGACAAAGTCCATCAAGTTCAACCCCTCCAAATAAAAACTCAGCATAACCTTTTGTGATTTATACTGATGTTATAATCGTCTAGCTCCATGGCAGGATCAAGATAAGCTCCATTTACTAACTAACTTACCAAACTGTGGGGTAGTGAAGGGTTACTTTCGGTAAAACATTTTTTATATTATCAAGAAGGAGATTTAAAGGGGCAGCTATATCTTTACTGGCTGTGATTTTTCATTCTTTTCTCTGAGGATGGTACTAACCCTTCAGCCCCAAAATGACCAACATTTCTGCATAGGTATTCCGCTGTACTAAGTACAATTCAGTAGGAAAAATACCCCTAAGTTTGCTCATAGTCTGTACAGAGATATATAATAAAACTATAGCAGCATAGGAATTCCCCCGTACTAAGCACAATTCAGCAGGAACAGTCCCCTAAATTTGCTCATAGCCTGTACAGAGAGATCCCATAAAACTATAGCAGCATAGGTATTCCCTGTACTAAGCACAATTCAGCAGGGACAGTCCCCTAAATTTGCTCATAGTCTGTACAGAGAGATCCCATGAAACTATGACAGCATAGGTATTCCCTGTACTAAGCACAATTCAGCAGGAACAGTCCCTACGTTTGCTCATAGTCTGTACAGAGAGACACCATAAAACTATGGCAGCATAGGTATCCCCTGTACTAAGCACAATTCAGCAGGAACAGACCCCTACATTTTCTCATAGCCTGTATAAAGAGATACCATAATCCCAAAATAGCTATTACCCTGTACAAAGCACATATGAGTCACATTAGGTGACCCTATTTTTAAATGAACAGTCACTCACAAATGCACAGTCACCATGAAGGTATCCATGAAGCGAAGATAATCAGTTACACACCATTAACAATCAATGCCCAATAATCCACCTTCTCTTTCAAGAGTGATGCAACCTACTCCTTGCTGACAATTGCATAACTGTCGCTTGTATAACTTCATGTCTGAGTACGATCCAGAATATTTCACCCCTGGCAGATATCGTCTCGCCAATCTGTTGCTTCACGAACGCTTTATACGGCACCTTCTGATATTCTTATCCTTTATTTACATTGTTAACACCGCAGATTACTGTTACGAACTGGTAACATTGGCATCAGAACAGCAAACATTTCCGAGCCTCCAAATTATCTATTTATATGTTTTTTCTCTTTGCAAGGCATTACGAAACATGGATTTGAAATGGATAGATTACAATGAAGCGCCATTGTGTACGGTGAGAATTAAGGGCTATTCCACACGGGGAGATAGCGACGCGTTTGCGGTCGCGGCGACAAAGCGCCGCGACAGTCGCCGCGACCGGCGCAGGCGACAGTTTTGTATGGGCGCCTATGTAAAAACGCCTGTGCTAACCACACGAGGCGATGCGCTTTTCAACAGTCGCCTGAAAAAGCCTGGCGCCTATGTAAAAACGCCTGTGCTAACCACACGAGGCGATGCGCTTTTCAACAGTCGCCTGAAAAAGCCTGGCGAGGCATTTTCAGGCGACTGTTGAAAAGCGCATCGCCTCGTGTGGTTAGCACAGGCGTTTTTACATAGGCGCCCATACAAAACTGTCGCCTGCGCCGGTCGCGGCGACTGTCGCGGCGCTTTGTCGCCGCGACCGCAAACGCGTCGCTATCTCCCCGTGTGGACTAGCCCTAAGGGCAAGGCCAGACGTGGCGTTTTTACGCTGCGTTTTTAAAAAATACATTTTTTTTAAACAATGTACATGGTATTGTGAATTAAAAGAATTAGAAAATGCAACACACTTGATTCTGATTGTTTGCATAGGAAAGTGGAGGAAGAAAGGAGATATGAAGGTATACAATCCATTTTAAATTCAGCTAAAGGCAGTTGTTATATCTCAGTCAAGTAGAAAATACTATGGGGCCGATTCACTCAGCTCGAGTGAAGGGTTCGAATGAAAAATACTTCGAATTTCGAAGTATTTTTAACTTCGAAATTCGACCCTAAGTGAATCTGCCCCTAAGTGTGAGTTTACTATAACAGTACTTCAAACCCAATAAGGGCTCAAAACTGGGCCTTCTACCCTGCATTAACTGCAATGCAAACTGCCAGAAATTACGAGTATTGGCAGTCAGTGTACACATCTTATAAGCTGAGAGCCACTTGTGCTGTGCTATCAGGCGGTAAAAGGGAAGAAATATAAGCTCAATGTTTTCAGTGTAGAAGTGGTCACAGGGACAGGTGCTAAGACTATTATTAAAATCAGCATTTTCCTTTCTTCGATCATTTCACTTTTTGTTCTCTATTTCCCAAATGTGAAACTGTTCTCCTGACCCTACCAAACAGGCAGCATTTAAACTTACAGCCTGGAGAGGAAATTATCTTGAAACTGATAAATAATAAAGATCAGTTGCAAAGAAACTCAGACTATCAATGTCTACATCATACTTACTTTTATGGCAAACTGCCCCTTTAAAGGAGAACTAAACCCTAAAAATAAATAAGGCGAAAAATGGCATATTTTATATAGTGAACTTATTGCACGAGGCTAAAGTTTCAGCTTGTCAATAGCAGCAATGATCCAGGACTTCAAACTTGTCACAGGGGGTCACCATCTTGGAAAGTGTCTGTGACACTCACATGCTCAGTGGGCTCTGATTGGCTGTTGAGAAGCTAAGCTTAGGGCTCGTCACTAATTATCCAGCAGAAAATGAGCTTCCCCTGTAATATAAGCTGATGCTACAGGTTTGCTGATTATTAAATTCTGATGCTAATTGCACTGGTTTCTGAGCTGCAAAGTAGTAATTATCTGTATTAAGTACTAATCAGCCTTATGTTGTGACATTTCTATTCTATGTGTACTGTATATTGTGAGTGGGTCCCTAAGCTCAGTAAGCAGCACAGAGCATGTGCAGTGAATCAGCAGAAAAGAAGATGGGGAGCTACTGGGGCATCTTTGGAGACACAGATCTTTACTGCTAAGGGCAGAGGCACACGGGCAGATTAGGGGAGATTTAGTTGCCTGGCTACTAATTGCCTCTTTTTCGGGGCGACAATCTCCCCAAACTGACTTCCCCCTTCTATAATGAGAAAACGCCAGCGCAATGGCACTCGCGATGCTTCAATGGGGCATTCCATCTGAAAATAGAATAAAAATCACTGACCACAAACCATTGGGGAATTCTAAATGTATAAATAATGAGCAATGCTATCTCAGCAAGAATATTCTTTGCACTATGTATAGGTGTACACAAAAACATTTGTACATTCATTGTTACTCTTGTTTTCCATCATCATCATTACACCTTGCTTAGTGTGGTCACCCCTAGTGCATCTAATTGAAAGAGTGTTAGTAGTAAGAAGTAGCAAAAATTGTCTTACAATTTTATAAAGCACATAAAGAAAACACATTTCAGTTGGTATTTACATTTTAAAATCTTTTTGTGATATTTGAATAATTTTAATTTCTTGTTCACCCTAACTGGCCTTCAGGCTGGGCCTCCCAGCTAATAACAAGGTTACAGACATATTGAAACTTTGGGGTAACATTTACCCTGCTATAGTTCCAGGGGTACCCAATGGCACAAATAAGCTCTCACCCCAAATCTCCCCCTAACTGGCCTTCAGACTGGGCCCCCTTAGCCCATAACAAGGTTACAGATATATAGAAACATTGGGGTAACAGTTACCCTGCTATAGTTCCAGGGGTACCCAGGGCACAAATAAGCTCTCACCCCAAATCTCCCCCTAACTGGCCTTCAGACTGGGCCCCCTTAGCTCATAACAAGGTTACAGATATATAGAAACATTGGGGTAACAGTCACCCTGCTATAGTTCCAGGGGTACCCAGGGCACAAATAAACACTCACCCCAAATCTCCCCCTAACTGACCTTCAGACTGGGCCCCCTTAGCTCATAACAAGGTTACAGATATACAGAAACATTGGGGTAACAGTCACCCTGCTATAGTTCCAGGGGTACCCAGGGCACAAATAAGCACTCACCCCAAATCTCACCCTAACTGGCCTTTAGGCTGGGCCCCCTTAGCTCATAACAAGGTTACAGATATATAGAAACATTGGGGTAACAGTCACCCTGCTATAGTTCCAGGGTTACCCAGGACACAAATAATCACTCACCCCAAATCTCCCCCTAACTGGCCTTCAGGCTGGGCCCCCTTAGCTCATAACAAGGTTACAGATATATAGAAACATTGGGGTAACAGTCACCCTGCTATAGTTCCAGGGGTACCCAGGGCACAAATAAGCACTCACCCCAAATCTCACCCTAACTGGCCTTTAGGCTGGGCCCCCTTAGCTCATAACAAGGTTACAGATATATAGAAACATTGGGGTAACAGTCACCCTGCTATAGTTCCAGGGTTACCCAGGACACAAATAATCACTCACCCCAAATCTCCCCCTAACTGGCCTTCAGGCTGGGCCCCCTTAGCTCATAACAAGGTTACAGATATATAGAAACATTAATAGTAACTGTAAAGGAGGTGATTAAATAGGTACATGGCTACTACATTAGCAAAATGGCTGGCTAACATTTCAACAGCTTTAGTAATTCAGTTTATTTCCTATAATCAGTGCAGCATGCAGTACCATTCACTGACACTGTGTAGCTTTATAATGTGGGAGCAAGGAAGGTCACTACCCACAATCCTTTTTTGGGGTGAATCTCGGTGCCGGCATGGACACGTGGCTACAACAGCTCTTTGGCTGGAGGGTAATAACAGCTTGGGGCTATATGTGTACTTGGCAAGGAGTCACCGAGCTCTGAGATGTTTCATTGCTATTGAAAGCGCCTTTGTACTTGTGGCAGTTTGTTTTGTCTGATGGAGCTGAGCCTTTAGGGAGGAATCTCAGCATTTCTAAAGAGCCCTCATTCTTTATTAATAATCTGCCATGTGCAGTGCATATTCGTCACAATCAAGTGCCCAATGTTTGTTCAGCAGTCTCTTCTTTTAACTGGATATTTCTGCTGGACCCCAAGAGCCGTTTGAGTGTAGCAAAGAACACTAATTACCAGTAGAAGGAATTTAGATGCTTGCTAAAATGGCCTTCATCCTGAATTACTAGGCAACACAAATGCATTTTTTTTACAGGTGGTCAGAAACTTTTTGGACGAGATCTTCATGGGACATATTTGACCCCCCCCCAAGATTTGACCCAGTGGGAGCTGCCATATTGTTTCTCACAGACAATACAGTACAGGTATGGGACCTGTTATCCAGAATGCACAGGACCTGGGGTTTTCCGGATAAAGGATCTTTCTGTAATTTGGGTCTTCATGCCTTAAGTCTACTAGAAATTCATTTAAACATTAAATAAACCCAATAGGCTGGTTTTGCTTCCAATAAGGATTAATTATATCTTTGTTGGGATCAAGCACAAGCTACTGTTTTATTATTACAGAGAAAAAGGAAATTATTTTTTAAAAATTTGGATTATTTGGATAAAATGGAGTCTATGGGAGACAGCCATTCCGTAATTCGGAGCTTTCTGGATATCGGGTTTCCGGATAAGGGATCCTATACCTGTATTAGTATATAGTTTACAGTCGGCATACAAATTCCTTTCGTGTATGTTGCACCTCAAGGGTAGTGGCACACAGGAAGATTTGTTACGCAAAATATTTTGACGGAGGCAACTTCGGGCAATTTTTGCGATACGTTGGACATACCTCCAGCATTTTCGAGAGATTTGTCGTCCGCAGCCGCTTCAAAAAAATCGCGGGCGACAAATCTTCCTGTTTGCCACTACCCTAACCCCCATATGTAATAAAAGTCACTAAGTTTGCCCAAGTGCAGTAACTCATAGCAACCAATAAGATATTTGCTTTTAAACAGGTGACCAGTAAATGATTCCTGCTGATTGGTTGCTATGGGTTACAGCTCCAGGGCAAACTTAGTGCCTTTTAATACATAACCCCCTTAGAGTTTTACAGATGGGTGGTAATTGGTAGTAATATTGTTGCTCTTCATATGTTTGTAGTTAAACGTAATGATAGCATTGTAGCACAGGGACTGATATGAACAATCTCTGTTACACATTGTGTAAAATAACACCTAATGATATAGTTAATCTGCCATGGTGTTTACATTATACAGTACAATGTGATGTTATAGCACAGCTCACATTCCCTCTGTAGAAACTATAGGACAGTAAAAGTGGCCTCACAATTAAATAAATAGATTTATTACCGATAAACTCCTCAAACCTTGACTTTACCAGTATAAATACATAAGAAATATGAACTTTGGTCACAATTTTCAATGTACTCACAGCATTTCAAGTCTTTTTGTGATAAGGAGATACCCCATAACTGATATCATGTCCTTAGAGCCATAATAAAAAGGTACTCTTACTATCCAAACCTACCTGGCTACAAAATTAAGCAGCTAGAGCAAAGGGTATAGACCAGTGATCCCCAACCAGTGGCTTGTGAGCAACATGTTGCCCATTAGATGTTGCTCTCGTTGACATCAAAACAAGTACTTTTTTTTGAATTTCTGGCTTGAATGCAAGCTTTAGTTGCGTCAATATACTGTTTACTGCCAAACAGAACCTCCTCTAGGCTGGCAGTCCACACAAATCACAGCTCATATTTGGCACCCCCATAATCATTTTGCATGCATATGTTACTCTCCTACTTTATTTTACATTTAAATGTGGTTCATTGGTAAAAAAAAAGTTGGGTCCCCTAGTATAGACCCTCTCAGAATAGAAGAACCAACATCAATCCCTTCAAAAGCATAAATATTTCAACCAAACTCATCAATAGCAGTTTTAGCTTTAAAGGGGTGGTTCGCCTTTAAAGTAACTTTGCGTATGTTATAGAACGACCAATTCTAAGCAAGTTTTCAATTGGTTTTCATTATTTTATTTTTTTATAGTTTTATAGTTATTTGTCTTTTTCTTCTGGCTCTTTGCAGCTTTCAAAAGGGGCGTCGCTGACCCCATCTTAAAAAGAAATGCTCTGTAAGGCTATAAATATATTGTCATTGTTACTTTGGAAGGGAGGGAAATTGCGTGACTTTTTGTCACAAAACAAGGAAATAAAAAATGTTTTCCCCTTTTTACCCCTAATTTGCATATGCAAATTAGGGTTCGGTTCGGTATTCGGCCGAATCTTTCACAAAGGATTCGGGGGTTCGGCCAAATCCAAAATAGTGGATTCGGTGCATCCCTACTTTTTTTTTTTACATCACTTCTGCCCATTCTCATCTACAAGACTTCTCTGGGGCTTCTGCTTTTCTCTGGAACTCTCTGCCTCAAGTTGTCAGACTTTCTACTTCTTTCCAAACTTTCAAGCGCTCCTTAAATACACACCTGTTTAAAGAAGCTTATTCAATGTACCTTAATTAATCAATTATCCTGTATCATAAATCACAAAATTGTTTCTAAAATCCTAATGTCTCAATTGTACCCTAACCTTTAGTTTGTAAACTCTAATTTGTAAGGCCCTCTAATCCTATTGTACTCTGTAACCCTTTTTTGTTATCCTATATTAGTTAGTGCTATATAAACAAATGATGATGATGATGGCAGCCGACAGAAATTTTCTAACCTGTTCGATCGTCTGAACGACCGATTGCCATGGCACGAAGAATTTCGAAACACTCCACACAGAAATGTTTCTAATCAATAGAAAACCACACGGTTTAAAGATGTTTCCTGTGATATTTTAAGCACTAAAACTCTTCGCAGAAATATAAAACAAATATCCAACAACCAACAATTTGTGGTGCATTTTCCTAGGCAAATATACTCCAAAAATCCCTTTTATCTTAAAGGGATACTGTCATGGGAAAAAGTCCCAGTTAATAGTGCTACTCCAGCACAATTCTGCACTGAAATCCATTTCTCAAAAGAGCAAACAGATTTTTTTTATATTCAATTTTGAAATCTGACATGGGGCTAGAGATATTGTCAATTTCCCAGCTGCCCCTGGTCATGTGACTTGTGCTCTGATAAACTTCAGTCACTCTTTACTGCTGTACTGCAAGTTGGAGTGATATCACCCCCCCCCAGCAGCCAAACAACTGAACAATGGGAAGATAACCAGATAGCAGCTCCCTAACACAAGATAACAGCTGCCTGGTAGATCTAAGAACAACACTCAATAGTAAAAACCCATGTCTCACTGAGACACATTCAGTCACATTGAGAAGGAAAAACAGCAGCCTGCCAGAAAGCATTTCTCTCCTAAAGTGCAGGCACAAGTCACATGACCAGGGGCAGCTGGGAAATTGACAAAATGTCTAAACCCATGTCAGATTTCAAAATTGAATATAAAAAAATCTGTTTGCTCTTTTGAGAAATGGATTTCAGTGCAGAATTCTGCTGGAGCAGCACTATTAACTGATGTGTTTTGAAAAAAACATGTTTTCCAATGACAGGATCCCTTTAACAAGATCCCAGTCCCTGCTGACATTCAAGCGATTAAAAAAGACGAATGCCATTCAATGGCCCAGTCAAAGTTTCTATCTCAGTCCAATGGAAAATCTGTAACAAATGGCAGATGCACAATCGCCATCCGATGAATCTGAACAACTTGAACAATTTGGCTGGAGGAATAGGCCAAAATCACCCCTGCAGAGAAGGAAGAGAGATAAAGAGAGAGAATAACATTATAGTTGAGGATCTGTTATTTTGTTTATTAATTGGGACAATTAGTCAATAAGCTGAATATAATTCGCATAGCACTGTAGCTCTCATCTCCTATCCTCAATTGGCAACCTATTGGCAGTGGGCTTGCTGGTAAATAAAAGTGGCCCATAAAAGTGGTCATAAGCACGTCATGGAAGACTTTTTCATGAAAATGTAAAATTTCCAAATGTTCATTTTTATTAAAATATAGCATAATTGAAAACTCTGTCAGTCTTGTAGGCAATCCTGAACACTATATGGCCTCCCATAGATCTGCTATAGTCTCTGTCCATGTTTGAAATGAGGGGCGGCATGTCCTAATGGCCCTTGCCAGTAACCCGTAGTAGGGGATAGCCAATCACAGCTCTGCTTTCATACAAACAAGGGTGGGCTTTAGGTCAGGCTAGCTGCTGATTGGTTCCTATTCTGCAGTACAATTAGCCGAGTGCCGGCGGCTCCCCTGCACAGCCTGGGGGAAAAAACAGCAGGAAGTTGAACAAATGGGCGGTGCTAGTAGGGTTTTTGGGGACATTTTCCACAAATTAGCTAAAACACAACTTTTCTCAGGACAGTTCTATATTTAGAACAGTATAATGCACTGGCACATTCTTGTTTATTACACAATATGTCCCCTTTAAAGGGCAACTGGTACCAGCCAGCATTTTTTACTTGCAAGAAGCTCTCTCACATTATTCTGCATGTCATACTGTAGGTTTTCTGCCAGTGACTCCTATACAGTATTTTACTAACTGAAAATGAACACTTCCAGGTGACTTTTACCCCAATGTTTCTATATATCCGTAACCTTGTTATGAACTAAGGGGGCCCAGCCTGAAGGCCAGTTAGGGGGAGATTTGGGGTGAGTGTTTATTTGTGCCCTGGGTACCCCCGGAACTACAGCAGGGTGACTGTTACCCCAATGTTTCTATATATCCGTAACCTTGTTATGAGCTAAGGGGGCCCAGCCTGAAGGCCAGTTAGGGGGAGATTTGGGGTGAGTGCTTATTTGTACCCTGGGTACCCCTGGAACTATAGCAGGGTGACTGTTACCCCAATGTTTCTATATATCTGTAACCTTGTTATGAGCTAAGGGGGCCCAGCCTGAAAGCCAGTTAGGGGGAGATTTGGGGTGAGTGTTTATTTGTGCCCTGGGTACCCCTGGAACTATAGCAGGGTGACTGTTACACCAATGTTTCTATATATCTGTAACCTTGTTATGAGCTAAGGGGGCCCAGTCTGAAGGTCAGTTAAGGGGAGATTTGGGGTTAATGTTTATTTGTGCCCTGGGTACCCCTGGAACTATAGCAGGGTGACTGTTATCCCAATGTCTCTATATATCTGTAACCATTTTTATGAGCTTATAGCCCTGCAAGACTAAAATGTTATTGTCATTGTTACGTTTTATAACGTATATTTCTACTCAGACCCTCTCCTCTTTATCTATCAGTGTCTCATTCTAATAACTGCTTGGTTGCAAGGGTAAATTGCCCTTAGCAACCAGATAGTTGCTGAAATTCCAAACTTAAGTGCTGCTGAACATAAAGCTAAATGATTAAAAACCAAACTATCTCAGACTCTGAGGGAAGATGAAAAACCCCTTTAAAAAAAGCAAAAAGTCAGGAAATGTCACGTGCCGTATTATTCTCAGTAGTCTAGCTCGTACATTGCTTTGTACACCTCTGCACTGCCATTGCTGCATGCCATAGATAGGAACTAAGGGCAATGCTGAAAGAGCTCATACTCCTGGGGTGCTAGGGAGGCTCCCACCCTTCTCTGTTAGGCTGAGGAGTGAGGGAAGATACAGCGGCTGCAGTACAAGGCAGGAAGCTGCTCTCTGCTGAGTGCACAAGTGAAGCAAACTGTATTTTCTGGGGATTTCCCAGCGCTTTCAGGGGCAGAGCTTCTTGTAAACAGCTATGTGTGATCATGACTGCACACCCGTTGCTTTAATCACTGAAATTAACTCTGTGTCTCCTCCGAACATCATTCATTCCATGAACTCACTCATTCCACACAGATATGCAGCAGGCAGGGGTTTAAAGGAGTTGTTCACATTTGAGATAACTTGTAGTATGACGTAGAGAGTAAAATTTCAATTGGTTTTTATTTTTTATTATTTAACGTCTTTGACTTATTTAGCTTTTATACAGCAGCTCTTCAATTTGCATTTTAAGGAATTTGGTAGCTAGGGTCCAAATTACCCTAGCAACCATGCATTGATTTGAATAAGAGACTGGAATATGAATAGGAGAGGCCTGAATAGAAAGATAAGTAAGAAAAATTAGCAATAGCAATACATTCGTAGCCTTACAGAGCATTTGCCTTTTAGAAGGGGTCAGCGACGCCCAAATGAAAGCTGCAAAGAGTCCGAAGAAAAAGGCAAATAACTATAAATAATAAATAATGAAAACCAATTGAAATGTTGCTTAGAATTGGTCATTCTATAACATACTAAAGGTTACCTTAAATGTGAACCATCCCTTTAATGTGAGTGAATGTAATGCGGTGCTATGGCAGCCTTCATTTCTGAGCCAGGGGCAGAGCATTTTTGCACAGGGCAGAATAAAATGGGAATTGCACAGGTATGGGATCCGTTATCCAGAAAGTTCTGAATTACAGAAAAGCCGTCTCCCATAGACTCTATTATAATCAAATAAATCAAATTTTTAAACATTATTTCCTTTTTCTCTGTAATAATAAAACAGTAGCTTGTACTTGATCCCAACTAAGATAATTAATCCATATTAGAAGTAGAGATGCACCGAATCCAGGATTCGGTTCAGGATTCGGCCAGGATTCAGCCTTTTTCAGCAGGATTCAGATTATTATTAACATTTATTTATATAGCGCAAGCATATTTTGCAGCTCTGGATTCAGCTGAATCCTTCTGCCCGGCCGGTCCGAGTCCTAATTTGCATATGTGTCGGGGTCAACACCAGGTATAAAAATGGACGATTGGGCTGCAGGATGATAGAAGCAATATTATGACTTTTTGACACAAAACAAGGAATTAAAAAATGTCTTCCCCTTCCCACCCCTAATTTGCATATGCAAATTAGGATTCTATATAATGGATTCGGTGCATCCCTAATTGGAAGCAAAGCGAACCTATTGGGTTTAATTAATATTTACGTGATTTTCTAGTAGACTTAAGATCGAAATCACAGAAAGATCCAAAAAACCCCAGGTCCTGAGCATTCTGGATAACAGGTCCCATACCTGTATTTAAATTGTTACATTTTTATTTTGTTCCCTCTATATGTAGGAATACAAATATACAGAAAAAAAGTATGTTACACACCAACACTGTACTAAAGCAGTTTGGGTTTTCACTATATCTCTTTAATTTATACGGGATTTGATTTGGTCAGAGCTTAGCTATACCAAATATGTACCCAAAGTGTCACCTTAAAGTGGATCTTTTTGAATAAGGAAAGTAAAAAATTACAAAACACTGTTAACAGGGACATTTGAAGCTGAATAATTCATGGAACATTCATTCACAAGGGCACTGAAATATGAAACAGGCATCATCGTTTTGAATGGTTGATGTACTATAAGATCATGGCGGGGGGGGCTTTTCAGTGCTATCGCAGGGTACTGTCTAAGTTGCAAAATCTATAGCACATCGGTTGCAGTATTCTTCAAAGATGGACACTATACAGGAGATCTCAAGGCTTTTTAAAGGGATACTGTCATGGGAAGAAAAGTTTTTTCAAAACACATCAGTAAATAGTGCTGCTCTAGCAGACTTCTGCACTGAAACCCGTTTTTCGATTTTTTTATATTCAAAATATTTAAAATCTGACATGGGGCTAGACATATTGTCAGTTTCCTGGGTGCATCCCGGTTATGTGACTTATGATAAACTTTAGTCACTCTATACTGCTACACTGCAATTTGGATTGATATTACCCCCTCCCTCCCTCCAAGCAGCCCATCAGCAGAACCATGGGAAGGTAACCAGATAACAGCTCCCTGGTAGACATAAGAACATATATATATATATATATATATATATATATATATATATATATATGTCCCACTGCGACTCCTTCATTTACATTGAGTAGGAGAAACAACAGCCTGCCAGAAAGCAGTTCCATCCTAAAGTGCTGGCTCTTTCTGAAAACACATGACCAGGCAAAATGACCTGAGATGCTCCTACATACGAATATTATGAATTAAAAAAAATACACTTGCTGGTTCAGGAATGAAATTTTATATTATATTTTATATTATATTGTAGAATGAATTATTTGCAGTGTAAACAGTATAATTTAGAAATTAAAACAGCATCCTAAAAATCATGAGAGTATCCCTTTAAGAAGTTGTAGTTGAGGGGTTGAGGTTGTGATGCCGTGTGGCTTTTATCTCTCTCTGGGCCTTAGATACAAAGAATATGCCCATTGCCACTCCTGCAGCTTAAAGGAGTCCACAGCGTAAAGGAGAAGGAAAGCTACAACAGCATTTTATTACCAATAGATTAGCTGCAATAGTGCAAGCTAGAATCCTTTATTTATTCTGTAGAATGCTTTCTCATACCTGAATAAAAAGCTTTAGAAGCTCTCTGTTTGTTTAGGATAGCAGCTGCCATATTAGCTTGGTGTGACATCACTTCCTGCCTGAGTCTATCCCTGCTCCCTTATAGCTCTGGGCTCAGATTACAGCAGAGAAGGGAGGGGAGAGAGGAGCAAACTGAGCATGCTCAAGCCCTAGCCCTGGAGGTTTAAGCTGAAAACAGGAAGTCTGATACAGAAGCCCATGAGTACACAATAGAAGGAAAGAAATGTGCTGTTTCTTTTGACAGAGGACTCAGAACAGCATTACTTTGAGGGTTTACTGATGTATTTATAAAGACCTTTCTGATAATGCTTACTTTAACCCAATAAATTCCTGTACAGGCCTCACCTCACCAACCTCACCAGTCACCAAACAACTTTAAAATCTATTATATGTAGCTCTGTATTGTGGTACCACCTACAGGGTTACACAAGGGCTTTTTTTAACTGACCATCAGGAAATATTTTACATCAGGGATTCAACAGGGAAAGTCTCCCTCTGACTTTCTAGCCTACTGTCAATCAAACCTTTGCATGGCCTGGGGCAAATCACTGAGCTTCCTAGTGTCATAAACACACAATGTTTTACCAGGGACTTAGCAGGGAGAATCTTCTGTACATCTCAAGCCTTTTCTCACACTTGGTCAGAAATAGAATTTAAAAGGAAAAAAAAAATCACATTGTTGGGTTTCCCTTTAACTCAGCTGTAATTCCCCTTTCAGCACAATAACAGTCAGACTGACAGCGGTGGAATTCATTATACAATCTGCAACATTCATTTTTATTCTTCATGCCAAAAAGAGCAAAATTAGCGTTCATAAAGATGGAGCTTATAAAATAGGGCAGATGTTTTAACACTTTTGCTGAGAAGAGGTAAAAAGTAGAAAGTAGAAGATCTAAATCTTTAACAAGAAGTACAAAGCAATGCAACATGTTAGGCTTTGTATTTTTGTGTAATGTTTTGGGGTCCTGTAGAAGTCCAAGGCTTTCACAACCACTTAGCAGGGAAGACCCTGCTCTTTCCTCTTGACTCTGACTCTTTCTAGCTTTCAAAAGGGGGGTCACTGACCCCATCTAAAATAGAAATGCTCTATAAAACTTTTTGTTACTTGTTATTACTCATATTTCTATTCAGTCCTTCTCTTATTCATATTCCAGTCTTTTGAACTAATCACTGCATGGTTGCTAGTAGTGACGTGTGGGTCGGCAGGGCCAAAACTAGGGGTAGGCAGAGTAGGCACGTGCCTAGGGCGCAAAGCTGGCAGGGTGCCAGGCACGTACCTTCACTGTTGTCTTCCCCACGTCCGGTCCCCGATCTCCCTGACTATTGCTGCATTTACTTCATCCTTTGCACTCCTACACATGCACACGCTCCGAGCGCACTCTGTTTTTACGAGTTGTGCACAGGAGATCGCTCTATTTTGCGCATGCGTGCACAAGCACTAATCGGCACGTGCGTGCACAAGCGGTTGCCTAGGGCGCCTGGCTGCCCTGGCCCGGCTCTGTTGGTCAGGATTTCCCCAACCCGTACCCGACCCTAACCCGCCCTCCCTTAACCCATGCCTGCCCGCATCCGTGCTTCCGGGTTGCTTTTATAGACCCGCAGTGACCTGCCCCGCAGAAGACTTAACAAAAGGTGCAAGGCGAGCAGGCACAGCGTCTATAAAAGACGAACTCAGAAGTCGGAAGCTGGCATTTGACAGTGAAGAAGCGTGAAAGGTCGGCTCGCACATCACTAGTTGCTAGGGTCATATTCCAGTATCTTATTTAAATCAATACATGGTTGCTAGGGGAATTTTGACCCTGGCAACCAGATGGCTGAAATTGCAAATTGAAGAGCTGCTGAAAAAAAACCTAAATAACCCAAAAAAACACAAATAATAAAAAATTAAAACCAATTGCAAATTGTCTCAGAATATCACTCTCTACAGCATAGTAAAGTTCATTTAAAGGGGAACAGCTTCAAAGTGCCACCTGAGTCTAGTCCTCACCATGCCTCATAGCAGAAGCAGCCCTGTTTAGGCCACACATAAAAATGTCTGAAGAGTACCCTAGCTGGTAGTAAACACACTACAATAAAAGCAGGATTTCTGCTTAAAATATTCAGAATAATAAATGAATTAGGGATGCACCGAATCCACTATTTGGGATTGGGGTGAATCCCCGAATCCTTGGCTGAATACCGAACTGAATCTGAATCCTAATTTGCATATGCAAATTAGGGTCAGGAAAGGAAAAAGTGTAAAAAAATCTTCTTATGTGACGAAAAAGTAATGTGATTTCCATACCCGTCCCTAATTTACATATGCAAATTATATTTATAAGATTCGGCCGAACCCTGCTGAAAAAGGCCAAATCCTGGCCAAATCGCGGATTCGGTGCATCCCTCACATAAATTACATCTTAATTCCAATAGCAAATGCTTTGCATTTTATTCTTCCTTCAATTCCACAACCACTTTGCAAGAGAAGGGCCACTTCAAGATATGGCCCTTGATAAAGTTCCTTAATTTACAGTTGTTGTGCTGTTTTTTGCATAGGGCCCAAGTAGGTTGAAGGCCAAGCACGTGACACTGATTAATCATTATAACGTTTGCTCCAGATGGCCCTGAAGAATGCCAGTATAGCACTGGCAGATTTGTAACACACAATCCATATTGGCAGGGAAATAAATTCTCCATGATATACCCTCAACTCATTTACTGTATGGGGATTCTCACATCTGGGAAGAAAAATGGGAGAGACTATTATGAAAGCTTTAATTAGAGGATGGTTGGTCCTATTGGGAAAATAAATAGAGTGGTTGTGTAGTGCAACATCGTTAGAATTAAAAAGTGATTTCAAGATTTTAATTGAAAAGCTGGGCTGACTACACAGCAATTCTCTTGTGTTATGCTATTGGTTTTCTGCTTGAATACGATGGCAGTGGTGAACACATGTGGCTCTGTCCCTTTCCCATATATAAAATATAAGTGGTCCTGCTTTATGACTTTATCTTTAAACATAGCATTTTGTCCCAGTGGCAGAGATCCTATCTGATCCCCATTGTAAGCAGCAGTCCCACCATGCTTTATGGCTGAGAGATTCTAGATATCTGTATAACAGAACATTCTGCCCCAGTGGCTGCACAGAACCTATCTGATCCCCATTGTAAGCAGCAGTCCTGTCCTGCTTTATGGCAGCTGAGATTCTAGCTATCTGTATAACAGAACATTCTGTCCCAGTGGCTGCACAGATCCTATCTGATCCCCGTAGTGAGCAGCAGTCCTGTCCTGCTTTATGGCAGCTGAGATTCTAGCTATCTGTATAACAGAACATTCTGCCCCAGTGGCTGCACAGAACCTATCTGATCCCCATTGTAAGCAGCAGTCCTGTCCTGCTTTATGGCAGCTGAGATTCTAGCTATCTGTATAACAGAACATTCTGTCCCAGTAGCTGCACAGATCCTATCTGATCCCCATTGTAAGCAGCAGTCCTGTCCTGCTTTATGGCTGAAATTCTAGCTATCTGTATAACAGAACATTCTGTCCCAGTAGCTGCACAGATCCTAACTGATCCCCATTGTAAGCAGCAGTCCTGCCCTGCTTTATGGCAGCTGAGATTCTAGCTATCTGTATAACAGAGCATTATGTCCCAGTGGCTGCACAGGTTCTAGCTGATCCCCATTGTAAGCAGCAGTCCTGTCCTGCTTTATGGCAGCTGAGATTCTAGCTATCTGTATAACAGAACATTCTGTCCCAGTGGCTGCACAGATCCTATCTGATCCCCATTGTAAGCAACAGTCCTGCCCTGCTTGATGGCTGAGATTCTAGCTATCTGTATAACAGAGCATTCTGTCCCAGTGGCTGCACAGATCCTATCTGATCCCCATTGAAAGCAGCAGTCCTGCCCTGCTTTATGGCTGAGATTCTGACAGTCACAAAAACTATACAGAATTGATTAATTATGACATGGGATGATCACATTCTGAGGCAACAGCACATACAACTAAGAATCATGGAAAATAGTGGCGCTGAACCAAAACCTGGACCCTCTCTGGCACAAAAATGTGAGTGCTGGGGGAGGGGCAGCAGAGGGGCCAGGATCACCCCTGATGGAAAATAATTATCCAAAGTGTCAAAGATGCAGAACTACTTCTTATTTCTGAGCTCAGTTTCATATATAAAGGGTTAGAGGGAGAGACACATGCAGGTCAAGGTTAACAAAGGGTCAGAACTAGACTGGGTTTTTGCTGGTTTTCACCAGTTAAGAAGATAATTTTTCTAATAATATCCCTGATAGTAGCCCTGACGTATATCAGAAAGTCACACACTTGGCTGTTCTTCAGCAATTGCACAAGGGATATTGTATCAGAGCCAACACTGTAAATACTGAAATACAGCAGAAATCTATTCCTCTATCTTTTTCCATAACAATAGAATGATGCAGGAAGCTTATGGAAGGGGTTTCACAGAATATTTCCCCCCATGACATATGCATATACTGTACCACAAATTCATGCAAATCTGTTTTATGGATCTTCCCCCCCCAATTCTTCTTCCTTTAACACCCATGTTCTGTCTCTGCAGAGCTCCTCTCTAACCTCTCCCTCTCTTCCTCCACCCATTCATCCCTTATACCTAACCTTCATTTTCTCTCCTTTTTTCTGTATTTCAGTTCCATATGTCCTTTTTCAGTTTTTGTTTTCCATTTGTTCAGTGCTCTCTCTGATACTCATATATTCATACACTTTTTACTCTTACTAATTTGGTCACCGGTGGAACAGTCCAGGGGCCCAGAGTCCATGGTGAGGGACTATATTAACTGGGTGGTACCTAACAAATTAATACTCTCTAGTGAATAGTACAGGTATGGGACCTATTATAAAGAACGCTTGGGACCTGCGGCTATTCAGATAATGGATCTTTCCATAATTTGGATCTTCATAACTCAAGTCTACTGGAAAATCATGTAAACATGAAATAAAGCCAATAGGCTGCTTTTGCTTCCAATAAGGATTCATTATATCCTAGTTTGGATAATGTACAAGGTACTCTTTTATTATTACAGAGAAAAAGGAAATAATTTTTAAACATTTAGGTTATTTAGATAAAATGGAGTCAATGGGAGATGGCCTTTCCGTAATTTGGAGCTTTTTAGATAATTTTTTTTTCGCATAACGGATCAAATCCTATACTTTCCTTGTCCTTTAAAGGGGTAGTATTGACAACATCTCATCCAAAATGCTGCTGAACGACATTGCAATTCCCACTGAATAAATATTAAGAAGGCTTTCTGTATACATTGACCCATGCCCCAATATACTGTTATAGTAAAATAAAGTGAAAGAAAACCGAACTTACGAATAGAGGTATTTAATAGATCTGTGCTTATATCAGCCCATGCCTTAAAAAAAACCCTACAGGATTTTGGAGGAAATTGTGGGTTTAGGCTAAATGTGCAGCTGTCTATCTCTCTTGTTGAAGTTTATGTTAAATATCTTGAAGGCTCCCAGTCACTGGCCACTCTTATCATGTTGCTGTCTCATATTTTAGTGTGAAAATAATTTGGCAAAATGAGACCACTCCACATGCCCATCGTACTGCTCTTGGAAATCGTATGGGCAGTTCCTAATGTCATTTTATCTAGTTTGGAACTGAAAGAAAACTTTTGACCTGTTGCCAGAAGACCACTAACAGTAGGGCAGGTTCCAACGTAGAAGACGATTATATCATCAATTTGAAAATTGTATCTCAGATTTACACGCATGATGGGGCCTTTACCTGGTATAATAAGGGAGCACTTTAAAATGCAATATGCTAATTATTTTAATACATTTTGCACCTGAGCTTGTGGATGTTTAGTTCCATCTCCGCTTCATAACAGCAGCCCAGGCCACACTGAGCATGTGCAGTGCCTCTAAATAAATCAATAGATGGCCCAACAATGAGGAGCTGCTGGAGATGCTGTTTAATTCAGGAGATCACATGTTATCAATAGCCCTAAAGAGGCTCCACACATAAATCCAAGAAGGTCCACCAGCCCACTTGACCATTGACTAGTACAGAAGGCCCGTTGTAAGTGATGCCAGGAGGCCATTGCTCTGCAGTTCAAAGCTTAAAATGTACAGTATGTCCTGGCTGAATTTCCACCAGATTCCATGGGATAGAGGTCGTCCTGAGACTTAGAAGAAGATCTTAAGCTTCACATGCCTTATCGTTTTTCAAAGTGTCCACCCCAATGGAACTTATCAACTATCACCACACCTTGCAAACCCCTCAAACTCAGGGGTAAAGGTTTTCCCTTTAATACAGGCCATGTTTATAAAGTGAAGCGGCGATGGATATATAATACAGGCCTCTGCCTGAATTTCTTTTTAAACATGGAAAGTGATTGCATGTCTCCATTCCTCTGTACTGCTGCCAAGGAAACTCCATTCCAAAAATGTCTCACGTGCCGTATTCACAAAAGACGGCTATTCCAGAAACCGCTTCCAGAAGCCATTGATGTCAGCGGGTTATAAGGTGTTGTTAATTGGCGGAACTCAGTAAACAGAGACCTATTTACGTTTTGTAGGCGTCAAGGAAGCTAAGGATTAAGTAGTAAAGAAATACTGACATCTGAAATAAGATTATGATGCACTGGAATGTCTTGGGCTGCAATGGATAAGGTTTGGTACTCCATATCTATATACAGTTAGGTCCATAAATCTTTGGACAGAGACAACTTTTTTTTAGAATTCTGGTTCTGTACATTGCCACAATGAATTTTTAATGAAACAACTCAGATGCAGTTGAACTGCAGACTTTCAGCTTTAATTCAGTGGGTTGAACAAAAAGATTGCATAAAAATGTGAGGAACTAAGGCCTTTTTTTAACACAATAACTTCATATCAGGTTAATCCGAATGTTCAGCCCTAGGGCCGAACGATCAGATTACAAAGTAGAAAATGGGAGCTGACGGGATGAGGACCACATCAACTAGCCCATGAAGTCCTTGGACGCCTGAAGAATCAAACCTCCTTGATCTAAATCTTGGACAGATATCGATCAGGGAGACCCGTCGGAAGCCTCCATACACAGGCAGATAAACTGCTGAATTGGTCTAGAGGACGATATCGGCAGCTTTAATCTGCTCGTGTATGGCCACCTTAAATTTCCTCATAGCCTGAGACAGACCATAAAACTAAATAGAGCATACAGAACTACATAGTACAAGTACTGATTCGTTTTCTGAAGTCGCCTGAAGTTGCCTCAGGAGGAAACTTCGGATGACTTCGGAAAATGAAGAGATCCGAGTGCCATCCCGCCCGTGATTTCGATTCTAGCCGACGGGAGGCAGTTCGGGGAGATTAGTCGTCCTGAAGAAGAGAAGATTTGACGCTGGACGACTAATCTCCCCGAATCTGAGCGTGTGTCTCTGGCCTTCGGTTTCCAAACCAAAATTTGATAAAGAGGCACATAACACAGAAACCAATAATATACCCATCACAGTTACATGTTTCTTCAAAAGGTATGAATAAATGCCATTTTCTGTGCTGAAACCCAGCTGTTCAACAGTTCTTCTCTTTCTGAATCTTTTGAAATCCTGGCAGGGAAGGAGGGACTAAACACCGAATTTACAAATTGTAACGACTTCTCCACAGTTTACAGACAGCATGCAGGAACTACATAACCCACAATGCATTGCACTATGATGTTCCTTTCCTTATTGAAATCGCGTGTGCAGGGAATTGTGGGGTTTGAAGGATGCAGGCTAAGGATAGATGACTGTTGATACAAAGTAACAGTAGTCAGCTCAGCTAAGTAGTCAGACCAATCAGCAGCAGAGCAGGGGGCTAGGCTTAGAGAAGTATTCCAAACCATTAAAAATCATGAAAAGTCTGTATGTTTTTTAATTTATGTATATTGCAAAGTTGCTTGAAATTATGTTATCTTTTCAAAAAGCTTACATTATGTTTTTGTGAAGTTCCTCTTTAAGATGGTTTTAAAAACTGCGCTTGATGGTGATTTTACAAATTGCTTATATTTCTATTTAGCCAGCTATTTTTGTATGGGTAACCGTAATGAAGGAGGAAAAAACAGAAACTATCCAAAAGATTATATGTTAGCACTAAATCAGATTTGCTTTTTGGCAATTTCATTTCCAGTTTTTCCAAAGCCTGCGTGAATTGTGAATGAGGAAATGAAACATACATTTTTGGGGTCAGCTTGAGTAAACGCCTAGTTTTCATGTTAAATAAATAAATATATATATGTATATATATATATATATATATATATATATATGTACTGGTGTTAAGTTAATAAATAAAAACTGTTCCCTATTACTTAGGTAACATAAATTCTGCTCCTTTAAGGGAAAATCTATACCTAAAATGAGGTCACATATTTTGTCCTGTATTCTCAGTACATAAACATGATTTCTTTATTGCAGTATTCCCTCTGATTTTCTTTCTGGTTTTTCCTTGCTGTAGGCTGTTTAAGTTACTAAAACAATCAATAAAATCATAATTGGACATTTAGGGCTCTTGGACACAAAGGAGTTGTTCACCTTTAAATTAACTTTTGGTATGATGTAGAGATTGATATTCAGAGACAATTTGCAATTGGTTTTCTTTTTTATTTGTGGTTAGCTTTTTATTGAGCTGCTCTCCAGTTTGCAAACTCAGCAATCTGATTGCCAGGGTCCCAATAACCCTAGCAACCATGCAATGATTTGATCAAGAGACTGGAACATGAATAGGAGATGTCCCAAATAGAAAGATGAGTAATAATAAGTAACAAAAACAATATATTTGTAGTCTTATAGAGCATTACTTTTTAAGACGGGGTCAGTGACCCCCATTTGAAAGCTAAAAAGTCACAAAAGAAAGGCCAATAGGATCTCAATAACCCCAGCAACCATACAGCGATTTGAATGAGAGACTGGAATATGAATAGGAAAGACCCTGAATAGAAAGATGAGTAATAAAAAGTAGCAATAACTATAAAGTTGTAGCTTTTCAGTGCATTTGTTTTTAGATGGGGTCAGTGACCCCCATTTCAAAGCTGAAAACAGTCAGAAGAAGGTTTCAAATAATTCAAAAACTATAAAAAAAGAAAAAATGAAGGCCAAATGAAATGTTGCTTAGAATTAGTCATTCTATAGCAAACCAAAAGTTAACGTAAAGGTGAAACACCCTTTTAGCAGAACCCATTCTTTTCCATTGAGCTTGTACTCATGACTCCATGCTAAATCAACCGATGCTACATGCTGCCCTAAATTTCACCCCAATCGTCCTTCAGGCTGAGACCCCTTCTTACTGCTGCAGGTTTCACTAGAGGGATCAGTCACACAGATTAGGAACAACTGCTTTAGGGGGTCCACACAAGGGAATGCAGGGGATGAGGGACTTATTTGATAGTAAGGCAGTTGATTGGCAAGTGAATCCAGAACCTGAGAGAAGTTCAATTAGTAGAGGTGAGTGGGCCGGTGCAGATCTTGAACAAATTGGACCAACATGCCAAATCTCAGAACATTTTTGGAAATTCTCAAGCAAGCTCAACAGTTCTCCCCCACTATTTCCGTGCCAGCGATTTTATCGTGAAGCTTTTAATATTGCTTTTAAGACTGATGACTTTCACTTCCGTTGGAATATCTGTACAAATAAGTCAAATCAACTGGACTTGTCATGTTTTTTTTTCCCTTAAAGACATTTCGTCAGTCATCCTCAATTCAGAAAGCCAGTTGGAGGACTGGTGAAACGTCTTCAAGGAAAAAAACACAGCAAGTCCAGTTGATTTGACTTATTTCTACAGATATACCATGTCCTGGATGAATGAGAATCTTCACAAACATTTTCCCTTGGAATATTCCTGGGCTCCGTGCAAGATGATACTTTTCTGAATGGAGGAATCCTGACTCTGCTGAACTAGAAGAGCAGCCAACTTGCTGTGTTATTAGCAGTCCCTGCTCGCTTGGGACCTTATTCCTGGTAAAGGAAATGAATCGGAGAAACCAGAACTTCTTCTTGGCTGATACAACATTTTGCTTTTACCCTTCCTATTCTAGGCTAAGAATCATTTCACTTGCTAATCTTGTATCTAGCCTTTGTTGATACTCTGTTACTGCCTCTTTATGACTCTGCTGATGACTCTACTGAAGTCGTTCCTAGTTGCACCTTGTGATATTTTTGACTGCTGATCGTCTTGTAAACAAGATCTGAACTGAAACCTTCTCTGTGTCTATCCTTCTGCCTACTCAAACAACCAGCTGTATTATTATGTTCAGATAGAACTTGGGGTGAAGATTTACTTGGCGACGAAAATTCGCCAGCGACCGCTTTGCAGCCATCGCTACACTTCACCAGGAGAAAATTCGCTCAGACAATGCTAATTCACTGGAATGCAGAGTTTTGCCACGGGCGCCAAACGCTGGCAACTTTTAACTAGCGTTACTTTGGCAATGCGAGCAATTAAAAGCGAAGAACACTACCGTTAATTTCTGCCTAGCACAATTCGCTAGTGGTCTTGCGCTTAGGTTAATTTGCATACGGCAGGAAATTTAAAGTTGAATGGACGTATATGTTGCAGCAAATACATTACATTACACAAGCCCAGGGAACCTTAATAAAGAAAATAGAGTTGTTATAATGACCTACACATCAGCCCAGTGTATAGTTTATGTTCCATATGTTAGAAAATGTATGGGGGAACCCGGTTACTCAAAAAAAATTTTAAGGACTTTTTGCTATCACTCTGAAAAAAGGAAAAGACGTCAGCGTTTTTTGGACTTAGAAGCTTTTTCCACTAAAAAACATAATGTAAGTAACTGAAGATTGAGGAAGATCTATGCACTCCAATGCACTTCACCTGGTCTGAGCTGGCGAAAAAGGTAACGTTCAGTAAAATCCGCATCTTATTGAATTTGCGGAGTAACGTCCATTCACCAGAGCGAATTGTCACCTGCCGATAGAGTGCGAATCACCGCTAGTGTCTGTCTCTTTTGCTAGCAAAGTTAAGCCTGAGCCCGTTAGTAAATTAGTGATGTCCCTACGGGCGAAAACAATAGCGAATTGATGCTAGCTTTAGCCACTTCGCCCTCGAGTAAATCTACCCCATGGTCTTGATATGAATTTTAAATAAGCACGGAATAGAATATGACAGTGGTTTTATGACTTTTCCAGATCAAGCTCTCCTTTGGCAGGGTTGGAGATATTAGAGAATATTATTATTTTGGCCATAGCGAATATCTAGGATTTGCTAGAGGTAATTCAATCTTTGTTTCCAGGAGAGCCAACTGTCATTCTCCCCAGAATGACCCCAAATGGATTTTTGGCTACGGCTTAAAAAATTGTACTCACTGATTGGTTGCAATGGGTTACTGCTCGTGCAAATTTATCCAGTGTTTATAAATGTGTCCCATTTTAGGCTTTCCGCCATTGGTGGGAATACCAGGGGGTACAACTGCATTGTCACCCAACACCTGGCTGGTTTTAATTTTTTATTATTTGTGGTTTTTGAGTTATTTAGCTTTTTATTCAGCAGCCCTCCAGTTTGCAATTTCAGCCATCTGGTTGCTAGGGTAGAAATGCATTGATTTGAATAAGAGTCTGGACTATGAACAGGAGAGGGCTTGAATAAGAAAGATGAGATATAAAAAGTAGCAATGACAATAAGGGGCACATTTACTAAGGGTCGAATAACGAGGGTTAATTAACCCTCGATGTTCGACCATCCGAATATCGAAGTCAAAGGATTTACCGCATTTAGTTTGATCAAACGATGGAAGGAAAAATCGTTCGATCAAATGATTAATTAATCTAGCGATTCGAAGGATTTTAATCCATTTTCCTTCAATCAGAAATAGGGATGTAGCGAACTGTTCTGCTGCGAACTAGTTCGCCCGTTCGCGTCCGCCGAATGTTCGCGAACGTTTGGGAACGTTCGCATTTTGAGTTCGCGTTCGATTCGAATACAAATCGTTCGACCATTCGACCATTCGAATTCCTATGACCGCTAAAAATCGAACGATTTCCATTCGTTCGAACGATTGTAAGCATTCGATCGAATGAAAAGGATTCGATCGAATGGCTTCGATCGTTCGATTCGAATGAAAATCCTTCGATCGAATGATTAAAATCCTTCGATCGTTCGAATCGAACGATTTTAGCGGGTGTTCGAAGTTCGCGAACTGTCCGCGAACGTTCGCATTTTTTGCCGGTGTTCGCGAACGGCGTTCGCGAACACCAAATAGGCAGTTCGCTACATCCCTAATCAGAAATTACTTAGAAAGCCTATGGGGAAGGTCCCCTTAGGCTAACATTGGTGCTCGGTAGGTTTTAATGTGGCGAAGTAGGTAGTCAAAGTTTTTTTAAAAGAGACAGTACAGTCGAACAATTTTTAGTTCGAATTGTTCGATTCTAAGTGATAGTCGAAGGTCGAAGTAGCCAATTCGATGGTCGAAGTAGCCACAAAAAAAACCTTTGAAATTCAAAGTATTTTTCATTCTAATCCTTCACTCAAGCTAAGTAAATGTGCCCCATAATGTATAGCTTTACAGAACTTCTGATTTTTAGATGGGGTCAGTGACCCCCCTATTTGAAAGCTGGAAAGAGTCAGAAGAAGAAGGCAAATTATTTAAAAACAATAAAAAGAGAAAACATGAAGACCAGTTCAAAAGTTGCTTAGAATTAGCCATACATACTAAATGTTAATGTAAAGGTGAACCAACTGAATTGGCACATATTTCATAGCTGATAAATAAGATATCTTTGCAAACCAGAGCATGTATTTCTGCTGAATACCAATCATCCCAGCAGTATGTTAATATATAAAAGCATAAGGCAGCCAGCCTACAAAGAACTGATGCATATATTCATTTATCCATCTTAAATTAAAGGAGTCATTATTTCACAACAAAGTGTCACCTTTCCGCTGAAATGACCCATGACGATCAAAATGGGAGGGGTAGGACATTAATCTTAGTCATGATGAATTCAATGTGGGCTTTAAATTAGTAAGAGGCGCCTCTGCAATTCTCTAGCTTGCAGTTTAACTTGATGTTTAAACCCTAAAAATGGCTAAAAATGCCATATCTTATATACTAAACTTATTGCACCAGCCTAAAGTTTCAGCTTGTCAATAGCAGCAATGATCCAGGACTTCAAACTTGTCACAGGGGGTCACCATCTTGGAAAGTGTCTGTGACACTCACATGCTCAGTGGGCTCTGATTGGCTGTTGAGAAGCTAAGCTTAGGGCTCGTCACTAATTATCCAGCAGAAAATGAGCTTCCCTGGCTGTAATATAAGCTGATGCTACAGGTTTGCTGATTATTAAATTCTGATGCTAATTGCACTGGTTTCTGTGCTGCCATGTAGTAATTATGTGTATTAATTACTAATCAGCCTTATATTGTGACATTTCTATTCTATGTGTACTGTATATTGTGAGTGGGTCCCTAAGCTCAGTAAGTGACAGCAGCACAGAGCATGTGCAGTGAATCAGCAGAAAAGAAGGGGAGCTACTGGGGCATCTTTGGAGACACAGATCTTTACTGCTAAGGGCCAGGCCACACTGGGCGTTTTGGGGAGATTTGGTCGCCTGGCGACTAATCGCCTCGTCTTTGCGACGACCAATCTCCCCAAACGCCTTCCCTCACTCTGTGCTGGCTAAAATGAAAAAACACCGGCGCTAATCACACGCGGCAATTCGTTTTCCAAAGTCGTTCAAAGTTTCCTTGTGAGGCAACTTTGGGCGACTTTGAAAAACGAACTGCCACGTGTGATTTACACCAGCGATTTTTTGTTTTAGCCGGAGCAGGAGTGAGGGAAGGCGTTTGGGGAGATTGGTCGCCGCAAAGACTAAGTGATTAAATCTCCCCAAAACGCCCAGTGTGGCCTTACCCTAAAGGGCTGTGGTTGCCTTGGGCAGGTACAGAAGCACAAAACATCATGTACAACATTTCTACCTACTTCTTTAGTTAGGCTTTAGTTCTCCTTAAAACTGTCATAAGCATATATTGACACTGCTTATCAGTCAGTGCCCCACTGGGCCTCTTTACCTCCTGGGCCCCAGCAGTCTCTTTTATTGCACCTCCATAATATTGGTATATTTGTTATTATGTGAAACATTGGTTGATATTTTATCACGTCATAAAAACTGAGCACAGAAATGGCCAGTAAGTGTCAGCTTTGAGACAAAGCAGAGACTGCCGTTTTATATCCCTATTATATTTCATGAGGCAGCAGAATTGCGTGGCCCCTGCGAGCGGAGAGGCTGTACTTTATGTACATACATTCCTGCTATCGCTGGTTCAACAGGTTTGGGACTGATACAGGAACGTTTTTGGGAACTGGGTTTGGTCCTGGTTGAAGAATTGTTTACTGTACTCTGTGGCCCTTCTGGGAATTTTCCCCTGAGCTTCCCAGAATTCTCCATCATGTGGTCCCAGAGTCATTAATAGGTGACACAGCATATTGGGAGCACAGGATTTAATGAAGTCAGCAGGGCTACACAGAACATACTGTAAACACTCGTGGGAAGGGGGGCGGCCAATGGCAGATTGGGATGACATACGAAGGCTCTAAGGGGAGGAAGTGAATGACTAAGCGAATCACAATGTGTATCCACAGTGATCATAATAACCTTAACCCTGGCCGTGCCTAAGAAAAATATCAATCTTAAAGGGGTGCTTCACCTTTAATTTAACTTTTAGTATGTTATAGAATGCCCAATTCTCATCCGTTTTCAAGTGGTCTTCCTTATTTATTTTTTAGAGTTTTTTTTAACAATTTGCCTTCTACTTCTGACTCTTGTAAGCTTTGAAATGGGGGTCACTGACCCCATCTAAAAACAAATGCTGTGTAAGGCTACACTTTTATTGTTACTGCTACTTTTTCTTACTCTTCTTCTATTTGGGCCGTCTGACAAAACTGTTTTTTTTTTTCTTTTAATCCCAGACCATCGTGTAACATCCACATCATTCAGACGCCCTCTTTTTAAATTGGTAGTTGGCCACGTTCCTATTTATAATATTTATATTGAACAATGGCCTCAATTAATACAAATGATCTGTTGTTTAAGCTTTATGTTTACATTTGCCTTGCCAACGCATTTAACTTCCTCTAAGTTGTAAATAGCATTTGTGTGATTTAGAGTGGGCCGCTTAGAAGAGCACGACTGCCAAGGAGGAAGCTGCTTGGCCTAAATAGATCAGGGGTTTGGGGCAGCTGGATGTGGGAGGCCCTGTTCCGTTCAGGGGTCGGTTACTGAGGTGGAACAGAGCTAATATTAAAATGGGTAATTCACCTTCAGATTAACTTTTAATATGATACTGTAGAGACATTGTTATTCTAAGGAAATTAACAATTAGTCTTAATTTTTCATTTTTTTGTGTTTTGTTTTTGTTCTGAAGCTCTCAGGCATGGCATTTTAACCACCATCTGGTCTCTAGGGCTTAATTACCCAAATAAGCAGCCAGTAGTTAGGAAGACAGAATGGAATATGATCTACTTATCTAGTATGAACAAACTTTGTTCAGGGCCCCTTGGCAAATAAAAAGGTTACAGGGAAACACTGGGGTAAATTATTAGACATTCTGCCATATCTAAGAATATCTTGGGCAGCAAATACATGTTCACACCAAATCTCACCTAATTGGCCTTCAGAAATTTGGGAAAACAGTCACCCTGCTATAGTTCCAGGGGTACCCAGGGCATAAATTGCATTCACCTCAAATCTCCCCCTAACTGGCCTTCAGACTGGGCCCCTTTAGCTTATAACAAGGTTACAGATATATAGAAACATTGGGGTAACAGTCACCCTGCTATAGTTTCAGGGGTACCTAGGGTACAAATAAGCACTCACCCCAAATCTCACCCTAACTGGCCTTCAGACTGGGCCCCCTTAGCTCATAACAAGGTTAAAGATATATAGAAACATTGGGGTAACAGTCACCCTGCTATAGTTCCAGGGGTACCCAGGGCACAAATTGCATTCACCCCAAATCTCCCCCTAACTGACCTTCAGGTTGGGCCCCTTTAGCTTATAACAAGGTTACAGATATATAGAAACATTGGGGTAACAGTCACCCTGCTATAGTTCCAGGGGTACCCAGGGCACAAATAAGCACTCACCCCAAATCTCCCCCTAACTGGCCTTCAGGCTGGGCCCCCTTAGCTCATAACAAGGTTACAGATATATAGAAACATTGGGGTAACAGTCACCCAGCTATAGTTCCAGGGGTACCCAGGGTACAAATAAGCACTCACCCCAAATCTCCAACTAACTGGCCTTCAGACTGGGCCCCCTTAGCTCATAACAAGGTTACAGATATATAGAAACATTGGGGTAACAGTCACCCTGCTATAGTTCCAGGGGTTCCCAGGGCACAAATAAGCACTCGCCCCAAATCTCCCCCTAACTGGCCTTTGGGTTTATCCCTACTCCAAGCTAGACTCACAGTTTGGGAAGGTTCAAAATCCGAAGAGAGGGTCTGTTCTCATTAGAGGTTTGCTTATAAAATATCATCCTGTTAATGAATAAACAGAAATGCAAACTTCCAAATCTTTAATTCTTTATTGTTACCAAAGGGAACAGGCAACTTATCCCCATAAAAGAACTCACAGCTTTTGTCAATTCTATTTCTATATATTATAATAGCTGAGATTCTATATATTATAATAGCTGAGATTTATCAGTGGTAAATTCCGAATGGTATTCTGGGTTATGGTATTGCGTAACACATGATTCAGTTGCCTGTATTCTGTCTAAGCTGTCTTTACCTCCTGCATGAATAGGCCCTTCTGTTGTTCAATACTGGGGAATAAGTTGGGCACTTTATAAATACATGTTTATGAATATAATATATATAATGAAGAGCACAGGAGGGCTATGTCAGGAGGCAAGTAGTAAGGACAGGGACCAGCCAGATTTGTCATCCAGAAGCACTTGCACCCTGGGAAATTGGTTATTGCCATCAGGTCCGGACTGAGAAATAAAATAGGCCCTGCCATTTCAGGTACACAGAGGCCCAAACAGAAGCCCAAACAGCCCCAACCAGCCCACTAAATACTAATTTTCTATGGCACCTTATGGCAGCCCCTCTGGCATTTGCCAGAACCCACAGATTGCCAGTCTGGCCCTGATTGCCATTAATAACGCCACTTGGAATTGGGATCCTGGATCACGTATATGTCGAATGAGCATTATGCTACACAAGCTAAAATAAGGGAACCCAAAATATATGATGAGGAAGAGTTTTCTGCCCAACCTGTATCCGTTCCATGTAATGCCTAGCTAAGGAAAAAAACTGAAATAAATTCATAATTATAGACATTTTATATTTTACTTGAAGGCATTCACCTGCTTTGCTATTATTCTCTATGCTATAATATGGTGGTTGATTCAGTGTCTGGCAACACCTGGAATTACGCACATCCAAGCATTTACCAGGATATTAATTTCCTGATTAACTTGCCTTTATGTTTCTACCATGAAAGCATTTGCATATACAGTAAGTCCAAAGTATTACAACATTCTCTAGAGGAAGTAAGATTTGCGGCTTTACACACAATACACGGAGCATAAACAACAGCAACACAGTTTGGCTTCGTTAAGGAGTGGCTCCGTGACTCAAGACTTGGGTTTCATGCCTGTGTCATCTTCTTCTGACGTTGGGTGAGCCACTTAATCTTTCTGTGGTTCTGGAAACAAAGCCAAGACCTTAGGCTCTATAGGGCAAGTGACACCAGGCTAATGGTGTTTACCATCAATAATCATCATTAATTAGCAATTTATATTTAGGAATCATTTGATTGAAAGGTTGAATTAGATTCAAATGTGCCTTTTTTTTCAACTTCTGTTGCATCAGAATCAACCAGATGGGAACAACAAACGATTGTGGTCAATATCTTCTTATATGAATAGACTGTTTCCTCTGTATATTTGTATTTAATCGTGTAGGTACAGTTACCATAGTGCCCTATCTATATTTTATTTCTTCCCTGTTAATTGCATTGACATGAAGTATCAACTTTTACACCTGGGCCAGTAAAATACTGGTGGGTTAGCAACTGTACAGGCACGTACCATACTTACTGTGTGCCCAGAACATTCCTTCTCTGTATATTTGTATTTATAGCTATGGGAAGGAGGTGCCATATTGATTCCTTTAGACCAGAGCTTATGAGCTGTTGCTCTCCAACCGCTTGGATGTTGCTCCCAGTGGCCTCAAAGCAGGTGCTTATTTTTGAATTCCAGGCTTGAATGCACGTTTTGGTTGTATGAAAATCAGGTGTATTGTCAAACAAAGTCTCAAAGTAGGTCGACAATCCACATAGGGGCTACCAAATGGCGAATCACAGCACTTATTTGGCATGTGTTGCTCCTCAACTCCTTTACTTCTGAATGTTGCTCACGGGTTCAAAATGTTGGGGATCCCTGCTTTAGACAGTACAGTATAGGGGTATAGCTTATTGTGTGCCCAGAACATTCCTTCTCTGTATATTTGTATTTATACATATGGGAAGGAGGTGCCATATTGTTTCCCTTAAACAGCACAGTATGAGGGTATAGCTTATTGTGTGCCCAGAACATTCCTTCTCTGTATATTTGTATTTATACATATGGGAAGGAGGTGCCATATTGTTTCCCTTAGACAGTACAGTATAGGGGTATAGCTTATTGTTTGCCCAGAACATTCCTTCTCTGTATATTTGTATTTATACATATGGGAAGGAGGTGCCATATTGTTTCCCTTAGACAGTACAGTATGAGGGTTTAGCTTATTGTGGGCCCAGAACATTCCTTCTCTGTATATTTGTATTTATACATCTGGGAGGGAGGAACCAGTACAGCATAAAGGTACAGTTTATCAGGGTCAGACTGATGGGGGTCCTGTCACACCCCACACTCCCCTACAGGGGCCACCGCCAACTGCCCTCCTGCGTAAATTAAACGTAAATCAACACGTGTGGGGGTGGATTTTTTTACATTGTCCTGCAGGCCCAGTCCACCCTGTTGCGTATTGTGTGCCCAGAGCATTCTTTCTCTGTATATTTGTATTATTACATATGTAAGTGTTTCTTCAGTCAACCATGCACAAAGTTTTAAGGCACATATATATTTATTATGATGTTTCTGAAATCTATATAACCCCCTTCTGTGAGGGTTTATTGGAAGATATTTGCCTCCTTTGGTCTCCTCCGTATCTTTAGATAAGACTCTGTCATCTGGAAAACATTTTTTTTTTATTATTTTGGAATTCGGTTTGCTTTCATCACTTTCAGGTTTCCAAGATAACAGATTTGGTTTTTTTTTCAGAATTCTGGGAATTTTATTTTTTAGTGTGTGTGTGTGTGGTGGAGGAGGGGGGAGCACAAACGTTCTTTGGGCTAAGTGTTGCCTCTCATGCACATCCAGGTTCATCTGTTACAGTTTGATTGACCCATTAACTGTGTGAAAACCTGACTGTAAAATGTTACCAATTTCCAGGAATTATATTATTTCCAAGATTTATTGGTGGAATAGAGAAAAAAACAAAGAACAGAAAAATATATTTGGGGTAGTTGAACTGCGAATTAATGTTTAATATGCTGCACATGGAAGCAATTTTAGAATCTTTGTTGGTCTCAGTTGTTTTTTACATTTATTTATTAAGGGTTTTGTTACAGAATCCCTTACAATTTACAGTAGGGGGTAAATGTTTTCTTATAATACATGAGTGATACTCAGAGTTCCCTGTATAATTCAGCCTGCAGCCTTGTACCTTTATATGGTCACAGAACAACCCCTCAGTGACTTCTAATATCCTTATCATTTACAGTAGGGGGTACATTATCTTTTATAATACATAAGTGATACTCAGAGTTCCCTGTATAACTCAGCCTGCAGCCTTGTGCCTTTATATGGTCACAGAACAACCCCTCAGTGACTTCTAATATCCTTATCATTTACAGTAGGGGGTACATTATCCCTTATAATACATGAGTGATACTCAGAGTTCCCTGTATAACTCAGCCTGCAGCCTTGTGCCTTTATATGGTCACAGAACAACCCCTCAGTGACTTCTAATATCCTTATCATTTACAGTAGGGGGTACATTATCCCTTATAATACATAAGTGATACTCAGAGTTCCCTGTATAACTCAGCCTGCAGCCTCGTGCCTTTATATGGTCACAGGACCCCTCAGTGACTTCTAATATCCTTATAATTTACAGTAGGGGGTACATTATCCCTTATAATACATGAGTGATACTCAGAGTTCCCTGTATAACTCCGCCTGCAGCCTTGTGCCTTTATATGGTCACAAAACCCCTCAGTGACTTCTAATATCCTTATCATTTACAGTAGGGGGTACATTATCCCTTATAATACATGAGTGATACTCAGAGTTCCCTGTATAACTCAGCCTGCAGCCTTGTGCCTTTATATGGTCACAGAACAACCCCTCAGTGACTTCTAATATCCTTATCATTTACAGTAGGGGATACATTATCCCTTATAATACATGAGTGATACTCAGAAGCCCCTGCATAAATGAGGTGACCAATAAACATCTTTCCATTTGCAGTCAGACCGCATCATCCGCTTTATATCAGGTTGTATTTGATACAATAATATTACAGGGGGAGCCTTCTGCAACAAAATCCTTAGGGAATTTGATCTGTTCCCTATGATGCCTTTCCTCACATTTGGTGCATGACTTCTGTGGCCGGCATGTTGGCAGTTGGACTACTAGAGTCTCAGAGCAACTGCAACGCGCTTTTGATCGGATGGGGCTTGACGCTAATGGCATTCTTGTGATATTTGAGGCCAAAGCTGATCTTCCTTCTTACCACACTCGGCTTTCTCTAAATGTTGGAAAAGAACTTTACTGCTCTTGAACTTGAAAGGAAAGCTTCTGAGTTAAATTATAAGGTGCTTGACTGTAGGCCCCTCTGTTTAACAGTTTGGATAGGAATGCAAACATACCAGCAGATAGCGATTGTTCTACTTAACCCTTCAGTGGTATAAAAAAGTGCTCATGTATGTTACGGAATAATAGACTTAATTTTCTCCAAATAATCCAAATTTTTAAAAAATGATTTCCTTTTTCTCTGTAATAATAAAACAGTAAGTTGTACCTTATCCCAAATGAGATGTAATGGAGGCAAAACCAGCCTATGGGGTTTATTTAATGTTGACATGATTTTCTAGTAGACTTAGAGTATGAAGATCCAAATTACTGAAAAATCTGTTATGTGGACAACCCCAGGTCACGAGCATTCTGAATAACAGATGCCATACCTGTAAATGGACCTAAGTCTGCCCAGTTAAAGGGATATTGTTATGGGGAAAAAAAAAATTTTTCAAAAAAAACATCAGTTAATAGTGCTGCTTCAGTAGATTTCTGCACTGAAATCCGTTTCTCAAAAGAGCCAACAGATTTTTTTAGATGTAGCATTGAAATATGACATGGGGCTAGACATATTGTCAGTTTCCCAGCTGCCCCAGTCGTGTGACTTGTGCTCTGATAATCTTCAGTCACTCTTTACTGCTGTACTGCAAGTTGGAGTGATATCGCCCCCTCCCTTCCCCCCAGCAGCCAAACAACAGAACAAATGGATGGTAACCAGATAGCAGCTCCCTAACACAAGATAACAGCTGCCTGGTAGATCTAAGAACAGCACTCAATAGTAAAATCCAGATCCCACTGAGACACATTCAGTTACATTGAGTAGGAGAAACAACAGCCTGCCAGAAAGCAGTTCTATTTCTAAAGTGCTGGCTCTTTCTGAAAGCACATGACCAGGCAAAATGACCTGAGATGCACCGACACACCAATATTACAACTAAAATAAATACACTTGTTGGTTTAGGAATTAAATTTTATATTGTAGAGTGAATTATTTGCAGTGTAATTTAGAAATAAAAATGACATCATAAAAATCATAAAAACCATGACAGAATCCCTTTAAGGTTTCTGGAGCCATGCATTCTTCATCTTGTTCTTTTCCAAGCTTGCCATACACTATAAGATCTTCTTATACAGTGATGTTGCCAACTAAGCTGAGTGATATTGGGCTTATCCGATCTTTTGGCCCTAGGGCCAAACATTTGGAATAAAACCTGTATGATAGTCTGTGCAACTGCAGACACAAAGACTTAAAATGACCTCTGCTACAGTAGACAAATGAGAGCTCATTCACATCCCCAAGGGCACTGATCAAAGTACAATTTTGAGCAAAATCGCCATCTTTTTTTCCCCATAATGGAACATCTTCTCTTATCCTCAGGCTGCCCCCACCCATTGCTCTACGTACCGTGAGAAATCCCGAACCATAGCTTGAAATCACTTGAGCGCTAATTATTCCACTCCCCATCTAGGAATTATTATCCAGGACTGTAAACATTACATCCATATCCTTATCCCAGATGATAATCCAGGAGGCCAGATGATGTCATTATATGGCTACGGTGACATCACTTTGTTGCAGTGCTGTTTGTCTCCCAGGGATATGTACAGCAAGTCTGTGCTGCAGATTGCAGCTGCTTTATGAAGTGTTAAATTGCTTATCTCTGAGGCTAAAGAAGATACTTCATAACTCTCTGTCTTAAAGGGAATGGGATTAGCTCTTATTATTATTTGGTGCATCAATGCCAGAATACTGTGCAATCAGCCAAATGATTATCTCCATCCGTGCATACCTCTCCAGGAGCATTCCTGCCATTCCAGACTGGTGCAATTATGTTATGTCACAGAGAACCCAGCTCTGCCTTGTACATGTATATTCCAAATGCCTCTATGTACCCCACAATATCCTCACTGATTCGCTACATGACTTCACCCTCTCTGTATATATCTTCCTCGTGAGGCAACTTCGGGCGACTGTGGAAAACGAAGCATTCAGAGTGCCATCCCGCCAGCGATCTACATTCTATACAGCAGGAAGGCATTTAAGGGAGATTAGTTGCCCGAAGAAGAGGCGATTTGTTGCTGGGCAACTAATTTCCCCCAGTAGCCTTTGTCTGCCACAACAACCCCTTTAAAGAGAAAGGGGGAGAAAAGGTGTAATGTTAATTCAGTAATAGAAGTGAGGCAGATGCATTGCTAGTATTTAAAGGGCATGTAAAGGCAAAAAAATAAAATCCCATTTTTACTTTTTTAATGAAAAAAACCCATCTCCAATATACTTTAATTAAAAATGTGTACGTTTTTATAAGAAACCTGACTGTATGCAGTGAAATTCTCCCTTCATTTACTACTGTGGATAGGAATTATCAGACAGTCCCTAACTGTTCTTCAGGGAAACAATCATACTTATGAACAGCAGGGGGAGCCCCCGCCTTACTTCCCAGCCATGCAGAACTCAAGCAGCTTTGTTTGTTTCCCTGTAGAGCAGTCGGCGACTGTGTAGAGATTTGTATTGGATTTTATTTTTGCCTTTGCATCCCCTTTACTGTTTCCAACTCCAGCTGCAGGGACAAAGATCATGGAGCCAGATTTAAACAGGTATTTTATTTGAAGGATTATTTTGCAACAATATAAAAACTATAAAATCCACATTAGATTACATGAAAACACAGGACCCAGTGCTATCTGTATATTCTGATTATTAATCAGTCTTGCTGTATCGGCTTCTGACAGATATTATTTGACTTGATAATTTATGACGATCCCTAAGCAGCCCAGACCACACTGAGCATGTGCACAGTCTTAGTCTTGCAAAGATGTTTAACAAAGTTACAAGATGGTGACCCTCTGTAGCCAACTTTGAAAGCATAAATCATTTGTTTGATTAGGCTTGTGGTGCAGTAAGTTCATGTTTATGTTTAGTATACAAAATACGGCATTTCTAGCCTTTTTGTATTGAAGACTTTACTTCCCCTTTAATCATATATATCAGTTCCATGAATAGAACCACATAGGAATCCCTTACCAGCAACGTTAAGCAAATCAAACTAATCCTGAAAAATGTCAGCTCTTTGAAAAACTCGTAGCTCGCTTCTGCTCTCTAACAAAGTGACATCTATCTGCAAATTCCGAAAATCTCCTATAATCTTGCCACTGGAGTTTCCACTGGATACAGGTGGAGGTTAGACCTGTTTATTGGAAACAGCTGCAAGACCCCTCTCTGACACACAGAAGTCTCAGAGCATTTTAGCATTGACTCATCATCAAATACTATCAAATAATTTCCTGTTATTCAGATGGTTCTCCGCCTCCTTCTAATGTCTCCTGATTAACAGGATTGCAAGTCAATTCTAAGTTCAAAGACACTATTAATTGCCATTCAATTCTGCATTTATTTAAAACATTCAGTTAAACATGTTTGGCTTAAGATTCTTTTCATGCTTCTTTTTTACATAGAACTGCAAGAATTTTTAGCATAGCCTAGCGGAAAAATGAAATTATTCATATAAAGGAGAACTAAAGCCAGCTTTAATCAGCTGGACAGGGGCCAATGTACCAAGTAGTACCAGTAATGCCATTTTCTATGTCCCTTACTAATTTACTGGCATTTACAATGTTTTTACAGATCGAGCTATAAAATTGGGGAATTCTCTCTAGAAGGGGCTGCACTAGCACATTTCAAGAAAGGGTTGGAAGCTCTTTTTTTGGAAAGTGAGAAAAAAAAAGGTTACTGTCAATAACTCTTAGGGGGTTATTTATTAAGCTCCACATTTTTCAGGTCGGTATTTTAAAGGGGAAAATACAATTTTTTGGAGACATTTTTTCAGGATTTAGTAAAGACCGATGGTTCCATAAAAAAGTACTCCAGCTCAGACCTGTCGTCAACAATGGCAAATGTCCCGTTAACACTTGGAAGATTTTCTGAGTTGTGCTTGGTTTCTGCGAAAATCTTAGCTTTCGATCGATGTTCCAAAAAAATCATAGGGTTCAAGCTCAAAATCCAAAAAAATCGTAGGATTCTGATTATTTTATCGTGACTTTTTCCAAACAAGAGAAATTTGTGAAAATGTATTGACAAATAGAGGGAAAAAGTCTGTGCTGATTTGGTCGGAGTAGTTTTCAGAAAATATTTTGATAAATAACCCCCTGGTATAAGGTTTATCCATTGACTGGTCCCAATGACTTTTTAGAAGTAGGAAGGACTTCTTTCAGAAAATAGTGAGAACTTTTCAGAATTTTGATAAATAATCCCCTACTATAAGGTCGATCTATTGACTGGTCGAAATGACTTTTTAGAAGCAGGAAGGACTTCTTTTAGAAAATAGCGAGAACTTTTCAGAATTTTGATAAATATTCCCCTAGTATAAGGTCCATCCATTGACTGGTCCAAATGACTTTTTAGAAACAGGAATGATTTCTCTCCTGTGAGCTAAACTGGAAAGGATTTAGAGGTTTTATTTTTCACATTGCTCTGAATCATCTAGAAGTCAGACAGACTTGGAAAAAGGCTGAATTCAATGCAATTGTCTCATTTTGTAACCCTAACCTCGCCTACTATGTGCTGCACGTCTGGACTGGTAGTCAAAATAGGCCCTGGCATTCCAAGTACTCAGAGGCCCAAATAGTCCTCCACCAGCCCACTAAATAGTGGGCCAGAACCCATAGATTGCCAGTCTGGGCCTAATGTGCTGCCAGTGATGATACATATAGTCTGCCTGCTTTGGAACTGCTCAGGTCTCTATTCTGCAATATACTTGCCATGAAGCACCTACATCTTATAAACAAAAGTAAATTAAATGCACACATACTCGGGCAGGGTCGGACTGACATGATGGGGGCCCATAGGGTTCCATTCCAGCACACCATGCCACAATTTGTATTTTCTTTTAGGGCTGGCCGAAAAGCGGGTCTGGGCCAGCAGGGGCCCATGAGGGCTCAGTCCGGCCCTGTACTCAGGGCCGCCATTAGAAATCACAGATCCTGTACGACAAAATTTTCTGGGCCGCCCACCCAAGATGCCGCCTACCCTACACCACAGTTAAAAAAACCCTATAAGTTAACAAAAAACATTGGTGCCAGCCCCCCCCTTACAAGTTAAAAGAAACATTGGGGCCCCAGAGAAATTTTTTTCTTAAAAACATTGGTAGCAGGGGCCTATAGAGTCTTAAAATAATACATTGGTGGCCAGGGGTTTAATATAATAAAAAAAAACTCGTTGTTCAGTAGAACTCACGGCTTTAGGACTTCAACTTCGGCTCCTTTCGTAGCCTCTGGTCTTTTTGTGGCTTCTGGACTTCGGCTATTTCGAAAGGTGCAGCACATTCCAGTGTGCCATGCCGCAATTTGTATTTTCTTTTAGGGCTGGCCGATCGGGAGAGCAGGTGTGGGCCAACAGGGGCCCATGAGGGCCCAGTCCTACCCTGTACTCAGGGCCACCTTTAGAAATCACAGACAAAATTTTCTGGGCCGCCCCCCAAGCCCCACCCCAGATCCCGCCTACCCTAAACCACAGACCCCTACAAGTTAAAAAAAATAATTGGTGACCAGGGCCCCCCTATAAGTTAAAAAAAAAACATTGGCACCAGGGGCTCCTCCCCCTTACAAGTTAAAAGAAGCATTGGGGCCCCAGAGAATATTATATCTTAAAAACATTGGTGGCAGGGGCCTATAGAGTATTAAAATAATACATTGGTGGCCAGGGTTTTAATAGAATTAAAAAAAACTCATTGTTGTTCAGTAGAATTGAACTCACGGCTTCAGGACTTCGCCTCCTTTCGTAGCCTTGGTTCTTATTTTGGCTTCAGGACTTCAACTCTTCGGCTATTTGGGGCTCCAGCAGGTGCAGCATGGCTTCGGCTATTTGGGGCTCCAGCAGGTGCAGCATGGCTTCAGCGCTGTTAAGGGGGGCTCGGCTATTTCGAAAGGTGCAGCACAGCCGGGCCCCCCATGATGGCGGCCCTGCACATACTGCATATAGAATCATTTTATTTTAAAATTTTGCATCTGCACATTAGCCTCTTGGTGGCATGTGGGACTGGTCAGGAATAGCCGTACAAAGGACACAGTCATGCAACTGAACCAAGGCGTTTCAATAAGCATGCACATGCCTTACGCAAGGAAATTAGCAACCACAAGCTGGAAATTGAACTCAACTGTATAATAATTGCATCACGTGCTCCATTATTGTAAATGATCTCAGTTTTAATGACCATTAGACAGGCTCATAAATATCTGCTCTGTATTAGTGACCCAGGATTCAGTTCAGGATTCCGGCTTTTCCAGCAGGATTCGGCCGAATGTTTCTGCCCGGCCGAACCGAATCGGAATCTTTATTTGCATATGCAAATTAGGGGCAGGGAGGGGAATCGCATAACTTTTTGTCACAAAACAAGGAAGTAAAAAATGTTTTCCCTTTGCCACCCCTAATTTACATAGGCATATATTTTCTATTTATACATATGGGTGGGAGCTGCCATGTTGTTTCCTTAACATGATTCATTAGAAGAGGTAAGAAAGCTTAGCAAGGCAAAGGGAACAATGCTTCGGTAATTACACAGCCTGGCATGTTTTAAAACAGGAAATATATTTATAATAAATATAATATATTTGACTGCAGAAAGCTGCTCAGCCCTTAAAAAGTGAAATCGATTTTTATTTAATAAAAAGGCAAACGTTGACACTGAGCAGTGCGTATTTAACCCATGCATAGCCAGTGAGCCGCAATGTTGCCGCGTACCACCATCATTTCACGTCTGGCTTCAGTTCTCCACCCTGGAAAACATTGTGCAATGCGTTGTTTCTTTACAGACTTGGCAAGTTCAGTGACCGTCTCTGCTGGATGGCAACGCTCAGTGCCAGTTTGGTTGCCGCATTTATGTTTTCTCCCCAGAGTCCTGTTCAAATTGTGTCTGAGACATCAGGCGAGTCCCAGCTCCTGACCTTTGGATCGACCGTTCGGAAGATGATCTTGTGTCTGATCCTGATTTTACTGAGCTCCCTGTTGTTGAACGGGGATTTGAAAAACATAAATATAGGTGGTGGGCATAAATACGAGGGGCATTTAAGATCTGATAGAGAACCAGCTTCTGCTACATTGTTTCAAGAGTCACAACCAGGGGGATAAGCAGTTGCAATTACATTCTATTTTGGGGTTTACATTCTCTTTGAGACAATTAAAGGTCACCTGTGATATAAAATGTGGTTTCCCTCACTGGAAGAGCAGGCTAACAGAACCCACACTTTTCATGAACTTCCATGCAAGCTATGGAAAAGACAGACCTTGGCATATATTATCATATACTAACAACAGTACACAAATTTAAACATAAAGGCAATACAATTCTATACTATCATGATTGGTTGTGTCATATTCACCCAGTGCCAGAGGCTGTTATTTTATTAAATCTTATGGGACTGACCATTTATCAATCCATCAGTCCATCTATTTATCTTATATTATTTACCCTACAGTTTGGGTTGCACAATTGGCTACTGGTTAGGCTCTACTATGTACTGCTTGGGCACTGGTTGGACTGTGTAACAGCAATGTTATATTGAATGTGTTGTAATATATTAATCTGGCTCTTGCCTGTGACCGTTGCCATGATAGGTTGGCACTTGATGCAACTAAATTTAGCCGACGTGTATTTCTATCTAGCAGAGACTTTCCAAAAAAAAGCTTCATATTAATAATTTATGACTTGGCAAATGCATGTTAAATGCACTTATTGGGAATGGGCTTGTCCTGTATTCACAGCACGGTGCCCACAAGCAACAAACAGGATTGTTCAGTTCCAGTTACAAGACAAGGCATTTAATTAGTCATATTTGTCTGAATAACACATAGGTGGAGCCTTCCAGAAAATAACTCCATTCCTGGAAAAACTGTATGGCAATTGAAAATTCTGTAAAAATCATTTCATGGAGATAACCAGCTAGTTAAGAAACGACAAACAAGCAGCTGCTGCTATCAGGCGAACATATCAACTCTCCCACGAGCGCGCCGCCAATGAGGCGAGCAGAGACGCTCGCCTCAGGCGGCAACGCCGGAGAGGTTAACAGGGGCGGCAAAAAGCCGCTCCTGCACCTTTAAGAGCCGAATTTCAGTTTTTTAAACCGGAAATTCGGCTCTTCTAATGCGAGAGAGCGCAATTGCGCTCTCCGCATTAGTGTTCCTGCCTCCCCTCCCGACAGGTAAGTCGGCGAGGGGGTGCGACATTGCAGGAGCTGCCCTTAGGTAAGGATCGGCACTGAACTTTCCCATGTTCATTGGAAAGTCTCCCTGGTTTCAGCCCGGTTACCTGTAGTAATAGGTCCATCTCCTGCCTTTCGGGAGGTCAAATGGTTTGCAAGGAAAAGGAGTTTTTGAATGATGGGCCACCTGTAGGAAGACCACTTTCCCCCAAAGCACCTTGTGTGCCATTGCCCTTTTTTCTACTCCTCCCATGGGGGCAGATTTACTAGCAGCAAATTTTCGCCAGTGTCTGTTTCGCACCCATCGCAACACTTTGCCAGGTGCAAATGCGCTCAGACTACACCAATTCATTAATATGCAGGGTTTTGTCCTAGGCACCGAACGCTGGCGACTTTCTTCGGCAGTGCCTTGCTTCGGCAGTGCGAGCATTTCATGGCGAAGATGCGTCAGTGCTTATTTGTGAAAATTCACTAGTGATCTTGCGCTTAGGTCAATTTGCATAGGGCAGGTAATTTAAAGTTGTATGGACATCTTTACTATAAATGCTGGTGCAAATGCCTGAAGTCACCACTTTTTCTTCTACGTGTCCAGGGAACCTTAATAAAGGCAAATTCCGCTTCAAAAAATTAAAAGTCTCCAGCGATTTTTGAACTTTGATGCATTTTCGGCACACAGGATACGATGTAAGTGACAGTAGATTGAGGAAGATTACCTTCTTTATAACACTTTGCCTGGTCTGAGCTGGTGAAGGCAACGCTGGCGAAAGAGGTAACGTTCAGTAAAATCTGCATTTTAGGGAATTTGCGGAGTAACGTCCGTTCACCACAGTGAAAAGTCGATGGGCGATAGAGAATGACCGCTAGCGACGGTCCCATTTGCTAGCAAATTGACGTCTGCGCCTGTTAGTAAATTGGTAACGCTGGCGAAAAGTAGCTAGCATTAGCCACTTCGCTCTTTAGTAAATCTGCCCTTGTTCAGCGGATCTTTCCCCGATATGCCCACTAACAGCAGGGAGATATTGGTTTCATCAAAACATTTGGCCTTAGGGCCAAACAATCAGATTAGAGTGAAGAGAATTGGTCCTGATGGGTTATAGGACCGCTTCAACCGATGCGTTCCTCGATCTCAGGAAATTCCAAACCTGCTCGATCGATATCAGGCTAATTTTAGGCCTGATATCGATTGGGGGACCAGTCGGAAGCCCCCACACATGGGCAGAGGCCTAAAGGATCGATATCGGCAGCTTTAATCTGCCCGTATCTGGCCAACTTTACTGAATATTTAAATCATGTGACTAGTACAATAGCCAGATTAATGCTACCCAAGCAGCCCAATTGCCTCTATAGGATATAGGAGTAGGAGTAGATTTGGGGGCCATTCTTTTCTTGGGTATAATATTAAGCTTAAGGTGGCCATAGATGTAAGAATTGCCATCTTTCTTGGAAAAGATGTTGCCAAGAATCTGACGATTCAGCAGTAACAATGGCCGATGTTCAGGTGCCTTCAAAATTTTCCACCTGGGTGGATCAAGGAGCCAACCGATATCCAAGCCTTCTGCCAATATCAGTCGGCTCGCCTCCCACCATACACGCACCGAATATCATACGATAATTTGTTTCTTATGATAATATCTGTGCGTCTATGGCCACCTTTAGCATTTAGGTGCACCCCTTTGGGGTGAGTGCTTATTTGTGCCCTGGGTACCCCTGGAACTATAGCAGGGTGACTGTTACCCCAATGTTTCTATATATCTGTAACCTTGTTATGAGCTAAGTGGGCCCAGTCTGAAGGCCAGTTAGGGGGAGATTTGGGGTAAGTGCTTATTTGTACCCTGGGTACCCCTGGAACTATAACAGGGTGACTGTTACCCCAATGTTTCTATATATCTGTAACCTTGTTATGAGCTAAGGGGGCCCAGCCTGAAGGCCAGTTAGGGGGAGATTTGGGGTGAGTGCTTATTTGTGTCCAGGTACCCCTGGAACTATAGCAGGGTGACTGTTACCCCAATGTTTCTATATATCTGTAACCTTGTTATGAGCTAAGGGGGCCCAGTCTGAAGGCCAGTTAGGGGAGATTTGGGGTGACTTTTACCCCAATGTTTCTATATATCTGTAACCTTGTTATGAGCTAAGGGGGCCCAGCATGAAGGCCAGTTAGGGGGATATTTGGGGTGAGTGCTTATTTGTATCCTGGGTACCCCTGGAACTATAGCAGGCTGACTGTTACCCCAATGTTTCTATATATCTGTAACCTTGTTATGAGCTACGGGGGCCCAGCCCGAAGGCACCGAATATCGTACGATAATTTGTTTCTTATGATAATATCTGTGCGTCTATGGCCACCTTTAGTATTTAGGTGCAGCAGATCTCTGCATATTTACTCAACTGCCCAAAATACTCACTGTAAAGAACTGAAGGATTTTATTTTTGGTCAGGTTTGCAGTTCCCAGAGAGAATACTTTTCTGCTGTACAGAAATCCCCACAACAAGGTATATTTAGAGTAATGCTCAGATATATCTGTGATTTGGTAAATGGCAAAGCTCAGCTCAATGCTTGTTTTGTCTCCAGCATCCCAGTCCTGCCATTAACCACCAAGAACAATGGGCCCATTTAACTGTGAACGGGAACTAATTCCTTCTGACTACACAAAATTTTCTTTCTTTACCAGAACCAGTCTCAGGAGCCCGAGGGCAACAAGCACAGAAGTGATGTTCTGTGCTACTTGCGCGCTCAAACAAAGGACAATAGGTACAAAGAAGAAACTTAATGTGTTGGAAAACTCAAAAGTTTCTATGAGGAAATATTATAAAATTAGAGGTTGGGTTTTGGTGACACACTACCTATAACACGGGAACAGGGGGCTTTACTCAACTGAACACTTTGCAAGTCTTCTGAGCTGGAGTGTCTAGGTTTTTGCCTTATTTTGACTGGTCATTAACAGATAACCATGATGATGGCTACTGGACACTCACACACATCAACTGATTGTCGTACTGAAATACAGCAGCGCCAGTACATCAGCAACTTCACAGTTAGAGTGTTTATTTGCTGCCCTGGGTACCCCTGGAACTATAGCAGAGTGACTGTTACCCCAATGTTTCTAGATATCTGTAACCTTGTTATGAGCTAAGGGGACCCAGTCTTAGGGCCAGTTGGGGGGGAGATTTGGGGTGAGTACTTATTTGCTGCACTGGGTACCCCTGGAACTATAACAGGGTGACTGTTACCCCAATGTTTCTATATATCTGTAACCTTGTTATGAGCTAAGTGGGCCCAGCCTGAAGGCCAGTTACGGGGAGATTTGGGGTGAGTGCTTATTTGTGCCCTTGGTACCCCTAGAACTATAGCAGGGTGACTGTTACCCCAATGTTTCTATATATCTGTAACCTTGTTATGATCTAAGGGGGCCCTGCCTGAAGGCCAGTTAGGGGGAGATTTGGGGTGAGTGCTTATTTGTGCCCTGGGTACCCCTAGAACTATAGCAGGGTGACTGTTACCCCAATGTTTCTATATATATCTGTAACCTTGTTATGATCTAAGGGGGCCCTGCCTGAAGGCCAGTTAGGGGGAGATTTGGGGTGAGTGCTTATTTGTGCCCTGGGTACCCCTGGAACTATAGCAGGGTGACTGTTACCCCAATGTTTCTATATATCTGTAACCTTGTTATTAGCAAAAGGAGCCCAGCCTAAAGGCCTTTTGTTTAAGCTAAAGTGGTGATTAGAACAACAAAAATGCAAATAAAAATAAACTATTATGCTCGGATAAACTAATGAAAACGTACTATACATTAGCAAACAAAAGTCTTTATTTTAGTGTTTGTTCCCTTTATACTCTAGATTCTTTACATAGAAACTGACTAATCACTTGATAGGGAGAGAGAAGCTTTTGTTCTTCGTGAATAAACAAGTTCTACAGAAGAGGTTTAGAGTGTGATTTACAAATCTGTGCCATCGGCTCATTGTGCATCTAATAATATGTGTGGCCGTTAATACTCCAAAATACACCTTCAGCAGTTGCTGTTGGAAGGATTGGCCACATGATTATAGGAACTACATTTGCTTTTGTATGACTTGTAATTTTTTTTTGGAGGGGGGGGGGCATTTCAGGGGCCCATATCCAGCCCCAGTAATTTACTTGCATATGATCTCGACACTAAATCCAAGCACTTTTTTTTTTGTATTATATATAGTTCTGTTCATGTAACTAATGTTCTATAGCCTGTGCTTAGCTATTTATGTTCTTATTTCCATAGACCTAATGCTTTGGCGTCCCCCCTCGACTTTGAAGATATTTGGCAGCCAATATCTGGGCACTTGAGACATTAAGAAAAATACATCGTTTGACAGCTGTGTTTGTTATCAAGACACTGTACACTATAAGGCTGCCGCCTCAATACAATCAACCAAAAGGTTAGTTTATACAGTCCATACTTTCAATGCAAACGTTACACAAGGCAGTGAGAAGGCATTTCCTTGATATATAAATGGTACTCAATGAGGAAGTCCTAAGGTCAACAACATGGGATTTATTGGCCAATTTTGTGAGTATGTATGTGCTGATCTCCCCTAAAACTACAGTTCTAGCTCAAATGGAGAATTCGCAGGTGAGTTTAACAACAATAACTGGAAGGGAAATTATGTCTTATTTCTATAGTGGTTCCTCATTCTTCATATTACGGTATGTGGACGTGTATTATGGGATGGGATGACATTAATCTCTGTTTATAAGTGGGCATAGAGAGTACAGTATGAGGTCAAAGCTTGCTAAGGCAAGATGACTACAGTAGTTCAGGCAGTAGTTCAGGAGGATGACATTAGAGCAAGATGGGAAGAGTGAGGCAAGATGGTGACAGTAGGGAAAGGTGGTGAATCCAGAACATTATGATGACAGTAGGGCAAGATGGCAACAGAAAGCCAATGCGGCTACCATAGAGAGCAAGATAATGACAGTAGAAAAGCATAGTGACAACAGGGCAAGTGGCAAATGTAAGGCAAGATGCTGACAGCAGGGCAAAATGGCGACAGTAGGATGAGATGGAAACAGTAGCACAAGATGGTGATAGCATTGCAAGAAACAAGGCAGTTTTGGGGTAAGTTGAAGATAAAAGAACTAGTCACAGCAGGGCAAGATGGTGGCAAAAGAGCAAGATGTGATAGCAGGGCAAGTGTAACGTAAGGTATCTCAAAACCCAGAACAAACCCCAAAGTCCCGGTCACAGCTCATTCTTCTGCCTATAACAGACACCTTTTGCTTTGGGAAATGCCCTCCTCCGCTACTCAGAAGCTGCCAGGTCTTAAAGTGAGAGGACCAAGGGAACCAAACCTGTAGATCCCCAACCAGTAGCTCGTGAGCAACATGTTGCTCACCAACCCTTTATATGTTGCTCCCAGTGGCCTCAAAGCAGGTGCTTATTTTTTAATTCCAGGCAAGTTTTGGTTGTATAAAAATCAGGTGTACTGTCAAATAGAGACTCCTGTAGGCTGCCACTGCCAGTCCACATAGGGGCCACCAAATAGCCAATTGCAGCCCTTATTTGGCACCTCAGGATATTTTTGCATGCCTGTGTTGCTCCCCAACTCTTTTTATTTTTGAATGTGGCTCACAGGTAAAAAAGGTTGGGGACCCCTGCTGTACAAGAAGGACGGGAACAAGGAACATAGTCGAGGGTCAGGCTGGGTCGATACCAATCGGGTAGTGCAGTACAAAATCAAAAATCAGAGATGTAGTCGGGTTACAGGCTGGGGTCAGAACCAACAGTGGCACAGTACAAAGTCAGGATCCGAAGAACGGCCAGTAAACAGGCAAAGGTTGGTAAGGGCAGCAAAGTAGCAGATGTCAGGGACAGGCTAAGGTCAAGGAACATAGATCAGAACAACAAGAGCACACAGGAACTATTAGGAAATAGACCTATGTTGGGCAAGTAACAATTGAGGACATGGCCCCTTTAAATATGGCAAGATATGACACAATGGCAACAGTAGGGCAAGAAAGGGGCAGTAGCAGTAAGTGTTTCCTAACTTGCCACCCATATGGCACCTACTGGCAGCCAAAGGTTGTCAGGGCAGGGGCCACTGAGAATTGTACTTCACCAGCAGATAAAGCCATATATTGCATAGTCCTACTTAATATTGTTAGTATTGTGGCCCCAAAAGGTCTGTTTTGCCCACCTTTCATAAGAGCTCACACCTGGGTCTTGACAGAGAACACTTAGGACCTGTGACCATACACATCCTAGTAATGTGAAACCCTGTTGTACCTGGAAGAATGTTTGCCTAGATTAGTCACTCTCCTATCATTAAACTTTCTTAGGTATGAGAATCAATGGCTGATTGTAACACAAGAGCTACTGGGAAAAGTGATTCATCGTCCGTACCCTTATACTAAATAAACACATATCCCAATTTATACTTCATTCTGGTGTGTGTTTCCATTGTGCAACACTATAGTTTTATAGCAATGGACATATCACTAGACCATCAAGAGGGACGTGAGCAAAAATTCATTCCTTCTATGACGACAGCAGGTCTGAATACAGGGAAATTACAGGTAAACTCCAGTTGTCTTACTTATCAATGAGCCCTTTGTGATATTTACACAATATCTCAAATAGATACAATATTCAACTGCATTTATAACATTTATTTTCCATCCCCCAGTGATCTACTCCATCAGTGCTGCCCAACTTCTATGGTACCGAGGGCCGGAATTTTTCTGTCCTAAGTGGTGGAGGGTCGATGTGGACCACTCCCCTTTTAAAACACTGTCCACTTTAATGGTTGTAACACACCAAAAAAAAACAAATGGTTGGTGCTCACTGCGGGGATATCATTCATCACTCATGTGAAAAATGTAAGTCATACCCTTAAATATACCATAAACATAGCCTTAAATCCATATACCGCCTCCTCTCCTGTAGATAACACCCCCCCCACAGCACATGGTTAAACACCTTAGGGGCCCCTAACACCAATTTCCAGACATTAACAAACACCCAGAACACCAAGCTTATGCCCCACAGTGTACAGAGTAGGGCAGGCAGAGTATGGCACACAGGGAGCATAGGGAAGGCAAAGTATGGCACACACATGGATCATAGGGAAGGCAGAATATGGCACACAGGGAGCATTGGGAAGGCAGAGTACAGCACACACACAGGGAGCATAGGGTGGGCAGAGTATGGCACACACAGGGAGCATAGGGAAGGCAGAATACAGCAGACTCAGGGAGCATAGGGTGGGCAGAGTATGGCACACACAGGGAGCACAGGGCAGGCAGAGTATGGCACATACAGGGAACACAGGGAAGGCAGAGTATGACACACACAGGGAGCATAGGGAAGGCAGAGTATGGCACACACAGGGTGCATAGGGAAGGTAGAATAGAGCAGGAGACAGGGAAACCTATAAGGACTCTAAGATGGGCAGTGGGCTGCATAGGCCGCCAGTTGGACTACATGATAAACCTATCCAGGCGGGTTCCAATCCATCATGATACAGTGGGTGCAATTCTGCTGTATTTATTGATGCAACCCACCATGGGAACCTTGAAGCTGTGTAACGTTTCACATGGGGATCAGTCATTGGGAATGAAAATTATTCTTAATAGGCAGAAAACATGACTTGGTCAGGCAGGGTCAAATAGCTTCTAAACACACAGAAATCTCACCCACAAACTAAAAATAGACCTATACATTGGGCAACGTGCAACTGGCGCCAAAACGCAATGACATCATCTGCACCGCTGCTTCAAACCCAGAATCGAGCGGCACAGCTATCCCTTCAGAACGAGCATAGTCGCAAACAAAGAAGGACGCGGCAGGTCGTCCCCATCGCACCCCCACTAGACCACCAGGGTGAGTTCTTGGTCTGGTGGTGGTAGCAGCCTCCAGGGTTTTCCTGCAGCAACAGATACAGCAACACTCAATTTGGATGAATGGCAAGAAGGACTGAGTGGTGACAATTTTAATGAAAGTGTGGAAATAAGCACTCAAGCCTTGTGAAACAACTAAGAAAAAATGATTGCACAACCAAAAGTGATAACTAGTTTCAAGAAAGGAAATATTTAAAATACATACCAAACAACACATTTACTCATCCATATCCTGTTTTCACTTTATCCAATTCCTTTTTCTCAGTCCTTTATAGCAGAATACACTGAATCAATGCTAAAGATTTCCAAGTACATTGCTGTGGCTGGTAGTTCCTCTCTGACTAACGGGAACTTGTCCTTACACTTCCTCCTTCCCTGGTGAGCAATCCAATCTCATCTGGGACTTAAGGTGGCCATATGCGAAACAATTATGATCGTTTGTTTCAATACTTACATGTAGAGCTGAATGGCCAGATATACAGATAGAAACAATAGAATTCTACCTGTATCTGACCATTCAGCACTAACAATGGCCGATGTTCGGGTGCTTTCAAAGGCACCTGATCAAAATTTTTCAGCCAGTTCAATCAACGAGCCGACTGATTTCCAAGTCTTCTGCAGATATCGGTCCTATCGTCTCCCACCATAAACGCACTGAATATCATATGAAAATTTGTTTTGTACGATATTATCGGTGCGTCTATGGCCACCTTAACTCTATGCCTTTTGTCTTGGGCTTCTAATACCTTCTGGACTTTCTTAGATATTATCTTCTATAATTGCTATGACCTTTAAGAATTTTGCCTGGCTTGTCTATTCTAATATCATTAGACCTGTGAAAAGCTAACTGCTCATTGGTTGCTATGATATACCCGATCATGACATATGGCACAACAGGAAGCAAACTGCAAAAAAATGGAAGCAGTTTGCTATGTTTTTCAACTTTCCTCCCTGCAGGTAGAAGAATTTCCAAAGGCCTCTGCACACTATTTCAGCGCACAGATCTCTGCACACACCCCATGAATACAGCACTGCCTTTGTTTGGCTGATTTGTATGTGTGAGGAGCAGAAGAGGGGTGGCCAATAGGTTCTTCTGGTCCACCCCAACCAGTACCCTAGCTTGTGTGTCATTTAGATTTGAGTGGCAGGGGAGACAAACTGCAACAGAGACATGTAATCGCCATCTGATAAAACTGTATTTAGGCCCAGTGCTACACTAGAAGGCATTGGACCTCAACTCCCATTCTTCTACCATGACTGGCGCATGTTTAGGTTGCTCGTCTGTCCTGTGCATGAACCGATAGCAGGAAAATAACGTACCTGGAGGGGTCACCTGGGGAGTCAATGAATTAGATTTTCTTATATGATAAAATGTTAAAATTATGGGATCTGGGATTACAATTGGTAGGTTGTTTATAAACCAATTTAACTGGCTCGCTGTAACGATCAAGTTATCAGGAACCTTTTTCAGCGATCGTACCTTCGGACACACATGTGAACCCTGTGGGTTCCGGTGTTCACCGACGCCCTTTTGGGGCCCTGGGCTTTCTGCTGCGGATGCCAACAAGGAAGTGTGTAGCAAGTCCGTGAGCGAGGTACCGATAGGGATTAGAGAAGACGGAGTCAAAGTCAGTCAAAGAGTTCAAGGCAGGCGGGAGAAATCATTGTCAAGGGTCGGGCAGAAGTCAAAACCAGAAATTTGAATCACAAACAAATGCTTCGGCAGGAACAGTAAAACTGGAACCAGCTTGGGCACTCACAAAATTGAGGACTTAAGATTTAAATTCGGCGCCTCTTCATGACATCACGTGAACATAAAAGACTCAATTGTCAAACTGACCAGGAACCCAGAAGTGCGCACAGACATTCTTGGAGAGACGTGCCGGAGGTAAGAGACCACAACAATCTCCTGGCGTGTCTTACACTCGCATTGACCCTAAATCTTGATAATTCTGCCCCTTATCTTAAAGCTGGGCATCTAGGAGTATCTAGAACAGTATAAAGCCATTCTACCTAAGAAGAAGGGTGGCCCATGGGGTCTTCTCGTCCACCTCTAACCATTCTTTAGGCTCGGAACCCCCTGCTGCTGCTCCAGTTCTCCATTCCATTTTATATATTGACTTTCCTATATTCTCTGCAAAACAGAGATCAAGCAATGGCTGAGCTACAAGCTATGCCTCAAGCATTCCAGCAGATAAGAAATAAAAAATAGTTTTCATCTGAGCAGTTAATTGCCAAAGGGCAGTTAATTTCCAAATTGTCTCTGTTTGTTTCTATTTTTGTCTCTTTTATGATGTGTTTCAAATATTTTTCTGATGCGTAATGGTGGAAGAATGAATGAAGGTGCCTCCGGTAAACTCCAGTGGTAATCAGTCATTGTGGGTATGAAAACAATTGACTTGTGATACTAAATATCTAGGCTGAGAGTTTCAACATAAATATTGTTTCCTGGAAGTCATATGATAAAACCCCATTTGTGGGTGTCCATTTCTATTATAAAGACAAAACCTTATTCTCGTGGAGGGAGCAGAGGAGATTGGGAGAAGGTAGAGATACAGTACAAGTAGCAGTGTCTGTGTCTAACACAGAGTTAAGGGGACCTGAAGGCCAGTTAGAGTGGTGAGGTACAGTATCTGTAACCTTGTTATGAGCTAAGGGGATCCAGTCTAGAGTTAGGGTTAAGTTTAGGGTGAGTGTTTATTTGTGCCCTGGGTACCCCTGGAACTATAGCAGGGTGACTGTTACCCCAATGTTTCTATATATCTGTAACCTTGTTATGAGCTAAGGGGGCCCAGCCTGAAGGTCGGTTAGGGTAAGATTTTTGGTGAGTGTTTATTTGTGCCCTGGGTACCCCTGGAACTATAGCAGGGTGACTGTTACCCCAATGTTTCTATATATCTGTAACCTTGTTATGAGCTAAGGGGGTCCAGCCTGAAGGTCAGTTAGGGGGAGATTTGGGGTGAGTGATTATTTGTGCCCTGGGTACCCCTGGAACTATAGCAGGGTGACTGTTACCCCAATGTTTCTATACATCTGTAACCTTGTTATGAGGACCAGCCTGAGGGCCATTTAGGGGGAGATTAAGGGTGAGTGCTTATTTGTGCCCTGGGTACCCCTGCAAATATAGCAGAGAGACTGTTACCCAAATGTTTTCATATACCTGTAAAAAACTACTTTGGGGGCACCTGAATATTGTATTTTCCTAAAATATAATATACTTTTTTTCTTTTGACTTACTACATTGGAAAGTATATTGTAGGTTTGGTTGCCATCTTTTTAAAAGTTGAATACTGGTGGATGTGGGCCAGTCAAGGACAGGGTGATGTGAAGGGGTGGATTATGGTGTTGGATTTAAGACAGAACAGAGAAGGTATGTTTATACAGAAATTGGGGCTGATCAGGGGTGAGACAAGAGGTCATTTCAAATTTACCAGCCATTACATTTCTAGTAAATTTGTAAATGGCCCCAGACACCACCAGACCACTGATATGCAAAAACCCTACTTAATACTTATTTATATTCCATAGAACACTGCCTAGTGAAAGATTTTGGCTTTTGGAATTATACAGTGAACTAAAGTTAAGGCTCTCAGAATACTGACAAGACATGTGGGCAGATTCCTCAAAAGAAGAACTGCTTTTCAGTACATTTAATTGTGCAATCCCCTTAGTAGGAAAGAGGAAACCAGCAGGACGTGTGAATACAAATATTATTCTCAGCGTGCCTGTCTGTCAATATACCATGAGCCAATCATATTGCCTAATTCCAGGCACGCCATAATCACAAGGTTTTACAGTATTATGGTCTGGTGTGGAATTTCCATGATAAAAGGATGATCTCTTACCTTCTGATCATTATCATCATCATTAGTCATCGCGCTGATTTTTGATAAAACAAGATTAAAAGCCAATGGTGAATAAAACTCTAACTCTGCTGTAATTGAGGTTTTTTTTACTGTACAAAAGAATAACTCAAACCTTGATGGTAGATGTTTAATAAATCACCTTCGCAAATAATGTCACAGCATAATGTGAAATGGGAATGTTCCAAAGCACTGTAATAGGTTTGTTAGACTGATAAAGAATGGAATATCTCAAAAACATCAACAAGAAAATGGTAAACACTTTGTAAAATTGGTTTATTAAACATCCAACAGAGTTTGGCAGATTTTTTTTATTACCACCGCAATTCACCTTAAAGTGATTACTGCTTTTTAAATGATGATTCTTAATGACTCCCCCACAATATTTAAACATTGGGGTGTCACCCTGCTATAGTTCCAGGGGTACCCAGGGCACAAATAATCACTCACCCCAAATCTCCCCTAACTGGCCTTCAGGCTGGGCCCCCTTAGCTCATAACAAGGTTACAGATATATAGAAACATTGGGGTGTCACCCTGCTATAGTTCCAGGGGTACCCAGGGCACAAATAAGCACTCACCCCAAATCTCCCCTAACTGGCCTTCAGGCTGGGCCCCCTTTGCTCATAAAATGGTTACAGATATATAGAAACATTGGGGTGTCACCCTGCTATAGTTCCAGGGGTACCCAGGGCACAAATAATCACTCACCCCAAACCTCCCCCTAACTGGCATTTAGGCTGGGCCCCCTTTGCTCATAAAATGGTTACAGATATATAGAAACATTCTCAATCTTGGTAGGTTGGCAGGGCCGAATTTGGGGGGGCCCCTAGGCCGCGCATTCCTAGCGTCCGTCCGTGGCCCGGCTACGCGGCCCTATCGCACCGCCCCCAGTGCTCCTCAGCAGGCGGCCGGACGGCATGCTGCCCCTAATGATTTTCCACCCTAGGCCCGGGCCTTTATGGCCTTGCCACAAATCTGTGCCTGATTGTTGGGTTCTGATAAACATTTAAAGGCCTATTTACTAAAACTCAACTTTTTTTCACTCTCTTATAAACAAATGTGACCAAACTCCCAAACCCGACCCCCCTTAATTTACAAATAATTATTCTCGAAAAAAATCTGTGCGACAAAAAGTTGCAACAAAATCAAGCATTAAGTGGGATCATGAGACTTTTTCCAACTCTTGCTCCAAAAACTCAACTTTTTCGACTTGTTGCCCTAAAAAACGTAGGAAATCGAATGAAAACCAGCACAAACAGCCCAAAAATATTGAGAGCCCTGTTAAAGGGACCATCTTCTATTGACTTCTACATTATATCAACAGGTTTTATCTGGAATATTCTCGGATTCTAATAATAATTAATAATTTGATGTTTTTTTCCCTCTAAAAATGGAGTTATTACACTAGAATTCTGGGTAGAAACAAGGGATGTTGGCCCCTTTTTTTGTGTTTTGCCCATAGTGCAACCTTAGTGACAATCTCTACTGAGTGCTAGCACCATTAAAGCCAGGGATCTATCTCTAAGGACAGTGCACACATTGCTCTAGTTTCATTCAGTTAATGAGGTGCTACCATTTGATACCTGTGGACTGAACTAGCAACATACAACATACAAGTAGCCATACACGTGTTTGTCTTTTAATTAAACCTATTTGCACTGTAAATTTTTAGATTCTTCTGTGCAGACATAGAAGCATGCCAGCACTATTGAGCCTACATTTCAGGCTGCCTTTCAAACGTGGGGAACTTTCTGCACAAAGGGGAGCACCATTATCAATCTGTTAAACTTTTTTTATTTTTAAATATTTTTTATTTTTTTGTACTTTTTTTTATGTTTTTGGTTTCTAAAACTGGGTCAACTGCGTCCCCTATGCCTTTATTCAGACCACACATTATCAGTGAAGCATACGAAACTGATCTCCTAACCACAAGATAGGGTGTTTGATGTTTGCTTGGTGAAAATATATTGCAGACGGCTCACAGCGAAAAACAAAACCTCCACAAGTTTGAAACGGATCAAAATGAAACTTTGGAATGATTTCAGCTCCCCTTATAAGAAAAGGAAGCAAGTTTTCACCCTTAGATGAGCAAAGGTGATGATTAATACAAGGCAAGTGTGAAAGGCGTGTTTAGTTCAGCTATGGGATTGGTTCCCGCCTTGAGTTCCCATTAACAGCCCCCTGGAATTGCACCCAGTTATTAGCAAGAACTAAATACTAACACAATTCATTAGGGATGTGCTGACATATTTATGATTCATCAAGATCTTGCAAAAACTGGATCCTGGATTGGGTGCATCCCTAATGCTTGCAAGTAATAAAGGCATGAACCATGGGTTCCAAAAGTACCAAGTCAATAGGCATATCAATGCTCATTTCATCACACTATTCAAATATACAAGTGTGGAATGGCACAGATATAAATGTACAAGGAGATACACACAACAATGGTATTCATTTTTGGACAGCTATAATTGGTGCTGTGTTTGTTAACGAGTCCTACCATATAATGGATTTGGACATTGCACCCAATGTCCGTTTCCTAAAATGGTTGCAACCTGAAGGGCCAGGAGAGCAGCTGGCAAACTCTTGTCTCCCATTCATTCTCTTGTTCATATTAGGGATGCACCGAATCCACTTTTTTGGATTCGGCCGAACCCCCGAATCCTTTGTGAAAGATTCGGCCGAATACCGAACCGAATCCGAACCCTAATTAGCATATGCAAATTAGGGGTGGGAAGGGGAAAACCCTTTTTTACTTCCTTGTTTTCTGACAAAAAGGCATGCAATTTCCCTCCCGCCCCTAATTTGCATATGCAAATTAGGATTCGGATTCGGTTCGGCTGGGCAGAAGGATTCGGCCGAATCCGAATCCTGCTGAAAAAGGCCAAATCCTGGCCGAATCCCGAACCGAATCCTGGATTCGGTGCATCCCTAGTTCATATGTTCACCTTATCTAATATATAATATAATCCCAGCAGCAGTATAGGTCAGTTAGGGACAGCCAATCAGAGCTGCACCCTATTTAACCCCAGCTCCTACCTTAATTCCTTGCGTATTGGCCTAAAAGCTTAAGTATTGTGGCTTGCCTCTAGCTCTAGGTCTTCCTTGCTCTTGCCCTCCCTTGCCTTTGTCCTGTTCCTACTTGTTCTGTCCCACTCTTATCTAATTGTTCCTGATTTGTCTATAACCAGCCCTTGCCTTAATGACTCACATTCTCCTCCAGAATCCCTGACACTTAAACTTGTTATACTGCTGCCAATCCCTAGTTCTGGTACTGAGTAAAGGTGAAGGAGGTAAAGGAAGAAAGGAGCAGGTGGACACAATGAAGGTGATGTAACATATGGAGACAAGTTAGGCACTAGGGCAGGTGGAGTGGTGGGCACTGTGAGTGTAGAAGGAGATAGCTAAGGTGGTCAGATATGGGTAAATGAGAAGGTAGGCCCAGTGGAGAGACAGGAGGTGGGCACAGTAGGAAGAATAAGATGAGCACAGTGTAGGAATAGTAAGGTGCACACAAAGGGAAGGTGGGCATAAAGTGGTAAGTAAAAGGTGGTCAGAGTAGAGGGATGGGGAGGCTGAAATAGTGTAAGGTGTCCTCGGCGCGGCGAAGATGGCGGCGCCCAGAAGAGGCCATGCGGCCGTCAGACGCCAGCGTAGCGCGCGTATTTACACAGCAAATTAACGCTGGCGCATCCTTAGAAGCTGGCGCATATTCTGGGGCATATTCTGACGCACATCCTGTGACGTCATCTAGCGCGTTTTGGCGCGAAAATCCACCTATTTAAAGTCGCCAGAAAGTTCTCTCAGTGCCCGAGTATAGGTTCTTCTATCCTGAGATCCTGGGTGTTTACTATTATTGATTCCTTGATCTTTGACCTTGCCTGAAACCTCGACTTTGATATCTTGCTGCCTGGACCGACCTCTGCCTGGAATATCGACCACGTTATCTTGCTGCCTGGACCGACCTTTGCCTGAACTGATGATTCTTCTGCCTAAACCCTTTTGTACCACGAACTGTGTTTGCCTAGTTTCTTCCTCCTTGGTCCGCACTCCAAACTGCGCCTTCGGGCCCTGACAAATAGCAGAGAAGAGGAGGGGGTATAAAAAAAAAAGGACACAAGCTAGGTATAGTGGAGGGAGAGGAAGGCAGGATATGTAGATGGCAGATACAGTATAGGAAATAGACATAGATGAAGGAGGAGAAGAATAAGATATGGAAAATAATGGGTAGGAGGAGGTTATTCAATTGTCAGAGGGAGAATGATTGGAAGTAAGAATGATGGGAAGGGGTAATGAGGATGAGAAGATATGGGCCAACTAGTTAATTATGGTAAAAATGTTATCACTTTTCAAGACTCCTTATCAGGAATGGATAGCAAACACATAAACAGCCATAAACTCCTGCCCAAACCTGCCTGTGTGACATGACTTCCCTCCATGCCGCCAGGATGTGCTGAAGGTGTATGGCTCCCCTGACTAAGGCACAGCTCAAATAATGACCTGCAATGCTAATACTCCTTTTCTGCTGAGAAATGAATTAATCACTCTCTGACCATGGGAACAAATGGTGTATGACAAGATGATATGACATGAAAACCAGAATCTCTTGTAAGGGCAGATCTCTTGGTCCTCAATTTCCAGGGGAAAGTGCAAAAAAAATCACCACTTTTCACCACGTTTTTTCCAGAATGGTGAGCCAATCAGAGCATTAGAGTAATGCCATCTAAACAGCAGCAAATAATGGCACCTCTACAGTAAATACAACTCAGTAATACAAGAGCTTTTTAATTATAACCCAATGTCACTTCGGGTGGTTAAACAAGATTGGCCAAACAAAATCTCCCACCCCATCTTCCCAGCAGCTGCAATTATTTTTATGAGCTCACCTTATTTACCCTTTATTCTCTTCCCAGAAAAAAAAGTGACAAGCAGAACTTCCTGCTTCTTCAGAATCCTACAAACATGCATTAGAATATCAGTTTCAGGTGTGACCTGGTGTCCTTATGTGCCCTCACTGCGCTCACCACAGAAGTATCTAAATAGGTACATAATGGCTGAACATTGGTTGGCACAGACTATCCAATACAGTGTCGGACTGGTTCACAGGGACACCAGGAAAACTCGCGGGGGGCCCAGGTGTCAGTGGGCCCTCCTGCTTCAAAACATTTGGCCTATTTCATTACCTATTTCTATGAGAACAAAGACTAAATAGATTGAAAAAGAGATTATAGTATGTAAAGAAAAGAGACTAGCAGAATAGAGGTTGCGCGAGGAGTGGAATTATGACAGTGGGCCCCTAATTTAAGGTCTTTTGGCCCCTAGTCTAAGATTTTTGGGTGGGCCCCTGGTGTCCCAGTCCGACACTGCCAAAACACGTGTATTAAAGTTAAGATTGCCCTATGTCTTTATTGCCTGCATAGTGGTAACAATCCCTGTTCGATAGATAAGGTGGGACCCTTTCCTATATATTAGGTACCTATCTAGTGCTACCAATTTTTAATTCTGTAGGGGAAATGAGAGCAGAGCAGGCAGTAACCCTTCCAACACTTTCCTCTTGTCTCTGTCCTAATATATTAGGCACCTATCTAGTGCTACCAATCCCTATTTCTGTAGGGAAATGAGAGCAGAACAGACAGTAACCCTTCCAACACTTTCCTCTTGTCTCTATTCTTATATATTAGGCACCTATCTAGTGCTACCAATCCCTATTTCTGTAGGGAAATGAGAGCAGAGGAGACAGTAACCCTTCCAACACTTTCCTCTTGTCTCTATTCTTATATATTAGGCACCTATCTAGTGCTACCAATCCCTATTTCTGTAGGGAAATGAGAGCAGAACAGACAGTAACCCTTCCAACACTTTCCTCTTGTCTCTATCCTTATATATTAGGCACCTATCTAGTGCTACCAATCCCTATTTCTGTAGGGAAATGAGAGCAGAGCAGACAGTAACCCTTCCAACACTTTCCTCTTGTCTCTGTCCTTATATATTAGGCACCTATCTAGTGCTACCAATCCCTATTTCTGAGGGAAATGAGAGCAGAGCAGGCAGTAACCATCATATATGGAATGGTTTGAGAGCTCTGTAAAATAAAGCACACAATCTACTTGTCATTAGACATATTTTTTTAAATTTGCTTTTGTGAATCACTCAAGGGTTTATGATACTATCAGCCTTCTCCCTGCCATCTATATAAATACACCCACTTGCTTCCTGTGTAAACCGTTTAGGTTCAAACTTTAATTCCTATTAGAATATCAGCGATTATGACCTCTGTTCTTACTACAATGTTAGCTACAGTATAATGCATTTAGTTACATAGTAGATGACTTTGAAATAAAAACACATACATCAGTCAAATTCAACATTTTCTTCATGTAAAACCTGCCTTGAATTCTAGTTTATCCTGAGAAAGACAAAAGAACTGTTCCTTTAGGGCAGAGACAGACGAGAAGATTCGGGGAGATTAGTCGCCCGGCAACAAATCGCCCCAAAAAGCCTTCCCGCTGGCTAGAATCTAAATCGCAGTCGGAACGACACTCAGATTGCTTCGTTTTCCGAAGGCGCCCGAAGTTGCCTTCCGGCAGGAAGCCTTTGGGGAGTTTAGTCGCCTGAAGAAGAGGCAATTTGTCGATGGGCGACTAAATCCCCCCGAATGTTTGCGTGTGCTCTTACCCTTAGGTGTAAAAGTTGTTGCTACTGAAAGCAGTGTCTGTTAATCCGTTTCTATTCGCTGGTTCTGACTCTTGAAAGAATGAAGCTGGAGCCAGTTCTCCTCCAGGTCTGGACACTATAGTTAACATACATCTCACCTATGCCGTAGCGGTGCAAATGGCAGACATGGGCATCAGAGAAGCAATGTGATGTTCAGGTATGGGACTTGTTATCCAGAATGCTTGGGACCTGGGGTTTTCTTGATAACAGATCTTTCCATAGTTTGGATCTTCATACCTTAAAGGAATGGTTCACCTTCAAGTTAACTTTTAGTAGAATGGCCAATTCTAGCCGACCTTTCTATTGGTCTTCATTGTTATTTTTTTTATAGTTTTTGAATGAATTGCCTTCTTCTTCTGACTCTATCCACAGCTTTCAAATGGGGGTCACTGACCCCATTCAAATAACAAATGCTCTGAAAGGCTACAAATATTTTATATTATTACTGCTACTTTGTATTACTCATCTTTCTGGTAAGGCCCTATCCTATTCATATCCCAGTCTCTCTTAATAAAAATGCATGGTTGCTAGGATTTAGCTGAAATTGCAAACTGGAGAGCTGCTGAATAAAAAGCCAAATCATTCGAAAGCCACAGATAATAAAAAAATGAAGTAACGCTGTGAAAGTTACTATGGCGGAGCTCACCCTGGCGTGCAGCGTTCCTCTCTTGGTCGCTGCTATCACGAGATTTCGGGTTCCCCTCCCGTTCACTCCAATCTTGCACTGATAATGCTCGCTTTCAGCGCTGACCGCTCCAAAGAGAAAACGCTGGCTTTAATATCAATTCAGCTTTATTGTGTTGCACAGTGCAGAATCAAAACCAGCAGCATATTATTGTGAAGATTCAGTCGAAATCCGAACCGAACCCTAATTTGCATATGCAAATTAGGGGTGGGAAGGGGAAAATATTTTTTACTTCCTTGTTTTCTGACAAAAAGTCACGCAATTTTCCACCCCACCCCTAATTTTCATATGCAAATTAGGATTCGGTTTCGGTTCGGCCTGGCAGAAGGATTCGGCGAATCCCTATATTAAAGCCAGCGTTTCTCTTTGGAGCGGTCAGCGCTGAAAGCGAGCAATAAAAAAATAAAAACCAATTGCAAATTGTCTCAGACTATCATTGTCTACATCATATTAAAAGCCAATTTAAAGGCAAAGAATCCAATCCAAGTTTGGATCAAGTACAAGCTACTGTTTTATTATTACAGACAAAAATGTGAATTACTTTGAAAAATGTGGATTATTTCGGTAAAATGGAGTCTATGGGAGACGGCCTTTCCGTAATTCAGAGCTCTTTGGATAATGGGTTTCTGGATAACGGATTCCATACTTGTACTATACTTTCTAAGGGAAACAATATTGCACTAGCCTCATATATATATATATATATATATATATATATATATATATATATATATATATATATATATATATATAATATAAATCTATATATATATATAATATAAATATATATATAGATATATATATATATATATATATATATATATAGATATATATATATATATATATGAAGTGAAAATGATGGCACTCAATGGATTTAAACAACAGACAAAAAGTATCAAAAAGGTTTATTAGTCTGACATTTCGGTCCCACACAGGAACCTTTATCAAGGAAAATATATCAATATATGGAGAATGGATATTTTGACAGGAGGCTGTACCTATGCAATATAATAAGATATAGGATACTCTATCCCTGTTACAGGACATGGGGCTTATTAATGACAGATTTGAATAGGTGTTAAATTGATCCGATATAAAGGTGAAGGTTCTATGGCAGAGTCCATTCTCCTGACTTGGGTTCATGAGTAACTGGCACATGGGCACAGAACACACACACAGATGAGACCTTCAAACCTGAATAATTGTTGTTTTTGGCAGCCGCTTCTATAAATCTGACCAAGTCATGAGCTCTAAATGTTAACGTTTATTTGGTCTTTGCCCTCCTGTTCCTCTAAAAAATGTTACATTAAATAGTAACCAGGTTCCACAAGCCTCTTTTTTCCAGTTAAAGGACCAGTAACATCAATTTTTTACACAGCAGCTTGTTTATATAAACTATAGTAGTACTTATCTGTTATCTACTGTGTATCCTGTGCTTGAATGGCTGCCCCCATGGCTACACAGCAGCTTGTTTATATAAACTATAGTAGTACTTATCTGTTATCTACTGTGTATCCTGTGCTTGAATGGTTGCCCCCATGTCTACACAGCAGCTTGTTTATATAAACTATATATATTATCTGTTATCTACTGTGTATCCTGTGCTTGAATTTCTGTCCCCATGACTACACAGCAGCTTGTTTATATAAACTATAGTAGTACTTATCTGTTATCTACTGTATATCCTGTGCTTGAATGGCTGCCCCCATGGCTACACAACAGCTTGTTTATATAAACTATAGTAGTACTTATCTGTTATCTACTGTGTATCATGTGATTGAATGGCTGCCCCCATGGCTACACAGCAGCTTGTTTATATAAACTATAGTAGTACTTATCTGTTATCTCCTGTGTATTCTGTACTTGAATGGCTGCCCCCATGGCTACACAGCAGCTTGTTTATATAAACTATAGTAGTACTTATCTGTTATCTACTGTGTATCCTGTGCTTGAATGGCTGCCCCCATGGCTACACAGCAGCTTGTTTATATAAACTATAGTAGTACTTATCTGTTATCTACTGTGTATCCTGTGCTTGAATGGCTGCCCCCATGGCTACACAGCAGCTAGTTTACAATTTATTATATATTAATTACTTTAAAACACTTTCATTTGCTGGCATTACTGTTACATTAACTGCCCACTGATATAATGAACAAACAAAAAGCTGGTTAGATAGACATTACAGTACAGGTGTGGGACCTGTTATCCAGAATGCTCAGGACCGGGGGTTTTCCGGATAATGGATCTTTCTGTAATTTGGATCTTCATAAACCCAATAGATTGGTTTTGCTTCTAATAAGCATTAAATATACCTTAGTTGGGATCAAATACAAGGTTCTGTTTTATTATTACAGAGAAAAAGGAAATAATTTTGAAAATGTTGGATTATTTGGATTAAATGGAGTCTATGGGAGACGGAGCTTTCTAGATAAAGGGTTTCCGGAAACCGGATTCCCATACCTGTACTAAAAAAGCTATATCAGTCTCAGTCGGGATCTCCATGTGACGTAGGAACGTAGTCAACGTTCTGTTGAACACACTGTTCTCTGCCTGTCATTGGCTGTCAGGAGTGCTGAGCGTTTTCATTTGCCAGAGAAAACGAATTATTGTTATTAATACCATTAAGGGTTAGCTCCCTTCTTGTATTGGGTTGGTCGGATTCCCGGTTGGGTTATTATCTAGTGTACTATATATAGTGAATAAAGTACCCCCTCTTGTAAATTATAGGGATATTATAGGTTACCAAGGAGTTTCATGACCATCTAAAAACACAAGGCCGAAGTCAACAGGGGGTACTTTATTATAATACACAAGTTTCAGTAAGTCATGTGACAGAAATGACATCACTACTCACCGTTTATAACTGATGACATCACTACTCACCGTTTATAAGGATAAAATTTACAAGATATTCAAGGCCTTCGGCCTCGTGTTTGTATATGGTCATGAAACTCCTCGGTAACTTATAATATCCTTATATTTTACAAGAGGGGGTACTTTATTCACTATATTATATTGTCAGTAAAGCAAGAGAATACTGCTGTATTTGCAACAAAGGAAGTGTAGTCACGAGTATTCATTTGCGTATTCTGCTTGGCATGGCAACTCTCTATTGGTGGCTCTCATTGGTTCAACTACCAAACATTGAGGGGAAATTTAAAAGCAAGAAAAAAAATGAAAGTAAATATGCAGCACTTTAAAAGAAGTCGTTTTTTTAAGAGAAAAGAGGTCTTATAAGCCCCTAGGTTGGTGCAGGACTGCCCAGGGGTCAGTTTTCTGCACTGGAACAGATCGACATTAGTGATGGGTGAATCTGTCCCATTTCCCCGAAAAATTCGCAAAACCCCTGAAAAATTGATAAACCGCATTGAAGTCAAAGGGCATCAAAATAATTTTGACGCACAACAATTTGGACGCGATTGACAATTTTTATTCGCGCTACTCTTTTGTCCAAATGCATTAAAGTCCATGAGCGTCCGAATAAATCGAACACACAACAAATTTTATGCGTGTAAAAATGTTGACTAGTGGCAATTTTTTATTTTGTCACAGCTAATTTTTCCACCGTGAATTTCCGCAGGAGTTTCGCGAAAACATTTGAGGGCGGTGAAGTGCGGAAATTCTATGCAAATCCATTCCTGGTGAATAAATTCGCCCATTACTAATCGCCATCCCGTAGCCGAGTGATGTACCTGACATCTAGGCAGGGCCACCATTAGAAATCGCAGGGGCCCCATTCAAAAAAAATTTCTGGGCCCCACCCACACTAGCCCCCAAGCCCCACACCACAGTAAAAAGGCCACACAGACATCAGCGCTTAAACAGGTAAACCCCTCCCACACGCAAGTTATAAAAAGCTATTGATGGTCAGAACCCCCTTATAAGTTAATAAAAAAAACATTGGTGCCAGGGCCCCCCATAAAAGTTTTTAAGAAAACATTGGTGGACATGCCCCCCCCCTTACAAGTTAAAAAGAAACATTGGGGCCCCAGAGAATATTTTATTAAAAAAAACATTGGTGGCAGGGTCCTATAGTGTATTAAAATAATACATTGGTGGCCAGGAGTTTAATAAAATAAAAAATCACATTGGTGTTCAGTAAAACTGAACTCGTGGCTACAAAAAGCAAAACTATCATTGAAAAACGATCAACATGACCTACAGGTGACTTTTAGTTTAGATTAATATTTTGAAAATAAATTTTTTAGTGTCAGTATCTCTTTAAAATAATTTAAAGGGATTAAGATAATTTAAGATAATTATTGGAGGTAAAACAAGTAAAGGTGGCCATACACAGGCCGATAAAAGCTGCTGACAGACCGTGTCGGCAGTTTATTGGCCCGTGTATGGGGCCCCCCCGACGGGCTTCACCGATCGAGATCTGGCCGAAAGTCGGCCAGATCTTGATCGGATGGGACGAAAAATCCTGTTGGATCGCGGCCACATCTATGCGTTGATGCGGTCCTGTGATCCGACCGCCCATTACTATTGGATCTCTCCCCTCAAGGTGGGCATATCGGGGAGAGATCCACTCGTTTGGCGACATCGGATCTCTCCGTGTATGGCCACTATAAATTCTGAAATAGCATCCAATTTCCACAACATAATCACAAACGTAAATTTGGAATACAGAGGTATACAATATACAAATCCAAAGATAGATCTGAAAAGTTTTGATGGAAAATCAGCCAAGAAAAATTCTTCGCACTAATTTACTTTTTTGTTTCCCAGACAACAAGAATAACCATTTTCTTTTGTCGCACCAACGTCACCGCCTGCGTTCTACTCTCCCGTTTCTTTAAGTGGAAAAGTAAAACAAACAAATGAAAACACAGCGTAAAGAGCCATAGCCGCATGGAGGAAGCTGATGGCGCGCACAGTATCGGAGATTATAAATAAAGTGCAGAGAGCCTACGCCATTCGGATAACCGCAGCCGCGTCCTATTCAGCTGTCATAGAGATTTTGCTTTCTCGAGAGCAGGGCCCCGTTTCCTTCCTCTGTTCTCATTTCACCCTGATGGTGTCAATTCAGTGCTGTGAGCAGATTTGAGCGAGGGGACCGGGCAGCGCCTGATTGCGACATGCAGGAAACAATGACTCCCTGAAGGTCTTGTGTGGTTCACCGTGTGATTACAGCACTTGCGTTGTATTTTTATAGACGTTTATGTTTGTATCATCAACCAGACCCCTGGCCTATTTACAGCAGACCAGAAAGGGTTTTGTGTTGTTACTATTGATGTAAAAGGGGTTTCTAAGAAACTCAGTGTCGGTGTAAACAAAGGAGAACTTGGTAATAATATTCCAGCATGTTCTATACCAGGGACCCCAGGGTTTTTATACAACCAAAACTTGGCTGAAATTCAAACCTGCTTTGAGGCCACTGGGAGCAACATCCAAGGAGTTGGAGAGCAAAATGTTACTCACGAGATCACTGTCTATACTATCAGGGTATCTTAAAGTGATGCTGTCATGGGAAAAAAATGTTTGTTTTTCCAAGTGCATCAGTTACTAGTGCTGGAATTCTGCGCTGAAATCCATTTCTCAAAAGAGCAAACTGATTTTTTTATATTTCATTTTGAAATCTGACATGGGGCTAGACATATTGTCAGTTTCCCAGTTTCCCCCGTTCATGTGACTTGTACTCTGATAAACTTCATTCGCTCTTAAGGCTAGGGCCACACGGGAAGATTCAGGGAGATTGGTCGCCTGGCGACTAATCGCCACGTCTTTGAGGCGACAAATCTCCCTGAATGGCTTGCTGGTTTCTCGCACCCGCTAGCGCTAAAGTCGCCTGCGCCTATTCACATGCGCGGTACGTTTTTCAAAGTGGCTTTGAAAAACGCGTCACCACGTGTGATTAGAGCTAGCGGTGATTAGTCTCCCTGAAATCTTCCCGCGTGGCCTAGCCCTTACTGCTGTACGCAAGTTGGAGTGATATCAACCCCTCCCTTTGCCCCCCAGCAGCCTAACAAAAGAACAATGGGAAGGTAACCAGATAACAGCTCCCTAACACAAGATAACAGCTGCCTGGTAGATCTAAGAACAGCACTCAATAGTAAAATCCAGGTCCCACTGAGACACATTCAGTTTCATTGAGTAGGAGAAACAACAGCCTGCCAGAAAGCAGTTCCATCCTAAAGTGCTGGCTCTTTCTGAAAGCACATGGACAGGCAAAATTACTTTAGATGCACCTACACACCAATATTACAACTAAATAAATACACTTGCTGGTTCAGGAATGACATTTTATATTGTACAGTGAATTATTTGCAGTGTAAACAGTGTCATTTAGAAACAAAAACGACACCATAAAAATCATGACAGAATTCCTTTAACACAGGTGGTAAGAACAGGGATCTCTAGCACTTTCTATCTTAACAGAGGACTTCCAATTGCCACCCTGCCTTGTTGAATACAGTTCTGCAAAGACAAGCATGGATTTCTTTGTACTCTGCTCTTCGACGCAAGAAACTGCTGCAAAGTGTAATAAAAGGAAAGAGCTTATTTCCCAAAGCACAGCTTTTTTTTAAAGTTTACAACTCATATATACGCTTTCCCGTTCTCACCCACTTTCCCTTTGATTACGCATTCAAATATTTATTTTTTTTCTCCCTAAATTGAGGTTAAACAGGCCCTTTGGTGTAAATAATAACATTACACTCATGAGTTTGCAGGGAAGGAGTATTTGTCATGGGAATGGAATCTGTTGCTATTTAAGCTCAATCCGCTCACGGCGCAGATCCAAGCTTAAACCACAAGTGGGCAGCACAACAAGTCATATGTTTATAAACACATAGGGGAGTCTGATGCATAAGCTTCAAATATATAACAATATTGGTTTTAGCCAACAGATTATCCTTAATCAGGCTGGGGACAATGGGCAAATGCCCTATCTGAGCAATCCTAAAGGCGATCCTAGACATCAGGGTCCATGTAGCCTCTCTCTAACTTCTGACAACAAATTCCACAAGGCTGTGTATTTGCAGGCAAGTAAGTTGGCTCCCTAAATAGAGAGTTACTGGAACAATAAGCAATAACAGGCTGATTCATTCTAACGTCCAGGAACCCTTCCAACACTTTCTCTGGTCTCTCTCGAAAAAAACCCTTTATAAAAGGCACCTATCTAGTTCTACCAGAGAAGCAGAACCGATTGTACCCAACCAGTACCTGGAGTAAAGTTCAATGGTACCATGACCCTTAAATGGCACACATTTTTAAAACAAATTGTAATTGGGAAAAATATTTTATTCATTATGTACAACATATTACATTCTTCCAATGCTTCCTTCAATTTAAGTTGATTTTCCAGCATTTTCATCCTTCATCATTTTCATCCATGAAGAAAGCAGCCCCAGAATATAAATGGCTTCTAATATAAGACTCTGGCTTGCTGGTGCTTTATGCTCGGAACATACTGAGTATCCTATAGGCAGAGCATAAGTGGAGCTGAAAGCTGCAAGGATTCTGAAGGACACAGATCAAACTCTTGTTCCATTTGTGCCTGGGCTGTTTTGCTTCTTACACATAAGAGCTCACAATGAGTAGTGCACTTAATGCAAATATATAAAATATCTGTACTTGGGGCTCATTTGGAAGGGGTTGAACTTGATGGATGTTTACATTTTTTTCAACCCCAATTAACTATGGTTTTTACCCATAATGCAAACCACTGGTGGAACTAGATATCACTGTGCCCTCAAAATTTCTAGAGGTTGACCTGTTTGACCAATATTTATTGAAATAGTATATAAATTAGGGCCACATGGGGCCTTTATACCTCCTGGGGCCCCCTGCAGCCACAGGGTCTGCTTCCTTTTTAGTTACAACCCTGATGCAAACTATTTTCCTAGAATCCAATGTAAACGCAGGTACCGAGTGCTGCAACTTACCTTAACCTACCTGGACAGATAGAAGCTGCCCTATTGTATTTTATTAAGGTTTCCTGGACTTGTGTAGTGTAATGTATTTGCTGCAACATTTACGTCCATTTAACTTTAACTTCCCGCCGTATGCAAATTAGCCAACGCTAGCGAAAATCCAGCGCCCTGGACTCAACTGCGCATTTTAGTGAATTAGCGTTGTCCTGGCGAATTTTCGCCTGTCGAAGTGTTGCTATGTGAGCAAAGTAGGGATGCACCGAATCCAGGATTCGGTTCGGGATTCGGCCAGGATTCGGCCTTTTTCAGCAGGATTCGGATTCGGACGAATCCTTCTGCCTGGCCGAACCGAATCCGAATTTGCATATGCAAATTAGGGGCAGGGAGGGAAATTGCGTGACTTTTTGTCAGAAAACAAGGAAGTAAAAAATGTTTTCCCACCCCTAATTTGCATATGCAAATTAGGGTTCGGATTCGGTTCGGTATTCGGCCGAATCCTTCGTGAAGGATTCGGGGGTTCGGCCGAATCCAAAAAAGTGGATTCGGTGCATCCCTAGAGCAAAGCCGTTGCTGCAGAATTTTCAGAGGTTAGTGAATTTGCCCCATAATGCCTTAAAGCAGGGCTGTCCAACTGGCGGCCCGCGCCCACACCAAGCAGCCCGCCAGCTCTCTGCCTCTCTCTCACATCAATGACATCATTGACGCATGAACGCACATCGCGCTGCACCGCACAGAAGGAGCTATTACTTGCCGTCGAGAGGGAGAAGGGGAAGGAGATGGATTCCACCCAACTGGGTAACCATCATTACTGAAACAAATTATTAAATAAACGCTTGAAAAAAGTGCGCCCCTCAATGATGGCGCCCTAGACAGCCACCTACTCTGCCTACCCCTAGTTCCAGCCCTGATCCCTGCAGTGAGCACCAACCATTTAGTTTTTTGGTGTGCTATTAATGTAGACATGGTCTTGCGGTAACATGGGTGTGGTTTAAAGTGGGTGTGGTCTAAACACAGGGAGTGGCTAACACTGGCTTCCGTTATCGGCCCTCCACCATGTAGATTGGAAAAATTCTGGCCCTTGGTACCATAGAAGTTAGACAGCACTGCCTTAAAGGAACACTATACCACAGTTTAAACAGGGGTATAATGGAAAGATCTTGTGCTGGGCATGTTTTTTTTCCCTAAAAATGGAATTTAAAGTACATTCTAATTCTGGTTTATATGAGCCAATAAGAAGCCTCTGTATAATAAACTATACCTTATCCCCAGCTTAGGGAAGGAGAGGTTTGTTTGTAACATGCAACTTGCACTTAAAAAAAATACTGAAATCTTTCTACATGTCTATTTAAATACACTCTCTGTCCCATCTTAACACCAGTTCTGATCTTCTTCCTGTTTTGGATATAGGGTTGCCATCTGGCTGGTATTTTACAGGCCTGGCCGGTAAAAATGATGGTTGATCCCAATGTTATTAATAGGGAAAATATATAAATATATAAGAAGGCCGGTATTTTTTTCCAGAAAAAGTGGTAACCCTATCTGGATATGGAGGGTGGGCAGCGAGGCTACAGATTGCTCAGTGCTGTGTTCCATGAGAGAATGGTTCTGTTTGCTCAAACACATTGCAGATGTTCTAAAGAAATCTGGAGTCCAGGAGCAGGCATGGGAGGGAAATGCAGCCAGGGCCCTTATTGACTTGGAAGAAGCTATAAAGGACTACATTCCTGTGTGTGGGGTTTCAATGTTTTATTTATTGTATTTTATTTGACTTTACCATTTTTGAGATCCCACACACACACACTCTCGGTCAGGATTCATTCCAACGCTCGTTTGCTGTTCCTTTTGTCCAGATATTAAAGGGAGAGAAAAAAAGTTTTTGCTCATTTTAATGGGAAATTGCACAGGCATCTTTCATGCCCAGATCCTAATTTTTTACTGTTTACTGAGAAATTACAGGGGATCCAATAGGCTGGGAACGTAACATTTTCTGACACCACAAAACAAGACGAATCGGCCTAACATTTGTACTTTCATGATGTGTTTCTCGACTTGGTGCCAAGTTCAGATATTCATTTTTCATGGCATTCCAATTTTGTTCCGTTCCGAGATGGATTTTGTTTTTTTTAGTCCTGAATGCAATTTTCTGCTGTAAGATTATACGCCAAGGTAGCACTTTTATGCAGATAGATAAAGAAAAATAGAGAGAGAGAGGCAGGGTTGCCATCAGGGGCACACAGAGGAGACTGTTAGGGTTGCCAACTTTGCTAATGGCTAAACCCGGACATGGGGATGGGGCAGATAATATTGAGGGTGGGGCAGAGATGTAGGCACAGGCATGATGACATCAGAGGTGGGCACAATGATGTTGGTGGAGTTATGACACCAGGGCAAGATTATTACATCACTTAGATGCAATTGGCTGGATTTCTATCCAATTTTCGCAATGTTTTAAAGTGTTGATGCCCAGTTCAAAACCACAGGAGTGGCAAACCTATCTCTATTCTGCTTCATGATTAAGCCCAATCCTTTAATTACATGTATGAGATCTTTTATATAGAAATCAGTTATTCAGAAAGCTCTAAAATACAGCAATGCTAATATAGAAAAAAACATTCTTATTTTTGATTGATTTGCTTTTTTTTTTTTGTATCTGTAGTATCTTAGTATTTAAATGCTTTTCATGCACAGTATTGGCCAGATTATTGTTCGGGTTTCATAAAGTTGAAAACCGAACAGAAAGTTCAGACCCAAACAGGCCTTACAAAAACCAAACTGTTCGGGTCAAAACCGAACAGGTGGCAACTCTAGTGACTGTCATCCCCGGGCCCAGGGGATTTCTGGTTTTCAGGGGGGGTACGGCAGTGCTGCGGAAGAAGCTGCTCGGGAGAAGAACGAAGAAGCCTCAATGGAAAAGAACGAAGAAGTCGCTACGGAAAATAACGAAGAAGCTGTCGTTGGTGAAGAACAAAGAAACTGTCACCGGAACAGAATGAAGAAGGCTGCTCGCTGAGGAAGATAAAGGCTGCCTGCCGACTTTAAGGTAAAAAGAGTACAGCAGTAGCACTCACACACTCGCTCACTCACACACTCACTGGCAGGCTCTCTCTCCCACTTTGGAGAGTTTGGGGAAAGAGAAGAATAGAAATCTCAGCATTCTAGATGAAAATCAGCTTTACACAGCAGTTACAGAGGGATGGAAATGGGTGATGTGACGTAAACATAACAGAAATATGCCACGTTTATATCCACAACTACTGCTCGAGACACAAACATGAAATTATAGGAATGTTGTAATTGTGTTTATTTCTAATAGCTCTCATCTCCTTCGCCTGCATGTAACGTCTTCCATCACACACACCTACACACAATGTATAACTTGCCTTCACTGATTCCATTATGAAATACATACAAAGAGAATGCTGGGTAAGTGCTTGGAACGTGTAACATGTAGTTGATAAAGGGGTTCCTTACTTATGCAGAGGACTGTTTGTTTACATTGGCATATCACTGCCCTGTCCCTGCCTGCTAGCTGCCATGCCAAGATATAACATGTTCAGAGTCATCATCAAGTCTCAATGTATTCAGTCCTAAACATGATTGTTTTGTTTAACTCAAACATATGTGAGATGTTTGTGCCCCAAACACCACCTCTAGGCAGGGGGACACTAAAAGGCATACAGTCACCTCCTTATTAAATAGTGGGATAAAGACAAAAAAAAGGTCCAAATGGAAAAAATCAATTTTTTAAGTAGTAATTCTTGTATATGGACGCGAGATATGGACTCCATTGACCTTCGTCTACATAAAAACAGTCACCCTGCTATAGTTCCAGGGGTACCCAGGACACAAATAAGCACTCACCCCAAATCTCCCCCTAACTGACCTTCAGACTGAGCCCCCTTAGCTCATAACAAGGTTACAGATATATAGAAACATTGGGGTAACAGTCACCCAGCTATAGTTCCAGGGGTACACAGGGTACAAATAAGCACTCACCCCAAATCTCCCCCTAACTGGCCTTCAGGCTGGGCCCCCTTAGCTCATAACAAGGTTACAGATATATAGAAACATTGAGGTAACAGTCACCCTGCTATAGTTCCAGGGGTACACAGGGTACAAATAAGCTCTCACCCCAAATCTCCCCCTAACTGGCCTTCAGGCTGGGCCCCCTTAGCTCATAACAAGGTTACAGATATATAGAAACATTGGGGTAACAGTCACCCTGCTATAGTTCCAGGGGTACACAGGGCACAAATAAGCACTCACCCCAAATCTCCCCCTAACTGGCCTTCAGGCTGGGCCCCCTTAGCTCATAACAAGGTTACAGATATATAGAAATATTGGGGTAATGGTTACCCAGCCACAGTTAAAGGGCTATGATATAAAGGTATCAGATCTAATACTGAAAAGGTTTGGGGCCTGTAGTTCACCAGATGAGAAATCTTTAATCTGTAATGTTAGTGTGTAAGTGGAAAATAGATTGGATCAATGCTCAGATTACGTTTTAGTGAGATTGGGTTTATTGCAATAGACAAAATACAAAGATACATAATGTGCCATAAACAAACATAAAATTACAGTAAAAAAGTCAGTAGATGTGGCTGAAGGAATTAAAAAAAGCATCACAAGGCTGCACAGTAATGTGATGCCAATATGGTACCTGCATTATATAATATATATATATATATATATACTCATCTAATACCCAGTCAGGTCAAAATTGTTACTATATAACAAGAATAAAGGTCTCCATACAGTTTATGTCTGATAAACCTGGACTGATTAATTTAAATTTACCCCGAGCACTTTTACAATTTTCTATTACTAGTGGGTTTTCTTTTATAGATATTTGCCATTGAGACTGCTAACAGCAGACTTTCTCTAAGAGAATCATTAGATCTCCAAAAACTATATGAAGGTAAAATAGACAATACGAAGACTACAGAGCAGACGTCTAAGGCTCATGGCACATAAGGTAACCGCAAAAATATACCTTGTGCACCATGAGAGCAAGACATAAAAATAAAACATAAAGGATTAATGGCTGAGGCAAATGATCAACTATAACTACAACAAAAAGTAAATAGCAATATCCAGTAATCTGGCAAAAAGGTTGCCATTGTGATGTAATGTGATGTCATAATGACACCTGCAGTGTATACATATACATAAACATAGGTTGCCATAGCGATGTGATGTCATAATGTATGTATCAGTTTATACTAAGTGTAACGGACACAATCAGATCAGAGTTGTGAAAAGCTTTCGAAGTGTAAGCAACTCCCTACCATTTATCTGAGAGAAACTTTATTTCTACAAATTCTCGACATTCAATTTTAAAGACATTTAAGGTAAATACGTTGATTAGTTTTTATTGTCAATTATATATATACAGTATATTTATTGCAGTCTTAAGAGAATAACATTAATTGTATAGTGATATTAAAGATAGAACTTAATTTGTTCTTATAGGTACAGTACAAACCAAGAATACTGATAGATATATCATTATATTAGTATATGTGTGTGTGTTTGAGATACAGGCTTCATTTTAGAATATAATGTAGATTTTAACCATTAAAAGACCTGGAGGCATTGAGAGAGAGTATATTTTGATTCTGATTTAAGAGAGTTAGATGGATCCATATTAGTTGTATAGTTAAAAGATATTAACAAGAGAACAGAAAGGACAGCGAGCATAAGATTAAAATGAAAGATTAGAGAGTTTTACAGTATTAGATAAAATGCAAAATATAAAATAAATAATTATAAAAATGGTGGGGATGTTAATGAAATGTTATCTGATTGGCATTATGATGTGATGTCATAATGACACCTGCAGTGTATACATATACATAAACATAGGTTGCCATAGCGATGTGATGTCATAATGTATGTATCAGTTTATACTAAGTGTAACGGACACAATCAGATCAGAGTTGTGAAAAGCTTTCGAAGTGTAAGCAACTCCCTACCATTTATCTGAAAGAAACTTTATTTCTACAAATTCTCGACATTCAATTTTAAAGACATTTGAAGGTAAATTACATATATATACAGGTATGGGATCCATTATCTGGAAACCTGTTTTCTGCCTAGAAGCATTGAAAGAGAGAATATTTTAGTCCCGATAAAACATTTAACAGCGCTAGGTGGATTAGTATTAGTTGGGATAGTTAAAAAAGATTATCAAGAGAACAGAACAGAATGGATAGTGATACGATTAAAAAGCAAGTTTTGCTATATAAAATAAAATACAGACTATAAGAATTATAATAATACAGGGGATGTGAAGTCACAATGGCACCTTCAGTAGTAGTGAAATATTGTCTGTTTGCCATAGTCATGTTGTTTATAAATACATGTTAATAATTATCATAATAATATAATAATAATAATAAAAAATATATATATATATATATATATATATATATATATATATATATACTAGACATTAAGCCCGTTAAATTAACGGGCGCTAGAACGGGCCGCCAGAGACGGTCCGTGGTGCACCTGCGCAGTAGCGCAATCCCACGGATACAGGGACTGGACGCAGAGACACTTCAACTTTATTATATAGGATATATATAGTGTATATATATAATGTATTCATTAGATGAAGTTTAGAGAAATAATATAATCTTTATTTTGATGATGCAGAAAGGAAAATGAAGCACAAAAGAAAATTTGATAATAATTCTGATTCGGAAGACTCTACTTATCAAGATGCAGCCCAGAAACTCTTCTATATAGTCATATTTCTGTTTGTATTTGCTGTAATAATATCTTGCTGGGGACAATGGGCACAATATCAGAGGATGATTGAAACGGAAAAGCGGATAAAGCTCCTTGACCTCCAAAGGAGAGAGATGGAGGAAAAGATTAGAACAGCTGAGGCAAAGATGGCAGAAATTGCGAACAGAATGGCAGAATACCAGTTGAAGATCCAAGAAACCAGCAACACAGTGGCCAAAATTAATGTAAAACTGAAGGATGCACAAAAACCAACTTGGCCATTGACTTCGTTATCTGAGATACTCTGTTATTACTTCTGCTCAGAGTAACACATGTATGGATGAAGGCATTATTCTAAAGAAAAACAAAAGTAAAAGTTGGACTTTCCAGGGACCAAGTCGTACATTAATGATGATACCACCATGGAAAGTGGTCAAAATGAGAAAGCTGTAAATGTAACATTACTCCATGATAAAGACTGGCTAAGACCTACCCGTCATCAGGTCTGTCCAACAATATGGCCTTCATCGTACCCATTCCAGCCACAGGGCCAAAACTACTGCCCAGACTTGAGCCCTAAGACATCAACAGCTGCTGGAAAACAAAGCAAAGCACAGCTACAATAAATAAATATTTATTTTTTTAACATTGCTCACTGTACAATGCAATCCCTATAGATTTGGCTTATCCATTGCATTTGATCTTTGTACCATAAATTAATTTAGAAATAAATTTGTATAAAAATTCATTTCTGGTCAATTGTTTTCTGTTATTAGTGCCACAAAATGTATATTTAGTACTGAGAGTCACCTGCCAGCCTTCCATGGAATATACAGGATTAAACAAGGTTTGGCACAGAGAGGAAAAGTCTTAGGGGCAAATTTACTAAAGGCCGATGTGGCTAACACTAGTGAAAATTCGCCAGCTTGACGTCATTTTGTTACTTCGCCGATTTATTAACGGGTGCCGATGTAAATTCGCTAGCGAAGTGGACCTACTCTAGCGCTACTTCGCACCCTTATGTCAGGCGAAGTTGCGCTATGGTGCAGGGACGTAACTACGCTAATTCACTAACTTGAGGATTTTACTGAACGTTACCTCTTGCGCCAGACTTGCCTTCACCACCTCAGACCAGGTGAAGTGCAATAGAGTAGATAGGGCTTGATTAAAAAAAAATTGTCATTTTTTCATAGTCCCAAAAAAACGATGGAATCTTTTACTTTTTAAGGGTCATAAGCTGAAAAAGATCGTCATTTTTTTGGGGGGGTACCCTCCATCCCCCTACATTTCCTAACATATGGCACATAAACTATACAGAGGGCTCATGTGTAGGGCAAAATAACAACTTTATTTTATTTTTTTTCATGAAGTGTAATGTATTTGCGGCTACATATACGTTGTACTTTAACTTGGCGCCGTATGCAAATTAGCCATCGATAGCGTAACTTCGCTTTGCTTGACGAATTAACGGTAGTTAATCGTTACTTTTCGCCTCCCTGAGCGCAACTTTGGATTTTAGTGAATTAGCGGCGCCCTGGCAAAGCCAACGCTGGTGCAACTTCGAAGGTAAGTAAATTTGCCCCTTAGTATTTACATGCGTTTCATGTACAGTATTGGCCAGATTATTGTTCGGGATTCATAAGGTTGAAAACCGAACAGAAAGTTCAGGCCCGAACAGGCCTTACAAAAACCAAACTGTTCGGGTCAAAACTGAACAGGTGGCAACTCTAGTGACTGTCATCCCCGGGCCCAGGGGATTTCTGGTTTTCAGGGGGGTACGACAGTGCTGCAGAAGAAGCTGCTCGGGAGAAGAACGAAGAAGCCTCAATGGAAAAGAACGAAGAAGTCGCTACGGAAAATAATGAAGAAGCTGTCGTTGGAGAAGAACAAAGAAGCTGTCACCGGAACAGAATGAAGAAGGCTGCTCGCTGAGGAAGATAAAGGCCACCTGCCGACTTTAAGGTAATTTCCACTGAACATCAATGTTTTTTTTAACCCCCGGCCAACAATTAACCCAGTAGGTATCCCCTGGTCCTGACCAACAATGCTTTTTTTTTTAATTTGCCGGGGGAAACTGGCACCAATAGATTTTTTTAACTTGTAAGGGGCCCTGGTACAAATATTTTTGTTCAATGTGTAGCCCTGGCACCAATGTTTTTAACTTGGCGAGGACTGGCCACCAATATTTATTTTTTAACTTGTTCGAGGGCCCTGGCCACCATTGGAGTGGGTGGGGCCCAGATTAATTTGTTGTACTCTGCGATTTATAATGGCGGCTGTGGAGAGAGGCATTTGAATCAAAAGATAGCGAAAGATTCATAGATAGATTCCAAAGACACATTTCATTTCATAAACAGTTAGAATATGCAATTGTTTATAAAAAACCCAAAGAGTTGAGCAGTAGCACTCACACACTCGCTCACTCACTCACTCACTGGCAGGCTCTCTCTCCCACTTTGGGGAGTTTGGGGAAAGAGAAGAATAGAAATCTCAGCATTCTAGATGAAAATCAGCTTTACACAGCAGTTATAGAGGGATGGAAATGGGTGATGTGACGTAAACATAACAGAAATATGCCACGTTTATATTCACAACTACTGCTCGAGGCACAAACATGAAATTATAGGAATGTTGTGATTGTGTTTATTTCTAATAGCTCTCATCTCCTTCGCCTGCATGTATCGTCTTCCATCATACACACACCTACACACAAGGTATAACTTGCCTTCACTGATTCTGTTATGAAATACATACAAAGAGAATGCTGGGTAAGTGCTTGGAACGTGTAACATGTAGTTGATAAAGGGGTTCCTTACTTATGCAGAGGACTGTTTGTTAACATTGGCATATCACTGCCCTGTCCCTGCCTGCTAGCTGTGATGCCAAGATATAACATGTTCAGAGTCATCATCAAGTCTCAATGTATTCAGTCCTGAACATGATTGTTTTGTTTAACTCAAACATATGTGAGATGTTTGTGCCCCAAACACCACCTCTAGGCAGGGGGACACTAAAAGGCATTCAGTCACCTCCTTATTAAATAGTGGGATAAAGACAAAAAAGGTCCAAATGGAAAAAAGCCATTTTTTAAGTAGTAATTCTTGTATATGGACGCGAGATATGGACTCCATTGACCTTCATCTACATTAAAATGCATCAAATGTGGGTTAGCCCTGGGGACATACTCCCGTGGCTTCTGATATTGCCTAAATACAATACCATTTGTGCCGAGAGGATGAAACTTATAGTGGTTAACCTGCTAAGGGCAAATGTCAAATCCACTGACCTAGTTAAACATATAGTTCCTGATAGATACAAAACCCTCCTTCTGAGACTGCCCGTTTTCTATTTCATGAAGGCAATCCTAGTCTCATAGATATTAAACAAGCCCACCCAACCTTGTACACTGAAAAAAATCTGGTATATTTGGGCCTTCCTTTACGAACATGTCTATTTAATATAAAATATAAATGCTCAAATGACATTGATGTACAGTCACTCAAAATACTCTTCAAAGCATTTTTGCAATTATTTTTTTCTAGATTTAAAAATACTAGTAATTTGAAATTGGGCCCCTTAGTTCATAACAATGTTTCAGATATATAGAAACATTGGGGTATGAGTCACCCTGCTATAGTTCTAGGGGTACCCAGGGCACAAATAAGCACTCACCCCAAATCTACCCCTAACTGGCCTTAAGGCTGGGCCCCCTTAGCTCATAACAAGGTTACAGATATATATAGAAACATTGGGGTAACAGTCACCCTGCTATAGTTCCAGGGGTACCCAGGGCACAAATAAGCACTCACCCCAAATCTCCCCCTAACTGGCCTTAAGGCTGGGCCCCCTTAGCTCATAACAAGGTTACAGATATATAGAAACATTGGGGTAACAGTCACCCTGCTATAGTTCCAGGGGTACCCAGGGCACAAATAAGCACTCACCCCAAATCTCCCCCTAACTGACCTTCAGGCTGGGCCCCCTTAGCTCATAACAAGGTTACAGATATATAGAAATATTGGGGTAATGGTTACCCAGCCACAGTTAAAGGGCTATGATATAAAGGTATCAGATCTAATACTGAAAAGGTTTGGGGCCTGTAGTTCACCAGATGAGAAATCTTTAATCTGTAATGTTAGTGTGTAAGTGGAAAATAGATTGGATCAATGCTCAGATTACGTTTTAGTGAGATTGGGTTTATTGCAATAGACAAAATACAAAGATACATAATGTGCCATAAACAAACATAAAATTACAGTAAAATAGTCAGTAGATGTGGCTGAAGGAATTAAAAAAAGCATCACAAGGCTGCACAGTAATGTGATGCCAATATGGTACCTGCATTATATAATATATATATATATATATATATACTCATCTAATACCCAGTCAGGTCAAAATTGTTAGTATATAACAAGAATAAAGGTCTCCATACAGTTTATGTCTGATAAACCTGGACTGATTAATTTAAATTTACCCCGAGCACTTTTACAATTTTCTATTACTAGTGGGTTTTCTTTTATAGATATTTGCCATTGAGACTGCTAACAGCAGATTTTCTCTAAGAGAATCATTAGATCTCCAAAAACTATATGAAGGTAAAATAGACAATACGAAGACTACAGAGCAGACGTCTAAGGCTCATGGCACATAAGGTAACCGCAAAAATTTACCTTGTGCACCATGAGAGCAAGACATAAAAATAAAACATAAAGGATTAATGGCTGAGGCAAATGATCAACTATAACTACAACAAAAAGTAAATAGCAATATCCAGTAAACTGGCAAAAAGGTTGCCATTGTGATGTAATGTGATGTCATAATGACACCTGCAGTGTATACATATACATAAACATAGGTTGCCATAGCGATGTGATGTCATAATGTATGTATCAGTTTATACTCAGTGTAACGGACACAATCAGATCAGAGTTGTGAAAAGCTTTCGAAGTGTAAGCAACTCCCTACCATTTATCTGAGAGAAACTTTATTTCTACAAATTCTCGACATTCAATTTTAAAGACATTTAAGGTAAATACGTTGATTAGTTTTTATTGTCAATTATATACAGTATATACAGTATATTTATTGCAGTCTTAAGAGAATAACATTAATTGTATAGTGATATTAAAGATAGAACTTAGTTTGTTCTTATAGGTACAGTACAAACCAAGAATACTGATAGATATATCATTATATTAGGATATGTGTGTGTGTTTGAGATACAGGCTTCATTTTAGAATATAATGTAGATTTTAACCATTAAAAGACCTGGAGGCATTGAGAGAGAGTATATTTTGATTCTGATTTAAGAGAGTTAGATGGATCCATATTAGTTGTATAGTTAAAAGATATTAACAAGAGAACAGAAAGGACAGCGAGCATAAGATTAAAATGAAAGATTAGAGAGTTTTACAGTATTAGATAAAATGCAAAATATAAAATAAATAATTATAAAAATGGTGGGGATGTTAATGAAATGTTATCTGATTGGCATTATGATGTGATGTCATAATGACACCTGCAGTGTATACATATACATAAACATAGGTTGCCATAGCGATGTGATGTCATAATGTATGTATCAGTTTATACTAAGTGTAACGGACACAATCAGATCAGAGTTGTGAAAAGCTTTCGAAGTGTAAGCAACTCCCTACCATTTATCTGAAAGAAACTTTATTTCTACAAATTCTCGACATTCAATTTTAAAGACATTTGAAGGTAAATTACAGATATATACAGGTATGGGATCCATTATCTGGAAACCTGTTTTCTGCCTAGAAGCATTGAAAGAGAGAATATTTTAGTCCCGATAAAACATTTAACAGCGTTAGGTGGATTAGTATTAGTTGGGATAGTTAAAAAAGATTATCAAGAGAACAGAACAGAATGGATAGTGATACGATTAAAAAGAAAGTTTTGCTATATAAAATAAAATACAGACTATAAGAATTATAATAATACAGGGGATGTGAAGTCACAATGGCACCTTCAGTAGTAGTGAAATATTGTCTGTTTGCCATAGTCATGTTGTTTATAAATACATGTTAATAATTATCATAATAATATAATAATAATAAAAAATATATATATATATATATACTAGACATTAAGCCCGTTAAATTAACGGGCGCTAGAACGGGCCGCCAGAGACGGTCCGTGGTGCACCTGCGCAGTAGCGCAATCCCACGGACACAGGGACTGGACGCAGAGACACTTCAACTTTATTATATAGGATATATTATATATATAATGTATTCATTAGATGAAGTTTAGAGAAATAATATAATCTTTATTTTGATGATGCAGAAAGGAAAATGAAGCACAAAAGAAAATTTGATAATAATTCTGATTCGGAAGACTCTACTTATCGAGATGCAGCCCAGAAACTCTTCTATATAGTCATATTTATGTTTGTATTTGCTGTAATAATATCTTGCTGGGGACAATGGGCACAATATCAGAGGATGATTGAAATGGATAAGCGGATAAAGCTCCTTGACTTCCAAAGGAGAGAGATGGAGGAAAAGATTAGAACAGCTGAGGCAAAGATGGCAGAAATTGTGAACAGAATGGCAGAATACCAGTTGAAGATCCAAGAAACCAGCAACACAGTGGCCAAAATTAATGTAAAACTGAAGGATGCACAAAAACCAACTTGGCCATTGACTTCGTTATCTGAGATACTCTGTTATTACTTCTGCTCAGAGTAACACTTATATGGATGAAGGCATTATTCTAAAGAAAAACAAAAGTAAAAGTTGGACTTTCCAGGGACCAAGTCGTACATTAATGATGATACCACCATGGAAAGTGGTCAAAATGAGAAAGCTGTAAATGTAACATTACTCCATGATAAAGACTGGCTGAGACCTACCCGTCATCAGGTCTGTCCAACAATATGGCCTTCATCGTACCCATTCCAGCCACAGGGCCAAAACTACTGCCCAGACTTGAGCCCTAAGACATCAACAGCTGCTGGAAAACAAAGCAAAGCACAGCTACAATAAATAAATATTTATTTTTTTAACATTGCTCACTGTACAACACAATCCCTATAGATTTGGCTTATCCATTGCATTTGATCTTTGTACCATAAATTAATTTAGAAATAAATTTGTATAAAAATTCATTTCTGGTCAATTGTTTTCTGTTATTAGTGCCACAAAATGTATATTTAGTACTGAGAGTCACCTGCCAGCCTTCCATGGAATACACAGGATTAAACAAGGTTTGGCACAGAGAGGAGAAGTCTTAGGGGCAAATTTACTAAAGGCCGATGTGGCTAACGCTAGTGAAAATTCGCCAGCTTGACGTCATTTTGTTACTTCGCCGATTTATTAACGGGTGCCGATGTAAATTCGCTAGCGAAGTGGACCTACTCTAGCGCTACTTCGCACCCTTATGTCAGGTGAAGTTGCGCTATGGTGAAGGGACGTAACTACGCTAATTCACTAACTTGCGGATTTTACTGAACGTTACCTCTTGCGCCAGACTTGCCTTCACCACCTCAGACCAGGCGAAGTGCAATAGAGTAGATAGGGCTTGATTAAAAAAAAATTGTCATTTTTTCATAGTCCCAAAAAAACGATGGAATCTTTTACTTTTTAAGGGTCATAAGCTGAAAATGATCGTCATTTTTTTGGGGGGGTACCCTCCTTCCCCCTACATTTCCTAACATATGGCACATAAACTATACAGTGGGCTCATGTGTAGGGCAAAATAACAACTTTATTTTATTTTTTGAAGCTTTTCCTGGGCTTGTGTAGTGTAATGTATTTGCGGCTACATATACGTTGTACTTTAACTTGGCGCCGTATGCAAATTATCCATCGATAGCGTAACTGCGCTTTGCTTGACAAATTAACTGTAGTTAATCGTTACTTTTCGCCTCCCTGAGCGCAACTTTGGATTTTAGTGAATTAGCGGCGCCCTGGCAAAGCCAACGCTGGTGCAACTTTGAAGGTAAGTAAATTTGCCCCTTAGTATTTACATGCGTTTCATGTACAGTATTGGCCAGATTATTGTTCGGGATTCATAAGGTTGAAAACCGAACAGAAAGTTCAGACCCGAACAGGCCTTACAAAAACCAAACTGTTCGGGTCAAAACCGAACAGGTGGCAACTCTAGTGACTGTCATCCCCGGGCCCAGGGGATTTCTGGTTTTCAGGGGGGTACGGCAGTGCTGCAGAAGAAGCTGCTCGGGAGAAGAACGAAGAAGCCTCAATGGAAAAGAACGAAGAAGTCGCTACGGAAAATAATGAAGAAGCTGTCGTTGGAGAAGAACAAAGAAGCTGTCACCGGAACAGAATGAAGAAGACTGCTCGCTGAGGAAGATAAAGGCCACCTGCCGACTTTAAGGTAATTGCCACTGAACATCAATGTTTTTTTTAACCCCCGGCCAACAATTAACCCAGTAGGTATCCCCTGGTCCTGACCAACAATGCTTTTTTTTTTAATTTGCCGGGGGAAACTGGCACCAATAGATTTTTTTAACTTGTAAGGGGCCCTGGTACAAATATTTTTGTTCAATGTGTAGCCCTGGCACCAATGTTTTTAACTTGGCGAGGACTGGCCACCAATATTTTTTTTTTTAACTTGTTCGAGGGCCCTGGCCACCAGTGGAGTGGGTGGGGCCCAGATTAATTTGTTGTACTCTGCGATTTATAATGGCGGCCGTGGAGAGAGGCATTTGATTATAGAGATAGAGAAAGATTCATAGATAGATTCCAAAGACACATTTCATTTCATAAACAGTTAGAATATGCATTTGTTTATAAAAAAACCCAAAGAGTTGAGCAGTAGCACTCACACACTCGCTCACTCACTCACTCACACACTCACTGGCAGGCTCTCTCTCCCACTTTGGGGAGTTTGGGGAAAGAGAAGAATAGAAATCTCAGCATTCTAGATGAAAATCAGCTTTACACAGCAGTTACAGAGGGATGGAAATGGGTGATGTGACATAAACATAACAGAAATATGCCACGTTTATATTCACAACTACTGCTCGAGGCACAAACATGACATTATAGGAATGTTGTGATTGTGTTTATTTCTAATATCTCTCATCTCCTTCGCCTGCATGTAACGTCTTCCATCATACACACACCTACACACAAGGTATAACTTGCCTTCACTGATTCCGTTATGAAATACATACAAAGAGAATGCTGGGTAAGTGCTTGGAACGTGTAACATGTAGTTGATAAAGGGGTTCCTTACTTATGCAGAGGACTGTTTGTTAACATTGGCATATCACTGCCCTGTCCCTGCCTGCTAGCTGCGATGCCAAGATATAACATGTTCAGAGTCATCATCAAGTCTCAATGTATTCAGTCCTGAACATGATTGTTTTGTTTAACTCAAACATATGTGCCCCAAACACCACCTCTAGGCAGGGGGACACTAAAAGGCATACAGTCACCTCATTAATAAATAGTGGAATAAAGACAAAAAAGGTCCAAATGGAAAAAAGCCATTTTTTAAGTAGTAATTCTTGTAAATGGACGCGAGATATGGACTCCATTGACCTTCGTCTACATAAAAATGCATCAAATGTGGGTTAGCCCTGGGGACATACTCCTGTGGCTTCTGATATTGCCTAAATACAATACCATTTGTGCCGAGAGGATGAAACTTATAGTGGTTAACCTGCTAAGGGCAAATGTCAAATCCACTGAAGCTTCCCATGACCTAGTTAAACATATAGTTCCTGATAGATACAAACCCCTCCTTCTGAGACTGCCCGTTTTCTATTTCATGAAGGCAATCCTAGTCTCATAGATATTAAACAAGCCCACCCAATCTGGAAAATTTGGGCCTTCCTTTACGAACATGTCTATTTAATATAAAATATAAATCCTCAAATGACATTGATGTACAGTCACTCAAAATACTCTTCAAAGCATTTTTGCAATTATCTTTTTCAAGATTTAAAAATACTAGCAATTTGAAATTGGGCCCCTTAGTTCATAACAATGTTTCAGATATATAGAAACATTGGGGTAACAGTCACCCTGCTATAGTTCCAGGGGTACCCAGGGTACAAATAAGCACTCACCCCAAATCTCCCCCTAACTGGCCTTCAGACTGGGCCCCCTTAGATCATAACAAGGTTACAGATATATAGAAACATTGGGGTAACAGTCACCCTGCTATAGTTCCAGGGGTACCCAGGGCACAAATAAGCACTCACCCCAAATCTCACCCTAACTGGCCTTCAGGCTGGGCCCCTTAGCTCATAACAAGGTTACAGATATATAGAAACATTGGGGTAACAGTCACCCTGCTATAGTTCCAGGGGTACCCAGGGCACAACTAAGCACTCACCCCAAATCTCGCCCTAACTGGCCTTCAGACTGGGCCCCCTTAGCTCATAACAAGGTTACAGATATATAGAAACATTGGGGTAACAGTCACCCTGCTATAGTTAAAGGGCTATGATATAAAGGTATCAGATCTAATACTGAAAAGATTTGGGGCCTGTAGTTCACCAGATGATTGTTAGTGTGTAAGTGGAAAATAGATTGGATCAATGCTCAGATTACGTTTTAGTGAGATTGGGTTTATTGCAATAGACAAAATACAAAGATACATAATGTGCCATAAACAAACATAAAATTACAGTAAAATAGTCAGTAGATGTGGCTGAAGGAATTAAAAAAAAGCATCACAAGGCTGCACAGTAATGTGATGCCAATATGGTACCTGCATTATATATATATATAATATATTTATATATATAAAAATATAAAGAGAAAAGGATACCCCGTGGGTAACAACCTAATCAATAACCAGCATACAATAGACTCTTAAGATTAAATAAGTTAATTCAATAAATAGATTAAAGTGCAGTAATTGTCTCCAAATAAATTAATCAATTGTACAGCTACTTGATTTTAAGTTAATTGATAAAATTCTATAAAGTGCCAATTAGTGCATGATATCCATAGGTAGTTTAGTCAATTATCATACCCAATAAAAATTCATGGTTAGCCTAAACCAACGAAGATAAATTAAAAATGATAAGGTTCTTCTAAATGTGCAATTAATTGTGTAAGAAATTAAATTAGGTGAAAATTATTAAAACCAAAAGGAATATATTGAATTAATCACTATTGTATATATGATGATTGCTGGAGATTAAATTAATTACAAAAAATGACCAAATTAGGATTAAAAACTAAAACCAAATACTGCGGTCAGTAGAATAGAGAGAAGATATAATGAAATATAAGAAGGTGGAGCTGTCCCAAAACTGACTGCCTGTTGTTTTCTAGTCTGGGACACCACAAAGAGGAAGCCAGGACAGGGTAACCGAGACTGTGGCCTTGGTATATTAACTTGCCCTGATCTTATAGAGACTAGGTTAACCCTAATAAACCACAAATCACCGGCCCCTTAGAAAGGAAGGAAGATTGATTAAGATAAAAGAAAACCGCAGCAATAAGGAATCAGATTCAACCCAACAAAAGTACCAGGACAAAATCTTTTAAAAAAATCTCAAGGATTGAGCGACTCGCCAACGCGCGTTTCGCTTACAAGCTTTCTCAAGGCGAAATGATTGATCCGTTTCTGGTGCGCTGTAAAATAGGTTCCGTATACGTCATCAAAATGCATCACTCTGTAGTTGTCGCGTGACTTAGAAAATCTTCTGATTGGTAGTGTCCGTTGAGACGTCAAGAGAATCATCAAAGCGCCTAGACGTCGGGAGGCGCGGCCCCGTACGTCAGACACACGCCCCCGCACATTCCCGCGAGGAATAAATGAAAACAATCTGTTCACATCTTTTATCTAACTATGGATTTTATATTCAACTATGGATTGTATTTTTAATTCTAATGAGCAATATAGTTTGCACATTTTAATTGATTCCAATTTGAATGGACGCATAAATAGATCAGTGTTCTTTCTGTGACCTTATAATCTGAGTATTTGTAATCATGCTATAGAATCCCTTTCCACTGATACAAATCAATATTCGATATATCCCATAATTTTTCTTCCTTTTAATAATGAATTAATAAAATTACTTTATTTTAAATAATTGTTGGGAAAATCAGATCCAAATGGTCTAATTATAGCAGTAGGTTTTAATCATAATAATGGACTCAGCGGGTCATAGGAATGATGATTGGTTGTTCGTATTTTAAATATACATCTTTTGGATCTTGTACAACGATTGGTGCTGGCCGTTATGTGTGGCAGGGAAAGGGTGTTGCCGATTATCGGGCCCCATTGATGTGTTACCAGTCACGGTCAGGCTGACCAATGGGACGGATCTGTGCGGGGGCGTGTGTCTGATGTACGGGGCCGCGCCTCCCCACGTCTAGGCGCTTTGATGATTCTCTTGACGTCTCAACGGACACTACCAATCAGAAGATTTTCTAAGTCGTGATGCATTTTGATGACGTATACGGAACCTATTTTACAGCACACCAGAAACGGATCAATCATTTCGCCTTGAGAAAGCTTGTAAGCGAAACGCGCGTTGGCGAGTCGCTCAATCCTTGAGATTTTTTTAAAAGATTTTTTCCTGGTACTTTTGTTGGGTTGGATCTGATTCCTTATTGCTGCGGTTTTCTTTTATCTCAATCAATCTTCCTTCCTTTCTAAGGGGCCGGTGATTTGTGGTTTATTAGGGTTAACCTGGTCTCTATAAGATCAGGGCAAGTTAATATACCAAGGCCACAGTCTCGGTTACCCTGTCCTGGCTTCCTCTTTGTGGTGTCCCAGACTAGAAAACAACAGGCAGTCAGTTTTGGGACAGCTCCACCTTCTTATATTTCATTATATCTTCTCTCTATTCTACTGACCGCAGTATTTGGTTTTAGTTTTTAATCCTAATTTGGTCATTTTTTAACTTAACGAGATTTTGTAATTAATTTAATCTCCAGCAATCATCATATATACAATAGTGATTAATTCAATATATTCCTTTTGGTTTTAATAATTTTCACCTAATTTAATTTCTTACACAATTAATTGCACATTTAGAAGAACCTTATCATTTTTAATTTATCTTCGTTGGTTTAGGCTAACCATGAATTTTTATTGGGTATGATAATTGACTAAACTACCTATGGATATCATGCACTAATTGGCACTTTATAGAATTTTATCAATTAACTTAAAATCAAGTAGCTGTACAATTGATTAATTTATTTGGAGACAATTACTGCACTTTAATCTATTTATTGAATTAACTTATTTAATCTTAAGAGTCTATTGTATGCTGGTTATTGATTAGGTTGTTACCCACGGGGTATCCTTTTCTCTTTATATTTTTAAGTACATTTGATTTTCTGACAGTTGTCAGTCCTCGTGTAGAACAATTGAGATCTTGTTTATTTAGGGAGTTAAGAGTTGTCTTTTTTATTTTTTTATATTTATATATACTCATCTAATACCCAGTCAGGTCAAAATTGTTACTAGATAACAAGAATAAAGGTCTCCATACAGTTTATGTCTGATAAACCTGGACTGATTAATTTAAACTTACCCCGAGTACTTTTACAATTTTCTATTACTAGTGGGTTTTCTTTTCTAGATATTTGCCATTGAGACTGCTAACAGCAGACTTTCGCTAAGAGAATCATTAGATCTCCAAAAACTATATGAAGGTAATGATAGAATAGAAAGATTTGCTGTGTTATGTAAAATAGACAATACGGAGACTACAGAGCAGACGTCTAAGGCTCATGGCACATAAGGTAACCGCAAAAATATACCTTGTGCACCATGAGAGCAAGACATAAAAATAAAACATAAAGGATTAATGGCTTAGGCAAATGATCAACTATAACTACAACAAAAAGTAAATAACAATATCCAGTAAACTGGCAAAAAGGTTGCCATTGTGATGTAATGTGATGTCATAATGACACCTGCAGTGTATACATATACATAAACATAGGTTGCCATAGCGATATGATGTCATAATGTATGTATCGGTTTATACTCAGTGTAACGGACACAATCAGATCAGAGTTGTGAAAAGCTTTCGAAGTGTAAGCAACTCCCTACCATTTATCTGAGAGAAACTTTATTTCTACAAATTCTCGACACTCAATTTTAAAGACATTTAAGGTAAATTACGTTGATTTGTTTTTATTGTCAATTATACTGTATATATACTGTATATTTATTGCAGTCTTAAGAGAATAACATTAATTGTATAGTGATATTAAAGATAGAACTTAGATAGTTTGTTCTTATAGGTACAGTACAAACCACTAATACTGATAGATATATCATTATATTAGGATATGTGTGTGTGTTTGAGATACAGGCTTCATTTTAGAATATAATGTAGATTTTAATCATTGGAGAACCTGGAGGCATTGAGAGAGAGTATATTTTGATTCTGATTTAAGAGAGTTAGATGGATCCATATTAGTTGTATAGTTAAAAGATATTAACAAGAGAACAGAAAGGACAGCGAGCATAAGATTAAAATGAAAGATTAGAGAGTTTTGCAGTATTAGATAAAATGCAAAATATAAAATAAATAATTATAAAAAGGGTTGGGATGTTAATGAAATGTTATCTGATTGCCATAATGATGTGATGTCATAATGACACCTGCAGTGTATACATATACATAAACATAGGTTGCCATAGCGATGTGATGTCATAATGTATGTATCAGTTTATACTAAGTGTAACGGACACAATCAGATCAGAGTTGTGAAAAGCTTTCGAAGTGTAATCAACTCCCTACCATTTATCTGAGAGAAACTTTATTTCTACAAATTCTCGACACTCAATTTTAAAGACATTTGAAGGTAAATTACATATACACCTATATACAGGTATGGGATCCATTATCTGGAAACCTGTTTTTTGCCAAGCTCAGTATTATGGAAAGGCTGTGTTTGTGTTTGAGCTACAGGCTTCACTTTAGAATATAAAATACATGTTTATCATTAGAGAACCTAGAAGCATTGAAAGAGAGCATATTTTAATCCCAATAAAACATTTAACAGCGTTAGGTCGATTAGTATTAGTTGGGATAGTTAAAAAAGATTATCAAGCGAACAGAACAGAATGGATAGTGATAGGATTAAAAAGAAAGTTTTGCTATATAAAATAAAATACAGACTATAAGAATTATAATAATACAGGGGATGTGATGTCACAATGGCACCTTCAGTAGTAGTGAAATATTGTCTGTTTGCCATAGTCATGTTGTTTATAAATACATGTTAATAATAATAATCATAATAATATAATTATAATAATAATAATAATATATATATATATATATATACACTAGATATTAAGCCAGATTGCAGTAGCGCAATCCCACGGACACAGGGACTGGACGCAGAGACACTTCAACTTTATTATATAGGATATATATAGTGTATATATATAATGTATTCATTAGATGAAGTTTAGAGAAATAATATAATCTTTATTTTGATGATGCAGAAAGAAAAATGAAGCACAAAACAAAATTTGATAATAATTCTGATTCGGAAGACTCTACTTATCAAGATGCAGCCCAGAAACTCTTCTATATAGTCATATTTCTGTTTGTATTTGCTGTAATAATATCTTGCTGGGGACAATGGGCACAATATCAGAGGATGATTGAAACGGATAAGCGGATAAAGCTCCTTGACTTCCAAAGGAGAGAGATGGAGGAAAAGATTAGAACAGCTGAGGCAAAGATGGCAGAAATTGTGAACAGAATGGCAGAATACCAGTTGAAGATCCAAGAAACCAGCAACACAGTGGCCAAAATTAATGTAAAACTGAAGGATGCACAAAAACCAACTTGGCCATTGACTTCGTTATCTGAGATACTCTGTTATTACTTCTGCTCAGAGTAACACATGTATGGATGAAGGCATTATTCTAAAGAAAAACAAAAGTAAAAGTTGGACTTTCCAGGGACCAAGTCGTACATTAATGATGATACCACCATGGAAAGTGGTCAAAATGAGAAAGCTGTAAATGTAACATTACTCCATGTTAAAGACTGGCTGAGACCTACCCGTCATCAGGTCTGTCCAACAATATGGCCTTCATCGTACCCATTCCAGCCACAGGGCCAAAACTACTGCCCAGACTTGAGCCCTACGACATCAACAGCTGCTGGAAAACAAAGCAAAGCACAGCTACAATAAATAAATATTTATTTTTTTAACATTGCTCACTGTACAATACAAGCCTTATAGATTTGGCTTATCCATCGTATTTGATCTATGTACCATAAATTAATTTAGAAATAAATTTGTATAAAAATTCATTTCTGGTCAATTGTTTTCTGTTATTAGTGCCACAAAATGTATATTTAGTACTGAGAGTCGTCTGCCAGCCTTCCATGGAATACACAGGATTAAACAAGGTTTGGCACAGAGAGGAGAAGTCTTAGGGGCAAATCTACTAAAGGGCGATGTGGCTAACGCTAGTGAAAATTCGCCAGCTTGACGTCATTTTGTTACTTCGCCGATTTATTAACGGGTGCCGACGTAAATTCGCTAGCAAAGTTGACCTACTCTAGTGCTACTTCGCCCCCCTTATGTCAGGTGAAGTTGCGCTATGGTGAAGGGACGTAACTACGCTAATTCACTAACTTGCGTATTTAACTGAACGTTACCTCTTGCGCCAGACTTGCCTTCACCACCTCAGACCAGGCGAAGTGCAATAGAGTAGATAGGGCTTGATTAAAAAAAAATTGTCATTTTTTCATAGTCCCAAAAAAACGATGGCATCTTTTACTTTTTAAGGGTCATAAGCTGAAAAAGATCGTCAATTTTTTTGGGGGGGTACCCTCCTTCCCCCTACATTTCCTAACATATGGCACATAAACTATACAGTGGGCTCATGTGTAGGGCAAAATAACAACTTTATTTTATTTTATGAAGTTTTCCTGGGCTTGTGTAGTGTAATGTATTTGCTGCAACATTTACGTTGTACTTTAACTTGGCGCCGTATGCAAATTAGCCATCGATAGCGTAACTTACCTTTCGCCTCCCTGAGCGCAACTTTGGATTTTAGTGAATTAGCGGCGCCCTGGCAAAGCCAACGCTGGTGCAACTTCGAAGGTAAGTAAATTTGCCCCTTAGTATTTACATGTGTTTCATGTACAGTATTGGCCAGATTATTGTTCGGGATTCATAAGGTTGAAAACCGAACAGAAAGTTCAGACCCAAACAGGCCTTACAAAAACCAAACTGTTCGGGTCAAAACTGAACAGGTGGCAACTCTAGTGACTGTCATCCCCGGGCCCAGGGGATTTCTGGTTTTCAGGGGGGTACGGCAGTGCTGCAGAAGAAGCTGCTCGGGAGAAGAACGAAGAAGCCTCAATGGAAAAGAACGAAGAAGTCGCTACGGAAAATAACGAAGAAGCTGTCGTTGGAGAAGAAGGTTTCCCCTGGTCCTGACCAACAATGATTTTTTTTAAAATTTGCCAGGGAAACTGGCACCAATAGATTTTTTTAACTTGAAAAGGGCCCTGGTATTTATTTTTGTTCAATGTGTAAGCAGCCCATGGCACCAATGTTTTTAACGTGGGGGGGACTGGCCACCAATATTTTTTTTTTAACTTGTACGAGGGCCCTGGCCACCAGTGGAGTGGGTGGGGCCCAGATTAATTTGTTGTACTCTGCGATTTATAATGGCGGCCGTGGAGAGAGGCATTTGAATATAGAGATAGAGAAAGATTCATAGATAGATTCCAAAGACACATTTCATTTCATAAACAGTTAGAATATGCAATTGTTTATAAAAAAAACCCAAAGAGTTGAGCAGTAGCACTCACACACTCGCTCACTCACTCACTCACTCACACACTCACTGGCAGGCTCTCTCTCCCACTTTGGGGAGTTTGGGGAGTTTGGGGAAAGAGAAGAATAGAAATCTCAGCATTCTAGATGAAAATCAGCTTTACACAGCAGTTACAGAGGGATGGAAATGGGTGATGTGACGTAAACATAACAGAAATATGCCACGTTTATATTCACAACTACTGCTCGAGGCACCAACATGACATTATAGGAATGTTGTGACTGTGTTTATTTTTAATAGCTCTCATCTCCTTCGCCTGCATGTAACGTCTTCCATCATACACACCTACACACAAGGTAATCACAAATAATCACTCACCCCAAATCTCCCCCTAACTGACCTTCAGGCTGGGCCCCCTTAGCTCATAACAAGGTTACAGATATATAGAAACATTGGGGTAATGGTTACCCAGCCACAGTTAAAGGGCTATGATATAAAGGTATCAGATCTAATACTGAAAAGGTTTGGGGCCTGGATGAGGAATCTTTAATCTCTAATGTTAGTGTGTAAGTGGAAAATAGATTGGATCAATGCTCAGATTACGTTTTAGTGAGATTGGGTTTATTGCAATAGACAAAATACAAAGATACATAATGTGCCATAAACAAACATAAAATTACAGTAAAATAGTCAGTAGATGTGGCTGAAGGAATTAAAAAAAAGCATCACAAGGCTGCACAGTAATGTGATGCCAATATGGTACCTGCATTATATATATATATATATATATATATATATATATATATATAGAGCAGGAGATCCGGCACTCACGAAATAGAGGTCAGGCGTGCCTGGGTGCAGTCCAGGTTCAGTACCAACAATTAGAAATAGAAGAGATCGCACCCGCAGGACTTATTCTTAAACAAAAAAGATTTATTGCAAGTAAATGCTGACGTTTCGGCTGAGACAACAGCCTTTCTCAAAGTGGCAAAAGTATCACAAACGTGGATATAAATACACAGTGTGGCGGGAAAACACATTTCAAATTACAAAAAGCACACCTGTGACAGAGGAAATGACGTGTGGAAAGTAGGAGTGAATACGGTAAAAATCCTCAGTGGACAAGAAAAGGTTAAATTAGTCAAAGGAAAAATCCAAAGGAGAGTAACAATCACATCCGGAATAATTAAAGTGCACACTAATCATATATAAAGAGTCACAATAGGAACATAGTACCGAATTTAGGGTCACAGATTCTGCGGTCCTGGAACGAATAGTTATGTGTCAACAAAGAAAAAAACAAAGTGTCAATAGGTATATTAATATACAATGTTGCAGTTAATCACAAGGTTGCTGGGGAATAAATCAATTACAGACAGACTCCTAACTGTTATTAGAAACTACACGGAAAAGGTAGAGCAAAAAATAGAGAGAACACGAACACGGGCACAGTGTGCGATTGGAAAATACACCCTATATAAGTGACAAGGTATATATTTAACCTCAGAGAACTTCATAGAAAAGAAGACGGATAACGAGTGAAAAGGATACCGAAACATCCAAGAGAGAAAATAAAGATGTAGAACAAAGAACAAAGTATTTTAATGAAGAGGTAGAAAAAATAAAAATAGAAAACTAAAAATTAACCTTATAATCAAAAATAAAAAAAATATATTGAAATAGAGAACGAAAAAATGAAACACGGGCAGGAGAAAAATCAATAACCACACCGATCAAAATCGGGTGTAAACTCGTAACAAAAATAAACAAAGCGGTATGTACTTGCTTTTGTATGATCACAGTCCACGCTCAAGCTCGGGAACAACACCGTTCAGGTGTGAGTGAGGCCCGTAATGTCCTTCGATCAATATTTGCCAGACCGGTATCCACACGGTCGACAAACGTGACTGTGGTGCGGGACTCAATGTAGTATGTATAACTGAATTACCGTCCCGGTAGATCAGGAACAGCATCAGAGGTAGGGCTACTGTGCAGCTGTGCAGCTCGTCTTAGGGAAACCGCGAGTAAAGGTTCATCTGGCTAAGGAGGGGTGCAGATCCTTCCAATCTGATCGTTCGCGATTGTTGCCGTGTGCTGTCAGAAAAGCCGTCGAACCATGCCAGGATGGCTGTCGAGCTTAACCCGTCAGCCGCTGGAACGGTGTAGCAATCGCTGTTACCCCAAGGTGTCCGATCACGTATACACCAACCTCCCCGTGACTGTAGTTGTCGAATCAACTTCAGATGGATGCCAAGCTGGATGATGTGCTGTGGGGCGCATTCGTCCTGGTTGATCATTCTTAGAGTATTCTTCGATGAGTATTTACACACTCTTTCAAAGTAAGCACGTTTGTCTGTGCGGCGAGCGTTTGCTTAGGACACTCCAGGGTTCCACTATCGATGGAACATCGCACAAGCCCCAAAGCTAATGCCAAGGTGCAGCAAAGCGAGGAGCCACTACCGTCATCTCGTGGTGTGTCTTCCGTCCGGGATCGGTCGTGGAATCAGAAGAAAAAGCCATGAAAGTTACAAAAGAAAATGAGCCAAATAAGCTAAATCGGAAAGTATATGACAGTTAAACCCAAAGCTATATGAATCTGAAAAATAATAAAATCCAAAGAATGAAGAATAAAAATAAAAAATAAAAATAAAAAGTAAAAACTAACAAAAAAATGCAAAAAAGCAAACATACGGAGAAAGTAAAAATAAAAATAAAAAATAAATAAAAAATAAAAAAAGGAACAAGTATGAAAAAATAAGGCCAAGATGTATAGAGGAGAAGTAAAACAACCATCGAGTACCAACATTAAAGCAAGCAAAGAGTACAACCAGAAACAAAAGGGACAAGACAACATACAACAACACATGAAACAGCTTCAGTCTGAGGAGTATGTAAGCTACCAAAATAAATAGTTCACCATCCACCTACGGGGCAGCTTGATAAGGAGAGAGCAATCCCAACCAAAAGGGGGAAAGCACAGGACTATGTATAGAGATCAGCAATATGTTATAGAGAGGGCTATTATGGATAAAGATTAAGCCAATCGTGTGAGTTCATCACACTCAAGCAGGATCACAATTCCACGGACTATCACAACCCTATAGGAGAGAAAAACAGCCATTAGTTTATATAAAACAGGTTGTAGTCAACCGTATATGAAAGGGGCGTATGAAATGAGTTTGTTGAGTCCATATGGATTGATCGTATTGAGTCTGTGTATCCATCGTAGTTCACACTGGAGTAACATCTTCTCCCGATTACCACCACGTATTGGTTGGGGTACATGGTCAATCATCATGCAGCGTAAGCTTGCCAGTGTGTGTCTGTGGTGTAAAAAGTGGGCCGCCACTGGTGTATCCGCTTTGCCAGAAGAGAGTGCTGTCCTGATCGCTGACCTATGGTTGGCCATCCGCTCCCGAAACGTGGTGATTGTCTTGCCCACATAGAACTGTCCACAAGGACATTTAATGAAATATACAAGAAATTTAGAAGTGCAGGTCAGTTTGTAATTGATGGCAATAGGTTTGCCCGAATGTGGATGATTAAACGAAGAGCCAGTGATAAGGGAATTGCAGGTGATGCACGATGGACAGCGAAAGCAGCCCTTCCTTCCAGTATTAAGCCATGTATCAGTGGTGCTCTGTTGATAGCAGTGGATAGGATCCGTTTTAACCAAGATATCTCTGAGGTTTCTTCCTCTCCTGTAAGCGATCCGAGGCCTAGAACGAAAGATGGGGGGGAGTGTGGTATCCCTTTCCAGTACCGTCCAATGGTTATGTATAGCCAAGGTTAGCGATTTTACATCAGGGGTATAGGTGGTCAAAAACACCAGGGATTCACTGACAGTGTCTGTTGATGTAGGTGTGTCAAGGGCCCCATATAGTAAGTTCTGCTGTGTGTGTAATAGGGCTCGCTCTCTGCAGGAGAGAAGTTCTTGTAACGGATACCCTCTCTGTGATAATCTCAATATCAAATCCTCCAACTGTATACCTAATTGCATCGGGTCAGAATTGTTCCTTACCATCCGTATCATCTGCGAATAAGGAACACTTTTTTTGATATGCGGTGGGTGGCAGGACGTGTGATGTAACAGGGTATTGCGGTCCGTAGGTTTCCGGTACGTGGTAGTCTCGTAACCGTTGTTAGTCAGCGTCACCATCAGATCTAAAAAGGCAATCTGCTTCTCATCAATGTTGGCCGTAAACCGTATAGTAGTAGGTAAGGAATTAAGTTCATTCACCATGGCCTCAAATTGTTCCGTGGAGCCAGTCCATAACAGAAACAAATCGTCGATGAAGCGATATAACTTGTGGATGTAGGCACCATACTTGGACAAAATGTGTGTTTCTTCATACTTGTCCATATACAGATTCGCAAAAGCTGGCGCAACATTTGAACCCATACTTGTCCCACTGATCTGTAAGAAATAGGTGAGTTCGAATTTGAAATAGTTGCAAGTGAGGCAGATCCGAAGAAGTTGTAACAAAAATTCAGTGGGGGGTCTCCCATGTTCAGGATATTTGACTAAGAAGTCCATGATGTTTCCAATGCCCTCATCTGTGGGGATAACAGTGTACAAGGATGATACGTCCATGGTTGCTAGTTTCGTTCCTCTTGGGAATGGTGATGCCGAGTGAAGTTTGATGAGAAAGTCACCAGAATCTTGTATATAAGTAGACGCCCTTTTCACAATGGGTTGTAAAAAATGGTCAACGAAAATGGCAAGGGGCTGTAAGAGCGAGTCCCTTGCACTCACAATAGGGCGCCCAGGAGGTGATGTCAGGCCTTTGTGGATCTTCGGGAGAGTGTAAATTATTGGGCAGATGGGAAATTCCTGTGTCAGGAAATCTCTGATGTCTGTGGTAAGTATTCCGCAATTGAGACCGGCTTGTATGATGTCATCAATTTGTCTTTTAAAGACAGAGGTAGGGTCATTAGGGAGTCATTTATAGACTGCTGTGTCGGATAGTTGTCGAGTAATCTCCATACGATAGTCCTTGTAGTCCTGTACCACTATTGCCCCACCCTTGTCGGCAGGTCTAATGACAATGTTGGGATTCTTGGATAGGTTCCGTAATGCTTCTTTCTCAGCTTTCGTCAAATTAGGATATGTGTTCTGGGCCCTCTTAAGTTTGTGTGTTTCATCAATCAATAGCCTGGTATAGGCTTCAATAGATTTAGGAGTATTAATAGGCTCGAAACGACTTGGTCTTTTGAACAAGGTAACCATAGTCAACGCGGATTACCAGAACAGGAAAGTGTACAGGTGGTTGACTGGGGGAGACACCAATTACAACAGACCAGCTAGACAGAGGGGAACCTTTTTTGCAACACAAATTGATTCTTCACCGTATACAAGCAACTCGTCTGATATTGACACCCCTATCAGAGGACGTGGCTACGGTAGGGGTCGTCGAGGACGCCAGTACACACACCATAGTGCTAACTTGGACACACATTCCACGACCACTACCCCACTGGCAAGCAGTTCTCCTTTTTTAGGATTAGGCCCTCTCTCCAGAGATCGGGACGCCCGCACAAAAGAAGGGGTGGCAGGCGGCACCCGTTCCACAAAACAACACAGGCCCCCGAGGAAGTAGTGTTTAACCTCAGCACGTATCCACTATCATCTACTGAGATGTGCCTGCTTTCCAAGGGTCTTTCCTTCGTTCCGACAAATCACACACAATCACTGGAGATTTTGACTGACATTCACCGATTCCAAAGGACTTTGAAACTCAAAGAGTATTTTAGAAGCACATGTGGACAGGCGTCCTTGTTCAAAAGACCAAGTCATTTCGAGCCTATTAATACTCCTAAATCTATTGAAGCCTATACCAGGCTATTGATTGATGAAACACACAAACTTAAGAGGGCCCAGAACACATATCCTAATTTGACGAAAGCTGAGAAAGAAGCATTACGGAACCTATCCAAGAATCCCAACATTGTCATTAGACCTGCCGACAAGGGTGGGGCAATAGTGGTACAGGACTACAAGGACTATCGTATGGAGATTACTCGACAACTATCCGACACAGCAGTCTATAAATGACTCCCTAATGACCCTACCTCTGTCTTTAAAAGACAAATTGATGACATCATACAAGCCGGTCTCAATTGCGGAATACTTACCACAGACATCAGAGATTTCCTGACACAGGAATTTCCCATCTGCCCAATAATTTACACTCTCCCGAAGATCCACAAAGGCCTGACATCACCTCCTGGGCGCCCTATTGTGAGTGCAAGGGACTCGCTCTTACAGCCCCTTGCCATTTTCGTTGACCATTTTTTACAACCCATTGTGAAAAGGGCGTCTACTTATATACAAGATTCTGGTGACTTTCTCATCAAACTTCACTCGGCATCACCATTCCCAAGAGGAACGAAACTAGCAACCATGGATGTATCATCCTTGTACACTGTTATCCCCACAGATGAGGGCATTGGAAACATCATGGACTTCTTAGTCAAATATCCTGAACATGGGAGACCCCCCACTGAATTTTTGTTACAACTTCTTCGGATCTGCCTCACTTGCAACTATTTCAAATTCGAACTCACCTATTTCTTACAGATCAGTGGGACAAGTATGGGTTCAAATGTTGCGCCAGCTTTTGCGAATCTGTATATGGACAAGTATGAAGAAACACACATTTTGTCCAAGTATGGTGCCTACATCCACAAGTTATATCGCTTCATCGACGATTTGTTTCTGTTATGGACTGGCTCCACGGAACAATTTGAGGCCATGGTGAATGAACTTAATTCCTTACCTACTACTATACGGTTTACGGCCAACATTGATGAGAAGCAGATTGCCTTTTTAGATCTGATGGTGACGCTGACTAACAACGGTTACGAGACTACCACGTACCGGAAACCTACGGACCGCAATACCCTGTTACATCACACGTCCTGCCACCCACCGCATATCAAAAAAAGTGTTCCTTATTCGCAGATGATACGGATGGTAAGGAACAATTCTGACCCGATGCAATTAGGTATACAGTTGGAGGATTTGATATTGAGATTATCACAGAGAGGGTATCCGTTACAAGAACTTCTCTCCTGCAGAGAGCGAGCCCTATTACACACACAGCAGAACTTACTATATGGGGCCCTTGACACACCTACATCAACAGACACTGTCAGTGAATCCCTGGTGTTTTTGACCACCTATACCCCTGATGTAAAATCGCTAACCTTGGCTATACATAACCATTGGACGGTACTGGAAAGGGATACCACACTCCCCCCCATCTTTCGTTCTAGGCCTCGGATCGCTTACAGGAGAGGAAGAAACCTCAGAGATATCTTGGTTAAAACGGATCCTATCCACTGCTATCAACAGAGCACCACTGATACATGGCTTAATACTGGAAGGAAGGGCTGCTTTCGCTGTCCATCGTGCATCACCTGCAATTCCCTTATCACTGGCTCTTCGTTTAATCATCCACATTCGGGCAAACCTATTGCCATCAATTACAAACTGACCTGCACTTCTAAATTTCTTGTATATTTCATTAAATGTCCTTGTGGACAGTTCTATGTGGGCAAGACAATCACCACGTTTCGGGAGCGGATGGCCAACCATAGGTCAGCGATCAGGACAGCACTCTCTTCTGGCAAAGCGGATACACCAGTGGCGGCCCACTTTTTACACCACAGACACACACTGGCAAGCTTACGCTGCATGATGATTGACCATGTACCCCAACCAATACGTGGTGGTAATCGGGAGAAGATGTTACTCCAGTGTGAACTACGATGGATACACAGACTCAATACGATCAATCCATATGGACTCAACAAACTCATTTCATACGCCCCTTTCATATACGGTTGACTACAACCTGTTTTATATAAACTAATGGCTGTTTTTCTCTCCTATAGGGTTGTGATAGTCCGTGGAATTGTGATCCTGCTTGAGTGTGATGAACTCACACGATTGGCTTAATCTTTATCCATAATAGCCCTCTCTATAACATATTGCTGATCTCTATACATAGTCCTGTGCTTTCCCCCTTTTGGTTGGGATTGCTCTCTCCTTATCAAGCTGCCCCGTAGGTGGATGGTGAACTATTTATTTTGGTAGCTTACATACTCCTCAGACTGAAGCTGTTTCATGTGTTGTTGTATGTTGTCTTGTCCCTTTTGTTTCTGGTTGTACTCTTTGCTTGCTTTAATGTTGGTACTCGATGGTTGTTTTACTTCTCCTCTATACATCTTGGCCTTATTTTTTCATACTTGTTCCTTTTTTTATTTTTTATTTATTTTTTATTTTTATTTTTACTTTCTCCGTATGTTTGCTTTTTTGCATTTTTTTGTTAGTTTTTACTTTTTATTTTTATTTTTTATTTTTATTCTTCATTCTTTGGATTTTATTATTTTTCAGATTCATATAGCTTTGGGTTTAACTGTCATATACTTTCCGATTTAGCTTATTTGGCTCATTTTCTTTTGTAACTTTCATGGCTTTTTCTTCTGATTCCACGACCGATCCCGGACGGAAGACACACCACGAGATGACGGTAGTGGCTCCTCGCTTTGCTGCACCTTGGCATTAGCTTTGGGGCTTGTGCGATGTTCCATCGATAGTGGAACCCTGGAGTGTCCTAAGCAAACGCTCGCCGCACAGACAAACGTGCTTACTTTGAAAGAGTGTGTAAATACTCATCGAAGAATACTCTAAGAATGATCAACCAGGACGAATGCGCCCCACAGCACATCATCCAGCTTGGCATCCATCTGAAGTTGATTCGACAACTACAGTCACGGGGAGGTTGGTGTATACGTGATCGGACACCTTGGGGTAACAGCGATTGCTACACCGTTCCAGCGGCTGACGGGTTAAGCTCGACAGCCATCCTGGCATGGTTCGACGGCTTTTCTGACAGCACACGGCAACAATCGCGAACGATCAGATTGGAAGGATCTGCACCCCTCCTTAGCCAGATGAACCTTTACTCGCGGTTTCCCTAAGACGAGCTGCACAGCTGCACAGTAGCCCTACCTCTGATGCTGTTCCTGATCTACCGGGACGGTAATTCAGTTATACATACTACATTGAGTCCCGCACCACAGTCACGTTTGTCGACCGTGTGGATACCGGTCTGGCAAATATTGATCGAAGGACATTACGGGCCTCACTCACACCTGAACGGTGTTGTTCCCGAGCTTGAGCGTGGACTGTGATCATACAAAAGCAAGTACATACCGCTTTGTTTATTTTTGTTACGAGTTTACACCCGATTTTGATCGGTGTGGTTATTGATTTTTCTCCTGCCCGTGTTTCATTTTTTCGTTCTCTATTTCAATATATTTTTTTTATTTTTGATTATAAGGTTAATTTTTAGTTTTCTATTTTTATTTTTTCTACCTCTTCATTAAAATACTTTGTTCTTTGTTCTACATCTTTATTTTCTCTCTTGGATGTTTCGGTATCCTTTTCACTCGTTATCCGTCTTCTTTTCTATGAAGTTCTCTGAGGTTAAATATATACCTTGTCACTTATATAGGGTGTATTTTCCAATCGCACACTGTGCCCGTGTTCGTGTTCTCTCTATTTTTTGCTCTACCTTTTCCGTGTAGTTTCTAATAACAGTTAGGAGTCTGTCTGTAATTGATTTATTCCCCAGCAACCTTGTGATTAACTGCAACATTGTATATTAATATACCTATTGACACTTTGTTTTTTTCTTTGTTGACACATAACTATTCGTTCCAGGACCGCAGAATCTGTGACCCTAAATTCGGTACTATGTTCCTATTGTGACTCTTTATATATGATTAGTGTGCACTTTAATTATTCCGGATGTGATTGTTACTCTCCTTTGGATTTTTCCTTTGACTAATTTAACCTTTTCTTGTCCACTGAGGATTTTTACCGTATTCACTCCTACTTTCCACACGTCATTTCCTCTGTCACAGGTGTGCTTTTTGTAATTTGAAATGTGTTTTCCCGCCACACTGTGTATTTATATCCACGTTTGTGATACTTTTGCCACTTTGAGAAAGGCTGTTGTCTCAGCCGAAACGTCAGCATTTACTTGCAATAAATCTTTTTTGTTTAAGAATAAGTCCTGCGGGTGCGATCTCTTCTATTTCTATATATATATATATATATATATATATATATATATATATATACTCATCTAATACCCAGTCAGGTCAAAATTGTTACTATATAACAAGAATAAAGGTCTCCATACAGTTTATGTCTGATAAACCTGGACTGATTAAATTAAACTTACCCCGAGCACTTTTACAATTTTCTATTACTAGTGGGTTTTCTTTTCTAGATATTTGCCATTGAGACTGCTAACAGCAGACTTTCGCTAAGAGAATCATTAGATCTCCAAAAACTATATGAAGGTAATGATAGAATAGAAAGATTTGCTGTGTTATGTAAAATAGACAATACGGAGACTACAGAGCAGACGTCTAAGGCTCATGGCACATAAGGTAACCGCAAAAATATACCTTGTGCACCATGAGAGCAAGACATAAAAATAAAACATAAAGGATTAATGGCTTAGGCAAATGATCAACTATAACTACAACAAAAAGTAAATAACAATATCCAGTAAACTGGCAAAAAGGTTGCCATTGTGATGTAATGTGATGTCATAATGACACCTGCAGTGTATACATATACATAAACATAGGTTGCCATAGCGATGTGATGTCATAATGTATGTATCAGTTTATACTCAGTGTAACGGACACAATCAAATCAGAGTTGTGAAAAGCTTTCGAAGTGTAAGCAACTCCCTACCATTTATCTGAGAGAAACTTTATTTCGACAAATTCTCGACATTCAATTTTAAAGACATTTAAGGTAAATTACGTTGATTAGTTTTTATTGTCAATTATATATATACAGTATATTTATTGCAGTCTTAAGAGAATAACATTAATTGTATAGTGATATTAAAGATAGAACTTAGTTTGTTCTTATAGGTACAGTACAAACCAAGAATACTGATAGATATATCATTATATTAGGATATGTGTGTGTGTTTGAGATACAGGCTTCATTTTAGAATATAATGTAGATTTTAACCATTAAAAGACCTGGAGGCATTGAGAGAGAGTATATTTTGATTCTGATTTAAGAGAGTTAGATGGATCCATATTAGTTGTATAGTTAAAAGATATTAACAAGAGAACAGAAAGGACAGCGAGCATAAGATTAAAATGAAAGATTAGAGAGTTTTGCAGTATTGGATAAAATGCAAAATATAAAATAAATAATTCTAAAAATGGTTGGGATGTTAATGAAATGTTATCTGATTGCCATAATGTGATGTCATAATGACACCTGCAGTGTATACATATACATAAACATAGGTTGCCATAGCGATGTGATGTCATAATGTATGTATCAGTTTATACTAAGTGTAACGGACACAATCAGATCAGAGTTGTGAAAAGCTTTGAAGTGTAAGCAACTCCCTACCATTTATCTGAGAGAAACTTTATTTCTACAAATTCTCGACATTCAATTTTAAAGACATTTGAAGGTAAATTACATATATATACAGGTATGGGATCCATTATCTGGAAACCTGTTTTCTGCCAAGCTCAGTATTATGGAAAGGCTGTGTTTGTGTTTGAGCTACAGGCTTCACTTTAGAATATAAAATACATGTTTATCATTAGAGAACCTAGAAGCATTGAAAGAGAGAATACTTTAATCCCGATAAAACATTTAACAGCGTTAGGTGGATTAGTATTAGTTGGGATAGTTAAAAAAGATTATCAAGAGAACAGAACAGAATGGATAGTGATAGGATTAAAAAGAAAGTTTTGCTATATAAAATAAAATACAGACTATAAGAATTATAATAATACAGGGGATGTGAAGTCACAATGGCACCTTCAGTAGTAGTGAAATATTGTCTGTTTGCCATAGTCATGTTGTTTATAAATACATGTTAATAATAATAATAATAATAATAATAATAAAACATATATATATATATATATATATATATATATATATATATATATATATATATAATGTATTCATTAGATGAAGTTTAGAGAAATAATATAATCTTTATTTTGATGATGCAGAAAGAAAAATGAAGCACAAAACAAAATTTGATAATAATTCTGATTCGGAAGACTCTACTTATCGAGATGCAGCCCAGAAACTCTTCTATATAGTCATATTTCTGTTTGTATTTGCTGTAATAATATCTTGCTGGGGACAATGGGCACAATATCAGAGGATGATTGAAACGGATAAGCGGATAAAGCTCCTTGACCTCCAAAGGAGAGAGATGGAGGAAAAGATTAGAACAGCTGAGGCAAAGATGGCAGAAATTGTGAACAGAATGGCAGAATACCAGTTGAAGATCCAAGAAACCAGCAACACAGTGGCCAAAATTAATGTAAAACTGAAGGATGCACAAAAACCAACTTGGCCATTGACTTCGTTATCTGAGATACTCTGTTATTACTTCTGCTCAGAGTAACACATGTATGGATGAAGGCATTATTCTAAAGAAAAACAAAAGTAAAAGTTGGACTTTCCAGGGACCAAGTCATACATTAATGATGATACCACCATGGAAAGTGGTCAAAATGAGAAAGCTGTAAATGTAACATTACTCCATGATAAAGACTGGCTGAGACCTACCCGTCATCAGGTCTGTCCAACAATATGGCCTTCATCGTACCCATTCCAGCCACAGGGCCAAAACTACTGCCCAGACTTGGGCCCTAAGACATCAACAGCTGCTGGAAAACAAAGCAAAGCACAGCTACAATAAATAAATATTTATTTTTTTAACATTGCTCACTGTACAATACAAGCCCTATAGATTTGGCTTATCCATCGCATTTGATCTTTGTACCATAAATTAATTTAGAAATAAATTTGTATAAAAATTCATTCCTGGTTAATTGTTTTCTGTTATTAGTGCCAAAAAATGTATATTTAGTACTGAGAGTCGTCTGCCAGCCTTCCATGGAATACACAGGATTAAACAAGGTTTGGCACAGAGAGGAGAAGTCTTAGGGGCAAATTTACGAAAGGGCGAAAAGGCTAACGCTAGCGAAAATTCGCCAGCGTGACGTCATTTTGTTACTTCGCCGATCTATTAACGGGTGCCGATGTAAATTCGCTAGCGAAGTGGACCTACTCTAGCGCTACTTCGCACCCAGGCGAAGTTGCGCTATAGTGAAGGGACGTAACTACGCTAATTCACTAACTTGAGGATTTTACTGAACATTACCTCTTGTGCCAGACTTGCCTTCACCACCTCAGACCAGGCGAAGTGCAATAGAGTAGATAGGGCTTGATTAAAAAAAAATTAAAATTTTTTTCTTAGTCCCAAAAAAAACGATGGCGTCTTTTACTTTTTTAAGGGTGATAGGCTGAAAAAGATCGTAATTTTTTTAGGGGGTACCCTCCTTCCCCCCCGACATTTCCTAACATATGGCACATAAACTATACAGTGGGCTAATGCATAGGGCAAAATAACAACTCTATTTTATTGTATGAACGTAGTGTAATGTATTTGCTGCAACATATACGTCCATTGTACTTTAACTTGGCGCCATATGCAAATTAGACATTGATAGCGTAATTTCACTTTGCTTGACGAATTAACGGTAGCGCAACTTCACTACCTTTCGCCTACCTGAGCGCAACTGTGGATTTAAGTGAATTAGCCGTGCCCTGGCGAAACTTCGTCCGGCGAAGCCAGCGCTGGCGCAACTTCGAAGGTAAGTAAATTTGCCCCTTAGAAGGGATAATAAGGAGAGCAGAATTCTTGTGGTGAAGCCTCATAGAAGAGGAGGTTTGGGGAATAACCTTGAAGGGAAGCTTGGGGGGATCGATAGGAAACTGAGGATAGGGACAGGCATGTAGGGAAGCTGGGGCAGTATTACTTTTGGGAGCATTTTTAAAGGAGTATTGAGGGGAGATGAGATATTCTGTAGGAAACTAGAAAGTGGAGGAGTCTTGTAGGACTGCTGAGGAGAGGATGGGTCTGGTGGAGAAGTTGTAGAGGAGAAGAGTTCTAGCAAGTTTGGAAGGAGAAAACCTTTTAGCAAAACAAGTGGAGGTGGAATATTGTATGAGAGCTATAGGGTTATTTTAGTTTTAGGCACCAGCCACTTAGCCATCATTCTATTTTGATGTGTCACATGGAATAACTGAATGATAACAAGCCACACCTTGATATAAGGTACATCTCCGAAAAACGACTACTATTGAAAGGTTCAAACCACTAATCCATCATTCAGTTTCTTTGTGTCTCATAATACAACTGAATCAGTAAAGGCAAAAGTTACTGTATATATTACACTTCTAGACATAAGGAACTCTGTGTATAAGATGTATGTTACGGGCGATGCATATTGAACCACCATCATCGTATTTATATGTCACTTGCAATAAGTAGCTGGTTGGAAAAAGTGGACATTTCTGGTGTTAATTGGACACAATCTACTGAAAGAATTATTTTTACCTGAAATCAATCCGTCATGTTCAGTGAATATAAGGAAATAATGATTTATATTATAGCTATTATAAACAGTTTATAGTCATTTTTTATATTAGGGTATACAGTATATTTCATTCCTTCTACTTGCAGCCATAAACCATCTACTCCTATAACAGACAGGCTAATGGTAACAGTATCCGTCATCAGGTTGGGTTCCCACGGAATAACTGCATTTGTTTTTGGGCAGAAAGTGCCTGATTGTGTGGGTAATCGGCGGGTAACCCGTCTGGGTACCCGGCTATGTTTGTGGTAGCGAAATAGGGTCCTGCACGATGTAACTATCGGGTAAAAGTTATATCAATGCCTGTTAAAAGTCTGTTTTCATGGACACCGGGTCGGGGGATAAGTGAGCTGTTTGCAGGCTGGGTCAGGTAGTGGTTGTTGTGTGTGGGTCGGCTTTGCAGGTCTGCGGGTCCAGGTCAGTCACAGGTCTGCCCCTGGGGAATAGAATCGAATAGGCAATTCGGGCGAATTTACGCGCTGGCGAATAGTCGAATTGGCGAATATTCGCCAGGCGATTAGGCGCTCGATCGAATATTCGCCAGGCGAATAGGTGCTCGATCGAATATTCGCTCAAAGGATTTTCATTCGATCGAATGCCTTTTTATTCGATCAAAAACTTGGAAAACAAGCCTATGGGACTTTCCCATAGGCTTTTAAAGCAATTCGGTAGGTTTTAGATGAGACAGTAGGTTTAAAAGAGACAGTACTTCGACTATCCAATGGGCGAATAGTCGCATCGTTTTTGCGCTCTATCCAGTACTTCGACTATCAAATGGCGAATAGTCACAGCGTTTTTGCGCTCAATCTATTTGAATCATTCTACTCAGGCGAATTTACGCCAATTCGATAGTCGAGGAGCACAAAAAACTACTCGAAATTCTAAGTTTTTTTACTTCGAATCCATCACTCGAAAATTAGTGAATCGGCCCCTAAATAATAATGACTTTACAGCAGTGATGAAGTTGGCCGTAATAAGTTCCCGGATGTGTTTGTCTTTGAAAAACGCAGTCTGTGCTTCCTCCTGCTGGACAACCCTGGGCATTGCACCCTGTGCTCATTCATTCTTCCATTTTTGCTGAGCTAAATACCTTGGATCCCATCCAGGTACAATGAGACATCACAGGCTCTCTGAACATTATGTACCAGAAAAGGGACGTAGGTATGAGTGTGAATAGAATAACAGAAATGTGTGTGGATGGCTGCAGGGGCATCTCCATTGGCAAATAAAAACAATTGACTGAGTTTAATCATAATGCAGCTTTTAATCTCTCTAAAAACCTTGGACAAACACAGGGGGGACAAGACACTCCAAAGCCCGATCATTAATACCTGCTCAGGGCAGAAGTGAGAACAGTGCCCCCTAGTGCCTGATATTACTGCTTAGATGTACCAGAACAAAGTCCCAGCTGACCCATTTTTTTTGGATAACCTGATGGATCAGCCACAGACTATAATAAGCACTTCAAGGAAGTTTATTTCCCCTTTAACATGATCTGTACAGACAGTTTCTGCATTTACAACCTCCCCCAGGTTGGCCGTTGCACAGTTGCAAATCTTGGCACCCTCAAGTCCCAGCCAACGTGGTTAGATATTAACCCAGTTTACGAGTAGTGGAGCTGTTGATTGCTTAGCACACTAATGTTCTGTAAGGGAGAGTTTTACTTGAGAAGAGACACAAAGTTCTATATTTTGGGAAATAGCATATTGCAGAAATATTGCAGAATGCCAGAGTTAAAAAGGAAACCATCTGTAATTGTTACAAAGCCCAAAATACAAACACTAAACACATTCAGAAAAAAGTCAATAATGTAGTTAACACACTTTAACTAGCGGCTTGTTACGTAAAAAACTCTACAAGCTACATTGATATGAGCTAAGGGGGCCCAGTCTGAAGGCCAGTTAGGGGGAGATTTGGGGTGAGAGTTTATTTGTACCCTGGGTACCCCTGGAACTATAGCAGGGTGACTGTTACCCCAATGTTTTTATATATCTGTAACCTTGTTATGAGCTAAGGGGGCCCAGTCTGAAGGCCAGTTAGGGGGAGATTTGAGGTGAGTGCTTATTTGTACCCAACGTCAGACTGGGCCAGCGAGACGCCGGGAAAAGGCCCTCATGGGCCCATACCAGCCCAGCCTCCCTCCCACGATCTGGACCCCAAATAAAAATTAATTGATGCGCTGGTAGAGCAGGCGTATTGGCTTTCAAGCATGCGCACCTGCTTTTGCGCACACACACCAGCATGTGCCCAGACATTCGCGCTAGCGTGCGCGGGGGCCCGGAGTATAGTAACCCGATGGGCCCCCCATGTCCACTCCGACCCTGTTTGTGCCCCGGGTACCCCTCAAACTACAGCAGGGTGACTATTACCCCAATGTTTCTATATATCTGTAACCTTGTTATGAGATAAGGGGGCTCAGTCTGAAGGTCAGTTAGGGGGAGATTTGGGGTGAGTGTTTATTTGTACCCTGGGTACCCCTGGAACTATAGCAGGGTGACTGTTACCCCAATGTTTCTATATATCTGTAACCTTGTTATGAGCTAAAGTGGAACCCTAAACCCTGACCAACATGAGCAGGAATATAGGCCTTGAAACAAAGTCTGACAACCACTGTGATACAGAAAGCCAGCAATAATTTTATTATTCTAGTTATTGTATCACTGTCGATCAGTGGCGTAAGTAGAAGTAACAGGGCCCCCCTGCAAAAGAAAAATGATGGGCCCCCCAAATTTTTATTAGGTATACAGATAGACACAGCCAGCACGACAGTCACACAGGTACTACAAACACTGGGTCAGGGGGGGAAACGTACGGTACTCGTCTCCACATGCACAGTAGCAGCACAGGCAGCTCCGAGTCCGACCAGCCCGCCCCGAGTCCAGCAGTTACGCGGTGTCAGTGCAGACAGCCTATTCTTGCTCCTTCCGCTCTCCCTGCCTCACCTGCACCGTCCGTCACGTCACAATGTGCGTCCACACGATTACACAAGAGGAAGAGGGAGGGCGGGCGGAAAGGCTGAGACGGCGAGCGAGACGCGAGTACAGACGAGCAGAGCGAGAGAGGGCGGAAGTAAGAATGAGGAGCGGCGCAGTACGGAGCAGGGAGGGCGGAAGGAAGAGGATCTATTCTCATCATCATGAGAGGGCGGACTCGGGAGTATGCCTGGAGAGGAGGTAGGGCCAGTGCAGTGCAGCAGTGGGGACGGATGTCACGGATGACGGATCAAACACCCAATGCGATGCTGGCTGCATTCATGAGGGACGGGCCCCCTCTCCTCCCGGGCCCCCCCGCAGCTGCGGGGTCTGCTTCCTCCCTAGTTACGCCACTGCTGTCGATCAGTCCAAAGTGTTGAGAATGATCTGGGCCAGTTTCCGTGCTGCTATCACATGACAATACATTGTGTTGGATTTTTATGAGACAAATATCTCTCACTATTAATAGAGAGACAGGAATAAGTCTTGTGATGTTGATATTCCAATAAGAACCTTATAGAGCCTTGGATATCTGTATAGTGTTTATCTCCTGCAGCTCATAGGGAATGTGCATGATTATGGCTGGTGTTTTTATCTCTGGCTCAAGTGTTTTCTATTACAATCCCATTATCATGTGGTTGGGAACATTTTGATCTCTGCTAATATCCAGTTTTAACACCCAAGTTTTCAGCATCTGAAAAAACTGGCAGCACAAGGTAAACGCCCAGATCAAGAGTAAATATAGATCTGTGCCACACCTACAGGCCTCCAGCCAAACCTACAGCTCCCAGAATCCTTAGCAAGGTCAGAAAATAATGTAATAGGATATAATGGAATCACTTTCCCCCTATCAGGGGGGAGATAAAGTCAACATCATACATTGGATGAAGTCCCATGGTTTTAAGCCTACGAGAAGAAGACATAGCAGAGCCAGCCTGGCAGTACTGGAGAAGTACAGCACAACATGGGCATTGCCCATTAACCCAAACAAAACGAAGGTCATGGTTTTCCAAAAGAAGAATAAACAACACAAAAATCCCTCCTTCACACTAGGACCCAATTTTATGGTCATCTCAGAATTCCATACATTTATGGGAGAAAGGGTCAGAGTAGATTCCCTGAAATTACAGTGTGTATGTTAAAGTCTTTTGAAGAACATCTTCAAGTCAATGAGACTGAACTTTTCTATTCTGTGTCCTTATGGTGGGAGAACACCAAGAGGCCACTTTGGTCTTCAAATCCCCATCCCCATGAGAGGGGGAAGTACTGTTCCTTGAGGAGAGAACCTTGTGTTTTGGGCAGAGGGTGGAGTGGTGGCTGGGCGTCGGTACTTATAGGGCAACACCAGTACAATTGTCATAAGTCTTGGATTCTGGAAGCGGATGATTGTGCTGCTGAGGAGGCTGGGGGTTGTGGGATCTTATTCAGAGTTTTGGAAAAGGAGAAGCTGTCTTGGACCCTTCCTCTGACTCTTCTGCATTAGATTTCAATTCAAGTAACTAAGACGTTATGTCACGTTCTTGGAAGAGGTCTTTAATGACCAGAGTCCAGTACCTTCATTTATGAGAGATGGAAAGCTCACAAGTGGAAGAAATACTTATGTCTGGACCAGGCTAAAGGATTTTATTAGAGTAAATAACAAATAGCACAATACGCTATACTCTCATACTGTTATATCTAATGAAAATAATAAGCCACCTTATACCCATATGTATAAATACAAGTATACAGAGAAGGAATGTTCTGGGCACACAATAAGCTATACCCTCATACTGTACTGTCTAAGGGAATCAATATGGCACCTCCTTCCCATATGTATAAATACAAATATACAGAGAAGGAATGCTCTGGGCACCCAATAATCTATACCCTCATACTGTACTGTCTAAGGGAATCAATATGGCACCTCCTTCCCATATGTATAAATACAAATATACAGAGAAGGAATGCTCTGGGCACCCAATAATCTATACCCTCATACTGTACTGTCTAAGGGAAACAATATGGCACCTCTCTCTCAAATATATATAAATATACAGAGAAGGAATGTCCTGGGCACACACTAAATGAATGCTCTTTAACTTTCTGCTCAAAGGACGTACATGATATTTTCCTTATTGGCAAACAAGAGCCGTCACAATGATGCTTCTCCCCACACCTCTGACACCCAACAGCCTCCTGAAAATAAAAAACATCTCCCTGCCCCACCCAAATCCACATCTTCCAGTAAACCCAGAGAATCATTTCCTCTCCAACAGAATGTGGAGCATCCAGAAAACCAAAACCCAGTAATTAATACACAAGGGAGGTCCCGTTTTGTATTATATCTTAATGAGGTCCAAGTTTGTCCGGCTAACTCAACCCAAATGGTGAGACGTTTGCTCCAATCCAAGGCAACGTGGAAACCAATAGGAGTCTTACATGCCAATGGTTTCTTAGTTGTGCCGAATCCCAGTCAGTGTTCAGGAATCGGAAGCAGCAGAACTGCTTTTAGTAGCAATTACATTCAAGTTTAAACCTATTGAATGGTTTTAATGAATGCATCATGGAAAGTTCAATTCTTTTGCCTGCCATTGGGAAGTGGTACAAGTAGTTCTGATGATGATATACTATTGTATAAAGCTTATACTTATTTAAAGGATTAAAGAGCTACCAAAGGTCTCCCTTCATTACTGGTTTAATGCACAATCACCTGGAACTGAATTGGCATGTATCGCTAGAGGCACTCAGGATACAGGAATGGGACCTATTATCTAGAATTCCTGGGGTTTTCTGGATAATGGATCTTTCCATAATTTGGATCTTCAAACCTTAATTCTACTAGAAAATCATATAAACATTAAATAAACCCAATAGGCTGGTTTTGCTTCCAGTACGGATTAATTATATCTTAGTGGGATCAAGTACAAGCTACTGTTTTATTATTACAGAGAAAAAGCAAATTCTTTTGAAAAATGCATATGGGAAACAGCCTTTCCATAATTCAGAGCTTTCTGCATATTGGGTTTCGGGATAACAGATCCCACACCTGTACTATGCCCCAGTTTTGTCTGGTGTAGTGACGCTGCTCAATGTATGATCTCATACTACCATCCAGTGGTGCGTTAAGTGTACTGCATCTGATGACGGTGAATATTTGCCTATATGTCATTTATTCCACAATTTTTGTGTATTGAGGCTTGACTAACCCATTCCAGATACTGTAGCAAAAGCCTAAGCACTCATTTAGACTGTTTGTATTTAAAACAAAGGAAAATTATCCATAGATAAGGGATAGGTTAATAAAAATAAATAAAGTAATTTATACATAATATATATATATATATTTAACAAACAAGGGAAAGTTGTGCTCACCACTAATTTTTAAAACCATTAGGCGGGGGTGCAATGAGGCTGTGACCACAAAATACATATAGACAAATACAAGAGTCCTCTGCACTCAACCCATTATCAATATATTTAAGACATTTTGGGGCAAATTCAATAGGATGCGAAGTTGCGCCAGGCGCAACTTCGCCGCACTTCGCCAGGTGTATTTTTTCGTCAGCGCTACGCAAATTCACTAAAATCCAAAGTTGCGCACAGGGGTAGCGTTAGTTTGCGAAGTTGTGCTAGCGTTAATTCACCAAGCGAAGTGAAGTTAAGCTAGCGATGGTTAATTTGCATACGGTACGAAATTCAAATTTCAATGGAGGAACACGTATCTGCACTACAAATGCCTAGAAAACCTTCAAATCAGCAAATATAAATGTTATTTTGCCCTACACATGTGCCCACTGTCTAGGTAAGTTGCCATGAGTCAGGAAATGTAGGGGGGAAGGAGGGGAGCCCCAAAAAAATTTTCGATCTTTTTCAGCCTATCAACCATCATGTAGAAAACACGCCAGTGTTTTTTGGGACTTAGAAAATTTTTTGACTTTTTTGGCAACAATCCCTATCTACTCTATTGCGCTTCGCCAGGTCTGAGGTGGCAAAGGAAGTCTAGCGTAAAAGGTAGCGTTCAGTACACTGCGCAAGTTAGTGAATTTGCGTAGTTACGTCGCTAGCGAAAATTCGCCTGGCATAAGGGTGCGAAGTAACACTAGCGAATTTACGCCAGCGTTTGTTAGTGAATTTGCGAAGTCCCGAAAATGCCAAACGCTAGCGAATTGACGCTAGCATTCGGCGCTTAGTGAATTTGCCCCTTTGTGCATACTGCTACTGAAAAATGCCTTACCCTCTAAACAAAACAGGGATTGTTTGTCCATATATTGCAATATATTTAAGATGGGCAACTACGTTAAAGTCATCCCATATCTGGCCAGTCCTACGCTCAAGATTGGGAGTTTTACTTTGAAAGCAGCTAGTAAGTTGCAGGTAAAACTCTGGGGTAAATTTATCAAAGAGTGAATTTCCACCACTAGAGTGAAATTCCGCAGCTCTCCATTCATTTCTATGGGATTTTGAAAGGCGTATTTATCAATGGGTGAAAGTGAAAGTTCACCCTTTGATAAATACGCCTATAAAAATCCCATAGAAATGAATGGAGAGCTGCGGAATTTCACTCTAGTGGTGGAAATTCACTATTAACTTCACTCTGATAAATATACCCCTTAGTCCCTTTGTAAAATGTATAATGAAGCAATAGAATTCTTAATGAATCAGATGAAAATTGAGCGTAGGACTGGCCAGATATGGGATGACTTTGACGTAGTTGGCCAGCCAATGAGTGGTGCGCAGTCATAGCCAATAGAGCTGGATGTGGAGCGGGAAGGGGCGAGGTGTCGCGCTGAGGGAGGTAGTGCGCGCCATTGGGGAGGGGCCCGGGATTATCACTCTCCTTAAAGGAGGGCCCCGGCTCTTTTGAAAAGTGCAGCACTGCCAGGACCCCCTTCAGGCCCGGGCCCGGTACACTTGTACCCCCTGTGCCCCCCTGATGGCGGCCCTGGCTGCAAGTAGAACAATGAATGCCGCAATATACTGGTTACGAATACAGCAATATGATTGGTTGCCATGGGTTACTGCCCATGGGCAAATTTGCCCGGTGTTGATAAATTACCCCCCCTGTTGTCAAATTGTATATTTTTACAGATAGTTGTAAATGTTTAGCATCAGGCTTTGGGTTCCCTTTAAAGAAATGTGTCGGCTCTTTCTTCTCCAAATCTCTCCATAGAAAAGGTTGCTCGGCCATCCGCATTTTTGTTGTCTTCCCATTTAGCACCTTTACTTCTTTGACCCCTATTCTGATTCCTTTGGTTCCTTCGTCCTCCTCTTCATCTTCTTCCTCTTTTTTATGTGAACTCGCTTTGCCATCTACTCAGTATAATCCTTTTCTTCCCATTCTCCCTGTCCCTAGTTTACTCTCTTCCTTTTATAGTCTCAACCCTTATAGTCTCCCAATGCATGTTGGGTAATGTAGTTTTTGTTTAACAATTTACCAACTGCCAAGTTTAATGTAAGGCTAAAATACCCAGCATGCAATGAGACTAACTTGTGTAGAAGATTTTGGGCTCTATACCCCAGTCTCCCTTTTCACATTTTCCAGTGACTTTCCTCAATTTCAGACAATTTTGGGGCAAAAATCTGCTGGCCACCATGTCTAGAGGTGAATCTGTCCCAATTTGCTTCATGGGAAAATTTTGCGAAACAGAGGAAATTTTATTTTTTAGACTTTTTTTACACTGCACATGTGCTATTTTGGGGCGACTCTTGGCTAGTTTTGGGCTGATTTTGTAGCCGACTTTGGCTGGTTTTGAAAATTAGAACTGGCAAACTTGGTTCAGTTGCATAAAGCGCGTGGCTGTATACACTGTAGCCTTTGCAAATTTACTAAAGGGCGAATTGACTAACGCTGGCAAAAATTCATGACGTAATTTTGGTGCTTTGCCGATTTACAGTCGCTGGTGTAACTTCGCTAGCGAAGAAGATGGACTGTAGCGTTACTTTACACAAACAGCCCCCACCAGTCCACTAAATACTGACTTTCTATGGCACCTTATAGCAGCCCCTCTGGCATTTGCCAGAACCCACAGATTGCCAGTCCGGGCCTCGACCCAGCACAGTGCTTTGTGGGAGATCAGACTATATTTTATAGCTCAGGGTGTGGATGAAGCACAGTTTTACATTCTCTCTTTATGGTAGCATCGCTGGTGAGCAAATGGACTTAAATCTGCATTAAGCCACCTATAGGCACATGAAGGCCAGGGCTGTTACTAGATAACAAGAATAAAGGTCTCCATACAGTTTATATCTGATAAACCTGGCCTGATGAGACTGCTAATAGCAAGCTTTTCGCACATAAGGTACCCGCAAAAAATATACCTTGTGCACCATGAGAGCAAGACATAAAAATAAAACATAAAGGATTTATCGCTTAGGCAAATGATCAACTATAACTACAACAAAAAGTAAATAACAATATCCAGTAAACTGGCAAAAAGGTTGCCATTGTGATGTAATGTGATGTCATAATGACACCTGCAGTGTATACATATACATAAACATAGGTTGCCATAGTGATGTGATGTCATAATGTATGTATCAGTTTATACTCAGTGTAACGGACACAATCAAATCAGAGTTGTGAAAAGCTTTCGAAGTGTAAGCAACTCCCTACCATTTATCTGAGAGAAACTTTATTTCGACAAATTCTCGACATTCAATTTTAAAGACATTTAAGGTAAATGACGTTGATTCGTTTTTATTGACAATTATATATATACAGTATATTTATTGCAGTCTTAAGAGAATAACATTAATTGTATAGTGATATTAAAGATAGAACTTAGATAGTTTGTTCTTATAGGTACAGTACAAACCAAGAATACTGATAGATATATCATTATATTAGGATATATATGTGTGTGTTGTAGATACAGGCTTCATTTTAGAATATAATGTAGATTTTAACCATTAAAAGACCTGGAGGCATTGAGAGAGAGTATATTTTTATTCTGATTTAAAAGAGTTAGATGGATCCATATTAGTTGTATAGTTAAAAGATATTAACAAGAGAACAGAAAGGACAGCGAGCATAAGATTAAAATGAAAGATTCGAAAGTTTAACAGTATTAGATAAAGTGCAAAATATTAAATAAATAATTATTTAAAGGTTTGGGATGTGATGTGACAATTTAATATTAATGAAATGGTATCTGGGTGCCATATTGATGTGATGTCACAATGGTACCTGCAGTTTATACTGTGTATAAAATACACAATCTGATCAGAGTTGTGAAAAGCTTGGGGATCCATTATCTGGAAACCTGTTTTCTGTGTTTGTATTTGAGCTACAGGCTTCATTTTAAAATATAATATACATGTACATCATTAGAGAACCTAGAGGCATTGAAAGAGAGCACATTTTAATCCTGATAAAGTATTTAACGGTGTTAGGTGGATTAGTATTAGTTGGAATAGTTAAAAAAGATTATCAAGAGAACAGAGCAGAATGAATAGTGAGCATAAGATTAAAAAGAAATATTAGAGAGTTTTGCTATATAAGATAAAATACAGACTATAAGAATGGGATGTGATGTCACAATGGCACCTTCAGTAGTAATGAAATATTGTCTGGTTGCCATAGTCATGTTGGCGCTTTATAAACACGTTAGTAATAATAATAATAATAATAATAATATATATATATAAATGTATTCATTAGATGAAGTTTGGAGAAATAATATAATCTTTATTTTGATGATGCAGAGAGAAAAATGAAGCACAAAACAAGATTTGATGATAATTCTGATTCGGAAGACTCTACTTATCAAGATGCAGCCCAGAAACTCTTCTATATAGTCATATTTCTGTTTGTATTTGCTGTAATAATATCTTGCTGGGGACAATGGGCACAATATCAGAGGATGATTGAAACGGATAAGCGGATAAAGCTCCTTGACCTCCAAAGGAGAGAGATGGAGGAAAAGATTAGAACAGCTGAGGCAAAGATGGCAGAAATTGCGAACAGAATGGCAGAATACCAGTTGAAGATCCAAGAAACCAGCAACACAGTGGCCAAAATTAATGTAAAACTGAAGGATGCACAAAAACCAACTTGGCCATTGACTTCGTTATCTGAGATACTCTGTTATTACTTCTGCTCAGAGTAACACATATATGGATGAAGGCATTATTCTAAAGAAAAACAAAAGTAAAAGTTGGATTTTCCAGGGACCAAGTCGTACATTAATGATGATACCACCATGGAAAGTGGTCAGAATGAGAAAGCTGTAAATGTAACATTACTCCATGATAAAGACTGACTGAGACCTACCCGTCATCAGGTCTGTCCAACAATATGGCCTTCATCGTACCCATTCCAGCCACAGGGCCAAAACTACTGCCCAGACTTGAGCCCTAAGACATCAACAGCTGCTGGAAAACAAAGCAAAGCACAGCTACAATAAATAAATATTTATTTTTTTATCATTGCTCACTGTACAATACAATCCCTATAGATTTGGCTTATCCATCGCATTTGATCTTTGTACCATAAATTAATTTAGAAATAAATTTGTATAAAAATTCATTCCTGGTCAATTGTTTTCTGTTATTAGTGCCACAAAATGTATATTTAGTACTGAGAGTCGTCTGCCAGCCTTCCATGGAATACACAGGATTAAACAAGGTTTGGCACAGAGAGGAGAAGTCTTAGAAGGGATAATAAGGAGAGCAGAATTCTTGTGGGGAAGCCTCATAGAAGAGGAGGTATGGGGAATAACATTGAACTGAATCTTGGGGGTCAATAAGAAAGCTATAGAGTGGAGGGGTCATACACAGAAACTGAGGATAGGAACAGGTATGTAGGGAAGATGGGGGCAATATTACTTTTGGGAGCATATTTAAAGGAATCTTGAAGGGAGATAAAAAATTCTGTAGGAAACTAGGAACTGGAGAAGTCTTGTAGGACTTTCTTTCATTCCTTCTCTGAATATTTGTATTTGCCATAATGTTTCCCTTAGACAGTACAGTATGAGGGTATAGCTTATTGTGTGCCCAGAACATTCCTTCTCTGTATATTTGTATTTATACATATGGGAAGGAGGTGCCATATTGTTTCCCTTAGACAGTACAGTATAAGGGTATAGCTTATTGTGTGCCCAGAACATTCCTTCTCTGTATATTTGTATTTATACATATGGGAAGGAGGTGCCATATTGATTCCCTTAGACAGTACAGTATGAGAGTATAGCTTATTGTGTGCCCAGAACATTCCTTCTCTGTATATTTGTATTTATACATAAGGGAAGGAGGTGCCATATTGGTTCCCTTAGACAGTACAGTATGAGGGTATAGCTTATTGTGTGCCCACAACATTCCTTCTCTGTATATTTGTATATATACATATGGGAGGAGGTGCCATATTGGTTCCCTTAGACAGTAAAGTATGAGGGTATTGCTTATTGTGTGTGTCATGTCTCCAGGATAAGCTGTCATCATGTTTACTATTTCTATTACTCCATTTTGGTGAACTCGATCTGCTGGCTGTTTGCTGTAATTACACAAGGCCATTTCAGGTATCTATTCAGCACCTCCATAAGGCCATTTACATTATTCCATTTGAACTTATCTGGCTACCTTAGTTCTATCATGTGACCCAGCCAGGTCCGGACTGAGAATTAAATTAGGCCCTCGCATTTCAGGGACACAGAGGCCCGAACAGCCCCCACCAGCCCACTAAATACTGACTTTCTATGGCACCTTATAGCAGCCCCTCTGGCATTTGCCAGAACCCACAGATTACCAGTCCGGGCCTCGACCCAGCACAGTGCTTTGTGGGAGATCAGACTATATTTTACAGCTCATGGTGTGGATGAAGCACAGTTTTACATTCTCTCTTTATGGTAGCATCGCTGGTGAGCAAATGGACTTAAATCTGCATTAAGCCACCTATAGGCACATGAAGGCCAGGGCTGTTACTAGATAACAAGAATAAAGGTCTCCATACAGTTTATATCTGATAAACCTGGCCTGATGAGACTGCTAATAGCAAGCTTTTCGCACATAAGGTACCCGCAAAAATATACCTTGTGCACCATGAGAGCAAGACATAAAAATAAAACATAAAGGATTTATCGCTTAGGCAAATGATCAACAATAACTACAACAAAAAGTAAATAACAATATCCAGTAAACTGGCAAAAAGGTTGCCATTGTGATGTATTGTGATGTCATAATGACACCTGCAGTGTATACTGAGTGTAATGTAAACATACTCAGGTTGCCATAGCGATGTGATGTCATAATGTATGCATCAGTTTATACTAAGTATAACGGACACAATCAGATCAGAGTTGTGAAAAGCTTTCGAAGTGTAAGCAACTCCCTACCATTTATCTGAGAGAAACTTTATTTCTACAAATTCTCGACATTCAATTTTAAAGACATTTAAGGTAAATTACGTTGATTCGTTTTTATTGTTAATTATATATATACAGTATATTTATTGCAGTCTTAAGAGAATAACATTAATTGTATAGTGATATTAAAGATAGAACTTAGTTTGTTCTTATAGGTACAGTACAAACCAAGAATACTGATAGATATATCATTATATTAGGATATATATGTGTGTGTTTGAGATACAGGCTTCATTTTAGAATATAATGTAGATTTTAACCATTAAAAGACCTGGAGGCATTGAGAGAGAGTATATTTTGATTCTGATTTAAGAGAGTTAGATGGATCCATATTAGTTGTATAGTTAAAAGATATTAACAAGAGAACAGAAAGGACAGCGAGCATAAGATTAAAATGAAAGATTAGAAAGTTTAACAGTATTAGATAAAATGCAAAATATTAAATTAATAATTATATAAAGGTTTGGGATGTGATGTGACAATTTAATATTAATGAAATGGTATCTGGGTGCCATATTGATGTGATGTCACATTGGTACCTGCAGTTTATACTGAGTATAAAATACACAATCTGATCAGACTTGTGAAAAGCTTGGGGATCCATTATCTGGAAACCTGTTTTCTGTGTTTGTATTTGAGCTACAGGCTTCATTTTAAAATATAATATACATGTACATCATTAGAGAACCTAGAGGCATTGAAAGAGAGCACATTTTAATCCTGATAAAGTATTTAACGGTGTTAGGTGGATTAGTATTAGTTGGAATAGTAAAAAAAGATTATCAAGAGAACAGAACAGAATGAATAGTGAGCATAAGATTAAAAAGAAATATTAGAGAGTTTTGCTATATAAGATAAAATACAGACTATAAGAATGGGATGTGATGTCACAATGGCACCTTCAGTAGTAATGAAATATTGTCTGGTTGCCATAGTCATGTTGGCGCTTTATAAGCACGTTAGTAATAATAATAATAATAATAATAATAAACATATATATATATATATATATATATATATATATATATATATATATATATATATATATATATATATAATGTATTCATTAGATGAAGTTTGGAGAAATAATATAATCTTTATTTTGATGATGCAGAGAGAAAAATGAAGCACAAAACAAAATTTGATAATAATTCTGATTCGGAAGACTCTACTTATCGAGATGAAGCCCAGAAACTCTTCTATATGGTCATATTTCTGTTTGTATTTGCTGTAATAATATCTTGCTGGGGACAATGGGCACAATATCAGAGGATGATTGAAACGGATAAGCGGATAAAGCTCCTTGACCTCCAAAGGAGAGAGATGGAGGAAAAGATTAGAACAGCTGAGGCAAAGATGGAAGAAATTGCGAACAGAATGGCAGAATACCAGTTGAAGATCCAAGAAACCAGCAACACAGTGGCCAAAATTAATGTAAAACTGAAGGATGCACAAAAACCAACTTGGCCATTGACTTCGTTATCTGAGATACTCTGTTATTACTTCTGCTCAGAGTAACACATATATGGATGAAGGCATTATTCTAAAGAAAAACAAAAGTAAAAGTTGGATTTTCCAGGGACCAAGTCGTATATTAATGATGATACCACCATGGAAAGTGGTCAAAATGAGAAAGCTGTAAATGTAACATTACTCCATGATAAAGACTGGCTAAGACCTACCCGTCATCAGGTCTGTCCAACAATATGGCCTTCATCGTACCCATTCCAGCCACAGGGCCAAAACTACTGCCCAGACTTGAGCCCTAAGACATCAACAGCTGCTGGAAAACAAAGCAAAGCACAGCTACAATAAATAAATATTTATTTTTTTAACATTGCTCACTGTACAATACAAGCCCTATAGATTTGGCTTATCCATCGCATTTGATCTTTGTACCATAAATTAATTTAGAAATAAATTTGTATAAAAATTCATTCCTGGTCAATTGTTTTCTGTTATTAGTGCCACAAAATGTATATTTAGTACTGAGAGTCGTCTGCCAGCCTTCCATGGAATACACAGGATTAAACAAGGTTTGGCACAGAGAGGAGAAGTCTTAGAAGGGATAATAAGGAGAGCAGAATTCTTGTGGGGAAGCCTCATAGAAGAGGAGGTATGGGGAATAACATTGAACTGAATCTTGGGGGGGTCAATAAAAAAACTATAGAGTGGAGGGGTCATACACAGAAACTGAGGATAGGAACAGGTATGTAGGGAAGATGGGGGTAGTATTACTTTTGGGAGCATATTTAAAGGAATCTTGAAGGGATTCCTTTAAATTCTGTAGGAAACTAGGAACTGGAGAAGTCTTGTAGGACTTTCTTTCATTCCTTCTCTGAATATTTGTATTTGCCATAATGTTTCCCTTAGACAGTACAGTATGAGGGTATAGCTTATTGTGTGCCCAGAACATTCCTTCTCTGTATATTTGTATTTATACATATGGGAAGGAGGTGCCATATTGTTTCCCTTAGACAGTACAGTATGAGGGTATAGCTTATTGTGTGCCCAGAACATTCCTTCTCTGTATATTTGTATTTATACATATGGGAAGGAGGTGCCATATTGATTCCCTTAGACAGTACAATATGAGGGTATAGCTTATTGTGTGCCCAGAACATTCCTTCTCTGTATATCTGTATTTATACATATGGGAAGGAGGTGCCATATTGTTTCCCTTAGACAGTACAGTGTGAGGTATAGCTTATTGTGTGCCCAGAACATTCCTCATGTGTCATAGTGCTACAGACTGAATGGTAAATGCTTTTTATGTGAATAAAACTAATCACCAAACGATGGATCGTATCATGGACGGATACACAAGCTCAATTCCCACTAACCCTCAAGAAAGTGCTACATGTCACAGGCCACAGAGAACATTACTAAACATTGGCTCACCGCAGTGCATTGTGGGACTACAAACGCGCCGAGGACAACTCGATTGGGGAACGCTACAGCTTCCGGTTCTGCCCCTCCCCTGAGCCTTGTTCATTCATTGGTTCCCGGAAAGAAGCGGACGTGATGCCTTAGCTCCCGGCTGGGGAAGGAGGTGGGAGTGCGCGCTTCCTGCTGCTTGCAGTTGTGTCAGGCAGAGGGAGGAGGAGGAGGTGGAGGTGGGAGATTGTCTGACACCCCGGAGAGGCGCAACCTCAGCGATGGATATGGAGAAGGAATTCCACGAGGCGGATAGGAACAGTAGCTGGGGTTCTAAGTATCAGGTGAGGCAGCTGTATGGTCTCCGGACCTTTACTAACTGCTTGAGAGGAGGCTTCCTGGGAGCTCTATAGTTTTCTGCTTGGGGCCAATGGAGCTGCCTGTCAGGCGGATAAGTCTCTCTTGTAGTGGAATTGCTTCATGTGTGACTCCTTCTGTGAGAATGTACATGTCTGTGTATTTATTACTGTCTGTATAATATGTCTCTATTCCTATATAAACGTGCACTTTATCTATATTCTCTCTATATTCCTATATACACATGCACTTTATCTATATTCTCTCTATATTCCTATATACACATGCACTTTATCTATATTCTCTCTATATTCCTATATACACATGCACTTTATCTATATTATGTCTCTATTCCTATATACACATGCACTTTATCTATATTCTCTCTATATTCCTATATACACATGCACTTTATCTATATTCTCTCTATATTCCTATATACACATGCACTTTATCTATATTATGTCTCTATTCCTATATACACATGCACTTTATCTATATTATGTCTCTATTCCTATATACACATGCACTTTATCTATATTATGTCTCTATTCCTATATACACATGCACTTTATCTATATTATGTCTCTATTCCTATATACACATGCACTTTATCTATATTATGTCTCTATTCCTATATACACATGCACTTTATCTATATTCTCTCTATATTCCTATATACACATGCACTTTATCTATATTCTCTCTATATTCCTATATACACATGCACTTTATCTATATTATGTCTCTATTCCTATATACACATGCACTTTATCTATATTATGTCTCTATTCCTATATACACATGCACTTTATCTATATTCTCTCTATATTCCTATATACACATGCACTTTATCTATATTCTCTCTATATTCCTATATACACATGCACTTTATCTATATTATGTCTCTATTCCTATATACACATGCACTTTATCTATATTATGTCTCTATTCCTATATACACATGCACTTTATCTATATTATGTCTCTATTCCTATATACACATGCACTTTATCTATATTATGTCTCTATTCCTATATACACATGCACTTTATCTATATTCTCTCTATATTCCTATATACACATGCACTTTATCTATATTCTCTCTATATTCCTATATACACATGCACTTTATCTATATTATGTCTCTATTCCTATATACACATGCACTTTATCTATATTATGTCTCTATTCCTATATACACATGCACTTTATCTATATTATGTCTCTATTCCTATATACACATGCACTTTATCTACATTCTCTCTATATTCCTATATACACATGCACTTTATCTATATTATGTCTCTATTCCTATATACACATGCACTTTATCTATATTATGTCTCTATTCCTATATACACATGCACTTTATCTATATTATGTCTCTATTCCTATATACACATGCACTTTATCTATATTATGTCTCTATTCCTATATACACATGCACTTTATCTACATTCTCTCTATATTCCTATATACACATGCACTTTATCTATATTATGTCTCTATTCCTATATACACATGCACTTTATCTATATTCTCTCTATATTCCTATATACACATGCACTTTATCTATATTATGTCTCTATTCCTATATACACATGCACTTTATCTATATTATGTCTCTATTCCTATATACACATGCACTTTATCTATATTATGTCTCTATTCCTATATACACATGCACTTTATCTATATTCTCTATATTATGTCTATATTCTGTTTATTTTGTCTGTATACTCTATGTTATGTCTTTATTCCTATATACACATGCACTTTATCTATATTCTCTCTATATTGCAATATACACATGCACTTTATCTATATTCTCTCTATATTCCTATATACATTATATACATTTATCTATATTATGTCTCTATTCCTATATACACATGCACTTTATCTATATTCTCTATATTATGTCTATATTCTGTTTATTTTGTCTGTATACTCTATGTTATGTCTTTATTCCTATATACACATGCACTTTATCTATATTCTCTCTATATTCCTATATACACATGCACTTTATCTATATTATCTATATCATATCTATATTCCTATATACACATGCACTTTATCTATATTATGTCTATATTATGTCTGTATTCCTATATACACATGCACTTTATCTATATTATCTATATTATGTCTCTATTCCTATATACACATGCACTTTATCTATATTATGTCTATATTTCTATATATACATGCACTTTATCTATATTCTCTATATTATGTCTCTATTCTGTTTATTTTGTCTGTATACTCGGTTATGTCTTTATTCCTATATACACATGCACCTTCCTTTATCTATATTCATTTTGTTATAAATTTTCAATATTTATCATTTGCACAAAGTTTACATATATTTTCAAAGATAAACACAAAGAAAATCCAGCATATAAGTATGTGTACACTCACACATACACACACACGTCTGTGTATCAATACAAATAGCCAGGACCAGCACTCTATGTGTAGTCACACACACACTCACACTGTCAACAATGAACAAATAAAATGCTTTACTGCATCACAGCAACTTAGAACATCGTCAAGTTGCTGTGATGCAGTAAAACTTTGTATTTGCTTTAATCAGCCTTTTGCAGTGAGTGCTTTCATTGTTGACATTGTGTATTACCTTCGGTTAGCACCCGGCTAATGCTATAAAAGGAGAGGTGAGTGCCGGTACCAAGCACCATATATATAGTACCGTTGTTCAACTTTTTGGTCCATTAGGACCTTTCTCAAAGGACCAGTAACACTAATTTTTTTCAAGTTCAAAATCTACTCTACCCTTTTGCAGATCCATAAATGCTACTATGATTAATACTTAATAAAAAAAAAATACATAAAACACAGCTTCCGGATGTACTCTGTCATTCCCAAAAGGCGACTGCAAGATCCGATGTGCGTTGCTCGACAGCTCCTCCTTGCCAGCCTTCTAAGTCGGAAGTTCGTATAGGCTGCGGGCAGTGTAACTACTTTGCTGTCATTTATTTCTGTAAGAGCAGGTGAGTGACGGACTGCAGCAGCACACTGGTCAGCAATAAATCTAAAAACGAACGAAGACCCCTGCTTTTACAGAAATAAATGATGCCGAAGAAGTTACACTGCCGCCACCAAAACAAACTTCCGGTTTAGAAGACTAGCAAGGAGGGGATGCCGAGCAACGCACATTGGATCTTGCAGTCGCCTTTTGGGAATGACAGAGTACTTCCGGAAGCTGTGTTTTATAATGGTATTTTTTTTTCTTAAGCATTAATCATAATACCATTTCTGAGAGATGGAACTGCAGATGGAAAAGTGTAGAGTGGATTTTGATATACCGGTATATATAATCAAACAGAATGGAATGCACAACCATTAGTATGCAGAAACCTGGGTGGTATGTAGACAAAATGCAGGGATTGGCAGCACTCAAAGGAAATACATCAAGTCAATAATTCAAATGAAAGTGGAGATTTATTGGTGATCCAACGTTTCGGCTCCGCACAGAAGCCTTCGTCAGGGAAAAAAATGCCTTCGTCAGGGAAAGGCTTCTGTGCGGAGCCGAAACGTTGGATCACCAATAAATCTCCACTTTCATTTGAATTATTGACTTGATGTATTTCCTTGGAGTGCTGTCAATCCCTGCATTTTGTGTGTGTGTGTGTATATATATATATATATAGATATAGATATAGAGATAGATATAGAGAGATAGATATAGAGAGATAGATATAGAGAGATAGATATAGAGAGATAGATATAGAGAGATAGATATAGAGAGATAGATATAGAGAGATAGATATAGAGATATAGATATATAGATAGATAGATATATATATATATATATATATATATATATATATATATAGATATATATATATATATATATAGATATATATATATAGATATATAGATATATAGATATCACATCTCGCTTCCCGTTTTTTGTTCATGAGAAACCTTACACCTTAATCACGTGGGCACAATGATTGTTCAGAAGGTGCATGGAATGTTTTAAAGTGACTATGCTGTTCCCATTTGGTGACATAAACATCATTTTTAACATATTTCTGCATATGTTGTATCCCATCCTTCTATGGAACTGGTCATGTGAGTTACATGCCTGACTGGGAGAAGATTTATAATACATTGCTTTTTGCTTTTGCTTTTTGTGGACATCTAATGACAGGTTAATATCTATCCCCAAAACACTGAGCCTGATCCTATATACTTGTCCGTTTTCCTAGCTGGTGGTTTCAGCATCACAGACCAGTCAAAGTAGTTGATGTGTAGCAGCTCCAGCTTCTCCCAAAACAAAGCCCTTTATATCCGGCGGTTCATCCTGCAGATGTTGTGCCATTGATCTCCCTCTTGGCTATTCTGCACCTCAATCGCCTTTTGTCTTTGACTGTGAAATCAATTTGCTTTACTATGAATTCCCTAATGGATGGTGGCTGTGTTCCTTTTGCTCTTGTGCCAATGATTCTTCTTTTCCCCTCCTTGATAAACGACCCGGCAAGTTTTTCCATTGATATTTTCCGTCATACCTGTTTAGCTGGCAAGCACACAGTATTAACCCAAGCAGTCTATAGATACCATTGGCACTGTGCTACACCGAGGCAATGCTACTAGTCTCTCTATTTCCTTTTATTCAACCACTTTATATGGAGAATCTGAAATGTAAAACAATATGGTGGGCAGTGCCGATTAAGTGCGGCGATCCCCTTTGCTTACAATTTTGCATACAAAACCTGACTGAATCTTCTTATCTAGTAGCAGCTGCATCTGCAAAAAAAATTGAAGAGTTTAACCCTGAAAGTGCTTGTGTGATATCATTTAGCCTGTCCGAACCAACCCGCTTCCCCTGGGATACTGGTGTTTGCCGTAAATGTAGCCTTATTTGTGTCTTGCTGTTTCTGCTCGGGTTCCTCGTGCATATGTAATGCAGGCTATTCCAGCTGCAGCCACTATGAATTAGGGATGCACTGAATCCACTTTTTTGGATTCGGCCGAACCCCCGAATCCTTCACAAAGTATTCGGCCGAATACCGAACCGAATCCGAACCCTAATTTGCATATGCAAATTAGGGGTGGGAAGGGGAAAACATTTTTTACTTCCTTGTTTTCTGACAAAAAGTCACGCAATTTCCCTCCCTGCCCCTAATTTGCATATGCAAATTAGGATTCGGTTCGGCCGGGCAGAAGGATTCGGCCAAATCCGAATCCTGCTGAAAAAGGCCGAATCCCGAACTGAATCCTGGATTCGGTGCATCCCTACTATGAATTAAAGCAGGGTGCCCAAAAGGTAAATCTGGATCTACCAGTAGACCTTTAGCTGGTGATCAGTAGATCTTAAGACACTGTCAACAAACAGCTTGTCTAAATCACCCTCCTGTTTTAGGGTATAACTACATGGATGATTTCCATGCGTTTTCGGTGGATGTGATGCGCTGCGGCAAAACGCAGGCATCAAGTCAGATGTGACGGAAAACAAGGTAAGCAACAGCGACGTCGGTGTCGTAGCGATCGTACGCTAATCCTCTATTATGTGAGTTAAAGGGATGGTTCAACTTTTAGTATGTTCTAGAATGGCTAATTCTAAGCAACTTTTCAATTGGCCTTCATTATTTATTTTTTATAGTGTTTTAATTATTTGCCTTCTTCCTGTGACTGTTTCCCGTTTTCACTTGGAGATCACGGACCCCATCTAAAAAGTAAATGTTACGTAACGCTACAATTGTATTGTTATTTCTACTTTTTATTACTCGTCTTTCTATTCAGGCCTCTCCTATTCATATTCCAGTTTCTTATTCCAATCAATACCTGGTTGCTAGGGGTCAATGATTGCTGAAATATCAAACTGGAGAGCTGCTGAATAAATAAAAAAAGCTGAATAACTCAAAAGCTGCAAATAATAAAAAAATAAAAAAAAATTGCAAATTGTCTCGGAAAATTAAGCTCTACGTCATACTTATATTTAACTTAAAGGTGAACAACCCCTTTAAAGGGATACTGTCATGGGAAAACATATTTTTTCCAAAACACATTAGTTAATAGTGCTGCTCCAGCAGAATTCTGCACTCAAATCCAGTTCTCAAAAGAGCAAACAGATTTTTTTTTGTATTCAATTTTGAAATCTGACATGGGGCTAGACATATTGTTAGTTTCCCAGCTGCCCCAGTCATGTGACTTGTGCCTGCACTTTAGGATGGAACTACTTTGTGGCAGGCTGCTATTTCTCCTACTTAATGTAACTGAATCAGTCTCAGTGGGACTTGGCTTTTACTATTGAGTGCTGTTCTTAGATCTACCAGGCAGCTGTTATCTTGTGTTACGGAGCTGTTATCTGGTTACCTATCTGGTTTAATTGGCTTCAGTGTGAACCGACTCAGTGGATTTTGTTGAGAACCACAGAAGAACCGCCGAAATCTGCCAAAGCCGATTCAGCCCTTCTGAATGTGGAAGATAGAGGATGGCTACTGTTTGCGCCTTACAGCTAACTGATTTCGGTACCCACGTAGCCCTAGCCTAAAGGTGGCCATACACGGTCCGGTAAAAGCTGCTGACAGGCCGAGTCGGCAGCTTAAGTCGGCAGCTTATTGGCCCATGTATGGGGCCCTCCGACAGGCTTCCCCGATCGATATCTGGCCGAAAGTCGGCAAATGTCGATTGGGCAGGGTTAAAAATCTCGTTGGATCGCGGACCACATTTGTTTGTTAATACGGTCCCGCGATCCGATCGCCTGTAGCCCTGATCTGATCATTGGGTCCTTGGGCCCATGATTGGATTAGTCCGATATTTCCCACCTCAATGTGGGCATATTGGGGAGAGATCCGCTCATTTGGCGCCATCTCCAAACGAGCGGATCTCTCTGTGTATGGCCACCTTAAGGCTGCATGGTATAATCGGCTAATGGCATTAGAGCTGGATGCCCATCGGATTCAGACCTGTATCTTTATTCTACCTACACTGAACCCGTAAAGGTAACCTTCTGATTGGTTGCCATATGTGAGTGAATAACTCCCTTAGCTTATCAATTTGGTATTTAAATCAGGCCTTAATAGATAACTGCACCCTGTTTATTACCCATAATTTATATAGTACTGACAGATTTACTCTGTGCTATACAAAGGCCATTCATCATATTATAATTAAGGTGTTTTACCTTTAAAGGGATAGCAGCACATTTACACATCGTTTTTCCATATGCACGGAATCTTATTTTCATTGTTTCTATATAGTCATCAGCTAAATTATTCTTCATGCAGATGTGCAGAGAGAGAATAGGACAAGCTCTACCCTTGTTATACATGGAAATAGTGCCCACTGCAAATAGGTAACCCTTGCAAGGCTTAAATAAAAGCTATAGGTGCACCTCACTCCTATGGGGGGGATTTTATAAGATCCAGTCACGATTAAGCAGCTGTTATTTCCATGGAACCTTGGGCACCTTTATAAAGGGACCACAATAACATGTACTAGTTATAAAGGTGGACAATGAAGCTTCGCTTAATAAAAAACTATGTGCAAACCGGTAGCTTCACTGCTCTTTATACTCAAGAATTTCTTCTCTGCCTGAACTTGTTCCATTGACTTTAATGGGTTGCTCTGCTCTTTACTCAGCTCTGGGGCAGTGAAATAGCGTCGTATGCATTTAGATGACAATCTGGGGTTAATCAGAATTAGGGATGCACCGAATCCAGGATTCGGTTCGGGATTCGGCCTTTTTCAGCAGGATTCGGATTTGGCTGAATCCTTCTGCCCGGCCGATCCGAATCCTAATTTGCATATGCAAATTAGGGGCAGGGAGGGAAATTGTGTGATTTTTTTTGTCAGAAAACAAGGAAGTAAAACATGTTTTCACCTTCCCACCCCTAATTTGCATATGCAAATTAGGGTTCGGATTCAGTTCGGTATTCGGCCGAATCCTTCGTGAAGGATTCGGGGGTTCGGGCGAATCCAAAAAAGTGGATTCGGTGCATCCCTAATCAGAATACAGACCCTATAAGGTAACTTTTAGCATGTTATAGAATGGCCGATTCTAAGCAACTTTTCATTATTTATTTTCTATAGTTTAATAACCATTTGCATTTTTCTTCTGACTCTTTGCAGCTTTCAAATGGGAGTCGTTGACCCCTTCTAAAAAGAAAATGCTGTTTTGTTTTTTTTTTTTTACTAATCTCAAAGATACAGGTATTGGACCTGTTATCCAGAATGCTCAGGACCTGGGGTTTTCTGACCATTTTTTTTTTTTTTTTTTACTAGAAAACCATTAAATAAAGCCAATAGGCTGGTTTTGCCTCCAATAATAAGGATTAATTGTATCTTAGTTGGGATCAAGTACAAGCTACTGTTTTATTACCGGTATTATTATTGTTATTATTATTGAGAAAAAGGAAATAACGTGTAAAAATTTGGATTATTTTATTATAGTGGAGTCTATGGGAGACAGCCTTTCCATAATTCGGATAACGGATCCCATACCTGTAATTAGGTATTCGTATTAATGTAGTTGTATGGTTTATAAGTACAACTAATTTATTGCATTGCTTCGATCATGGTGACTCAGGGCAATGCACATTAGGGTGTTTTATTTTTTTTTGGGGACCCTCATCCTATGTGTTGTTGAGCCGGGGTAACTGTATCTCTGCAGTTGATGATTTTATTTACATCTCTTGTGCACCCAAGCTTCAGACTCCTGCATAATAAAGGGATCTGTACTGTCCAAAGGGCTATTATACATATCTGGTCATGGATATGTGATTAATCCATGATTTTTATGCTTTCACGCATTTCTACACCTCTTGAGATTGATGTGGTGTTCAAAAGTTGTGCTGCCCTGCCCTGTGTATTATGGATGTGCCGAATTTAGGATTCGGCCTTTTTCAGCAGGATTTGGTTGAATCCTTCTGCTCGGCCGAAGCGAATCCGAATTTGCATATGAGGGAAATCGCGTGACTTTTGTCACAAAACAAGGATGTAGAAAAATGTTTTCACCTTCCCACCCCTAATTTTCGGCCGAATCGGGGGATCTGGGGGTTCGACCAAATACAAAATAGTGGATTTGTGCATCCCTACTCTGTACACCTCTGCTATACGTGTTGGTGCCATACAATGATATAGGCAATCTGTGGGTTCTGGCAAATGCCAGAGGGGCTGCTATAAGGTGCCATAGAAAGTCACTATTTGTGGGCTGGTGGGGGCTGATTGGGCCTCTGTGTACCTGAAATGCCAGGGTCTATTTTAATGTTCAGCTTTCCGGATAATGTACCTTTCCGTAATTTGGATCTTCATACCTTAAGTCTTACTAGAAAATCATGTAAATATTAAATTAACCCAATAGGCTGTTTTTGCTTCCAATAAGGATTAATTATATCATAGTTGGGGTCAAGTACAAGCGACTGTTTTATTATTACAGAGAAAAAGGAAATCACTTTTAAAAATTTTGGATTATTTGGATAAAATAGTCTATGGGAGACGGCCTTTCTGTAATTCGGAGCTTTCTGGATAAAGAGTTTCCAGATAACGGATCCCATACCTGTAGACTCGTTTATTAGAGCCTTCAGAGCTCGGTGTTCATCTGGGGAAAGTGATCGTCTGCTCCGGCAACCCTGGCATGTTTTTGTTCTCAAACTGGAGATGTACTTCTAGTCGATGTTTGTCTAAGAGCTATTTGGGCCGGCTCCCATGCTAAAGAATGCCAAGAAGTTGTGCACACACTGACTGTGTTTTGGGTAGATGTTGAAACTTGCCCATCGTGTTCCTCTGCAAAATCCTCATGAATCTGTAACGTGCCGAGAAGCATTCAGTGCTTGAAACTTAACCCATTTTGCCCTTGGTTTCTTGTCTGTATGTGCATGAAAAGAAATCGCAAGCGTAGATAATATTTATTGTATACATAATCAATGCATTATTTAAAGAGATATTGGTGAAAGGGATACTGTCATGGGAAAGCATGTTTTTTTTTTTTTTTTTTCAAAACACATCAGTTAATAGTAACCCCTGGAACTATAGCAGGGTGACTGTTACCCCAATGTTTCTATATATCTGTAACCCTGTTATGAGCTAAGGGGGCCCAGCCTGAAGGCCAGTTAGGGGGAGATTTGGGGTGAGTGCTTATTTGTGGCCTGGGTACCCCTGAAACTATAGCAGGGTGACTGTTACCCCAATGTTTCTATATATCTGTAACCTTGTTATGAGCTAAGGGGGCCCAGCCTGAAGGTCAGTTAGGGGGAGATTTGGGGTGAGTGCTTATTTGTGGCCTGGGTACCCCTGGAACTATAGCAGGGTGACACCCCAATGTTTCTATATATCTGTAACCTTGTTATGAGCTAAGGGTGCCCAGTCTGAAGGCCAGTTAGGGGGAGATTTGGGGTGAGTGCTTATTTGTGCCCTGGGTACCCCTGGAAGTATAGCAGGGTGACTGTTACCCCAATGTTTCTATATATCTGTAACCTTATGAGCTAAGGGGGCCCAGTCTGAAGGCCAGTTAGGGGGAGATTTGGGATGAGTGCTTATTTGTGCCCTGGGTACCCCTGGAACTATAGCAGGGTGACTGTTACCCCAATGTTTCTATATATATCTGTAACCTTGTTATGAGCTAAGGGTGCCCAGTCTGAAGGCCAGTTAGGGGGAGATTTGGGGTGAGTGCTTATTTGTGCCCTGGGTACCCCTGGAACTATAGCAGGGTGACTGTTACCCCAATGTTTCTATATATCTGTAACCTTGTTATGAGCTAAGGGGGCCCAGCCTGAAGGCCAGTTAGGGGGAGATTTGGGGTGAGTGCTTATTTGTGCCCTGGGTACCCCTGGAACTAAAACAGAGTGTCTGTAACCCCAATGTTTCTATAAATCTGTGACCTTGTTAATACCATTTATTCTCTGCGCATTCGTAACTCTCTCCCTCCCTTTAGGATGATGGCAGTTAAATATTCACTACTGTGGGCGTCAAATCTCCCAAAATAAGGACTCTCCATTGAATAATATTATAATTGCTGAATCTGTTTGAAATAAAATATAAGAGGCAATAGTTCCTGTCTAACCAATCGCGCTGCTTTTTATCTTTTCTTATCGAAGCTCTTATAATGGCAGCAACTGCGTTTGGATGAGGATTGCCATGTAATCCGTGTCGTGCTCCTACATGTGGCATCTGAAAGCGAGATGATGCTTGTTGCTAAATATCAAACGCCAACCTGATAATTTTAGATACACTCTGAGCTTCTGCTCCTACTTGGAAGACGGCTTCTAAGAATCCATTTGGCCGTTTAAGAATCCCGCAGCTTTGTGCCGCTCCCCATCAGTGCACTTACTGCTCCCGGCTGCCTCTTCATGCTGGAGACTCCTTGCTGGTTTCTTTGTGACAGTACAGTTATCGGATCCGTTATCCGGAAACATTTGATCCAGAAGACCCCGAATTACAGGGTGCCTGTCTCCCATTTTATCCAAATAATCCAAATTTTTCAAAACTATTTCCTTTTTCTGTGTAATAATAAAACAGTAGCTTGTACTTGATCCCAACTAAGATATAATTAATCTTTATTGGAAGCAAAACCAGCCTGTTGGGTTTATTTAATCTTTATATGATTTTCTAGTAGACTCTTCTACCCAGCGGTTACCCCTGCTGTCTCTGGCTCCGTAATAGTTAGCAGGAGGAACTAAGCAAAGTAAGAAACTATAGCAGTGACTTACCAATATGGCGGCAAAATTATGTTGTTAAAGGAGAACTAAACCATAAAAAGGAATATGGCTTAAAATGCCATATTTTATATAGTGAACTTATTGCATGGGGCTAAAGTTTCAGCTTGTCAATAGCAGCAATGATCCAGGACTTCAAACTTGTCACAGGGGGTCACCATCTTGGAAAGTGTCTGTGACACTCACATGCTCAGTGGGCTCTGATTGGCTGTTGAGAAGCTAAGCTTAGGGCTCGTCACTAATTATCCAGCAGAAAATGAGCTTCCCCTGTAATATAAGCTGATGCTACAGGTTTGCTGATTATTAAATTCTGATGCTAATTGCACTGGTTTCTATGCTGCCATATAGTAATTATCTATAGTTTATTTATTATATAGTAATTATCTGTATTAATTACTAATCAGCCTTATATTGTGACATTTCTATTCTATGTGTACTGTATATTGTGAGTGGCTCCCTAAGCTCAGTAAGTGACAGCAGCACAGAGCATGTGCAGTGAATCAGCAGAAAAGAAGATGGGGAGCTACTGGGGCATCTTTGGAGACACAGATCTTTACTGCTAAAGGGCTGTGGTTGCCTTGGGCTGGTACAGAAGCACAAAACATCATGTACAACATTTCTAGCTACTTCTTTAGTTAGGCTTTAGTTCTCCTTTAAGTCATGGGGGGGTTTCCTGTAGGGTAATTTTTGTGGCTTTCGTTCTTTAAAGGTGAACTTCCCCTTTAAATGGAAAAGTAATAAAAACTTATTGTGTGTTCAAAATGACAGCTACAAGATTTATGGCAGTTTGGTATGTGGTCAGGGCGCCAGCTGGTGCAGAGCAAGATGAATTATGTGCAGAAGACGTTCTACCACCTGTTGGAACTGCACAAGATAATCTACTGTTTGTCCCCTCAATTTCCTACAAGAATGTAGGATTTAAAAATAAACCAGACACTTTATTTTATTTTCTATAGTCCAACATCTGCCCACTTCCCTGCTTGTCTATTTGTATTATTCCAGCCATTTCTCCCTTCCTTATCACTATGTTTTGTCTTCGCCCGTTTTTTCAGGACAGATTTGACCCCCCCCCCAACCATGGATGGTTGCTAAGGGTCAGGGTACACGCTCAGATTCGGGGAGATTAGTTGCCCGGCGACAAATCTCCTTTTTTTTCGGGGCGATTAGCCTCTCCAAATTGCTTCCCACTGTCTAGAATGTAAATCGCCGGCGAGATGGTGCTCGAAGCGATTCATTTTCCGAAGTCGGGCGACTTCCGAAAACGAATTGCTCCCACTGCCATCCCGCCTCGTCTAATAGACACAAGCACATATGGGACATGAATACTATATTACATTAATCCCAACTGTCAACCAAATCCGAATCCTAATTTGCATATGCGGCTGGAAAGGGGAAAACATTTTTTACTTCCTTGTTTTGTGACAAAAAGTCACGTGATTTCCCTCCCCGCCCCTAATTTGCATATGCAAATTAGGATTTGATTCGGCCCAATCCGAATCCTGCTGAAAAAGGCCGAATCCCGAACCAAATTCCTATTATTATTATTATTATTATTAATAATAATATCCGATGTTTATAAAGTGCCAACATATTCCACCGTGTTGAACAAGGGGAGGCGCATTTATCAAGGGTTGAATTTTGAATTCAAGTGAGTTTTTATTTTACTCGAAATTCGAGTATTCGACTATTTAGTAATAAAGTCGAATGTGTAAAACTAATTTTACCGGCTTGAAAACTCAAAACGAATTCCACCAAACTCGAGAGAGAAAAACTCGAATATCAGGAAGGCTACAAACAAGGGATGTACAGAATCCACTATTTTGGATTCCGCCGAATCCTTCCCAAAAGATTCGGCCGAATACCAAACCAAATCCGGCCTTTTTCAGCGGGACTTGGAGTCTGCCTAATCCTTCTGCAAATTAGGAGAATGAAAGGGGAAAGCATTTTTACATCCTTGTTTTGTGATAAAAAGTCACATGATTAAAAAAAAAAAAAAGTCACGCGATTTCCCTCCACATCACCTGTTTGTGGGCCAGGTTGCAGGTAAGGAAGTTGCGGGTCAGTTATCGGATCAAGTGGGTAAATATGTGAGTTGCGGTTTGGGTCGCGGGTTCGGGTCCAGGTCTTAGAAATTGGTTCTGCCCAGGACTCTACTTTGCACCTTTTAATACATGGCTGTTCTGCAAGTGAAATATCTAACGGTATATGGTTACTAGGACGACTGGCCTTAGTAACCGCAAAGAGAAAATATATTGGAACCATGTGGGCTTTTTATAGTTTTGCTTCCTTTTTCTGTATGTGCCGTCTCATATTCATTCTCTGTACTGACTGATCTATAAATATGGTCTAGTTTCCCTTTAGTTGGCCACTTGTTTTGTAGCTTGCATTCACATTTCAACCGCAGTGAGCCTCCTTTGGTACAGACTGAGAGTTGGTGAGAGGTCCGGAGACATATTTGTTTACTTAGCCTTTAAAGGAGAAGGAAACCTAAATCCACTGGGGAGATGATTCTTTATAGGACACCGGGCCAAACTTTTCCTTCTGTCGGCAACCATTTTGTCAACCGCCACATCACTTAATGCAAAGTAAATAACATATTTTTTATAGGACTTTGCATATGTTCTACTATAATCAGTGGAAACATGGAATGCTGGGAAAAGATGGTGGTGGGTCGCTCAGTATAAAGTAGCCGGAGCACTGACCCAGGGTAGGGAGTGAGTGATTAGAATTATTAGGGGGTGCCTAACGATTTAGCAATCCACCCCAGTGATTTTAGGTTTCCTTCTCCTTTCAAAAATCTATCCGACCAACGAGTGCCTTCCAATTATTTATTTGCTTTCCTCTTTTTATAATGTGTTAGGGGGCTGTGATGTTTGACTCCCCTTCATGCTACACAGTAGAGTCCTGCGCGGGTCCATTTTTTGGAACCCGTACCCGCAATCGGCATCCCGGAAAATTGGCGAATTTCCCATGTAATTGGCAAAACGGCGAAAAATGCAAATTTTGATTGGCGCCAGCGTCAATTCTGACGCATGTTAAAGTCGATGGTGTGCGCTTAAAGGGGTGTTTCACCTTTAAGGTCACTTTTGTTATGTTATAGAACGGCCAATTCTAAGCAACTTTTCAATTGTTTTTTCATTATTTTTTTTTTTTATATAGTTATTTGTCTTTTTCTTCTGATCCTTTCCAGCTTTCAAATGGACGTCGCTTCCAAAAAACAAATACTCTGTAAAGCTACAAATGTATTATTATTGCAATTGTGGCAACGGCACCTTTAAATGAATATCTGAGAAATAATTGTCTCTAGCAGGTCCCATCAAGTACAGTCACCTTTTTCTCCCAGAAAAGGAACTGGAAATGCTGCTACTTCTACACGACCCCTTTCACTTCCCATTTCACTGCAAATTTTGTTTTTTTTTAATCGCCAGTCTGTAGCATAACCACAGCCGTTATCATTTTGCTTATATCACTTTTCCCTACTTCATTGGACAAAGTCCCCTTGTGCTGTTAGATTCAAAAGGGGATCTTCACCCAAAAGCTCTCTCTTGCCTAATAAAAGATAATCTCATTATCGGCAGCTTTCCAGTAATTATTTATTACACACTGTCAAGGATTTGAAATTTATTACACAACACATCTGAGTAGAGTCCTGCGCTGGTCCATTTTTTTGGAACCCGACCTGTACCTGAAATACGCAACCCGCATTCTTACCCGCGACCCGACCCGCAAGTACCTTATCCGCAACCCGCTGACCATCAAGAATCAGGAAGTGCTGTCATTGTAAACCGGAAGTGACATCGTCGGAAGCAGACGTGATCAGAAAAAAGGAGTAATTATCGATATTGAGAAGACCTGCGGCCCAACCCGCAAACCTGCAGAACTGCCAACCCGCTTCCATTCCCGAACCTCTACCTGCAGGGTACCGCAGGTTTTTGCGGGTACCCAACCCGCTGCAGGACTCTACATTCGTCGCACTTCTGGGCCTGACTCCTGAAAGAAAGTAGCAGAAACCAGCGGACAGACCGAGAAATCTGCCTGCTATTGCATTGTTTCCAGAATTGGATGGATAAAGAAATGATGCTTTCAGTAGTAACTTGTTGTTTTTCTGCCATAATTTCCTTTTTTATTTATAACTCTATCTCACTTAGACCTTTAATGGGTGGTTCACCTTTAAAGGAGAAGGAAAGGTTAAAACTAAGTAAGATTTATCAGAAAGCTCTATATAAATACACCAGTAAACCCTCAAAGTAATGCTGCTAATCTGAGTCCTCTGTCAAAAGAAACACCACATTTCTTTCCTTCTATTGTGTACTCATGGGCTTCTGTATCAGACTTCCTGTTTTCAGTTTAAACCTCCAGGGCTAGGGCTTGAGCATGCTCAGTTTGCTCCTCTCTCCCTCCCTCCTCTGCTGAAATCTGAGCCCAGAGCTACGAGCAGGGAGAGATTCAGGCAGGAAGTGATGTCACACCAATATGGCAGCTGCTATCCTAAACAAACAGAGACAGTGTCTAGACAGTGTTTACTCAGGTATGGTAAAGTATTCTAAAGGATAAAATCCTAATCTATTGCTAATAATCTGCCTCAGTATCTTTACTTCTTCTTTAAGGTGGCCATAGACGCGCTGATAATATGGTATGATATTCGGTGTTTGTACGGTAAGAGATGAGCCGACTTATATCGGCAGAAGACTTGGATATCAGTCGGCTCGTCAATCTGGTTGGTCGGAAAATTTTGATTGGGCGCCTTTGAAGGCATCCGAACATCGGCCATTGTTAGTGCTAAATCATCAGATACAGGTAGAATTCTATTGTTTCTATCTGTATATCTGACCATTCAGCTCTACACGTGTGTATTGAAACGAACGATCTTTCTCTGCAACATCTTTTCCATGAAAGATCGTAATTGTTACGTCTATGGGCACCTTTACTTGAATATTGGAGACATTCACTTGTGCAACACTGATATGAAGTATGACTGTCGCCTTATTCTACTGCTTCTACTTACTATTCTACTTACAACTGCTTCTCTGTAGGGGCCCCATTATGTACTGAGCCCAGACATTGGACTTACTAATAATAAAGCCCTATAGGATGTTCTGGATTTCCATAGAAAAGCAACGATGATATAGTATTTAGTTTGGCTGAAAGCGATGTGGCAGCTCCTACACCCATAAACACAAAAGCGCTGAGACTATATTCATTCTTGCCTAATTAGAGTTTATTTCCCAAGCGCATGTGCCCATGCCTACTAAATTGTTGACTCATTTTGTGAAATCTCGAAAATCCCCCGAATATGATTTTCGTTTCCGTCGATATCACAGGGCACATGTTGTATAAATGTCCATTTCTGTATGTGCTAATCTCCATGGGCCCCGGGCCAGCTCTGCTTTCCAGGAAGTCTCAAATGATTTTTTTTTTTTTTTTTTTCTTTTGTGTTTGTGGTTTTTTCATTTTAAAATACCAAGAAATCTTTTTATTGTGGTTAAGTTCTCCGTTCCAGTAAGTGTGCAGGGTTATTGCAGCCTCGGATGCCAGAAAATGCTGCGTATTTGCAATTTTTTTGCCTGGGTTATACAAAGGTGTTGAACTTTTGTGTAATTCATTGTCTTTCTATGCACCTGGGCCTTTAAGGAACAGGGAACACGCTCAGATTCGGGGAGATTAGTCGCCCAGCGACAAATCTCCTCTTCTTCGGGGTGACTAATCTCCGTGAACTGCCTCGAGCTGGCTAGAATGTAAATCGACGGCGGGATGGCACTCGGAGCAGTTGTTTCCCGAAGCCGCCCGAAGTGCCGGCTAGAATGTAAATCACTGGCGGGATGACGCTCGGAGCACTTGTTTTCCGAAGTCGCCCGAAGTGCCGGCTAGAATGTAAATCTCTGGTGGGATGACACTCTGAGCACTTCATTTTTCGAAGTCACTCGAAGTACCGGCTAGAATGTAAATCTCTGGTGGGATGATACTCAGAGCACTTGTTTTCCGAAAGGCGCCCGAAGTGCCGGCTAGAATGTAAATCGCCGGTGGGGTGGCACTCTGATCACTTCTTTTTATGATCGCCTGATGTCGCCTCACGAGGAAACTTCGGGCGACTTCAGAAAACAAAGCGTTCTGAGTGCCATCCCGCCAGCGATTTGCATTCTAGCAGACGGGAGGCAGTTCGGGGAGATTAATCGCCCTGAAGAAGAGGAGATTTGTCGCCGGGCGACTAATCACCCCGAATCTGATCGTGTGCCCCTGACCCTTAGGGAATTTATACTGTATTTATAATTCGTATTTATAAGGGCACCACTTATGTACACAACACATTCCTTCTCTATTTGTATTTATACTTAAGATTGGAAGTTGCTCTATTGTTTCCTTTACACATTGCACAGCACGTTCCTTCTCTGTTTATTTGTGGTTATACAGGTATGGGATCTGTTATCCAGACCTGAGGTTTTCCAGATAACGGGTCTTTCTGTTATTTGGATCTTCATACCTTAAGTCTACTAGAAAATCATGTAAACATGAAATAAACCCAATAGGCTGGTTTTGCTTCCAATAAGGATCAATTATATCTTAGTTGGGATCAAGTACAAGCGACTGTTTTATCATTACAGAGAAAATGAAATTTTTTGTAATTTTTGGATTATTTGGATAAAATGCAGTCTATTGGGTTTATTTAATGCTTTAATGATTTTTTACTAGACTTAAGGAGTTATGAATGCGAGAAATTTTAGCAGTAAAGATCTGTGTCTCCAAAGATGCCCCAGTAGCTCCCCATCTTCTTTTCTCACTGCACATGCTCTGTGCTGCTGTCACTTACTGAGCTTAGGGACCCACTCACAATATACAGTACACATAGAATAGAAATGTCACAATATAAGGCTGATTAGTAATTAATACACATAATTACTACACGGCAGCACAGAAACCAGTGCAATTAGCATCAGAATTTAATAATCAGCAAACCTGTAGCATCAGCTTATATTACAGCCAGGGAAGCTTATTTTCTGCTGGATAATTAGTGACGAGCCCTAAGCTTAGCTTCTCAACAGCCAATCAGAGCCCACTGAGCATGTGAGTGTCACAGACACTTTCCAAGATGGTGACCCCCTGTGACAAGTTTGAAGTCCTGGATCATTGCTGCTATTGACAAGCTGAAACTTTAGCCTCGTGCAATAAGATCACTATATAAAATATTCCATTTGTAGCCACATTCATTTTTAGCCTTTAGTTCTCCTTTAATTCCCATGTATAAATTATCCTGTGCCCTGTGGATAAAAACTGCCAGTTAGAATTAAGCCCAAGTAGCAGACCCCCCACTCCCCACCTTGTACTTGTACATTTGGGCCTGAGTCAGGTATTCCGGGGAATTTCAAGGGAATAGAAGAGATAATAACACATAGATAGTAACTGGACTCTTTTCCAAGAAGAACAAGTCATTACAAAGCAGGTGTTGCTTCTCTCTGCTGTGCTTGCACTATAAATAAGAACCGTCAAACAAGAAACATGTTTTCTTCTACAAAAATCTTAACCGTGTTCATAACAAAGGAGCAGGATATAGGTTTAAAGGAGAACTAAAACCAAACTCTCCGGGTGTAGTGTGGAATACTGAGAGCAGACAAAGGGGCTTGTTTGGTACTTTACACTCATGTTCCCACCTTTAAGTATCCACTCACAGGCTTGCAAACCATCATTATGTGGGATGGACGTGTATAGACTGGTCACATCTAATGTGCCACAATCACATCACTATCTCCCACATTTCCAAGCGTTTGTAGCTTTCTAAGAAAATGCCCTGTATCTTTTACATACGAAGGGACTTGTATCAATAGACTTAACACCTTGTCCAGCATAGTCGCAAGCGGACACAAAACTGAGCCAATTCTGGCCACTATATATAGTTTATTTATATTTGTGTGCCATTGGCATATTATTTGGGAATATAAGGTATTGTAGCTGCAGCTGTTGCAGCAATTCTGCTGAGTTGCCTCTGTTTCCTTCCCCTTTACGTGTCGCCGCTGTAACGGTAACGCTTGAAATCTCTTGCTTCATCCTTTGACGTAGAACCAACCCGACAGATGGGGAATCCCACGTTCATTCAGTGGCAAGAACTATTTCTTCACTGCCCAGGAAACCACAGACTGAATCCTGTCTGTACTGGGCTCCGTGTATAAAGCAATGCCATGGGCAAAGTACTCTTATCTACTGAACACTCAGCATTAAAGGTCAGATGTTACTAGTCATAGAGTGACGCTATTTACTGTATATCAATGCTTTGTGCTACAGGGAAGCTTTTCTGGATGTAGAACTCTGCACCAATCAACAGAGAATACTGCGTTTTCTATAAGAATCGCTGTTTATCTAAATTTTATTGTCTGTGGAAAGAGGTGGTCTAGGTCCCTAAAGCACCATAGTCTGTACAGAGAGATCCCATAAAACTATGGCAGCATAGGTATTCACCTTTATTAAGCACAATTCAGCAGGAACAGCCCCTAAGTTTGCTCATAGTCTGTACAGAGAGATCCCATAAAACTATGGCAGCATAGGTATTCCCTGTACTAAGCACAATTCAGCAGGAACAGCCCCTAAGTTTGCGCATAGTCTGTACAGAGAGATCCCATAATACTATGGCAGCATAGGTATTCCCCTGTACTAAGCACAATTCAGCAGGAACAGTCTCCTAAGTTTGCTCATAGTCTGTACAGAGAGATCCCATAATACTATGGCAGCATAGGTATTCCCCTGTACTAAGCACAATTCAGCAGGAACAGCCCCTACGTTTGCTCATAGTCTGTACAGAGAGATCCCATAAAACTATGGCAGCATAGGTATTCCCCTGTACTAAGTAGGGATGCACCGAATCCAGGATTCGGTTCGGGATTCGACCAGGATTCGGCTGAATCCTTCTACCTGGCCGAACCGAATCTGAATACTAATTTGCAATATGCAAATTAGGAGCAGGGAGGGAAATTGCGTGACTTTTTGTCAGAGAACAAGGAAGTAAAAAATGTTTTCCCCTTCCCGCCCCTAATTTGCATATGCATATCCATAATTTGCATATGCAAATTAGGGTTCGGTATTCGGCCGAATCTTTCACAAAGGATTCGGGGGTTCGGCCGAATCCAAAAAAGTGAATTCGGTGCATCCCTAGTACTAAGCACAATTCAGCAGGAACAGTCCCTAAGTTTGCTCATAGTCTGTACAGAGAGAGCCCATAAAACTATGGCAGCATAGCTATACCCTGTACTAATTAGCTTAATTTGGAAGGAATCGTGTTCTGAGTTAGCTCATAGTCTGCACAGAAAGATACCCCACATACTGGATATATGTGTATAACACACACACACACACACACACACGTACATATACAGGTATGGGACCTGATATCCAGAATGCTCAGGACCTGGGGCTTTCCGGATAACGTATCTTTCCGTAATTTGGATCTTTATACCTTACGTCTACTAGGGAATCATATAATCATGAAATAAACCCAATAGGCTGGTTTTGCTTCCAATAAGGATTAATTATATCTCAGTTGGGATCAAGTACAAACTACTGTTTTATTATCACACAGAAAGGGGAAATCATTTTTTAAAAATTTGGATAAAATGGAGTCTATGGGAGATGGCCTTTCCGTAATTCGGAGCTTTCTTCATAACAGGTTTCCGGATAATGGATCCCATACCTGTATATCGATATATCACTATACTGAATCCGGTTCATGAAGGAGAAAGTGAAAGTACTTTTTGTCGTATGTCTCTGAATCCTCTGCCTTATGGCAGCTCCTATTAAATCTCTATATTACCCCCTGCAAGGAGCAGATCCAGATCTTAACTGCCTCTTGTGTTCGTTTCATTTTCAGCCGCACCTTTTCATCTATTGTGGTCAAACAAAATCACAAAACGCTTCCTTTTAAGCAAAAATAATCAGCAGTGGCCTCGCTCTTGCCCGAAATATATGCTCTGTGCTTCTGTGCCGGCCTTCATCAGGAATCCGCAAGCATCCCTCATGGCTTCCGTCACAGACACTCTAATAATAATAATAATAATAATAAATAATAGTAGTAGTTCTTCCTTAGCCTGTTGAATGGGTGGTTCACCTTTGTGTTATCTTTTAGTATCTTCTAGAATGGCTAATTGTAAGCAACTGCTCAATTAGTCTTTATTATTAATTATTTTTTTTATATATATAGTTTATTTGCCTTCTACTTCTGACTCTTTCCAGCTTTCAAAATGGGGGTCACTGACCCCATCTAAAAACAAATGCTCTGTAAGGCTACAAATGTATTGCTATTGCTACTTTTTAGTACTTATCTTTCTATTCAGCCCCTCTCCTATTCCAGTCATATTCCAGTCTCTCATCCTGATCAATGTTTGGTTGCTAGGGTAATTAGCACCCCTAGCAACCACACTGCTGAAATTGCAAACCTGGATAGCGGCTAAATCACTAAAACAAAACAGAAATAACAAAAACTGATTACCAATTGCAAATTGTATCAGAATATCACTCTCTACAAAATACTAAAAAGTCAAATCAATGTCAAACCACCCCATTGATTTTATTTTGTCTGCACTGTCACTTTATAATCTTATTTTCTACTACTTTCTATACAAGATGCACCCTTTAATTAGAACAGGGAACTACCCATGCTCTATATATATTGGGTGCCCTATATTGCGTTCGGCGGGTTTACTTACCCTTGCCAAATCTTTAGAGATTTGTTGGAGGTAATAGTGATGGAGCAGCAGCGCCTGTAAGTTGTGCAGTGTATAGAGATGTTGTGATGCTTATTTATTTTGTGGTTCTTGGTCTGCCCAATGTGCATACCATGAGTATGGTGCCGGGCCCAGGGAGGTTAAGGGTTAAGGCAGAACTGATCCACACACCAGTTTAAGGGGTTGTTCACCTTTAAATTAACTCTTATTATGATGTTGAGAGGGATATTCTGAGACAATTTGCAAATAGTTTTTTTTATTATTTGTGGTTTTTAGTTGTTTAACTTTTTTCTTTCAGCAGCTCTCGAGTTGGCAATTTAATCTGGTTACTAGGGTCCATATTTGTTATGGAGATGAGCCCCTATTGCTGCCTCGGTGCTGATGAGGTTCTGCTGCTACAAACACAGACCCAACTCTATTGTTTATACATCAGAGTATAAAATCTTTTACCTTTCCCCCAGTACAGACTCCATGTGGTTTTCTAAGTAACTCGTATATTTCAGCTGCTGCTTTTTCCAAGTCAACTCCTGCCAGAAGCAGCAGAATGCCGACCTTTAACTGATTCCTCTTTCTTCTATGCAGGAAATCCGAAATCAAGCCAGTGACTTTCCATGCAAAGTGGCCCGGCTACAAGAGAATAAAGCCCGCAACCGCTACAGAGACGTCAGTCCTTGTAAGTCCTCCACAACTCTTACACCCATCATTTAGGCTGCATATTGATCAGGGGCTGTTCCTGCTGAATTGTGCTTAGTACAGGGGAATAGCTATGCTGCCGTAGTTTTATGGGATCTCTCTGTACAGGCTATGAGCAAACTTAGGGACTGTTCCTGCTGAATTGTGTTTAGTACAGGGGAATACCTATGCTGCCATAGTTTTATGGGATCTCTCTGTACAGACTATGAGCAAACTTAGGGGGCTGTTCCTGCTGAATTGTGTTTAGTACAGGGGAATACCTATGCTGCCATAGTTTTATGGGATCTCTCTGTACAGACTATGAGCAAACTTAGGGGACTGTTCCTGCTGAATTGTGCTTAGTACAGGGGAATACCTATGCTGCCATAGTTTTATTTATGGGATCTCTCTGTACAGACTATGAGCAAACTTAGGGGACCGTTCCTGCTGAATTGTGTTTAGTACAGGGGAATACCTATGCTGCCATAGTTTTATGGGCTCTCTCTGAACAGAGTATGAGCAAACTTAGGGGAAACATTGTTGTTTAAGCTCTGAGGCTAAGTTGATACATTTATATTTCTGTCTGCAGATCAGTATGATTGATCCTTAGTTAGGCTGAGAGCACACGGGTTCTGCTGCTCAGAAGGTCGTGCTGAAAATACCTGGTTTTGCAGTTTTGGGCCGACCTGGGCAACAGAAGGGATCTGCTTCTCTCAGCCTGCAAATAAACACAGTCTCCTATGCCCTCAGCCTTAGCCTCCTGTTTGTGGATTATACCATAAAAAACATTTATTGTTAGTAAATACAGTCATACCCTGTGGCTCATGTTTCCTTTCATTCTGTTCCTTTGTTTTCTCTCTATTCCAGTTGACCACAGTCGAATAAAACTGCACCGGGAGGACAATGACTATATTAACGCCAGTCTTATCAAGATGGAAGAGGCACAAAGGAGCTACATTCTTACCCAGGTGAATATATGCACCTAATCCCTTATAATATATGAGTGATACTCACAGTTCCCTGTATAACTCAGCCTGCAGCCTTGTGCCTTTATATGGTCACAGAACCCCTCAGTGACTTCTAATATCCTTATCATTTACAGTAGGGGGTACATTATCCCTTATAATACATGAGTGATACTCAGAGTTCCCTGTATAACTCAGCCTGCAGTCTTGTGCCTTTATATGGTCACAGAACCCCTCAGTGACTTCTAATATCCTTATCATTTACAGTAGGGGGTACATTATCCCTTATAATACATGAGTGATACTCAGAGTTCCCTGTATAACTCAGCCTGCAGTCTTGTGCCTTTATATGGTCACAGAACAACCCCTCAGTGACTTCTAATATCCTTATCATTTACAGTAGGGGCTACATTATCCCTTATAATACATGAGTGATACTCAGAGTTCCCTGTATAACTCAGCCTGCAGCCTTGTGCCTTTATATGGTCACAGAACAACCCCTCAGTGACTTCTAATATCCTTATCATTTACAGTAGGGGGTACATTATCCCTTATAATACATGAGTGATACTCAGAGTTCCCTGTATAACTCAGCCTGCAGCCTTGTGCCTTTATATGGTCACAGAACAACCCCTCAGTGACTTCTAATATCCTTATCATTTATCATTTGTGTGGGTGTGCTTGTACAGTAGAGTGAAAAGCCAACATTAAACAAAAAAAGGCCTTTTCTCCTAGGTCTGCTTGGGGGACACAGGAACTATGGGGTATAGCTAACACCACTAGGAGGCAGGACACAACAAAAAAGAACTAATCCCTCCTCCTCCTGCTATACCCCAGCTCCCAGGCGGAGCCAGATCAGTTTTAGTTGTGTCCTCAGGAGGTTAGGACATGGACTCCTTCAGGAGTATCTGAGCTGTCTGCCCTTTCATGCAGATCTCCCTTCCTCATTTTTCACGGGGACAGGGTGGTTCTCCGTACCATTCCTTCCTTTCTTCCTAAGGTGGTTTCCTCCTTTCATCTCAACCAGGAGATCACCATCCCCACCTTTTGCCCTTCTCCGGCTAATCCTACGGAAGTGGCACTCCATTCGCTGGATCCAGTCCGGGCTCTCAAATACTATCTTCATCGAGTCGAGGATGTCCGCAAGTCGGACTCCTTGTTTCTCATTCCCTCTGGGACGCGACGGGGCCTTCCTGCCTCCAAGGCGACCATTTCTCGCTGGATTACGCAGGCCATACAGAGGGCCTACACGGCTCAGGGTCTACGCCCCCCAGCTAGGATCAGGGCTCATTCCACCAGAGGTGTGAGTACGTCCTGGGCTTTCCGGAATCAGGCTTCAGCTGAACAATTGTGCAAGGCTGCCACTTGGACTTCTATCCATACTTTTGCCAAATTCTACCATTTTGATACCTTTGCGGCATCTGACACCCGCTTCGGTAGGACGGTACTGCAAGCCGCGGTGGCTGGTTCCACGTCGGCCTCTACCTCCCACCCGTGATTTTCGGGACAGCTTTGGTATGTCCCCATAGTTCCTGTGTCCCCCAAGCAGACCTAGGAGAAAAGGAGATTTTGTGTACTCACCGTTAAATCTCTTTCTCTCCAGTCGCTTGGGGGACACAGGACTTCCCTCCCTGGTGAGGCCTTCACGTGTTCCTTCAGACATAGTCTCTAGTACTACTCTTTTATGTATATAGTTACAGGCTTCATGTTTTTTGTTTGGTAACCTCCTGTTCCGTACTTTGGTACAAACTGATCTGGCTCCGCCTGGGAGCTGGGGTATAGCAGGAGGAGGAGGGATTAGTTCTTTTTTGTTGTGTCCTGCCTCCTAGTGGTGTTAGCTATACCCCATAGTTCCTGTGTCCCCCAAGCGACTGGAGAGAAAGAGATTTAACGGTGAGTACACAAAATCTCCTTTTTATACTGTAGCACAGGCTTTGGCCCAGAAGAAGTGGAAGAAGAGCATCGCGCCATTGAGCTCGCTGAGCAGTACCTGGGCCAGTGCAGTTTTATGCTAACATGAGCAGTGACCAGGGGTATTAAAGGAACAGTAACACCCAAAGTGTTTTAAAAGAATGACAATATAATGTAGTGTTGTCCTGCACTGGTAAAACTGTTTTTGCTCAGAAACTCTACTATAGTTTATATAAACAAGCTGCTGTGTAGCCATGGGGGCAGCCATTCAAGCACAGGATACACAGTAGATAACAGATAAGTACTACTATAGTTTATATAAACAAGCTGCTGTGTAGCCATGGGGACAGCCATTCAAGCACAGGATACACAGTAGATAACAGATAAGTACTACTATAGTTTATATAAACAAGCTGCTGTGTAGCCATGGGGACAGCCATTCAAGCACAGGATACACAGTAGATAACAGATAAGTACTACTATAGTTTATATAAACAAGCTGCTGTGTAGCCATGGGGACAGCCATTCAAGCACAGGATACACAGTAGATAACAGATAAGTACTACTATAGTTTATATAAACAAGCTGCTGTGTAGCCGTGGGGGCAGCCATTCAAGCACAAGATTCACAGTAGATAACATACATTCTGAAGAATCCCATTGTATACTACAGAGCTTATCTGTTAACTGCTGTGTATCCGGTGCCTTTTTTCCTTTTTCAGCTTTGAATGACTTCCCCCATGGCTACACAGCAGCTTGTTTATATAAACTATAGTAGTACTTATCTGTTATCTACTGTGTACCCTGTGCTTGAATGGCTGCCCCCATGGCTACACAGCAGCTTGTTTATATAAACTATAGTAGTACTTATCTGTTATCTACTGTGTATCCTGTGCTTGAATGGCTGCCCCCATGGCTATACAGCAGCTTGTTTATATAAACTATAGTAGTACTTATCTGTTATCTACTGTGTATCCTGTGCTTGAATGGCTGCCCCCATGGCTACACAGCAGCTTGTTTATATAAACTATAGTAGTACTTATCTGTTATCTACTGTGTATCCTGTGCTTGAATGGCTGCCCCCATGGCTACACAACACAACTACTATTGTGGAGTTTCTGAAGCAAAAATGTTTGTTTTACCAGTGCAGCACGACAGTACATGTCATTTTTTTGGTGTTACTGTTCCTTTAATGATTATAGTTACGGGGGGGGCTAACTTTTGTCCCCCATTGATTTAACCTTTCCTTCTTCAGTAAACCCTCACAGCACCATAAACATGAACTCAGTTTCTTACTGGAGTAAAGAGTGTGTGGGGGGGTTTATGCTGAATAAACATTATTATTATTTGTGTGTGTTCTCTCTTCTATTCAGGGGCCTTTGCCAAATACCTGTGGTCATTTCTGGGAGATGGTTTGGGAACAGAAGAGCATAGGAGTGGTGATGCTCAACAGAGTCATTGAAAAGGGATCAGTAAGTATTTTCAGCTTCAACCTTTTCTATTTGCCCTGAGCCCGGACTTGTTTCATCTTTAATGTCATACAGTGTAACTGCCAGCCCATCCCAAGTGCCAACATGAAATACACACTCTTATTGGCTTCAGGCTGGATGCGATTACATGTGGTTTTTGATGCGGAAGTACAGGTATGGGATTTGTTATCCAGAAACCCATTATCCAGAAAGATCCGAATTACGGATCTGGCTGTCTTATATACAGGTATGAGACCTGTTATCCAGAATGCTCGGGACCTGGGGTTTTCTGGATAACGGATAATTCTGTAATATTTCTGTAATTTCATGCCTTCAGTCTACTAGAAATTCATTTAAACATGAAATAAACCCAATAGGCTGGTTTTGCTTCCAATAAGGATTAATTATATCTTAGTTGGGATCAAGTACAAGATACTGTTTTATTATTACACAGAAAAAGGAAATCGGTTTTTAAAAATGTGGATTATTTGGATAAAATGGAATCTATGGGATTTTCTGAGCTTTCTGGATATCGGGTTTCCGGATAAGGGATCCTATACCTGTACTCCAAAACCAGCCTGTTGGGTTGATATAATGTTTACATGATTTTCTAGGACCAGTAACATTAATTTTTTTTTTTTTTTTTTTAAATTGTTTGTATACTACGAAAAAAAAAAACCACCAACGATATTAAACTTTAAAATCATAAAAGTCTTTATTAAGAAATAAGTCACCGAATCTCCGCTTCAGAAAAGGCGACGATCCATCGTGTGTCGCTCGATTTCTCCTCCTTGGCTATCCCCTATAAGGAATGCAGGGAGGAGAAATCAAGCGCCGCACGGCGGATCACCCAATCGCCTTTTCTGAAGCGGAGTTTCAGTATTTTTTTGGCTACTTCGACCATCGAATTGGCTACTTCGACTATGGCTTTGAATTGAACGATTCAAACTTAAAATCATTCGACTTCGACCACCTACTTCGCCACCTAAAACCTACCGAGCACCAATGTTAGCCCATGGGGAAGGTCCCCGTAGGCTTTCTAGCCAATTTGGGATCGAAGGAAAATCGATTGATCGATGTGTTAAAATCCTTCGAACGAATTGCGCTAAATCCTTCGACTTCGATACATGATTTAACTTCGAGGGTCGAATATCGAGGGTTAATTAACCCTCGATATTCGACCAATAGTAAATGTGCCCCTAGATGTTTTTCATCATCGGGTAATGCGTAATACATATTTATTTCGGTACTTCTGCCCAGCTTTTGAGCAAACCTCTGCCCGGCTAAGCGCCCAAGCTTTGATTGGTCAGGGCAGATTGAAGGAGTCGGCTGCTTTTACTTTCCATGTATATCAATTGGACAAGGACTGTTATGATTCTAACTAAACTCCCCATAATCTATGTGTGCCATATGTGCTTCAGCAGTGGATTATATGGGGCTACACACAGTACAGTCCTGCAGCGGGTCGGGTACCCACAAAGAAAAACAGCACCGTGCGGAATGAGGGGCGGATTTTCAGGTGCGGGTTGCGGGTCTCATCTAAATTTCTTATCTTACGTAATACTGTCTTTATTTTACTCCCATCCCAAACCACTTTTGATGGTTCCACTTCCGGTTTGCAGCACAATCACTTCCTGTTTGATGGTGGTCTTAAGGTGGCCATACACGGCCATACACGGGCCGATAAAAGCTGCCGACAGACTGTGTCGGCAGCTTATTGGCCCGTGTATGGGGGCCCCCGACGGGCTTCCCCGTTTCGGCCAGATCTCGATCGGATGGGTTTAAAAATCCCGTCGGATCTCGGCCGCATCTGTTCGTTGATGCGGTCCCGCGATCCGACCGCCCGTTTGCAAATGCTAGGAACCGATCGTTGGGCCCTAGGGCCCACGATCGGATCTGCCCGATATTGGTGCCTCAAGGTGGGCATATCGGAGGGAGATCTGCTTGTTTGGCGACATCGCCAAACGAGCGGATCTATCCATGTATGGCCACCTTTAGAAATTGTTTCTGTGTAGGACTCTAACACACAGTCTTATGGGTCTTTTGCGCCAAACCTTTATCAATAAAGCTTTCCATACACTGTAAGATTTTGCCGAATGAACATATGTGCGGCCTGCAATTGGATCATATGTAGGGACCTATTCCATAAGGACTCCATAAATGAGTCGATGGGGTCGTTGTTGGATGGGAAAATGAAAAGTCCCGTCTGTGGACCCCATACACAAGCCAATTAGTAGGGATGCACCGAATCCACTGTTTTGGATTCGGCCGAACCCCCTAATCCTTTGCGAAAGATTTGGCCGAATACCGACCCAAAGGGGAAAACATTTTTTACTTGTTTTGTGACAAAAAGTCACGTGATTTCCCCACCCCTAATTTGCATATGCAAAATAAGATTCGGATTCAGTTCAGCCGGGCAGAAGGATTCGGCGAATCCGTATCCTGCTGAAAAAGGCAGAATCCTGGATTCGGTGCATCCCTGCCAATAAGCCTCGTCTCGGACGTTAGTCCATAGATATTCAGCTGCAGAAACGTTTCCCTCTGCAGTGACCAGACATCCCCAATCATTCCAGCTGTGTGTGTGCAACTTTATCTCTCACCAGTCCCTGCTTTCGGCTTCGTTTCACAAGTGAATCGTTTTTGTGACCTCCAGTATCTGTGGGTCACTGCTCAGGCATGTTTGCTGTGATGTAAGCACGAGTGTGATGTAATGTACAGAGCAATGACAGGCTCCAGTAATTCTTTTCCAGCTGGAAAGCTAAAAAAGAGCCTCACTCGTTCCCCGAGGGTCTGATCACTAAGGCTCCTCAATCAGCAGCAGCGGAAAATTCACAGTGGCACTAACTGAAAACTCTGTCGCTTCTTGAAGCAAAGTTGTCTTTATGGAATAGGATTGTGCCGGCCTCAGATTAGTCCAGTTCATTTGCTTCCATGAAATAATAATGTGTGATACATGCGAGACTGAAAACCATTCACACAGGTTTTTTTCATTTCTCATTATGCTTCATACACTCCGGCTCCTCTTAGCTCATAACAAGGTTACAGATATATAGAAACATTGGGGTAACAGTCACCCTGCTATAGTTCCAGGGGTACCCAGGGTACAAATAAGCACTCACCCGAAATCTCCCCCTAACTGGCCTTCAGACTGGGCCCCCTTAGCTCATAACAAGGTTACAGATATATAGAAACATTGGGGTAACAGTCACCCTGCTATAGTTCCAGGGGTACCCAGGGCACAAATAAGCACTCACCCCAAATCTACCCCTAACTGGCCTTCAGACTGGGCCCCCTTAGCTCATAACAAGGTTACAGATATATAGAAACATTGGGGTAACAGTCACCCTGCTATAGTTCCAGGGGTACCCAGGGTACAAATAAGCACTCACCCCAAATCTCCCCCTAACTGGCCTTCAGGCTGGGCCCCCTTAGCTCATAACAAGGTTACAGATATATAGAAACATTGGGGTAACAGTCACCCTGCTATAATTCCAGGGGTACCCAGGGTACAAATAAGCTCTCACCCCAAATCTCCCCCTAACTGGCCTTCAGGCTGGGCCCCCTTAGCTCATAACAAGGTTACAGATATATAGAAACATTGGGGTAACAGTCCCCTGCTATAGTTCCAGGGGTACTCAGGATACAAATAAGCACTCACCCCAAATCTCCCCCTAACTGGCCTTCAGGCTGGGCCCCCTTAGCTCATAACAAGGTTACAGATATATAGAAACATTGGGGTAACAGTCACCCCGCTATAGTTCCAGGGGTACCCAGGGCACAAATAAGCTCTCACCCCAAATCTCCCCCTAACTGGCCTTCAGGCTGGGCCCCCTTAGTTCATAACAAGGTTACAGATATATAGAAACATTGGGGTAGCCGGCCAAATCGTTTTCTGTTCCCAAACGAAAAAGAAAAGACTTTTCTGCAGACACTAAATTGGCAACCCCACTGCACTACTGCGGCTGAAATAGATTAATATATATATACACACACACGTGTATTATTGGGGTTTCTGTAGCAGATCTAATATACTAATAATTCCTTGTGTTTGGTACATAGTCCAGTCCCTGGTCACTCAGTGGTTTTGTTTTGTCTCCGCAGATCAAGTGCGCTCAGTACTGGCCAAAGAAAGAAGACAACTCCATGGTGTTCGACGACTCAGACATGAAATTAACGTTACTCTCAGAAGACATCAAATCCTATTACACAATACGACAACTCATGCTGGAAAATCTCAGTGTAAGTGGGGCCCTTTTACACGAACTCCGCATTGTCTGCTTCTGGGAAAGGCTCCGATGAGCTCATCTTGAGATTTCCAGCTCTTTCTTATTGATGGGCTGCAATAAATAGAATATCTGCTTAGTCATGTACTTTGCACAGAGCAGCAGTCACAGTAGAGCTAAGGGATCGTATATACCGAGTTATTTTTCCAAGACCAATTAGCGATCGCCTCCAATTTACAATCCCATTGAATGTTGTTTGTACAAACTGTTACATTAGGGCACAGACACGCTGCTATTTCGGGAGATATCTCCCCGAACTGAAATTGCCGGCGGGATGGCACTCGGAGCGCTTCGTTTTCTGAAGTTGCCTTGCGAGGAAACTTCAAGGGACTTCGGAAAGCCGGAGCGACCCGAGTGCCATCCGGCCTGAATGAGGGTCACTGACCCCATATAGAAACAAATGCTCTTTAAGCATCAGGGCACACGCTCAGATTTGTGGAGATTAGTCCCCCAACGACATCTCCTCTTCTTCCGGGCGACTAATCTCCCCGAACTGTAGTCTGTAGTCGCCTGAAGTTTCCTTTTAAAGCAACTTCGGAAAACGAAGCGATCTGAGTGCCATCCCGCCAGAGATTTACATTCTAGCCATAGGGAAAGCAGTTCGTGGACATTAGACGCACGAAGAAGAAGCGATTTGTCGCTGATGGACTAATCTCCTGAAATAGCAGCACGTTAAAGGGAAAAATAATGCTTAAATTCTGACAGTCTTGATGATATGTTGCTGATTTTAACCAATTTCAGCAGCACTAACCCCATCAATCCTGAAAGTTTTCTGAGTCACAAGCTGCCAAAATAATAAACCGGGATTGTGTCTGGTCTGTATACGTTTCACACCGATTGTTCTCTCGACTCGCTGCAGACACAAGAAACCCGTGAAATCCTGCACTTTCATTACACCACGTGGCCTGATTTTGGAGTCCCCGAGTCGCCCGCATCATTCCTTAACTTCCTGCTTAAAGTCCGAGAATCCGGCTCCCTCAACCCCGAACATGGACCCATCGTGGTGCACTGCAGCGCTGGTATCGGTAGATCCGGTACATTCTGTTTGGCAGATACTTGTTTACTTTTGGTGAGTTTAAAAGAGAACTAAACCCTAAAAATGAATAGGGCTAAAACTGCCATATTTTATACAGTGAACTTATTGCACGAGGCTAAAGTTTGAGCTTGTCAATAGCAGCAATGATCCAGGACTTCAAACTTGTCACAGGGGGTCACCATCTTGGAAAGTGTCTGTGACACTCACATGCTCAGTGGGCTCTGATTGGCTGTTGAGAAGCTAAGCTTAGGGCTCGTCACTAATTATCCAGCAGAAAATGAGCTTCCCTGGCTGTAATATAAGCTGATGCTACAGGTTTGCTGATTATTAAATTCTGATGCTAATTGCACTGGTTTCTGTGCTGCCATGTAGTAATTATCTGTATTAATTACTAATCAGCCTTATATTGTGACATTTCTATTCTATGTGTACTGTATAATGTGAGTGGGTCCCTAAGCTCAGTAAGTGACAGCAGCACAGAGCATGTGCAGTGAATCAGCAGAAAAGAAGATGGGGAGCTACTGGGGCATCTTTGGAGACACAGATCTTTACTGCTAAAGGGCTGTGGTTGCCTTGGGCTGGTACAGAAGCACAAAACATTTCTAGCCTACTGCTTCCTTGTCCTTTAAAGGGGTTTATTTTAATGCTGTGCCCATGCCCAGTGTAAGGCAACCATATATATACAGGACGCTGCTCCCACCAATCAGATGTGTGGGATTTGTGTTAAAGGGGTTGTTCATCTTTAGGGCAGAGACACACGGCAGATTCGGGGAGATGTCACCCGGCGACCAATCACCTTTTCTTCTGGGCGACTAATCTCCCCAAACTGCCTTCCCACTTGCTAGAATGAAAATCACAGACAGGATGGCTCTGAACACTTCGTTTTCCAAAGTCGCCCAAAGTTTCCTTGTGAGGCAACTTTGGAAAACGAAGTGCTCGGAGTACCATCCTGCCGGCGTTTTCATTCTAGGCAGTGGGAAGGCAGTTTGTGGAGATAAGTCACCCCGAAGAAGAGGAGATTTGTGGCTGGGAGACTAATCTCCCCGATGTCGCCCGAAGTTTCCTTGTGAAGCAACTCCGGACGACTTCAGAAAATGAAGCGCTCCGAGTGCCAACTCCCCCAGCGATTTCATTCTAGCCGGTGGGAAGGCAGTTCGGGGAGATTAGTTGTCCGAAGAAGAGGAGATTTGTCACTGTGTAACTAATCTCCCCGAATCTGCCCGTGTGTCTCTGCCCTTAAATTAACTTTTAGTAGGATGTGGAGAGGGATATTCTGAGACAATTGGCAATTGGTTTTCATTTTTTATTATTTGTGGTTTTATGGTTATTTAGCTTAGAGAGAGAGAGAGATTTTTTTTATTTTTTTTTTATTTATTTGTGTAACAGATGGACAAAAGAAAAGACCCTTCTTCGGTGGATATTAAACAAGTTCTCCTAGAAATGCGAAATTACCGAATGGGACTCATACAGACGGCCGACCAATTGCGTTTCTCGTATCTCGCCGTCACCGAGGGGGCAAAGTTCATAATGGGAGATTCTTCCGTGCAGGTAGGGGCTTGTCACTGGTAATAAAACTGAAATCCCTAGCAATTTCCTCAGGCCGGTTCTTATTCTATTCTAAGGGAACATTTTGGTTTCTGTGTGTGATGGTTGGACGTAGTGGGATGAGCGAATTTGACCCATTTCGATTCGCCGAAATGCATTAAATTCTATGGACGATAAATTTTCTTTGACGCACAACATTTTTTTTTCTGCCATTGGAGTCTATGGGGTCATTTCCGCAGCGAAACTTGCCGAAAAAATTCGCTCATCCCTGAAGATGACTAATCTGGGAAGATCATAGGCAATTTGTTTATATCAGTTCCCATTGTTATATATAAACCCCACATAATTCTCCTTATTTCTCTGCAAGGAACAATGGAAGGAGCTTTCCAATGAAGACTTGGATCCTCCACCTGAACACACACCCCCTCCCCCCAGGCCCCCAAAACGGACCACTGAGACGCCCAACGGCAAAGTCTACGAGCAGCCGAAATTCTTCCCGCAACAAATAGTAGAGGAAGTGATCAGACGCGCGGTCAGCGTAGTAGAAGAGTCTGCACCCGACGGCACAATGTCATCTCCTCCGCAACCTGCAGAAAGGTATTCACATCAGTCACGTGATCAGTCACATGTCCAGATGCAGAGCGTGTTATAAGTTGCCTCTGTCTATATCTTACAATGGACAATGTTTCTTTGCAAAATGCTGCTGTGTTGGAAAAACAATCTTTCCTCCAGCTCATTAGTGGTGAGAACATGTTGGATCCTGCACAGAAATGTTCCTTCTCAGAATCAGTATTTGACATCAAGTACTAGTAGGGTTGCCACCTTTTCCAAAAGGTTTTACCGGCTGGTAGGCAGGCGGGAACAAAAGGAGGCAGTCTGTGATGCAAAAGGGGTGGAGACAAACCGCGTGCCACAAAAGGGGGTGGAGCCACGTCGAGCGATGGCCTGAAGGCCGAAAAAAGATAAGTTCTAAGCGAATTGAGGGCTGGCCAAGGGCTTTTTTTTTAAGGGTATTACAAATTTACCGGCAACCGGTAAATTTGTAATACCAGCCCCGGCCTTGGCAGATTTTTTACCGGCTAGGCCGGATCCTTCTGGCCAGCAGAACCGAATCCGAATTTGCATATGCAAATTAGGGGTGGGGAGGGAAACCGCGTCACTTTTTGTCACAAAACAAGTAAATATTTTCCCCTTCCCACACCTAATTTGCATATGCAAATTAGGATTTGGTTCAGTATTCGGCCGAATCTTTTGAGAAGGATTCAGGGGTTCAGCCGAATCCAAAAAAGTGGATTCAATGCATCCGTAGTGTAAACATCACATTCTGCTCCTGTGTCTCATGTTCTGAGCGAGGTGCAGTGATCTGTGTCTCACTCCTGAGAGGTTCCCATTGCTTGTTGGCCTTCCTATATTTTTATGGTTTTTCCCTATAAATAAAATTGGCATCAAGCAACATTTTTACGGGCCAGATGGCAACCCTATGCATGGGGCATTATTGTGCTGAAACAGGAAAGGACCTTCTCCAAACTGTTCCACAAAATAGGAAGCGTAGAATTGTCATTGTATGATCTAGTGGCACCGCTTGCATCAAAGATGGATGTTGCTTAATAATTAACTTATTCCAATAATTAGAAGGGCCACGCAGTGTCAGTAGGATAATAACCTTCAGTAGATTACGTATATTTTCAAAAAATAAAATGGTAACTGAATGCAAATGGGACAAAATATGAAACAACTTAAAGGAGAACTAAACCTTAAAAATTAATAAGGCTAAAAATGATATATTTTATATATTGAACTTATTGCACGAGGCTAAAGTTTCAGCTTGTCAATAGCAGCAATGATCCAGGACTTCAAACTTGTCACAGGGGGTCACCATCTTGGAAAGTGTCTGTGACACTCACATGCTCAGTGGGCTCTGATTGGCTGTTGAGAAGCTAAGCTTAGGGCTCGTCACTAATTATCCAGCAGAAAATGAGCTTCCCTGGCTGTAATATAAGCTGATGCTACAGGTTTGCTGATTATTAAATTCTGATGCTAATTGCACTGGTTTCTGTGCTGCCATGTATTAATTACTAATCAGCCTTATATTGTGACATTTCTATTCTATGTGTACTGTATATTGTGAGTGGGTCCCTAAGCTCAGTAAGTGACAGCAGCACAGAGCATGTGCAGTGAATCAGCAGAAAAGAAGATGGGGAGCTACTGGGGCATCTTTGGAGACACAGATCTTTACTGCTAAAGGGCTGTGGTTGCCTTGGGCTGGTACAGAAGCACAAAACAGCATGTACAACATTTCTAGCTACTTCTTTAGTTAGGCTTTAGTTCTCATTTAAGGAATATCTTTCTGTGTCCTTTATGCTCTAGAGCAGTGATCCCCAACCAGTAGCTCATGAGTAACATGTTGCTCCCCAACCCCTTGGATGTTGCTCTCATTGGCCCCAAAGCAGGTGATTATTTTTGAATTCCAGGCTTGGAGGCAAGTTTTGGTGCATAAAAACTAGATGTACTGCCAAACAGAGCCTCCTATAGGCTGCCAGTCCACATTGTGGCGACCAAATAGCCAATCACAGCCCTTATTTGGCACCTCCAGGAACTTTTTTCAAGCTCTTTTTATATTTGTATATAACGGTCAAGCTTCATATTCCCGCAAATTTTAAATCCTCCCTTTTGCCCTTCAGCCCTCGTCCTGACACTGAAATCCGAAGAAGGGCCATCGATGACCAAGTCCACTCCGACCCCAGCCCCGGGGAGAAGCTCCAATCAGAAAGCGAGGACAATAACCAGAGTCCAGAATGGAAGTCGTTTGTGATGAACGTTTGCGTGTTTGCGGTTGTCACAGCGGGGGCCTGTCTCCTCTACAGGGTCTGGTATCATTAAGGGACATTTCGGCAAGGACTCCCCCACGACCCCCCCACACACACACAGTCTTTGACTTGTCTCTAATTCAGTCGTTAATTGGAAGAAGCTAAAAAAGCCAGAGCTCAGCTGATGTTCAGTTTGGCCACTTTGAGCTTTAAAGGCTGGAACGTCGCTGGGGCTTCTGTGAGAGCCGGTGCACTAGGGGGTCGCCCAAAGCTCCCGAAAAATAATGCTGAAATCTCAGGGCCATCGATCTATTCAGGAGTAAGCAGACAACAAAACAAAATGCCAAATATTTTTTTCTTTTTTGGGAATAAAAATAGCGGTATTACAACACATTGTTGTTTTATAACTTTTTTTTTAAGACTTTAGAACCTTAACATTTTTATTTGCGTTACTATATTTTACACAAAACAAAAGAGCGAAACCAGACGCAAGCGAAAACTGTACGCTCGTCTTTATACGTCCTGCACCCCAATCCCTGGTTTCTGTATAGAACTCGCCCCCGGCTCTTTAATGACAAATCGATCGAATGTATTTCTTCTGCTCAGGGCTGTCTGTAGGGCTTACAACTCCCAGCACCCCGTCCATTATTCCGTCCCTTGCCCCGCCCCCCACTGCTAAAGACAGCCCTGCTCTGTTTGTATTTTGTATACGTTGTGACTGTGGACAGAGAAGGCCAATGAAGGAGAATATTTCTCTTTTTTTTTTTTTTTTTGTTTTTTTAACTTTATTCTGGAGATGATCAGACAAAGACTTGCTTTGTGGCCTGTGGTTGCCATTTATTCTCTATATAACAACTGTTACAATATCTTTGTCATTTCTATACCTTTGTAGGAACAGCTTCTTCATTTGCACAGGGTAGTCCAGCAGTACCTGTTGTTTTTGTTCTTTCCCCCATTTTCGTTTTATAAATTCTGTCGCCCGCGGGACATTTCTCACCCTTTATTGTACTGACTGATGAATTCTATTCTGGTGCAAACAATATGCTACGAATAAACGGAACTTAAAACCCATCCAACAGCATTTTCCAGCCTGTGGTCCCGGGTTCTGTCTGTCTGTCTGTCTGTGCGGCTGTTGCAGGTCAGGTATAAAGAGACGTCCGTGCAACACAAAGGTTTGTTTTATATGGTGTTTTGTCTTCAAAGATTCAGTTATACCATGTGACACAGAATAACTGACCTACGTGTTCTGCAAGCAGCATTCAGATGTGATTGTGTCTAATACATATATTTAAAGGGACACTGTCATGGGAAAACATGTTTTTATTTCCAAACGCATCAGTTAATAGTGCTGCTCCAGCAGAATTCTTCACTGAAATCCATTTCTCAAAAGAGCAAACAGATTTTTTTTTTATATTCAGTTTTAAATCTGATATGGGGCTAGGCATTTTGTTAGTTTCCCAGCTGCCTCCAGTCACGTGACTGCTTTCTGGCAGGCTGTTATCTCTCCTATTTAATATAACTGAATCAGTCTCAGTGGGACCTGGATGTTACTATTGAGCGCTGTTCTTAGATCTACCAGGCAGCTGTTATCTTGTGTTAGGGAGCTGCTATCTGGTTACCTTCCCATTGTTCTGTTGTTAGGCTGCTGTGGGTAAAGGGAGGGGTGAAATCACTCCAACTTGCAGTACAGCAGTAAAGAGTGATTGAAGTTTATCAGAGCACAAGTCACATGACTTGGGGCAGCTGGGAAACTGACAATATGTCTAGCCCCATGTCAGATTTAAAAATTAAATATAAAACAATCTGTTTGCTCTTTTGAGAATTGGATTTCAGTGCAGAATTCTGCTGGAGCAGCGCTGTTAACTGATGTTTTCCCATGACCGTATCCCTGTAAGAGCTGAATAAAGGGAACTGTAGGGAAGATATGAGGAGTAAAGGCCAATAAAAGCTACTGACACACTGAGTCGGCAGCTTATGGCCCGTTTGTGGGGCCATCCAACGGGTGTCGCCGATCGATATCTTGCCGACAGTCGGCAGATGCCGATCGGGCAGGGTAAAAAAATCCCGTCGGATCACAGCTGCATTTGTTCGTTGATGCAGTCACGTGATCTGACCTCCAGTATCGCCTCCACTCTGATCCGATCGTTGGGCCCACGATCGGATCACGATCAGACGATTGTGCCTTTATACAGGTCATGGAACTCCGAGGTTACTTCTAATATCCTCATACTTTACTTATTATAATACACGAGTTTCAGTGAGTCATGTGACTGAAATGACATCACTACTCACCTTTTATAACTGATGACATCAGAACTATATATAATACACAAAAGCCAAGAATATCCTGTAAATGATATCCTTATAAACGGTGAGTTCTGATGTCATCAGTTATAAACGGTGAGTTCTGATGTCATTTCGGTCACATGACACTGTAATTTGTGTATTATAATAAATAAAGTACCCCCAGTTGTAAAATATGAGGATATTAGAAGTTACCTCGGAGTTCCATGACCTGTATAAAAACACTCGGCCTTCGGCCTCGTGTTTTTATATGGTCATGAAACTCCTCGGTAACTTATAATATCCTTATATTTTACAAGAGGGGGTACTTTATTCACTATATATATATGGGGCATTTGCTCAAAATGACACTTTAATTTGGAATAGTTGGATTTATCAGTTTACTGCCACTTTAAGTGTCTCCTTAATTGGTAAGACTAGTCATTTGCAGTTATATATACAGTTATGGGACCTGTTATCCAGAATGCTCGGGACCTGGGGTCGAGATCTTTCTGTAATTTGGATCTTCATACCTTAAGTCTACTAGAAAATCATGTAAACATTAAATAAACCCAATAGGCTGGTTTTGCTACCAATAAGGATTAATTATATCTTAGTTGGGATCAAGTACAAGGAACTGTTTTATTGTTACAGAGAAAAAGGAAATAGTTTTTAAAACTTTGGATTGTTTGGATAAAATGAAGTCTATGGGAGACGGCCTTTCTGTAATTCGGAGCTTGTTGAATTTAATTGTTTTTTAAAATGTGAGTTATTTTAATAAATGCAGTCTATGGGAGACGGCCTTTCTGGATAATGGGTTTCCGGATAACAGATCCCATACCTGTATATGGCCACAAAGTCATTTCTGTCCTACAGACAGGGGGTTGGGTTAAACTTGTGGCCGATGGTCAGTTTTGGGGGGGTGATCCTTATGCCACAAATAGTAATCGGCAGTTTAGCTCTATCTGTCATTGGTGAATGATGTAAAAGCTTTTCCTGTCTGTGTGTAAATGTATTTATTCCAATACAACCTTGTTGTTTTCTTTGTCGCTTCCCCTTTATTCCTTACAAAGTGATTCTGGGGGGCTCCGTTGCTGGAATATTGACTGTACATGCCGCTGCCTAAGCCGGTGCTTATTGTGTAACATAGACGCTATAAGAATTTCCTTTAATAAACCGCTGTTGGTTTGTCTCTGAGCCCGTGGCTGCGTAACGCTGGCAACTTTATTTACGCTCTGTGGCCACGCGAGTGCTGGGACGGCCATCGCGTTAGAACTTGTCTCCCACCAATCAGATTGATGCAGCTTAGTATTACTCCCCATGTACAACAGAGCTGGGCAGCTTCAGGCCGTTTTCAGCGTCGATTTGTGGCTGCCGTGTTGAAAAGAGAAGAAATCGCCGCCACTGTGATGGTGGGTGGAGTCAATACAGACGCAAACAGTGAGTAGTTCGTTTTTTTGTTCTCCGTGTGTGTCTGTGGGGTATTTATCCTTCTGTTGGACATTCAGCTTCTCTGTTACATGTTAAAGTCATAGTTTTTATTTCTAAATTACACTGCAAATAATTTACTCTATGAGTAAGTGCCCACCTTTGGCACGAAATGCGTCAGGCTTGAATATGTCCTAATAAAGATTTTTCTACCAGGCAGCTGTTATCTTGTGTTAGGGAGCTGCTATCTGGTTACCTTCCCATTGTTCTTTTGTTTGGCTGCTGGGGGGGGGGGGATGATATCACTCCAACTTGCAGTACAGCAGTAAAGAGTGATTGAAGTTTATCACATGACTGGGGCAGCTTTGAAACTGACAATATGACTAGCCCCATGTCAGATTTCAAAATTGAATATAAAAAAATCTGTTTGCTCTTTTGAGAATTGGATTTCAGTGCAGAATTCTGCTGGAGCCACACTATTAACTGATGCATGAAAAAAAAATGTTTTACCGTGACAGTATCACCTTAATGTTGTTACAGACTTTTCCAGACTAATGTTTAGTGCTGAAATGTTACAGCCAACCAGGACAAAGCTTTGGGTGGTTTCCTTATCTTTCTGGGAGTTTGCAAACCATTGGCGTAATTATCAGCAGACTGGCTTTCTTACTTCTTCCAGGTCACATGGAGGCAGCCATCTTGTTTTCCAGACCATACAGTTGCACAGCCTGGCGTTGGCTCTGGTTTCCTGTTGCACGGCATCTGCTTTGTCCATTATTGAAGCCAGGTATGTCACTAGAGTTAGAGGACGTTGCTATTGGCAGATAAACACTGCTAATACCAGGCTATAACTTCTATCTCAGAAACCACTAAAAACACAAATTAAATGTAAACTGCAAATAATGTAGCTCCCTTTTAAAGGGGAAGGAAAGGTTAAAATTAAGTAACTTTATCAGAAAGGTCTATATAAATACACCAGTAACCCCTCAAAGTAATGTTGCTCTGAGTCCTCTGTCAAGAGAAACAGCACATTTCTTTCCTTCTATTGTGTACTCATGGGCTTCTGTATCAGACTTCCTGTTTTCAGCTTAAACCTCCAGGGCTAGGGCTTGAGCATGCTCAGTTTGCTCCTCTCCCCTCCCCCCATTTGTAATCTGAGCCCAGAGCAATGAGTGAGCATGGAGAGACTCTGGCAGGAAGTGATGTCACACCAAGCTAATATGGCAGCTGCTATCCTAAACAAACAGAGAGTTTCTAGAGCTTTTTACTCCGGTATGGTAAAGCATTCTACAGAATAAATATAGTGTTATAACTTGCACTATTGCGGCTAATCTATTGGCAATAAACTGCCTCCATAGCTTTCCTTCCCCTTTAAGGGGTGGTTCACCTTCAAATTAACTTTGTCTGTTGCAGAATGGCTAAGTCTAAGCAAAATTTCAGTTGGCCTTCATGATGAATTTTGCATAATTCACCTTTTCCTGACACAGCTTTCAAATGGGTGGGGGTCACTGACCCCATCTAAAAACAAATGCTCTCTAAGGCTGTTTTTTTTTTTTTTTTTTCATACTTCGGTCTCTTATTCAAATCAATGCATGGTTGCTAGTGTAATGGGCCCTAGTAACCAGACGGCTGAAATTGCAAACTGGAGAGCTGCTGAGCAAAAAGCGAAATAACTCAAAAACCACAAATAATAAAAACCAACTGCAAATTGTCTCAAAGTATCATCATACTAAATAGTGAAGCACTGAATCCAGGATTTGGTTCGGGATTCGGCCTTTTTCAACAGGATTCGGATTGGGCCGAACCAAATCCTAATTTGCATATGCAAATGGGAGGGAAATCGCGGGACTTTTTTTTTTAAAAAAAAAAACTTTTTGGCTGAATCTTCCGCAAAGGAGTCGGGGGTTCGGCCGAATCCTAAATAGTGGATTTGGTGCATAGGAGAAAGGAGTCTGAATACAATGTAATCCTTCCCCATTAAAGGGGCGCTGCTTTGGTGCCGTGTTTTCGGGCTAATCAAAGGCGCCCAGTGTAGCCCTGTTGTTACTAAGTGATACGTTTGAATAAGTTCTAATCACTTCAGTGTTTGCAGCAGCGGGGAATACTTACTTTCTGGCAACACTCGGCAGTCCAGACTCGCTTTATGGCACCAGCAGACAAATGGATGGAATAAAGTCACAAATGTTTATTGCTGCTAAACTTACAATATACAGAATGGAAAGCCCATTTCTTATAAACAAATATATATATATATATAACATGTACATTATGGGGGATCACATTTACTGTCAGGTGATGCCGCTGCTAAACTGAGAGTGAAGCAAGTGATGTTTAACTTCCCCTTGCAACGAGCGTTTCAGTTTCAGCGGAATCATTGTGTGTTTCTATTGCTTCCCAGACTTGTCGTTATTGAACAATACAACTTTATTTTGCAGCTCCAGCCTGGATTTGACCCTGAGGCTTGCGGCACCTAAATGAAGACCAACTGCAACATTGAACGGGCCACTTCCATCTGCAACTAAAGGTTATTCCATAGATAAACCCTAATTCCCCTCCTGTCACTTGTCTCCAACCAACTGAAACCTCAACCTTCCCTCATTTCCAACACTTTCAACTTTCCAAACACCTTATTTCCTTTAAGGGAAAAGCAACTTTATAATACAGGTATGGGACCTGTTATCCAGAAAGCTCCAAATTACAGAAAGGTTTTCTCCTATAGACTCCATTTTATCCAAATAATTCACATTTTTAAAAATTATTATAAAACATTACCTTGTACTGGATCCCAACTAAGATATAATTAATCCTTATTGGAAGCAAAACCAGCCTAATGGGTTTATTTCATGTTTTTAAGATTTTCTAGTAGACTTAAGGTATGAAGATCCAGATTACGGAAAGATCCGTTATCCGGAAAACCCCAGGTCCCGCGCATTCTGGATAACAGGTCCCATACCTGTACAATGGAACGTCATTTAAGAGAACACTGTGATATTTTTATAATTCAGCCGCCCGTGGGGTTGTATTTTTCTGGCATCTCTATGTTCCATAGCAGAGTTTACCTTATTAAACTTGTGTAAGGGATCTGGCAGATATTACCCCCCCCCCCCATGAAGCTGATACATGGTATATTCCATGTGTAATGGGAAAAGGTCATTTGCACAAACCCAAAGAATAAATCTGAAGGCTGGAGCTGGAATGTCTAATATTGTCATTAAAGGGGACATTGACTCACCGACACAAACATAATAATTGCTCAGTGTGTTCTAATTAAATTGTATTTTTTTTTTAATGTAATATCAGTAGTTGTTCACTACTAATATCTACTAATAACATAAATGTGCTCCCCCTGCACAATCTTTAAGAACACAAAAAGGGTTGAATCACAGCAGGACAATTTGTTATTCACCCCCTGTGCTAACAGTTCACCCTGTTGCTCCTCCTCTTTAAAGGAGAACTAAACCCATAATTTAAAAAAAAACCCTACCCTACATAGACCCCCGGCAAATCCCCCTAATGTTTTACTTACCCCTCGGTGCAGATTCAGGCATCGGAGTTCACGGGCGCCATTTTCTTCTCTTCGGAATGAGATTGGCCGAGCGGTGCATGCACAGTGGGAGCAATTTTCTGTTTTGCGACAACTGCGCATGCGCTGAAACTCACGAAAATTGCCGAACCGCCGGTCTCATTCCGAAGCGGCTGAAGATGGCGCCTGTGAACTCCGATGGCTGAATCTGCGCCGAGGGGCAAGTGAAATGTTAGGGGCATTTGCTCAGGGTAATACTTAGGTTGGGGGGGAGGTTTTTTTTTAAACTTGGGTTGAATTCTCCTTTAAAAAGTACCGGCCCAGGTGAACTTATTCCAGACTCCCGGGTACTCCCTGCACCTTGTGATGCATGTGCCGAGTCTGAAAGTCTTAACTTAGGTGCAGGGGATGACTGGGAAGCTACTGTTTAAAGAAGAGGAGCACTAACCAGGGGTGAAAGGTAAGTTACTGGGGGGTATAGCATACTGCCATTCCCCAGGGTTGTCCTTTAAAGGAGAACTAAACCCCCATATAATAAAACTCATTACCCTACACCTGATAACTCCATTAATTGCCCCATATCCAGTAATTACCCCTCGTTGCAGGTTAAGTGCATCGAGCTTATGAACGCCATCATCGCTGATTCGTTGATCTTCGGGTCTTCTTCCAGATCTTCAGCTGTTTCCATCGCTTTCAGCGCATGCGCAGTTGTACGGAACACGGAATTGCTTCAATTGCACATGCGCTGACACAGCACTAACTTTCCAAAGATCAATGAAGCAGGGAAGATGGCGCCCGTGAGCTCCGCTGCACTTTCTCTGCAACGAGGGGTAATTACTGGATATGGGGCAATTAATGGAGGTATCAGTTGTGCAGGCAGGTGTAGGGAGGGGGTAATGGGTTTTATTATACAGGGGGTTTAGTTCTCCTTTAAGTTAGTGATATAGGAGAGACATTTCGTACATTATTAATATTAATAGAAGTTACGCCTCAGACACATCTGCTACAGTTACTTGTCCCCAGCTCTGGACACTTTCACCTACTCCAACATGAGGCGCAATCCATGAGAAACCTAAATATACATCACTTTTATTTTGTACATATTTTGGGTAGAGACAAAAAATATAAAATTCTTTAGTTCAAAACACTGTGATTTCTATGTCGCCGTCCAATATCAGGGTGTCCTGCAGCTCCCGGCAGATCTTGTCTGTCTTTCCAAACACTTGTCGTCCTTTTTGACCTGCAAATGGAATCGCTGATTAGAGAATCTTTATCACATGACCCCCCCCTCCAGTGTGCTGAGCCATGTTAAAACATAATCAGCTCTTCATTCTTGAGTCAACATGAATTTCCCTGTGTCACAGCAGTGATGTAAAGCATCTCCTTCCTCCTGTCAGACTCCCTGACACTAAAATCACAACCCCTAAATCTGTTACAGAGTTACAGTTAAATTGTAAGTGTAAATTGTAATAAGTCCATCAAGTTCAACCCCTCCAAATGAAAACCCAGCCCCATACACACATCCCTCCCTACTTTTAATTAAATTCTATATACCCATATCTATACTAACTATAGAGTTTAGTATCACAATAGCCTTTGATATTATGTCTGTCCAAGAAATCATCCAAGTCCCTCTTATAGTCATTAACTGAATCAGCATCACAACATCACCCGGCAGTGCATTCCCCAACCTCACTGTCCTGACTGTGATGAACCCCCTACTCTGTTCCTTTAAATGAAAGTTCTTTTCTTCTAGTCTAAAGGGGAGGCCTCTGGTACGTGATTCTCTTTATGGGTAAAAAGGTCCCCTGCTATTTGTCTATAATGTCCTCTAATGTACTTGTAAAGTCTAATCATGTCCCCTCGCAAGCGCCTTTTTTCCAGAGAAAACAACCCCAACCTTGACAGTCTCCCCTCATAATTTAACTCTTCCCTCCCTCTAACCAGTTTAGTTGCACTTAGTCCCTGCACTCTCTCCAGCTCATTTATATCCCTCTTAAGGACTGGAGTCCAAAACTGCCCCCCCATACTCCAGATGAGGCCTCACCAGGGACCTATAAAGAGGCAGAATTATGTTTTCATCCCTTGAGTTAATGCCCTTTTTTATACAAGACAGAACTTTATTTGCTTTAGTAGCCACAGAATGACACTGCCCAGAATTAGACAACTTGTTATCTACAAAGACCCCTAGATCCTTCTCATTTAAGGAAACTCCCAACACACTGCCATTTAGTGTATAACTTGCATTTATATTATTTTTGCCAAAGTGCATAACCTGCATTTATCAACATTGAACCTCATTTTCCAGTTTGCTGCCCAGTTTTCCAGTTTAGACAAATCACTGTGCAAAGTGGCAGCATCCTGCATGGAACCTATAGTTCTGCACAATTTAGTATCATCTGCAAAAATAGAAACAGTACTTTCAATGGCCACCTCCAGGTCATTAATAAACAAGTTGAAAAGCAAGGGACCTAGTACAGAGCCCTGCGGTACTCCACTAACAACACTGGTCCAATTAGAAAATGTTCCATTTACCACCACTCTTTGTATTATTAACATGTATTTATATAGCACCAACATATTGCGTAGCACTGTAAAGTAAATGTGATTATACAACTACATCGCAAGAATTACATATATAGAATATATGGAGTAACAAACATCACAATCAATACAGGTACAAAAAGGTGAGGAAGGCCCTATGCATATGCATACAGTCTAAAGGGAAGGGAGTAATACACAAGGTGTGGGAGTGGGCAAGATCGAAGTAAGTGGGTGAGAAATGTGGTACTGTATGTGGTGTGTTTGGTAGTTAAGCAGAGTGATGGGAGGCTTCTCAAAAGAAGTGCGTTTTCAGAGATTTTTTGAAAGCAGAAAGGTTGGGAGAAAGTCGGACAGACTGTGGGAGAGAGTTCCAGAGGAGGGGCGCAGCCCTTGCAAAGTCTTGAATGGGAGCATATGAGGAGGTAATGAGAGAAGAGTTGAGTAGCAGGTCAGTAGAGGAGCGTAGTAAGCGAGTGGGTGAGTATATAGAGATGAGTTCAGAGATGTAGGGTGGGGCAGAGTTATGAAGTGCTTTGAAAGTCAGTGTCATTAATTTGAATTTGATTCTGAAAGGTAATGGAAGCCAGTGCAGGGATTGACAGAATGGCGAGGCAGAGGAGGAGCGGTTGCTGAGGTTTATGAGCCTCGCAGCAGTGTTCATTATGGACTGGAGAGGTGGCAGTGTCTGGAGGGGGAGGCCAATTAAAAGAGAGTTACAGTAGTCTAGACGTGATATGATGAGAGAGTGAATAAGAATTTTGGCAGCGTCTTGGGTGATAAATGATCATATTTTGGATATGTTCCTTAGGTGGAAGTGACATGATGTAATAAGCTACTGGATATGAGGAGTGAATGACAGGGCAGAATCTAGGATAACCCCAAGGCACCGGGCCTGGGGAGAGGGGGTGATAGTGGAATTGTTAACTATGATGGATACTTCGGGGATGCTACTGGTGTTAGTTGGAGGAAAGAGAACCATTTCAGTTTGAGAGGTTTAATTTAAGGTAGTGCTGCGACATCCAGGTAGAGATAGCGGACAGGCAGGAGGAGATGCGAGTTAGGAGTTCTGGGTTGAGATCAGGAGATGCGAGAGAGATCTTAGAATCGTCAGTATAGAGGTGGTAGTGGAAACCGTACGAATTTATTAATTTGCCGAGGGAGGAAGTATAGAGGGAGAATGGTAATGGTCCTAGGACAGAGCCTTGAGGAACTCCAACAGAAAGAGGTAGGGGAGAAGATGATACTCCATTGTAGGAGACCCTGAAGGAACGATTGGTGATGTAAGAAGAGAACCAGGACAGGGCTGTGTCACGAAGGCCAAGCGACTGGAGGAGGAGAGGGTGATCCACAGTGTCAAATGCGGCTGAGAGATCAAGCAGTATTAGTAGTGAGAAATGATTGTTGGCTTTAGCAGTTAAAAGGTCATTAGTTAGTCGAGTCAGGGCAGTTTCAGTGGAGTATTGTGGCTTAAAACCAGATTGTAGGGGGTCCAGCAGGTTGTTGTCAGAGAGGAATGAGGTAAGTCGGTTGTAGACTAGGCGCTAAAGTAGTTTAGAGATGAAAGGTAGCAGAGAGATAGGTCGGAGGTTGTCAAGATTGGAGGGATCAAGAGAGGGTTTTTTCAGAATGGGGGTGACAAGAGCATGTTTTAGTTTTAGGAAACCGTCCAGTTGAGAGCGAAAGATTAAATAGGTGAGTTAAGGCTTTGATTAGACCAGGATTGGTATTGCAGAGAAGTTTTGAGGGAATTGGATCAAGCGGACAGGTGGTAAGGTAGTCTATCTTTTAGCCAGTTCTCTATCCAGGTACAAATACTATGTTCCAGGCCAACATTCCTTTATTTAACCACTTATCTTTTGTGTGACACTGTATCAAATGCTTTAGCAAAGTCTAAACTTCCATCCCAGAATGGAGGTCCCTGCTCACCGTCTCATAAAAAGAAAGTAAGTTAGTCTGGTAAGATCTATTACACATAAAACCATGCTGGCACACACTCATAGTATTATGATTTGATATAAAGTCCAGTATCTTATCCTTTATTAACCCTTCAAAAAGCTTTCCTACCACTGACGTCAGACTAACTGGCCTATAGACCTGCGCAGAATAAAAGTGGCTACAGACGCACAAATATTATCGTACAAAACTCATTTTCGTATGATATTCGGTGCGGGTATGGTGGGGAAGAGCCGACTGATATCAGCGGAAGACTTGGATATCGCACGGCTTGTTGATCGGCCCAGGCAGAAAATTTTGATTGGGCGCCTTTGAAGGCATCCGAATATCGGCCATTGTTAGTGCTGAATCATCAGATACAGGTAGAATTCTATTGTTTCTCTCTGTATATCTGACTATTCAGCTCTACACGTGTGTATTGAAACCAACGCTCTTTCTAGGCAACATCTTTTCCAGGAAAAATGGTAATTATTACGTCTATGGGCACCTTAAGGAATATGTCTGTTATTATTGTGCCCATTTAAACTTACCGAAGGATAGGATTGTGTCCCTGGCAATGTTCCTCACATCCTCCACTTCAGACTGACACAAACAAGCGATCTGATCAATACTCGCCGTCCCCTGTTGGACACGGTAATCAGGTCACATGACTTATGACTGTGGCAATTACACGTCACAAAATGCTAATTCTAGTAACATTGTGTCTAATGTATCCTGGGAACAAACAACTTCATTCCTCACATGCTTATACATACACATGTTCATTCATACATACATGTTCATACATACACACATACATGCACACACACATGCTCATACATACATACACACATGCTCATACATGTTCACTTACAATCAACTTACCCGCAACCTATTGAGTCACTGTGTGATAAATGTCTATTGGTGCACAGTAATTACAACAGGCCATTCAAATGCTCCGTTTGTGGGTCAGACTTACTTTCAGATGCTTCAGAGCCAAGCAGGCCGATCGCTGGAGCTTTGTATCATCACCAGATAAAACCTCTGTGTAATACACAACTGCCTGCAATGGGGGAAAAGGGGAAACACATGATACCTATGTACTTATAACATTTTTGACCTTCTACAGGTAATGGCCAGAATGAAGGAAACACTGAGCTGCCACTGAGCATCTACAACTTCACCTTGACTGTATCATAAAGGAGAAGAAAAGGCTAAAACTAAGTAAGCTTTATCAGAAAGGTCTATATAAATACACCAGTAAACCCTCAAAGTAATGCTGCTCTGAGTCCTCTGTCAAAAGAAACAGCACATTTCTTTCCTTCTATTGTGTACTCATGGGCTTCTGTATCAGACTTCCTGTTTTCAGCTTAAACCTCCAGGGCTAGGGCTTGAGCATGCTCAGTTTGCTCTTCTCTCCCCCTCCCTGCTGTAATCTGAGCCCAGAGCTATGAGTGAGCAGGGAGAGACTCAGGCAGGAAGTGATGTCACACCAAGCTAATATGGCAGCTGCTATCCTAAACAAACAGAGATCTTCTAGAGTTGTTTACTCTGGTATGGTAAAGCATTCTGCAGAATAAATATCCCACTTACCACAATATTGCTGCACAGATCATTCTCAACTACTTGCCTCCCTACTCCATGGTGCTTTCCCTATGGCTTCCATGTTGCCATTCCCCTAGCCACTCTTCCTGTTTATCCAATAGCAACTTGGCCTTTATACTCATTGGATTTGCCTCTGTTGAGACTTAAGTCTCTTTCTCTAACCATAATACTGGGATAGTGACTTTCAGCAGGATATGATGTTTTGTGAGCAACTGCTTTAATCTATTCCCAAAATCTCTTTCCTGTCAGTGTCCCATTAATGTATTTATATTGCTGCAGCTTTATCTGTCTATGTTTACTGGGTTCCCTCCATTATTTGTGGTTTTTGAGTTATTTAGCCTTTTTATTTAGCAGCTCCACGGTTTGCTATTTCAGTAATCTGGTTGCTAGGGTCCAAGTGACCTTAGCAACCATGCATTGATTTAAATGCAACTGTAATATAAATAGGAGAGGCCTGAATAGAAAAATGAGTAATAAAAAGGATCAATAACAGTAACTTTTCAGCATTTGTTTTTAGATGGGGTCAGTGACCCCCCACTTAAAAGGTGTTAAGAGTCAGAAGAAGGCGGCACATTATTCAAAAACTAAAAAAAAAAAAAAAGTCCAATCAAAAACTTGCTGAGAATTAAACATTCTATAAAATACTTAAAGGTGAACCACCCCTTTAACCCTTCCCTGTGCAGATAACACAAGGAAAATGCAGTTCTTATACCAGAGAGGGTAAATAATTGGTCTCTTCTACACTTTCTATTCATAGAAATGTTGGCAAATATAAATTGTACCTATAATAAACATGCTCATACTGCTGATGGAAAGAGTTTTTAATTAATGATTTTCAATTCCCAGCTCACTCCACCACGGAATGCAGAGGAATTGTGAAACTTGAAATCATTTGAGCTCCCTGTGTAATCGGAGTCATTTGGAAGTACTTCTTGCAGAACTCTGGATCGTTTCTATTCCTAATAAAGCACCAATGGACTCACAATAAGATGATTAGTGTCCTGGCTACTCACTGCCCCCCTAGTGGCCATAACTGTTTCTGCACAGATTGTTTCACTGCAGGATAATTCTGGTTTTGAATATTGGAACGTTGCTATAATATATTTCTAATTTACTGCCGGAGTCACAGCTCATGAATAGGGTCAGGTACAAAGGCTGGTTTAACCTCAGCAAATCAGAATGAATATCAGCAGTGAGTGAACTGAAAGAAACGTTATTTCTGCTATAGTCCAAAGACTTAAATTCTCCTCCTCTATTCTATTGTCTCAATAGCGACTCCTGCAGAATCTCTTCTGTCCATCACCAACCAATCAACTCCCCCTGTTGGACTGACAGCTGGTGTCACTGGACTTGTAAGGTCCCAGGCTTTTGAGCCTGAATGATAGAATAATACTGATGTTTTCTGCATCTAATTTACTGGAACTATAGCAGGGTGACTGTTACCCCAATATTTCTATATATCTGTAACCTAAGGGGGGCCCAGCCTGAAGGCCAGTTAGGGGGAGATTTGGGGTGAGTGCTTATTTGTGCCCTGGGTACCCCTGGAACTATAGCAGGGTGACTGTTACCCCAATGTTTCTATATATCTGTAACCTTGTTATGAGCTAAGGGGGCCCAGCCTGAAGGCCAGTTAGGGGGAGATTTGGGGTGAGTGTTTATTTGTACCCTGGGTACCCCTGGAACTATAGCAGGGTGAATTACAGGACAGTGGGGCTCATTTATTAACGCAGCGCAGTGCTAAAAAGAGCGCAGTGGCCTGACATTTGCCCAGCGCATGCGAGTATTTAATAATGTAGCGCACGATACCTTAACAGTGCAATTTTGTGCGCTAATGTAGGTGCGACTTGTGAAACTGTGTGAAACTGCGTATCAGCTGTCGCAGTGCTTATAATAAATAGTGCGCACAGGAAGATACCGCAAAGGTAAGGATTAGTTGTGCTCATGTATGAATGCGCTGCTTTAATTAGTTGCGTCACATATTGCGCATATTGCGTTCACTTAGACGCATCTGCATTTGTTTCTGTGCTAATATTTGTTTGGTTGCAAAGGTGTTTAGCCTACCTGATACCCTTAAAGGAACCTTGGTCAATATAAACATGTTGGGTGGAAGGCATGGTTAATATGCACTTTACAGGGGTTGTTCATCTTTGAGTAAACTTTGAGTTAACAAACATCCCCACCAACAGCAGCACCATTGTATTTGCCAGAACCCAGTTTAGCAGTGTGGCTCTGCTAGCGCAGCTGGGCAGGAATGCGCATTTTGAAGAGCGTTACTATTACGCCACAAACAGGCAGTCGTAAAAATTGTGGTGCTGTTGACCGGGTGCAGTTTTGCACATATACAGACGCAAATCTGCGACGGCCGCAGTGCAAGCGCATTGTAGCCACGCCCCTAACAACCACGGCATCGTTTGCGACATAAATGCCCAATCTTTTGCGCAATGCGCATAAACAAAACCATCGCAAAAGCTCTGTGTTATGCGCAATATCACGCAAATATATTAGCGATCACACTCGTGATGTCGCAGACAATCTTTTGCGTCCACTTATGCGCTGCGCTGCGTTAATAAATGAGCCCCCGTGTGTCTAAACATTAGTTCATTGGGTCCCAGAAGTCTGATACTTTCACTTTACTGAAAAAGTTGACTGTCTGTTAATCAAGTAAAGGCAAAGGCTTGACAAAGTTGTGTAACTCATGAAATATCACTTTGTAAGTGTTGGATTCCGTACCTTGTGCTTGAATTGCTTGTTAGTGGAAGCCCTGGAAAGGAAGTTTGCTGAGGCTTTGGACAATTTCTTGTTTTCATCAAGCTGGAAATTGGCCAGGATGCAGAGAAGCTGTGGCAGAGGCTGCAGCCGACAGATTTGCTTGGCCTTTAATTTTTTTATCTTTCTTAGTCTTCCAGGTAACCGAAGGGCTTCAATGAGGGTCACTAGGTGAACAAAGAGACAGTAAATCACAATGAACCAAGAAAAAAATACCCTATTTAGACTTAAAAGACAGTACACCTGATTGTGTGCCCAGAACATTCCTTCTCTGTATATTTGTATTTATACATATGGGAAGGAGGTGCCATATTGTTTCCCTTAGACAGTACAGTATGAGGGTATAGCTTATTGTGTGCCCAGAACATTCCTTCTCTGTATATTTGTATTTATACATATGGGAAGGAGGTGCCATATTGTTTCCCTTAGACAGTACAGTATAAGGGTATAGCTTATTGTTTGCCGAGAACATTCCTTCTCTGTATATTTGTATTTATACATATGGGAAGGAGGTGCCATATTGTTTCCCTTAGACAGTACAGTATGAGGGTATAGCTTATTGTGTGCCCAGAACATTCCTTCTCTGTATATTTGTATTTATACATATGGGAAGGAGGTGCCATATTGTTTCCCTTAGACAGTACAGTATAAGGGTATAGCTTATTGTTTGCCGAGAACATTCCTTCTCTGTATATTTGTATTTATACATATGGGAAGGAGGTGCCATATTGTTTCCCTTAGACAGTACAGTACAGCTTATTGTGTGCCCAGAACATTCCTACTCTGTCTATACCAGTGGCGGAACTACTGGGGGTGCGCCCCCTGGCAGTCCGCTCGCCACTAAACTGCCGTCTGAAAACTGCGTATGGAGGGGGGCGGGGCCTGGCTGCGCATCACGCACCAGGGCCCGCCCCCCTCTACTTACGTTACTAGACTATACATATGAGGCTTGTGCCATTCTATACCTTCTCTAGTAAGGGCAGTGATGTACTTCTCCAGGTCTAACACTCGATGTCTCCTCAGGTAACCATAAAGCAGGAAAATGGAAACCACTCCGTCTGATAAGTCTTCCGCTGGGAATATGCCCCCAAAGGTGAACATCTGCTCCAGAACTCGTCTGCACACTGAAAGGGAAACATCAAGTGTTGTTAAGCTGCTTGTCCATAACATTTTATGTTCAATTTCTGGGCACCATGTGACTTGCATGTACTGCGTCTCTTTTATTCACTTCAATTCCGTTATTTAACCAGAAATAAAGATTTTTTATGAATAACCTTCTATTTGTGGCTGTTTTTTTTTTTAATATTGAACAAGGAAAGCCCCTGAGTATTAGTGATGATTAATGTGACGCACCTTTTCCTTTGTGAACAAGTATCGCTACCACTCACTCCTGCAACTCCCGCCCTTTGTTTAGCGTGCACCAATAGTGTCTGGATCACATGGTTGCTATGGGGATGCGGGGCCAAAGTAGGAACTAAACACGAGTTCCTGCTTTTTTTGCCTAGCGACGCTCGCGTGTTGTCATTTTTTTTTATCTAAAACAGAATATGAGAATTGATGACGCGCTCGGGGGTTGCGAGCGGAGAAAGATTTGCGCATGTGCAGGAGAATCATTAGAGTTTGGGGAAAAATATGTCACCCACGAAGGATAGTTCTAATATAAGAGTGAAGGGAAAAGCCTGTATTTAGAAGAAAAACAATGTAGTGATCAGGTATAGTAAAGGTTGCCCAACAATATAATAAAGCAGTGCTGTCCAACTATAAAACCCTGTCCATATTATTAGTGGTAACACCCAAAAGCCTTAAATCAATATGACGCCTCCTCTCCTGTGGATAACACTGCACCCCCAGCACATGGTTAAACACCTTAGGGCCCCCAACACCATTTTCCAAATGTTAAACCCCTAGAACAAACCCTACCAAGCTCACACTCCACAGGGTATAGAGTAGGGCAGGCAGAGTATGGCACATGCAGGGAGCATAGGGCAGGCAGAGGCAGAGCAGGTAGATTATTTAAAAAAAAAAATAAGGGCATCCCCCCTGAGATCGTATGATTCACGGTGCACACAAACAAACGATACATGTTTGGTCACATGAGCCAATTAACAGACAGAGTTGTGTCTTTTGCTTCCTCACTTCTTCCTGTTACAGTTGCAGTAGTTCTGGTCAGGTGATCTCTGAGGCAACACACAGACAGATCAAGAAAAGGAGGGTCAAGGCCAGAGATGTAAAAGGGCAGTATTTTCTTAAATATATATTCCAGTTTGTTAGATTCTTTAATATGCCACTTAATTGGATATAATGTGTTAAGTATTCATTTTGGAGATGCAGTTTTCCTTTAAGCCCAACGACTGTGTGTCTCTCTATAAGGAGTCCTGCATTCAGTGTTATTCTCCATCCTGGGGGGTACAGACCTATTGTGCCATCACTTTTTTTCCCTGGGGGGACTGGGGCAAACCAAACTCTTTGGACAAATCAGATTCTTTGTACAAACACCTCAATGGGAGCCAGTTCCTTCCTCTGTACCTGCACCTTTAAGCAAACAGCTATGACTTGATTGGTCTCAGAAACAAAGAATTCTGGGTCGGCCTCATTTATATTTTTTTGTTTATAATAAATCTTTCATTGCCGACAAAGTCCGGGCACATTTTATTTTATGTTTATGGAGCCAATTTAGCTGCGCTGCTTGGGGAGAAGAATAAATAGAAGTATCACATCAACATGTGCACAATGAGTCAGGGGCTGCTTAATGGCTTTAACATCCACGGGGGGTATCGGGCCTGGAAACCTGACCTTATTACACACCAGCACATTTCCTGATGACTCTTCCAGGCTGTGTCTGACATCAACATTTAGAAAGAAGAACAAGACGCAGCCCACAGGCCCTGCTCTAATCCTCCCACATGCCGGAAACTGAAATTAATTTGGGGAGAGATAATGCAGTTTAGGAGATGTCACTAAGATGATGCAGAAACCGGTATCGACCCAGTGAAACCTGATTCCTACCAGACTAATGGTGGCCATACATGGAGAGATCCGCTCGTTTGGTGTTTGTCGCCAAACAAGCAGATCTCTCTCCGAAATGCCCACCTTGAGGTGGGCAATAGGCTGATCCGATTGTGGGCCCAACTAACGGATGGGAACGGGCGGTCGGATCGCGGGACCGCATCAACGAACAGATGCGGCCGCGATCCGACGGGATTTTTAGTCCCATCCGACTTTCGGCCAGATCTTGATCAGGGAAGCCCGTCCGGGGGCCCCATACACGGGCCAATAAGCTACCGACTCGGTCTGGCGGCAGCTTTTATCGGCCCGTGTATGGCCACCTAAACTTGTGCCAGATACTCACACAACTCTTTTTCCTCAAGGAGCAAATCTCTCCACTGATTATACAGACGTACCCTCATTTATTTCCTCCCAAACCTCCACTTTCCTTATGTACCTGCAGTGTGTGACTTTACCTATTAGCCATCAGGTGGATTTACCTGTTTCCAGTTGCCCTGGATATTTCCGTTTGATTCTAGCCGCAAACATTTTCTTGATGGAGCCGAGGAAGGTTTCTGATGCGCAGAGCCAGGGGCAGTCAGGACTAGTGCAGCTCTTCCATAGCTTTAGCAAATGCCTGATCTTCTTGGCCTTTGGAATGACTTTGGTCAGATGGAAAGAAAAAAGGTTATTGTTTCATTATAGGGACCAGTGCAGACAAAGAACAACAAACTGATTCAGCCTATTAGTTGGTGTCACATTATTTGTTACTTACACCTGCAAAGCCTGGTGATTTCCACTAGATGGGGCTGTTATGTTGCCACTGGGCTAAGGCAGAGCAGCTTCGGCCAACCTGGGGCAGAGTTATTTTATTCGTTTTTTCATAAGTCTCGGAAAATGTTTATGGCTGGGGCCCCACAAATACAAGGAGGGATGCACCGAATCCACTATTTTGGATTCGGCCGAACCCCCGAATCCTTTGTGAAAGATTCGGCCGAATACCGGACTGAATCCAACCCCAATCCAAGGGTAAAACATTTTTACTTCCTTGTTTTGTGAAGAAAAATCACGCGATTTCCCTCCCCACCCCTAATTTGCATATGCAAATTAGGATTCAGTTCGGCCGGGCAGAAGGATTCGAATCCTGCTGATAAAGGCGGAATCCTGGCCAAATCCCGAAACAAATCCTGGATTCCGGGCATCCCTAAATACAAGGAAGGGCCACACCTGGCCAGCTCACTTCCAATAACATAGCCCTGTTCTAACGCCTAATGGAAACCATTCCATGAGCAGAAGGGTGCGCCTTATAGGACTACTAGAAACATTATCCCTTAAACATGATTTATAAGGAGGTAGATAATGCCCCTTTATATTAATGCTTTCTCTTGTTATTGCAGCCTACTAGAGAGCAGGTTCTAAACTCTTCTGTTTATAAAGAGAACAAGTGGTGCTGCTGATTAGGAACTGGCACTTGCATAAACACTCCTGGCTACGTACCCTCATCAATGGAAACACTGTCGCCAGCCTTCTGGATAAAGATAATGGAGAGATAGTCCAACACCTCCTTCTGCCAGCGCAGCTCCTCCAGCAAGTGATTCTGTAGGATTCTGGCTGTACTGGGCCCTGACAGTTTCTGCAACACAAAATTGCCTATGATTTCCTCTCTCCTATATGTCACATGGTGCAACTGAATCAGCAAAGGCAAAGTAACTGTATTGGAAAACCTTTCTATTACCTTTAAAAGTGCTTTGCAGACCCGCAGATGAAGTGAGAGGATCAGATCTAGATCCTCGTTTCCAGTGCTTGGCTCACTTGGAGTGGCAGTGCTGTTGCACCCTATGGTCAGTGCTCTCTCCTGTAGAGTTCCCATGCTAAACAGACACAACATAGATTTAACATGCACAATATTTTTCTAAGGGAAACAATATGGCAACTCCTTCCCATACGTATAAATACAAATATACAGAGAAGGAATGTTCTGGGCACACAATAAGCTATACCCTTATACTGTACTGTCTAAGGGAAACAATATGGCAACTCCTTCCCATACGTATAAATACAAATATACAGAGAAGGAATGTTCTGGGCACACAATAAGCTATACCCTCATACTGTACTGTCTAAGGGAAACAATATGGCACCTCCTTCCCATATGTATAAATACAGATATACAGAGAAGGAATGTTCTGGCTGCATGTTTAGCATCTTATTGACTTAGAATCGGGAGCTGTAATTGGAGAGTTTAATAAACCTCTATAATGCGCCTGGTATCTGCAAAATTTTCTTAGTACAGACACTGAATGATGGTGTTTACACTGTGTGTGATGTGTGACAATTATCCAGTAAAATATCTACTGCCATACTGGAGGCACATTCCAGAAGGCACTGAGTGGTCCCCATCATTCAGTGGAAACAATGCTAATAAGAGAATGTCTGTCATTTACACATACTGATGTTTCATGTAAAAACCGTGTAACGGAACAATAGTTATGTAATTCATAACATGTTCTACGTATGAAAGGTTCCTGAGTTCTCCCAGGCAAATATTCTGGTATTTGTTACTCTTAGCACTGGAGCTCTAGTGGGAAAGGAGGGAGCGTCTAAGCCCCAGCCTACAATAGTAGGGCGAGATGGTGCCTATAGTAGCAGTGAGTATATTTTATTCAGCCACAGTAAACATTCCCGGAGGAAGAGGATGGAGTTACTTTAAGAAGAGAAAAGCACAAAGCTAAAAAGATGGAAATATCCCTTTACACGTGAAGGGACATTTTTCTGGTACCACTGTTCCAAGCAGTTCCCAAAACATCACACAGGAAATAGTGGGGATTTTTTGGACCGGCTACACAGAAATAATGTGTGTTTTACCTCTTGCTGTGAGTCCGAACGCTGCCAAACAACGACATCTCATCAGCATGGAAGTCCACGTTTAAGAAGTCAAAGCTTTCCAAAGCCGTCTCTACCAGCAATCTGTCCATGGGAAAATTCTGCTGGCTGGCATCTTTATCCTGCTGGGGGGACGGAAACAAAGTATTGGGACCAGGCTCATTAAGGAATACTGTCATGTGTCTTAAAGTGATACTACCCTAATTAATTATCCTACTCTAACCCTTGTCCTATACTTCCTATATTCCTGTAGAGCCCATGACCTGGTTTATCCATATAAAACCATGATATGCTATAAATGTTGACCCTCTAGCCCTATTTCAACTTCAATGTCTTTCCTTGTCCCCTCCCCCTTTTTGGGCCGGGGTCTGATACTGCACAGAGGTCTATGGGCTCCTTTCATTTATCATTAAATGATCTACCGGGTCATTGAGCCTACCTTAACCCGTTCTTTGAAGTTTAAGATGGGCTGTTCAATTTCCTTAAGTTTCGTCCTTGTTACTTTTTCCAACTTGAGCAGCTCTAGAACCTCCTCCAACTGATGTCCAATTGAATTCCTCATATTCCCATTACAATGTATCCGTTCTGCCCTGGTATACACTGTTTCTTCTTGAAAAGATATGCTGTTCAGGCTGTCCCCTATGGATTCTCTATTGGTCTCCTGGTCAAAGTGAAGTTCTGTGGGCTTCATGGTCTGGAGAGCTCCATAGCTACCTGGGGTTTCCTTCAGGATATCCAGAGTGGTGTGGCTGGATGGTGGCAACAAGCTCTCTTCCCTGAACAGTTCTTGAGAAGATAAATATGGTGGAACGTCCTCACGAGAAGACACTGTGCTCACATTGGTTTTTACATCTGATTTGTCCTCCATGTTCCTCAGACTGTCCATGTTGGTCACCTGGTGACTCAGTCCTACATCTCTTCTCTGAGGAACAAAAGTGCTGTTGACTAGGTAACTTAGTATATATGGGGTCTGGATGTCCTTGTCCAGGGTTGAGAAGGTGCTGTCCAGGTCATTTTGCTGCAACAAAGGCAATTTATTACATAAAGTTATATTATCCAAATAACTTGTAGCCTGTATAGACATAAAACTAAAACTAAGGCTTTCCACTGTACTAAGCACAAGTCAGTCAGAACAGTCCCGTAAATTTGCTCATAGTCTGTACAGAGAGATCCCATAAAACTATGGCAGCATAGGTATTCCCCTGTACTAAGAACAATTCAGCAGGAACAGCCAAACAAAATAATTTACAACCATATTTTACATATTCACTACTCACCACATAGAATTTTTCTCTGAAGCTGGGGGTGTTGGGTGGGGTCCAATGATACAGGGAGGTTTTGCGGCTGCTTGTTGAGAACTTAGTAGTTGTTCCAGGTGTTGAGAGAAGTTTACTGGTATTAAAGGGGCTATTGGGATAGTGGAAAAATAATTTGGATTAGAATAAAAAAAATAGACCACTAATCAGAGCATTAGAACAAAAATAAAGCTAGATTACTTGTAGCCAATGAGAACATTCACAAGGCCAGACCAATGGATATTCAAATATATCACTGGTCTAGAACCAACTTGTAAACAATGAAAGCTTGAGAACATTCAGAGGAATAGCCAATCAGACAGGATCAGAAATCAGAGCAGTTCGGCCTATAACCTATTCATTTACAATAGAGTTTGGAGTCAGAACTATTAGCTGTTAAGGGCATGCGAGGAGAAATGAAACATCCCTGATATATACATATATTATCCCCCACTCCCCATTCCCAGAGGGCCCCCCAAGATTTCCTACACAGGTAGGGAAATAACATGACTTTTCGTCACAAAATAAGATTTTTTTTCCATTTTTTTAATTAGGATTCGAATTCGGTTTGGTATTCAGCCGAATCTTTCACGAAGGATTCAGGGATTCGCCCGAATCTTTCAAAAGGATTCGGCTGAATCTTTCATGAAAGATTCTGAGATTTGGCTGAATCCCAAATAGTGGATTTGGTGCATCCCTATACTCAATATAAGATTTATAGCACCAACTTCTGGCTACAGGGCTCCATCACACCCAATGGTGCAATATATGGCTTTGCTCTGATAACTGGGCACTATTGGGGTATAATGCCCTGGAACTTGCATGCTATGCCTTGTATGGAGCTGCATTCAATTGAGTAGGCACCTGTTTGACCAGATGAAAGTCTTTACTGTGGAAAAGGCCTAAATAGACCCAAAACACCCATGGACTTTCCTTGATATTTATGGGTGCAGCCAATTCAAATATTTTCTTTGATATCGCTGGGTGCAACCAAACCAGATCATTTGTTTTATATTCTTGGGTAAAACCAATCCCCATATTTTCTTTGATACGGATGGGTGCAACCAACTCTCATTTTTCTTATATCTCCAAGTATAACCAACTCAAGGATTTTCTGGGTGCAACCAACCTGCATATTTTCTAGGTGTGCAAACCAAGGGTTTTCTTGGATATCTCTAGGTGGTCTATTTTGAGGAGGTGCGACCACCTCTTGGGAAGTCTAATATTTTAGGGGCATCCAACCCATGAATCTTCTTTGATATTTTTGGATGAAGATAACCTCCCACCTATTTTCTTTGATATCTCTAAGTGCAACTAACCCAATGATTTTCTTTGATATTCTTGGTGCAGCCAACCCAAGGAATTTCTCAGATTTTTATGGGTGCACCCAACTCAGAGATTTGGGTTGATCTCAATGGGTGCCACCAATCTATGGATTTTACTTTGTTGTTATTGGGGGCAACTGTCACCAAACTATCCAAGAAACAATAAATGGAGGCTAACCCATACTTATAACAAATGATTGGTTGAAACACGGCTGCAGAGCCGCCAGTTGAAGGTCTGTGCTTTAATATAACAACATAACTGACCCATAAAATGACAAATTGGAAAAACCTGTTAGAGAGGCTCGTGGCAGATTAAGTCTCCTGTTGGGATTAGCTCACTACACAAATATGTGTTCTCAGGCCTTTCCATCACATAGTCCATCTCGCTGCCTGAGTGAGGGCCAGCGGGAGAAACACTGGGGTCACATCTCACCCACGCCTCCCCTCTTATTCCTTCCTGTTTCATGCGGGGGGCAAGAGTTTTATTTAGTTACCCTGATACCACAAGGTCTAGTAAGAGCGGGGTGCAGGATTCGCCATGTTGCGTGGGTAGAGAGATCTCACATGAAAGGTCTTATCTGCTCCCACCGCTGCCTTATTTATCTTTCTCTGAGTGCTACAATGGAAATGAGCCCCCATGAATATACAATAATTATATGTGAGCTGGCACAATGATTACTGGGGTCTCCCCTGATGCTGGAAATAGCCTGTAAGGAGATAAGTCTCACTGTCATTGGCTGAACCCTCTGCATAAGGTTTCATGTCATCATTAGTAAGCTGGAGAGGATCTCACATGGTATAATAATTACGCTACTCTTATTGAGCCCAGGCACAGAGTTAACCTCATCTATACCAGTCTGATATACAGAAGAAATGTTCCTTGCACCAGTTAATTATACCCACAGTATGGCACCTCCCTCCCATATAAATAAATACAAATTATACAGAGAAGAAATGTTCTGGGCACACAATAAGCTATACCCTCATACTGTACTGTCTAAGGGAAAAAATATGGCACCTCCTTCTTATATGTATAAATACAAATATACAGAGAAGGAATGTTCTGGGCACATAATAAGCTATACCCTCATACTGTACTGTCTAAGGGAATCAATATGGCACCTCCTCCCATATGTATAAATACAAATATACAGAGAAGGAATGTTCTGGGCACACAATAAGCTATACCCTCATACTGTACTGTCTAAGGGAAACAATATGGCACCTCCTTCCCATATGTATAAATACAAATATACAGAGAAGGAATGTTCTGGGCACACAATAAGCTATACCCTCATACTGTACTATCTAAGGGAAACAATATGGCACCTCCTTCCCATATGTATAAATACAAATATACAGAGAAGGAATGTTCTGGGCACACAGAAATATCCAACTTCACTGGGAAGCCAAATTGCAAAAACTTCTTTCAGTGCCAGACCTGCAGAGCAGATGGTTCCAGTTGTGCAATCAGTTTGGATCAGTCAGTGTCTGCTTAAGGGGATGAGATATACCAAGTGCTTTGAATATCACAGCTATCCCCTTCCTATTTTAGGGAAAAGCATAACTCGTGTAATAAGGGATTATGTACCCCTTACTGTAAATGATAAGGATATTAGAAGTCACCGAGGGGTTCTGTGACCATATAAAGTCAGAAGGCTGCAGGCTGAGTTATATAGGGAACTCTGAGTATCACTCGTGAATTATAAGGGATAATGTACCCCCTACTGTAAATGATAAGGATATTAGAAGTCACTGAGGGGTTCTGTGATCATATAAAGGCACAAGGCTGCAGGCTGAGTTATACAGGGAACTCTGAGTATCACTCATGTATTATAAGGGATAATGTACCCCCTACTGTAAATGATAAGGATATTAGAAGTCACTGAGGGGTTCTGCAAGCATATAGAGGTAATTTGCCATTTATGATTGGGGGGCCCAATATTGAGTGAAGAATATTGTGGGGGAGGGGTGCTGCCTATTGTATTTCCCTCACTGTGAGATAAAACATTCAGATTTATTCACACACCCTTTCCTGCTTCTCAAGGAGTAATATTAGGAGGCAGGAGAAGGAAGCAGCGATGCGCAGATAAGAGCAGGAGGCACTAACTCAGCAATAAGTGTCGGGAAGCAGACAGCTATTTAAGGAATCTCTCGGGAACCAGGACACATTAACATGCAGCTTCTTCCTATGGAACAGAATAGACAGTAACATCTAGATGTGTGTTCACTAAACTCAGGGACAGGGGGTTGGATGCCCCCAATTTATGACATGACTTCATTTAGGAATATACAACCAGTGGCCCTTCAGTTGCTGCTGAACTACAATCCTCAACTCTGGGAAAGATGTGACTGGGCTGTGGTGGGTCGCTGCGCAGCTGGTGGCACAAAGGTGACTTCCCAATTGAGGCTGCTGGTTGATTGGCTAAACCGGCTTTGCTGGGTCTAAAATAGACTGAGGAGCTTCCCCACAACCAGCACAGTGCCCACTGACCGGGTTTGTTTGGAAATCCAACACTGTCCTGATTGTCTTGTTTTGATTCATCAGGAAAACAAAACTACAAAGTACCATATTTGTGGCCTAACCTGTACCCCCTACTCACCTTTTCCATAGGTACCCAAAGGAAGCAGGACTCTACCCCAAGTGTTAGACATAAACACAATTACAAACAGCACAGTTCAGCTGTACCAAGGGCTGGAGGGGTTACACATATCTGCTGATGCCCCAGCAGTGTCGGACTGGCCCACCGGGATACCAGGAAAACTCCCGGTGGGCCCAGGTGTCAGTGGCCCCTCATGCTGCTAAACATTTGACCTATTTCATGGTCATTATTTATTTCTATGAGAACAAAGAGGCTAAATAGATGGAATAATAGATTATAGTATGTAAAGAAATGAGACTAGGTAGTAATATAGTAATATAATAGTACTGAGAGTGGGCCCCTGGTCTAAGGTTTTTGGGTCTGACACTGGCCCCCAGTGCATTTTACTGTTGAAGAATAATTTTTATAGTTGTAAGCAGAGTTGGGGCCAGCGGGCATGATAAATGGCACTGAGCTGAACTTCAGCAGCCCGAGAGTCCTTCTCCATCAATGACTTATTATCATTATCAGCACACAGACCCAGGCCTGTGCCAGGTGGAACGAGGCCTTCAGAGTTTTGGCCCCTCCATCTCCCCCAGAAGAACTTATGTTTCTTTAAAATCCCATCCGCATTCTTCCTTTGCTTCATTCTGTTTCTGTGCTGCTATCTGATCCCGTACTCCCCTCCGCAGGGAACTGAGCTTAATATGAATGGAAATGTCATCCTGACACTGGCAACAAAGTTGGAGCTTCACAAACGGAATTAAAAAACTAGAAAAAATATCTATTTTGTCAGACAGAGTTTCAAAGCCAAATGTGTCTGTATGGTCATCCTGATTGGTGATCCTGGCGCTGCATTAATTGCCATTTTATTTTGCCAACTTTAAATTTTGCATCCAAAATTGCAGCCATCATAAATTAGCTGTTTTTACAGCTCTGTACAGGTTAAATATGCAGTGGTTTTGCTTGCGCTGCTTCATTTGAAGGGGAACTATAGCAAAATTGAATATATTTAATATAAGCTTCATCACACTGAAATAAGAAACTTTCTAAATACAATCAATTAAATATATACAGTAATCAAGGTTATATTCACTATTCCACTCTCAGCATCTGTTTCTCTTCATGCAGCAGTTGGGTGTCAGATGAATGATCCAATATATCTTATAGGGGGGCTCCTTTTGCCTAGAAGATGTATTAGAGCTCACTCTATTAAAATCACCACACATCATGTCTCTCTACATGCAGGATTTGTGCAAAAGGCAGTAATTCTGTTAGATTTTGTTTATACTGGAATCAGTTATTTGAGTGAGCTCTAATATATCTGCTAGGAAAGGAGCCCCGCCCCCGCTATAAGATATATTGGATCTAACTGTCAATTAATATCTGACACCCAACTGCTGCATGAAGACAGAATGAAGAGAAACAGATGCTGATAAAGGAATAGTGAACATAAACTTGATTATTTCAGAAACAAAACAAAATATTGAATTGATTGTACAAAAAAAATGTCTTATTTCAGTATGATGAAGCTCATATTAAATTAAATAATTTTTAGGACTAATAAGTTATTCAGAGCTACACCATCATCTTTCGCAGTATCCTGCAGGTCAGGGGGTGGCACGGGTAATGATTTATAGAATATACACCATGTAACCAGAGTTTAGGAAGTGCCATATGGTGCTGCTCATTAGCAAAGAATCCGAAAACGTTCTGAGCCTTAATCACTTTCCTCATTTCATTCATTCGGATGCAGAAATAGAGCTGCAAAAAGTCTGCACGTGGCCCGGCCAAGCACACGGAGTGGATGTGGGATACTGAATATATGAATATTGCAATGATATACAAAGATCAGTGTCGGATTGGCCTGATGGGACACCGGGAAAACCCTGAGGGCCCTTTCCCCTTCCTGGACAGTCAAGCAGAAAGTTGAGGAGGGAGGTAAAGGGTACAGGGTGGGTGGTGGGGGGGAGGCATTATTATTTTATTATTATTATTAACATGTATTTATATAGCGCTGTAAACTAAATGTGATTATACAACTAAATCACATGAAATTATATACATAGAACATATGGCGTTACATACATCACAATCAATACCGGTACAAAAGGTGAGGAAGGTCCTATGCAAAAGAGCTTACACTCTGAAGGGAAGGGAGTAATACACAAGGTGTGGGAGTGGGCAAGATCGAATTAAGTGGGTGAGGTACTGTATGTGTTGTTGAATTTGGTAGTTCAGCAGAGTGAGGGTAGGCTTTTCGAAAGAAGAGCGTTTTAAGAGATTTCTTGAAAGGAGAAAGGTTGGGAGAAAGTCGGACAGACCGTGGGAGAGAGTTCCAGAGGAGGGGTGCAGCCCTTGCAAAGTCTTGAATGCGAGCATGTGAGCAGGTAATGAGAGAAGAGTTGAGTAGCAGGTCAGTAGAGGAGCCTAGTAGGCGGTTGGGTGAGTATATAGAGATGAATTCAGAGATGTAGGGTGGGGCAGAGTTATGAAGCGATTTGAATGTCAGGGTCATTAATTTGAATTTAATTCTGAGAGGTAGCGGAAGCCAGTGCAGGGATTGACAGAATGTTGTGGCAGAGGAGGAGCGGTTGCTGAGGTGTATGAGCCTCGCAGCAGTGTTCATTAAGGACTGGAGAGGTGACAGTCTCTGGAGGGGAAGGCCAATTAAAAGAGAGTTACAGTAGTCTAGACGTGATATGAAGAGAGAGTGAATAAGAATTTTGGCAGCATCTTGGGTGATAAATGATTGTATTTTGGATATGTTCCTTAGGTGGACGTGACATGATTTAATAAGCTACTGGATATGAGGAGTGAATGACAGGGCAGAATCTAGGATAACCCCAAGGCACCAGGCCTGGGGAGAGGGGGTGATAGTGGAATTGTTAGCTATGATGGATACTTCCAGGATGTTACTGGTGTTAGTTGGTGGAAAGAGAAACATTTCAGTTTTAGAGAGGTTTAATTTAAGGTAGTGTTGCGACATCCAAGTAGCGATAGCGGACAGGCAGGAGGAGATGCGAGTTATGAGTTCTGGGTTAAGATCAGAAGATAAGAGACAGACCTGAGAATCGTCAGCATAGAGGTGGTAGTGGAAACCATATGAGTTGATTAATTTGCCGAGGGAGGAAGTATAGAGGGAGAATAGTAAGGGTCCCAGGACAGAGCCTTGAGGAACTCCAACAGAAAGAGGTAGGGGAGAAGATGCTACTCCATTGTAGGAGACCCTGAAGGAACGATTGGTGATGTAAGAAGAGCCTGGACAGGGCTGTGTCAAGCAGGCCAAGTGAATGGAGGGACTGGAGGAGGAGAGGGTGATCTTCAGTGTCAAATGCAGCTGAGAGATCAAACAGTATTAGTAGTGAGAAATGATTGTTGGCTTTAGCAGTTAAAAGGTCATTAGTTAGTCGAGTCAGGGCAGTTTCAGTGGAGTGTTGTGGCTTAAAACCAGATTGTAGGGGGTCCAGCAGGTTATTGTCAGAGAGGAATGAGGTTAGTCAGTTGTAGACTAGGCGCTCAAGTAGTTTAGAGATGAAAGGTAGCAAAGAGATAGGTCGGAGGTTGTCAAGATTGGAGGGATCAAGAAAGGTTTTTTTCAGAATGTGGGTGACAAGAGCATGTTTTAGTTGAGAAGGAAACAGTCCAGTTGAGAGCGAGAGATTAAATAGGTGAGTTAAGGCTTTGATTAGACAAGGATTGGTATTGCGGAGAAGTTTTGAGGGAATTGGATCAAGTGGGCAGGTGGTAAGGTGAGAAGAGGCCAAAAGCTTTGAGATTCCTCATCAGTGGCAGGGGTGAAGGAGCACAGAAGAGACTGGGGAGTGTGAAGGGAGGGTGGTGGAAGTCTAGGGGGGTTGAGTAGTGTAATGTCCCTTCTGATAGTGTCAATTTTGTTTTTGAAGTGCTCAGCAATATCTTGAGCAGAGACAGATGTGCATGGAGGGGGTCGCAAAGGGGAAAGGAGAGTGTTAAAGGTGGAGAAAAGTTGTGCTGGTTATGTAGAAAGGGAGTTAATGAGTGAAGTAAAGTAAGTTTGTTTGGCTTGAAAGAAGCTGGTGTTATAGAAGCACAGGGCAGATTTGTAGCTCCAAAAGTCTGATTCTGAGCGGGATTTGCGCCAGCGACGCTCAAGTGCATGTGAATGTCTTTGGAGCGCTTTTGTATGAGCAGTATGCCAAGGTTGAATGGTTTGGGTCTAGAACGTTTAGTTTTTATAGGCAGGCCCGGATTTGTGGAAAGGCCACCAAGGCCCGGGCCTAGGGCGGCAGGATTTTAGGGGGGCGGCATGCTGCCCAACCACACCCACATTGGTTCAAAAACATTGGGAAAGCGCTGGGGATACAATCATTTTTTAAATTTCCCCATTGATGAGGAAAATTTGTACGAATAAGGGGGAGGGGACAGGGGCGACGAACGGCAGTGGGCCTAGGGGCGCCCTCTATGTAAATCCGGCCCTGTTTATAGGAGCAAGCTCATTGAGTACAGTGGTGAGAGTACTATAGTAGACAGAGGTAGCCACATTAGGACATGAGATGGCTGAGATATTAGAGTGAAGAGAGTCAAAGGAAGAAGAGAGGTGTGACAAGTCTACAGCTTGCAAGTCACGGTAAGTACGTGTTTGGGGAATAGCAGGGGGTGAGGAGGGAGTTAGTGAGAGTTGAAATGTGAGCATATTGTGATTAGAGAGGGGAAATGGTGAGTTAGTAAAATTGGTGGTTGAACAGAGTCTGGTAAATATGAGATCCAGAGCATTACCATTGGAGTGAGAGGGGGAGTCTGAGTACAAAGATAAGACTAGGGAGGAGGTTAGTGATAGAAGTTTAGAGACGGAAGGGTTGTTAATGTTGTTAACAGGTATATTAAAGTCACCTAATATGATGGATGGGATCAGGGCCGCCATCAGGGGGGGACAGGGGGGAGAGTTGTAGGGGGCCCCGAGGGTAAGGGGGGCCCCGGCCACACCACACTTACTTGATTAGCCGGGCCCCATCCTTCTGAGAGCTGCTGACTTCGGGAAGGCATGGACGTTTAAGGGGCCCTGGCCACCAATTTTCTTATAATGTGGGGGGGCCTGGCCACCAATTTTTTTTTCTCATGTGGGGTCCTAGCCACCAATATTTTTTAATGGGGGGCCCTGACCACCAATATCTTTTTATTTTTTATTAACATGTGGGAACCCTAGCCACCATTATTTTTTTTGTGTTTTTACTGTGTGGTGGGGGGCGAACCTGTGGGGTGGGTGGACCTGTAGGTGGGGCTTGGGGTGGGCGCAGCCCAGGGGGTCCAGGTCCATGTTGTCTTATGGGGCCCTGTGATTTCTGATGGCGGTCCTGGATGGGATGTTAGATGAAAGAAAGAGTTCTGTACTATTCTGTAATCAGGCTGGTAGGCTCACACACTTTACACCCTAGACTTCTCCTTTGTAAATCCTCCACCCTTAACTCCTATCAGGGTTGCTGATATATGAAAACAAAGCTTTATCAGACCATACCATAGTTCATTGAATATGTAAGGCCACACTTCCGCAAATATCACCCTAATTGCCTTCATATGGCTCCTCCCCCAGCCACTGTTCCACACTCCCTAAAGGGGCCTATCCCACAGATGAAGCTCTAGCTATAAAAATGTGACTAAGAAAGAGATGCCATTGTCCTGAACAACAGTAAGGATAATGCTGCACATGGCAGTTTTACGCTGCAGAATCCTGAAACCTTTTTATATGGGCGTAATAATGCCAAAATGCAGGACTGTGTATTTTAATTTTTTTTAGCATTTGCTGAAAAGCCACAACTTTTCTGTGGATATTGATTGCAGCGCAAATGCATTGGTAACTGTGACTTGTGGTTGAAGTTGAAATACAATTTACTTCTTTAAGAGTAGCCAAAAAAAACGTGTGGCATTCGACTAATATAGAAGTATTACTGGTGAATGGATTTAGAGGCTTATTAGTTCTGCTTTTGGAAACATAAAGGCATGCACCCACTACTGTAAATGATAAGGATATTAGAAGTCACTGAGAAGTTGTTCTGTGACCATATAAAGACACAAGGCTGCAGGCTGAGTTATACAGGGAACTCTGAGTATCACTCATGTATTATAAGGGATAATGTACCCCCTACTGTAAATGATAAGGATATTAGAAGTCACTGAGGGGTTCTGTGACCATATAAAGGCACAAGGCTGCAGGCTGAGTTATACAGGGAACTCTGAGTATCACTCATGTATTATAAGGGATAATGTACCCCCTACTGTAAATGATAAGGATATTAGAAGTCACTGGGGGGGGTGTTCTGTGACCATATAAAGGCACAAGGCTGCAGGCTGAGTTATACAGGGAACTCTGAGTATCACTCATGTATTATAAGGGATAATGTACCCCCTACTGTAAATGATAAGGATATTAGAAGTCACTGGGGGGGTGTTCTGTGACCATATAAAGGCACAAGGCTGCAGGCTGAGTTATACAGGGAACTCTGAGTATCACTCATGTATTATAAGGGATAATGTACCCCCTACTGTAAATGATAAGGATATTAGAAGTCACTGAGGGGTTGTTCTGTGACCATATAAAGGCACAAGGCTGCAGGCTGAGTTATACAGGGAACTCTGAGTATCACTCATGTATTATAAGGGATAATGTACCCCCTACTGTAAATGATAAGGATATTAGAAGTCACTGAGAGGTTCTGTGACCATATAAAGGCACAAGGCTGCAGGCTGAGTTATACAGGGAACTCTGAGTATCACTCATGTATTATAAGGGATAATGTACCCCCTACTGTAAATGATAAGGATATTAGAAGTCACTGAGGGGTTGTTCTGTGACCATATAAAGGCACAAGGCTGCAGGCTGAGTTATACATAGGACTTTATGGTCATTGCTTTGGAGTTTGGACTCACCAGGCTTTGGCCCAAAGCTCTTTCAGCAAAGGTTCTGACTCTCACACAGCTGTGACCCAAGCTCTAGGAGCTGCAGAGATTCCCAGCAGCAAACAACTGACACTCTGTAACAAATATTCCAATGGAAAATTAGACTTTCGCATTGTGGCGATGGCAGCATTGTCAGAAGAGTCTGATGGATCGTTTCCTTGGCTGGATCAGGTTATGGAACCGAAGTACAGCAGGCTAGATCCCGTCCAATCTTTCCATCCCAATCTGTCATCTTGATCAGTGGGGGCTCAGAGGAATATAACAAATGATGCAACTTGTTTTTTTCCACGTTAATAAATGTATTCTGTGTCCTGTGCCTTAATAAAGCTAAGTCCCTGACACAAAGTTCAAGTCTTACAGGGCTGCTGTATGTAATTGGGGGTTCCGCAGGCTCATCATAGTAAAGTATTGTGCCTTATTTTAATTGGATACATTGATGTAGGGGCATTTAAACCCAGGAAAACTTGCAGGAGTTCTTGGAGCTATGCACCAGAAACATAAACTTCCCCGAATATTTTACTGAACACTTAAATATTGGAAAAGTAATGAGTGTACATAAACGTGGCCTACTTTCCCATGTGTTATTCTTTGCACAGGAGGCTGCGTGAAGTCTGTTCTATTCCCAGACACGCCGATTGCTCTGTCTCCCCCCCACAGAGATGATCTGCAGCCCCCCTGCATGTGTAACAGCAGAGGTAAAATAGGGAAAACTTGCCGTGACTTTTCTGAGAACTTGGCGGGACGCCGTATCATACGCCCAGCACGGGAGACAGGCCCACCATCAGGAAATGCAGTAATATTGTCACATAAAATGTTGTTAGGCAATAAATTCTTTCTGCAAAAGGCCCACAATTATGTAAGGCTGGGACAAGGGGGTCAGGATATTATTGTTCTTATTTTTAAAGGGATTCTGTCATGATTTTTATGATGTCGTTTTTATTTATGCATTATACTGTTTACACTGCAAATAATTCACTCTATAATATAAAATTTCTTTGTTCCTGAACCAACAAATGTATTTTTTTTTTACTTGTAATATTGGTGTGTAGGTGCATCTCAGGTCATTTTGCCTGGTCATGTGCTTTCAGAAAGAGCCAGCACTTTAGGATGGAATTGCTTTCTGGCAGGCTGTTGTCTCTCCTTCTCAATGTAAATGAATGTGTCCCAGTGGGACCTGGATTTTACTATTGAGTGTTGTTCTTAGATCTACCAGGCGGCTGTTATCTTGTGTCAGTGAGCTGTTATCTGGTTACCTTCCTATTGTTCAGTTGTTTGGCTGCTGGGTGGGAAATGGAGGGGGTGATATCACTCCAACTTGCAGTACAGCAGTAAAGAGTGACTGAAGTTTATCAGAGCACAAGTCCCATGACTGAGGGCAGCTGGGAAATTGACAATATGTCTAGCCCCATGTCAGATTTCAACATTAAATATAAAAAAATCTGTTTGCTCTTTTGAGAAATAGATTTCAGTGCAGAATTCTGCTGGAGCAGCACTATTAACTGATGTGTTTTGAAAAAAACATTATCCCATGACATTATCCCTTTAAGTCTTTTAAAAGTTCTGTAATTAAATAGATATTTAATGTAGCTTTAGCACTTGATGGTTGATGGTACCAAACCCAGAGGTCTAATTAGGGAAACACACAGATTTGGCTCTCTTCTGCTGCTCCTTAAAGGTGCATTTGTACATTGTATTGTATCATGCTGTGTTTGATTTTCCATTTGCAGGACATTAGGAGACATTCAGGAAGGTTTTGCTATACTCCAGGGAAACATTACATGCATGCATATGGTTGTCTTTAATCATGGGACGATATACCCCGTGTCCAACAATAACTCGAGGCAGAGAGTTGGACACTCACGACATAAAATGTTACTGTTGCTCCCCAGAAAGCAAAGCATCTGTGGTAGTGTATAATGGATTTTCTTTGCACTCCTTCTTCACAAGTGTGGCTAAGAGGGGTCTCACCAAAAAAGCAAGCAATGTCACCCAGCTTGCACCCCATTAAAGACAACTCTCCCCCCCCCTTTTTTAAGTTTTTCTTTGGCAACTGTAGAAATTTGTAGAATTGCCAAGACATCTGGATTTGTATTTCAATTTATTTTTTTGAATCAGAAATACCTATAATACAGTTCTGTAAATCCAGCAAGCAGATGCTTTATCTCCAAAGAGACTGCTGAAATCATTCTAATTACTTTTTGTGTCGTTTGTATTTCTTTCCCTAATGCGCCAAAGCAGCTGCGTCGTCTAAGCTCCAATAGTCGCCAGTAACAGGATGATCTGATTGCAGATTACCTGGGATGATTACAGTCCTGATATGTAGAGTTGGGGGTTCAAAGTAAGGTTGCTAGATCGTTTGAATAATGCAGGTTACTTGGTTGCACTGATTGCAATTGAACTAACACAATTAGCTCAAATCTTCTAGCTGGATTATCTAGAAGTGCCCCTTATATTCCACACAACTAGCTACAGAAAGCTACAGAAACCAGAGCCATGTCAGAAGGAAGCTACAGGAACAGGATCATGTCAGGAGGAAGTGTCAGGAACCAGAATCATGTCAGAAGGAAGATACAGGAACCAGAGTCATGTAAAGAGGAAGCTACAGGAACCAGAGTCATGTCAGGAGGAAGCTACAGGAAATAATGTCATGTCAGGAGAAAGCTACAGAAACCAGAATCAGGAACCAGAGTCATGTGTATGAGGAAGCTAAAGGAACCAGAGTCATGTCAGGAGGAAGCTACAGGAAATAATGTAATGTCAGGAGAAAGCTACAGGAACCAGAGTCATATCAGGAGAAAGCTACAGGAACCAGAGTCATGTCAGGAGAAAGCTACAGGAACCAGAGTCATGTCAGGAGAAAGCTACAGGAACCAGAGTCATGTCAGGAGAAAGCTACAGGAACCAGAGTCATGTCAGGAGAAAGCTATAGGAACCTGAGTCATGTCAGGAGGAAGCTACAGGAACCAGAGTCATGTCAGGAGAAAGCTACAGGAACCAGAGTCATGTCAGGAGAAAGCTATAGGAACCTGAGTCATGTCAGGAGGAAGCTACAGGAACCAGAGTCATGTCAGGAGAAAGCTACAGGAACCAGAGTCATGTCAGGAGAAAGCTACAGGAACCAGAGTCATGTCAGGAGAAAGCTACAGGAACCAGAGTCATGTCAGGAGAAAGCTACAGGAACCAGAGTCATGTCAGTAGAAAGCTATAGGAACCCGAGTCATGTCAGGAGGAAGCTACCGGAACCAGAGTCATGTAAAGAAGAAGCTACAGGAACCAGAGTTATGTCAGGAATAAGCTAAGGGAACCAGAGCCATGTCAGGAGGAAGCTACCGGAACCAGAGTCATGTAAAGAGGAAGCTACAGGAACCAGAGTTATGTCAGGAGGAAGCTAAGGGAACCAGAGCCATGTCAGGAGGAAGCTACAGGAACCAGAGTCATGTACAGTGCTACGCAATATGTTGGCGCTATATAAATACATGTTAATAATAATAATGTCAGGAGGAAGCTACGGGAACCAGTCATGTCTGGAGGAAGCTACAGGAACCAGAGTCATGTCAGGAGGAAGCTACGGGAACCAGTCATGTCAGGAGGAAGCTACAGGAACCAGAGTCATGTCAGGAGGAAGCTACGTGAACCAGTCATGTCCGGAGGAAGCTACAGGAACCAGAGTCATGTCAGGAGGAAGCTACGGGAACCAGTCATGTCAGGAGGAAGCTACAAGAACCAGAGCCATGTCAGGAGGAAACTAAAGGAAATAATGTCATGTCAGGAGGACATGAGGGCTATATGTTTGTTAGTGTCTGTGTGCTGGTTGTCCATGTCTACAATATGTGCTATAAATGTGTCACATAAACATGCAGGTGAGATATATTGCCACATATTTAATAGAGCTTTTTAAAGTAAGGAATGCCAAGTGACCACCCTATCCTTGAAGTGGTCCATAATGACTGTTATCTCTAGCATGAATGACTTCTGAGGGAAGAAAATACATCTTGACTTACTTCCAGATAACTTCCAGCTGCAGCTTAATTGTCCCCAATTCTGTGATGTCCACGATGATGATTCTTGGCGTGGTGGTAAAAAAATCAGCACTGTCACACGTCACCAGCCCCACCACGATGGTTGTCAGGCCACGGAGCTCTATGACCTGCAGACACAGCAATGCAAGAGAATGATAAAAAGCAGAGAAGCTGTGACCTCCACCTCTATCATAGAACAGGGGAGTATATATACAGCTCCCAGTGTCCTCATTTAATCATGGAGTATGAGTAGGATTATTACATCTGGAGCTGGCAGTCAGAAACTCAAACCCTCTGTTTTCTGGTCATCAAGTGAACAGTGCAAATTGGTTAATGATGAATACAATATTTACATACAGCCTGCCACTATATTGGGGGGACTCTGCACAGAAGGCTAGCTATTTTCTTAGGTATGCATACCTTTTTACCCTACAGACCTTTAACACTGGGAGGGGGGTATCTTGGACGGAAGCCAGGACCCATGAAAAATCCCTTTTACGCTCCATATGTTTACAGACATCTGGATAAGGAGGGACTGTATATCTGTTTCAGTGCTGCAAGACTGAGGCCTGCCATTTTAAAGACCAGCAATAACACTTTACTTACTTTACTATATATATATATATATATATATATATACTCCAAATTGTTTTAGTAGCCCTGGAAATAGTTTGTTTGTTGGCAGGGAATATGGCTCCTGTATTTCTGTCTTACACTCACCACTGACCACTGTCCATGTTATGAGAAGAATCTCAATTCTTATGGAATGGAACTTAATAATGTTAAAGAATGTGATGGAAAAAGCTCAAGCAATGTTATGATGGAATAATGAGAAACAACTTCTACAATTCTTAGAAAGGTCAGAGCATCACTGACAGAGCTGGAATTAGTTTCCATTTGCTTAAAGACAGATGTCATCTAGAGAGTCATATTTTAAGGAAGTTTGCAGATTTCTTATACTGGAGAACAACAATCTATGTTATAGGAAAATATTCATCAAATAGTAGTTAAACGGCAGAGCTGGACTGCTTAGTAATGCACCACTTATTTACCCCGTTACTATGCAGGTGGATGTTAGATAGCAGGTATAGTAGGGAGAGATGGTGCCTGTAGTAACAGTGGGATAATAGTCTCTGGGAAGGGAGTGTGACTGTGGGATAGCAGGTATAGTAGGGAGAGATGGTGTCTATAGTAACAGTGGATAATAGTCTCTGGGAAGGGAGTGTGACTGTGGGATAGCAGGTATAGTAGGGAGAGATGGTGTCTATAGTAACAGTGGATAATAGTCTCTGGGAAGGGAGTGTGATTGTGGGATAGCAGGTATAGTAGGGAGAGATGGTGTCTATAGTAACAGTGGATAATAGTCTCTGGGAAGGGAGTGTGATTGTGGGATAGCAGGTATAGTAGGGAGAGATGGTGCCTGTAGTAACAGTGGGATAATAGTCTCTGGGAAGGGAGTGTGACTTTGGGATAGCAGGTATAGTAGGGAGAGAATGTGCCTATAGTAACAGTGGGATAATAGTCTCTGGGAAGGGAGTGTGACTGTGGGATAGCAGGTATAGTAGGGAGAGATGGTGTCTATAGTAACAGTGGGATAATAGTCTCTGGGAAGGGAGTGTGACTGTGGGATAGCAGGTATAGTAGGGAGAGATGGTGCCTATAGTAACAGTGGACAATAGTCTCTGGGAAAGGAGTGTGACTGTGGGATAGCAGGTATAGTAGGGAGAGATGGTGTCTATAGTAACAGTGGATAATAGTCTCTGGGAAGGGAGTGTGACTGTGGGATAGCAGGTATAGTAGGGAGAGATAGTGCCTATAGTAACAGTGGATAATAGTCTCTGGGAAGGGAGTGTGACTGTGGGATAGCAGGTATAGTAGGGAGAGATGGTGTCTATAGTAACAGTGGATAATAGTCTCTGGGAAGGGAGTGTGACTGTGGGATAGCAGGTATAGTAGGGAGAGATGGTGTCTATAGTAACAGTGGATAATAGTCTCTGGGAAGGGAGTGTGACTGTGGCATAGGTATAGTAGGGACAGATGGTGCTTATAGCCGGGATAGATACAATACATCTTTCGCTCATGCTGCATTAATTGAAGCCCCCCCCACTTAATACATAACCCTGTAACTGTTGTTACCTTAATTTCAAAGTTTTCGCAGAGGTTGGGTATAAACATCCTCTCTTCTTCATCCCACATCTGGCTGTCGTCTGTTTCAATCTTTCCTTTTAACCTCCACCTCTGCCGCCCTAACCTTATTAATACCTGAAAAGCAAAGAAAAAGCTGTATACCCAGTAAACATATTTGTGAATCATAAACCCGTTTCCCTTCTTTCATCTTTGCCTGGAAATTATTACCAGGCTCAGAAAATAATGGAATATCAGAATCTGTGCCCATGTTACTACCCCCAGGGGTCTCCACACTGATAACTGCTGAACAGATCCGTGTATGAGCAACATCAATTAAAGGGGAAGTTGACTTAAAATGAACAGAGTCCTTGCAGACAGTTTTCTGGTTGCAATCAAATCAATGCTATCTGTCTGTCTAGCTATTTGTCATTCACTATCTCCATAAAAAGAGAGGATAGAGAGATAGACAGACAGATCGTCTTTTTGACTGTTTGTTTTTATCTATCTCTATCTTTCTATCTGTCTGTCTGTCTGTCTGTCTGTCTATCTGTCTATCTGTCTCTCATTATATTTCACTACAGGTTTTTGTTGCCATTTTAAAGCATGAGATCATTTTAGCTGAGCAGCCTATCATTTTCTGCACTTCTTTATATGTTTCCCCTCTCCCATCAATGTTTTAATCAAAGCACTCTGTTCTTCTGAACAATGTGTAGAAGGAAATGCACTATAACCAGCAGCACAACATTTGCTCCTTCCTTCCTTAAAGGAAAACTATACCCCCAAAATGAATACTTAAGCAAGAGATAGTTTATATCAAATTGAATGACATATTAAAGAATCTTACCAAACTGGAATATATATTTACATAAATATTGCCCTTTTACATCTCTTGCCTTGAACCACCATTTCGTGACTCTATCTGTGCTGCCTCAGAGATCACCTGACCAGAAATACTACAACAATAACTGTAACAGGAAGAAGTGAGGAAGCAAAAGGCAGAACTCTGTCTGTTAATTGGCTCATGTGACCTAACATGTGGTTTGTATGTGAGCACAGTGAATCTTACGATCTCAGGGGGCGGCCCTTATTTTTTAAAATGGCAATTTTCTATTTATGATTACCCAATGGCACATACTACTAAAAAAGTATATTATTATGATAATGGTTCATTTACATGAAGCAGGGTTTTACACATGAGCTGTTTTACTCAGTATCTTTTAATAGAGACCTACATTGTTTGGGGGGTATAGTTTTCCTTTAAATAAGGGACAGAATTGCAGGCCCAAGGCACCCCGGCCGGCTACTTCGCCCCTATTGACTACACGGACTTCAGTGCGCATGCACTTGCGTCGGGTAGTTCGCATGTGCGCACAGAGCTTGTCCAGTAGTGCACATGCACGCCTGATTTTTTTCATTCTAAGAGGGGAGAGAGCGCGCACAGAGCTACGCTGAGAGTGCCTATGGGAGAGAAAGAGTCCGGACCAGGGGTAGGCGAAAGAAGAGGTACGTATTTGGCACCCCATCTGCCTCTTCTGCCTACCCCTTGTTCCGGCCCTGCAGAATTGACACCTGTTTTTTCACAGATTGAATGAGCTCACTAACTGTACTCCACACTGCTATTATTTGGAACAGGCTATTATTTTGAACAAGCCTTACTGGATGATTCATGTATAAATGTAATTTCTACCAAATAGAGAGATTGATCAGGTTAGTGATATCACACTGCTATTATTGTGAACACAACTGTATATACTTAGTAGTGTGGGGCCCCATGATTACTGATTGTGGCTTCTAACGTTGTATATTCTAATTTATCAGGGCCTCCTTTGGTCATATGGGCCCCCTGTGCAGTAGGCCCTGTCGACAAGTAGAATGGCCCAAATGAATAAAAATGGCTTGTGCACGGCCATGCCCTTGATTCCCCCAAGTGATGGGTGAGTGATGCCAAAACCCCACCTATGATCCACCCAACTCCTGCCCATTTTCCTTCAAGTCCAGCCCCTTCCCTACCCACACATCACACGCGAGGCCCCTCTCTGCCATAGGGCCTCTCACTGGCAGTTACTCCTGGATGCCATCAACATTTATGGCATTTTGAGCATTATGTTAGATCTGAACATAATTGAGGCATAAACACTTGTGGACTATTCTCATCTTTAAGGCTTAGTCTTATTTTAAAATTCATTTTTCAAAAGTGTCAGCCAAGCAATAAAACAACGGCAGAAGATATGAAAATGAGGGTCATGTCTGACGCCAAAGGGGCTTTAAAGCCCAAATGTTGGTTTTACCTCGTAATGGTCTCCAGGGCAGAGCCGAGCGTAGCCCACCAAACCTGTACAGAGCAAGAACATGGAAAGAGTCAGACGATGATTCAATAAGAAAATATATTCCCCATTGTCTGCCCTATAAGCTCCTCTGTGCTTAATTTGTACAGCGCAAAGTATAAACATCTGCGGCTTCTGTTAAACCACTCACCATGGTCTTTCTGTTTCAGCCAGTAAATGGCGTAAATCAGCATATTTGTACTCAAACATTGGCCTGTTTTCTGCTTTGTTTCTGATGAAATCTTTTTATGGCAGTACAGGCATGCTTTGTGGCAGAATTTATCTCATATATTCTTCAGTAATCCAGCTGCCTCCAAAACCACTTCCTAAATTAACATCATTCTAGGGAATTACTGCCAATAGCCCTATTTTTACCTTGGTAAAACAACATCAGGTCAGTCCTTCCTTAAATCTATTTACTGTACATGCCAGCATCACTACTTCCATTCCTACATTGCCATTAACTGTGGTTCAAAGAGTTGAGGGACCTTCTTTTGGACCTCAGTAATTACAGCTGATAGTTTCCAGTATATATGGATGGAAAGAAAGTATATGAGTTAAGAACAAGGGTGTGGTTTCTAATTGGACAAATTAGTTGCAGTACATTCCAGTTCTGCTTGCTAATAGGTCCTGCATAAGCACAGTTTATTTTCCATTCTCCAGACTGAGCTGGCTGAGAGGGTTAATGAGTTCCCCGTCCAGGCTTGGATTTCCAGTAGAAGTTTGTGTGCTACCAGTTCAGATGGGTTTTCCATCAGTGTAAACTCTGTCAGTGGTTTCTTCTAACGCTCTCTCATAAAACAGCCTTAATGGGGTGAGATATCACAGCGCTGTCATTACTTGTGTTGGGGCCAAGGACAAAAGGACCTTATGAGCAACAGTATTTATACAAAGGAGGACTGTTTTATCTGTGCCCCTCCATCTAGTTATAAACTACAGGTCTTCACACCCTGTGAAACCTGTCATCTTCATCGGTTTAACTCTCCAGTCAGTTTATGGGGTTCTCATCTATGATGTATCAGTGTCTGGTTAAAATTCACCACCAATCAGATTAGGGGATCTTTATATATATATGAAACACTTTGCCAGGTATAGATTTGCTAGGACAACGCTAATTCACTAAAATCCGAAGTTGAGTCCAGGGCGCCGAACGCTGGCGAAGCAAATAAATTACATTACACAAGCCTGGGAAAACGTAATAAAAGAAAATAGAGTTGTTACATTGCCCTACACATGATGAGCCCAGTGTATAGTTTATGTGCCATATTTTAGGAAATGTAGGGGGAAGGCAGGTACCCCAGAAAAAATTTACGCTCTTTTGCAGCCTATCACCCTGAAAAATGAAAAGTCGCCAGCGTTTTTTGGGACTTGTTCAACTATTTTTTGAGGAAGTCCTATCTACTCTATTGCACTTCGCCTGGTCTGAGGTGGTGAAGGCAAGTCTGGCGCAAGAGGTTACGTACAGTAAAATCAGCATCTTAGTGAATTTGCGTAGTTATGTCCCTTCGCCAGAGAGAAAGAGTCATGCCTCTATCATATTATGAGATTCTCATCTTCCAAATAAAAGAGTCTGGCTAAAGGAACTTCCAATGAGATTAGGAGATTCTCATCTATCAGGTAATATTCAACAGATTCTCTCATTCTGATCTGTTAGTAAAATGATTACCTTTCATTTTTATGAGAAACTCTCCCAAATGAACTTCAAGTTCTCCTTCAACCGTGCACATGTCCTGCAAGGTAAAGCAAACATATTGGTAAATATAATTTAGCATCAGGAATTAAAATCAGAAAAATAATCACAACATAAATTAAGGGTTTCTTGGATTTTTATCTTGAGAGTTGACAAAAGTCTGGTATAACTCATTATTTGCACAAAATAAATGACAGCAAAAAATTGGATGTTGTGTTTTAGGAAACAATAGCAACATATTTGACACAGATTATACATGAAAGGTGAGTGTTTATGTAGAATTGAAAAAATACAGGGAGTGAATACAACCACAGATGGATCCTGCCCAGACATAGGGGAAGGTGAGTGGTACATACAGAATGTGGAACCACAGATGGATCCTGCCCAGACAGAGGGAAAAGTGAGTGGTACATCCAGAATGTGGAACCACAGATGGATCCTGCCCAGACAGAGGGGAAGGTGAGTGGTACATCCAGAATGTGGAACCACAGATGAATCCTGCCCAGACAGAGGGGAAGGTGAGTGGTACATACAGAATGAGGAATCACAGATGGACCCTGCCCAGACAGAGGGGAAGGTGAGTGGTACATACAGAATGAGGAACCACAGATGGACCCTGCCCAGACAGAGGGGAAGGTGAGTGGTACATACAGAATGAGGAACCACAGATGGATCCTGCCCAGACATAGGGGAAGGTGAGTGGTACATACAGAATGTGGAACCACAGATGGATCCTGCCCAGACAGAGGGAAAAGTGAGTGGTACATCCAGAATGTGGAACCACAGATGGATCCTGCCCAGACAGAGGGGAAGGTGAGTGGTACATCCAGAATGTGGAACCACAGATGGATCCTGCCCAGACAGAGGGGAAGGTGAGTGGTACATACAGAATGAGGAATCACAGATGGACCCTGCCCAGACAGAGGGGAAGGTGAGTGGTACATACAGAATGAGGAACCACAGATGGACCCTGCCCAGACATAGGGTAAGGTGAGTGGTACATACAGAATGAGGAACCACAGATGGACCCTGCCCAGACATAGGGGAAGGTGAGTGGTACATACAGAATGAGGAATCACAGATGGACCCTGCCCAGACAGAGGGGAAGGTGAGTGGTACATACAGAATGAGGAACCACAGATGGACCCTGCCCAGACATAGGGGAAGGTGAGTGGTACATACAGAATGAAGAACCACAGATGGACCCTGCCCAGACAGAGGGGAAGATGACTCATACATACAGAATGAGGAACCACAGATGGATCCTGCCCAGACAGAGGGGAAGGTGAGTGGTACATACATAATAAAGAACCACAATTGGATCCTGCCCAGACAGAGGGGAAGGTGAGTGGTACATACAAAATGAAGAACCACAGATGGTGTATGCCCCTACAGCATTGATCCCCAACCAATGGCTCGCGAGCAACATGTTGCTCACCAACCCCTTGGATGTTGCTCCCAATGGCCTTAAAGCAGGTGCTTATTTTTTAATTCCAGGTTTGGAGGAAAGTTTTGGTTGTATAAAAACCATGAGTACTTCCAAACAGAGCCTCCTGTAGGCTGCCAGTCCACAGTGGCCACCAATAGTCAATCACAGCCAATAATTGGCACTCCCAGGAACATTTTTCAGGTTTGTGTTGCTCTCCAACTTTTTTTAAAATTTGAATATAGCTCATGGGTAAAAAACATTGGGGATCCCTGCCTTACAGTGTCAGTGGGAGAGCCATGGCGCCTTTCTCCAAGAATCCTGCATCATCTGTATTTAATAAATAAAGGTAACAGAAGAAGCTGTCTCTAGCCAGTAAATAATAACATGATTGCATAGGGTTAGGGTGTTCCAGGACAAAGTGAGCAGGGTAACATTATCCATACACTGTTCCCTGTGATCATTAATACTGTGCAAAAAGCCTGAGGTTCAGTTTTGGGGTTTATGACACAGCTAATAACCCCAGAAACACCAGAGCTGTAGCACAGCATTAAAATCCCATTTTACAGGGAATGGGAAGATTAGACTGTGAGGGATTATATAAAAATCAAATACCAGACAATAATAACACTTTAAACAATCCCATGGAGCAATCTTCTTGGATGGCCTGATGGAAAGGGTTCCAGCTATCGCAATCAGCTGCAGCCATATAACCTATTTCCAAAGGTAGTGGAGACAGCCCGGGGATATCAAGTCGCACTGAAGTAACACTATTCCCTTATGAAATATCATTATTACATGGACCTTTAAAGCATAACTATAAAATCATTTTTAAGCTCTCTCTGGATTTCTCTAATGAGCTGAATGTATATTTATTTTCCTTTTGGTTTATTTCTCCAATATATAAAGGTTATTTAAGCTTTCAGTATTAGCACTGTATTAGTTGCATCTCAGGCTGGTTGCCCACAACCTTCTTTAGCTTCATCCACTGGCCTCATATTTGGATATAATCCTACTACAGGTATGGGTTTCGTTTATCTAGAAAACCATTATGCAGAAAGCTCCAAATTAGGGAAAGGACATTTCCCATAGCCCCATTTTATCCAAATAGTCCAAATTTAAAAATAAAAAAATAGTTTTTCTCTGTAATAATAAAACAGTAGCTTGTACTTGATCCGAACTAAGATATAATTAATCCTTGTTGGAAGCAAAACCAGCCTGTTGGGGTTATTTAATGTAAATATCATTTTCTAGTAGACTTAGGACAGAGCCACATGCAAAGATTCGGGGAGATTTAGTCGCCTCTTCTTCGGGCAACTAATCTCCCTGAACTAAATCATCGGCAAGATGGCACTAGCAGTGCTTCGTTTTCAGAGGTTGTCCATGAGGAAAGTTTGGGCGACTTTGGAAAACGAAGTGCTCGGAGTGCCACCCCGCCATCGATTTCGATTCTAGCCGACGGGAAGGCTTTTTGGGGGGTTTGTTGCCTGAAGAAGAGGCGATTTGTTGCCGGCCGACTAAATCGCCCGAATCTTCGTGTGTCTCTGCTCAAAGTATGAAGATCCAAATTACAGAGTGATCTGTTATCCAAAATACCCCAGGTCCTGACTATTCTGGATAGAGATGCACCGAATCCACTATTTTGTATTCGGCCGAACCCCCGAATCCTTCACGAAAGATTCTGCCGAATACCGAACCGAATCCGAATTTGCTATATCAATTTAGGGGTGGGAAGGGGAAAACCTTTTTACTTGTTTTGTGTCAAAAAGTAACACGATTTCCCTCCCCGCCCCTGATTTGTGCAAAATACGATTCGTATTTGGTTCGGCCTGGCAGAAGGATTTGGCCGTATCCGAATCCTGACGAAAAAGGCAGAACCCTGGCCGAATCCCGTACTGAATTCTGGATTCGGTGCATCCCTAATTCTGGATAATAGGTCCTATACCTGTACAAGTACATGGAAGGCAGGATAGCTACCAGTGCAGGGTTGTAGCATGATGCCACAGAGCCAAAAGACCCACAGTAACATAGATACTGTATGTACCAAGCACTATTCAGCAGGAACAGCCCCCGAAATTTTGCTATAGACTCTACATAGAGATACCATTAATCTATGCCAGCATATAGATTCCCCCGTATTAAGTGCAAGGCTAACCCCTATTTACAGAAGACTTATTTTTTTAAAGCATCTCTAAAATGAATTTGATATCATGGAATCCATCTCTTATTCAAGCCAGAGAACACATTTGTGTCTATAACCAAGCAGTATGAAGCACTTATAAAAACAAAAATATCCCTCTTCCCACTGAGTACTTTAACTGCACACACACACACACACGTGTATTTGGCATGCCCTGAATTATTTATGGACGGTCGCAAGCTGTCTGACTAATGCAAGGCAGATGGCTTACATACTCCCAAGCAGACCTGATTTATCGGAGGGCATAATAACCATGGTCAGGGATGGAATCCATGGTTGAATTCCTCAAAATATAGGCAACTCTCACTATTATAGGAGGGTCGCATAGAACATAAAAACATTCCAACATAACCTCCTCTGGCAATGCATGAAATAGTTTTAAGCTGGTCAAACATAAATAGGTCACCGAATAATTGCCAAGCAGATGGTGGGTGAGAATACAGACCAATCAGCTGGAGACCAGTTGGCAGCCAATATCTGCCAGTGTATAACCAATGTAATTGTGGAAGAAAACATTTATTCTTCTTTTCTAGCAGATCATTAGGGTTGCTACTTACCTCTGTGCACTCTTGAAAGTTCCTGTAGAGCTCTATGAGACTTTCTCTGGATGCTTTGGTGGACGGAGATAAGGAGAAAGCTTGTTTCATGTTACAAGCGCCGACCCGCAGCCTCCATTGTATGCAGTACGTTTCATACAGTTCTTCAATCTGAGGGAGACAAATTCAGTGGCATTATCTATAGAGCAAGTAGTTGTTGTCCATCTACTTATGTATGACTTCTAATGCTCCACTTGGGGTTCAACTAGAAGTTGTAAAGCCACCTGTCCTACTTTGGCAACTTATTAAGTCACCATCTGTTATGGAAAATATCCTTAATGGGATTCTGGTTGTTATGGTGTAGTTTTTATTTCTCAACTATATTGTTAACACTGCAAATAATTCACTCTACAATATAAAATTTCATTCCTGAACCAGCAAGTGTATTTTTTTAGTTGTAATATTGGTGTGTAGGCAGCCATCTCAGGTCATTTTGCCTGGTCATGTGCTTTCAGAAAGAGCCAGTACTTTAGGGTGGAACTGCTTTCTGGCAGGCTGTTGTTTCTCCTACTCATGAATGTGTCTCAGTGGGACCTGGATTTTACTATTGAGCGCTGTTCTTAGATCTACCAGGCAGCTGTTATCTTGTGTTAGGGAGCTGCTATCTGGTTACCTTCCCATTGTTCTGTTGTTTGGCTGCTGAGGGGGGGGGGGTGAAAGGGAGGGGGTGATATCATTTCAACTTGCAGTACAGCAGTAAAGAGTGACTGAAGTTTATCAGAGCACAAGTCACATGACTGAGGGCAGCTGGGAAACAGACAATATGTCTAGCCCTAAGTCAGATTTCAAATTGAAATATAAAAAATATGTTTGCTCTTTTGAGAAACTGATTTTAGTGCAGAATTCTGCTGGAGCAGCACTATTAACTGATGCGTTTAGAAAAAAACATGTTTTCCCATGACAGTATCCCTTTAATGCCATTCAACAAGGTAATTATGAAAGAACAGTGCCCAATTTGTTGTGCTTTTACGATCACAGAGTGGACCCAAAGCAGCTGGCTCAAAGAGGTGTCCATAGGTAGTTCGGAGTCTGGAAAGAAAAGGGACTACCAGTGCTACCCACAATGAATTTATCACATGGGCCAACATAGATAATAAACTGTCCATAATCAAACCACCTCCCTTCCCTTAGCTGCAGTCTTTGTTAGGATTTGAGATAAATTTACTATTTATTAGCAGATATTTTCTGAAGTGTAACCAAATGACTTGGTCGATCTACCACTGGCAGACACCATGGGTTTGATCAGTGAAAACCTTGTCACATTAAGAGGGCTATCAAAATCCAATTTTGTTTTAGTAAAAAAGTCAGACCAAACTAGAATCCAAGATTTGACCTTATTTATCATTGAAAAAACCTGATAAAAATCAGTTTGAAATAAACTTGAGAAATTCAGAAAACCCCCACATTTTTCGGGTTTTATGCCTGAAACGCTCAATTTTTTCCTGAAATTGCTCGAAAACCCATGGATTTTTTGGCCGAAACTCAACGCAGACCATAATATCTTCAAATTTGCAATCGGACCATAGCCATTGACTTCTACAGGACCCCAACAACTTGAAGATGGAGTATTTTCGAATTCGGACTTAGCAGCCTCAGGTATTGTAAATCACGAAAATTTTAGTTTTTTTTCCACTAAAAATTCTGATTTATAATGAAGCTGCCCGCACCTCTGATATTATTTATAACATTGATAGAGGATTGTACAAACACAGCTTAATGAAAAATATAAGTCCTCGCTGCCTCAATATACAACAACTGGTTTTCTTCCCTAATATGAGAACCTCCAGTCCTGGAAAGTGTCACAAAGTACACCATAAATTACTCCCATAAAGCACGTCTGCAAATGATCAGGCTCCCTTTAGCTGTAACCTAGAAAAGTCTTTATCTTTGTGAAAACCCTGTAAATTACGCAGAAAGAGAAAAGCTATTCCCTGTAACACTTTACACATGCCATTCATGCGCACAATGACAAGGACACTGCCGAAAATACCAGATTCTAGGAGGGAGGAAAAGCAGGATGGATGTTAGCAAGTAGCTAGTAGGGGGTTATTTACTAAACTCTGAATGCCAAAAAACCCCCCCAAAAAAATGTAGTATAAAATATGAATTGTTAGTACCAAAAAAAAAAACAGATTTTTCAGGATTTATTATACCCCGAGGATGGAAAAAGTCAGAATCTGAAAACCGGGCGAGGTTGCATATAAATCAATGGAAGAAGTCCCGAAGATATCTTGATCTGCGTTGGGTTTCGTGCAGTAAAACGAAAATGATGTGCTTTTCGGGTGGAAAATCCAAAAAATTTGTATGATTAGGTTTTTTTTTGACAATTTTTTGGGGATTTTCGGAAAAAGACTATTAATAAATAAGGAGAAAAAATGTTGGGTGTAGAGTCCTTTGCGGAACCAATTTCTAATATCCCGACCCCACAACCCGCATATTTACCCACTTCCGCTACCTGACCCGGACCCGCAACTGCCTTATCCACAACCCGACCCGCAACCTGCCGACCACCATCAAATAGGAAGTGATGGTGCTGTAAACCAGAAGTGATGTCAAAAGTGGACTGGAACAGAAACAAGTTTTGTAAAACTTGTTTAATATAGTAAAATATAGACAATATTACATAAGATAAGAAATTTAGAGGAGACCCACAACACGACCCGCAACCTGCAGGTATACCTGCACTTGAAAAGCCTCCCCTCATTCCGCAGGTTGGGTTGATGTCAGGGTTCTGTTATTCCACTCCCATCTCAGCAAGTCCATTCTGTAGGACCTGGCTTTGTGCGGCTGTTTGGGAAAAGCTCTATTCTTTATCAGCAGTATAATTCCCCCATGCACAAAGTAGGGAACAAGGAATTGTCAGGAATATCATTATACCCTTCACTGGAATCAGAAGCCTAAAGCCATGTAGACAGTTCCAGTCTATTATTCCTCTTCCACCAAACTTCAGCATTGGTATTTTGCATTCTGGCAGGTCTTCTCCTGGCATCTGCCCAACCCAGAATATTCCATCAGACTGCCACATGGTGAAATGCCATTTAACCCTCCAAAAGATGTGTTTCCATTGTTCCAAAGTACAAGGTGTTGCATTAACACCACTTCAGCTTTAGCTTGGCATTGCACAGGGTGATGTTAGTTTTTTGCCTCTGATCATCCACGAACTTCCATATGAATCGTTTTTTGGCCATATATTGCTTCGGGGACAGTATGGAAATGAGAAGTGAGTGTTCCACAACAATAAACAAGAGCCAACAATATACTATAAATTATATCATTATAAACTGATTTACTGATGTCATCAGTAATGAATCACTAAAACTTTTGTATTACAATAGATGGAGTCACCTTAGAGTTTTATAACCCGTATAAAAGAACTCAGCCTTAAGGGGCAGATGTATCAAGAGTCAAATAGTAAATTAGAATTTTTAGAGTTTCAAAATCCACACATTCGAATTTTAATGCTCCTATTCGAATATAAATTTGAATGTGAGATTTATCACACCTCGACCATGGAAACAGTCCTAATTCGAATATTCACCACCAAAAACCTTGTACAAGTCAATGGCAGAGGGCCATTTGGAGATATTACAAGCCTTCCTGACATTCAAGGTTTTTTTTCAGGAGAAAAACTCGATTCACACGAATTGAATACGATTCAAATTTTTGGGTAGGAATCAGAGTCCTGCGCGGGAACCCGTACACGCCCCGTACCTGCAACATGCAATCCGCATTCTTACCCGCTTGGACCCACTACCCGACCCGCAAGTACCCTATCCACAACCCGGACCCGCTGACCATCAAGAATCAGTAAGTACTGTCATTGTAAACCGGAAGTGACGTCATCGCAAGTAGGCGTGATCAGAAAATAAGGAGTAAAACAGGAAGTGCTATCATTGTAAACCAGAAGTGACATCATCGGAAGTAGCCGTGATCAGAAAATATGGAGTAAACAGGAAGTGCTATCATTGTAAACAGGAAGTGACATCATTGGAAGTAGACATGATCAGAAAAAAAAGAGTAAAATTGCTATTGAGAAGATCCACCGCCCGACCCCCATCCCACAGAACCGCGTCTATACCCCCACCCGGAACTTCTAGCCCCAACCTGCAGGGTACCACAGGTTTATGCGGGTAACCCGCGGGTACCCGACCCACTGCAGGACTCTAGTTGGAACCATTCGATCGAATATTAGACATTCAAATTTTTTCTTAAATACCCTCCCAGTCGAATTGTGAGTATATTCGAATTAAAAAAAAAAAATCAAAATGGACCTTTGATAAAGGGCCTCTAAGTCTCATATAGTCAAGGAATTCCGTGGGTGCATTATTCCCTATACAAAAATGTAGAGAATGTCCCTTTACCATTTCAGAGGACATAAGTGAGTAAAAGGGGAGATGTAGGAATATCTCTGGCACATTTATTTTTGGATTCATTCAACACCCTATATATTTTGTGAAATCTGGCGCCACTAGCTTGGATATCTCTATGACCAAGAAAGATCATTTATTTCTGAGAAAAAAATCCTTCTACATAGAGTTCGCAGTGTCACGTTCCAAAGATGCTGTGTTTGCCTAAGGTCCGTATCGTGATGAATTGGGGCGAATGAACTCAATCCTGGGAGAAAAGAAAACATTTGTGCCCCGGGTGTCTAAAGTCTAATGCTGGCAATTTAGCTTATTAAAATACAGGGACTTTAAAGGGGAACTCCACACAAAACTTAATCAAAAAGCAATTGTGTCCAGAGTCTGACTGTTCGGCACCTAGGAATTATAACATGGGCTAATTATGTGCATTTAATTATGAATTTTAGTTACACTTAAAAAATGAAAAAGCAAAAAAAAAAAAAAGACAGAAGGAGAAATATGTTCATTCCTACACATGTCATTTGGCTGGAACCAATACAAGGTATTTAAGCTATTTGTGAGCCAACAATGGGGACATGTTTCGGCCATATGTCATCTTCAGTCACGCTCGTCTCCTGTGGTGAGAAAGTTGGTCCCACTCCTTATACTGCTCTGCAGAACCCCAGCATTTTCTAAACACGAGGATTATGTCTCAATTGTACAACAATGTTTTGAGAAAGGCAGCCTGCTCCAGAATCCAGCTTTTATATCAAATATCAGGGTGGAAAACAGGAGCATGAAGGGAAATTCTATAGCATGAGGATTCTGGTGTTTAGATATCTGCTGCCTTCGAATATTCTTATAATTTAAAGTAGGAAATACATTATCCCTTATAGTACATGAGTGATACAGATCCCTGTTTGATACAGAGAGAGAAATCCCTATATAACTCAGCCTGCAGTGTTGCACCTTTATATGGTCACAGAACCCCTCAATGACTTCTAATATCCTTTCCTTATAATTTATAATAGGGGGTACATTCTCCCTTATAATTCATGAGTGATACTCAGAGTTCCCTGTATAACTCAGCCTGCAGCCTTGTGCCTTTATATGGTCACAGAACAACCCCTCAGTGACTTCTAATATCCTTATCATTTACAGTAGGGGGTACATTATCCCTTATAATACATGAGTGATACTCAGAGTTCCCTGTATAACTCAGCCTGCAGCCTTGTGTCTTTATATGGTCACAGAACAACCCCTCAGTGACTTCTAATATCCTTATCATTTACAGTAGGGGGTACATTATTCCTTATAATACATGAGTGATACTCAGAGTTCCCTGTATAACTCAGCCTGCAGCCTTGTGCCTTTATATGGTCACAGAACAACCCCTCAGTGACTTCTAATATCCTTATCATTTACAGTAGGGGGTACATTATCCCTTATAATTCATGAGTGATACCCAGAGTTCCCGGTATAGCTCAGCCTGCAGCCTTTTGTGCCTTTATATGGTCACAGAACAACCCCTCAGTGACTTCTAATTAGGGATGCACCTAATCCACTATTTTGGATTCGGCCGAACCCACGAATCCTTCGCAAAGGATTCGGCCGAATACTGAACGGAATCCGAACCCTAATTTGCATATGCATATGCAAAATCGGGGTGCGAAGGGGAAATTTTTTTTTTACTTCCTTGTTTTGTGACAAAAAGTCACGCACTTTCCCTCTCCACCCCTGCATATGCAAATTAGGATTCGGATTCAGTTCGGCAAGGCACAAGGATTCGGCCAAATCCGAATCCTGCTGAAAAAGGCTGAATCTTGGCCGAATCCCGAACCGAATCCTGGATTCTGTGCATCCCTACTTCTAATATCCTTATCATTTACAGTAGGGGGTACATTATCCCTTATAATACATGAGTGATACTCAGAGTTCCCTGTATAACTCAGCCTGCAGCCTTGTGCCTTTATATGGTCACAGAACCCCTCAGTGACTTCTAATATCTTTATAATTTACAGTAGGGGGTACATTATTCCTTATAATACATGAGTGATACCCAGAGTTTCCTGTATAACTCAGCCTGCAGCCTTGTGTCTTTATATGGTCACAGAACCCCTCAGTGACTTCCAATATCCTTATCATTTACAGTAGGGGGTACATTAACCCTTATAATACATAAGTGATACTCAGAGTTCCCTGTATAACTCAGCCTGCAGCCTTGTGCCTTTATATGGTCACAGAACAACCCCTCAGTGACTTCTAATATCCTTATCATTTACAGTAGGGAGTACATTATCCCTTACAATACACAAATGATACCCAGAGTTCCCTGTAGCCTTGTGCCTTTATATGGTCACAAATCCCTCAGTGACTGCTAATATTTTTTAATTTGAATATCTTACCTTGCTAATGTGAAATTCCAGCTTGCGGATGTGCCGTTCAATTAAACGTATCTCCTTAAGGAATGAAGAGAAGAGAGTTTGGAAGAGAAGAAGCAACAGACTGATCTGATAGGGACAGTCACATAGACAAGTGAATAATGGAAAGAAGTATATTGGGAAGATACCTAGAAGGAGGGGACACAGGCATTGAAGGAACGAAAACTGAATGGGGACATAAGTAAAATATATATGTATTTTCTGATAAATACAGCTTTCCTGCAGTTGTAGGAGGGCCCACCTTAGTACAGGAATTTACTCATATGTTAAATTTAATCAGAACACTGGGACAATATGGCAGCAAGGTCCTCAGTGCACTTTTTGAAGAAAAGGAGCAAAGGCCTGGGGTTGGAAGTAACTAGAATCACTTAGCTCCCAAAGATTCCTAATGAAGGAGACATGAAGCTTATTATTTGAAATAATATGAATAGTGACGGGCGAATTTATTCGCCAGGCGCGAATTTGCGTCAAAAATTTGCGTAAAAAACAGGCGCCGGCATCAAAAACGAGACACCGGCGACGTTTCACGAATTTTTCGCAGTTTTGTGAATTTCGCGCGAAATTTACAAATTTTTCAGCGAAACGGAGCAAATTCGCCCATCACTAAATATGAACAAGATGTAGATTAAGAAGGAATAAAAGGATAAAGAAAAGTCAGCGCTAACAGACTGTGAAAAGTTACAGGAATATCAGGCCAAATTATAAATATACACCAATGTGATATATATTGAGGGACAGATATAGGAAAGGGCCATGTGCTCTGCATCTTCCCCTGGGCTGATGTATTTACATGACTGGATGAGGTTTTACACACACCAGATGGGAGACAGGATTCCACACAACTGGAAGTTAACAGGGAGAGCGAGAAATGAGAGAAAATAGCAGAACGGAGCAAAATTACCTTGTCGAGGTCATAGAAATAGGCCTGAAACAATAAAACCCTGTCAGTTCATTCTCCAATAGATTCCTAGCATATAGATGCGCTACACCTCAAGACTGGAACAGTCTAAGAGCAAATATACTATTCTGCAAAGGGGATGTAAATCCAAACACTGATATACTAAGCCAATGAGAGGGGGGAACTAAAAGTAAAATATCACTCAAGCATTTTGGTTCCCTGTCAGAATAAGAGCGTCACCCCATTAAAGTTGCAGCACTAGGCACATACCAAAGGATTATTATTTAGCAAAAATATCCTGTGAACTGTTGGTAATTAAAAGTAAATTTTTTATCAAATCAGCATATTAAAAATAGTACATACTGACCCCAAATGACCCACCTTACGCATTTCGTACCCTCTGGTACTTAATCATAGGTGTCTAATACCGGAGGGTACGAAACGCGTAAGGTGGGTAATTTTTCGGTCTGTATGTACTATTTTTAATATGCTAATTTAATAAAAATTTTACTTTTTATAATCAACAGCTCACAAGATATTTTTGCTAAATAATAATTGACGGTGCCCTTGGGACTGAGGCAAAATCCTGGAACTTTGTTGACTGGTATGGACTGGCAAAGTAGACCCCCCTTCACTATATATTATACATAGAAAATGCAGTTCTGGTTCTGATCAATCCAATAGATGCATGATATTTATTTTCAGGATAGTTTTTTCCCTAATGACAAACAGTTAATTTACCGACACATACTAATGATTCTGTAGCAGAGCTTTGGCATCACTAAGTGCCAGAGAAATCTCAGACATGTTGCAATCTCATTTAATGGATACGACCTCACTGGCGCCCAATAATTTTACATGTTTTACTAAAAGTCATTCCATCTTACCAGCCTGGAGTTTCTTTTAATGTCTTTCTGTTGGCCGGCCAGGAAATCCAGCTGTGTTTGGTGTTCTTCAAGGTATTCACTGCAAAAATATGGCAAGTACATTATATATATATATATATATATACACACACACACACACACTTTATTCACTATATATATATATATATATATATATATATATATATATATATATATATATATATATATATATATATATATATATATATATATATATATACATATACACAAATACAAGAGTCCACCGAGGAGTTTCATGATCATATAAAAACACGAGGCCGAGTGTTTTTATACAGGTCATGGAACTCCTCATATTTTACAACTGGGGGTACTTTATTAATTATAATACACAAATTTTAGTGAGTCATGTGACAGAAATTACATCACTACTCACCGTTTATAACTGATGACATCACTACTAAGATGACATCACTACTAACCGTTTATAAGGATATAATTTACAAGATATTCATGGCTTTTGTGTATTATATATATATATATATATATATATATATATATATATATATATATATATATATATATATATATACACATACAGTATATATATATATATATATATATACACATACATATATACACACACACACACACACATATATATATATACATACATATATATATATATATATATATATATATATATATATATATATATATATATATATATATATATATATATATATATATATATATATATAAAAAAAACACAATATTGGAAAAACCGCACTCACAGGACTTGTAAGGTGCAAAAAAAGAAAAAATTATTACAACTTTTCGGCTCTAATACTAGAGCCACACTCCAAGGTTTTTTTGTGAAAATCATGTTGTCTTTTATTCACAAATGCATATCCAATGTTTCGCTCAAGGATGAGAAAGGTCCCAATGGGGACCGAAACGTTAGATATGCATTTGTGAATAAAACACAACATGATTTTCACAAAAAGGTGCGGGTCCATTTATCATGTTGTGTATATATATATATACGAATGGTACACACTCTGTCTCCGACTTCCACTTCCCGGGTGCTTGCCCAAGCGAATATTTATAACTGTTCAAGAGGGACCAGCACACCAGTTTCTTTACAGTCACCAAAATATTTATTACAACATCACTGTGCTTCCAACGTTTCGGCCCACATTGGGGCCTTTATCAAGGATAAAGTGCTTAGTGATACATCAACAATTTAAATATCCATAAAACCTCCAAAAAGGCACCTTTTTGGAGGGTTGGTTGGGTATTTAGATTGTATATAAATAAATATAAATATTATATATATATATATATATATATATATATATATATATATATATATATATATATATATATATATATATATAAACACACACGCACACACACACGCACCCATAGCTGCTTGGGGTTTAGGCTGTGAGGCTATATTAGCTGGGTGCTGCCCTCAAACAAAAGACTCAATTAGCCAGACATAGGATATAAATTATGTTACAACTCCCAAGGGGCAAAAACACTGGGGAAAATGCCCCTGGAATTCACAGCAACCAGTCAGATGTCTGCTGTCGCTGCACAAAATCAGTAAAAGCCAACTGCTGATTGGTTCAGGAATTGGGTAAACTTTGCCTGAGCTTGCGTGTATGCCTTATAATGGCCATTACAGATTTTCCAAAATACAAATGGCTCTTGTTTAGATCCAAAAGGAGGTGTGACGCTGTACCTACATTACTACGGTCTGGGCCTTCATAATGGAAGGTAAACTGTGGCTGGCCAGCTAACTACTGTGTGTGTAAGGGTGGAATATATGCAAAAATGAAGCGACTGGGTCATCTATGTGACTCTGTCTGTAGTACAATAAAAATTCATTCTCTTTGTTCCTGTATACTCATATCTGATTGGGCTATGATTTAGAAGAATCAGGGGGACAGCTTTTGAGTTTCAAGCCCCCCTTTCCAGTTTAACTTTTTATTGCCCCCTATGGTGCCTACAGTGTTCCTTGCATGTGGTGTTTGCTCACACAAAGCACAAAGTAAATGTTTAAAATAAACGCAGATGAACTGGAAGAACGTCATCAAACAGGGCACTTGTTCCTGCCGTCTTGCCCAAAGACCAAATCTGAACTTGCTTAACTTACCGTGTAAAATACCATAACTGGGTACCACACAGAGACAATGGGGCAGATTCACTGACGTGCGAAGTGGCCGACACAATCAAAAAATTCGCCAGAAATCTCATCCACAGGGACTTCGCTATTTACTAACAAGCATAGACCACAATTCGCTATCGTTCGTTCACACCCTATCGCCAAGTGACTTTTCGTTCTGGTGAACCATCGATCACTAAGATGCAAATTTTACAGAATGTTAGCTCCTTCGCCAGAGTTTACTTCGCCAACTCAGACCAGGCAAAACGGATAAAACTAAGCTACTTCCTCCTCAATCTTATGTCAGTGACATCATATCCTGTATGCTGGAAATGCATTAAAGTTGTAAAAAAACACTGGTGACTTTTCTTTTTGCCTTCAAAAGTCCAAACTATTAGAGAATTTTGTGTTAACATTTTCTTTTCAGACATTTGAGGGGCATGTCACATTTGTTTTAGGGTGGGCTCATGTCTAGGACATTAGAGGATCTCTTTTGTCTTTATTTTGCTTTCTTGGACATTTGTAATAATAAGTGGCCACTTCAATCATTTGCACCATCTCTAATAAAGACATATATATGACCTATAGGTACCCGCCCTATTCAAATTCACCTAAGCGTAAGTGTACTAACGAAGTTTCACTAAGCAGAAATGAACGCTAGAGAAAGTTTGCTATGATATACTTGCGCTGACGAATTAACGCTAGAGCAACTTCTTCAGCATTCTGCTGCCGAGACGCAACTTCACATTTTAGTGAATAAGCGTAGTGGTAGCGAATTTGCGCCTAGCGAAGAGGCGTGAAGTTTGGCGAATCCTTCGATGGCGAAAATTCACCCCTTTAGTGAATTTGCCCCAATGAGTATAAGGAAAGAGCAGCTGCTCTCTCAATCTAACATGACTGCACTAAAAAGCTTAGATTGTAAGCTCTATTGGGCAAGCTCCTCCTTCCTACTGTGTCTTTTAGCACACAGCACTAAATCTCTGTAGATTTATACTAATTATTATTACTGTCCTTATTAGGCTTGTCCCTGTGTGCATCTCTACTTTGTACAGTGCTGCACATTCATATAGCTCTTTATAAATAAAGTTACATACATACATACATACAAAAGATCTGAATGAATGATTGTGGGCCTAGGGAGACCAGTCAGGACAGGATCACATCAAAACACTGGTGTTTTCCTCACACCACAGGACGGCACTCATTCTTTCATGCATTGTGTGTGTGAGCAAGCAAGTGTGTGTATTTATTTTCATACAAATGTAATCTTCCACTGAATTACATTCACATGGACAAACGTAAGGATTAGGCATTACATACTTCAAGCCTTTCCTTAGAGCCTCAAATATTTTCTTGACTTGGTGCGGATGTGGGTCCAGTCGGATTGACCCCTTGCGCAGAGAGGGATAGAGCTTGTCGGATTTTACCGATACTTTGGACCTCACCGAGCTTCTGCGGAGTGACTGTCTGTTGGACAAAAAAGTTTGGATCGGTCAATGCATACAGACTTTTTAAATCCATATGTACTAAAACACATGCTTAAGCCTCTGTATACTTTATGGACAGACCATTTTTCATATTCACACCCCATATCCCCTTTAGATAATCTTCTAGGCTTTATAGAATGCAGACACAGTGGCCAATAAAGGCAACTGCTTTATATATCTTTAAATCAGCATAAAATGGAAAAGAAGTCACTTTCCCTTCCATTTCTTCTAACAGAGTCTGGAGAACCCGTTACATGATTCATGTTTCTAAATAATGTCCCATAGATCATTTCCTAGAGGTTTCCTGGCTGGCCGGGCAGTTTATTGTTTTTACAGACTTCACGCTGAGCATCAATCTGCAATATTTCTCTCCAGCCCACTGGACATTACTTCATACAGAGCTTTGTCATATCAGCAAGTTGTCTGCCATGTGCAGCTTAATCAGAATATCAATCAAGAGTGTTCTGCCTCAATATGATTAACATATTAACCATTACTCATTACTATCTCCTTTTTTTTTTTTTATAAATGTTAGTATTCATGAGTATTCAAGAATGAACCAATGAACAAACTTTCTATTTAAGATATATTATTGTCTCTAAAAGCTACAGATACAGATAGCTAGAATCTCAGCTACAAAGCAGGACAGGACTGCTGCTTACAATGGGGATCAGATAGGATTTGTGCAGTCACTGGGACAGAATGCTCTGTTATACAGATAGCTAGAATCTCAGCTGCCATAAAGCAGAGCAGGACTGTTGCTTACAATGGGGATCAGATAGGATCTGTGCAGCCACTGGGACAGAATGCTCTGTTATACAGATAGCTAGAATCTCAGCTGCCATAAAGCAGGACAGGACTGCTGCTTACAATGGGGATCATATAGGATCTGTGCAGCCACTGGGACAGAATGCTCTGTTATACAGATAGCTAGAATCTCAGCTGCCATAAAGCAGGGCAGGACTGCTGCTTACAATGGGGATCAGATAGGATCTGTGCAGCCACTGGGACAGAATGCTCTGTTATACAGATAGCTAGAATCTCAGCTGCCATAAAGCAGGGCAGGACTGCTGCTTACAATGGGGATCAGATAGGATCTGTGCAGCCACTGGGACAGAATGTTCTGTTATACAGATAGCTAGAATCTCAGCTGCCATAAAGCAGGACAGGACTGCTGCTTACAATGGGGATCAGATAGGATCTGTGCAGCCACTGGGACAGAATGCTCTGTTATACAGATAGCTAGAATCTCAGCCATAAAGCAGGACAGGACTGCTGCTTTGTGGAGTAAAAGGAATAGGACACAAGAATATGTGTAGCAAGAAATGCACTCTAGCATGTTCTATATTTTGTATTTTAAGCCTATCACTTGTACTAGACATCACACATTATTTTCAGGCTCAGATAAAGAGAGTTTGCAGATAAGTCACAGATTATAAACTAGCACTCGCCTACACCTGCAAACAGTACTGCAATATCTTACAAGGTTCTCTCAGTGTCCCCATACAGAAGCAATGGAGAAAGGGAAAGCTTTATAAGAAACTGAAAAAAGGAGACTTTATGGGCCCCAGACTCCATCAATCACATCAATTTCCATCAAGAACATTTATGTGGATCCCATAAAATAAAATGAAAAACTATCACGCTGGCTGTAATCTTTTCCAGGGCTGAACGTCTCAGGAACAGACATTTACAGCAGAGGAAAACTGGGCTGGCAATCAAATTGTGTTACTTACGAGGTCTTTCGGACTTGTAACGTGCTAAAGCCAGCAAAGGACCTGCTCCTGCCGACTCCTCCGAGGCCGTCGCTGGGAGAACTGAACCTGAGCTTCACTGACATGGTAGCCAGCAACTCCTACAATAAAAGAGAATTGTTTAGACCTTGTGAAGGTTGAACGGTTCCTTTTAGGTAGGCTTCCAAAAGTCTTGGTCAGCACCTACCTATTAAAGGGGAACTATTACGAAAATGAAAATTCAAAATAAGTTTCGCACTGAAACTTTCTAAATACTTTCCTAGCAGATGAATTAGAGCTCACTCAAATAACTGATTCCAGTACAAACAAAATCTGACAAAATAACTGCCTTTTACACAAATTCTGCATGTAGAGAGACATGATGTCTAGTGATTTTAATAGAGTGAGCTCTAATACATCTTCTAGGCAAGGAGTGCCCATACTTTAGGAACACAGGGTCTACTTTTAGTGATGTTGTCCCAGTATGATCTACATCCATAATATCATTCTGTTCCATGGAACATATTACTTAAATATTATATTGATTTATAAGAGAATATATATTTCTATATTTAACGACTATTTCTTATGTAGCTTTAACATACAAATATCTGAATGAAAAGAATAAAACAGAATGGTAATTTAGACAAGCTGTTTGTTGACAGTGCCTTGAGATCTACTGATCACCAACTATCTACCTTTTGGACACCCCTGTTCTAGGCAAATGGAAACCCCTATAAAATATATTGGATCTGTCAAAGATTATCGTATACCCAACTGCTGCATGAAGACAGAATGAAGAGATACAGATGCAGAGATAGGGATAGTGAAAATATGCTTGATTATTTCAGAAACAGTCCAGAATATTTAATTGATTGTATTTAGAATGTTTCTTATTTAAATATGCTGAAGCATATATTCAATTCTATTTTTCCTGATAGTTCCCCTTTAAGTTCCCAGAAGCATAGTGCAGTGCCACTGAGACCACAGTGAGGGACAGCCACCATAAGAAAGATATGAAGCTTGGGTGGACAACAATAAGAGGATAGGGTGGATATTCTTTTTCATGAGACTGCTGTACCTCTGGGCTAATACAGTAATACCTATACATATGGTAGGTGTCTAGACTAGCCTAGTATTATCTTGGGCTTTAGTTGGATCCCAATCCAGTGTTGATTCTGTAGCCATAGTGTTGACCTGATGATATCAGCCAAATTACCAAATTTAGTTAAAGGCATCATTTTAAGAAGGAGCCCACAAGACTGGTTGGGATGAGGTGATACTAGTAGAGAAAGGTATGCCTGTATAGAAGAAGTATGGGTGGGAGGTATAGCTCATTGTGTACACACACAGTAAAGGTATGGGATCCGTTATCTGGAAACCAGTTAGTTAACCAGAAAGCTCCGAATTACAGAAAGGCCGTCTCCCATAGACTTCATTTTATCCAAACAATCCAACAGTAGCTTGTACCTGACCCAAACTAAGATATAATGAATCCTTATTGGAAGCAAAATTAGCCTATTGGGTGTATTTAATGTTTACATGATTTTCTAGTAGACTTAAGGTATGGAGATCCAAATTATGGAAAGATCCATTATCTGAAAACCCCAGGTCCAGAGCATTCTGGATTAACAGGTCCCATACCTATATATACAGACTGAAAACTACTGTATAGTGATGGACGCTCTATCCAAAGGGTCTGAAATGTGATTCAAGGGGGAGTGGAGGGTTTAAATAGTAGAGAGTGTGCAGTGAGTGAGGCAGATGAGTTTGCCAGCTGTGTTTCCTATAGACTAGACTCAGGATGCAGGCAAAGCTCCTTTCTATACACATTTGTATTTTTTTTTATTATTATTCCTCTCCTGGCAGGTCCTAGACATTTTTTAGACCAAATCACAATAGTGATAAAGCCATTTCTATTACCCAAACAATAATTATTTCATAGGAGTACTTTTCAGGTTGAACCCACGCCAAGGTGTTTAAAACGCTGCAAGTGCACAGCTTGTAAAGACATTTATAAGACATGAAAGACTCCGGAACGAGAGCGAGACGCAGCACGCGGTGCCAAATTTTGCGCAAACTGCCCTCTAATATTAAGCAAGACAGACGGAGCACTGCTTGGCCAACCTGCCTCCCTCTTCCTACACTAACCAGATCAGGCAGCAGTTATGTTATATTTCAATCCCAGCAGTCTGAACTGAATGTTTGTAAGTAGGCAAAGCTCGGATTCCTTTACCCACTGAGCACTGGGGCTGTCTGACTCAATTCCTGTTAGAATTCATGATAAAACACTTTGGCTGTGGGATAGCAGGTATAGTAGGGAGAGATGGTGCCTATAGTAACAGTGGATAATAGTCTCTGGGAAGGGAGTGTGACTGTGGGATAGCAGGTATAGTAGGGAGAGATGGTGCCTATAGTAACAGTGGGGATAATAGTCTCTGGGAACGGAATTTGGCTGTGGGATAGCAGGTATAGTAGGGAGAGATGGTGTCTATAGTAACAGTGGGATAATAGTCTCTGGGAAGGGAGTGTGACTGTGGGATAGCAGGTATAGTAGGGAGAGATGGTGCCTATAGTAACAGTGGATAATAGTCTCTGGGAAGGGAGTGTGACTGTGGGATAGAAGGTATAGTAGGGAGAGATGGTGCCTATAGTAACAGTGGGGATAATAGTCTCTGGGAACGGAATTTGGCTGTGGGATAGCAGGTATAGTAGGGAGAGATGGTGTCTATAGTAACAGTGGATAATAGTCTCTGGTAAGGGAGTGTGGGATACCAGGTATAGTAGGGAGAGATGGTGCCTATAGTAACAGTGGGGATAATAGTCTCTGGGAACGGAATTTGGCTGTGTAGGAGAGATGGTGTCTATAGTAACAGTAGATAATAGTCTCTGGGAAGGGAGTGTGACTGTGGGATAGCAGGTATAGTAGGGAGAGATGGTGTCTATAGTAACAGTGGGATAATAGTCTCTGGGAAGGGAGTGTGACTGTGGGATAGCAGGTATAGTAGGGAGAGATGGTGCATATAGTTACAGTGGGGATAATAGTCTCTGGGAAGGGAGTGTGACTGTGGGATAGCAGGTATAGTAGGGAGAGATGGTGCCTATAGTAACAGTGGGATAATAGTCTCTGGGAAGGGAGTGTGACTGTGGGATAGCAGATATAGTAGGGAGAGATGGTGCCTATAGTAACAGTGGATAATAGTCTCTGGGAAGGGAGTGTGACTGTGGGATAGCAGGTATAGTAGGGAGAGATGGTGCCTATAGTAACACTGGGATGATAGTCTCTGGGAAGGGAGTGTGACTGTGGGATAGCAGGTATAGTAGGGAGAGATGGTGTCTATAGTAACAGTGGGGATAATAGTCTCTGGGAACGGAATTTGGCTGTGGGATAGCAGGTATAGTAGGGAGAGATGGTGTCTATAGTAACAGTGGGATAATAGTCTCTGGGAAGGGAGTGTGACTGTGGGATAGCAGGTATAGAAGGGAGAGATGGTGTCTATAGTAACAGTGGATAATAGTCTCTGGGAAGGGAGTGTGGGATACCAGGTATAGTAGGGAGAGATGGTGCCTATAGTAACAGTGGGGATAATAGTCTCTGGGAACGGAATTTGGCTATGTAGGAGAGATGGTGTCTATAGTAACAGTGGATAATAGTCTCTGGGAAGGGAGTGTGACTGTGGGATAGCAGGTATAGTAGGGAGAGATGGTGTCTATAGTAACAGTGGATAATAGTCTCTGGGAAGGGAGTGTGGGATACCAGGTATAGTAGGGAGAGATGGTGCCTATAGTAACAGTGGGGATAATAGTCTCTGGGAACGGAATTTGGCTGTGTAGGAGAGATGGTGTCTATAGTAACAGTAGATAATAGTCTCTGGGAAGGGAGTGTGACTGTGGGATAGCAGGTATAGTAGGGAGAGATGGTGTCTATAGTAACAGTGGGATAATAGTCTCTGGGAAGGGAGTGTGACTGTGGGATAGCAGGTATAGTAGGGAGAGATGGTGCATATAGTTACAGTGGGGATAATAGTCTCTGGGAAGGGAGTGTGACTGTGGGATAGCAGGTATAGTAGGGAGAGATGGTGCCTATAGTAACAGTGGGATAATAGTCTCTGGGAAGGGAGTGTGACTGTGGGATAGCAGATATAGTAGGGAGAGATGGTGCCTATAGTAACAGTGGGGATAATAGTCTCTGGGAACGGAATTTGGCTGTGTAGGAGAGATGGTGTCTATAGTAACAGTAGATAATAGTCTCTGGGAAGGGAGTGTGACTGTGGGATAGCAGGTATAGTAGGGAGAGATGGTGCCTATAGTAACACTGGGATGATAGTCTCTGGGAAGGCAGTGTGACTGTGGGATAGCAGGTATAGTAGGGAGAGATGGTGTCTATAGTAACAGTGGGGATAATAGTCTCTGGGAACGGAATTTGGCTGTGGGATAGCAGGTATAGTAGGGAGAGATGGTGTCTATAGTAACAGTGGGATAATAGTCTCTGGGAAGGGAGTGTGACTGTGGGATAGCAGGTATAGTAGGGAGAGATGGTGCCTATAGTAACAGTGGATAATAGTCTCTGGGAAGGGAGTGTGACTGTGGGATAGCAGGTATAGTAGGGAGAGATGGTGCCTATAGTAACAGTGGGGATAATAGTCTCTGGGAACGGAATTTGGCTGTGGGATAGCAGGTATAGTAGGGAGAGATGGTGTCTGTAGTAACAGTGGGATAATAGTCTCTGGGAAGGGAGTGTGACTGTGGGATAGCAGGTATAGTAGGGAGAGATGGTGCCTATAGTAACAGTGGATAATAGTCTCTGGGAAGGGAGTGTGACTGTGGGATAGAAGGTATAGTAGGGAGAGATGGTGCCTATAGTAACAGTGGGGATAATAGTCTCTGGGAACGGAATTTGGCTGTGGGATAGCAGGTATAGTAGGGAGAGATGGTGTCTATAGTAACAGTGGATAATAGTCTCTGGTAAGGGAGTGTGGGATACCAGGTATAGTAGGGAGAGATGGTGCCTATAGTAACAGTGGGGATAATAGTCTCTGGGAACGGAATTTGGCTGTGTAGGAGAGATGGTGTCTATAGTAACAGTAGATAATAGTCTCTGGGAAGGGAGTGTGACTGTGGGATAGCAGGTATAGTAGGGAGAGATGGTGTCTATAGTAACAGTGGGATAATAGTCTCTGGGAAGGGAGTGTGACTGTGGGATAGCAGGTATAGTAGGGAGAGATGGTGCATATAGTTACAGTGGGGATAATAGTCTCTGGGAAGGGAGTGTGACTGTGGGATAGCAGGTATAGTAGGGAGAGATGGTGCCTATAGTAACAGTGGGATAATAGTCTCTGGGAAGGGAGTGTGACTGTGGGATAGCAGATATAGTAGGGAGAGATGGTGCCTATAGTAACAGTGGATAATAGTCTCTGGGAAGGGAGTGTGACTGTGGGATAGCAGGTATAGTAGGGAGAGATGGTGCCTATAGTAACACTGGGATGATAGTCTCTGGGAAGGGAGTGTGACTGTGGGATAGCAGGTATAGTAGGGAGAGATGGTGTCTATAGTAACAGTGGGGATAATAGTCTCTGGGAACGGAATTTGGCTGTGGGATAGCAGGTATAGTAGGGAGAGATGGTGTCTATAGTAACAGTGGGATAATAGTCTCTGGGAAGGGAGTGTGACTGTGGGATAGCAGGTATAGAAGGGAGAGATGGTGTCTATAGTAACAGTGGATAATAGTCTCTGGGAAGGGAGTGTGACTGTGGGATAGCAGGTATAGTAGGGAGAGATGGTGTCTATAGTAACAGTGGATAATAGTCTCTGGGAAGGGAGTGTGGGATACCAGGTATAGTAGGGAGAGATGGTGCCTATAGTAACAGTGGGGATAATAGTCTCTGGGAACGGAATTTGGCTGTGTAGGAGAGATGGTGTCTATAGTAACAGTAGATAATAGTCTCTGGGAAGGGAGTGTGACTGTGGGATAGCAGGTATAGTAGGGAGAGATGGTGTCTATAGTAACAGTGGGATAATAGTCTCTGGGAAGGGAGTGTGACTGTGGGATAGCAGGTATAGTAGGGAGAGATGGTGCATATAGTTACAGTGGGGATAATAGTCTCTGGGAAGGGAGTGTGACTGTGGGATAGCAGGTATAGTAGGGAGAGATGGTGCCTATAGTAACAGTGGGATAATAGTCTCTGGGAAGGGAGTGTGACTGTGGGATAGCAGATATAGTAGGGAGAGATGGTGCCTATAGTAACAGTGGGGATAATAGTCTCTGGGAACGGAATTTGGCTGTGTAGGAGAGATGGTGTCTATAGTAACAGTAGATAATAGTCTCTGGGAAGGGAGTGTGACTGTGGGATAGCAGGTATAGTAGGGAGAGATGGTGCCTATAGTAACACTGGGATGATAGTCTCTGGGAAGGCAGTGTGACTGTGGGATAGCAGGTATAGTAGGGAGAGATGGTGTCTATAGTAACAGTGGGATAATAGTCTCTGGGAAGGGAGTGTGACTGTGGGATAGCAGGTATAGAAGGGAGAGATGGTGTCTATAGTAACAGTGGATAATAGTCTCTGGGAAGGGAGTGTGGGATACCAGGTATAGTAGGGAGAGATGGTGCCTATAGTAACAGTGGGGATAATAGTCTCTGGGAACGGAATTTGGCTATGTAGGAGAGATGGTGTCTATAGTAACAGTGGATAATAGTCTCTGGGAAGGGAGTGTGACTGTGGGATAGCAGGTATAGTAGGGAGAGATGGTGCCTATAGTAACAGTGGGATAATAGTCTCTGGGAAGGGAGTGTGACTGTGGGATTGCAGGTATAGTAGGGAGAGATTGTGCCTATAGTAACAGTGGGGATAATAGTCTCTGGGAACGGAGTTTGGCTGTGGGATAGCAGGTATAGTGGGGAGAGATGGTGCCTATAGTAACAGTGGGGATAATAGTCTCTGGGAAGGGAGTGTGACTGTGGAATAGCAGGTATAGTAGGGAGAGATGGTGCATATAGTTACAGTGGGGATAATAGTCTCTGGGAAGGGAGTGTGACTGTGGGATAGCAGGTATAGTAGGGAGAGATGGTGCCTATAGTAACAGTGGGATAATAGTCTCTGGGAAGGGAGTGTGACTGTGGGATAGCAGATATAGTAGGGAGAGATGGTGTCTATAGTAACACTGGGATAATAGTCTCTGGGAAGGGAGTGTGACTGTGGGATAGCAGGTATAGTAGGGAGAGATGGTGCCTATAGTAACAGTGGATAATAGTCTCTGGGAAGGGAGTGTGACTGTGGGATAGCAGGTATAGTAGGGAGAGATGGTGCCTATAGTAACAGTGGATAATAGTCTCTGGGAAGGGAGTGTGACTGTGGGATAGCAGGTATAGTAGGGAGAGATGGTGCCTATAGTAACAGTGGGGATAATAGTCTCTGAGAAGGGAGTGTGGCTGTGGGATAGCAGGTATAGTAGGGAGAGATGGTGCCTATAGTAACAGTGGATAATAGTCTCTGGGAAGGGAGTGTGACTGTGGGATAGCAGGTATAGTAGGGAGAGATGGTGTCTATAGTAACAGTAGATAATAGTCTCTAGGAAGTGAGTGTGGATGTGGGATAGCAGGTATAGTAGGGAGAGATGGTGCCTATAGTAACAGTGGGATAATAGCATACCTCCCAACTGTCCCTTTTTCGGAGGGACAGTCCCTCTTTTGACAGCTCAACCCGCAGTCCCTCATTTGTACTGGATTTGTCCCTCTTTTCTCTGCACTGAACAGCCAGAAAAAAAAACAAAGTTTCTCACTTAATTGGCTTTTAGCAGAGAGCCCAGAACAGCTAACAGGTGCAAATAAGATACTTTGTAACAATTTTGAGACACAAAAACACAGTTTAGATAAGGAGAAATATTTTCAAACTTTCATAACCTGCCAAATTTTGTAAAACAAACATGGTAATTAGGGGGTGTGGCCACAGAAAGGGGTGTGGTCAAAAATTTGCTGCTCTACATGCGGAAAAAAATTTTTTTGTCCCTCTTTTTACTTCCAAAATGTTGGGAGGTATGTAATAGTCTCTGGTAAGGGACGTTTTAGGTCCAATCTTTCCTATATAAAGCACAAGGGTTGAGCATTAGAGCTCTGCTTTATGGTGTAGTTGATCTATGAAGGGATAAAAAAAACCCCAGTGTAAAGAAGCAATTACAACTGTAGATCATTTTACAAATTTCACATATGTCAGAAAACATGATTGGAACTGTCATAATTCAAAGAATCTGGCTGAGCACAGAATGCATTTGAGATAACCCAGTTACTTGGAATCTGAAGGTTTCTGGCAAAGGCCTTAGGTTTCCATGGCCCATATTGCATCTATGACCAAACCTGTAAGAGAAATGTCTCTCCTCTCATGCTCAGGTATTATATCCTTGCCATAACGTTTTCTTTGGCACAGGACAGGCCAGGAGTTCCCCAGTCTGGCAAATCATTTTGTATTGTCCTAATCTGGAATGAGATATTTTGGTCTGGCAATTGATAGGCTGACATTCTTCCGTCCTGGCAAATGATTGGTCAAGCATTAAGAGTATTGCTTGGGTTTCTGAAAGATAATGTGGGAGGCCATTACATCTGCACAGCCAGCAGCTACTGGGGAAAATAGAATGACATAGGTGTACTAGGAAACCGCTTACATTCTTAACAACTGCATGAATATATAAGAAGCAGTACATTCTAAACTTTTTTTAAGTTATTTTATAAATTATACAGCAGAGCAGCATGCCCTTAATGCATTAAACAAATTAGGGTTTAATTATATAAACACACTTTTTGTGCCAGACAGGATTTATATTCATATATTGGGTCAAAGTCAGAAGAGCAGATACATCAGCACAGGTAGAATCCTTCACAAGACTAGAGGTGGAACTAGAACACAGGTTTATCAACTGAGCCACTTGGATGGGTCTATTTATAAAGACATATCAAGTAGCACAGGAGAATAAGTTAGTAATACAAAGGGGCAACAGTCAGAAAGGGGTGTCAGTAATACATGGGTGGGCATTCTTTAACACAAAGGCTAACAGTCAGCAACACAAAGGTCAACTGCAGTGATCCCCAACCAGTAGCTCGTGAGAAACAAGTTGCTTACCAACCTCTAGGTTGTTGCTCTCAGTCACCTCAAAGCAAGTGATAATTTTTGAATGCCTGGCTTGAAGGCAAGTTTTGGTTGCATAAAAACTAGAGGTACTGCCAAACAGCCTCCTGCAGGCAGCCAGTCCACATAGGGGCTACCAAATAGCAAATCACAGCCCTTATCTACAGATGCTTTTTTCATGCTTGTGTTGCTCCCCAGTTCTTTTAACATTTGAATGTGGCTCATGGGTAAAAAAGTTTGGGTACCCATGGCCAACAGAAAGTAATACAGATAGACAACAGTCCGCAACACAAGGGGGAACAGTCAATACAAGGTAAGACCAGTCAGGAGCAAAGATTACCATTTTATCCCAGGTGATTTGTCAGAATTATTAACCACTTAATGAATCTGAACCTGATCCCCATGAGATACAGAGAGAATATTTTGAAGACCGTGCAACTTAGTTAAATCCTGAATTTAGAACCAAGAAGCCAGCTTTCCACAGCACTGTGTATATGTACTGGCACAGAACCAAAAAAGCAGAAAAAGATTACGATGCAGTGATTATTCATAAATACCCTGGACCTGGGGCAGTTTAGAAAACAATAGCACCGTCCCGGGGGTTTCAGGTAAGTAATTATAATCACTGGAGGTGTGTCTTACATTTCTCACCCTCCAGTGATTTTATCTTTCCTTCCCCTTTAGGGTCAGGGCCACACGCTTAAATTTTGGGAGATTAGTCGCCCGGCGACAAATTACTTCTTCGGGGCGATTAATCTCCCCAAACTGTCTCCTGCCAGCTAGAATGTAAATCGCAGATGGGATGGCACTCGTAGCACCTCGTTTTCTGTAGTCGGCCGAAGTTTCCTAATGAGGCAACTTCGGAAAACGAAGGGATCCGTGTGCTATCCCATCGGCAATTTACATTCTAGCTGGCGGGAGGCAGTTTGCGGGGGATTAGTCGCCCCCGAAGAAGAGGAGATGTCGCCGTGCAACTAATCTCCCTGAATCTGCCTGTGTGCCCTGACCCTTAGGACATACCTAATTCATTCTAGGTTTAACAGATGCAATCCTTTCCGTGTGAGATTTTTCAATTACAAAGAAGAGACCAGGGATTATTTTATACGCCGGCTAATTCCAGATGCTTCTGTTGATGTAACTGTATCCTTCAAACAACAAAGAAGGATTAGGTGAGGTACTCCGTTTCACTCAGTAGCTTTTCCTCAATTCATCAAACTGCAATAACGGAGAGGAACAAGTAAATATTTGTACAGATTCCAAAGAAAAGTGATAAACTACCCCGGTTGCTTATGTTAAAAGACACTCAGCAGGGATAGAAAATGATTTAGATGGTTTACATCAATCCTCAGTAGTTCCTCGGATACTTATACAGCTTGCTGAGGTAACCGGTGGCTATAGGCATGGCAATGACTGGCACTTATTTCTAGTTTAGGATTTTTATAGCCTGGGATGATACAGTATCAGAAACATCAATGAATATCATACAATCTGCTTGCATTCTGAGGAGAAAATCATAACCAGTCAGAAGGTGCCGCTCACACTGTGTAAACTCCTCATACAGCAGCCATCTTGGGATGCGCCATGTGCCCTGCGGGGGTTTCACTATAAACTTGAGCTGGGCAAACTCAGCTGCACACACATATATAACTTATAGAAGAGGAGACATGAACATTTTAGAACAGAAGAGGACACTTTTCCATGGACCCTCTCTCACAGATACACTGGGGAAAGACCAGACCATTTGTCAGTCTTCACTGAGGGGTTTAGGAAGAGCCCATTACAGAGATACAGACTCAAGTATGATTTCAGTCTATGATTTTAAACGAATAGGTTTAACTTCTGTCAGAAATCACTTCCGACCTGGTTTGGTTCTAATAAACGATTACATTAACAAGTTTACATGCTGGTAAGGGTGTTGGTACAGCCCAAAGGTTTCCCTATCAAATCAGAAATATCTGGTGAGGATTCTCAGGAGTAAATTCACTGTGTTACGTAATACACGCTCGCTGTATAAATCTCACTTTCATAGATTTCAATGAGGTGCCGTCCTCTTCTGATTTCAAATGGAGGGGTCACTGACCCCAGCAGCCAAAAAATGATTGCTCTGTGAGGGGGACAATTTTATTGTTTAAAGCTTATCTTTCTATTTAGACCCTCCTCTATTCATATTCCTGTCTCTCTTTCAAACCAATGCCTGGTTGCTAGGTTAGATTGGATACTAGCAACCAGATAGTGTCTGAAATTCCCAACTGGAAAGCTGAACCAAAACGAATTCAAATGCCACAAATAATAATAAAAAAATAATAAAAGAATACTGTTCTTTCCGTTATCTGGAAAACCATTATCCAAAAAGCTCTGAATTACGGAAAGGCTGTCTTCCCATAGACTCCATTTTATCCAAACAATCCAAATTTTTAAAAATGATTTTCTTTTTCTCTGTAATAATAAAACAGTACCTTGTAAAGGTATAGGATTCATTATCCGGAAGCCTGTAATCCAGAAAGCTCCGAACTACAGAAAGACCATCTGCCATAGACTCCATTTTATACAAATAATGCAAATTGTTACTTTTTCCTTTTTCTCTATAATAATAAAACAGTCGCTTGTACTTGATCCCAACTAAGATATAATTAATCCTTATTGGAAGCAAAACCAGCCTATTGGGTTTATTTAAAGGGGTGGTTCACCTTAAAGTTAACTTTTAGTATGTTACAGAATGACCAATTCTAAGCAACTTTTCAATTGGTCTTAATTATTTATTTTATATAGTTTTTTTTATTTGCCTTTTTCTTCTGACTCTTTCCAGCTTTCAAATGGGGGTCACTGGCCCCATCTAAAAACACATGTTCTCTGAAGCTACAATTTTTTTGTTTTTGGGACTTTGTAATGTCTATTCAGGCCTCTCCTATTCATATTCCAGTCTCTTATTCAAATCAATGCATGGTTGCTAGGGTAATTTGGACCCTAGCAATCAGACGGCTGAAATTGCAAACTGGAGAGCTGCTGAATAAAAAGCTAAATAACGCAAAAATACAAATAATAAGAAATTAATGCCAACTACAAATTGTTTCAGAATATCCCTCTCTACCTCAAACTAAAAGTTAACGTAAAGGTGAACAACCCATTTAATGTTTACATGATTTTCTAGTAGACTTACAGTATGCAGATCCAAATTACAGAAAGATCCCTTATCCGGAAAACCCCAGATCCCAAGCATCTGGATAACAGGTCCTATACCTGTACTTTATCCCAACTAAGATATAATTAATCCATATTGGAAGCGAAACCAGCCTATTGGGTTTATTTAATGTTTACATGATTTTCTGGTAGACAATATATGGAGATCAAAATTACAGAAAGATCTGTTATCTAGAAAGTCCCAAGTCCTGAGCATTGTGGATAATAGGTCCCATACCTGTACATGAATTCTTTATACATGCAATGGGTGTGGCTCATATAGAGGGAGTGGCATAGTGCTTTTACTACAGTGTCCCAAAGGGCACAATCCATTTAGTTGATGGGCACATGTCCAACACTGCACTGTCTGTAATGACTTTGATGCTGCAGGGTATATTTTATACTGACCATAGAAACGTGCAGATGAATATTGTCAGCTCCAGTATCGAAATAGTCAAGATACACAGAACACCAAACAGACACACTAGAGCAGGGCTGCCCAACTGAAGGCTGAAAAGCAATGGATTTTTATGGTCCCCACCCTACCCTGCCTTACAGGGGTCAGCAGAATTCTTTATATCGCAGCATCATTTTAATGGGATCATTTGTTAATAATAATTTGTACCATATGGAAAATGTAATAAAAGGATGGAAATGTACTGTGTGGAATTAGGCAAAAGTCGGTAATAATCATATAATATCCTGCTGGCACTGCGTCAGACTGGGGGCTCTGGGGCCGCCAACTCAGGGGCCAACTCCCCAGTAAAGTAACTACACCCAGGGTTGGACTGGAGCATTGGGGGAGTGGGTCTGGGAAAGCGGGGGCCTATAAGGGCCGGGCCCACCGTGTTTTTTCCCGGTGTACCGCCAGCCCAGTCAGACCCCGACTATACCACACAGGGCCAACCCTGGCCCCTTACCCTGACAGCCACAAGCCCCCTCCACCCCTGGGCCCCCTTTCTTGCCAGCAGCAACCCCCCTTCCACCCCTGTGCAAATGAAGAGGTAACGGTGCAGCGCTGGGTCGCCAAGGCTGGGGCGACTGGGTTTTTCCTGATGTCCTTTCAGACCAGTCTGGGCCATTATTTTTTGGCCTCTCTTTGCCATGCTCCCTGTTATACCCATCTCAAACATTACTGAATTCAGCATCATCTTAGACATTATTAAAGGAAACCGATACCCCCCGAACAATGTAGGTCTCTATAAAAAAAGATATTGCATAAAACAGCTCATGTGTAAAACCCTGCTTCATTTAAATCAACCATTTTCATAATAATTTTCTAGTAGTATGTGCCATTGGGTGATCCTAAATAGAAAATGATCAAATATTAAAAAATAAGGGCCGTCCCCTGGGATCGTAGGATTCACAGTGCACACAAACCATACTTGTTAGGTCACATGAGCCAATTAGCAGACAGAGTTCTGTCTTTTGCTTCCACACTTCTTCCTGTTACAGTTAGAGCTGCAGTATTTCTGGTCAGGTGATCTCTGAGGCAACACACAGACCATCACAAAATGGTGGTTCAAGACAAGAGATGAAAAAGGATAATATTTGCTTAAATATATATTCCAGTTGGACAAGATTCTTTAATATGCCACTATAATTTGTTATAAATCGGTTGCTCAAGTATTCATTTTGGGGGTATAAGTTTTTGTTTAAAGGGTGCGCTAAGGAATCTGATTTGCAGCTCAAGTGAAACATGAGAATGTGTTTGTCTCTCTATGGCACAGTGTTGATGTGTCCTGCCATAAGCGCAGCACTGGGGTAAGATACAGGCTGAAGAAGTTTGCTTCTCTGTGCGTGGGAGGGATAAGGACCCTAAACACAAGCAAATGAGGAATTTAAAAAAAGTGTACAGCTGTCAAAACAGGCATTTCATTAAAATAAGGGACCCGAATAAAACAGGAAACTACGGTAAGCCGCTAAAGGCTAAGTTTAAAAGCAAAATTCTATGGAATAAACTAAACATGTCCCTTTAAGTTATAAGTTATAAGTTATGGCAAACAAACCTGTAAAGGTCACAATAATTCAAATTTAATTACAAACACGCACAGGAAAAAAAGAACTATAACATTCTGCAGCATCTGGGGCACGGGGGGGGGGGGGATTTGAGCTGCTGGTGAAATACTGGAATATATTTCTAATCCAAAAAGAGACAAATATTGCCCAAGACTGTTGCCTATTAGACCAATTATGCAACTAGGCACAAAACTAGCTTTTTATTACTAATATGCTTGATTTATATAGCACTGATATAAAGCGATGGGCGAATTTCTCCCGTTTCACTTCACCGGAAAATTTGATAATTTCCTGCGAAATGGCGAAAAATTTGTGAAACACAGTAATTGACGCCCACGCTGATTTTGACACCAGCGTAAATTTTCGTGGGAGTTTTGTGAATTTACTCGCCTGCTGGAAATGCGAAAAATCACGTGAATTCACAGCAGGCAAATTTATTCACCAATCACTACTGACATATATTGTATTTGCCAGATATTATACCTTTTTCTCATCAGTCCATGCACAAGTAGAGCTGACATTCTAAGGTCCATGTCTATCACATTCACACACACATTTAAGGGGTGGTTCACCGTTTAGAATGTTTTAGATTGGTCTTCATTTCTTTCTTATAGGTTTTAAATGATTTCCCTTCTTCTTCTGACTTTTTCCAGCTTTCAAAAGGGACTCACTGACTCATTTATATACCATTGCTCCGTAAAGGCTACAAATGTATTATTATTGGCACTTTTTAATACTTATTTTTCTATTCAGAAAAATCCTAGTCAGAATCTCCTATTCATATTCCAGTCTCTTATTCAAATCAGTGCATGGTTGCTAGGGGAATTGGGACCCTAGCAACCAGATTGTGGAAATTGCAAATTGAGAGCTGCTGAATAAAAAGCTAAATAACTTATAAAACACAAATAATGAAAAAATAAAACCAATAGCAAATAATTTTGGAATATCACTCTCAACATTATACTAACTTAATTTAAAGGTGAACAACTTCTTTAACCTGTCACATATCACAGTAGCACCCATTCTGATAAGCAGCAGTCCTGCCCTGCTTTATGGCTGAGATTCTAGCTATCTGTATAACAGAGCATTCTGTCCCAGTGGCTGCACAGATCCTATCTGATCCCCATTGTAAGCAGCAGTCCTGTCCTGCTTTATGGCAGCTGAGATTCTAGCTATCTGTATAACAGAGCATTCTGTCCCAGTGGCTGCACAGATCCTATCTGATCCCCATTGTAAGCAGCAGTCCTGTCCTGCTTTATGGCAGCTGAGATTCTAGCTATCTGTATAACAGAACATTCTGTCCCAGTGGCTGCACAGATCCTATCTGATCCCCATTGGAAGCAGCAATACTGTCTCTAACTCGTAAAAGCCATTAACAGTATTAATCAGCAAAGAAAAAGGAAACCACTTTAAAACTGTTATAAAAAGTACACATATTGAGTAAGAGAGAGCACCAAGGAAGAGTGCATAGGTAAATGACATAGGAATATTAAGAGAAAACATGTTATTCCTGTAGCAGCTGTAACCCAGACAAAGTCACCTCCCTAATTAGCGCTCCGAGCCTCTGACAGCAGAACATGTTGGGGACGGGATGTACGTACCAGTACAGTATGAAGCCGACTCCACATTCCAATGTTTCAGCACACTAAATGCTTTGATAAAGCAACACAAGGTTCCAGCCCATTTTTATTGCTCTTTTCGGAGATATCCAACAGTAACAGTTTTCTTAAATTCCTGAGGTTCCCACGATTCTTCTCCCCTATCATATATTGTTTGTCTATGGAGTTCAACCCAGAGGCCAAAGGCTTTTCCCCACCATGACAGCGCACCCGAGATCACGCACAGAAGTTTGTTTATTATAAGGGAGAAGGAACAGATTACCCGAAATGTTGTTAACCCTTCAACTGATGGAAATGTTTATTTGTTTAGCCCTGAGCTTATATGATAAAACAACTTCACATTCCTCAGTCTGCAGTAGAATAAAAAAACTAAATGTAGGGATGCCAACATCATGGCATCCTTGGGGGGGGGTGTTGGGAACTGCAGTTCCTAATTCCTTTAACCAAGACAACATTTGGAAATCACGGATATCAAACACCATATTGGTGGTGTAATATACCACCCGCCTTCCCATCTGGGCAGGGTCCATCTGTGGTTCCTCATTTTGTATGTACCACTTGCCTTCCCCTCTGTCTGGGCAGGGTCCATCTGTGGTTCCTCATTCTGTATGTACCACTCACATTCCCCTCTGTCTGGGCAGGGTTCATCTGTGGTTTCTCATTCTATATGTATAACTCACCTTCCCCTCTGTCTGGGCAGGGTCCATCTGTGGTTCTTCATTCTGTATGTACTGCTCTCCTTTCCCTCTTTCTGGTCAGGGTCCATCTGTTATTCCTCATTCTGTATGTACCACTCACCTTCCCCTCTGTCTGGGCAGGGTCCATCTGTGGTTCCTCATTTTTTATGTACCACTCACCTTCCCCTCTGTCTGGGCAGGGTCCATCTGTGGTTCCTCATTCTGTATATACCACTCACCTATCTCTCTGTCTGGGCAGGGTCCATCTGTGGTTTCTCATTCTGTATGTACCACTCACCTTCCCCTCTGTCTGGGTAGGGACATCTGTGGTTAATTTATGAGAGTCTATGACATCTTCAATCCTCTCTACAAACCAATGGGTTAAACTGAAGTAGAATTGAAGCCTAAGCTACCCAAAAGGTCTGCAGAATCTCAAACTCAAACATTAATCGTTCACACATTCTGGGCTGCGGCAAATCAAATGGTACCGTAGAGACTAATCAAAGTCAAACTATAAAAACCCTTTGAAAATAAAAAGCGAGTTTGAGACTAAAAAACACGTGTTCCTGATTCTTCTATTCACAACGAGCACTTTCAAAGTCATCCAAATTCCGTCAGACTGTCCAAGTATTCCATGTTAACAATGCGTTCTTCCTTCCCTATCAACTGAGGTTTGACACCTCGGTTGGTTCAGCATTATTGCTGTTGGCCCCTGAGGGATCTCCTGAGGTGTTGGCTCGAAGCGAGTCTAACGCCATTAAACTGCTGCTATACACCATTTTACACCTCGTTAAAAAATAGATTTAAAAACTGGGTCATGTTCCTTGGATAGATATAGATACTGGGGTTGTGGTTTTGAATTAATGTCTTCAACAAAGGGGGTCAACAAAGTTCTGGGTGAAAAAAGAGACGATGTGTCGTATTAATAATGAAAAATTGTTCCTCATCCAGCTTGAAAACAGTCTACTGTAGTCGGTTGTACTTCCCCTTTAATGGTCTCAGTACAGAATAATTGCAGCTGGTGACCTTACTGCTCAGCTCTGTTGTCATCTTCCCTGATTCCCATGAGAGAGAAGGTCAGTGCACTTATTGTAGGGTTAGTGGGGGGCAACAATGTACAGAATGTGCAGATTCCAGGAGCTCAGGGCTGGCTCATGCTATATACAGATATTAAAGGGATACTGTCATGATTTTTATGGTTTCCTTTTTATTTCTAAATTACATTGTTTACACTGCAAATAATTCACTCTACCATATAAAATTTAATTCCTGAACCAATAAGTGTATTTTTTTTAATTTGTAATATAAATGTGTAGGCAGCCATCTTAGATCATTTTGCCTGGTCATGTGCTTTCAGAAAGATCCAGTCAGGGTCGGACTGGGCCGGTGGGATACCGGGAAAAAACCCGGTGGGCTCTGGGCTCTAGTGGGCCCGGCCGACCCAGATCCACACCTTGGTTCTCTTGGTTACAGCAATAAGCAGTAGGCGCGCTGATGCAAGTGCGTGTGCTGATGCGCATGCACACATGCACGGCTGGGGTTGTTGCCAAACGGAAGGCCCTGAAGCAACAGCCCCTAGGGTTTGGAGGTGGGCCCTGAGGCAGAAGCTCCGGTGGGCCCCGGGCCCCCCAGTCCGACCCTGGAGCCAGTGCTCCACTATAGAACTGCTTTCTGGCAGGCTGTTGTTTCTCCTACCCAATGTAACCGAATGTGTCGCAGTGGGACCTGAATTTTTACTTTTGAGTGCTGTTCTTAGATCTACCAGGGAGCGGTTATCTGATTACCCATTGTTCTGTTGTTAGGCTGCTGGGGGAGAAAGGAAGGGGGTGATATCACTCAAACTTGCAGTACAGTAGTAAAGAGTGACTGAAGTTTATCAGAGCACAAGTCACATGACTGGGGGCACCTGGGAAACGATATGCCTAGCCCCATGTGAGATTTCAAAAGTAAATATAAAAAGAATCAGTTTGCTTTTTTGAAAAACAGATTTCAGTGCAGAATTCTACTGGAGAAGCACTATTAACTGATGCATTTTGAAATAAACATATTTTCCCATGACAGTATCCCTATAACCAACGAATAGAAATTCAGGTTCCCTTATTATCACATCCTAGAGTGGGTAAGGTGCTGCTGTCACCCTTCTCTCACTATACATGATAATCAGTAGATGTTGAGAAGGTGGCTCCAAATACCTTCCCAGTACAGTCTATTTAGGAGTCACGTTGTGATTGGCCACCAACATAATGCACAAAACAACTTCTTCTCCTTGAAACTTGTTTCAGTAGCAGTCACCCATGGTTGGCGGATGTCATTGGGGCCTTATCGGCAATGCCCAAATGAGCCGGATACTGTGTGTCCCTGGGGTGCTGTAACAATGGTTCCTCTGTTGCAGATATGGATCAAGCACAGTGAAACAATTCATTTCTTACTCGCTTCTAAAAATATTATGTGCGTATGGATGGGCTTAAAGGGGAAATATCATTCACTTTTGCTGTTAAGACTTCTGGTGTATTAAATTTAAAAAATATGTAAATCGCAATTTTTTCGGGGGGGATAGTGAATTCCAACCAGCAAGTGAAAAATCTTTCTAAATTGTAGCACAAGTACATTTTTCCCAAATTGCTCTCCACTGACATCACTTAAGGGTTCTGGACAGATCTGCCTCGGGCCAATTGGTGTGCACTTTTTGGGTAAATCAAAGCAAGTCTATCCTGAGAGAAACAAGCTTTTGACCTTGGGTGTCTCATATAATGAAAAGCAGGAGGTGCATCTAATTTACCAAATTTACAGAATTCCTTCAAATACTGTATTTCTGAGATTTCAAACCGGTTGAATAACATACTAATGCTGGCACTTAAAGTTCTACAACTGCCAAACACGTCAAGATGGGGTCAGATGGGAGATTACCCCTCAAAATATCCCCAAGTCCCATGCCTTGAAGTCTGCCAAATCCCTAAACTAAACCCTGGATTTAGTGCTCCAATGGAGTCAACCATGCCAGGTGGAGTATGTACCAATTATGGCTACTAGTGATGAGCGAATCTGTCCCGTTTCGCTGAAAAATTCACGGAAAAATTCCCCTGCCTTCCCTCCAGCTACAATGCAAATCACCGGTGGGATGGCACACTGAGTTCTTTGTTTTCCGAAGTTGCCCAAAGTTTCCTCGTGAGGCAACTTTGGGCGACTTCGGAAAACAAAGCGCTCCAAGTGCCGTCCCGTCAGCGATTTACATTCTAGCCAGCAGGAAGGCAAGGGAAGGCGGTTCGGGAGATTTGTCGCCCTGAAGAAGAGGAGATTTGTCGCCGGGGCGACTAATCTCCTCGAATCTGTGCACGTGTCTCTGCCCTTAAAGTCAATGAACGTTATTTCTTATAGCAACTTTTTTTTGTGCTAATGCATTAAGGTCAATGGGCGTTTTTTCTTATAGCGACTTTTTTTGTCCTAAAACATTAGAGTCAATGGGTGTTTTTAATGCTTATGCATTCAAGTCAATGGGCGTTTTTTTCTTAAAGGCGTTTTTCTCTGCTAATTTTTCTGCAGATCCATGACTGGCGAATAAATTCGCTCATCGCTAATGGTTGCCATCTTCCACAAGAGATCATGCAATGGGTGCAGGGATTGGTTGGATTGGGAATGAACTGGATGTGATGGGAACATTGGTTTAACAATAGACCCCACAGTCACGGGGGGGGGCAGACCTCAGGGCCTGCTGTACAGTAGATCCCCCTTCCCAACCCCTCTACTACCTCAAACTTCATTGCTTGTTGCATAATTTGCTATAAGAAGGGACTGTTCATGAGTGGGACCAGCACTGACACAAGTTACACAATTGATGGGGATTGGGGCAGGTTTCGGGCAGTAGAAATGGGTCAGATCAGTTTTTAAAATCAGTCCCATCCTTTGTTGGTGAATTAGCTGCTAGGCGGATGAATTATCCATTGGATGTTCAATTCTAGACCCAGCATGTATAAGGGCAATTATATCAAGTCTCTAAAATACACACAGGCTGGTTTTGGTTACTGCAGTAACTCTGGGGGGGACCAGACCCTGTAGGGACTCTACAAAGAGAAAGGGGCAGTAATAATCTGCATTTTCCCACACTCCTGAATGTGTCCTATGACCCCTACATTTACATGGTTCCCTGGTGAACTGCAGAGGAAGGGCATGTGGGCGTGGCTGGCAGGGTAGTTCCACCCCTGCAGAGCAGTGTGTATGATATAAGGATGCAAACAGTCTAATATGTAAGGGATATCTAGTAGCTCGCATCTATATGTCACCATCGGGCTCTAGAACAAAACGCTTATGCTCCTAGGTATTGCCCTACAGCAGAACAAGACCTTTCCTTTCCCAATTACGCAACCACATGACCATTTCACCCCATAATGAGCGTTTACAAGATGAAGGGTCTCCATTTACTTAACGATCTCCTCTTCTAAACAAAAGAAATTCCAGCATTTCACGCATAGCATCCATACTTCCATCCTTCTACCATTAACTCCCAGCTTGCGGAGGCGCTCTTTGAACTTGCCGTTGCCATGGTAACAAAGTCACACGCAAAAACATATATATATTATATATAATTATACCGGCTGTCTGTCAAGAGCCATATGCAAACTATTTTGTTTCCTTAACAAAAGGGAGTCACAAGGAAATTCCGCTTCAGCCAATAAGAAACAACTGCGGCCCCCGGCCGGCTCCATCCTAGAAAAGGAGGAGTGTAAATGTATTCTTAAATGATGGTTTTGAGTTAAATAAGTTGGTTGTGAGAACTTAATTAAAGAGCATTACACGTACACAAAGCCAACAGCAAAAGTGTTCAATAAGCACAAATTAATGAAAAATGTTTAATTCTCTATCTACATCAATTAAAAAGTGCTTTCAATAGAAGTTACTGTACATGCACGTATCATTTTTAAACCACTGGAAATGTTTCATTTATATATACACCGTAAATTATTTTTATATACAGGTATGGGATTCGTTATTCCGAAAGCCGTTATCCAGAAAGTTCCGAATTATGGAAAGGCCGTCTCCTATAGACTCATTTTAACCAAATAATCCAAATGTTTAAAAATGATTTCCTTTTTCTTTGTAATAAAACAGTAGCTTGTACTTGAGCCCAACTAAGATATAATTAATCCTTATTAAATCCTTATTAAAAGCAGAACCAGCCTATTTAAGATTTCATGATTTTCTTTTAGATTTAAGGTATGAAGATCTAAATTAGGGATGCGTCGAATCCACTATTTTGGATTCAGCTGAACCCCTGAATCCTTTGTGAAAGATTTGGCCGAATGCCGAACTGAATCCGAATTTGCATATGCAAATTAGGGGTGGGAAGGGGAAAAAATGTTTACTTCCTTGTTTTGTGGCAAAAAGCCATGCGATTTCCCTCCCGGCCTATAATTAGCATATGCAAATTCATATTTGGATTTTGTTCCGCCTGGCAGAAGGATTTGGCCGAATCCGTATCCTTTTGAAAAAGGCCGAATCCCGAACTGAATCCTGGATTCGGTGCATCCCTAATCCAAATTACAGAAAGCCCCAGGCATTCTGGATAATAGGTCCCATATCTAGGGTTGCCACCTTTTAAAAAAAAATACCGGCCAGCGGCGGGGGCGGGTAATAAAGGGGCGGACAGGGACGCAAAAGGGGGCAGAGCCAGCGGTCAGCGCTGTGAAAAGGGGCGGAGCCACAGGGTAGTGCCGCAAAAGGGCCGGGGCCACATCGCAGAAGCCAAAGGAAATGTAAGTTTTTACTGGAGGACAAGCGCTTTTGTAAAGGGTATTACAAATTACCGGCAGCTACATTGCCCCGGTCCTGGCAGGTGTTTTACCGGCTAGGACGGTAAAATACCGCCCAGTAGCAACCCTACCCATATCTGTAGAACAATTTCTTACAAAAAGCACCAGGATTTTCAAGCAGGTTGCGTGTGAGGAAGCAGGGGCATGCTCAGTAGTTATAATACCATTTATTATGCACAATTTTATTACAGAGAAAAAGGGAAATGATTTATAAAAAATTTTAACTATTTGGATAAAATGGAATCTATGGGAGACGGCCTTTCCGTTATACGGAATATTCTGGATAACGGGTTTCCGGATAACCGATCCCATACCTGTATCAGGGTGCAGGACATGCAGTCGGGCCCCCCACCCTTGCTCCGGAAGAGATCTTTGCAGTGGATTCGGGCCCTGCTGTGATCGCACCCCCAGTAGTTCCGCCACTGTATGGTGTTTATAATGTGTGAATAATCCTGTCTTCACATAAAAAGCAATTCATCTGCATTGATTACTGCCTGTGTCATGGTTCCCCCAATGAGAGAGCTGACCTACGGTATATAGATGGCTTTATGCAGGCTGAGGAGCACTGATATATGCGTTACTTATAGGGATAGGATATAATATAGAATATTCCTAGGTCTCCAAATAGCAGCCACTCACTTGTTCTCTGAACAAAACCAGCTGCTGTGTCCGAGGCAGTGAAATTTATTAGCACCAAAACTTGGATCCCTTCTGGCTGGTTCCATGATTCCTGGTATTTCTCGAGACGCTGTGTAAATTCTAGCAGGATTCTGAATGATGGAAAACGGGAAGATTCTTTCCAAGAAGACTTTTCTGCTATAAAATGCTCACGCTCATAGGCTTTCTATTTAGCCAGGGATGTCTGTGATGTGGCCGAAGCCAAATGAAGGGGATTGGACTTGCGGAGGCCAAGAAGAGACAAGGGTCTATCTGTGATTTAGTGATTTAAGGGTTATTTTTGCCATGAGTCCAATAATTTGGGATAAGTGCAGATACAGGCAAAATCAGCCCTGGCACATCTGATATTTGTACTCATCCAGATCTGTACCCAGGAGACGCACTACCCCAGTGCCAGGCCAAGTTGTAATGGCATCCACGGCTATACTACTTGGCCTTGAGCCCTGTCTGCTCCGACCCTCAACCCCAAACACCTCAGCTACATCCCCAACCCAACTGCACCCGTGGCAAGTTCCGCTCTTATCGACCCCTAGTTCAGGCCCTGTGAACCTATTTAACCCACAACTCTTTATCTTCAAACCAACGTCCTACCTATTGCCCACCATAGGCTGGAGGTGACAACATTGCAGGCCACAGTTACATCACTATAGAGCAGAAATGATGTGAGCCAAGTGAAGGTGAAAAAGAAACAAAATAAGCTTATGATGTGGCTTTACTACACTGATGCAAGAAGTTGCAAGAAAGGGAGCCTACATCCATCCAAATAATATTCTCCTTTTTCCAAGGACGTATAATACCATCAATCTACGCCTGAAGGGTCTGTGGAAGCCCCTAATGGAATATAACATGCTATGCAAAGTTGAAAAATAAATACCTTCAACTAGTTCAGCCTTTGCAAAACTCTTTTCTCTTGACCCACCCCTAGCTAACCCAATGAACTGACTATCTGCCAGTTGTGCCTCACCAGGGTAAACAGCAAACTGGTAATCAACTAACACCTAGAATCAATCTCTGCTGGTTTTGTTTGATGATAACAACAAATAGCTTTTCTTGCTGCAAAGGCATCTGACCCATTTCTAAACCAAACCAATAAATCAGCCATCACTCCACTCCCTTGTTAGGGAATTCCTCAAAATCTCTTGCTATGCTGATGATGAAATCTCCTTTCCCTTCTGTGCCTAGATATAAACTATTGAGTAACATGGATGGACGTGTGTAGAGAGTTAGGAGCACTGCACCCATTTCACTCAGCATCAAAAGAGAGAGGGAATAATAAGGGAAAAGTTGTTCATAATTCTTACATTATATATATCTATCTATCTACACACAAACACATATAGATTTAAAATATCTGCAATTACAAAGGGGGGCTAACAAGACTCTGATATACACCTGAGCCTGGATTGTGTTGGCTCATTGGGAGGGTTGGTATGTTTGGAATTGGCTGGCTCTCATAAATGCAAGACAGGTTTGGATTGGGTTGGCTCACAGGTAGGGCTGGTGGGTTTGGATTGAGTTGTCTCATAAAGAGGGTTGGGAGTTTTGGATTGGCTCTTGGATCTGGATTGGGTTGGCAAATCTGGACTGGGTTGGCTCACAAGTAGATATAGTGGGTTTTGATTGAGTTGGCTCACTGATTGAGTAGGCTCATGGGATGGGCTGGGGGCTTTGGATTGGCTTGGCTCACAGGGATGGCTCTTCCATTTGGATTGGGTTGGTAGGTCTGGCCTGGGTTGGCTCACAGGCAGAGATGGTGGATTAGGATTGAGTTGGCTCACAGGGAGGACTGGGGCTATGGAGTGGCTTGACTTGGCTCACAGGGAGGGCTCTTTGATTTGAATTGTGTTGGCACTGCAGTTCTGGACTGGGTAGGCTCACAGGTAGAGATGGTGGGTTAAGATTGAGTTGGCTCACATGGAGGATTTGGGGTTATGAATTTAGGTTTAGGGTTGGTGTGTATTGATTTTTTTCTGATCCACACATCACTCCTTTCCTTTAAGTTAAAGGGGTATGTTGTAACATTCCAAACTGTATAAGCAAACACTGCTGTGACAGACAATATTTCTATACAATAGGCACGGGCGGAAATATATTCCTCACGCTCTGAACTTCTTGCTCTTACAATGTAAAGGAGTAAAGATGTATTTCTACAATGCTGGAATATGGCTCACAGTCACGTATAGCTCCGATTCAGTTACAGAATGGAAAATGCTTATTTATAAAAAGAAGAAGCTACAGCATGCTGGGTGCATAGAAGGATGCCCAGAATCAAACCCTCTTGCTTTTCGAAAACTATACCTATTCTATATTGTTATTGGTACAGGTACAGTTCAGCTACATCACCCTTTTGCTCCAACACTTCAGCAACAGCCCAGCTGAGTTAAGAGTCAACGTTAACATGTTCTTCTGGTCAATCAGCTCCTGCCTGGAAGGGGCTTCACTTCATAGGGTTACAGGAGAAACATGTTAAGTCCCAGCATTCCTCTTCCTATAATCATATCAACATATCTGGAGAGCCAAGGTTAAGATACAAGAGGTTATAGACGTGTGAAAAGAAAAAACAATTGTAATGAAAAAAAAGACAATTTTCCCTTTATATATTATATATATTTATATAGTGTTATGTTTGTTAAGCAGGAAAAGAGATAAAACTATAACAAATAACACAAATGGACCATTTTTACTTCAAGGAAAGAAAGAAAAGGAGGAGTGATATATTTCCTTAGACCTTGATGAGCAGAACGTACCCTTACGTTGTTTTCTAAAACTAGAATAGGTTCCCATAAATTCCTTGCGACTGTCAAGAGGGCACAACACAGCCCAAGGAAGTGTGCAAATAGCAGATAATGAAAATCAACTGCAAAAATAAATGCATTGTGCAAAGTATGGCCAAGACAGGTCGAAGATTGATTAAAGGGAAAAGGCACCATATTTCGAAGTCATGTTTATTTCCCCTTGCATTTCCTCTTAAAGCGATACTGACATTCTCTTAAATAGATAAATATGGAGGTGTCTCTAAAAGGACTTCTGAAGCCTGACAAAGGATTCATGTAAAATGTTATACAGGAGTAATATTTTTAAAGTGGGTTTGTATCTGTCACAGTCAGCACTCTGCACATGCTCAATGAGCTCTGTTTCACTATTGATACTTATTGGCCATGCTTAAAGCTAATTGGAAAACTCTGTAGATTAGTGATCCCCAACCAGTAGCTCGTGAGCAACATGTTGCTCTTCAACCCCTTGGATGTTGCTCCCAGTGGCCTCAAAGCAGATGATTATCTTTGAATTCCAGGCTTGGAGGCAAGTTTTGGTTGTATAATATCAGTTATGTCCTAAACAAAATTACCATGGGGGTAACACCAGGCACACGAATTTTCATCATCAAGAGCCATACCTCTAAAAATGATAATATAGTAAGTTAGGTTTAAAATAAAAAAAAGACACACATCCATCAAGTTCAACATTATATGTCTATATACTGTATAACCTGCCTAACTGCTAGTTGGTCCAGAGAAAGGCAAAAAAAAACCTTGGTACTCAAATGTACCTCTTGCCTCGAATGATCCCTTTCTTCCACAAAATTATGATCTTCATTTCTTTTATCGACGGACATAACTGGGGTTACACAGCCTGGTGCAATGGAGGGTATTATGGGGGCTTCCATCGTCTCCCAGGCAGGTGAACAATGGGTTGCAAACAATCCAGAATCTTTCTTAGGGTTTCTTCTCAATCCTGACTGATTCCATGGTTTACTGCCTTGATTCTTATGAGTGGAGGTCTCGTTAATCTCATCTGGCGATCTCACTTGATGCGCAGCTGCTCGCTCTGTTGTTTCTCCATTCTAATTAAGGCTCAAAACTTGTAAAAATACTTCAAAAGATTCAACGAAGTTCAGAAGAGACAAAAAGCAATGCCCTGAAGCTCAAGGCTGGGAAGCTCTGGAGTCATGTTCATCAAGAGCAGAGGAGGCTTGGAATGTGTTAAAGCTATTGTAACATATAAACCAAGGCAAAGTTACCCTAACCCTGGAAACAATGGCAACCAATCTGAAGTTACTGTGTTTACTAGTATAGTGCTGCTAGTATTTGAATGCAAACATTTGATTGGTTGTTAGGGCAAACTTTTGCAGTGTCCCATGAACTTGATACAGCCATTCAGGGGTTTCTGTGACCTCACTCGATCACAACATGAATTCAAGAAACTACAAAGAAGCAACCGGGACATTATCCAGTAATTACTGGAGGAAAGGAGGTTACACCATAAGCATTAGAAAGGTTTTCTTTACTGTATAAGCAGTCAGGTTGGCCCTGGGGCCAATGAGTGGATCATATAATGTAGAATTACAACCTGTAGAGTTACACTTAATGAGATTGTGTCTTTTCGTTGAACCTCTCTATTGCTGCGAATGTAGGGAATACACATTGATTGCTGAGGAACTGTACATTATTGGGCTTACTCCATTCCCATTACAATGACGGCACCAAATACCGACATGTCTCGCTGACAGGTTGATTGTTATTCTGCCGCAGAGAATTATTATAACCGGTTAGGGCCCATGTGAGTTATCTGTATATTGATTTTTCTCACTGTCAATCTTCTCTCCTTGTTTTTCTTTCATTCTTGACCCTTTTGCCTTCAATCCCTGTCTTTGGTATCGATTACGTGAACTTTTTTTGGGGAATTTTTTCAATAATGCTTTTTTCTAGCAGGCAGTCCATCAATCTATAAGGTAGTCCATCCATCTATAAGGCAGTCCATCCATCTATAAGGCAGTCCATCCATCTATAAGGCAGTCCATCCATCTATAAGGCAGTCCATCCATCTATAAGGCAGTCCATCCAGCAGCTAAAGATTAAAGTTTATGACACATAGCATGACATCAGCCTGTGCAAAAACAGGGCGGTCTGATATAAGCCTTAAGGCCCCCATACACGGGTCGATAAAAGCTGCCGACCGAGTCGGCAGCTTATTGGCCCTTATGTAGGGCCACCTGACAGGCTTCCCCGATCGATATTTGCCCGAAAGTCGGCCAGATCTCGATTGGGGCAGGTTAAAAAATCGCGGCTGTATCTATACGTGTATCCGACCGACCGCCCGCATCGGATCCAATATGACCCAATCATTGGGCCCTAGGGCCCACGATCGGATCAGCCCGATGTCGCCCACGTAAATGTGGGCATATCGGGGAGAGATCCGCTAGTTTGGCGACATCGCCAAACAAGCGGATCTCTACGTCTTTGGCCACCTTTAGGATAATGGGCCACCAATGATACGTAAAGCATGCAAACACAGCCCCAAATGCCCTTATCATTAAAGCAGTGGTTCCCAAATTGTTGGGCTGGCCCTTTGGAAGTGGCTGGAGCAGTAGCAGGGGGGCTCAGTTTAAGGGTCAGTTAGTGGTTATGAGAGTTGGGAACTATGCCTATTTGCTCTCACTAGAAAGTCCAGCTTGAAGGTCCATTAAGGTTAAATTTTGGGCTGAATAATTTGCTCTAGCATATTCTTGGAACTACGGCTAAATAACTGATCCACCAGTTCTAACAATATCTGTAGACATTTTAGTAGGTAAGGGCAGCCCTGACCAAAGGCTGGACCTTCAAGTGTACTTGAAGTTAAAAAGTCTGAAATCATACACACAGAGAAACTTTCCCAGCCATTCAATTACAAGCTCAGCTCTCAGAATTGTCCCTCCTTTGTCCTGAATGGTAAATTGGACCCTGATTATGGACTCACAGTACAGTTCATTATCATATAAAAAGAGGGGTTCCACCTGTCCGGTTCTAAACTGCCTGCCTGTTTTTCCTAGTTAGGAAATGCAGACAGGGCACTCAATCGAATGACGCAGCAATCAGAGGATATAGAGGCCTGCCCTAAACTTCACCTACTCCACCCAGACTAAACAAAAAGGTGGCAACCCGATATGAAAATTTTCATTTTCAAATTACCTTTGTAAAGCCAAATATGGACAGATATAAGATGATTCTGCCCATTTAGATCAAGTCAACATCTTATTGGACTACATGTGGGTGTAATGGTCTGATCAAATGATATCTCCTGATAATCCCATTGGGCAATGACATAATTATGCAGAGCTCTGCCTAGGAACCCCTATGATTAAATCATTGAGCTGAGTGTTCAGGGGTGCAGCTGCAGAGGAATCAGACCTTGCAGGGCCCAAATAATGAGCAATTTCAATATCTATTGGTAGAACAAGACAACCTCTGGATATGTTTGGGGCCCTAAAATGAATTTGCTGTGGGACGCAGTAACATCTAGTTACGCCACTGTGAGTGTTACTCCACCATTACACCCAAAAATTAAAAACAAATTTGTTTTTGCTTTCTATGCATTAAAGGTTTTGACTTACAAATCAATGCACTTTAAAGGAAAACTATACCCCCAAAATGAACACTTAAGCAACAGATAGTTTACATCAAATTGAATGACATATTAAAGAATCTTACCAAACTGGAATATATATTTACATAAATATTGCCCTTTTACATCTCTTGCCTCGAACCACCATTTCGTGACTCTATCTGTGCTGCCTCAGAGATCACCTGACCAGAAATACTACAACACTAACTGTAACAGGAAGAAGTGAGGAAGCAAAAGGCAGAACTCTGTCTGTTAATTGGCTCATGTGACCTTACATGTGGTTTGTATGTGTGCTCAGTGAATCTTACGATCTCAGGGGGCGGCCCTTATTTTTTAAAATGGCAAATTATCTATTTATGATTACCCAATGGCACATACTACTAAAAAAGTATATTATTATGATAATGGTTCATTTACATGAAGCAGGGTTTTACACATGAGCTGTTTTACTCAGTATCTTTTAATAGAGACCTACATTGTTTGGGGGGTATAGTTTTCCTTTAAGGAAACTGTCAGATAACTTTTTAACACGGCACAATAATAGACGTCTTTGGGATGCCATGACAAATGGCGCCAAATAAAAAAAATCTTGCCACCAATACCCGTGTACTGGGTGGAGCTCGCCAACGCCCGGCTCCACGAGAAACCCTGAGTGTGTCAAAGCGCAGAGTTTTTGGCGCTGTGCAGTGAATTAAAGTGCTTTATGGAAAGCAGATGTTCTTTTCCCTGGGTGCATTCCTTGGGAGCTGTTAAAAAACACAAAACATTTAAACTAAGCTGAAATGGCTTAAGGGGGAGAGAGGCGACCACGATGCGGGAATTACAGACAAACAGATTGGGGACTTCTATTCTAGGAATCAAAATAACGCCATTTCCGATAACAGGCAGGATATTAATCGGGCAAAGCAGTAAAACAAGAGAGTCCTGCTGGTTACTATAATTAGCTATAAAACTGGTGTTCAAACCCTTTCCCAGTCATTATGCTCCCATTGAAAGACGAATAAACGATGGCGACAAGCCGGTCTTGTATCGGAAACTCACAGTAACAGATATGCCTGTCATACTTACTGCTGCCTCATTAGTCTTAAAGGAGAAGGAAAGGTTAAAACTAAGTAAGCCTTATCAGAAAGGTCCATCTAAATATACCAGTAAACCCCCAAAGTAATGTTGCTCTGAGTCCCCTGTCAAAAGAAACACTGCATTTCTTTCCTTCTATTGTGTACTCATGGGCTTCTGTATCAGACTTCCTGCCTTCAGCTTAAACCTCCTTGCCCTGGGCAAGAGCATGCTCAGTTTGCTTCTCTCCCCCCCACCCCTCCCTTCTCTACTGTAATCTGAGCCCAGAGCAGGGAGAGACTCAGGCAGGAAGTGATGTCACACCACATTAATACTGCAGCTCCTATTCTAAACAAACAGAGTTTCTAGAGCTTTTTACTCAGGTATGGTAAAATATTCTACATAATAAATATAGCATTCTAGCTTGCACTATTGTGGCTGATCTATTGGCAATAAAATGCCTCCGTAGCTTTCCTTCTCCTTTAAGGGTTTGAAGGGAAAATATACCTTATACATAGAAGGCTTATTTTTAGGGCTGAGCGACCTCTTGCATATTTATATTCTCTGTATATTTTTATTTATACATAAAGATGGGAGATGCCATGTTGCTTCCCTTAGACTAGGGGTCCTCAAATTTTTTTTTACCTGTGAGCCACATTCAAATGTAAAAAGAGATGGGGTGCAACGCAAGCATGAAAAAAGCCCCTGGGGGTTTAAAATAAGGGCTGTGATTGGATATTTGGTAGCCCCTATGTGGACTGGCAGCCTACAGAAGGCTCTGTTTTTTATGCAACCAAAACTTGCATCCAAGCCAGGAATTCAAAATTAAGCATCTGCTTTGGGACCACTGGGAACAACACCCAAGGGTTTGATCAACAACATGTTAGTTGTGAGCCACTGGTTGGGGATCACTGCCTTAGACAGCAAACTATCTTATTGTGTGCCCAGTACATTCCTACTCTTTATATTTGTACTTATACATATGGGAAGGAGGTGCCATATTGTTTCCCTTAGACAGTACAGTATGAGGGTATAGCTTATTGTGTGCCCAGAACATTCCTTCTCTGTATATTTGTATTTATACATATGGGAAGGAGGTGCCATATTGTTTCCCTTAGACAGTACAGTATGAGGGTATAGCTTATTGTGTGCCCAGAACATTCCTTCTCTGTATATTTGCATTTATACATATGGGAAGGAGGTGCCATATTGTTTCCCTTAGACAGTACAGTATGAGGATATAGCTTATTGTGTGCCCAGAACATTCCTTCTCTTTATATTTGTATTTATACATATGGGAAGGAGGTGCCATATTGATTCCCTTAGACAGTACAGTATGAGGGTATAGCTTATTGTGTGCCCAGAACATTCCTTCTCTGTATATTTGTATTTATACATATGGGAAGGAGGTGCCATATTGTTTCCCTTAGACAGTACAGTATGAGGGTATAGCTTATTGTGTGCTCAGAACATTCCTTCTCTGTATATTTGTATTTATATATATGGGAAGGAGGTACCATATTGTTTCCCTTAGACAGTACAGTATGAGGGTATAGCTTATTGTGTGCCCAGAACATTCCTTCTCTGTATATTTGTACTTATACATTTGGGTAGGAGATGCCATATTGCTTCCCTTCACTATATATAGCGGTACTAAATTTAAACAGTACTACAGCATTGTAAGGTCTTGCTTGTAGAGCTTGCAGTCTAAGATTAGCGCCAGGAATTTAGATGGATAAAGCCATCCGGTCTGTACAGAGGAATTGTTCCCAGAACTCCCAGATATTAGTATATATAGTATATATAGTAGGAGTAGGTAAGGCCCAGGTTTGAGCAATAATAAAGTAAAATATCAGCCATTAGCTATTCTTTGAGGCTGGGTAATTTCATATAAAAACATCTGCACATGTCTGGTGTCATGGCCAACACTTCCATGAAACTGGAAACAAGTTGATTCATTCGGGAAACAATTCAATGTCAGTTTATTAGAATCATAATAAAAGCTCTAAGCGATGTGGCTCCTTCCTACACGGAGCTGGGGGGATACCGAAAGTGTTTTAAAATGGTCTATAAATCATCCATTAACCCTGCGAATGCTTTAAGCGCCCAAGTTTACAAAAGCGAAGTTGTCGTTAGTTATGGAAACACAAGAGCTGTCGCCAACGTTCATTTGCACAAGTTTCTTTTCATTGATTTATGGGATCCATTATCTGGAAACCTGTTATTCAGAAAGCTCTAAATTAGAGAAAGGCTGTCTTCCAGAGTCCATTCTATCCAAATAATCCGAAGTTTTAAGAATGATTTCCTTTTTCTGTGTAATAATAAAACAGTAGCTTATACTGGATCCCAACTAAGATATAATTAATCCTTATTGGAAGCAAAACCTATTGGGTTTATTTAATATTTACTGTATATGATTTTCTTGTATGAAGATCCAAATTAAGGGAAGATCCATTATCTGGAAAGCTCCAGGTCCTGAGCATTCTGTCCCACCCCTGTATTTGTAGTAATGATATCTTATTGCCAACTCGCAGGAGATCTGGAGTGTTAATAAACTTACCAGACCTGTGCCCAGTGAATTAGATAGAATTGTGTTTTTTAATGCCCGCTCCAGAAGTGATGCAACCTTTTATGTTAAATACAACATCAGGCCTGGATTTGTGGAAAGGCCACCTAGGCCCGGGCCTAGGGGGGCAGGATTTTAGGGGGGTGGCATGCTGCCCAACCACACCCATATTGGTTCAAAAACACTGGGGATGAGCTGGGGATACAATAATTTTTTAAATTTCCTGTGCACCAATCCCCATTGCTCCAGTCCAGATGATGAAAGGGGAGGGGACAAGGGCAAGGAACGGCAGTGGGCCTAGGGGCACCCACTATGGAAATCCGGCCCTGTACAACATGCAACTGATACGCGTCCCTTTTTGATGCATGATGTACAAACGTGGCTGCAGCAACCTTGCACAGTGATGCTGGAACTGCGGGGAAAAATATGGCAAATTTTGCGAAATTGCACCTGTTGTGATACAAGACACCTTCTCCTTCTCCAGTAGCATTTCTCTGACCATTAAGCAAATACCTTGTCCTACACTGTTTCTTTCACTCACCAGTACTCCCCGCAGCTGTTTTACAAACTACAACTCCCAGCAGCCCCGAGTCACCTCTATGTTGGTGACTCGGGGCTGCTGGGAGTTGTAGTTTGTAAAACAGCTGAATGCGGAGTTAGGAACTTAGTATGTAACGGATTTGTGCAGCCAACCACATTTGCTTATGTTGCTAGCCTTGAGCCAATTCCTTCATCATTTCTAGAAATTCTTGTTCCAGAGAATCTTTAACTGGTTGGGGTTGAAGGTGAGCCAGAGGTCTAACCATGGTTATCTAGGCCCGCAAGACGAAATCTCTCTTCCAGATCAAATATTCCGCTTTTTTTTTTATAATGTGCTGCACTGAGCACAGATATGCAACACCCAGTGGTACAGATAAACGAGCCACTAGGTCAAATTATAACAATCCAAGGTTAAAGTGATGAGGGGACAGGGAACCATGTTAGTTTTATTTTATTCAAATACTATGTGCAAGATTTGTGGTGGTGTAGTTGTGGTACAGAGCGGTGATCTTCAACCTGTGCTTAATAGGTAACCCTGAGTTTACCAGTGTGTGGTCTATTACCTGGGGAAGTCCATTTATTAAAGGTTGAATTTCAAATTCATGTGATTTATTTTTAATTCCAATATACTCACAATTTGACTAGGAGGTTATTTAAAAAATTTGAATGTCCAATATTTAATGGAACGGTTCCAACCTGAATCTTCCAATCGTATTCAATTCATTTTTTGATTAGTACGAATTCTCCGGAAAAAAAAAACTTGAATGTCAGGAAGGTTTGTAACATCTCCAAATGGCTCAACGGACCTCAAATTCATGTGAATTATTTTCAATTCAAGTATACTCACAATTTGACTAGGAGGTTATTTAAGACAAAATTTGAATGTCTAATATTTAATGGAACGGTTCCAACCTGAATATTCCAATCGTATTCAATTCATTTGTACGAATTCTCCGGAAAAAAAACTTAAATGTCTGGAAGGCTTGTAACGTCTCCAAGTGGCTCAACTGAACTCTGCCATTGACTTGTACATGAACTTGGCAGGTTTTAGGTGCCGAATATTCGAATTTGGACTGTTTCTATGTCTGAGTGTGATAAATTTCACATTCTAATTGACATTCGAAAAGGGGGATTAAAATTTGAATTTGACACTCCAAAATTCGAATTTGGATTTACTATTCGACCCTTGATAAATCTGCCACACTGCCATAGCAAGCAAGTTTAATTACATTACCCTCAGAGAAAACAGATATAGAAAAGGACAAGACTCATATCTCACCCAGAAGGGTGGACAATGCTTGGCTGGATGTGATCTATTGGTCTCCCGTTCTGAATAAAGATCTACATTTTGGAACAGATAATCACTAAAGAGAGTGGTTCAGGAGAGTTTGGATAACCATATTCCACATAATCTGCTCATCTGAACACAAGGTGGTGGGCCATAATCTGTTTGATGTTATTGCCCCAGGGCCAGTGAATGGATCCCACCCGTGGCCTTGCAGTCTTGAAAAGTAGCTGCAGAATAGTTGCGATCGCCATGGCTGCACATAGTCACGACAGGGACAAAAAAATTGTAGCACCAGGATTCAGACCTTCAAACAATGAAAAATAAAATGTAACAATGTAAATTCAATAGATGTTCACTATCAAGGTTTTTATTATATGCAACAAAGACCCAAGACTGCCCAGAGGACCTTGTAGCAGCAGGAATCCATTTGTAGCAGTAATGTGATTTCTCTACAGACAATATAACTGTATCTCTTTTCTCAACAAGGGTGGATAATGAAAGCACAGGACAATGATCCCCAACCAATGGCTCATGATTAACATGTTAATCACCAACCTCTTGGATGTTGCTCCCAGTGACCTCAAACCTTAGTTGTATAAAACCACATGTACTGCCAAACAGAGCCTCCTTTAAACTGCCATGCACAACAGATAACCAATCACAGGCTTTATGTGGCACCCCAGGAACTTCTTTCATGCTTGTGTTGCTCCCCAACTATTTTTACTTAGTTTTAGGATGTAAAAAAATCCCCCCCCCCAATTCCAATACACAAGAAGTTTAGCTAAAATTTACTGGGGGGAATGTTGGGATTCCATTACATTAAAACTCTACTGTTGTATAATATCATTAATAATTTAACTCATTGCCTGTTAGAACAGAGCATCTGAGCTTTACTTGGACATTTAGAACATGTACTGTGCAAGGCAGTAAAGTCCATCATAGAGACATCTAGCTACAACCCCATGCTTTGGCTTTTGGATGGTGGTGGGATGCTGCCAATTGCAGTTTAAGAGCAGTCTGCGGGCACTAGTTGGCAATGGAAAAATAATATAGATCATTAATCCCTATGGGACTGTACACAAAGAAATGCATCCACACAGAAACTGAGAGGCAGAGAGCTTATGCTTTTTGGGATGACCATCTGATGTCTTCCCGATATTTTTTTATCCCTGCCCCAGATGTGTAAAGAGGTTAAACCCAATTTCACCTTAACCTTCCAACTTGTCAGTATTTTACTTGCCTGGCTGGTAAGAATTATGTTGAATGCTAATTAGTGCCAATGAATGAGTAAAGGTAAAGCTGTGTTAAGGGATGTACCAATATATTGGTCAGGTAGCTTGAGGTCCCTATATATGGGCCAACTTTACTGCCAACGTATTGGCCACAAGGCTGACCTCAAGGCAAGTCCCTGCTCTCCATCTAACCCCCTTCATTCACCCATAGGGTTGAGGCCTCTGTTGCCTTCCCCTAGTTCCAGTCCTGAATGGCTACCTTAAGACCAGAAGTGAACATCAACTTCATGACTGGGTTCAGCAAACAAGCAACTGCTCTAATAACAGGTTCACTCCCCCTTTATAAAAGCCAAGCAGTTACTACTGCTCATGATAAATTGTAACATATTTTATTGTACAACGCGACAGCCATAGGTGTAACGGTAGAATTAATGGCTATTGTGTTCGTTGTAGGGTTTGCTTTCGCCAGTGGACGAGCATTCTATAAAGACCACAGTAGCCACAAATAAACATTTATCAGAAGGAATTTATCACCACTCCTCACTCGAGAATTTTTTCAAGCAAAACCTGCCGCAAAATGTGTAACCCTATCTTCCTATACATTACCCAGTGCTAGAAGACTTCACAAATTAAGCCTGTTGGATTCGTTACAAGATTTTCTGCTTAACAACGGTTTTGTTTGAAAGCTTTTAAATTCTGGCCACTCTGCCAGTTTGAAAATGTATCAAAAAAAAAAATTATATATATATATATATATATATATATATATATATATATATATATATATATATATATATATATATATATATATATATATATATCTTCCAGTCCGCTAGATCTCCATCTCCTTCCCCTCTCCAACACCTCCAAACTGTGTCTGGTATGGAGGCCGCCCTGTGCCAAAGCCATTAAACGAGGTGTGGATGCCTTTATATCATAGTGGCACTAAACAATTATTTCCCAATAAAATAAAACTATTAAGGCCCATAAAGGTGATTATTGGCGGGAACATTAGTTTGTACAATTAAGTTATTTTGGCGTGCATGCTGGAAATAAAAACCACATAAATTGTGTTCTTCTGGAAAAGGAAACATTTTAAAGGAAACGCTTTGGGTTTTTTTTTTTTATAACGGGATTTTTGGAACAGGGCTTCCAGACATATTTTTCTTATTATAATGCAATGCCTTTATATGTACATGGACCAGAGTGGTGGTCCCTATTAATCCTTGAACTATATCAACAAAGGATTTGCTTCAACCTTAAAGACCAATAATTAATACTTATACTATCTTATGGTGGGATGTGACCATTGCGTTGACAAGTCTAGCGTTTTGAAAGTCATAATGTCTCCACTACCATCTCCTTTGCTTTACGATCACTAGCTTTTTTTTCATATTGTCACCATCTTGCCCTACTGTCTCAATCCAATCAACATTTTCTTCTAGTGCTTCCATTTTGCTCTACTTGCTATCACCATCATTTTCTATTGTGGCTATCTTGCCCTACTGTCCCCATCTTGATCTGCTGTATCTTTTTTCTACTGTTGTCACAATGTGGCCTACTATCTCATCTTGCTATACGGTCACTATATTTGTCTGAATTCACCATCTTGCCCTGCTATCTCGATTTTTCCTACAGCTGCCATCTTGAACCCACTTTCAACCATCTTGCCCTGCTGCAGTGCTGTTTTCATATTGCTCTATGTTACTTATTATCTCAATGACAAGCCTGAAAATCCAAAAAGGTGATGGGAAATCATTATTATCCATATGGGAAGCAAGAGTAAAAATGTAATATGTTTTTAAATTGGGGTACTTTTCAAAGAAATCAATGTTGGGCAAATATAATAATCTATCTTCCACACTTAGTCACTACTAGTTCAGTGATGCCCTGGACATCTGACCTCCAAAAGTAGATGGAGTAATGGCCATGGTTATAAAACTGTTGCGTGTTAAGCACACCTTTTTAATAGTTAGAAATCATAAGTGAGAAGAAAATGAGAAAGAAAAAGAATGACCCATCTAGATTGCACCTTGCCACCAAATGTATACCCCGTTCTTCATTTCATGGGTTAAGATTTAACTTTTATCAATAGTGATATAAAAGAAGGTATGTCCGGATAGATTAAGTTAAAACCCGTATAGGCAGTAATGTCAAAAGGAACAAATGAATAGGGACCGCTAATTAACAACTGCCAGGTCCTGCCTGACCGTTACATAAACCACGAAACTGTCGCAATAGTAACTGGCTGTGCTAATAGGAAGTTGCTTGGTTGTCTACTGCATTACCGTTACAACTAGGAATGCACTGAATATAGGATTTGGTTCGGGATTCGGCCTTTTTCAGCAGGATTTGGATTCAGCCGAATCCTTGTTTGCATATGTAAATTAGGGGCGAGTAGGGAAATTTGCAATTTTTGTCACAAAAGAAGATTTTTTTTCCTTTCCTGCCCCTAATTTGCTTATGCAAATTAAGATTCGGTTCGGTATTCGGCCTAATCTTTCACCAAGGATTCGGCCGAATCCCAAATAGTGGATTCGGTGCATCCCTAGTTACAACAGCACAGTGGTTTATGTAATGATCAGGCAGGCTCAATATCGGTTTCTATAACAGAGTACCAAGTTTAATTTTGGTGAGAAGGTGCAATATTGATGGGTCATTCTTTTTCTTTCTCCTTACTTATGTTAAATTACTTGACACCACTCTGTGCTTCTCTTTTTGAAGGAAGGTGCTCCCATTTCATACAATTCTTAGATAGAAATCAAACCACTTGATTGAAGAAAATATGAACTTTTTTCAAGGGACAAAAATTTAGTGGACAGGAAAACCAGTGACGGTCTTTGGAAATTAGGAAATGGAAGCAATTAGAGAATCACTTAACTGCAAGCGAATGTGGTATCCCGCTTTAGTCTGCTCTGCGGTGCCAATTCCATGTTTAAATCTAGGGCTCTCCTACCCTTGATTATTATTCATGATGTGAGGCTTCTGACCAAGAGGAAAACAATGCAACCACTTGGAAGAATCATGTTACTTTAACTAAACCCAATGTTCAGGATAAGGAATCCAAGAAGCCAGTGTTATGAAGGTTTGCGCAGAGGACAGCCAAGAGAGCCAGAGAAGATATCTCCCATAGCCTTGTTATTTTTTGCTGTTATTTCAGTTGTATTAGGGTCACTGACCAAGAGCTATGTCAGGATGCCAAGAAACCCAGTGTGAAGCAGGAGAGATCTGTTTACTAAACGGGGGACCAGCCTGTCATTGTACGAGAAATAATGACTTTGATGTACACTGGTAGGGGGCTTGCAAAAACAAAAACTGCAATCAATTGATACAATGATAAGTTTTTTAAGGAATAGTGGATTACCCAGGCTATTGCCTTGATACTACAGCCCCAAAAAGTGGGGTAAATGTTTATGTTTGGTTTTGCACCATGTCTTGGTATTAATGGGTAACTGTAGTCTGCAACATAAGAAATAGGCTGCTTGTTTACGAATCATGGGGGCTCAAGTTATCTTATTATGGGCATATTATAATAAGGCCTAGCTCATTGGAATAAACAATTATGCTTGGAAGAGTTGAAAGGACATGTGGCAGAGGACAACCAATAATAACCTGAATAGATGCGTCACAACAATGAGAAGCATGAAGACCCAAAGCTTCTGGACGCTACACTTCTCCACTGGAGTCAAAACTGATATTAAATTGGCATATATGAATTTATATTCCACCAAAATCAGCCCATTCCCATATAATACCAGAGAAAATGCTCCAGGCCTTCATGGCTGCAAACATGAGACATTTTGAAAGAACTACTAAGCCCAAATTAGTTAAAGAAAAGTAGTATAATTTATTTTATATTGTCCATTCCAATCTTCTAGCCACTACCAATTCCCAAAATGCTACAATGCCATCATTTAAATTCCAACCCATACACGTTCTTCTATCACCACTCTAATGGTCACCATTTTTAAAATCTCAGGGTGACTTATGACACAAAGGTCCACCAATGAATGCAGTCCTCTTGGATTAAGCTGCAACTCCAATGCACTTACAAGACAATTCATCTCCAACGATCATGCATAACAGTGCAAGCTGTGGTGGATTCCATAAGTATATGAATAAATATAACATTTCGGAACGTTCTTACATTTCAATCCTTGAGAGTTTTGACCTGGAAGATAAAAAAAAAACTCTGATACATCTGTGGAGCTTAAGTACTGTCCTAGGGGAGCACTAAGTCAGACATTGTAAAGCGATCAATGTTTGTGCACAAGAGACTCAGTATGACTTACTGGGCCTCCAACAAGCTTAATCATAGGTACCGTATCTCCAAAATCTACCATTCTCCCAGAATTGGAACAGTGCCTCACTTTTATTAAACATCGTATGTCTGGAGACACCAGTCCTCAGTATAGGAATATAAAAACTCAATAGAGCATGGCTGTCAGGGATTTGGAGCTTAGTTTCCATATACACACAAAGAAATGCACAATTATTGTCTATCTGCTTACAATTCATAAACTTAAAAAATTTAGAGATACCAGTGGATTAGTCGGTTCAGAGGAACTCATACCTTGAGGGCAGCTGCCAGTTCACACTCATATAAGGGTTGGTATCTGCTCAGATTACTGTATAAATACATGCCCTTTTCATCTAGAGATGCTTCCAATCAATTATGAACCCCACCAATCAGACACTCATTGCCAATTCTTTTAGTAGGGAAGGCCTAAACCTGAAAGCTTACCCAGTAATGGTCACAATGGATGCCCTTTTGTTGAGGAAGATCATCCACATCTAAGGTGTAGCATTGGCCACACAGGGCTTAACGGTAAAACAAAATAGGCCCCCTCGGAAATACAATGGTAATAAAATGTTACTTAACGTTACTTCTGTAATAAAGGTCATTGACTTAGGTAGACTCAATTTTTAGGTCACCTCACATACCACCACTTAACCCTTCCAACTAGTTCCATACAGTACTTAAAACTGGAGTGAAAGGCCACCGCTGGATTTAATACACAGAAACCTAATTGCTCTTCAATCAACCCAAAACATCCATGAGCCTCTAAAAGCTACCCAAAGTAAAATGACTCCACCCATCTTTAAGATAAACACCCTGTGCCAAGCATAAAAGACTAAGCCTACAACCTTCTACTCTCCCCACACCAAGATATCTTGCTAAAGCCTCTCCCCAGCCCTATACTTCATACACCCCCCATGTGTATTGTAACTTTGGTATCCCCACTTGTCGGCAACCTCCTGAGCAGCTCCAGCCAAATGACCCCTGCAAATACCTCCTGCTACACCTTCTTACCACACTTCCAAGTCAATCCACATGTCTGACCTCTTGACCACTTCTTAAAAGCTGCCATACTCAGCCCCAGGAACTAGCAACCCAAAATGACAATGCTCATAATTCCCAGATCCCACTAACCTGTAAAAATGAACCTAATTCATGCCCAGCCAGAGGCCCCTATCACTAACCCATCTCTCACCAGCTCACTCCTCTTACAGCCACCATATACATTGTGTTAAAAAGCATAAAAACTATAATTTTACACATAGCTAAAGGCAAACAAAATATTTAGCTAAACTGTGGTACTGGTTCAGAACTTGACCAGCGGTTTGATTGATTGGAAATTCCTAAAGATTCCAAAGAAGTCAGCAAGCAGAAGGCCAACGTTATGCGGTTGGAAACCATGCCTTTCTAATTTGTTATTATATTCAGCAGATTCACCCAAAAGAGAAATGCACTGGCTAAAAATGAAAATAAAAGCGCGATGTATGGCAATGAAAAGACAATGGATTAATTGGCAGCACAACGGAGGATCTGCGTGTCAAATTGTCTTTCAAAGTATGTTGTCGTTTAGTGTGTTTTGACTGCAAAATATCTAGCATTTCCTAATAAAAATGTTAAAATTAGTAAAAGCAAAGATCTAGATTTAAACCATTTTAATTAGCTTTTTATGGTTATGTCTTTCAAGTTTCCCAGTTTATTGGACTCCATATAGCTGTGCCTTTCCAATGCCTGAAGAAGGCTAGTAACAAGGAGAATGTGGGGTGAAACTTAACCCCCAAGATTCCTAGCTGGAAAATTATGTCACGTCTTCCAGGTCATAAACAGCATAAAAATGAAGTAACCTAACTTTTGAGTAAGCCCAGTTCTTTTTGGGTAAGTAAGGGATTCTCAATTGGGGGGATACAAAGTAGACCAAAGTTGTGTGTATGGAAGAGAGAAGACAACCAATAGGTTTGCCTACCCCTAGTTCCGGCCGTGTGTTTGACCAACCACAATGATGTGTGTGGGACTGTGGGTGAGCCATTTGTTGTAACTACTTAAAGATTCCATCAGAATGAAATTTCTCTGTCAAGTGAAAACAGTGTTGACCAATGTCTCTTTTTGGCATGTAGATGTGGAAATCAAGTAGCAGGTCGGCATCTCTTTCCTGTGCCATCCAATTAAATCAAGATGCAAATACCTATTGTATAGCTAGTAGAATTCTTTGCTTAGGGCAAAACTATGGGCCGGTTTGGATGATGTGCCCAAAATAATTAAACGTGTTAATCAGCTATAAACAAGTACGCTCAACAATGGTGCAAGTAAGGGTGAACAGTCTAGAAAAATGTACCATGAGTTCTGCAGAGCTTGGGTCACGGGGAGGATACAAAAATGAATGAATTTCAACAACATCGTTGCTTTTGGGATTTGAGTGGTCTTGAACTTGATTTATCCTGAGTAACAAAGCATATGGGAGCAAGTCTGCAGTTTTAAGGGGGTGAGAAGGTCATTGGAACCTTTTAAAAAATCAGTTTCAGAAGAATGCTAATACTCCAGATCACAGAGGTCCAGCACAAGACAGAGACTCATATGGTTGCACTAAGAAGGCGACATTGAGGTGCAAAGCGAATTAAAGTTATAGAACAGTCGTCTGACATTGATGTAAGGTCAAAGGAGGTTTCCTTAAGGATGTGAATGATTAGAGAGAGTGTAAATGCACCATATGTTAGAGCATAAGGTTATTATACAGGTGATTGAATGTCGGCAATAACAGGGATGAGTAAGCATGAACATATTGAGATGAGCAAGGGTCAAGAGAACAGGTGGTGAGACATAAGCGAAGGGGCTCCTGGAATTTAGCACAGAAATGCCTTTTATTTATTATCTTCTCCTTTAAAAAGGGACACTGATGTGAAGAATATGTAGGTGCTATTGTGATCTCTCCCAATTCCTTTTTTTCTGGCCCCTTGGGACTATTTTGTTCATAAAAGCAACAAGGAGGGAACCCACTTCTTTCCTGATCGTGGGCAGGTACAGATCTACTAGAATCCTATGCAATCTACATCTATATGTGGTTATCATTGGTGTCTCCATGTGCAACTCACTTTCAAACCAGCAGTTTGGTAAATGCACACATTTAAAGCTGAACGTGTTTGGGAAAATGAATTCCAAGCCCCTACAAATAAATCACATTCCAGCACGTTTTTGCCTCGGATGGTCGGCAGAGCAGGCATCACAACATATTATGCTGAGATATCTTGCAACACTGCCTGATTACATGGCAGAGAAAGGCCTGGATCCTCCGAATAAATCTGGTTTATATTATTTAGTTAATCTGTGCCATAAGTGCAATTTTTTTTGCAGTCCCTATGTCAGTCTGAGATGTCTACTAAGTAAACACGTCACAGCTCATCATATAAATAATAATATATCAACATTATTGACACAGCACAGAGCTGGGAATGACCCATGGAATCACCAGCTGTTCCTGAACTACAGCTCCCAGCATTCTCGGCTGAATTCTCTGCAAAAAAATTACAACCCTGCCAGGTGGTATGAGTTCAGTTTACCACTGTTATCACTGTCTGCACCCCTATCCAGTGGCATAGCGGGTACCGTTCTACAGGCCCGACTTTGCTGCGATATCCAAATTAGCTGGGCCCCCCTTGACAGCGCCAAGTCATGTGCCGAAGAGCCAAAGTCCTGAAGAGCCAAGTCCCAAAGAGCCAAGTCCAGTGTGGGACTGGGCCGGTAGGACACCAGGAAAAAACCCGGTGGGCCCCGGCCCTCATGGGCCCCTGGTAGCCTAGACCTGCTGCCCCATAAATAAATAAACCTGTGCTTCTTGTTGGCGTGGGCACGTTCAGCGCGCCATGTTCGCGCATGCGCGGTTAGTGCCCTGTGTTAGCGCATATGCATTCAACGCGCCTGTACCGGGCCAGTCTGTTAGAGGTCAGGAGGGGGCCCACGGGGGACTACCAGGAGGGCCCTTCGTTTGCAGCCCTGGTGGACCCCCAAGGCTCCAGTCCGACCCTGGCCAGGTCCCAAAGAGCCAAAGTCCCAAAGAGCCAAAGTCCCTAACCTGGCTGGTCCATAATAATCAGCCCATTTCCTATGCAATAACGGCAGAACTAGAATGGACTGTACTGTATGTACCACTGAAGGTGACAGTGTATTTAACAGATAAATATACATTATACTAATTTCAGAAGTAAATTCAGGCAGGAAAGTAACATGAATTTAGACAAAATCCCTGCCTCAGCAGGTTCATTTGGATTGGACAGTGGTAAGGGAAGCAAGGAGCCAATCACTTGGTTTGGCAATGTCTACAGATTATTCATTATAAACCACTAAATGGCATTGTGATAAAATAATCTTAAAAGGGGATTGGCAAAGTGCCGCCCTCTGAAGGATGTTAAACAATGAAACTATAACCACCAATTATACTGGAGGGCTGCAGGCTGCCCTCTGCTGGTTAAAAGCACAGCTGATATATTTCAGTATATGTTCTAATGGGATCAGACAGAGCATTTGCTGCTAGAAACCACAAGCCATGCTGTTTGCAACAGACCGGGACAAGATGCTTATAAGACTTTGGTACTTTCCACCTTTTCCTGCCAAAATGTATTGGTTCTCAGATCCCACAGAACCCCCCACAGTCTTGTGCGGGAACATGTCTGCAGCTGCTGTTGAAACTCTTTTCAAGCAATTGGGGAACCCCTTTTAAAAGACAACTAAACCCTATAAATGAATATGGTTAAAAATGCCATATTTTACATATTGAACTTATTACACGAGGCTAAAGTTTCAGCTTGTCAATAGCAGCAATGATCCAGGACTTCAAACTTGTCACAGGGGGTCACCATCTTGGAAAGTGTCTGTGACACTCACATGCTCAGTGGGCTCTGAGCAGCTGTTGAGAAGCTAAGCTTAGGGCTCGTCACTAATTATCCAGCAGAAAATGAGCTTCCCCTGTAATATAAGCTGATGCTACAGGTTTGCTGATTATTAAATAGGGTAGGCCCGTGTAGACCTACCCTAAACCAAGAAGCTCTAAGCTGTGGCTGCTACTGAACTGTGCCAAGATGCTAAAAGCAGCAGCACAACAGTTAACTAGTGATGGGAGAATTTGTCCCGTTTTGGCGCAAAATTCGTGAAACTGGTGAAATATTCATGAACCATTTGACACGCAATAAAGTCAATGGGCTTCAGCTTACTGAAGCGGAACGCTGAAATTCGCCGCAAATTCATGCCTGGCAAATAAATTCACTCATCACTACAGTTGACCTTTGCTGAACTACATCTCACGGCAGGGTTGCAGGTCTAATTATCAAAACCAGCCAAATTCAGCTACAAAACCAGCCCAAAACTAGCCAAGAGGCACTTCAGAATTAGCCCAAAAATAGCAAAATATGTGCAGTGAAAAAATAAATGAATATACGTGACAATACATCTTTCAATTTCACATATTTTTCCACGAAGCAAAATGGGACAGATTCGCCCGTCACCAGGGGTGTAATTGCAGAGGGGGCCAAAGAGGTATAGGGGCCCTATAAGGCCCTAATACATAATATACAATTTCAATAAATATTGGTAAAACTCTAGACATTTTGGTGGCCAGCAGATTTCTGGCCCAAAATTGTGAAATTGAGGAAAGTCCCCGGGAAAATGTGAGGAGGGACTAGAGACCGGGGTACAGAGCCCAAAATAGGGTAACTCCCGACTTCTATACAAGTCAGTCGCATTGCATGCTGGGTATTGTAGTCTTACATTAAACTTGGCAGTCGGCAAATTGTTAAACAATAACTACATTACCCAACATGCATTGGGAGATGCAGGCTTGGCATATTAGGGCAAGAAAAAACTTTGGTTGTTTTCCAAAGAACAGATCAGCCAAAGGCCCAAAAAGTAGCCAAATCCTTACCATGGCTAGTTTGTACTTTCAAAACCCACCTGGGCTTTAAATGAATATGCCAATTTGGCTGGAAAACCACCAACCCTTTTGGCTGGAAAACCACCAACCCTTTTGCTACATTTTGGGGGATCCAGACACAAATTTTCAAAAGGACTCAAGAGCCCATAATTAATTTAATTTTCATCTCCCAGCATCCTCAACTACCCCCCTCCCCATTCTGAGTAATAACACTGACAGAAGCTTTATATAAACAGGAACCTTAAGCTTGTACTGCATCTCCCAGCAACCTGTACAAGCCTTTCTGAAGGTGCCAACACTTTTGCAAATGCAATCATTTGGAACGGTAATGGGTTTTAGGGTAGGACTCCACGGGAGATTTTGTCGCGATCCGACGCGCTGCGTAATAACGCAGGTGTCACGTCGGATGCGATGAAAATGTGGTAAGATATGGAAATGTCTGATGAAATTGAAGCGTTGATCCGACGCGACACGACTTTCGGATGCAGACACATTGTGCAGCGTCTGCATCCGACAGTCGTGTCGCGTCAGATCAACACTGCGACACCATCCGACAACGCATTCACTTACCTTATTTCCATCGCATCCGACATGACGCCTGTGTTTTTGCGCAGCACGTCAGATCGCACCGAAATCGCCCGTGGACTCCTACCCTATCAGACGATTTCTTCCGTTCAGCCGCAGGGGAGCGCAGACGTAGACGCACTGAATTATTGTCAATGGGGCTGTACTCACACAGACGCATGCAGGCGCCAAACACAGGTTGGGATGCAGCATGTTGCATTTTACCTGCGTTTGGCGCTTAAATGCGTCTGTGTGAGTACAGCCCCCTTTAAAATACTTGACTGCGTCTACTCCTGCTCTCCGCTGCAGCTGAACGGAAGAAAGCGCAATGCAGGGGAGCGCAGGTTAAAACCGCTCGTCTGTAAGAGCCCTTAGAAAGAAGCAAGGTAGGGGCTACCCAGGTGGTAGCAATAAGGAATTAAAGAGGAGTTCACTCACCTATTGACGCTGATCTCCTAAGTAGTAGAAGTGGCTGTTGGTGAGAGTGCTGCATGCAGGAGAGAGACAGCAGTCTTATCTAGGAGACTGTCTCACACACACGTCCTCAGCAAACTCACGTTCATGGAAATGCTCTGGGCCGGGGAAGAGAAGCAGCAGTAAAAGGCAGTCACATCCAAACCTTCAGCAGGACAGCCCCACTGTGAGCTCTTGAAAGCTTTTCAGTCAAGGATTTGTTTCTCCCTCTTTGCTCCTATGTGAGTAAAATGCCAAAATACCCCCCATGAATCCCTCCCAGTCGAGCAGCCCCCCTAACACTGGCACATGGAATGAGTGCAGCTAATTGGAAGGACATTGAGAGGTTGTGACTGTGTCAGGATTCTGCTATTAATCAGGCACCATCTGAGCTCTTGCTCTGCCTCTCTGCCTGGTGGGGGGAGTTTAGGGGGGGACTGGAATTTTTTTTTTCTTGTGTTTACTAGAATTTTTTTACACAATGCTTTTCTCCATTCTAATCACAAACAGGCTTCTAAGGGAGCTAGCACACGGGCAGATTCGGGGAGATTTAGCCGCCTGAAGACTAATCGGCTCTTCTGCTGGGCGACAATCTCCCCGAACTGCCTTGCCCCTGCCTTCCGCCTTTCCAAAGTCGCCCAAAGTCGCTCACGAGGAAACTTTGGGCAACTTCGGAAATCAAAGTGCCGCGAATGCATTGGCGCTGGCGTTTTGTCATTATAGCAGGCGGCAGTCAGTTCGGGGAGATTGTCGCCCTGCAGAAGAGGCGATTAGTCGCCAGACTACTAAATCTCCCCGAATCTGCCCGTTTGCTAGCTCCCGTAAAAAAAAAAAAACATGCTTTTGGGTATAATGCAACATCTGAAGTAGGGATGCATCTGATTTGCATATGTAAATTAGGATCAGGAAAGGAAAAAGTGGAAAAAATTCTTCTTTTGTGATAGTCACATGATTTCCCTACCCGCCCCTAATTTACATATGCAAATTAGGATTCAGATTCGGTCCGGCCAGGCACAGGATTCGGCCGAATCCTGCTGACAAAAAGGCTGAATCCTAGCCGAATCCCGAACCGAATCCTGGATTCGGTGACTCCCTAATCTGAAGGGGTGTCACATGCTTCACGCTGCCATTTATTTACAAAAGCCATAGCTGTGGGCCTTATTGCTTATAGAGGGCCCTTTAGAGCTCAGAAGCTGGTGGGTTTTCAACAGCCAAAGTGGTATAAACTGGGCACCCTTACCTACTTTTCTCCCATTCTTACTATAGGTATGGGATCCTTTATCCGTTCCAAATTACGCCTTCCATAGACTCCATTTTATCCTAATGGTCCAAATTTTTAAAAATTATTTCCTTTTTCTCTGTAATAATAAAACAGTAGCTTGTACTTGATCCCAACTAAGATATAATTAATCCTTATTGGAAGCAAAACCAGCCTATTGGGTTTATTTAATATTTACATGATTTTCTAGTAGACTTAAGGCATGAAGATCCAAATTATGAAAAGATCCGATATCCGGAAAACCTCAGGTCCTAAGTATTCTGGATAACAGGTCCCATACCTGTACCAGTGTCAGACTGGGGCCCAGTGGTGCATTGGGGGTTCAGTTAAGTAGCACTAAAACCTGGGAAAAGCTAAGCATTGGGGCCCACCAGATCCACCCTCAGAAGGTGTCTATGACAGAAAGGGGTGATTCAACTTTAAGTAAACTTTTATTATGATATAGAATTGCTAATTCTAAGCAACTTTTCGACTGGTCATTTTTTTCTTTTTTTATAGTTTTTGCATTATTTGCCTTTTCCTTCTGACTTCTTCTTTCTTCCCATCTTTCAAATGGGGGGTCACTGACCCAATCTATAAAGAAGAAATGTTCTGTATGGCTGCAAATAAATTTTCAATTATTATTCAACTTTCTACTCAAGCCCTCTCCTATTTATAGTCCTTGTTCAGACGAATACATGGTTGCTAGTGTAATTTGGGCACTAGCAACAGGTGCCCTTTAATAGTGCTGTATTCATGAGGAATGGGAAAGGGAAACCACATAGGTGCCCCCCCTCTGGTCCCCTAACTAGCTTGATATTCAGACCCGCAAGTATACCTCCCAACATTTTGGAAACAAAAGGAGGGACAAAAGAGGGTAAAATTTTTGACCATGCCCATTTTGTGGCCACACCCCCTAATTACCATGTTCATTTTAAGTTATGAAAATATTTCTGTGTTATTACAGTTTTGCTAATGAAGGTGAATTGCCCTTCAAACTGTGAGTCTAAGTTCTCCCAAGAGACCTGTTTATCTAAAAAAAAAATATATATATATATAAAATATGTTATAATTACTTATTTGCTTATCTCAAAATTGTTACAAAAGTATCTTAGTTGCACCTGGTGGCTGTTCTGCGCCAAATCCAATTGAGTTAGAAACTTTGTATCTTTTTCTGTCTGTTCAGTGCAGAGAAAGGCAGGACATTTCAGTACAAATGCTGGACTGTGGGTTGAGCTGTCAAAAGCGGGACTGTCCCGCTGAAATCGGGACAGTTTTCCTACTGACATGGAAACCGGAGGCAACGTTGTAGGAAACACAGATTACTCACCCATGACTATGGTCAGGCTGTAGCTTACAAAGGTACGTCATGTATAGAGGATCACGATGAACACACTCAGGAATGTGGCATTTGCTATAAAATAAATACAATTTAATGAAGTATAAACAGGGTTTGGCATTTGTGCCATCATAAGATTCTTAAACAAAGAATAACAAAGAATAACAAAGAATAACAAATAATAACAAAGTATAACAAAGAATACAGCTCTTGAAACACACTGTGTGATCAGCAGCTCAAACACCGTCCCATTATATTCCAGGGCAGTGGATTTTGGACTCTTCTGTGGTTCAAGCTCTACTTTTGAGGTCTGACCAGTGCCACATCAAGGGGGCACAGGGGGTACAACTGGCTGTGCTGCACTTTTCCAATTAGCTGGGCCCCCCTTACAAGCGATGTGCCGCCGAAAGAGCAGAATGTTTTCGAATTGCTGAAGTCCTGAAGACCCGAAGCAGAGAATGGAGCTGAAGCCGCGAAAAGACCTGAAACTACGAAAGTAGCCAAAGCTGAAGACCAAAAGCAGCAAAAAGACCCAAAGACACGAAAGTAGCCAAAGAAGCTGAAGAACAACCTAAGGTAAGTTCAACTAAACACCAATGTGTTTTTTTTTTAAATTTTATTAAACCCCTGGCCACCAATGTTTTTAAAAAATATTCTATGACCACCAATGATTTTTTTTTTAAAAACTTTCATGGGGGGGCCCTTGCGCCAATGTTTTTTTTGTTTATTCATATCGGGGCCCTATCAATGATTTTTTTTTTTACTTGTAGGGGGCCCCTGACCACCAAGGTTTTTTTAAAAAAATTTTTTTATGAGGGGCCATGGCACCAATGTTTTTGTTTTTTTTAACTTATAGGAGGGCCATGACACCAATGATTATAAAAAAAGACCTTTATGTTTGATCCTGGCTGCCATTTTTTTTTAACTTATAAGGGGTTGTGACCACCAATGGCTTTTTACAACTTGTGAGTGGGGGGGGTTACCGTTTTTAGCGCTGATGTCTGTGTGGACTTTTTTACTGTGGTATGGAATGGGAACATGATCTGGGTTGGGGCTTGGGGGTCGGGCTGGGGTAAGTGGGGACCAGGGGCCCCAGACAGTGTTGCTGTATGGGGCCCCATGATTTCTGATGGTGGCTCTGGGGCTGACACTTTGGGGCCCATTTACTTAGTTGGAGTGAAGGAATAGAGGAAAAATAGTTCGAATTTCGAATGGTCGAATATGGCTACTTCGATCATCGAATGGGCTACTTCGACCTTCAACTTCGAATCAAACGATTCAAACTAAAAATCATTTGACTATGCGACCATTTGATAGTCGAAGTATTGTCTCTTTAAAAAAAATTTCAACCCCCTAGTTCGCCACCTAAAACCTACCGAGGCCAATGTTAGCCTACCGGGAAGGTCCCCATAGGCTTCCTAACAATTTCCTGATCTAAGGAATATCCTTCGATCGATGGATTAAAATCCTTCGAATCGTTCGATTCGAAGGATTTAATTGTTCGATCGAACGATTATTCCTTCGATCGTTTGATCGTAGGAATAGCGCAAAATCCTTCGACTTCGATATTTGAAGTCGAAGGATTTTACTTCGAAGGTTGAATATCGAGGGTTAATTAACCGAGGGTTAATTAACCCTCGATATTCGACCCTAGGTAAATGTGCCCCTTGGTAAGGGTCCTCCTTAGTCTCCAGTAAGATTGAAATACTGCTGTATCAGCCATGAAGCAATAGTTCCAAGAATATCAAGTAGGGATGCACCGAATCCACTTTTTTGGATTCGGACAAACCCCCGAATCCTTCGTGAAAGATTCGGCCGAATACCGAACCGAATCCGAACCCTAATTTGCATATGCAAATTAGGGGTGGGAAAGGGAAAACATTTTTTACTTCCTTGTTTTCTGACAAAAAGTCATGCAATTTCCCTCCCGCCCCTAATTTGCATATGCAAATTAGGATTCGGATTCGGTTCAGCTGGGCAGAAGGATTCGGCCGAATCCGAATCCTGCTGAAAAAGGCCGAATCCTGGCCGAATCCCGAACCGAATCCTGGATTCGGTGCATCCCTAATATCAAGGACAGTGTTGACCCCAAACTTCACCCTATGTGACCACTAAGCTGGACTCCCAGGAAACTGCTGTTCTCCCTGTATCTGAAGCCAAAAGACTGGGCCTCACTTGTTTGGGGGGTATCAGTTTAGGGAACCATGGTTTTAAGTTCCTCTGAAGGGGGGAAGCGTCAGAGACTCAGCACTATCCTGACCTACTTATCGGGTACCCTGAGGTATTCCAGAATCAAAACCAATATTTTAAGGAAATCTGTTTTTTTGTCTTTGTAGTCACAAATTAAAAAATAAAAATCAAATTGATAGCCCCCGGTAGTAGTAATGGTCGAATTTCTCCCGCTTTGCCGAAAAATTTGCGAAACGGCGGAAAATTTGCTAAACTCAAAAACTGATGCCTGCGTCAATGTTGATGCCGACGTTAAAGTCAATGGTCGTCCGAACAGTGTTGATGATGCGAGCAACTTTTCCGCCGCACGTCCAAAATCTTCCGGCGGCCACAACACGCAAATTTGATGCAAATTCGTGCCTGACTGATTTATTCGCCCATCAATACTGTATTAAAAAAGGGTGCTACATTATCTTTTTGACTTCCCTTAACTGGATCTGCCGGACCTCCTCATAGATTTATTGTTTTAGTAAATCCCCATTTTCTAGCTTGCAATGGAATCCTGAGGCCAGCGCCTGAGAGAGCTTTTTGGCACCAGAGATTGGAAGAACTAACAGAGGCAAATTAGACCATATATGGTCATTCTGTTGAAAACGGAAATCTGCTTTACAATAGATTATTTTCAAAATAACAGAAACAGTGGTATCCGAAGACTGTAGTGGACCTACATTTTTTTTTTGCACTTTTTCAGCATTTAACTTTTGGTACAGGTATCGGATCGTTTATCCAGAAACCAGTTATTCAGAAAGTTTAGAATTACAGGAAGGCCATCTTCCATAGACTCCATACATTTAAAATCTAACAAAATAACTGCCTTTTGCACAAATTCTGCGTGTAGAAAGACATGATGTCTGGTGATTCACAAAATAACTGCCTTTTGCACAAATTCTGCGCGTAGAAAGACATGATGTCTGGTGATTCACAAAATAACTGCCTTTTGCACAAATTCTGCATGTAGAGAGACATGATGTCTGGTGAGTTTAATAGAGTGAGCTCCAATACATCTTCTAGGCAAAAGGAGCCCCCCTATAAGACATATTGGATCCAACTGTCAATGAACATCGGACACCCAACTCCTGCATGAAGACAGAATGAAGAGAAACAGATGCTGGGATAGTGAAGATAAACTTGAACGATACAGAATTTTTAATTGGTTATATTTAAAAAACTTCTAATTTCAATATGCTGAAGCATAACATTTTAATTTTCACAAAAGTTCCCCTTTAAACTCATTGTGCATTCTTTTCCATAAATGGTTTGCTCTATGGGTTATTGAAATCATATTTGTTTATGTAAAGGATTTGTTTTAGGGTAATCTCTATTTATTTACCCTTTAGGGTATAGTTGGATTTGTAAGGCTGTTTTCTGCCTCATTGCTTCCCAGTATAAGGATATATATACCCTATGGGGTTTAGAGAAAGGTTATGATGTTGTGTGATTGGACATGCTCATCCAATCAGCCAAGTTTTTAACTGCAATACTAAATTGAAAAACATATCCAGAAGAAGAAAAAAAAATCCATGAAGTGATAGATTATATTTTCCCAACTGTATGTTAGAGAGACATGGCCAGACGGCCCTTATCTGCACAATCTTCCAGATAGAAACTGGGAAGCGCTGTTAAAAAGAGAATGCTTTTATTCCTGCTGGAACTGGGGAAAAAAAACATTAAAACGATCATTCTCTCTTACATTTTGCGTCATGACCCAAATTCCTTTCTAATTTCTGTTTATATAAAACATAAAGAATTATGACAGTACATCTGAAGGGAAGGAATCTCAGCATCTCAGTGGGAAATGCAACATTAGTGTAATTAGGACATTGTACAGTAATCAGGTTAGGTTTTGGCTCCCTCTACTGGTCACATCTGTAAATTAGATATTTTGGAGCGTCAGGTGAAAACTGCGCTCACTAATTCACTAATGGTTCTGTTCACATACATATTATTAGGATTTATTTAATAAAGGATCAAACTCACTCTTTCAGGCCTTCACAAGGGTGGTGAAAAGTTCACCTTTAAGTTAACTTTTAAGGGCAGATTTATCAAGGGTTGAATTTCAAGGGGTTAAAACCCTCGAAATTCGACCATCGAATTGAAATCCTTCGAATATCATATTCAAAGGATTTAGCGCTAAAATACAGCTCGATCGAACGATTAAACCCTGCGAATCGGACGATTCAAAGATTTTTTGCGATCGATCGAAGGATTTTTATTTGATGCCAAAAACTTTAAAAAATGCAGTGGAAGGTCCCCATAGGCCATATAGCAATTCGGTAGCTTTAATTTGGCGAAGTATTGAAATCAAAGGATTTTTAAAGAGACAGTATCGAATAGTATCGAATATTCAAACTATTTTTACTTTGAATCGAATTCGAAGTAAAGTCGTAGTATCCTATTCGATGGTCGAAGTATCCAAAAAATTACTTTGAAATTCTAACTTTTTGGACTTTGAAAATTCACTCGAGCTTAGTAAATCTGCCCCTTAGCTTTTCCATTGGTCTTCATTTTTTCCTTTGTTATAGTTTTTTTATGATCTTCTTTTCTACTGCGGCCTTCAAATAGAAGTCACTGACCCCATCTAAAAAAAACAAATGCTCTGTAAAGCTACACATTTAAGGTTATTGCTAGTTGTTATCTTACTATTCCGGCCTTTCCTATTCATAGTCCAGACTCTCATTCAAACTGGTGCATTGTTGCTAGGGGAATTTTGACCATAGCAACCAGACTGCTGAAAGTGCAAACTGGAGAGCTGCTGGATAAAAAGCTAGGGAACACATAGCTGTACGTCAAGCTCTATTTTTTCTTTTAGCGTAGGACTACACGGACGTTTTCGGTGCAATCTGACGCACTGTGACAAAACGCCATCGGCAAATCGCATTCGACGGAAATAAGGTAAGTGAATGCATTGTCGTCTGCATCCGACAGTCATGTTGCGTCGGATCAATGCTGCAACTTCATCCGAAATTTCTATCTTTAACCTTATTTCCGTCGCATGTGATCTGACGCTGTCGTTTTGTCACAGCGCGTCGGATCGCGCTGAAAACGCCTATGTAGTCCTAACCATAGACTTATAACAAAGTAATATGACACTATTAAGTGATAATCCGAGAAGGTTAAATACCCAAAACACTGCAACTCTACGCACTGCACCAAGATGATTCCCACATTCTATTAATAATTGGTCAATTGTTCACAGCCAATAGTGGCAAAAGTATTAGGCTTGTCTCATATCAATGGCTACTGAGGTCATTAAAGGAGAACTAAAGCCTAACTAAAGCTAGAAATGTTGTACATTATGTTTTGTGCTTCTGTACCAGCCCAAGGCAACCACAGCCCTTTAGCAGTAAAGATCTGTGTCACCAAAGATACCCCAGTAGCTCCCCATCTTCTTTTCTGCTGATTCACTGCACATGCTCTGTGCTGCTGTCACTTACTGAGCTTAGGGACCCACTCACAATATACAGTACACATAGAATAGAAATGTCACAATATAAGGCTGATTAGTAATTAATACACATAATTACTACATGGCAACACAGAAACCAGTGCAATTAGCATCAGAATTTAATAATCAGCAAACCTGTAGCATCAGCTTATATTACAGCCAGGGAAGCTCATTTTCTGCTGGATAATTAGTGACGAGCCCTAAACTTAGCTTCTCAACAGCCAATCAGAGCCCACTGAGCATGTGAGTGTCACAGACACTTTCCAAGATGGTGACCCCCTGTGACAAGTTTGAAGTCCTGGATCATTGCTGCTATTGACAAGCTGAAACTTTAGCCTTGTGCAATAAATTCAGTATATATAATATGGCATTTTGGGGCATATTAATTTTTAGGGTTTAGTTCTCCTCTAACAGTCAGCAGGTCAAGATGTAGCAATGGTTTGGTGGTAACGCATTAGCCTACTGAAGCCAACCACACTGGGAGGTCTCCTGGTATCACAGAAGACTAGTTTGACCTTTCATGCTACTGTGACAGCCTCATGCATTGCAAGGAGTGGCCCCCTGCACATTTACTCGTGCATCTCTTGTTGGTGATTAGGCTCATAAAATACACATGAAATGCATCAGATGTTTGGTATGTTTGCACAAAAACTTCAGGAAATACCAGAGCTGATTCCATTGTGTCCCAAGGGAGCCAGATTCTCCTGGCAACATAACTGTTTGCTGAATCAGTGGCACAGCTGCAATCTGTATCCTTATGATGCATCTGGTGTGTATATTCTTAGGGTACTCACTGATAAATCTAATGTTGCCAGCCTGTTTCAGGTATGTCTAAAAGCTCACTGTGTGCCCAGAACATTCCTTCTCTGTATATTTGTATTTATACATATGGGAAGGAGGTGCCATATTGTTTCCCTTAGACAGTACAGTATGAGGCATAGCTTATCGTGTGCCCAGAACATTCCTTCTCTGTATATTTGTATTTATACATATGGGAAGGAGGTGCCATATTGATTCCCTTAGACAGTACAGTATGAGGGTATAGCTTATCGTGTGCCCAGAACATTCCTTCTCTGTATATTTGTATTTATACATATGGGAAGGAGGTTCCATATTGTTTCCCTTAGACAGTACAGTATGAGGGTATAGCTTATTGTGTGCCCAGAACATTCCATTTGTGTTCAACTTAACTAACTGGTATCCGTGCAGGGGCGGAACTACCAGGGGAGCAGGGGGTGCGAGCGGGCCAGGGCCCGCACCCCCTCAGGGACCCCGGCAGTCCACGCGCCGCGCATATCCCAGCCAGTTCCGGGTTTACGGAGGGGGGCGGGGGGCCCGGCTGCGCGTCCTGCACCAGGGCCCGCCCCCCTCTAGTTCCGTTTCTGTATCCGTGTGCTCCCAAATACACCCTAATTTCCACTGAAATTCCAGGACATCGCCCTCTCCCTGAAGTAAAATTAAATATATATTGAAATATAGTCTACGATCTCAGAACAACTGATAAAAAAATGATCTTGGCAAACAGTAAAACAACCCAAAAAAAGAATGTACCTCCAAAAGGCAGAGGAACAGGAAATTACACGCAGCCGCTTGTCAGTAACATGTCGTTTGCCGAATTGAACTGAAGGTAAAACCATAGGTTCTGCTATGAATAAACTGCCAAGAGATTTTAAAAGGGGGTAATGTAAAAAATAGTCTTCATTTGTTACTTGCCTAGTAACCCATAGCAACCAATCAGCAGGAAACATTTACTCCAAATGAGTGTCATTTCGGCCATATAAGTGGCCAATAGATTATATAGACCACTTATATTTTGCCACAGACCAGTCAGTATTTATACCGTTCCTTTCTAATTATACCTCTCACTTTTTTTTTACTTTTATTTTGGTAATTAGAGCCCTATATGTTGTTACAGAAGTGGAATATATATATATATATATATATATATATATATATATATATATATATATATATTACACGAGTGATGTTATAATGAATAATTGAATTGAAAATGTTTGGAGTGCTGGTCCGTTTCAAAGATTGCATAGAGTGAATTAACAAGTAAGAGTGCGGGTACCTCCAGAAGCATTAGATATAGAACACAAAAGAAGATCCGCACTCTAAGGTCTTATGAAAATAATAAAATGTTTTATTGTTTAAATGCGACTAACATTTCAGCCTCCTCCGAGGCCTTTCTTGCCTCGGTCCAAATCACGTCGACATTAACAACGTTAATAAACGTTATTCACGTTTTTATGAAAATCGTGTGCCGTGAGTGCTTTCTACTATTGGACTATATACATATATATAAAACACAAGAATATCCTGTAAATTATATCTTTATAAACAGTGAGTTCAGATGTCATCAGTTATAAACGGTGAGTTCTGATGTCATTTCTGTCACATGACTCACTGAAATTTGTGTATTATAATAAATAAAGTACCCCCAGTTGTAAAATATGAGGATATTAGAAGTTACCTCGGAGTTCCATGACCTGTATAAAAACACTCGGCCTTTGGCCTCATGCTTTTATATGGTCATGAAACTCCTCGGTAACTTAGAATATCCTTATAGTTTACAAGAGGGGGTACTTTATTCACTATATAATACGCAAAAGCCATGAATATCCTGTAAATGATATCCTTATAAAAAGTGACTAGTGATGTCATCAGTTATAAACAGTGAGCAGTGATGTCATTTTTGTCACATGACTCACTAAAACTTGTGTATTATAATAAATAAAGTACCCCTTGTTGGAAAATATGAGGATATTAGAAGTAACCTCGGAGTTCTATGACCTGTGACTTATAATATCCTTATATTTTACTATAGGGGGTACTTTATTCACTATATATTTCATAAGTGATTAATCCTCACCAATATGGCATATGAAATCCAAAATTGTGCTGACACTGAGATTGTAACCCCTATAGACAACTCCAAATCCATCTGCCAGTCGATGGATCAATAAGTAAATACAATGGGCTGCTCAGTACCACCCCGGTGCCAATATATACTGATTGCATGAAGTGTATATAGAGTAACCTAAGACTGAGCAAACCAATTCAGTCAATTTATTTATAATTGCCACAGATCACTGGATGTGCCAAGTAATTCTATACACCCACTCTGGGCACTGCCATTTGTTGGCATGAATGTTAAGATAACGTAGAGCTGTTTGTTTTTCAAACACTGTGTTGGCACAAATCATTGGCAAAAGGTTTGACCTAATTTGTTTATTTATCGTGGAGGCAAGTATTGGGGGTGATGCAGTTGCCTTTCTTGAACAGCAAACAATGTCATTGGGGAGGGGGGTCCTTCTGTTGAGAGGAGGTATTGGTTAAAAACAGAAGGTGTGGAGGTGGGGCTAGTTCCCCTTTAATCAACAGGCCTGCAGTCTATTAAACCATTATGATTGGGGGGCCAATCACAGCATTGGAAATCTACAGAGCTCTAGATCAATCCTTTGCCTAGTAGTACACTGGAAAGCTTTAGACCAACCTGTGGCCAATTAGAATCAGATGTAATAGTCATAAAGGTAAAACAGGGGTATTGAAAGTCCTAGTCCTGTGTCCCATAACAACCAATCCAGTACTTGCTTTAGTTGTTCTAACTGCAGTGGGCCAGTAATACTATAATTGCTGATAGTTTGGGTATATTTTGTTCCATTGTTCACATGACCCTGAAGGTTGGTATTCTTGCAACTCAATAGATAGTGGCTGCCATTACACATAACCCACTATGAATCTCGTCCTTATTTGCCCTTTAAAGATCATTTTAAAGTTTGTGGTTCACTTTTAAGTAAACTTTAAATACATAATTTAAAAGCAATTTTTCCATTGGTTTTCATTATTTATGTTTTACAGTTTTATACTTATTTGTCTTTTTCTTCTGACTTTCCAGCTTTCAAATGGGCGTCGCTGACCCCATCGAAAAAAGCAAATGCTCTGTAAGGCTACACATTTATGGTTATTGCTCATTTTTATTTCTCATCTTTCTAGTAAGTTCCTCTCCTATTCACATTCCAGTCTCTTATTCAAATCAATGCATGGTCGCTAGGCTAATTTGGACCCTAGATTCTTTATAAAGCAAATTGAAGAGCTAGTGGAAAAAAACCCTTAAAAAATAAAAAATTAAAACCAATTGCAAATTTCCCTCTCTACATCATACTAAAAGGTAACTCAAAGGTGAACTACCCCTTTAACTCTATGGGGTAAATTTATCAAAGAGTGAAGTTCTGCCGCTCTCCATTCATTTTGAAAGGCGTATTTATCAATGGGTGAAAGTGAAATTTCACCCTTTGATAAATACGCCTTTAAAAACCCCATAGAAATGAATGGGAAGTGGCGGAATTTCACTATTAACTTCACTCTTTGATAAATATACCCCTATAAGAGACATGACTAGAATGTGATGCTGCAGTGAGCACCTTAACCACAGGGTGGCACTAAACTGTTAAATAGACAGAGGCCGGCAAGTTCAGAGAATGTTACCTTTTGTTATTGAATAGGAATTCCTTATGTCATACGGATATTCTGTTTTATTTGGAAACATGACCCGATCCTGAGTTTCCCCCCAGCAAACATAGAGGATTACATGGATGTAAAGCAATAATAAGAAATCACTCCTATCTATGTTAAAGGGATTCTGTTCTAAATGACACTGTTTACACTGCAAATAATTCACTCTACAATATACAATATATAACTCTACAATATAAAATTTCATTCCTGGACCAGCAAGTGTATTTTTTTGTTGTAATATTTCAGAAAGAGCCAGCACTTTAGGATGGAACTGCTTTCTGGCAGGCTGTTGTTTCTCCTACTCAATGTAACTGAATGTGTCTCAGTGGGACCTGGATTTTACTATTGAGTGTTGTTCTTAGATCTACCAGGCAGCTGTTATCTTGTGTTAGGGAGCTGCTATCTGGTTACCTTCCCATTGTTCTGTTGTTAGGCTGCTTAGGGGGGAAGGGAGGGGTGATATCACTCCAACTTGCAGTACAGTAGTAAAGAGAGACTGAAGATTATCAGAGCACAAGTCACATGACTGGAGGCAGCTGGGAAACAATATGTCTAGATTTCAAAATTTAAAATAAAAAAAAATCTGTTTGCTCTTTTGGAAAATGGATTTAGTGCAGAATTCTGCTGGAGCAGCACTATTAACTGATGTGTTATGAAAAAAATTATGTTATCCCATGACAGCATCTCTTTAAGGTGTGGCTGGCTTTCTGTGTTATTGGTGACCAGAGTCTGTGGTTTTCTTGCAATTTTAGCCTGAAATGCAGGTAGATTTCACAAGAAATATGTGTAGTTGCCTGTCCTGTTCTTCTCACGTGAATCATAATGTTTGCCAGCCCTAGGGGACATTTCAGGCATTTTGAGGTCAGGCATATGGTTCTGGCTCTCCATCTGTATCCCATACAGGCCGTCCCCTCATAATCTGCTCCTAAATCAAAGTTGAACACAAAATTCAAAAAACATTTAAAGGGGTGGTTAACCTTCAAACAACTAGTTGTTTTCCGATAGATCACCAGAAATAACGACTTTTTCCAATTACTTTCTACTGTTTTTCTAATATTGAAGTGTAAAGTGTCTTTTTTCACCTTTTAAAGCAGCTCTGGGAAGGGGGGTCGCCGACCCTGTAACCTGTTTTAAATTGATACATTTAGTTGATACATTTCTTATCTTTGTCCCTGCTGAGCAGAATCTCTTGAGTTTAATTACAGGCAGCTGTTAGAATTAATACAATAGTTGCTAATACTCCAGAAATGGTGGCAAGAAATGGATCAACTACATGTTGCAAAATTGTAACCGTTCAGAATTTGCACCTGAATTACTGAGCTGTCAAACATCAGATACAGGGGCATTAAACTTTTAACTTAGATTTTGGAAAAACAGTAAAAAATAAATAATGGAAAGTAATTGAAAAAAGTCTTTATTTCTGGGGAACAATCTGAAAAAAAAAACTAAATTGGAATTAGTGTTTGGAAGGTGAACAACCCCTTTAAATAGGTTGTTTGCCTTTCAATCAACTTTTAGTATGATACAGAGAGTGATATTCTGAGACAATTTGCAATTGGTTTTAATTTTTCATTATTTGTAGTTTTTGAGTTATTATGTTTTATTATTCATCAGCTCTCCAGTTTGCAATGTCCGCAATCAGGCTGCTAGGGTCCAAATTTCCATAGCAACCATGCACTGATTTGAATCAGAGACTGTAATATGAATAAGAGCGGGTCTGGATAAAAAGAGGAGTAATAAAAAGTAGCAATAACAATGCATTTGTAGCCTTACAGAGCATTTGTTTTTTTAGATGGGGTCAGTGACCCTCATTTAAAAGCTGGAAAGAGTCAGAAGTCAGCTTTCAGTTCCCCTATGGTATTCATAGGGGTAAAGTTTTGTTTTATGGTTTCAGGGTTGTTGGAGGTGTGGTTATTTGAGGAGGGGGCGGGGCCTCAATCTTGTGATGTCACTGCAGATGTCCCAGAAGGAGCTTGGACTTGGATAATCAGAACACTGACCCCATCTAAAAACAAATGCCCCTGTAAGGCTACACATTTATTGCTATTGTTACTTTTTATTACTTGTCTTTCTTTTCAGGGCTCTCCTATTTATATTCCAATCTCTTATTCAGATCAATGCATGGTTGCTAGTGTAAGTTGGACCCTAGCAACCAGATTGCTAAACATTGCAAACTGGAGAGCTGCTGAATAAAAACCCAAATAACGCAAAAGCCACAAATAATAGAAAATCAAAACCAATTGTCTCAGGTGATCATTTTCGACATCATACTAAAAGTCAACGCCTTTAAGTGACAATATCCTCAGTAATTAATCATTAAGAGAATATAGAGAACAGGAAGTGGGATGGAAACTGATACAATGTTTCACTGTGTATCACATGATCAGCCGTGGGAATTAGTTGGGAATCATGCTGCTGATCATCTGATTGGCTAATCATGCTGTATGCAGTATAGTACAGTATTAAAGCATAAATGAAAATTAAATACAAGTCCTTAGATGTGAAATTTGTGGCAGAATGATTGTCTGCAGATATAATCTCTGATTCTTATTAAACATCCAAGAAACAGTGGCACTGACCCATCAGCTCTCATTAAAGGGACAGTGATCTAGAAATGACTATGGGACAACTGCTGCTTTGTTGAAACCCTGATCATTCACTATGGGAGATTCCTGATACTTCCTCTCGCAGAACACTGGGGCATTTTTATTTGGATTAATTCAACATTAACTGTCTGGCCAAGATGTAGTTATAATACATGCTAATGATATACAGATACCATACGCAGGGACTCATGAAATATGTGGAGGAGGAGGCTTTAGGTCACATATTTAACCAGAGAATTTTTTTGTTCAGTTAGGAAATGAAAAAAAAAAAAGTATTACTGGGGATGCACTGAATCCACTATTTTTGAACCCCCAAATCCTTCACTGAAGATTCGGCTGAATACAGAACCGAATCCGGATCCTAATTTGCATATGCAACCGAACCATATCCTAATCCTAATTTGCATATGCAACCGAACCGAATCTTAATTTGCACATGCAACCGAACCAAATCTGTATCCTAATTTGCAAATGCAACCAAACTAAATTCAAATCCTACTGCAACTGAACCGAATCCGAATCCTAATGTACAAATGCAACCGAACCGAATTCTAATTTGCATATGCAACCAAACCGAATCCGAATCCTAATTTGCATATGCAACCAAACCAAAACCAAATCCTAATGTACATATGCAACTGAACCAAATCCTAATTTGCATATGCAACAAACCGAAACCGAATCCTAATGTACATATGCAACTGAACCAAATCCTAATTTGCATATGCAACGAACCGAAACCGAATCCTAATGTACATATGCAACGGAACCCAATCCAAATCCTAATTTGCATATGCAACGAAACCGAATCTGAATCCTAATTTGCATATGCACCTGAACCGAATTCAAATCTTAATTTGCATATGGAACCGAACCGAATCCGGATCCTATTTTGCATATGCAAATTAGGGGTGGGAAGGGGAAAACATTTTTACTAGTTTTATGACAAAAAGTCACAGGATTTCTCTCCCCACCCCTAATTTGGAATTGACCATTTATAGGCAGAACTAAGGCAAAATGTACATCTGGTTATTCAAGGAGTGCCAGTCAGCTCTGCTCGGTCAGCCATATCAAATAGCATGGTTTAGCAGGGGCTATAATAAAGGGCAGTAGAGTAACTAAATATTACTGGACCACACAGCAAATAATTTTTCAGGCCCCCAAAATGGCTATAGGTTGAACTCTTTTACCAATATTTGTTTAAATTATATATGAATTAGAGCCGCATGGAGCCCCTATAGCTCTTGCAGCCGCAGGGTCTGCTTCCTCTATAGTTACGTCCCTGAACAAGGGTCACTTGTCTGACATGTCCGGTGAATATTTAAAATACAACACCGTTTGGAGGCCTCAATACATTTCAATGTGGACCCCACAAATGATAGGAGACTGGATCAGTAAACGTGCCATTACCAACCCTCCCCAGGTATTTTAAAAAGCTCATGACAGCCCAGAGAGCTCTTTAACGACAATAAAGTCTGATGTTCCCTGATTTAATTGGTTCCCTCCTATCCCACTTCTCAAACAGACTCATTGTTTGTTAATGTTCTCTGTTCGTCATCTCAGTTACACACCTGAAGGGTTTTGCTGTGGAACAATAGGAATAAGTCATGTCTAGTAAGCAGGTAGCTTTTTATTAATGATAAAAAATCGGAGGATCCCTGTGACGCATTTACTTAGCACGTGTTAAAGGAAATCTCTTTATCTGGAAAGGACAATGGTTAGTAAAATGATAAAGTTAAATATTTTGGTTCCTTTGGTTTCAATTCAGCACCGATTCACATTAACCCTCTGCCGAACGTTTTATTTCAAATTTTGTGGTTATGGTTCCCCGAAGACAGAAGCACCCGTGTGGGTGGCTAAATCAGGCAGAGATCGGCCAACCTCACCAAAGAAGTAGATCTGGGTCTGTTGAGGGTTAGACATTGATTTAGAAGAAATAAAAAACATGCAGAACTTAAAAAACAGAAAAAAGGAGATGCCTTATAGCGTCAATGCTGAGAGGTGACAGCAGAAACATCTCTGAAATCCTGCCTTTTCAATGAGGCCCTGTAGGGAAGAGGCTTCAGGTCTCTGCACCTGTTCTTCTGCTCATTACAATGCAACAAATGCAGCCCAACCGGTATAACTAGGACTGACAATGCTTGTTGCTGTCAGGTAGGTTTTTCTCAGGTGTACACAGCGGAGGAAATATCTGATGTCTTGAAGCCTGTGTAACTGGAAAACCATCTGCATTTGATTCAAAGGGGAAGATGGCCGACAATAGCGAAAATTCGCCAGAAATCCAATCCGCAGGGACATCACCAATTTACTAACAGATTCGCTAGCGGAAGACACCGTCGCTAGTATAGTTTCACGCCCCATCACCAGGCGAATTTTCACAAACGATTGTTACTCCGTAAATTCACTAAAGTGCAAATTTTATCTCTTTCGTCAGAGTTTCCTTCATCACCTTAGACCTGGTGATCTAAGATGAAACTACATCCTCCTAAATCTTATGTCCGTGACATCACATCCTGTATGCCGAAAAGTCATAAAAGTTCTAAAAAATGCTGGCGTTTTTTCATATTTTAAAGCAGGATTGTCTTCAAAAGTTGTAACTATAAAAGATTTTTGTGTTAACCATTTGGGTGGCATGCCACATTGGTTTTAGGGTGGGCTCATGTCTAGGACATTAGAGGATCTCTTTTGTCTTTATTTTGCTTCCTTGGACATGTGTAATTATAAGTGGCCACTTGCATCTCTAATAAAGACATAAATATGACCTATATGTACCTTCCCTATTCAAATTGACCTAAGCGTAAGAATACTGTTAATAAATTTACACCTGTTGAAGTGGCGCAAAGTGTGATGGAGCCTTCGTTGGTTTAACTTCAACCTTTAGAGTGTTTTTTGGGCTTAAAGCACCAGGGTGGTTTTTGTCTGATGTGTTTTCGGAACCTAAAAATCAGTGTCAAAATGTCCCTGCTGCTTCATACTGTGCTTGGTAGGATATTCTCCTGAAAATGCCAAGACTGCGATCTTTCAGCAACTGTCAACCTTTATGCCATAGGTCTACAAAACATTTTGATCAAATATTGATCAGAGGCAAATTTTTTGTTTCCTGATTCAGACCATAAGAAGCAACCCCATGCCAAGTTGATTACACGGATCAGAATACTCTGACTACTCTACAAGTTGGACCTTGCAGGATTCCAGTAACCATGGGAGCTGGTGGAGCCATGAACCTGCCCAAATTGTTAGTGTAAGCAAAACACTGTGGTTCTTTCTCTTATACTCTTGCACCTTCACAGCTGGACCTCCTCTCCAAACACCCCATAATGTGCTCTTGGCCCAACACAAAGGGATATATTTCACCTCCAAGCAAAAATAAAAGGATGGTATCACCAAAAAATTAAAGTGTTTTAAGTGAATTATAATATAATGTAGTATTGTCTAGCACTTGTAAAACAGGTGTGTTTGCTTTAGAAACAGAACTATAGTTTATATAAACAAGCTGCTGTGTTGCCATGGGGGCAGCCATTCAAGCACAGGATACACAGTAGATAACAGATAAGTACTATTATAGTTTATATAAACAAGCTGCTGTGTAGCCATGGGGGCAGCCATTCAAGCACAGGATACACAGTGGATAACAGATAAGTTCTAATATAGTTTATAAACAAACTGCTGTGTAGCCATGGGGGCAGCCATTCAAGCACAGGATACACAGTAGATAACAGATAAGTACTACTTTAGTTTATATAATCAAGCTGCTGTGTAGCCATGGGGACAGCCATTCAAGCACAGGATACACAGTAGATAACAGATAAGTACTACTATAGTTTATATAAACAAGCTGCTTTGTAGTCATGGGGGCAGCCATTCAAGCACAGGATACAGAGTAGATAACAGATAAGTACTACTATAGTTTATATAAACAAGCTGCTGTGTAGCCATGGGGGCAGCCATTCAAGCACAGGATAGACAGTAGATAACAGATAAGTACTACTATAGTTTATATAAACAAGCTGCTGTGTAGCCATGGGGGCAGCCATTCAAGCACAGGATAGACAGTAGATAACAGATAAGTACTACTATAGTTTATATAAACAAGCTGCTGTGTAGCCATTGGGGCAGCCATTCAAGCACAGGATAGACAGTAGATTTTTTTTTTTTGAGTTACTGTTCTTTTAATTGCCCCCTCCATGAACCCCATATTTACCTATATGTAGTGGATAAGTATGACACATATAGAAAATAGAATCTCTTCCAGTATTTTGAGGCCGTAAATGACTTTGTGCCATCAATTACAGGATGGCAAGGGATGCTGGGATTTGTAGTTTACTGATTTTAAGATGAACTTTGCCTACCTTGCAGCTTCAAACTTTGCTTACTGCTCTCTTGAATCATTAACAGAATTTGTACACATGCCATCCAATCAATTTGCGGAGGCAGTAAATGAGCGAGGGGTCAGAGCAATAAAAACGATCTGTCTTATTCAGTGATTATCGACCCAATTATGGTAAAACAGGTGTCATATACCATCTGATTCCTTCCTGTAAAATGTCAAGCAAATGGCATTGGGGCTACTCCCTGCTGTGGAACGCCAGCAATGCTGAGTATTTGGCTGCAGAACTCCCCCAGGCCTTATCTAGCATCAAGGTACATGATAAATGCTTTGCAGTTTAAGCACTAATCACTTCAGCCCTGAGAGCTATTTTTATGTTGCAAATTCCCCATGATCTGTTATCACATTTTTTTTAAAATATCAGGCCTGAAAGGAATTTATTCCCCACCTCCTCTTTTCTGAGTCGTGCAAAGGATGAATCCTCCAACAAAATCTTACTAGCACCATATGACAATTAAAAGTGCTTAGGTAAGGATTTCTTGTAAGAAAACAAAACCAGGGACTCAGAGGTATTTCTCTCTCTTGTGAATAATTATTCACACAGCCATGGCAGCTTCATAAAAACATTAGGGGTGATCTGATTGAATGTGATGCCTGCAGCTTAACTGGTCACTGCAGCCCATACATATAGCCATCAAAATGCTGCAGATCATCCGGTGCCAACAATTATGACTCAGAAGTAGGGATGCACTGAATCGGTATTCAGCCTTTTGCAGTAGGATTCGAATTCAGCTGAATCCTTGTGCCTGGCCAAACGAAATACTTAAAATCATGTGACTTTTTGTCACGAAACATATGCAAATTAGGGTTCGGATTCGCTACGGTATTCAGCGAATCTTTCACAAAGGATTGGGGGTTCTGCAAAATCCAAAATAGTGAATTTGGTGCATCCCTAAAACTCACATATAGAGCAATGTCCCACTGGGCTGTATTAGGTGCATTAAGTGCCAAAGCACCCAAAACAGCTCTTATAGACTAAAAAATGAAGCTGCATGCACTTGAAGCAGTCCTGTGTGATTTCATTTACTTTCCAATTACTTTTTTGAATTACTTTCCATTTTTTATTTTTTACAGTTTTTCCAAATTCTAAGTTTAAAGTTCAATGTCCCTGTCTCTGGTGTTTGAGTCTGGCAGCTCAGTAATTCAGGTGCAGATTCTGAACTGTTAATATTTTGCAACATTTAGTTGATACAACTAAGGGGCCCATTTACTTAACTCGAGTGAAGGAATAGAATAAAAAAAACGTTGAATTTCGAATGGTTTTTTTGGCTACTTCGACCATCAGTGGGCTACTTCGACCTTCGATTCAAACTAAAAATCGTTTGACTATTCGACCATTCAATAATCGAAGTACTGCCTCGTTAAAATATAAACTTCGACCCCCTAGTTCGCCACCTAAAACCTACCGAAGTCAATGTTAGCCTATGGGGAAGGTCCCCATAGGCTTGGCAATATTTTTTTGCTCGAAGAAAAATCGTTCCATTGATGGATTAAAATCCTTCCAATCGAACGATTCAAAGGATTTAATCGTTTCGTACGATCGAACGAATTGCGGTAAATCCTGTGACTTTGATATTCGGAGTCGAACGATTTAACTTCAACAGTCGAATATTGATGGTTAATTAACCCTTGATATTCGATATAAGTAAATTTGCCCCTAAATGTATCGATTTAGAACAGTTTACAGGGTCCCCTCCCAAAGCAGCTTTAGAAGGTCAAAAATATCACCTTCATTATTAGAAAAACTGGAAAACGTCTTTATTTCTGGTGAACTGAAACCAACTGAACTGAAAAAATGTCCCGGAAGGTGAACAAACCCTGTAAAGAAGAAGGAAAGGCATATTTAATTGGGGGTGCTAAAAGTTAGGCACCCCCAAGTGATTGTATGTACTTACCTGAAACCCCAGGCCGGTGCTCCTATCAGGAGAAAACTGCACCGGTCCGGGGTTTCTTCCGGCGAGCACCACAGAGTGATCGTCTTCCTTCTTTCTTTAAATTTCCCAGGGCAGATGCATGCACAGTAGGACGAAACAGGCAAAATAGTTTGGTTTTTCGCGATACTGCGCATACTCACCCGTGTGAAGAAAGAAGAAGATAGAAGAGATTGCTCCATGGTGTTCGCTGGAATATCCCCCAGACCGCAGTTTTCTGCTGATAGGAGGACCGGCCCGGGGTTTCAGGTAAATATATACAATCACTTGGTGGTGCCTTCTCCTTTAAAAAAGGCATAAAAAAAATCTTCAAATAATGTGAATTTGGACTAGTGCTAGAGTTAGTACCCCATACCATAGTGCCAATGGATTTCTTTCCTTACAAAGCAGCTTTTACATTACCCAGAGACACCAGCTAACTTCATGCGACCTAAAGATCTAGACTTGCCTGAAGCCATTTACTGCTCTTTTCCGTGTATTGTTTGGTGAAATAAAGCCAGGACGGGATTAGTAGCTCACCGCCGAGCTGACATCTCTATATGCGGAGGAAGGTGTCAAACTGGGTGACTATATATAGTAAGCAGGTCAAACACACAGTTAATCCATTTAAGTAGGTGATGTTTTGTTTGTGATGAATTTCGCTTCAACTCAAAATTGGCTGGAATGGGGCCGGCTGGGAGTTGTAGTTTAAGAAGGGTGGAAGCTGGATGCAAATTCTCTCTTAATAAGCAGTTGACCTTTCGAAACATCTTCAATGATTACTCAGCAAGTCCAGTTGTTTTAGAATTATTTATATTAGATACACTAAGGGGCAGATTAATCAAGGGTCGAATTTCAAAGTAATGGGAGTTTTTTTGAACTCCCATAACTTCAAAATTCGAATGAAAAAAGAAATTTATCAAAACACCAAAGTTTTTTTTTTTTTGGGCAAATAGGTCCGTTTTTGATCGAATTCGAATCTTACGAATCAAAGTAACAGCCCATTCGATTAAATTTGATTCAAAGTTTTTCCAAAAAAAATAAATTTGATTTTGACTCCAAATAGGTTCTAGGAGATCCCCCATAGGCTAAAATTCGTCAGGTTTTAGATGGCGAATGGTCAAAGTCGAATTTTTAAAGAGACAGTACAATTTCAATATTTGAATTTTACAATTCGGAATGAGACCGGCATGTCTGTGAATGCGCAGTTGGAGCAATTTTCTGTATCGCAACAACTGCACACGCGCTGAAACCCACAAACATTTCTGAAGCGCCGGTCTCATTATGAAGATTACCGAAGCGGCTGAAGATGGCGCACGGGTGCCTAAATCTGCACTGAGGGGTAAGTAAAACGTTTGGGGCATTTGCCCGGGGTAACACTTAGGCTGGGGGAGGAGGGAGAGGGGTCTACGGTAGGGGTTTTTTAAATTTAGGGTTGCATTCTTCTTAAAACACCAATCACAAAACAGTTCAGGGACAGTAAAGAAATTATGGGAAAATCCCAAACTGTTTGCTGAAGCTTCATACACCTTATGTCCTTTGGTAGATAGAGTCCTACGTGGAGCCAATTTTTGAAACTGCATTTTTATTCACTACGACACGATACCAGACCTGTAACTGCCTTAATGGAGATTTCAACCCTGAAGTTAAAAAAAAACTTACACCCCTACCCTATATAGACCACACTCCTCCCTCCCCCCCAGCCTAAACCTGGCCATAGACGCAAAGATCTGATCGTACGAACCATTGTACGATTGGACTTCCCCATCTCCCGACCTGCCACTAACCATTCCGATCAAATAAAGTAGAAAAGAACAGATCAGCCAATGTTCTACCCCTGACAGAATCGACCAAACGGGCGATATCCGCAGGACAAAACGCACGGTTCGAAAATCGTACGAATCCTAGATTCGTACGATCAGATCTTTGCTTCTATGGCCAGCTTTAGCGTTACCCCGGGCAAAAGCCTCTAACGTTTTACTTACCCCTCGTGTAGATTCAGGCATCAGAGTTGACGGTCGCCATCTTCAGCCGCTTCGGTTATCTTTGGAATGAGACCGGCGCTTTTGGCAATTTTCATGAGTTTCGGAGCATGCGCAGTTGTCGCGGTCTCATTCCGAAGATTGCCGAAGAGAAGAAGATGGCGCCCGTGAACTCCGATGCCTGAATCTGCACCGGGGGTAAGTAAAATGTTAGGCACGTTTGCCCGGGGTAACACTAAAGCTGGCCAAAGACGCAAAGATCTGAATCGAGGATTCGTACGATTTTCGGACCGTGTGTGGAGAGTCCCGACATTTTTCGTCCGGCGGAGATCGGTCGTTTGGTCGATCGGACAGGTTGGGGTGAGGAGGGAGGCGGGTCTATGTTAGATAGGGGGTAGGGTTTTTTTTAACTTTAGGGTTTAGTTCTCCTTTAAAGGTTTCTCAGAAGGCTTAAAGGGGAACTTCACTTTCACAAAACGATAATAAACCACAAATAATGACACTTTTCAGCTGATTTCTATTTTGACTATTTTTCTACAATTTCAAGTTTTTAAAGACAAATGAGTGTTTTATCAGGTATGTTATTTTCAGCTCAGGGAGAAGAGGCAAAACTTTAGGAATTGACTTCAACACAGTAAGGGAATTTAGCTGCCACCCTCCTCCCCACATGGAAACTGTATAAATGGAGAAGATAGTTAGTTGCAGCCTCGTATGGTACAAGCTATTTATTTATATAGTACAAGCCTGACCAAATCCAGTCACAAGCGCTAAGCTGCAGGTGAGAGAAAGACTGGGCGCTACACGAACTCTACTCAAAGGAAAACTAGGCTTCGAGGACCAGGATGTAAACACAGTGCCAGCCAAGCATTAGTTACTGTTGTCATAGCAGCCGCCTTCGCTGACGGCATCACGCAAGTACGCAGGGATAATCCCGCCCATCTCTAGCTCTCCAGGTGTCCGTATAAGCCGCTTGGGGGCGTGTTCTCGTCGCCAGGAGCATTCAAGTGTCTAATAAAGAGTGAGCGCGTTCTAGGTAGAGAAGGCGTGGCATAAGCTGTAGAGTGAGGAGGCGTGCCGCTTGTTGGAATGTGCCTCTGCCTGAGTGTTTTAGGGGCGTGGTACCTGCAGCGGGGCGTGTCCTAATGCAGGGGGCAGAGAGAGAGAGCGAGGGAGAGAGAGGTGACGTAGGAGGGTCCGGCCCGGGAGAGAGGGGAGTGAATTCTGAGCTCAGTGAGGAGCGCGGGGTTGTCGCAGCGATAGCGAAGAGGCTTGTGCACTGGCAACATGAACCGGGGACACCGGGCGGCAGGTACCAGCAGCAGGTCACTGGGAACAGTAGAGGTGAAGAGCAAGGTGAGTACCTGGAGGGAGAGACACAGGGGAGGAGGCAGCGCTGCACCTGCTGACTGACACCCCCCCCCCCACCTCCTGAGAATAGAACTTTCTGTACATGCAGTGGCCCCTGCTGGGAAATTCCAACACAGCGAACGGGGGGCACCTGCCTGCGAACAGAGCATGTTAGACATGATAAACTGAGACATTTATGTTTGTGTGTAAAATCCCATAATATAAGTTATAATATAATAATAATATAATATAAGGCTGTAGAAGACTACTGGCGTTACATTTTGTGTTGCAGACCCTTAAAATAATTATAGCTGTGTGTTCTACTGTGCTCACCTGATTGTATGTATCCCCCACTTACATACACCATATACTGACACTGTCTGTCTACATACAGTATAACGGATAGGAGGAGAAACATGTACTACTCCATGGAATTCAATACATTGGGACTATTAATGAGGCCGGGTTATCATCCCAATGGGAAATAGCAAAAATAGTCTCTGGGGAGGGCGTGTGACTGTGGGATAGCAGGTATAGTAGGGAGAGATTGTGCCTATAGTAACAGTGGATAATAGTCTCTGGGAAGGGAGTGTGACTGTGGGATAGCAGGTATAGTAGGGAGAGATGGTGTCTATAGTAACAGTGGATAATAGTCTCTGGGAAGGGAGTGTGACTGTGGGATAGCAGGTATAGTAGGGAGAGATGGTGTCTATAGTAACAGTGGGATAATAGTCTCTGGGAAGGGAGTGTGACTGTGGGATAGCAGGTATAGTAGGGAGAGATGGTGCCTATAGTAACAGTGGATAATAGTCTCTGGGAAGGGAGTGTGACTGTGGGATAGCAGGTATAGTAGGGAGAGATGGTGTCTATAGTAACAGTGGGATAATAGTCTCTGGGAAGGGAGTGTGACTGTGGGATAGCAGGTATAGTAGGGAGAGATGGTGTCTATAGTAACAGTGGGATAATAGTCTCTGGGAAGGGAGTGTGACTGTGGGATAACAGGTATAGTAGGGAGAGATGGTGTCTATAGTAACAGTGGATAATAGTCTCTGGGAAGGGAGTGTGACTGTAGGATAGCAGGTATAGTAGGGAGAGATGGTGTCTATAGTAACAGTGGATAATAGTCTCTGGGAAGGGAGTGTGACTGTGGGATAGCAGGTATAGTAGGGAGAGATGGTGTCTATAGTAACAGTGGGATAATAGTCTCTGGGAAGGGAGTGTGACTGTGGGATAGCAGGTATAGTAGGGAGAGATGGTGTCTATAGTAACAGTGGGATAATAGTCTCTGGGAAGGGAGTGTGACTGTGGGATAGCAGGTATAGTAGGGAGAGATGGTGCCTATAGTAACAGTGGATAATAGTCTCTGGGAAGGGAGTGTGACTGTGGGATAGCAGGTATAGTAGGGAGAGATGGTGCCTATAGTAACAGTGGATAATAGTCTCTGGTAAGGGAGTGTGACTGTGAGATAGCAGGTATAGTAGGGAGAGATGGTGCCTATAGTAACAGTGGATAATAGTCTCTGGGAAGGGAGTGTGACTGTGGGATAGCAGGTATAGTAGGGAGAGATGGTGCCTATAGTAACAGTGGATAATAGTCTCTGGGAAGGGAGTGTGATTGTGGGATAGCAGGTATAGTAGGGAGAGATGGTGCCTATAGTAACAGTGGATAATAGTCTCTGGGAAGGGAGTGTGACTGTGGGATAGCAGGTATAGTAGGGAGAGATGGTGCCTATAGTAACAGTGGATAATAGTCTCTGGGAAGGGAGTGTGACTGTGGGATTACAGGTATAGTAGGGAGAGATGGTGCCTATAGTAACAGTGGATAATAGTCTCTGGGAAGGGAGTGTGACTGTGGGATTACAGGTATAGTAGGGAGAGATGGTGCCTATAGTAACAGTGGATAATAGTCTCTGGGAAGGGAGTGTGACTGTGGGATAGCAGGTATAGTAGGGAGAGATGGTGTCTATAGTAACAGTGGGATAATAGTCTCTGGGAAGGGAGTGTGACTGTGGGATAGCAGGTATAGTAGGGAGAGATGGTGCCTATAGTAACAGTGGATAATAGTCTCTGGGAAGGGAGTGTGACTGTGGGATAGCAGGTATAGTAGGGAGAGATGGTGTCTATAGTAACAGTGGGATAATAGTCTCTGGGAAGGGAGTGTGACTGTGGGATAACAGGTATAGTAGGGAGAGATGGTGTCTATAGTAACAGTGGATAATAGTCTCTGGGAAGGGAGTGTGACTGTAGGATAGCAGGTATAGTAGGGAGAGATGGTGTCTATAGTAACAGTGGATAATAGTCTCTGGGAAGGGAGTGTGACTGTGGGATAGCAGGTATAGTAGGGAGAGATGGTGTCTATAGTAACAGTGGGATAATAGTCTCTGGGAAGGGAGTGTGACTGTGGGATAGCAGGTATAGTAGGGAGAGATGGTGTCTATAGTAACAGTGGGATAATAGTCTCTGGGAAGGGAGTGTGACTGTGGGATAGCAGGTATAGTAGGGAGAGATGGTGCCTATAGTAACAGTGGATAATAGTCTCTGGGAAGGGAGTGTGACTGTGGGATAGCAGGTATAGTAGGGAGAGATGGTGCCTATAGTAACAGTGGATAATAGTCTCTGGGAAGGGAGTGTGACTGTGGGATAGCAGGTATAGTAGGGAGAGATGGTGTCTATAGTAACAGTGGGATAATAGTCTCTGGGAAGGGAGTGTGACTGTGGGATAGCAGGTATAGTAGGGAGAGATGGTGTCTATAGTAACAGTGGGATAATAGTCTCTGGGAAGGGAGTGTGACTGTGGGATAACAGGTATAGTAGGGAGAGATGGTGTCTATAGTAACAGTGGATAATAGTCTCTGGGAAGGGAGTGTGACTGTAGGATAGCAGGTATAGTAGGGAGAGATGGTGTCTATAGTAACAGTGGATAATAGTCTCTGGGAAGGGAGTGTGACTGTGGGATAGCAGGTATAGTAGGGAGAGATGGTGTCTATAGTAACAGTGGGATAATAGTCTCTGGGAAGGGAGTGTGACTGTGGGATAGCAGGTATAGTAGGGAGAGATGGTGTCTATAGTAACAGTGGGATAATAGTCTCTGGGAAGGGAGTGTGACTGTGGGATAGCAGGTATAGTAGGGAGAGATGGTGCCTATAGTAACAGTGGATAATAGTCTCTGGGAAGGGAGTGTGACTGTGGGATAGCAGGTATAGTAGGGAGAGATGGTGCCTATAGTAACAGTGGATAATAGTCTCTGGTAAGGGAGTGTGACTGTGAGATAGCAGGTATAGTAGGGAGAGATGGTGCCTATAGTAACAGTGGATAATAGTCTCTGGGAAGGGAGTGTGACTGTGGGATAGCAGGTATAGTAGGGAGAGATGGTGCCTATAGTAACAGTGGATAATAGTCTCTGGGAAGGGAGTGTGATTGTGGGATAGCAGGTATAGTAGGGAGAGATGGTGCCTATAGTAACAGTGGATAATAGTCTCTGGGAAGGGAGTGTGACTGTGGGATAGCAGGTATAGTAGGGAGAGATGGTGCCTATAGTAACAGTGGATAATAGTCTCTGGGAAGGGAGTGTGACTGTGGGATTACAGGTATAGTAGGGAGAGATGGTGCCTATAGTAACAGTGGATAATAGTCTCTGGGAAGGGAGTGTGACTGTGGGATAGCAGGTATAGTAGGGAGAGATGGTGCCTATAGTAACAGTGGATAATAGTCTCTGGGAAGGGAGTGTGACTGTGGGATAGCAGGTATAGTAGGGAGAGATGGTGTCTATAGTAACAGTGGGATAATAGTCTCTGGGAAGGGAGTGTGACTGTGGGATAGCAGGTATAGTAGGGAGAGATGGTGCCTATAGTAACAGTGGATAATAGTCTCTGGGAAGGGAGTGTGACTGTGGGATAGCAGGTATAGTAGGGAGAGATGGTGTCTATAGTAACAGTGGGATAATAGTCTCTGGGAAGGGAGTGTGACTGTGGGATAACAGGTATAGTAGGGAGAGATGGTGTCTATAGTAACAGTGGATAATAGTCTCTGGGAAGGGAGTGTGACTGTAGGATAGCAGGTATAGTAGGGAGAGATGGTGTCTATAGTAACAGTGGATAATAGTCTCTGGGAAGGGAGTGTGACTGTGGGATAGCAGGTATAGTAGGGAGAGATGGTGTCTATAGTAACAGTGGGATAATAGTCTCTGGGAAGGGAGTGTGACTGTGGGATAGCAGGTATAGTAGGGAGAGATGGTGTCTATAGTAACAGTGGGATAATAGTCTCTGGGAAGGGAGTGTGACTGTGGGATAGCAGGTATAGTAGGGAGAGATGGTGCCTATAGTAACAGTGGATAATAGTCTCTGGGAAGGGAGTGTGACTGTGGGATAGCAGGTATAGTAGGGAGAGATGGTGCCTATAGTAACAGTGGATAATAGTCTCTGGTAAGGGAGTGTGACTGTGAGATAGCAGGTATAGTAGGGAGAGATGGTGCCTATAGTAACAGTGGATAATAGTCTCTGGGAAGGGAGTGTGACTGTGGGATAGCAGGTATAGTAGGGAGAGATGGTGCCTATAGTAACAGTGGATAATAGTCTCTGGGAAGGGAGTGTGATTGTGGGATAGCAGGTATAGTAGGGAGAGATGGTGCCTATAGTAACAGTGGATAATAGTCTCTGGGAAGGGAGTGTGACTGTGGGATAGCAGGTATAGTAGGGAGAGATGGTGTCTATAGTAACAGTGGATAATAGTCTCTGGGAAGGGAGTGTGACTGTGGGATAGCAGGTATAGTAGGGAGAGAGATGGTGCCTATAGTAACAGTGGATAATAGTCTCTGGGAAGGGAGTGTGACTGTGGGATAGCAGGTATAGTAGGGAGAGATGGTGCCTATAGTAACAGTGGATAATAGTCTCTGGGTAGGGAGTGTGACTGTGGGATAGCAGGTATAGAAGGGAGAGATGGTGCCTATAGTAACAGTGGATAATAGTCTCTGGGAAGGGAGTGTGACTGTGGGATAGCAGGTATAGTAGGGAGAGAGATGGTGCCTATAGTAACAGTGGGATAATAGTCTCTGGGAAGGGAGTGTGACTGTGGGATAGCAGGTATAGTAGGGAGAGATGGTGCCTATAGTAACAGTGGATAATAGTCTCTGGGAAGGGAGTATGACTGTGGGATAGCAGGTATAGTAGGGAGAGATGGTGCTTATAGTAACAGTGGATAATAGTCTCTGGGAAAGGAGTGTGACTGTGGGATAGCAGGTATAGTAGGGAGAGATGGTGCTTATAGTAACAATGGATAATAGTCTCTGGGAAAGGAGTGTGACTGTGGGATAGCAGGTATAGTAGGGAGAGATGGTGTCTATAGTAACAGTGGATAATAGTCTCTGGGAAGGGAGTGTGACTGTGGGATAGCAGGTATAGTAGGGAGAGATGGTGTCTATAGTAACAGTGGGATAATAGTCTCTGGGAAGGGAGTGTGACTGTGGGATAGCAGGTATAGTAGGGAGAGATGGTGTCTATAGTAACAGTGGGATAATAGTCTCTGGGAAGGGAGTGTGACTGTGGGATAGCAGGTATAGTAGGGAGAGAGATGGTGCCTATAGTAACAGTGGGATAATAGTCTCTGGGAAGGGAGTGTGAGTGTGGGATAGCAGGTATAGTAGGGAGAGATGGTGCCTATAGTAACAGTGGATAATAGTCTCTGGGAAGGGAGTGTGACTGTGGGATAGCAGGTATAGTAGGGAGAGATGGTGCTTATAGTAACAGTGGATAATAGTCTCTGGGAAAGGAGTGTGACTGTGGGATAGCAGGTATAGTAGGGAGAGATGGTGCCTATAGTAACAGTGGATAATAGTCTCTGGGAAGGGAGTGTGACTGTGGGATAGCAGGTATAGTAGGGAGAGATGGTGCCTATAGTAACAGTGGATAATAGTCTCTGGGAAAGGAGTGTGACTGTGGGATAGCAGGTATAGTAGGGAGAGATGGTGCCTATAGTAACAGTGGATAATAGTCTCTGGGAAGGGAGTGTGACTGTGGGATAGCAGGTATAGTAGGGAGAGATGGTGCCTATAGTAACAGTGGATAATAGTCTCTGGGAAGGGAGTGTGACTGTGGGATAGCAGGTATAGTAGGGAGAGATGGTGCCTATAGTAACAGTGGATAATAGTCTCTGGGAAGGGAGTGTGACTGTGGGATAGCAGGTATAGTAGGGAGAGATGGTGCCTATAGTAACAGTGGATAATAGTCTCTGGGAAGGGAGTGTGACTGTGGGATAGCAGGTATAGTAGGGAGAGATGGTGCCTATAGTAACAGTGGATAATAGTCTCTGGGAAGGGAGTGTGACTGTGGGATAGCAGGTATAGTAGGGAGAGATGGTGCCTATAGTAACAGTGGGATAATAGTCTCTGGGAAGGGAGTGTGACTGTGAGATAGCAGGTATAGTAGGGAGAGATGGTGCCTATAGTAACAGTGGATAATAGTCTCTGGGAAGGGAGTGTGACTGTGGGATAGCAGGTATAGTAGGGAGAGATGGTGTCTATAGTAACAGTGGATAATAGTCTCTGGGAAGGGAGTGTGACTGTGGGATAGCAGGTATAGTAGGGAGAGATGGTGCCTATAGTAACAGTGGATAATAGTCTCTGGGAAGGGAGTGTGACTGTGGGATGGCAGGTATAGTAGAGTGAGATGGTGCCTATAGTAACAGTGGGATAATAGTCTCCTGGAAGGTATTGTGGCTGTGGGATAGCAGCAGAAGTGTAACTATAGACTAAGCAGACCCTGTGCCAGGAGTAGTAGAGGGATAATGGCCTTTTGAAACTCCATATTACCCATCCCTACCAAAGGGTCTATTAACTTTTCTCTGATTTATGAACTGACGTTTTGTTTGAGATCTATACATGTATTCAACTTCAGCCAAGAGCATCACCGTGGTTTCCCTCCAAGCACACCCGGTATTGTAATGTACATATAGTCATTTCAGTGTGTTTACTGTATGTACAGTATTCATGGACTGATCCACCTGCAGATTTTAGGGTGTGTCTCTGTTGCATAATACTTTAACTCTGTAATTTATTATTACCGGTACGCTAATTATAGAACTTGTGGTGAACTGTGGTTTGGAAATCACATTTCTGTACTTGGGCCCAAACAAGTTTTGTTGCCCTGGAGCCCAGCACTTCTAATGACCGTCCTATGGAGCTGACAGGGAGTTGATGAGCTTTGTAGTTTTTGAAACTGGTGACTTGCCAGGGTTCTGCTCTCCCCACATTAGAAGTTGCGGCGGATTCTTTTTGATCCCTCTAGTTTCGCCCACCTGCCTGCGATTGAATAGCAAGATTTGTATTGAGCAATTCCTCCCACTAAGTTGTTCTTGCAATGCTGGTTGGTGAAACCAGTTCTTCCAATTGTGCTTTGCTGGGTTAAAGCAGTAGATCTTCTCCCGCCTGTGACACAGACTAAAGGTGACGTACACCATGTTTTTCTTATGAATTCAACTTTTAGTTATTTCAGAGTAAACCAGCCTGCAAGGGCAGTAATCATCAATATCAGGTCCTACGCAGATCCTGCTAGTGATACCTGCCTATAAACCAGTTCCCTTTCGGCCTTAAAGGATAAGGAAAGGTTAAAATTAAGTAAGTTTTATCAGAAAGGTATATATATATACACCAGTAAACCCTCAAAGTAATGCTGCTCTGAGTCCTCTGTCAAAAGAAACACCACATTTCTTTCCTTCTATTGTGTACTCATGGGCTTCTGTATCAGACTTCCTGTTTTCAGCTTAAACCTCCAGGGCTTGGGCTTGAGCATGCTCAGTTTGCTCCTCTATCTCTCCCTTCCCTTCTCTGCTGTAATCTGAGCCTAGAGCTATGAGTGAGCAGGGAGAGACTCAGGCAGGAAGTGATGTCACAACAAGCTAATATGGCAGCTGTTAATCTTAACAAACAGAGAGTTTCTAGAGCTGTTTGCTCAGGTATGGTAAAGCATTCTGCAAAATAAATATAGTCTTATAGCTTGCACTTCTGTGGCTAATCTATTGGCTTTCCTTCTCCTTTAACCCATATTATACCTTTTAAAAACGGTTGCTGCCTGTCCTTTGCAACAGCCATAGCAGAAACCCTTTGACTTGCAGTGAGATCAATTAGACTTTAATACCAAAAGTGCTATAAAATGTAGGACTTTGATGCTGGAATGGCTTCTTTTTATTGCTGCTGCGAATTTTTATACCATGCAGCCATAATAACGACGCTGATTATTGACCTGATGTTTAACCAAATCACCTGATGGTTTCTTAGTAAAGGGAAATCTATAAATTTCTTATTTGAGCATAAAGACTGCAGTGTTTATATTATTGAAAGTTCACCTTCAAGTTAACTTTTAGGATGTTCTAGAACGGCCAATTCTTTATTGATTTTGAGTTTTTTGCCTTTTTCTTCCGCTTTCAAATGGGGGTCACTGACCCCATCTAAAAACAAATGCTGTGTAAGGCTACAAATGGGCAGGCACATTTATCAAGGGTCGACTTTTGAATTCATGTGAGTTTTTTTTTAAACTCCCTTCAATATGATTGAATATGAATTTTACCGATCCAAAAACTGAAATCGAATTAGATGCGAATTATACAAAACTCTATTTGAGATTTTTCTCCAAAAAAAACTTGAATGTTAGGAAGGCTACAAACATCACCAAATTGATCCCAGGACCTCTCCCATTTACTTATACAGTAATTCGGTAGGTTTTAGGTGTCAAATTTGAATTCTTAAAGGGTCAGAGTTTTATAAAGCTCGAAAATCGAATTTGCATTTTTTTTTTTTTTTAATAAAAAAAAAATCCAAATCAAGTTTGGATAATTCCCTAGTCAAATTTGACAGTTTTGACCATAAAAAAAACGAAAATTCGATTTAGAATTTTCAATTCAACCCTTAATAAATCTGCCTCTTCTTTTTTTTTTTTTTTTTTTTTTATATTACTCGTCTTTTTGTTCAGGCTCTCTCCTGTTCATATTCCAGTCTCTTATTCATATCAGTGCAAGGTTGCTAGGGGAATTTGGACTTAAGCAACCAAATTGCTGAAATGGCAAACTGGAGAGCTGCTGAATAAAAAGCTAAATAACTCAAAAGTCACAAATAATGAAAAATTAAAACCAATTGCAAATATCCCTCTCTACATCATACTAAAAAGTTAGTTAGAAGGTGAATTACCCCTTTAAGCATATGCTCTATGACAGGTGCCTTCTTCCTTTCCTATTTGTGAATCATTTCATTGTCTATATTTTTATTTTGAAGGCATTATTTTATGAGGTTAAAGGGATCCTGTCTTCGGAAAACATGTTTTTTTTCAAAACGCATCAGTTAATCAGGCAGTGCTACTCCAGCAGAATTCTGCACTGAAATCCATTTCTCAAAAGAGCAAATCTGACATGGGGCTAGACATTTTGTCAATTTCCCAGCTGCCCCCAGTCATGTGACTTGTGCCTGCACTTAAGGAGAGAAATGCTTTCTGGCAGGCTGCTGTTTTTCCTTCTCAATGTAACTGAATGTGTCTCAGTGGGACATGGCTTTTTACTATTGAGTGTTGTTCTTAGATCTACCAGGCAGCTGTTATCTTGTTAGGGAGCTGCTATCTGGTTACCTTCCCATTGTTCTTTTGTTTGGCTGCTGGGGGTAAAAAGGGAGGGGATGATATCACTCCAACTTGCAGTACAGCAGTAAAGAGTGATTGAAGTTTATCAGAGCACAAGTCACATGACTTGGGGCAGCTGGGAAATTGACAATATGTCTAGCCCCATGTCAGATTTCAAAATTGAATATAAAAAAATCTGTTTGCTCTTTTGATAAATGGATTTTAGTGCAGAATTCTGCTGGAGCAGCACTATTAACTGATTCATTTTGAATTTTTTTTTTTCCCATGACAATATCCCTTTAAGTCTTTTTCTGCCTGTTTCCTAACTCGGGGTTAAAGCTATCTCCCAGGATCATTTCCCTTAGAGGGAGCACAAGGCTCCACGTTTACAAACAGCACTGAGCCGTATGCTCTGTGTAATGACTGTCAAAACACTGTGATATTTAAAAACAAACAAGTATAGTGGGAGTCACGGCCCTGGTATGAATCGCTACACGCGAAAATAGCTGATACATTGACACAGTTAGCAAGGGGGAAATATCACAGGATGATATATTGTCTCTAGAGGCTGTGCCACATCTTCCTTGTAAATATTTACATTTCAGCGATCGTAGTTGTTAGGGGTATAAGGATGTTTTATGCTGGATACCAGATCCGGCATTAAATATGAGATTGTGGTGAGCCTACATCAAGCTTACTTGTAGCCTGCGGCCCTCTGCTGAAGGTTGGTACGCTGTTGGGAGCCCCATTTATGGAGCTAAGCATGTTGATAGCCATTCATCTGGTTGAATTTTTCATTAAAATACGCTGTTTGGAAACGGTATATGCTAGCACTCTATTCTGTATTTCTTGTTATTTGTCCTTATATGGATTTTCACAAAATTGGCATTTCACCCGTTATTCCCAAAAGTAACAACATTTTTGCATTGAAATATTTTGAACAGGATTTATATGTGGATGGGAGTTGTCATATTGTTATTTTTCCCCTTAGACAGTACAGTATGAGGGGAAAGAGTTAGAAGAAGAAGAAGGGAACACATTTAAAAACTATAAAGAAAAAATGAAGGCCTGTTAAAAAGTTGCTTAGCATTAATGATTGTAGAACGTAAAAGTTGGCCTAAAAGTCAACCACCCCTTTTAGCAGTGATCCCCAACCAGTAGCTCGCGAGCAACATGTTGCTCTCCAACCCCTTGGATGTTGCTCTCTGGGACCTCAGAGCAGATGCTTATTTTTGAATTCCAGGCTTGGAAGCAAGTTTTAATTGCATAAAAACTAAGTATCTTGTCCTAATGTGGCTACCTCTGTCTACTATAGTACTCTCACCACTGCCCTAAATGAGCTTGCTCCTATAAAAACGAAACGTTCTAGACCCAAACCACTTCAACCTTGGCATACTGCTCATACAAAAGAATCAGACTTTTGGAGCTACAAATCTGCCCTGCGCTCCTTTAACACCAGCCTCTTCCAAGCCAAACAAACATACTTTACTTCACTCATTAACTCCCTTTCTAAAAAACCAGCACAACTTTTCTCCACCTTTAACACTCTCCTTTCCCCTTCTCCACCCCCTCCATGCACATCTGTCTCTGCTCAAGATATTGCTGAGCACTTCAAAAACAAAATTGACACTATTAGAAGGGACATTACACTACTCAACCCCCCTAGACTTCCACCACCCTCCCTCCACACTCCCCAGTCTCTCCTGTGCTCCATTACCCCTGTCACTGATGAGGAAGTCTCAAAGCTTCTGGCCTCTTCTCACCTTACCACCTGCCCGCTTGATCCAATTCCCTCAAAACTTCTCCGCAATACCAATGCTGGTCTAATCAAAGCCTTAACTCACCTATTTAATCTTTCTCTGTCAACTGGACTGTTTCCTTCTCAACTAAAACATGCTCTTGTCACCCCCATTCTGAAAAAACCCTCTCTTGATCCCTCCAATCTTGACAACCTCCGACCTATCTCTCTGCTACCTTTCATCTCTAAACTACTTGAGCGCCTAGTCTACAACTGACTAACCTCATTCCTCTCTGACAACAACCTGCTAGACCCCCTACAATCTGGTTTTAAGCCACAACACTCCACAGAAACTGCCCTGACTCGACTAACTAATGACCTTTTAACCGCAAAAGCCAACAATCATTTCTCACTACTAATACTGCTTGACCTCTCAGCCGCATTTGACACTGTAGATCACCCTCTCCTCCTCCAGTCCCTCCAGTCGCTTGGCCTTCGTGACACAGCCCTGTCCTGGTTCTCTTCTTACATCACCAATCGTTCCTTCAGTGTCTCCTACAATGGAGTATCATCTTCTCCCCTACCTCTTTCTGTTGGAGTTCCTCAAGGCTCTGTCCTAGGACCATTACTATTCTCCCTCTACACTTCCTCCCTTGGCAAATTAATAAATTCGTACGGTTTCCACTACCACCTCTATGCTGACGATACTCAGATCTATCTCTCATCTCCTGATCTCAACCCAGAACTCCTAACTCGCGTCTCCTCCTGCCTGTCCGCTATCTCTACCTGGATGTCGCAACGCTACCTTAAATTAAACCTCTCCAAAACTGAAATGGTTCTCTTTCCTCCAAATAACACCAGTAGCATCCCCGAAGTATCCATCATAGTTAACAATTCCACTATCACCCCCTCTCCCCAGGCCCGGTGCCTTGGGGTTATCCTAGATTCTGCCCTGTCATTCACTCCTCATATCCAGTCACTTATCAAATCATGTCACTTCCACCTAAAGAACATATCCAAAATACGATCATTTATCACCCAAGACGCTGCCAAAATTCTTATTCACTCTCTCATCATATCGCGTCTAGACTACTGTAACTCGCTTTTAATTGGCCTCCCCCTCCAGAGACTGTCACCTCTCCAGTCCATAATGAACACTGCTGCGAGGCTCATACACCTCAGCAACCGCTCCTCCTCTGCCTCGCCATTCTGTCAATCCCTACACTGGCTTCCGTTACCTTTCAGAATCAAATTCAAATTAATGACACTGACTTTCAAAGCACTTCACAACTCTGCTCCACCCTACATCTCTGAACTCATCTCTATATACTCACCCACTCGCTTACTACGCTCCTCTACTGACCTGCTACTCAACTCTTCTCTCATTACCTCCTCACATGCTCGCATTCAAGACTTTGCAAGGGCTGCACCCCTCCTCTGGAACGCTCTCCCACGGTCTGTCCGACTTTCTCCCAACCTTTCTACTTTCAAAAAATCTCTGAAAACGCACTTCTTTCGAGAAGCCTCCCCTCACTCTGCTTAACTACCAAACGCAACACCACATACAATACCACATTTCTCACCCACTTACTTCGATCTTGCCCACTCCCACACCTTGTGTATTACTCCCTTCCCTTTAGACTGTATGCATATGCATAGGGCCTTCCTCACCTTTTTGTACCTGTATTGATTGTGACGTTTGTTACTCCATATATTCTATATATGTAATTCGTGTGATGTAGTTGTATAATCACATTTACTTTACAGTGCTGCGCAATATGTTGGCGCTATATAAATACATGTTAATAATATAGTACCAAGTAGAGCCTCTTGTAAGCCTGTCAGTCCACATAGGGGCAACCAAATAGCCAATCACAGCCCTTATTTGGCACCCAAGGGACTATTTTATGCTTGTTTTGCTCCCCAACTCTTTTTACATTTGAATGTGGCTCACGGGTAAAAAAAAAAGGTTGGGGACCCCAGCCTTTAAGCATGGACATGCCCAATCTGCCCCAAATCCTACCCACGATCCACCAGGCCCCACCCCATGTCAACCCTTGTTTTGAGATTGTCTTGTGTAAAGTTGGAGCATAGTTAAACCATTTTAATGAAAGAAATGAGTAGGCTTGAGCAGTAGACCGATCCATGGAATTTATAATTTACTCTATATAAATATGAGATGTAAACCTTTATTGTGACTGAACACGAGACACTGTTGCAGTTTGTGTAAAAAGTCAACTGGTTTTATAATAAAAGGAAGTCATTATGGGAGGACTGTATCCTTTTTTATTCGCAAAAGATGTCATTGACATGAAGCCATGCTGACGTGTTTCTCAGCTTTGATCGGAATGTGCCGGTATCACTTTAAAGGCAGTTTGAACCTTACCCTCCACCTTGTTATATAAAGGAATGTGTCTGAAATTCCTGTTGGTTTAGTGACAGTCACATACCAAGAGCTCCTTAAAGCACAAGCCGCCCAGTGAGAAGGTGTTTTTGGATCCCCCGCAGCTCTTGTAGTTCAAGCAGCCACATGGTTTGGCTTAGCATGAATTAAATAAACACAATTTCTCCCCTTTCATCCCTCAAAGGGAACCCTGTACAGTTTTTTTTTTTCCTTGTAATTAAATGAATTGTAGATGCTGTCTTTTTCCAACACGCTGAACACTGTAATTAGCTGAGCCCAGTTCAGAAAGGTTATTTATAATAACTCAAAGCAGTAAGGCCTTTATGTCAGGTGCGGAATCAATTGAAGTCTACAGAATTCAAGTACAGAATCCAAGTACAGGTGTGGGATCTGTTAACTAGAAGGCTCCAAAACACGGGAATGCTATTTTCTGTTTTTGATTGAATTCCTTTTTTGCTCACAAAGTTTCACAAAGATGGCAAAATAATCCTGTTTGTGTTTTTAGTACACTTTTAGACAGTTTTTCAAATGATGGATAGACCCTTTATACAAACCCCAGGCAGATAAAAGATCTCCTACCTGTGTCTGGTAAACGTATACTAAATTCAGCAAGGATCACAGTGCCCAATTTGCTTTTTACTGGTACAGGTTATCTGGAAACCCATTATCCAGAAAGCTCCGAACTACAGAAAGGCTGTCTCCCATAGACTCCATTATAATCAAATGATCCACATTTTTAAAAATGATGCTTAGGGACCCACTCACAATATACAGTACACATAGAATAGAAATGTCACAATATAAGGCTGATTAATAATTAATACTAGGGATGCACCGAATCCACTATTTTGGATTCGGCCGAACCCCCGAATCCTTTGTGAAAGATTCGGCCGACCGAATCCGAACCCTAATTTGCATATGCAAATTAGGGGTGGGAAGTGAAAAATAATTTAACTTCCTTGTTTTGTGATGAAAAGGCACACAATTTCCCTCCCCACCCCTAATTTGCATATGCAAATTAGGATTCGGATTCGGTTCGGCCGACTGAGCATGTGAGTGTCACAGACACTTTCCAAGATGGTGACCCCCTGTGACAAGTTTGAAGTCCTGGATCATTGCTGCTATTGACAAGCTGAAACTTTAGGCTGTGCAATAAATTCAGTATATAAAATATGGCATTTTTAACCATATTGATTTTTAGGGTTTAGTTCTCCTTTAAGTGTCCTCTTACACCCAGAAGTGCTTGAGTGTCTGTGCCCAGGCTGACAGTGGGGAAGGGTGGCCTTAGACGTAAAGATCCGCTCGTTTGGCGACATCTCCAAACAAGCGGATCTTTCTCCGATATGCCATTAGCGAGCATGGCTATATCGGGGGTAATCTGAACGCTTGGCCGTATGACCGAATGATCCAATGCGCAATGGGCTCCAGCAGTATCGGTCGGGTCAAAATTAAACCTGTCCGATCGACAAATCAACTGATCTCCGCCAGACGAAAGATGTTGGCACTCTCCACACACGATCCGTAAATCGTACGAATCCTCAATTCGTATGATAGGATCTGTGCGTCTATGGCCAGCTGAAGGCTTTATACCGAAGTGGTTAAACCGGAGGCCTTCTGGAGTGACCTTTCTCTGTATGTGAAAGTATCCACCGAGTGGTGTTTGTTGTGCTACTGACTCAGCCTGCAGGTATTGTGCTCCTTGCTATGTACAAGGTATTTCTCGACCTTCTTCACTGACCCCTTAGTCATTGCTAGATGTGTCTTTAATAGCCTGGAAATATGCCGAAAGTGTGAGCAATGTTCCTTGTAGTGTTTGTGTTGCCATCACTCTGAAGGATTGGATTCTTTGTTAAGTGCCATAAAAGTTATCCAAAATAAAACTGCAGATTAACTGCTTCCACTACAATTGTGGCCCTGTCCCAACAAACAGACTGAGAGTTCATCTCTGGGCGCATGACTTCTCCTAGAAGGAAACAGTTGAAATTATGACGTGTGTTTTATTTGTCTCTATAAAAACTGGGTCTCCTTGAAAATGTGAGACTGCCAGCCTTGCACATAACATACATTGTGTTTATTTTGTACAAATGTTAGAACCGCTACAAAGCCTGTCTGATTTATTTTAGTGATTTTTTTTTTTTTTTTTGTTTCAGTTTGGGGCGGAATTCCGACGCTTTGCATTGGAGAAGACAAAACCGGGAAAATTTGAAGAATTCTATGGATTACTTCAGCACGTGCACAAAATCCCAAACGTGGAAGTATTGGTGGGCTACGCAGATATTCATGGGGACTTGCTGCCCATTAACAATGATGACAATTATCTTAAAGCGATGACTACTGCAAACCCCTTGCTCCGGATATTTCTGCAGAGGAAAGGTAAGGAAGGGAGAAGCAACAGGAGACAAAAAAACCCCTCTAGTAGGGAAAGGTCCAGTGCCCTGAGCAGGACGTAAGATGCGATATTATAAATGTGATCACAGTAGGTAGGGAATGGCAGCCCAAATGGCCAAAATCTTATCTGCTGCTGATACTCTATACCACCCAAGATCTGCGTTTAGGGATAGCCATCCTCCTATTTATAAAGTGCAAGGATTGAAAGAGCCTAATTGTTTCTGAGATCCAAACGAGACATATGCTCGAGTTATTATAGTAATCCACTGGTAACGAGTCTGCAGCTTTGGGAGATTAGCTTGGTACATCTGGTTCCATTGTGGCTTGCAGAATAACCATCCTTGTTCTGTTGGGGCTGCTCTCTGACCTTTGAACCTGTGCACAATCTAAAGTCCAATCCATGTATCTCTGAGGCAGCTGAAACTGGAGCTGTTTTACAAATGGCATGGGACGGCTTCGAAGCCATCACGAAAATTCGCTCAGACAACGCTAATTTAGTAAAATGTGACGTTGCATCCAGGGCACCGAACGCTGGCGAATTTTCGCTAGTGTTACTTCGGCAATCAAAGAGAAGATGCGCCAGCATTCAATTAAGCCTAGTGCAACTTCGTTAGAGGTCTTTGCTCAGGATAATTTGCATACGGCGGGAAATTATAAAGTTGAATGGACGTATATATTGCAGCAAATATATTTCATTACACAAGTCCAGGGAACCTTAATAAAGACAATAGAGTTGTTATAATGTCCTACACATGAGCCCACTGTATAGTTTATGTTCCATATGTAAGAAAATGTATGGGGGAACCTGGTTACCCACAAAAAAATGTAAGCACTTTTGCAGGCATTTTGAAAAAAGGAAGACACCAGCATTTTTTGGGACTTAGAAACTTTTTCCACTAAAATTGAGGAAGATCTATGCACTCCAATGCACTGCGCCTGGTCTGAGCTGGCGAAGGCAAGTCTGGCGAATGAGGTAACGTTCAGTAAAATCCGCATCTTAGTGAATTTGCGGAGTAACGTCCATTTGCCAGAGGGTGATAGAGTGCGAATGACCGCTAGCATCTGTCTCTTTCGATAGCGAACTTACGACTGTGCCGTTAGTAAATCAGCGAAGTTCCTGAAAGCGGTAATGCTGGCGAATCGTCACCAGCATTGGTCACTTCTCCCTTTAGTAAATCTGCCCCTTTGAGTCAGGGCACACAGGCAGATTCGGGGAGATTAGTCGCCCGGCGACAAATCTCCTCCTCTTCAGGGTGACTAATCTCCCCGAACTGCCTTCCCGCCAGCTGAAATGTAAATCGCCGGCGGGGCGGCACTCGGAGTGATTCATTTTCCAAAGTTGCCTCACGGGGAAAAACTTTCGAAAAACGAATTGCTCCCAGTGCCATCCTGCCGGCGATTTACATTTTAGCCGGCGGGAAGGCAGGGGAGGCAGTTCGGGGGGATTAGTCGTCCCGAAGAAGAGGAGATTTTAAGATGGGTGACTAATCTCACGAATCTGCCTGTGTGCCCTGACCCTAAACATCTTTAAAGCCTTTGCTTCTATCCATTCTCTAAAAGTGTGCATACATTATAAGATCCGCTCATTTGGTGAGTTGATGTTTCCCTGTTTGGCCACCAACACACTTGGTCAAATTGGGATTGAGCCGAATGCTTGACCCCTGAGCTATTGAAATATTATTGTGACTTTGGGAAACCAAATAGGAGCAGCCACTTTATCATGATGATTTTCACCCAGGTATCATTATGTAAACTGTAGCTAATATGTATAGGCTTATTTACTCCTTTTGGTTTTGAAATCTTGCATTGATTTCTGCAGAAGAGTGACCTATTTCCCTGGCATTAACGGCAGAGACACACACTCAGATTCAAGGAGATTAGTCGCCCAGCGACAAATCTCCTCTTCTTCAGGGCGACTAATCTCCCCCCAAACTGCCTCCCGCCGGCTAGAATGTAAATTGCTGACAGAATGCAATCGGTGCACTTTGTTTCCCAAAGTTGCCTCACGAGGAAACTTTGGGCGACTTCGGAAAATGAAGTGCTCCGAGTGCCATCCCGTCGGCGATTTCGATTCTAGCTGGCGCGAGGCAGTTTGGGGAGAATAGTTGCCCCGAAGAAGAGGCGATTTATCGTCAGATGACTAAATCTCCCCGAATCTGAGCGTGTGTCTCTGCCATAAATGGAGAATAATTATTCTGGGGTGGGGGACCATCAGGCTAGACTGTGTGTGGACTTTAACATTAGTGATTTCAAACTTGATAAGCTTGTTGGTTAAGTTTCCTAGAAAGAGATGTTTGCTTCATGTCAAAATAACTGCTGATATGGCCATGGAGCGACGTTGTCCTGCTTTGCAGTGTATCTGGGATATGTGTGTATGGGTTATTTGTGCTTATTTTCTGCACATTGTCCAATACAATACAAAAATTCTTTTTTTTTTCCTTTTGCAAATTGCACATTGTGGCACAGGTTGTGCCTTGCTTTGTATGTAGCTCTTCCTATACCTAGGGGACAAAAATGCATCCTCTGGAATGGCCCCTCTGCATGTCATACGTGCAAGCTAAAGAGCACTGGGAGCCCTGTTTAAGCAGTGGGTAAATATGGGGCTCTCTTGCACCCAATACATTAATTTGGTACAAGGCGCTGAGCCTGGCAACCTACAGTAACACAGGGACAAGTAGTTCTTGAATGGGCCCCATGCAGAGCAGTCTTCCACTCTATTTTTTATAAATGAGCCCTGTATGTTCTGGTATATGATTCTGCACTGGAGACCGATCTCCATACATACATGGCGACGGGCTTCCTTTGACTTTCTCTCTGTTTGTTTAGGATAACAGCTGCCATATTAGCTTGGTGTGACATCAGTTTCTGCCTGTTTCTCTCCCTGCTCACTCATAGCTCTGGGCTCAGGTTACAGCAGAAGAGGACGGGGGAGGGAGGGTTTGAGAGAAGCAAACTGAGCATGCTCAAGCCCAAGCCCTGGAGGTTTAAGCTGAAAACAGGAAGTCTTATACAGAAGCCCATGAGTACACAACAGAAGGAAAGAAATTCAGTGTTTCTTTTGACAGAGGACTCAGAGCAGCATTACTTTGAGGGTTTACTGGTGTATTTATTTAGACCTTTCCGATAAAGCTTACTTTTAGTTTTAATCTTTCCTTCTCCTTTAAAGGGGACCTGTCACCCAAAAATGTTTTTTCAAATCCTATTTTATCACATTAGTCAAGCAAAATTAACTTTTAATTACACTATATAAATTATTTGAATCTTGTTTCCTCCAGTCTGGGAATTCATAATTATAGCAAGCAGGCAGGAGCCATTTTGTGGACGCTGTTATTAAGGCAAGCCTTGTATCATCTCAGAATCTTGTTTGTGCACCAGAATGGGGGACCTGATGTCCATTCCCATGCCCTGGCTATACAATTAAATGGTAAAGAGAACGGGGGAATATGTGGAGAGCAGTGACATCTAGGAAGTGCTGAATGGAAAGTGAAAGTAATTGTCTGCCCCGCCTCTATGCCCAGGGCATAGAGGAGTGTCAGACAATATTTGATTGACAGCTGAGATTTTTAAATGAGTTTACAACAGCTATGAATGCTTTAATAAAAAATAGAAATTGGATTTCATGTTTAATTTGAAAAGGACTTTTATTATACAGATTTTTGTGTCTGGGTGACAGGTCCACTTTAAGGTGGGCATATCTGGGGAGAGATCCTGGCCAAATGAACAGATCTCTATGTGCATGGCCACCTTTAGGCTGGAGAACCTGTAGTACACTGTGGGCCTCTGGTACTTGCACCTCGGACCCAGAGTCTTTATAGCTTGTTACTAAGTAACAAACACAGCATTTAACCAGATTTACTGAACTGCTATACAAAGGAATACTAACCTGCTCCCCCATTTCACCGCTCTCTGTGCATCCCCCACATATTACACAGGCAGTGTGCGTCAGTCAGTCCTCAAGTCTCATCTATCCATGTCATTTAACCCAATGAATCCTAAAATGGTTCACCTGTTTGTATCTACAGCCTCTACCTAGGCTTGGGGATGAAAACCCCATTTCTGCCCAGACACACAGGCTGACTCCCCATTCAAGTCCCTTAGGGCAGAGACACACGCAAAGATTCAGGGAGATTTAGGCGCTTGGCAACAAATCGCCTCTTCTTTGGGCGACTAACCCCCTCAAAATTCCTTCCCGCCTGCTAGAATCTAAATTGCCAGCGGGATGGCATTCGGAGCACTTTGTTCTCTGAAATTGCCTCATGAGGAAACTTTGGGTGACTTCCGAAAACGAAGCGCTCTGAGTGCCATCCCGCTGGTGACTTTGATTCTAGCTGGTGGGAAGGCTTTTCCGGGAGATTAGTCGCCCAAAGAAGAGCCGTTTTGTCGCCGGGCGACTAAATCTCCCCGAATCTTTGCGTGTCTCTGGCCTTATATAGCCAGAAACAGACAGTTGGAAGGCAGAACTATAGGATGATGAATTGAATCTCTGATTATTTTTACAGCACTGTCAGCGTGTGGGGGTTTTGCAAAGTGTAGAAGCAAGATGATTGTTTTGCTAAGTGTTGTGAAACCGTATAAAGAACTATGTAATCAGTTTGGTAGCTTTTCAGTGCTCAGTGGGCCGAAGCAAATCTCCCACTCACACTCTTCATACCTAACCACATTCATTGCTTTCTACACTGTGTTTAAGAGATACTGCCTAGTTCTTTCCCCTTCTTTTACGCAGCTCCTTTTAGCATAGGTTATGCACTTCTCCTAAAAATCTAAACATGATTGTGAAGGGCCACGCTTGCCAGTACAGGTATGGGATCCGTAATCCGGAAAGCAGTGACTTGGCCGTGGAAAACAGTGGCGAGTTTATAGAACCTGTTAATATCGTACAGGTATGGGATACGTTATCCGGGAAAACTGTTATCCAAAAGCTCCGAATTACCGAAAGGCTGTCTCCCATAGATTACATTTTAATAAAATAAATAAATTTTAAAAATGATTTCCTTTTTCTCTGTAATAAATAGTAGTAGCTTGTACTTGATCCCAACTAAGATATAATTAATCCTTATTGGAAGCAAAACCTATTGGGTTTATTTAATGTTTATATGATTTTCTAGTAGACTTAAGGTATGACCATCCAAATTACAGAAAGATTCTTTATCCGGGAAAACCTCAGGTCCCGAGCATTCTGGATAACCGGTCCCATACCGGTACCAATTAATTTTTGGTGATGGCACGATCCCCAAATCTCTGTGGAATCTTTGCAGCTTGTTAGACTGAGGACAGGTTTTTACAGTGATCAATCAAGTAAAATGGACTTTATACTGATCTGTGTTAGAAAACAGCAAGATTTATTCAGTCCCCAGCATAAAAAGTGCATTCTAGGCCAGCGAATAACCAGTTACCCCATTTAACCTTTAATATGGGCTACAGGGGAGCAAATAGACATTCTCCCTCCGTGACAGATTAACCAGCCCTCAGCCGGGGCCTCCTATGAAGGATAGCCTTATAGTTTGGGAGCCAGTGTTTTTAATATAACAGAAAATAGCACTGTAAGGTTAAAGCTTATGTAATTAAACAGAATTATAAAACCATACAGTCATTATTTTCACCTTCTCATGCATGTCGTGGCCAATGCCATTTGTTGCTAGCAATGTACGTTTTTTCATAATGTAACCCAAAAAGTGTTCTCTGTATCCACTGCACCAGCTCGTTGCTACTTTTTGTGAGCATGTGAAGGGTTAATCTTTAACCGCGTTTATGTAAGGAACTCATTTGACCTAAGAAAAAGTATCTCCCGAAAAGTCTTTAAAAAGTTACCTATATACATTGGGTATATTTAGGGAGTTATCTACCCTCTACTTTAAATGATAAGGATATTAGAAGTCACTGAGGGGTTGTTCTGTGACCATATAAAGGCACAAGGCTGCAGGCTGAGTTATACAGGGAACTCTGAGTATCACTCATGTATTATAAGGAATAATGTACCCCCTACTGTAAATGATAAGGATATTAGAAGTCACTGAGGGGTTGTTCTGTGACCATATAAAGAGACAAGGCTGCAGGCTGAGTTATACAGGGAACTCTGAGTATCACTCATGTATTATAAGGAATAATGTACCCCCTACTGTAAATGATAAGGATATTAGAAGTCACTGAGGGGTTGTTCTGTGACCATATAAAGAGACAAGGCTACAGGCTGAGTTATACAGGGAACTCTGAGTATCACTCATGTATTATAAGGGATAATGTACCCCCTACTGTAAATGATAAGGATATTAGAAGTCACTGAGGGGTTCTGTGACCATATAAAGGCACAAGGCTGCAGGCTGAGTTATACAGGGAACTCTGAGTATCACTCATGTATTATAAGGGATAATGTACCCCCTACTGTAAATGATAAGGATATTAGAAGTCACTGAGGGGTTGTTCTGTGACCATATAAAGACACAAGGCTGCAGGCTGAGTTATACAGGGAACTCTGAGTATCCCTTATGTATTATAAGGGATAATGTACCCCCTACTGTAAATGATAAGGATATTAGAAGTCACTGAGGGGTTGTTCTGTGACCATATAAAGACACAAGGCTGCAGGCTGAGTTATACAGGGAACTCTGAGTATCACTCATGTATTATAAGGGATAATGTACCCCCTACTGTAAATGATAAGGATATTAGAAGTCACTGAGGGGTTGTTCTGTGACCATATAAAGGCACAAGGCTGCAGGCTGAGTTATACAGGGAACTCGGAGTATCACTCATGTATTATAAGGGATAATGTACCCCCTACTGTAAATGATAAGGATATTAGAAGTCACTGAGGGGTTGTTCTGTGACCATATAAAGGCACAAGGCTGCAGGCTGAGTTATACAGTGAACTCTGAGTATAATAATGGTTTCACAGAGCATTATATATTGGTTGGGGGATTTCAGTGGGGAAAAAAAGATTGGAACAGTCCTTCAGAAAAAAACCCTCCACATGGGGACAAGCTATAGTGGACCCTGGCTAAGAACAACTCCCATAAGCCCTTTCTGTTTTCTAACATAGGTCTACTATAACATGGATTATATGTGAATGTTGTTAGTGGAGATTTGGGATGTCTGGCTCTCTGGTGAGTTCTCTGGAGGGCTCTAGGAGCCCCAGTCCAACACTAAAACACAGGCAATAGGTGACGGCTGATCAAGAAGAAAGGGAAATCTCCTTCTCATTATTTAATTATCTGCTAAGTAGGCTTTTGTTTTGTAGACTTGGGAGGCTGATCATGGAGGCCAAGCGAGCAGGTCTCTCATTTATATTCCAGCCCAGTCTGTATAATTAAACTGAAACGCCTCAATGCCTTCATTGTGAACACATACAGCTCTTTTGTAATCTACATCTCCTTTTCTTATCTGCTGCCTCGTCAGTTCCCTGAAATCCCTCGCAGGGAGTAACGAGGCCCCCACTGCCCTGCCCAAATAGCACATTCACCATGTGCTTATTACACTTTTAATCCATTATTAGGGAAAACAGTGACTTGGGCGTGGAAAACAGTGGCGCGTTTATAAAACCTGTTAATATTGTACAGGTATGGGATCCGTTATGTGGAAACCCTTTATCCAAAAGCTCTGAATTACGGAAAGGCGGTCTAAAATAGTCTCCATTTTATCCAAATACTCCAGTTTTTAAAAAAAGCCTTTTTCTGTATAATAATAATAAAACAGTAGTTTGTACTTGAACCCAACTAAGATATAATTAATCCTTATTGGAAGCAAAACCAGCCTATTGGGTTTATTTCATGTTTACATGATTTTCTAATACGTTTAAGGTATGCAGATCCAAATTACAAAAAGAAAACCCCAGGTCCCGAGCATTCTGGATAACAGGTTCCATACCTGTACTTAATATTGTGCCAGTGTTTTTCAGCCTCGTGCGTTATTGAAATAATATGGTTGTGGGTTTTATTGCAAGAGTTTCTAAAGATCACAAAATAAACTGGGAAAACATTGTGTCTGAGCACTTGGCTACAAATGAAGTGTTTTTCTCCAGGGAGAGGAGAATAAATATTTCAGCATATTCCTGTGCGGGTCTGAAAGGCCAAGTATTTCCAGTAGAAACAAGATGAGCTAAAGGTACAGCCCCTTGTTCCCACCAACCGTGCGACGGTTTCAGGGACTATCACTCTGTTACCTGCACGCTAATGGCTTAAAGGATCAGTAACATCAAAAAATGTAATTGTTTTAAAGTAATAAAAATATAATGCAGTGTTGCCCTGCATTAACGCTACTGGGGGCAGCCATTCAAGCACAGGATACACAGTAGATAACAGATAAGTACTACTATAGTTTTTATAAACAAGCTGCTGTGTAGCCATGGGGGCAGACATTCAAGCACAGGATACACAGTAGATAACAGATAAGTACTACTATAGTTTATATAAACAAGCTGCTGTGTAGCCATGGGGGCAGCCATTCAAGCACAGGATACACAGTAGATAACAGATAAGTACTACTATAGTTTTTATAAACAAGCTGCTGTGTAGCCATGGGGGCAGCCATTCAAGCACAGGATACACAGTAGATAACAGATAAGTACTACTATAGTTTATATAAAAAAGCTGCTGTGTAACCATGGGGGCAGCCATTCAAGCACAGGATACACAGTAGATAACAGATAAGTACTACTATAGTTTATATAAACAAGCTGCTGTGTAGCCATGGGGGCAGCCATTCAAGCACAGGATACACAGTAGATAACAGATAAGTACTACTATAGTTTATATAAATAAGCTGCTGTGTAACCATGGGGGCAGCCATTCAAGCACAGGATACACAGTAGATAACAGATAAGTACTACTATAGTTTATATAAACAAGCTGCTGTGTAGCCATGGGGGCAGCCATTCAAGCACAGGATACACAGTAGATAACAGATAAGTACTACTATAGTTTATATAAATAAGCTGCTGTGTAGCAATGGGGATAGCCATAGCCAGAGGAGAAAGGCTCAGGTTACACAGCAGAAAGCAGATAAGCTCTGTAGAACTAATGGTGTTATCTGTTATCCACGATTTAACCTGTGCCATATAGACTTTTTTTTTTAAATTTCCACCATGGCTACACAGCAGCTTGTTATATAAACTATAGGCCTATGGTATTATGTTTGATCAATGAAAACCAACTGCAAATTGTCTCAGAATATCACTCTCTAAATCCTACTAAACGTTAACTCAATAGAGAACAACCCCTTTGATAGAATCAACCATCACAACATCAGCACAATATTCACCCCCTACACTGGTTCAGTTGAATGTTCTATTCCTCTAGTCTAAAGGGGGACCTCTTGTGTGTTTTTATTCCCTGCTCTCTGTCTATAATGCCCTTTACTTGTAAAGAGTAATTGTGTCCCCTCGTAAGTGGGGACATAGTTACATAGTTACATAGTTACATAGTTAAATTGGGTTGAAAAAAGACAAAGTCCATCAAGTTCAACCCCTCCAAATGAAAACCCATCATCCATACATACACCCCTCTACTTTTAATTAAATTCTATATACCCATACTAACTATAGAGCTTAGTATCACAATAGCCTTTGATATTATGTCTGTCCAAAAAATCATCCAAGCCATTCTTAAAGGCATTAACTGAATCAGCCATCACAACATCACCCGGCAGTGCATTCCACAACCTCACTGTCCTGACTGTGAAGAACCCCCTACGTTGCTTCAAATGAAAGTTCTTTTCTTCTAGTCTAAACGGGTGGCCTCTGGTACGGTGATCCACTTTATGGGTAAAAAGGTCCCCTGCCATTTGTCTATAATGTCCTCTAATGTACTTGTAAAGTGTAATCATGTCCCCTCGCAAGCGCCTTTTTTCCAGAGAAAACAACCCCAACCTTGACAGTCTCCCCTCATAATTTAAGTCTTCCGTCCCTGTAACCAATTTAGTTGCACGTCTCTGCACTCTCTCCAGCTCATTTATATCCCTCTTAAGGACTGGATTCCAAAACTGCACTGCATACTCCAGATGAGGCCTTACCAGGGACCTATAAAGAGGCATAATTATGTTTTCATCCCTTGAGTTAATGCCCTTTTTTATGCAAGACAGAACTTTATTTGCTTTAGTAGCCACAGAATGACACTGCCCAGAATTAGACAACGTGTTATCTACAAAGACCCCTAGATCCTTCTCATTTAAGGAAACTCCCAATACACTGCCATTTAGTGTATAACTTGCATTTATATTATTTTTGCCAAAGTGCATAACCTTGCATTTATCAACATTGAACCTCATTTTCCAGTTTTCTGCCCAGTTTTCCAGTTTAGACAAATCACTCTGCAAAGTGGCAGCATCCTGCATGGAACCTATAGTTCTGCACAATTTAGTATCATCTGCAAAAATAGAAACAGTACTTTCAATGCCCACCTCCAGGTCATTAATAAACAAGTTGAAAAGCAAGGGACCTAGTACAGAGCCCTGCGGTACTCCACTAACAACATTGGTCCAATTAGAAAATGTTCCATTTACCACCACTCTTTGTAGTCTATCTTTTAGCCAGTTCTCTATCCAAGTACAAATACTATGTTCCAGGCCAACATTCCTTAATTTAACCAGTAACCTTTTGTGTGGCACTGTATCAAATGCTTTAGCAAAATCTAAGTAAATCACATCCACTGCCATCCCAGAATCGAGGTGTCTACTTACATTCTCATAAAAAGAAATTAAGTTAGTCTGGCAAGATCTATTACGCATAAAACCATGCTGGCACAAACTCATAGTATTATGATTTGCTATGAAGTCCAGTATCTTATCCTTTATTAACCCTTCGAAAAGCTTTCCTACCACTGACGTCAGACTAACTGGCCTATAGTTTTGAGGCTGAGAACGGGATCCTTTTTTGAATAGAGGCACCACATTAGCAATTCGCCAGTCTCTCGGCACTATGCCAGATCTCAATGAATCCTGAAAAATTAAGTAAAGAGGTTTGGCAATCACAGAGCTAAGCTCGCTAATTACCCTGGGATGAATACCATCTGGCCCTGGACCTTTGTTAATCTTAACATGTTCTAGTCTCTTTTGAATTTCATCATGTGTGAACCATGCATCATTAGTTGTATTACTAGAATTGGGACTGTTAAGAAGGAAACCTTCACTTACTGATTCCTCATTTGTGTAGACAGATGAAAAATATGAATTCAGAATCTGCGCTTTTAATTTGTTTTCATCAACCAGCTGACCCCCCTCTGATAGTAAGGGACCCACCCCTTCCTGCTTCATTTTTTTACTATTAACATATTTAAAAAATAATTTTGGATTTTTTTTACTGCTTACTGCAATATCCTTTTCTATAGCAATTTTAGCTTGCCTTATAGCTTCTTTGCATGATTTATTGGCCTCCTTGTACCTTATAAATGATTCGGCTGTACCAGCTAACTTGAAAGTTTTAAAAGCACGTCTTTTCTTACCCACCTCAACACCAACGCTTCTATTGAACCAAAAAGGTTTTGCTTTGCAACAACGTTCCTTGCTTACAAGTGGAATATACTGACAAGTATATTTATTAAGCAGCATTTTAAAGACTTCCCATTTTTGTTCTGTGTTTAACCCTGTGAAAAGCATTTCCCACTTAATATGTTGCAGAGATGCCCTTATACTGTCAAAGTTTGCACATGATTTTTTTTTTTTTTGAGAAAACAACCCTAACCATCTCTCCTTCCCTCCCTCTAACCAGTTTAGTTGCACTTAGTCTCTGCACTCTCTCCAGCTCATTTATATGCTTCTTAGCGCCGCAGGGGCACACGGGCAGATTCGGGAGATTGTCACTTGGCGACTAATCGCCTCTTCTGCGGGGCGACAACCTCCCCTAACTGCCTTCCGTCTACAATAATGAGAAAAAGCCAGCACAATGGCATCCGGGGTGCTTCGATTTCTGAAGTTGCCTCACGAGGAATCTTCGGAAATCGAAGCGCCGTGAGTGCATTGGTGCAGGCAATTTTTCAGTTTCGCAGGTGGAAGGCAGTTTGAGGAGATTGTCGCCCCGAAGAAGAGGCGATTAGTTGCCAGGCGACTAACTCTGCCCGTGTGCCCCTGCCCTTAAAGGGGTGGTTCACCTTCAAACAACTAGTTGTTTTCCGATAGATCACCAGAAATAACGACGTATACCAATTACCTTTCTATTTTCTATGTGTCACTGTTTTTCTAATATTGAAGTGTAAAGTGTCTTTTTTTTCACCTTCTAAAGCAGCTCTGGGAGGGAGGGGGTCGTCGACCCTGTAATCTGTTCTAAATTGATACATGTAGTTGATACTTTTTTTTATCTTTGTCCCTGCTGAGCAGAATCTCTTGAGTTTCATTACAGACAGCTGTTTGAATTGTTACAATAGTTGCTAATACTCCAAAGATGCTGCTGAGAAATGTATCGGTTAAATGTTGCAAAATTAATATTTTAAATTCAATTTTAAACTTACATTTTGGAAAAACATTAAAAAATATATAATGGAAAGTCTTTATTTACCCAAAACTGCACTGCATACTCCAGATGAGGCCTCACCAGGGACCTATAAAGAGGCATAATTATGTTTTCATCCCTTGAGGTAATGCCCTTTTTTATATGACAACTTTATTTGCTTTAGTAGCCACAGAATGACACTGTCTGGAATTAGACAACATGTTATCCACAAAAATCCCCATATCCTTCTCGATTAAGGAAACCCCTTACAAACTGCCATTTAGTGTATAAATCACATTATTTCTACCGTAGTGTATATCTCTATGCTAACTTGAATAAAAACCTGTAAACATGTTACTCTTGTTCTCCTCTGCAAGGAATCCCGCCTGCAACTCGATTACCCATTTATTTTTGCCAAAGGTGTTTCCATAGGAAATCTATCCCAGGCGGAGGAGCAGAATCCAATGTGAAACAGAAAGCCTAGTTCAGATTCCTCATTTATTGTGTATGTGTGATTGTCCTGGTTGGGAAGGTTATTGCAGAGCAGGTAGAAGGACGCACATTGTGTTTTGGGATCATGTGACTGATAAGTTTATGTGCTGTTGAAGGAAAACAAGCGCTGAGATCAGATGGAAAGAGCTGGCAATAGCCTGGAGGTCAGACCTGCCCTTTAAGCTTTCCTGAAAAAGAATGTGTTTAAAGGGACCTTTACCCAAAATTGATCTTGTTTTATGTTGCCTTCATTTGTGAATGGTGGGTGAGATTTCAAGTTTTTATACAGTTAATAAGGCAAACAAGTACAAACTTCCATACAGTGCCAGATGCAGCGAGGCAGATTAGAGCAGTGCTGCAGCTGGGAACAAGGGCGATCCTGGTCGTTTTGCCTCCTGAGGCGACCTTCCTTTTGCCGCCCCCACCCCTCACCTCTTCAGCGCCGGCGGGGGTCAGGGGCGGTCCACGTCTCGTTGAAGGAGTCGGGGGTGGTCCACGTTGCTAGTGCAGAGAGCGCAGTTGCTCTCTCTACACTAGAAGAGCCGAATTTCCAGGTTGAAAAGCGTAAATTCTGCTCTTCGTTACTGGTAGCGGCATGTTTGCCGCCCCTGGCAACCAGGGGGGCACTGCTGCCTGAAGCGAGCGCCTCAATTCGCCTCATTGGTGGAGCGCCCCTGGCTGGGGAGGGGCAAAAGTTAAAGCGAGATATCTTAAGAAGCGTTCAGAATGTTTAATATCATATTAAGTAACGCCTAAAATTGGCCAGTTGGCAACATAATAAAAAAAAAGAATTGATCGTTCCCTTCTAAAGAAATGTTCTTTCTGTTCTGTACAATGTTTTCCAAGAAAAGGGACCCCCCTCCCCTACATACAAAGGCCGGCACCTTTTTTTTTGTGTGACATTGAATGCAGCATACGTCTGTTTACTTTTTATCTGGTTCCAAAGGATACTCGCTTGGGAAAGTAACCATGTGCTTCTAGCTGGCAAATAGTCTTCCAGCGCTGCAGAACATCGTTCACTCATCAGAGCTATGCAGTGGCAGCAGCTAGATTGAACTTCAACAGCAGTTACAGTGCTGCTGAAACCCTCCCTTGCTGGGATCTATAGTATCTAAAGTATAATACATTCATGGGATTCATTAGCATCCCAACTGTCCCGTTTTTTCAGGACAGTCACTATTTTGACAGCTCAACCCGCAGTCCTGGATTGTTACTGAAATGTCCCAACTTTCTCTTTGTATCTTTTTTTCTGGCTGTTCAGTGCAGGAGATCAAAGTTTCTTAAACTTTATTGGCTTTTGGCAGAGAGCCCAGAATAAATTGTTGCAATTTAAATACAAGCAAAGAAACAATTGTAATAATTTAAGATAAGCAGGTCTCTTGGGGAAACTGGGACTTGCAGCTTAAAGGGCAATTCACTTTCATTAGCAAAACTGAAATAACACATAAAAACTAGGGATGCACCGAATCCACTATTTTGGATTTGGCCGAATTCTTAGTGAAAGATTCGGCCAAATACAGAACCAAATCCGAATTTGCATATGCAAATTAGGGGTGGGAAGGGGAAAACATTTTACTTCCTTGTTTTGAGACAAAAGGTTGCGAGATTTCCCTCCCCGCCTAATTTACATATGTAAATTTGGATTTGGTCAGAAGGATTCGACCAAATCCTGCTGATAAAGGCCGAATCCAAACTGATCCCTGGATTCGGTGCATCCCTAATAAAAACCACAGAAATGTGTTCAAACTTTAATAACCTGCCAAATTTTGTAAAATTAACATGGTAATTAGGGGGTGTGGCCACAATATGGGCATGGCCAAAAAAAATTTCGCCACACTCATGGCAACTCTTTTTGTCCCTCTTTCTATTTCCAAAATTTTGGTAGGTATGGCAAACCCATTATCCATGAAGCTGTAAATTAAGGGAAGGCCATCTCCATCTCCAAATAATCCATGTTGTTTGGATTTTTTAAAAAAATTTTTCTGTACATGACCAAATTAAGATATAATTAATCCTTATTGGAACCTATTGGGTTTTTAGGTTTAAAGAATTTTCTAGCAGCCTTAGGGCTCTTACTCACTGGCGTTCTGACCTGCGCTCCCCTGCGTTCCGTTTTTTGGCGTTCAGCCGCAGGGGAGCGCAGGAATAGACGCATGTCATTATTTCAAATGGGGCTGTACTCACTCAGACGCGTGTAGGTGCCGAACACGCGTCTGAGTGAGTACAGCCCCATTTGAAATAATGACATGCGTCTATTCCTGCGCTCCCCTGCGGCTGAACGCCAAAAAACGGAACGCAGGGGAGCGCAGGTCAGAACGCCAGTGAGTAAGAGCCCTTAAGATGAGATCCAAATTATGGCAAGATCAATTATCTGGAAAACCCCAGGTCCTAAGCATTCTGGATAAGAGGTCCCATGCCTGTACGTTACTGAATGGTAATTCAACAGATGCTTATTGATCAAAGATACAATGTGCTTAATTGGACACTTGTGGGCAAGTGAATGGGGGGCAATTTTGGACCTCTTTTGCAGCTCTGTGTGCTGTAATTGTGTAAATGCATTAATTGGTGCTCATTGGCCAAAGAAAGAGGTGTTGTTAATCCCTTGCTATCGGCTGTCACCTTTTATTTACCAAGCAGCCACAACTTTGTTGTTAAATACCACTGGGCATTGGCCATGTTGGCTTGGAGTCATGTTCAGCGATAAACCTGCCCCTAAAGGAGCAACTACTTCTCACTTTGTCATATTTGCACCTGGCACCATACTTGGCAAAATGGGGACTGTGCTCCCTGCAGCCCCTGGTTACAGTAGGGGGTACATTATCCCTTATAATACATAAGTGATACTCAGAGTTCCCTGTATAACTCAGCCTGCAGCCTTGTGCCTTTATATGGTCACAGAACAACCCCTCGGTGACTTCTAATATCCTTATCATTTACAGTAGGGGGTACATTATCTCTTATAATACATAAGTGATACTCGGAGTTCCCTGTATAACTAAACCTGCAGCCTTGTGCCTTTATATGGTCACAGAACAACCCCTCGGTGACTTCTAATATCCTTATCATTTACAGTAGGGGGTACATTATCTCTTATAATACATAAGTGATACTCGGAGTTCCCTGTATAACTAAACCTGCAGCCTTGTGCCTTTATATGGTCACAGAACAACCCCTCGGTGACTTCTAATATCCTTATCATTTACAGTAGGGGGCACATTATCCCTTATAATACATGAGTGATACTCAGAGTTCCCTGTATAACTCAGCCTGCAGCCTTGTGCCTTTATATGGTCACAGAACAACCCCTAAGTGACTTCTAATATCCTTATCATTTACAGTAGGGGGTACATTATTCCTTATAATACATGAGTGATACTCGGAGTTCCCTGTATAACTCAGCCTGCAGCATTGTGCCTTTATATGGTCACAGAACCCCTCAGTGACTGCTAATATCCTTATTTACAGTTACTGATCTGTTACTATGGCTGAAACTACACCAGGAAGTGTTTGTGTCCCTAGTTTATAATTTGGGTCTAGAATGCAAGGCAATGGTAAGGTTCTTGGTACATATGGGTTATTTTTCACCCTGCTCTTCCTGCAGAATGTGTCATAGCAATGAGAACCCCTAACTGCAGTGCATCACGTCCCATTGTCACAGTGAGGGATGTGTAGTTCCACACCATTATTTTCTGAAGCCGTTGTGGTGTGTGGTTTCAGCTAACCATCTCCCATGCACAGCCTCCCACTACACTTCCCAATCAAGCTAATGGGAAGTGATCCATGGCAAGCTGAGTCGCTACAAGGTGTAAGTCATTAATCTATCCCTTAAGGGATCACTGTTCAAGTATCCAGCATAAGCACCTCTTATTGTTTCCACTACTAATAGAACTGCATCATAGTCTGGTGTGTGTAGGCACCTACACTTTTATTCACTTGGCTGGGGCTTTGGGTTCTTAGTGGAAAATATGTTTTCACAGTCGAACACAACTTAAAAATGTAAAACTCCTCTGTGTGTCTTAATAAGGTACTTCGGAATTGTTGTTAATATAGAGGAAAACTGATGCTGCCATAGTGTTACAGTATCTCTGTACAGTCTGAGCATGCTTATGCTTAGGGGGCTGTTCCTGCTGAATTGTGCTTAGTATAGGGTAATATCTATGCTGCCATAGTTTTATGGGATCTCTCTGTACAGACTATGAGCAAACTTAGGGGCTTTCCTGCTGAATTGTGCTTAGTACAGGGGATACCTATGCTGCCATAGTTTTATGGGATCTCTCTGTACAGTCTGAGCATGCTTAGGGGGCTGTTCCTGCTGAATTGTGTTTAGTACAGGGGAATACCTATGCTGCTACAGTTTTATGGGATCTCTCTGTACAGGCTATGAGCAAACTTAGGGGGCTGTTCCTGCTGAATTGTGCTTAGTACAGGGGAATACCTATGCTGCCATAGTTTTATGGGATCTCTCTGTACAGACTATGAGCAAACTTAGGGGCTGTTCCTGCTGAATTGTGCTTAGTACAGGGGAATACCTATGCTGCCATAGTTTTATGGGATCTCTCTGTACAGACTATGAGCAAACTTAGGGGTTGTTCCTGCTGAATTGTGCTTAGTACAGGCAGGTCGGGACTGAGAATTAAAATAGGCCCCAGGTACACAGAGGCCCAAACAGCCCCCACCAGCCCACTAAATACTGACTTTCTATGGCACCTTATAGCAGCCCCTTTGGCATTTGCCAGAACCCACAGATTGCCAGTCCGGGCCTGCGTACAGGGGAATACCTATGCTGCCAGAGTTTTATGGGATCTCTCTGTACAGACTATGAGCAAACTTAGGGGCTGTTCCTGCTGAATTGTGCTTAGTACAGAGGAATACCTATGCTGCCATAGTTTTATGGGATCTCTCTGTACAGACTATGAGCAAACTTAGGGGCTGTTCCTGCTGAATTGTGCTTAGTACAGGGGAATACCTATGCTGCCATAGTTTTATTATGGTATATCTCTGTACAGACTATGAGCAAACGTTTTTAGCCCAGCAAGGAGGAAACAAAGGGAGAGGGCAATAATTATATATTCACTTCTTTGTGATTTCATGTACAAGTATTAAGGAAAATAAAGTATGTATGTATTGCTATTAAAGAACACACAGCTGAGCAGGCTGGCAGCCAGTAATATCACCAGTGGGGAATACACAGCAGGCAGAAAAGCTCAGGAAATTAGTTTATTGCTGGCACAGCCTCCTTATCCCTTTGCTCTGCACCTTTGTTTGCTGATTCAGGTTCTTTTTGATCCCAAACGTAACCAGGTTAGTGCTGAGAAGTGGGGCTCTGGGAGCTGAAGGTACTAAGCCTGGTGCCCATGTGCTCGTCTGGAGATCAGGCTTATAGTACTGGTTAGTAGATTTATTAGCAAGACTGCAGCTGTCACAGCGCCAGCCAATTTAGTGGATTTAAAACATTCTGTGGAATGTCTGGTGCCAAGCACTGGCTAGTACCTGCAGGGAGTGGGGGCTAGTGGTATAACACATTTCCAATTTACCGTTAACTCTTTGGGGGGAATTCACGAAAGTGTCGGTAAAAAAAGTAACCCAGAAGTGGCGGTCGACAAATTTGAAAAATGTCGTATGAACGGCAAATTCACAAAGGCAGATGTTACCATCTCTGAATGTCTCGTAAGTCTGACAATTTTCTAAAATGTCGTATATCTTTTCATCGTACAAACGACATTTACCAAGACTTTTTAAACGACAATTTGTCTGACATTTTCATTTTGGAGAGCCTAAAGTGTCTGAAAAATTGTCGGTAAAAAAAATGAGTTTACAAGTAATTCATAAAAATGTCGGGAAAAGTGGCGCCGAAAAAACCACGCCCACTTTTAACGACACTAATTCAAAAGTGTCGCACATGTCGGAAAATTGGCGGAGAAATGCTCTGTGAATTTGTCGGCTGTTGCTACGACACTTTCTACGACATTTTAAAGACATTTTTTCGTTCCCGACACTTTTGTGAATTCCCCCCTTTGTGTGGTCACCACCCTAACTTTCCAACTGCTGCCTCGTTGCTTGGGTAATTAAGCCCTAGCAACCAGAGAGCAGTTAATTCAAGTCAGAAGAAAAATAATATAATTCAGAACCCATAATACATGAAGACTAATTGTTACTAGCCTTAGCTTATTATTGTTTACAGCATAAAAATATAAATTTTAAAGTGTACAGAAAATTAAGTGCCCAGAACATTCCTTCCTATATTTGTATTTATACATATGGGAAGGAGGTGCCATATTGATTCCCTTAGAGTTAGACAGTACAGTATGAGGGTATAGCTTATTGTGTGCCCAGAACATTCCTTCTCTGTATATTTGTATTTATACATATGGGAAGGAGGTGCCATATTGTTTCCCTTAGACAGTACAGTATGAAGGTATAGCTTATTGTGTGCCCAGAACATTCCTTCTCTGTATATTTGTATTTATACATATGGGAAGGAGGTGCCATATTGTTTCCCTTAGACAGTACAGTATGAGAGTATAGCTTATTGTGTGCCCAGAACATTCCTTCTCTGTATATTTGTATTTATACATATGGGAAGGAGGTGCCATATTGTTTCCATTAGACAGTACAGTATGAGGGTATATCTTATTGTGTGCCCAGAACATTCCTTCTCTGTATATTTGTATTTATACATATGGGAAGGAGGTGCCATATTGTTTCCATTAGACAGTACAGTACGAGGGTATAGCTTATTGTGTGCCCAGAACATTCCTTCTCTGTATATTTGTATTTATACATATGGGAAGGAGGTGCCATATTGTTTCCCTTAGACAGTACAGTATGAGGTTATAGCTTATTGTGTGCCCAGAACATTCCTTCTCTGTATATTTGTATTTATACATATGGGAAGGAGGTGCCATATTGTTTCCCTTAGACAGTACAGTATGAGAGTATAGCTTATTGTGTGTCCAGAACATTCCTTCTCTGTATATTTGTATTTATACATATGGGAAGGAGGTGCCATATTGTTTCCATTAGACAGTACAGTATGAGGGTATATCTTATTGTGTGCCCAGAACATTCCTTCTCTGTATATTTGTATTTATACATATGGGAAGGAGGTGCCATATTGTTTCCATTAGACAGTACAGTACGAGGGTATAGCTTATTGTGTGCCCAGAACATTCCTTCTCTGTATATTTGTATTTATACATATGGGAAGGAGGTGCCATATTGTTTCCCTTAGACAGTACAGTATGAGGTTATAGCTTATTGTGTGCCCAGAACATTCCTTCTCTGTATATTTGTATTTATACATATGGGAAGGAGGTGCCATATTGTTTCCATTAGACAGTACAGTATGAGGTTATAGCTTATTGTGTGCCCAGAACATTCCTTCTCTGTATATTTGTATTTATACATATGGGAAGGAGGTGCCATATTGTTTCCATTAGACAGTACAGTATGAGGTTATAGCTTATTGTGTGCCCAGAACATTCCTTCTCTGTATATTTGTATTTATACATATGGGAAGGAGGTGCCATATTTATTCCCTTAGACAGTACAGTATGAGGGTATAGCTTATTGTGTGCCCAGAACATTCCTTCTCTGTATATTTGTATTTATACATTTGGGAAGGAGGTGCCGTATTGTTTCCCTTAAACAGTACAGTATAAGGGTATAGCTTATTGTGTGCCCAGAACATTCCTTCTCTGTATATTTGTATTTATACATATGGGAAGGAGGTGCCATATTGTTTCCCTTAGACAGTACAGTATGAGGTTATAGCTTATTGTGTGCCCAGAACATTCCTTCTCTGTATATTTGTATTTATACATATGGGAAGGAGGTGCCATATTGTTTCCATTAGACAGTACAGTGTGAGGTTATAGCTTATTGTGTGCCCAGAACATTCCTTCTCTGTATATTTGTATTTATACATATGGGAAGGAGGTGCCATATTGTTTCCATTAGACAGTACAGTATGAGGGTATAGCTTATTGTGCGCCCAGAACATTCCTTCTCTTTGTATTTGTACAAATAAGGAGGTGCCATGTTTTAGGGGCAGTATAAACTCTTTGATATGAGTCTGGCAACTGAACAGATAAGCTCATTTCTCTCTGTGTATTTTGGAATGATTTGGACAGATATTTCCGTTGACGGGAAGGTGCTTTTCCTTTGCGGTGCACTGAACAAAAGGCTTGATTGTTACCTGGGAATGGCAGCAATAGAAATGTGCCCATTTGTGTGCAAGTGGGTTAATATTTCACTATATGATCCTTCCTTATTAACGGGTTAGGAAGATTATGTTAAAATTACAATTTAACATTGTAGAAAGGCAAATGCTCTATAAATACATGCTAATAATAATAAATAAGCTAATATGAGTGTGTGTATGGCTGACCCATAGGCTAGTATCTATGATGTTGTAAGATAGTATCTATGATGCCTGAGTCACTGATCTTCCCAAGAACCTGCTCTGTAGTCTCATAGTAACTGGAACGACCCGGATTCCTCTGCTGTACAAATAGGAATGTGTTTCATGGCACATGTAGGTAAAGGTTCATCCCAAACACTCACCAGCATATTATGTAAACTCATATAATGCTCTCAGCGCATTTCCCAGCAGGTATGCCTGCCCCATTCCAACCCTCTTAGTAATTAATTATCCCTCTCTCTTCTCTTTGCATCCTTATAATGGGTATTGCAAATTCCACGCATAGTTTTCATTCCTTTACTCTCCTCTCTAGTGGGTCCTGTCAGCAGCTCTGGAGTCAACCTTCCATTCATTCCAATTTTTTTTTTGGTTAAAAGAAAAAAAAAATGCAGCAAACATCACATTTTTTAAATAGAATAATCAAATTTGTCGTTAATTAGACTTTGGGTCCCAGAATTTAGAATTAGAATTAGTAGTAGTTTTACTTTGTGTAAATGTAAACGCTACTAAAAACCGTATCTGTCTGTCCTCTTCTCTGACTCTAGAAAGAGAAGGCATGTCTATGTATGTTAATCAGGTTTCACAAGTCAGAACCAGCAATGCAAAGAATGGAAACCGTCGGACAGATATTACGTTTAACAGCAATTATATTTACAGACTTGGAGATCGGTCGGCTCGTCAATCGGGCTGTCCGGCAAATTATGATCGGGCACCTGAACATCGGCCATTGTTAGTGCTGAATTGTCAGATACAGGTAGAATTCTATTGTTTCTCTCTGTATATCTGACCATTCAGCTCTACACGTGTGTATTGAAACAAACGATCTTTCTTGGCAACATCTTTTCCAGGAAAGATCGTAATTGTTACGTCTATGGCCACCTTAAAGGGATTCTGTCATGATTTTTATGATGTCGTTTTTATTTCTAAATGACACTGTTTACACTGCGGATAATTCACGCTACAATATAAAATGTAATTCCTGAACCAACAAGGGTTTTTTATAGTTATAATATTGTTGTGTAGGTGCATCTCAGGTCATTTTGCCTGGTCATGTGCTTTCAGAAAGAGCCAGCACTTTAGGATGGAACTGCTTTCTGGCAGGCTGTTGTTTCTCCTACTCCATGTAACTGAATGTGTCTCAGTGGGACCTGGATATTACTATTGCGTGCTGTTCTTAGATTTACCAGGCAGCTGTTATCATGTGTTAGGGAACTGCTATCTGGTTACCTTCCCATTGTCCTGTTGTTAGGCTGCTGGGGAGGGTGATATCTCTCCAATTTGCAGTACAGCAGTAAAGAATGACTGAAGTTTATCAGCACAAGTCCCATGACTGGGGGCAGCTGGGAAACTGATATGTCTAGCCTCATGTCGGATTTCAAAATTAAATATACATTTTTATTTTATTTTGAGAAATGGATTTCAGTGCAGAATTCTGCTGCAGCAGCACTATTTAAAAAACAAAACAAAAACATTTTCTCCCATGACCGTATCCCTTTAAGATACAGACGTGCAGTAGATTCTTGCCACACATGGAAAAATCTGATTGCATTGCCCATGGGCCTACTAATCTGACATATTGTCGATATTTATTGTTACCTGTTCTGCCAGCATATTTCTAAGTTAGACCCAAATGATCTTTAAGTTTATAACTATAGTTTACTGTAAACAAGGGGAACTGATGAGCTTTTTTTGGACCAAGTGCCCCTTTGAAGGGATAGTTGTACAACCGCTTGAGTGCCGAGTGTAAAGGTTCACCTGAGTGTAATGAATGAATTGTTTGCCATCAAATGGGAAGTAAAATGATCTTAATTGTGTTTCTTTGTTTGTATTCACAGAGGAGGCCGACTACAGTGCATTCGGCACGGACACACTAACCAAAAAGAAGACTGTACTTTCAACAGTGTTGCATCCAGAACTCAACAAAAAGAAGCCACACATAGTTATAAGCATGCCAAAAGATTTCAGGCCCGTTTCATCAATCATTGACGTAGACATTCTTCCCGAAACCCACCGTCGGGTCCGGCTCTACAAACACGGTATGGAGAAACCCCTTGGCTTCTACATACGCGACGGCTCCAGCGTCCGAATGACTCCACACGGATTGGAGAAAGTGCCTGGGATTTTTATATCACGGCTTGTACCTAGTGGACTTGCACAGAGCACCGGCTTGCTGGCCGTCAACGATGAGGTTCTTGAAGTCAACGGGATTGAAGTTTCCGGAAAGAGCCTTGACCAAGTGACAGATATGATGATTGCGAACAGTCACAACCTTATTATAACGGTAAGACCCGCCAACCAGAGGAACAATATTGTTCGAAACAGCCGGAATTCGGGCAGCTCTGGGCAGTCTACAGACAGCAGCACAAGTGTGCAGAGCCATGTAACCCCTCAGCAGATTGTGCAGAACTATCTTCCGGAAGATGCTGAGAGCGACGAAGAGGACATTATCATCGAAGAGAACGGTGACCCCCAACAGATTCCCAAAGCCATTCCCAGCAGCGAGAGCTTGGAATCCTTATCGCGCATGGAAATGTACCACGATTCATCTCAAAATGGCTACATCCCAACGAACACTTACAGAATGCACCTCAGCACCACAGGGGGAAGCATGGAGCAACTGGGAAATAACCACGATAAAAAAATCTTTGAAGAAGACGGTACCATGCTTACACTGTGAACTACTCATTCCCTACTCCCTTGAGATACGTCTCAGGTGGTTAACGAATGGTTGCACATCTAGTTTCTTGGTTATTGATCTGCGTGACAATATTGTAAATGGGAAGAGATCTTTTTAAAATATTTTATGTAATGTATAGTTTTATTTTCCCAGGAGATTTTATTTCTTTTGGCACCAAGTATAACCTTTCTTCGGTGTGTGAAATGAAGGAGAAATAACGACCAATGCCGGTCTGTCCTTTTGTACCTTACATTCCATATGCAAACAAAATATCATGTATCTGTCATTTTTAGCGATGCACCGAATCCAGTTTTTTGGATTTGGCCGAACCCGTGAATCCTTCGTGAAAGATTCGGCCGAATACCGAACCCTAATTTGCATATGCAAATCAGTGAGGGGAAAATAGTGCCGCGCACGAAAAATTTTTACTTCCATGTTTTGTGACGAAAAGTCACAGGATTTTAAGGATTCAGGTTTGGCCAGGCCGAATCCGAATCCTGCTGAAAATGGCCGAATATTGAACCAAATCATGGATTCGGTGCATCCCTAGTCATTTTGTACTGGCATGTAGTGTTGTTAATCCGCGCTCTTGTGATTCCTGTAGACAAGACGCACAAAGCAACGTGTGTTGAATCGATGTCCTGCGTTTTAATTCTGCTTTTAAGGTTTTTATACTTTGGATTTACTGGTTGGTGTTGCAAATATGATAACAGGTGATGCTTTGCAGAGCCCTCAAATTCTGCTTTTTCCATTCTTTAACTCCCAAATGTTTGCTCTTGGCCTCTGTAGAAATCTGAATAAAATTCTGAATCGTTTGCAGTTTTGAAACCTGGTATATTTCCAGGAATCCCCATGAAATTCAAGAATGCTTCTTGTAACCTGCACTGCTGAACCTGTTGGCCGCCATTGTTTTAGTGTGATAGTGTATGTAAAGATTAATATACAATCTATGATACCTCTCAGCCTCTGTATTCACAGGCCTAATAAGTAGGGATGCACCGAATCCACTTTTTTGGATTCGGCCGAACACCCGAATCCTTCACAAAAGATTCGGCCGAATACCGAACCGAATCCGAACCCTAATTTGCAGAGGCAAATAAGGGGTGGGAAGGAGAAAACATTTTTTTACTTCCTTGTTTTCTGACAAAAAGTCACGCAATTTCCCTCCCCGCCCCTAATTTGCATATGCAAATTAGGATTCGGTTCAGCTGGGCAGAAGGATTTGGCCGAATCCTGCTGAAAAAGGCAAAATCCTGGCCAAATCCCGAACCGAATCCTGGATTCGGTGCATCCCTACTAATAAGGGGAGTGACTTGCCTAAAGGTGGAGTTTAAAAGGGGTGGGCATATAGAGAATTGTTTCATTATTTTATTATTTGTGAACTGACAATGAAAACCGATTTCTTGCCCACAATTAAATGTGATAGTTCATTGGTAACTTTGTTAATTAAATATGTCGATAACTGAAATACAGGTATGGGATCCATTATCCCGAAACCCGTTATCCAGGAAGCTCAGAAGTACAGAAAGGCCGACTCCATTTTAGCAAAATAATCCAGATTTCTTTTTTTAAACTATTTCCTTTTTCTCTGTAATAAAAAAATAGTACCATGCACTTGATCCCAACTAAAATATAATTAATCCTTATTGGAGGCAAAACAATCCTATTGGGTTTGTTTAATGTTTACATGATTTTCTAGTAGACTTAGGGCAGAGACACATGAGTAGATTCGGGGAGATTAGTCGCCCAGCGACAAATCTCCTCTTCTTGGGGGGCGACTAATCTCCCCGAACTGCCTTCCCGCCGGCGATTTCCACTCTAGCCAGGGGGAAGGCAGTTCGGGGAGTAGGAGCGCTTCATTTTCCGAATTCGCCCGAAGTTTCCACTTCGAAAAACGAAGTGCTCCAATTGCCATCCCACCGGCGATTTTCATTCTAGCCAGCGGGAAGGCAGTTCGGGGAGAATAGTCGCCACGAAGAAGAGGAGATTTGTCGCTGGGCGACTAATCTCCCCGAATCTGCTCGTGTCTCTGCCCAAAAGGCATGAATATGCAAATTATGGAAAGACCCATTATCTGGAAAACCCCGGGTCCTGAGCATTCTGGATAACAGGTCCCATACCTGTATCCACAATTTTCCCTTTGTTTTTTTTTTTTAAAGTATTTCTATGCATACACTCCCATAAACGCCTAATAATTAGGTGCTGATTACTGTCCATTTAAGCTTGTTATTTTATAGCGTGTAGAGTAGTTATAAGACTGAGTAAGACATAACTTATTGCCCTTGTCACAACCTTTACTGAATGCCATTGCTTCCGGATCATTTGCAATAAAACCCCATTGTGAATGCAGGACGATTTTTATTTTAAGTGTAATGTTTAGATTTTATTGTTTCATTTCTTGTGATTGGTTTAAGCAGTGGGCAAATCTCAGTTGTGATTGGATGGATTCCTGTGATCGTTATGACGTCTAATTGGGCGGGTGGATTGGGAACGAGACTGTTGGGTTCTGATGCAGGACTTAATTAACGACTGTAAATATGAACTCCGTGCTGCTAAACTTTCCTACATGCGTAATATGCACATAGTCGGGTTTCATGTAACCATACACAAATATTTAATCTCAGTCCAAGGGCAAGGCTTCAGGGAAAATTGACCCAGTCTGTGAGCAGAGTATTTGCTAAGCATTTTTTTAATGAGAATCTGTAGCTAATTGTATGCATGGAGTATTTTTTGATTGCTTATTGGTATTTATTTAAAGGGTGGGGTTAGGTAAAATGGACCTTATATACACAGAACAAGTTGATGCTGCACAATTCCAATTTTTTTTCCTCTACAGAATGATAGGATAGCTCATCATATACAAAGGGTATAAAAAAATATAGGTGGTCTCTGAGGGTGTAGAAGAAAGAAAAAAGTAAATATGGCATTGCTAATTGACATAGTTTTAAAAGAAAATTAGGGAGGGGACATGCCTTGAACACAGCAAATGTATATTTCTATATGGTACTGTTTAAGGGAAACTATGGCACTTCCTCCCATATGTATAAATACAAATATACAGAGAAGGAATGTTCTGGGCACCCAATAAGCTATACCCTCATACTGTACTGTCTAAGGGAAACAATATGGCACCTCCTTCCCATATGTATAAATACAAATATACAGAGAAGGAATGTTCTGGGCACACAATAAGCTATACCCTCATACTGTACTGTCTAAGGGAAACAGTATGGCACCTCCTTCCCATATGTATAAATACAAATATACAAGGAATGTTCTGGGCACACAGCAGTCTGCATCTGTGTACTTTACTGTATATTTAAAGGAAGATACTTAAGATAATTTATGGAAATGGTATATTTTCCCTATAAAACAAGGGTAATGAATGGAATTACAGTGCATACATTTGTAGGTTTTGTTTTTGTTTCAATTGAATCAGCACTGTTAGGATTTCATTCCAGACGGTTTTGGACTGATGAGATTATACTGTGAAACACAACATGACGAAAAGGGCTTTGTTCCAAAGATTTTCTGTCAATCTGGTGACATGTATTCTTGACCACTAGCTGAGGATGTTGCAGAGAACTTGTCTTGGGCAATTTAGTTTTAATTGGGATTCTTGGGCTTTGGCTTGTTACTATAATACCAGTGTTATGCCACTATATTGTATATGTCTCCACTGCTTTGGGGTAATCAGGGGTTGAAAGCAGCTGATCTGTATCCATGGTACCGGGGAACACAATCAATACCTTTATTTGTTTCTTGATTAAGAATATATATATATATATATATATATATATATATATATATATATATATATATATATATATATATATATATATATATATATATATATATATATATATATATATATATATATATATATATATATATATATATATACACACATATACACACACACAGAGTATATATAGTTATTAGGTTTTATACACTACCTCTTGTTTAAATGACAAAAATGACATTATTTAAAGCCTGACAAGGTCCCTTCACTAAATAACTGTAGTCTTAATTAACACTGAGGTTTTTTTTCATGATATGGCTTTTCAAAATGACATTAGAGGGTTGTCTCTCTGTTCCAATGTCTGATCTGATGGGTTTATAAATCAAGATGGACGAGGAATGCATCGATGTACTCCTTTCTGGCAAATCTCCATAGCCCCCATTATAATCCAGAAATATGTTTTAAGAGTAGAATGCAAGGTCTGTGTTCGGCATTAGGACAGAGTTGCCACCTGTGCAGTTTTGACCCGGACAGGCCGTTTTTTTGAAGGGCTGTTCGGGTCAAAACTGGCTGCCTGGTTTTACACATTCGGAAAGCCAGCAGGATTTCTGGAGATTGACGCAGCGATTGACCAATCGCCACATAATAGCCCCATCACGGCCACGCCCCCTTACTGAATCTCAGCCCACCTCCCTGGGGGAAAGGTGGCAACCCTGCATTAGGATATTGAGGTTCAGGGCAAACGCTCAGATTCGGGGAGATCAGTCGCCCAGCGACATATCTCCTCTTCTTCGGGGCGACTTATCTCCCCGAACTGCCTCCCGCCGGCTAGAATGTATATCACCGGCAGGATGGCACTTTGCTTTTGGAAGTTTCCTCCTGGGGCGACTTTAGAAAACGAAGCTCCCCCGAGTTCCATCCTGCCATCGATTTTTCATTCTTGCCAGCGGGACTGCAGGGGAGGCAGTTGGGGGCCCGAAGAAGAGGCGATTTGACACATTGTAATGATGCACCTGCTGCAGTAGTGCAAGCGACTTAGGATCAAGGATTGACCTGTCTTCCTATCAGCAGATATTGCTTCCTTATCTGGATCATTCCCTCTTTAGCTTGTGTTTACTTTTATTAGGTTTATTATAACTTTCCAGCCTGCTTTGTTCCCATTTACAGATTTCTCCCTCTCAGACCTTGTCTTTGTTTGAGAACACAAAATCAAATGTACGTCTTCCTGGGCTGCTCACAAGCTCACTGTCTTGCTCACTCCTTACACAGAGTCTTGTGCACTTCTGCTACACGTTTGCTAAAGAGTGCATGATTCTGTGTAAGGAGCGATCATGGAAGCGGCTAGTAATCGGCACAAATTTATGTAGACCGGAACTTGCCAAAAGGGGGGACACAGCAGCCTGGAATATGACAGCATTTTTTTAAAGAATGGAGCATAAGCCAGTAGGGGAGCAGTTTGGGATTTCTGTGGGTGATTTATGTCCTTTTAAACTGTTCAGCTTCTTCTTATGGAAATGATTGTGGAAATCAATAATATTAACATTTCTTGCTTCTAATTTCCCTCTAATAATCTTTGGACAGTCCCTTTAAGTATCCTTCATAGTGGTATCCATATATTGCTGAAAACTAGGGATGCACTGAATCCACTATTTGGAATTCGGCTGAATCCCCGAATTCTTCATGAAGGACTCGGCCGAATACTGTACCAAATCCTAATTTGAATATGCAAATTAGGGGTGGTAAAGGCAAAAGTGGAAAAATGTTTTCTACTTCCTTGTTTTGTGACGAAAAGTCAAGTGATTTCCCTCCACGCCCCTGATTTACGTATGCAAATTAGGATTCCATTCGGCCAGGCACACATTTTTGGCTGAATCTCAAACTGAATCCTGGATTTGGTGCATCCCTACTTAAAATAAGTAAGATGTAATGAGTGATATGTTTTTCCAATTTTACAGATAAGGTAGGAGTATTTTGCACATTTATGTGTTCTTTATTTAATAAATGGGTATCTCCCCTATAGGGTCAGGGCACACGCTCAGATTCGGGGAGATTAGTCGCCCATCGACAAATCTCCTATTCTTCGGGCGACTAATCTCCCCAAACTGCCTTCCAGCTGGCTAGAATAGAAATTGCCAGCGGGATGGCACTCGGAACGTTTTGTTTTCCGAAGTTGCCTCAAACTTCGGGCAACTTCGGAAAACAAAGCTCCGAGCTAGAATGTAAATCGCCGGCAGGAGGCAGTTCGGGGAGATTAGTTGCCCCCGAAGAAGAGGAGATTTGTCTCTGGGCGACTAATCTTCCCGAATCTGAGCGTGTTCCCTGACCCTAAAGGTGATTGTCTAGCATAGGAAGCATAATAGATAACGTAAATGAAGTTTATTCAATGTATAACCGATTTCTTACTAAACTCTGATGCACTTAACCTTCTGTTCTGAGTCTCCATAGGGTGATCAGCCTCACCGTATGGGAACCTCTCATTTAGTCTAGTAGCTTATCCCACTTGCTGTGTATAATCCTTAACTCGCAGCAACCACTTACACAAGAATAAAGCACAACATATAGGCAGCTTGTATGGCAGAGACAGTATTTGGCATTATTTCTATCTGGCTATTGAGTGCTGAGAGGACAAAGCTTGCTGTCTGCACAAGGCATTTAATCTGTCCTCAGCACCTCAGCAGCTACAATATTGGATTAGGGGCCCTTAATTATCCACATTCTTCTTCTTAGTGTTGCAGTCCCACAGCCTCTGAGCCTCAGTCATACACAATTCTACTTGCTTTATATTTAAGGCAATACAGGTATGGGACCTGTTATCCAGAATGCTCGGGACCTGGCAGTTTTCCCGGATAACGGATCTTTCTGTAATTTGGATCTTCATACCTTAAATCTACTAGTAAATCATGTAACATTAAATAAAGCCAAAAGTCTGGTATTGCTTCCAATAAGGATTAATTATATCTTAATTGGGATCTAGTACAAGCTACTGTTTTATTATTACAGAGAAAAAGGAAATGTTATTTTAAAAATCTGGATTATTTGATTATAATGGAGTGCATGGGAGACGGCCTTTCTGTAATTCTGAGCTTTCTGGATAAAAGGTTTTCGGATAACTGATCCCATACCTGTGTTATGTTGGCACTCAGGTCAGGTTTTGGTTAACTGGGTAATTTATTAAATTCTTATTTATCAACACATCCCTATATTGCTCTGGCATATTACATGTGCATACATGCTGCATTTGTTACAAATATGTATTTAACTCTATCTTAATTAAAAGTTAACTATGTCCTTACACTGTACTGCTAAATTTTGCTTGGGCACTGCTTCTGCAAGGGGGCGATACCTTTGCTGCCATAGTTTTATGGTGTTTCTCTGTACAGACTATGAGCAAACTTAGGGACTGTTCCTGCTGAATTGTGCTTAGTACAGGGAATACCTATGTTGCCATAGTTTTATGGGATCTCTCTCTACAGACTATGAGCAAACTTAGGGGCTGTTCCTGCTGAATTGTGCTTAGTACAGGGAATACCTATGTTGCCATAGTTTTATGGGATCTCTCTGTACAGACTATGAGCAAACTTAGGGGACTGTTCCTGCTGAATTGTGCTTAGTACAGGGGAATACCTATGCTGCCATAGTTTTGTAGGATCTCTCTGTACAGACTATGAGCAAACTTAGGGGACTGTTCCTGCTGAATTGTGCTTAGTACAGGGGAATACCTATGCTGCCATAGTTTTATGGGATCTCTCTGTACAGACTATGAGCAAACTTAGGGGACTGTTCCTGCTGAATTGTGCTTAGTACAGGGAATACCTATGCTGCCATAGTTTTATGGGATCTCTCTGTACAGACTATGAGCAAATTTAGGGGACTGTTCCTGCTGAATTGTGCTTAGTAAAGGGGAATACCTCTGCTGAAAGTTTTGTGGTATCTTACAACATGAGTAAATACTATTAGTTTTATTGTGTGTATGTTCCACATGGTACTGTCTGACCTTCTCTATCCACCTTGGATCTACAAGCCAATTAATTTGTATGGAGACTATTGACTTCTTTCATGGGAGTCACAAGACATTTATAATTGAGTGTTGCCCAGACGGGCTAGTTCCTTTAAGTTAACGGTCAGTATGTTTCTGCCTCTGATATCCCAGTCTGCAGTATAATAAAAGATATCAGAGAAGGCGGTGCTGTTCTGTTGCAGCCAACTGAAAAGACTTGCCTCTTCCAAAAACTGGGGACCGGCCTGTCAGTACTGACTGCCAGCTAATTGTGTAACAGTAATCTAAGGGGCCAATATAAAAGATTTGAGATAATGAAATTAAATATTGATGACAAAACCTAGTTTTGGAATATTTAATTTTGATCAGTTTTTCTTTACCCTTCCTTCTCTTTTGATATACATTAATGTACCCAAGAGAATCCATAATAAGGTGGCAGCAGATATGGAGTGTTGTGTATATAACAATGAGCCCCTTAATGTCACACTGAATTTCTTACTAAGACGGTGGCCCTTTATTTCAATGGTACCAAACAAACTGCTTTTTAAACAAAAAGAAAATCCATCTTTCGATTCTCTTTCTCTCTGCCCGACGCGTTTGCAGCATGTTGGCTGTTGACCAGGTTAAATCTGAATATCTCTGCCGGAAATGATAGAATTTGTTTCTGTGGGTTAAAGCAAATGTGATTTCTACTCAACTGAGAATGTTAAAAAAAAAAAAATCAAATATCAGTATTTTGTAATACGACTCTAATGTATAAACGTGCGTTTGTATCACTAAATGTTGATTTTTAAAAACAATCAAATCTTTGCTTCTGCTCTGTGTTCAGGTCTTATATTTTTACAAAATGAAGAAATAAAACCAATAGATCAAACAGCTGTCTGTGTTTTCTATCACTCAATTATACTCCCTACTGTAAATGATAAGGATATTAGAAGTCACTGAGGGGTTGTTCTGTGACCATATAAAGGCACAAGGCTGCAGGCTGAGTTATACAGGAAACTCTGAGTATCACTCATGTATTATAAGGGATAATGTACCCCCTACTGTAAATGATAAGGATATTAGAAGTCACTGAGGGGTTGTTCTGTGACCATATAAAGGCACAAGGCTGCAGGCTGAGTTATACAGGGAACTCTGAGTATCACTCATGTATTATAAGGGATAATGTACCCCCTACTGTAAATGATAAGGATATTCGCAGTCACTGAGGGGTTCTGTGACCATATAAAGGCACAAGGCTACAAGCTGAATTATACAGGGAACTCTGAGTATCACTCATGTATTATAAGGGATAATATACCCCCTACTGTAAATGATAAGGATATTAGAAGTCACTGAGGGGTTCTGTGACCATATAAAGGCACAAGGCTACAAGCTGAATTATACAGGGAACTCTGAGTATCACTCATGTATTATAAGGGGTAATGTACCCCCTACTGTAAATGATAAGGATATTAGAAGTCACTGAGGGGTTCTGTGACCATATAAAGGCACAAGGCTACAAGCTGAATTATACAGGGAACTCTGAGTATCACTCATGTATTATAAGGGATAATGTAACCCCTACTGTAAATAAGGATATTAGAAGTCACTGAGGGGTTGTTCTGTGACCATATAAAGGCACAAGGCTGCAGGCTGAGTTATACAGGGAACTCTGAGTATCACTCATGTATTATAAGGGATAATGTAACCCCTACTGTAAATGATAAGGATATTAGAAGCCACTGAGGGGTTGTTCTGTGACCATATAAAGGCACAAGGCTGCAGGCTGAGTTATACAGGGAACTCTGAGTATCACTCATGTATTATAAGGGATAATGTACCCCCTACTGTAAATGATAAGGATATTAGAAGTCACTGAGGGGTTGTTCTGTGACCATATAAAGACACAAGGCTGCAGGCTGAGTTATACAGGGAACTCTGAGTATCACTCATGTATTATAAGGGATAATGTACCCCCTACTGTAAATGATAAGGATATTAGAAGTCACTGAGGGGTTGTGTGGCCATGTAAAGGCACAAGGCTGCAGGCTGAGTTATACAGGGAATTACCTGTGTATTATAAGGTATATTGTTACATACACACCTGTATAACTCTTATTACAAGGGGCTACAGTATATCCTATATTTCCCAGAAATACAAGTTTCAGTTGGCCTAGGAATTAGAACACAAAACCCTTCTGGTTAAAACTATTTGAAGAATAATCGTTGTAAAGTTAAATATCATTGTATCCAAATATAATAAAACCCCTTGTTGGACATGTGATGCTCTGGCACATTAAAGGCCAAGTACGGCCAAATACGGTTGCACTAGAGGTAACCGTATTAAAATAAATTAACACCCAATGCCCCCCTGACATGGGCCCTGTGTAGGCAGGAAGGTTGGGAGATAACAGAAATAGTGGGGGGAATATTTATGGGCTGAGCACCCCGAAACCAACACCAATGAATTTCCAGCAACAGGATGAGGTTTGGCATTGTATTTATATTGTGTTCTGAGGTTATTATATGAAACATTTATTTACCCTTTATTAGCACAGGTGATGCACATGTGACCCGATAGGTAGTAATTATGACACATGGCATTGCTTTGTGATCAGCGCTGGGCAAGCGGCTCTTACCTATGGATCATTCTGGCAGAATGTCATTGGCTGAACTGTAATGGTATCGGAATTTAATGAGGAATTAGTAGCAGGCTGAATCTTAAAGAGACGGATGTGAGCTGATGGGCACACACAGGTTTGTACAAATCTAGCTGCGGAGCTTACCTATCAATTATATAGTAGTTGAGGTTAAAAAAGGACTTGCATCCCTTAAAGGGGTTGTTCACCTTTAAATTTACTTGTAGAGGCATATTTATCATGGGTCGAATTTCAAATTCATGTGGGTTTTTTTTTTTTTTACAAGTCCCATACACTGGAAATTGGACCAATCAAAGTTTATTAATAAAATCGAATTTCTTCAGTTCGGACGAATTTAATCGACCTGAAAACTCGAATCGAATTCGATTCAGATTAGAAAAACTCGAATCGAAGTCAATTAGAATTAGAAAAACTCAAATTGAATTTAAAAAACTCGAATCAAAGTCAATTCGGATTACAAAAACACGAATCGAATTAGAAAAATTTGAAACAAAGTCGATTCCAATTAGAAAAACACAAATCGAATTTAAAATAACCCAAATCGAACTCTAATCAAAGTCAATTTGAATTAGAAAAACACATTAAAAAAACCTCAAATGTCAGGAAGGCTGCAAACATCACCAAATTGATCCCTGGACCTCATTGACTTATACAGAAATTCAGCAGGTTTAAGGTGTTATTTAGCTTTTTATTCAGCAATTATTCATTGCAATTTCTGTAATCTGGTTGCTAGGTTTCAAATTACCCTAGTAACCATGCACTCATTTGAATAAGAGACTGGAATATGAATAGGAGAGGCCTGAATAGAAAGATGAGTAATGAAAAGTAGCAATAACTAAATATGTAGCCTTACAGAGCATTTGTTTTTAACAGGGGTCAGAAGACCCCCATTTGAAAGCTGGAAAGAGTCAGAAGAAAACTGCAAAGAATTCAAAAACTACAAAATAAAATAATGAAGACCAAATGAAAAGTTTAGAATTGGCCATTATCACATACTATCATAGAAGTTATCTTACAAAGCTATTGTAATGTGTTTAGCTGAAGGTGAAAACCCATTTGATGCCCAGAGTGCAGAAATCAACCATCTACAGTACTTATATATATATATATATACACACACATATATATATACAATATAGACACTAGTAACAGCACTCACGCTCTGTAGTGACTTTGCGGTGCACGTCCCATGAGGTCTCCGGTCAGTCCTCCGTAGTATATGTGATTGGAATAAAGAACAGCACTCGCCAAAAATGCTCAAAAGATTGTATTAAATAGTAAAACATTTACATCACCATATATGTGCACATATGTGACAGCGACGTTTCGAGCCAAAAAGGCTCTTTCTCAAGCCATGTGAAACAATGGTGTAAAGATACATACAGAGTCCATAACGTTTTTTATAGTCCAGCAAGGGAAGTGACATAGTATATTCTTGTTCATACTCTGTGTAGGGATTCCACCCTGTAATCTGAATAAAATACACATAACCTTACAGATACATATAGATAAGCAGTTACTAAGCACCAGGGCCGGAACTAGGGGTAGGCAGAGTAGGCACGTGTCTAGGGCGCAAAGCTGAGGGGGCGCCAGGCACGTACCTGCTCTGTCGCCTACCCCGTGTCCGGTCCCGTCTGCCACTGGTGGCGTGCGAATAAATTCTCTTCTGCGCATGCGCGCACACACATTCACGCATGCGCGCTGGCTAGAAATTTTGGCAAGCACAGTCAAGCGCGCACAGAGCCGGCGCCGTGGCCCGCCAGGTTGCCTAGGGTGCCTGGCCAGGTTGGCCCGGCTCTGCTAAGCAGATTTATTTTTATCCTTAAAATATCAAAGGAACAGATATAGATCATAGTCTTTATTAAGACCATGTGGGTGGAGTGAATTAAGTTTATTGATCCACCACACCTCCCTTTGTTTTAATCTCAGTTCCCGATCCCCTCCTCTCTTAAGTGGAGGTATAGTTTCCAGCACCATAAATCGTAACTGGTCAACCGTATGGCCATGTTCTTTAAAATGCCTATAGAGTGGCAATGCCAAATTGCCAGATTTAATGGTAGATTTATGTTGTGAAATCCGTGACTTAACTTTCTGAATAGTTTCCCCAACATATATCTTAGCACAAGGGCATACAATAGCATATACCACGTATTGGGACAAACAGGTGTGATATCACAAAGTGCTTTATTCGAATCACACACACACACACATATATATATATATATATATATATATATATATATATATATATATATATATATATATAAAATCCAAAAAGGTAAGGTGCACACTGGGATCCTTTGTAGCTTTTTAAAAACTGATGAAAATAAATTTTATTAAATACATGTTTAAAGGAGGTCAACGTTTCGGTCTGTTCCTAAGACCTTTATCAAGACCAAAAGGTCTTAGGAACAGAACGAAACGTTGACCTCCTTTCAACATGTATTTAATAAAATTTATTTTTTAAAAAGCTACAAAGGATCCCAGTGTGCACCGTACCTTTTTGGATTTTGTATGCAGCCGTAATAGGTAGCACCTGGGTCAATTGCTCCAGTGGTGTGCTGAACTGTTTGGATTGTATATATATATATATATATATATATATACACAAACACACACACATATTCATATCTGTGTTCTATTCTCTGCTGTGGGCAGCACACAGGCTTAGCTAGGGAAAATCAACTTTCCTTGATCTGTAATAGCAACATGTGCGCCCTCTACTGGCTAGAGACATTCTGCTTATGATAACCATGGGATTTCCATCAGGGCAGGATAAGCGGAAGAATACATATTTAGTGATAGGTATCATATAATATTAATAATAATGACACATGTCTCTGATGATTTCCATTCTTGAAAAGTTAAAGGGATACTGTCATGGGAAAGAATGTTTTGTTTCAAAACGCATCAGTTAATAGTGCTGCTCCGGCAGAATTCTGCACTGAAATTGATTTCTCAAAATAGTAAACAGATTTTTTTATATTTGATTTTGAAATCTGACATGGGGCTAGACATATTGTCAGTTTCCCAGCTGCCCCCAGTCATATGACTTGTGCTCTGATAAACTTAAGTCACTCTTTAGTGCTGTACTGCAAGTTGGAGTGATATCACCCCCTTTCCTTTTCCCCCAGCAGCCAAACAACAGAACAGTGGGAAGGTAACCAGATAGCAGCTACCTAACACAAGATAACAGCTGCCTGGTAGATCTAAGAACAACACTCAATAGTAAAATCCAGGTCCCATTGAGACACATTCAGTTACATTGAGTAGGAGAAACAACAGCCTGCCAGAAAGCAATTCCATCCTAAAGTGCTGGCTCTTTCTGAAAGCACATGACCAGGCAAAATGACCTGAGATGCACCTACACACCAATATTACAACTAAAAAATACACTTGCTGGTTCAGGAATGACATTTTATATTGTAGAGTGAATTATTTGCAGTGTAATTTAGAAATAAAAACGACATCATAAAAATCATGACAGAATTCCTTTAATGTTGTTGGATACACAATGCTATTGGGCAAGAGGGACCATGATGTTCAATGGCCTCTAAAATATCATAATGTCCCCCGTATGATGAGGATGAAATAAACCGCACATACATCAAGTTCAACCTACATAACGTTGAGCTGGTCCAGAGGTGGGTGAAACCTTTCTCCTGCCTTCCACCCTTTATTCCTTCCTGACCCCAAAGGGAAGGTATTAGGGTCATTGCTTTCTTTGATCAGACGCTGTTCCTTAAACATATCAAGGCCTGGGGCTCAAGGGCTGCCCCTGATGATGATAATGTAAATAACAAAAATATCCTCTTCAAACAGAAAACACACCCGTTTGGTTCAGAGATACGTCTGTAACACAGAACAGGAATGAGCTACTTCAGAGCAACATCTATCGGCCACTTTAAATAGGGTTCCTGCAGAATCTGAAGGGGTTGATCACCTTTTAGTATGATGGGAGTAAAATTCTGAAATAATTTGCAATTGGGTTTTAATTATTTTTTTCTCTTTTGTGGCTTTTGAGTTATTTAGCTTTTTATTTAGCAGCTCTCTAGTCTGCAGCTGCAGTAAGGTGGTTGCTAGGGCCCAAATTACCCTAGCAACCTTGAATTGATTTGAATGGGGGACTGGAATTTGAACCGGACATACATTTGTAGCATTAGAGAACACTTGTTTTTAGATGGGGTCACTGGCCCCTATTTGAAAGCTGGAAAGAATCAGAGGAAAAAGGTGTATAATTAAAACAAACTATAAAATTAAGACCAATTGAAAAGTTGCTTAGAATCGGCCATTCTATAACATATTAAAAGTTAATTCAAAGGTGAACCACCCCTTGAAGAGTGTTGGTGGGATGCAGGGAGTTGTAGACACCACCACCCATCACCTCAAGGGACTGGTGATCCCTGTCAATCCAGACTATCAAAACACAGCCAGAAAGGAAAGATGTTAAAGATACATGCGGCAGAGGGTAGGGTTGTTAGGGGACCCCTGAGGTGGCAGGCCCAGTGGGCCTGGACACCCCAGTGCAAAACCTGTCCGATTCATATCACAAGTAAAAATAATTGGTGCCAGGGCCCCCTACACATTCAAAAAAACATTGGTGACTCAGCCTCCCCCCCACCAAATGTAAAAAAGAAGAACATTGGAACTTACCTCTCAGCAGGTAGGTCTTCATCCTCCTCGGCTAGCTGTCTTCTTCATTCTTTTCTGTCATGGCTTCTTCATTCTTCTCCAGTGTGGTCTTCATTTTTTTTCCAGAGTGGTTTCTTTATTCTTTTCTGGACCGGAATCTCTGTTCTTTTCCATTGTGGCTTTTTCATTCTTCTCTGGAGCTTCTTCTGCAGCATGGCCGGGCCCACCTTAGAATGCAGAGAACGAAGTAGCTGCTCCGTAAAAGAATGAAGAAGCTGTTCGGGAAAAGAGCGAAGAAGCTGCTCCAGAAAAGCACTAAGAAGCTGCTCTGGAAAAGAACTAAAAAGCTCTCATTAGAGAAGAACGAAGAAGCTGCTCCAGAACAGAATGAAGAAGCTCTCGTCAGAGAAGAATGAGGAGGCTTCACTGGAAAAGAATGAAGAAGGTGTCATTAGAGAAGAATGAAGAAGCTGCTCCGGAAAAGAACTAAGAAGCTCGCCAATGGCATAACTAGATTTTACTGGGCCCCACAGCAAATTATTTTTCAGGCCCCCAATATGTCTAGAAGTTGACTTGTTTTACCAATATTTATTGAAATTGTATAGGAATTAGGGCCTCATGGGACCCCTATACCTCCTGGGCCCCCCTGCATTCACAGGGTCTGCTTCCTCTATAGTTACGCCCCTGAAGCTCGCATCAGAAGAGAATGAAGAAGCTGCTCTGTAAAAGAATAAAGAAGCTGTTCCAGAAAAGACCGAAGAAGCTGCTCCGGAAAAGAACTAAGAAGCTCTCATCAGAAAAGAGCGAAGAAGCTGCTCCGTAAAAGAATGAAGAAGCTGTTCTGGAAAAGAATGAAGAAGCTGCTCCGGAAAAGAACTAAAAAGCTCTCATCAGAGAAGAAGCTGCGGCGGAAAAGAATGAAGAAGCTCTTGGGGGAGAAGAACAAATAAGGCAGCCCACTGAGAAGGAAGATGGCCACCTGCCAAACTTTAAAGGTAGGTTCCACCACTGAACACCAAAGTTCTTATTACAGTAAAGCTTAAGCCCTTGGCTACCAATTATCCCAATAGGTTCTGGCACTGGCCACCAGTGTATTTTTTTAATTTGTGGGGAGCCTGACCACCAATATTTTTTATTGCTTGAGGGGCCCCTGTGCCAATGTTTTTTTAATGTGGGTGCCTGGCACCAATGTTTTTTGATGCATTTCGGGGGCCCTGGTGCCAATGTTTTTTTTAATATGTGTGTGTGGGGGGCTGGCACCAATGTTTTTTAATATGTAGGGGCCCTGACCACCAATGATTTTTTAAAGATTATTTAAAAACATTTTGTAACTTTGGGGGTAGGTCTTGTAGTGACCTGGGGTCTGGGCGGGAGGCCTGTGGTGGGGGGCCCAGGAATGGGGCTCATGATTTCTGATCTTAGGTCAGACAAGAGCTGGAAATTGCAGTTTGGTTCTTCAGCTGTTGTTATGCCTTTCACTCCACTAAATTGCAAGCCTTTGGAAATAGCTTTCTCACCATCATATTCATTGATATTAGTATATAACACATATTATTAGTAATAACAACAAATATTCAGTATTGATGCAATTCAGTCGTTCATTCAGTCATTAATTCAGTAATAATAAAAGCATCTAGTTAATATTCTGCACAGTGTTCTGCAGCCATACACTTGTTGTATCAGAGTCTCCCCTAAGCTCCTTATTTGCACAGGGGCCTGTCAGCTACTGAGGAAAAAATAGAGTTCCACTGTTTGGCCACTGGGTGGCAGTAAATGACCATGGCGTGGGCTTTGCTGCAGCAGGATTAGCCGAGATGGGGAGCAGAGGATGAAGGACCGGCTCTGGGGCTCTGCCAGCTGCTTCTCTAACAACCCGGAATCTCTGCAAAACTTTGAGGCCAGAGCGATGAGAGAGAAGGGGGTGATAGCAGGGACCGGGGGGAGAGCCAAGAAGTGCTGCAGGGTTATATTGGGGTGCAGGGAAAGAATGGAGTGCAGGGAAAGAATGGGGTGCTGGGTGAGAGTGGGGTGCAGGGAAACAATGGGGTGCAGGGAAACAATGGGGTGCTGGACGAGAGTGGGGTGCAGGGAAAGAATGGGGTGCTGGATGAGAGTGGGGTGCAGGGAAACAATGGGGTGCAGGGAAACAATGGGGTGCTGGGTGAGAGTGAGGTGCAGGGAAAGAATGGGGTGCTGGAAGAAACAGTTTTACAGGAAAAGATAGGGGTACAGCATGGTATTGGGGTTCAAAGTGTAAGAGAGGTGCAGGGAGTTGGGGGAGAGCAGAATAGAGAGATGAAACCTGGGATGGTAATAGGGGTAAATGCACAGAGCTTTAGTGGGGTGCAAGACAGTGAGGAGCAGATGGAGGCAGATGTGCTGGGAGATGACAGAGCACAGAGGATAGGATTGGGGTGCAGGAAGAAGTGAGAAGGGTACAGGGGATTAATGACGTACAATGGGATATTGGGGTACAGAAAGGGCTAAAGGTTCAGACACAGGTAGGGAGTGTAAAACACAGAGTTAGAGGGGTGCAGGAAACTAGAATGCAGGAAGATGGGGTGCTGGGAGATGGGGTTGAGGGGGGGTTTGGGGGCAGGGAGTTGGAGGGCTGCAGGGAGTTGGAGGACTGCAGTGTTATAGGGTGCAGGAAGATACAGAGGAGCAGGTCTCACAGGTTAAACCAACAGGTGACTCAGGGGGTGACTATTTCACAGGAGAGGGGCAGGACATGGGCACAACGCTGTACCGAGCAGCCACCAGTATGAACTGAATCTCACTGCAGACACTATCACACAGGTACGTTACATGGGATTCCTGCTCCCTCCTGTGTGTTTCCCCTACTCTGATCAATCTGGCTGCTGCAGAACCTCTTGCAACATTAGAACTGACTAACCGTCACTCATCTGTTTGTGAGTGTGTCTGTGTGTGCTTGTTTACTCACCCATACACACACGCACATATAATCATAAAAGTGTTGTCACCAGTTTATACTTGTTGCTTAGTGATGTCACGTGTGTTACATGACATTTAAATGTGTGTTTTGTGATAAGAAAGCTGTTAGAAAACACATTGGAGTTAATTTACCTGAATAACTCAGCCTGCAGCCTTGTGCCTTTATATGGTCACAGAACAACCCCTCAGTGACTTCTAATATCCTTATCATTTACAGTAGGGGGCACATTATCCCTTATAATACATGAGTGATACTCAGAGTTCCCTGTATAACTCAGCCTGCAGCCTTGTGCCTTTATATGGTCACAGAACAACCCCTCAGTGACTTCTAATATCCTTATCATTTAAAGTAGGGGGTACATTATCCCTTATAATACATAAGTGATACTCAGAGTTCCCTGTACCTGACCAATACCATGTCTTGTTTAAGAATAAAGAAGGACAATAAAGTTGAAACACTGCTGATGAATAAATGGAGTTTGTGAACTAAATATAGTAGAGTTGAGGCAGCTGAATAATTACATATCTGTGATTATATAGTATAGGTATTCCCCTGTACTAAGCACAATTCAGCAGGAACAGCCCCTAAGTTTGCTCATAGTCTGTACAGAGAGATCCCATAAAACTATGGCAGCATAGGTATTCCCTGTACTAAGCACAATTCAGCAGGAACAGCCCTTAGGTTTGATCATAGCCTGTACAGAGAGATCCCATAAAACTATGGCAGCATAGGTATTCCCCTGTACTAAGCACAATTCAGCAGGAACAGCCCCTAAGTTTGCTCATAGTCTGTATAGAGAGATCCCATAAAACTATGGCAGCATAGGTATTCCCTGTACTAAGCACAATTCAGCAGGAACAGCCCTTAGGTTTGATCATAGCCTGTACACAGAGATACCATATTACATCCCCTATGCCTCCTGTTTTGTAAATATAATTTCTATCATAGCAGCTTTATTAGCGCTGGAGAGCAGATTTTATATATTGATGTACTGAAAACTTCAGTGTTTTTGTTTATTCTTTTTAATGGTGATTATTTTTTATTTACAACATATTCCACAGCACTTTACTGAAAAGATACATCAGTCCCTGCCCCATAGAGTTATGCCTCCCATTAGCTAAATCAGACACAGGCCTCCCTAGGCAGCAGTGCTGTAAACAAAACTTTCAGATAAAGGGTAACTGATCTTACCTTCTGTCTTGGGAGATGAGTGCTCTGACTCTGGGTGTCCATGCCATAAAGCAAGATAGGGCTGTTGTTTTTTTGTCTAAAGGCAAAAACCACATGAATTGTTTGTTTAGAGGAATTAAAGAAGCAGAATTTGGATCATGGAAATAAAAACATGTAAATAGTTAGCCCAGGGGGTTGGCCCATTCTCGGTTGCAGAAACATGTTGGTATTATGCCCGTCTGATTCCGATGGGTGCTCAGCGCAACAGTTGCATTGTGGGAGATTATGGTCATAATCTCATACTGAGCACCATGGGTGGGTGTCGGTGGCGGGGGGGGAGAGGGGGGCTAAACCTTAGGTTTAGCTGAATGTCTGTGAGGTACAATACAAATATTAAAGGAAATGCTTGGGGAATGGGCCAAAGTGATTTTGAAATTTTAATTCTGTAATGTCCTACAGTTATGCTCTGCCCTCAGGTAAAATGGCAGGGCCAGATGGAGAGTGTAAGTCAAGATGTAGAAAGTAGGGCAAGATGGAGACAGTAGGACAAGATGTTGGAAGTAGGGCAAGATAGAGACAGTAGGACAAGATGTAAAGGGAAGGGCCGGATGGAGACAGTAGGACAAGATGTAGAGAGTAGGGCAAGATGGAGACAGTAGAACAAGATGTAGAGAATAGGGCAAGATGGAGACAGTAGGACAAGATGTAGAAAGTAGGTCAAAATGGAGACAGTAGGACAAGATGTGGAGAGTAGGTCAAGATGGAGACAGTAGGACAAGATGTATAGAGTAGGGCAAGATGGAGACAGTAGAACAAGATGTAGAGAATAGGGCAAGATGGAGACAGTAGGACAAGATGTAGAAAGTAGGGCAAGATCGAGACAGTAGGACAAGATGTAGAGAGTAGGTCAAGATAGAGACAGTAGGACAAGATGTATAGAGTAGGGCAAGATGGAGACAGTAGGACAAGATGTATAGAGTAGGGCAAGATGGAGACAGTAGGACAAGATGTTGGAAGTAGGGCAAAATAGAGACAGTAGGACAAGATGTAAAGGGAAGGGCTGGATGGAGACAGTAGGACAAGATGTAGAGAGTAGGGCAAGATGGAGACAGTAGAACAAGATGTAGAGAATAGGGCAAGATGGATACAGTAGGACAAGATGTAGAAAGTAGGTCAAAATGGAGACAGTAGGACAAGATGTGGAGAGTAGGTCAAGATGGAGACAGTAGGACAAGATGTATAGAGTAGGGCAAGATGGAGACAGTAGAACAAGATGTAGAGAATAGGGCAAGATGGAGACAGTAGGACAACATGTAGAAAGTAGGGCAGGATGGAGACAGTAGGACAAGATGTAGAGAGTAGGTCAAGATGGAGACAGTAGGACAAGATGTATAGAGTAGGGCAAGATGGAGACAGTAGGACAAGATGTAGAGAGTAGGGCAAGATGGAGACAGTAGTGAAACATGTAGAGAGTAGGTCAAGATGGAAACAGGACAAGATGTAGAGAGTAGTTAAGTTGGAGACAGTAGGACAAGATGTAGAGAGTAGGGCAAGATGGAGACAGTGGGTGTGATAAAGGCAGTGACATATGATGAAGACAGTAAGACAAAATACAGTAGGACAAGAAGAAACAATAGGGCAACATGGAGAATGTAGGACAAGATTGATACAGTTGGGCAATATGTGACAGTAGTGCAAGATGGAGACAGTAGGACCAGGTAGTACTGTGGTAATAGTGCAAGATGGAGACCATACAGCAAGATGTACAACAATATGGGAACAGTGGGACAATATGGAGAGAGTTGAACAAGATGGAGATAGAAAAACATGATGAAGCCAGTAGAGACAGAAGACGGAGACTGTAGAGATATATATATATATATATATATATATATATATATATATATATATATATATATATATATATATATATAGAAGGACAAGATAAAGATTTAGGATAAACACTTGACTGTATATCATGCATAATTCAAGGGATCTGCAGCTGAAGGAGCACAGAAAATGACTTGTAAATGCTGTAAAGTTAAACATTCAGAAACAGTTCAATACAAAGCTTCTCTTGCTGAGTGAAACAAGGTTACTCCTGTGACCAGTAATAAAAGGAGTCTGAGTTTGTGGATGAGGTATAACTGGAGAAACAGCATGGCAGCTCTTTATATTGTACAGAAAGCCAATGGCTTCAGGGTCGCCAAGTCATCTTATTTGCCAAACATTAAATATAAAAATAGAATTAATTTAGTCTCTGGTTGTTAATGGAGTGCAATTTCTCCATAAAGTCTGCAAGCTATTGGTTCTGTGCCACTGATTTTTATTGTTCTGGTTGTGTTGAAAAAGTGGAAGAAGAAAGACTTGGAGATTATGAAGTAGATAGAATGGATCCAAAAGGAGACAAGGATGGTGGAATAAGGACAAACAGTTGTGGGAGAATAAGATGGGGGATCAGATGGGGATGACAGTCAGAAAGAAGAAGACAAAGGAAATTGGAGCTAAAGAATACAGAGACAAATGGAGAGGAGACCAGGCTTATAGAAGGGGAGAGAAGAGATAGGATGGAAGAGAAATACCAAACAGTTGGGTAGAATATAAAAGGAAAGGACAGGGGATGAGAGACAGAAAGAGAAAAGAAAGGGGAAATGGGTTAGGGAAAAGAGAAACAAAGGAAAAGGAGAACTATAGAAGGGAAGAGGAAGAATGGGGATAGTAAGGCCAAACAGTTGGGGAGAATAGGAAAGGCGAGGGGATGAGAGACAGAAGGACAGAAAGAAGACAAGGGGAGTTGGGTAGTAGAGAGAGAGAAATGGGGAAGAGACGAATAATAAATAAGGGGAGAGAACGGAGAGCGTAAGATCAAACAGTTGGGGGGAAGATATAAAAAAGAGAGTGTTCAGAGACAAAAACAAGAGAGAAGAAATGAAAAAGGGAAAGGGGGTTAGAAGGACAGATTAGAAGGAGATCAGGAATAAAGCAGAGGATCAGGTATGATCTCCACGACCGCACAGAGGGAGATCAGAACTGTATAACGGGCGCCTTTCCAGTGTTCTGATCTTATAGGAAAAAAAACAGCTTGAAAGTTTGGAACAGCAAGAAGTGATAAGGATCTGGGTGGCCAACATGGTGCATCTGCAGATATAATACAGTATATTAAACATATATATTTAAATATAATAATATATAATATTTAAACGTGTCTGTTCCCCAGAACTCTGTTTTGTAGGATATAATGGGTACGTGTATGGGCAGCTAAAACAGTTGAGCAGACAGAGAATAAGGGAAGAAGAGGAAAATGCAAAAAGAGTATAAAAGATAGAAATAAAAACAAATAACAGAAGAGATGTAGAAAGCAAAACAGAGAGGATACAATAATTAAAGGATGGAAGAGAGAAGGGATTGAATGAGATTCTTTGGGCTCAGTCCCTTGCTGATCCACTGCTTTGGCTCCATGATTGCTAAACTGACAAATGAATTAATCTTGTCCTTACTTAGCCTGACTTCCACCCTCCCTGATGCAGTGGTACAAGGGTGTAAAGGCTACAGCTGAGTATGGAAATTTCTCCTGCTTGGGGGTTATTGATCAGACATTGGGAAGCCAGAATTCACTAGGGTGTGAGCTTGTAGAGAATCGACAAATTAGATCCAAAATAGCAAACTTAATGTTTTAGGCACATTTCAGAGAAGCTTTATTGGCAAAAACTTGTGCCGGGATGGGCCCACTTGGGGCCCCTGAGACTCTGACCATGAAGCTAGGGGCATAATCTGCTTAAATATACAACTTGTTCTCTCCAATGCAGAAAAGAAAGGGAGGCCTAATGAAAGCAACATTCTTTCTGAAGAGGTTGTGCAGCAGCTGGGTCTGCCCTGTCCCCCAGAAACAATTGATGGTTTCAATATCTCTTGATGCCCTTGAGCAGGTGAAAAGATATATCGATCCTCCTAATGAAAGCTTGATTGAGTTTAATCTTTAATTATTGGGTTTTTACCATGTTAATAAGTTGGTGTGTGTGACTTTTATGCAGGTGGAGAAGTTGGAAGATTCCATAGAGGAGATGCTGATGAGGCTGGACAAGTTCTGCGTTTGATGGATATGGTGAGTAGGGGTTACCCAGGTCCTTTTGGAAAGTGCCAACCAAGAACCATTAGAATACTCCATCTGTACAGTGACTCCTGGTTTCTGTGTGCGGAGTTGGCTGCCACTGTTGCATGATGTAAGCTGCATTACCCTGCACGGCCACTAGGTGTTCTGCAAGCTTGCTGGGAAGGCAGCCATTTTATCGTCAAGCCTTTCTCTCCTCCCGAGATGGCTATGTCCTTGCACACACACTCACTCACCAGTTGTGCAAGGCACTAGGTGGCAGTAGAGTGCACAAGCAGCTGAACGCTGAGTACTACATGCTGTGTTCCTCTTAACCTTTTCATGCCTGAGGAAGGGAGCAGTGCTCTCTCATCTGCATAAATATACATGGTGGGTTTATTTCATCCGGGCCAACAGGGTAATCCATTTAATGCAACACACAATTTGGAAGCCTGCCATTAAAACTGAGCACTGTGTGTTTAAGCAAATGATTTAATCCAATTTATGAGACACAGTACAACCAACTGTATCAAAGATGGGGCAACCGTCTGTCTGGCTTTGGTCGCAACGTACTTTCTTATATAAGCAACTCTTAGGGGCACATTTACTTAGGGTGGAATATCGAGGGTTAATTAACCCTCGATATTCGACCGTCGAAGTAAAAGCCTTCGACTTCGAATATCAAAGTCGAAGGATTTACCGCATTTCCTTCGTTTGTACAATCAAAGGAAAAATCCAACGTTTTTCCTTCGATCAGAAATTGGTTAGAAAGCCTATGGAGACCTCTCCCATAGGCTAACATTGATGCTCGGTAGGTTTTAGGTGGCGAAGTAGGTGGTCGAAGTTTTTTTTAAAGAGATAGTACTTCGCCTATCGAATGGTCCAACGATTTTTAGTTTGATTCGAAGTCCAAGGTTGAAGTAGCCAAAAAAATACTTCGAAATTCAAAGTATTTTTTATTCTATTCCTTCACTTGAGCTAAGTAAATGCGCCCCTTACTGTTCACCTTTGCGTTAACTTTACTATGATGCAGAGAGGGATATTCCGAGATAATTTGCAATCGGTTTTCATTTGTTATTATTTGTGGTTTTATTTATTCTTTTATTTCGACAGCTCTACAGTTTGCAATTTCAGCAAACTGGTTGCTATGGTCCAAATTACTCTAGGAACCATGCATTGATTTGAATAAGAGACTGGAATGTGAGTAGGAGAGGACCTGAACAGAAAGATAGTAAGAGCACTAAGAGAGTTAAGTCCGAATGCCAAAAAATGTTCTACTATAAAATCCAAATTTTTAGTGAAAAGAAAAACTCACATTTTTCGGAATCTATTATAGCCCGAGGGTGGAAAAAGTCAGAATCTGAAAATCCGCCATCTCAGACCTACCGAGGTTGTTGGAGAAGTCCCAAAGATATCCTGATCTGCGGTGGGTTTTGTGCAATAACCTGAAGATTTTTGGAGCGGAAAATCCGAATAATTTGTACGATTTGAAATTTCGGATGTTTTTCACAATTTTTTCAAGTTTTTTTTCCTGAACTAGAATTTTTTAGGAAAAATGATTGATAAATAAGGGGAAATAACCCATATGGATTTGGTCAGAGGATAGAAAATATCAAGATAAATTTGGATTTTGATAGCCGTACAGAGCATTAGGGTTTTATATGGGGCCACATAAGTAAAAAAAGAGAATAACAAATAAATAATAAAATCTATTGATTAGCCATTCTATAACATAGTAAAAGTTAACTTAAAGGTGAACCACCCCTTTAAACATTGTTATATGATGTCATGAAGGTACAAACGATGATGTGATACATTTCAATCCTCTGTAAATGTGAGAATGAATTCCCAGTGCAGTCCAAAACGCATCAGTTAATAGTGCTGCTCCAGCATACTTCTGCACTGAAATCCATTTCTCAAAAGAGCAAACAGATTTCATATATTCAATTTTGAAATCTGACATGGGGCTAGACATATTGTCAGTTTCCCAGCTGCCCCCAGTCATGTGACTTGTGCCTGCGCTTTATGATGGAACTACTGGCAGGCTGTTATTTCTCCTACCTAAATTAATGTAACTGAATCAGTCTCAGTGGGTCTTACCTTTTACTATTGAGTGTTGTTTTTAGATCTACCAGGGAGCTGTTATCTTGTGTCAGGGAGCTGCTATCTGGTTACCTTCCCATTGTTCTTTTGTTAGGCTGCTGGGGGGGGGAAGGGAGGGGGTGATATTTCTCCAACTTGCAGTACAGCAGTAAAGAGTCACTAAAGTTTATCAGAGCACAAGTCACATGACTGGGGGCAGCTGGGAAACTGACAATATGTCTAGCCCCATGTCAGATTTCAAAACTGAATATAAAAAAATCTGTTTGCTCTTTTGCTCTGAAATTGGATTTCAGCGCAGAATTCTGCTGGAGCAGCACTATTAACTGATGCATTTTGAAAAAAATATGTTTTCCCATGACAGTATCCCTTTAAGTAAAGGGACTTAATTAAGAAATGAATACATCAAAAATGAAGAGACAAAACAACAGGAAAATAACCAATTTGCAAGAGAGTAAAGAGCATGATTGCTATACATTGAAATTCGGCTGGGTATGTTCACCCACTTCTCTAGGTTGGGAAATCAGGAACATCATGCAGCTCAGAATAAGGCAGTTTGAATAACATTATAATATGGAAATGGTTATCGTTGCTTTGATAAAAATTCAGCATTTGACATATTACTGTTATACTCGCGACACAAAAAAAGATTGGATCCTAGCGTTGTCTTTAAATGCCATTCCAGATTTCCAGCTAGAATATGTTAATCAGATCTACAGATATAGTTATTGCTCTGCTAGGGATAAGTCACAAGTTGTATAAAAAATAAATCTAAATGTTTGCTATTAGATATCACTGTTGTGCATAAGGGTTCATTTTGGCAATCTATTACAGCAACATAGGACCATGATTGCACTGTGATTTGGGGCAGGAGGCAGATAAAATGTAATTTTAGATTAGGCATGGGCTGGCAGCTTTGATTACAGTTTTTGTAAAGCCCATTTCTACCTTGGTATTTAAATCTTCACTTGATCAAGGGGTTGATTACCTTTAAATTCTCTTATAGTATGATGTAGACAATCTGCAACTGATTTTAATTTTTTATTATTGCTTTTTAGTCAGCAACTCTCCAGTTTGCAATTTCAGCAATCTGGTTGCTGGGATCCAAATTATCCTAACAATTATCCTAACAACCACGCACCCAAAAAAACAAAACAGGAATATTATATAATAGATCCCATACCTTTCAGTTCCTGGTGCCAAAATACTTTGTGTTTCACTTCACGGCAATAATAGTTTTCCTTGCTAATAGTACTGAGTTCTTTTATAATAATAGAACTCACAATTTAAAAAAAGATACATTTAAATAGATTGCAAGCTCTTTGGAAAAGGGGGAGGGGCTGTTTTGGATTAACAATGCTTAATTTGTCTAATGTCATTGAAACCAATGTATAAATTAGTCTGGGGTTTTTTGATGTCCGCAATATATATCTAAACCAGTGGTTATTTCTATGGCCTAGATTGGTGTATATATATTAATATAATACACAAAAGCCATGAATATCTTGTAAATGATATCCTTATAAACGTGAGTTCTGATGTCATCAGTTATAAACGGTGAGTTCTGATGTCATTTCAGTCACAATTTGTGTATTATAATAAATAAAGAACCCCCAGTTGCAATATATGAGGATATTAGAAGTTACCTCGGAGTTTCATAACCTGTATAGAAATACTCGGCCTTCGGCCTTGTGTTTTTATATGGTCATGAAACTCCTCTGTAACTTATAATATCCTTATATTTTACAAGAGGGGGTACTTTATTCACTATATTACAGATATTTAACCATAAAATCATACCTCATTTACCTCATTATGGCGCCTTGTCTGAAGCAGGAAAACGTCTCTTTAGGCCCACCCAGCATGCTTTGCTATATCATAAACACTTCTCCCTTTCAGCTCACAGAGCATTAAGCGTTACTCTAAGAGGCGGCGTAGCAGCCATATAATCCCTTCAGTGACAGCCTTAGCTGTGGGCTTGATCCTGTCCTTAAGAACAAGATGGCCGCAAGCCCAAGTAAGACAACGCCTTACTCAGTTGAAATCGACTTGGCTGGAGTTGGCTTGAGTAAAATGGTTTCATGCCTTGACTCATAACAATAGATCATTATCAGTTCTGTGGTACTTTAGTTCGTGTGAAGGGAAAATGCAACATGCAAAACTTCTGGCCTTGATAAGGCCTAATGAGAACACCACAAAGTGGCTGCCATTTTGCTGATAGTTCCTCTTTCTCTCTCACTTACTCTTCTTCCTTTTCCCTCACAAAATGGAGGATGTTGTTTTATTTTCTTCCCCTCAGAGGGTTGTCATTCTCACTGGTGGCCAGAGGTGGGGCTCTTCCTACGCTCACTGCTGTGCTGCTGAGGTAACCAGCAGGGAGGAAAGAGCAGCCTTGTTTTGCTTTTAACTGATATCATGGCTACACAAATGCCATTTGCTCTACTCCCTTTCAGATATTGTGAGTAACTACTGTAAGACACATCAAATAGAGGCTTAGTTTGTGGTCTGAACCACAGTTAAATGTTAGGGGGGGGGGAGCCTTTGAAATCAAGTGAAAATACTCAACAATTTGGACACTGATTATTTTTAACTTTACCTGTCGAATTTTACCACTTACATGGAGTCAGGATGAAGCCGCACACACAGAGCAGTTGGCAGTAAAGAGGCAGAAAGAGATCTAACCAAAATAATATATAGTTATTTGCCTCCAGTTTACTGAATGGGGTTGCCTCTCTTTGCTGTTTCATTTATGCATGAGACACCATTGTTTCATGTGTTTTTATCATAGGTGTAACTTTATACATTTTAGGGTGTTTTATTGGCAACCAAAAAAAAACCTCAAAAACATTTTTTGTCAGCAAGCAGGAATTTCTCATAGACAACTATAAGGACAATTTATCATCCACTAGTCCTTTTCTTTTGGCGGGGGCATTTTTCCCTCACTTATTTTTATTATTTCTGCCATAGGATATAATGTTTTTTTGTGGCAAATAGTTCTCAAATTGAACTCTTTTACACTTGTGATGGCATTGGTTTATGATAAGTCATTTCTGGAGGTCTGGAGGCAATCAATGCCTTTGATATATCAGCTCTTTGGAAGTCAGACAGTGATGTATAAACTTAGCAATCCTACTGACTTCTGATGAGATGTAGTTAATAGAATATACATTTACATGGACTATAGTGATTCATTGTAAACATATGGAGACACATTTTTGGCTCCCGAAGTTGAGATCTCTCCGCTGAACAGAGAGATGCCATTATTATTATTATAGAGGAGCAAGATGACAGCAGTAGAACAAGATGGTAGCAGTAAAGCAGGATAGCAGTAGAACAATATGGCAGCAGCAGAGCAAGTTGACAGCAGTAGAACAAGATGACAGCAGTAGAACAAGATGACAGCAGTAGAACAAGATGACAGCAGTAGAACAAGATGACAGCAGTAGAACAAGATGGCAGCAGTAGAGCAAGATGGCAGCAGTAGAGCAAGATGACAGCAGTAGAACAAGACAGCAGCAGTAGAGCAAGATGGCAGCAGTAGAGCAAGATGACAGCAGTACAACAAGATGATAGCAGTAAAGCAGGATAGCAGTAGAGCAAAATGGCAGCAGTAGAGCAAGATGGCAGCAGTAGAGCAAGATGACAGCAGTAGAACAATATAGCAGCAGTAGAGCAAGATGACAGCAGTACAACAAGATGATAGCAGTAAAGCAGGATAGCAGTAGAGCAAGATGGCAGCAGTAGAGCAAGATGGCAGCAGTAGAGCAAGATGACAGCAGTAGAACAAGATAGCAGCAGTAGAGCAAGATGGCAGCAGTAGAGCAAGATGACAGCAGTACAACAAGATGGCAGCAGTAGAGCAAGATGGCAGCAGTAGAGCAAGATGACGGCAGTACAACAAGATGGTAGCAGTAAAGCAGGATAGCAGTAGAGCAAGATGACAGCAGTAGAACAAGATGGCAGCAGTAGAGCAAGATAGCAGCAGTAGAACAAGATTATAACAGTAGAACATGATCGTAGTAGTAGAACAGGATGGCGGCAGTAGAGCAAGATGACAGCAGGGCAACAGCAGGGTCAAGTGCGATCGGTAGGACAAGATGGTGGCAGTAGCGCTTCATGACCTATTTTCAGCCCTTTAGCTGTTGTTGAAGTACAATACCCAGTGATAACTCTACTGTGCAGCAGTATTTGTTCTGCTTTAAGCAGGGACATGACTGCAGATATTGTGACTACTGGCGGCCCAATTAGTTTTAAGGGGCCAAATGAAGCATTGACTGATAAAGAGTTCAGTATATGTTTATATACATGAGGGGCAATAATATGGCTTTTGTGTTGGGCCCAGACGCTTTCGGTTTTGCCATTGGCTGGTCTCCTTCCTCTATTAACATGAAACACAAACCATTCCCTTTGGTCAGTACCAGGACCAATGCTGTGTATTTCTGTTCTTGTTATACAGATGATAAGTGATACATTCCATATCATGGAAGACAAAATCCCTGAGATTTAGTTCAAAGCAGGAGAAATGAACAGAATATACACATGAGCTGATAAATTGGAAATTTGTGACACACACAGGTGAATGCTTGGGAACATGCATACTGCTAGTGCAAATAACATAACGGTGGTTGATGTGCATGTTAACTGTGACATCATGGGACTTGTATTGACAGTGCAGAACCTTAGACTCTTCTCCATTGTGTTGAATGGACAGACCTTTACTACATACATTTAGTATATTTGTATACATTTGCCCAAATGACCCAATGTGATTCCCCAGGCAATTTTGAAGATGGTCGGGCGTTTCTTTCATAGAGGAGGAGCTAACTCTTGCAGAGAACTAGTACCTGCCTTTGCCACAAGTCCTTCACAGAATTCTAAAGGCAACTCCTACATTTCTATGGCTAAGTGCCTGCTCTTGGCTGGACCTATCTACTCTTACTATTTCCTTATCGTGAACCTTCATTGTATTATGTTATTTCATTGTATTATGTTATTAACTGCAATTTAATGTTTTTGCACTGGTATAATTGTATGGTATCTCTAAGTAAAGGCTATGAGCAAACTTAGAGGCTGTTTCTGCTGAATTGTGCTTAGTACAGGGGAATACCTATGCTGCCATAGTTGTATGGTATCTCTCTGTAAAGGCTATGAGTAAACTTAGGGACTGTCCCTGTTTGCCTGGTTGTTGCCATGTTTGACCTCTGTTAAGCTTATTGTGTGACCAGAAAATTCTTTCTCTGTATATTTGTATTCATACTTATGGGAGACAGATGCCATATTGTTTCGCTTAGACAGTACAGTATGAGGGTATAGCTTATTGTGTGCCCAGAACATTCCTTCTCTGTATATTTGTATTTATACATATGGGAAGGAGGTGCCATATTGTTTCCCTTAGACAGCACAGTATGAGGGTATAGCTTATTGTGTGCCCAGAACATTCCTTCTCTGTATATTTGTATTTATACATATGGGAAGGAGGTGCCATATTGTTTCCCTTAGCCAGCACAGTATGAGGGTATAGCTTATTGTGTGCCCAGAACATTCCTTCTCTGTATATTTGTATTTATACATATGGGAAGGAGGTGCCATATTGTTTCCCTTAGACAGTACAGTATGAGGGTATAGCTTATTGTGTGCCCAGAACATTCCTTCTCTGAATATTTTTATCTATACATATGTTTCGGCATCTGCCATATTGTTTCCCTCAGCACACACAACATTTATTCTACATATAGGACTTATGAGCTGGTAAGAATTCCAAGGAATGGTAAGAAGTGACACTACCCAACCCGGTGGCAATACGTAACATACTAAGCCCATAAATGTTCATTATGGTCACATAAATCAATTGCTAGCTGCAGAATTCTACATGTGGTGTGGCTTGAAGCTTTTGGGTTTGCAGTTCGCAGTGCAGGACTCTTGCAAGTGCCCTGCCCACCTGTAACCACACCTACTACAGAAGCTGAGAGGAGACAATACATCCAAGAGGTGACAACAAATATATAAAAGAAAATTAGATTTAGACCATTTTTTCCTTAATGAGCTACAATGTAAGTGTGCAGGGATAACTTTATAATAGAAGAGAATATTTGGGCTTGTACAATTTGAGACCCTTTTATTTGAAGGACATATCAGTGGTCTCTATGACAACAGCCTGTAAGGTTCATTTCAGTGCTCTTACCCCTCTGGCTAAACAAATCCCTGAGCCAGCAGAAGCAGTCTCACATCTGCTCTCGCCCCCCAACCTGTGCCTCCCGTCTCCTTCAGCTGAGATTGGTAAAATGAGCTGTCAGCTGCTGAACCGAGGGCTTATGGGGCAGCTTGAACACAACCCCCCAACTGCTGTGTCGGCAGCAGGAAAAATGGGGGTTCAAATCAGATTGGCTGGTTCCATAGGGTTCCAATCTAAACACTGCTATTCCTTTATCGACTCTTATGGCAAGGAACTCAGGAGGGAGGGCGAAAAGAGAGAAAACATAGAGGTCAAACAGCCTTGGGCAGTGAGTTCTGGCCTCTAGGGAAGAAGCTGCTTAAACAGTACAGGGTAAAAGAGACAGAGTTTTCCAAGGCTACAGTTATCCAGATGTTGCTGAACTGCATCTTCCAGGAACCTTATTATAGTTCCCTATTAATTGCAGAATGAAAAACAAAGAGCCATGTGCCGCTCAGCTGATGGTTTTCACTGGAAGAAACAGCCCTGAATTATCAACATAGCTACTGGGCAATGTAGGACTATGATAAAACATTCATCCGTTTGGTCATTTATTGACCTCCTCCCTCCCATATGCATAAATGCAAATATACAGAGAAGGAATGTTCTGGGCACACAATAAGCTTTACCCTCATACTGTACTGTCTAAGGGAATCAATATGGCACCTCCTTCCCATATGTATAAATACAAATATACAGAGGAATGTTCAGGGCACACAATAAGCTATAGCCTCATACTGTACTGTCTAAGGGAAACAATATGGCACCTCCTCCCATATGTATAAATACAAATATACAGAGAATGAATGTTCAGGGCACACAATAAGCTATACCCTCATACTGTACTGTCTAAGGGAAACAATATGGCACCTCCTTCCCATATGTATAAATACAAATATACAGAGGAATGTTCAGGGCACACAATAAGCTATAGCCTCATACTGTACTGTCTAAGGGAAACAATATGGCACCTCCTTCCCATATGTATAAATACAAATATACAGAGATGGAATGTTCTGGGCACACAATACGCTATACCCTCATACTGTACTGTCTAAGGGAAACAATATGGCACCTCCTCCCATATGTATAAATACAAATATACAGAGAAGGAATGTTCTGGGCACACAATAAGCTATACCTTCATACTGTACTGTCTAAGGGAAACAATATGGCACCTCCTTCCCATATGTATAAATACAAATATACAGAGATGGAATGTTCTGGGCACACAATACGCTATACCCTTATACTGTACTGTCTAAGGGAAACAATATGGCACCTCCTCTCTCCTATAAGCATAAATGCAAATATACAGAGAAGGAATGTTCTGGGCACACAATAAGCTATACCCTCATACTGTACTGTCTAAGGGAAACAATATGGCACCTCCTTCCCATATGTATAAATACAAATATACAGAGAAGGAATGTTCTGGGCACACAATAAGCTATATCCTCATACTGTACTGTCTAAGGGAAACAATATGGCACCTCCTTCCCATATGTATAAATACAAATATACAGAGAAGGAATGTTCTGGGCACACAATAAGCTATACCCTCATACTGTACTGTCTAAGGGAATCAATATGGCACCTCCTTCCCATATGTATAAATACAAGTATAATAAAAAAGTTAGGATTCCCTGTATATAGTAGATGCCTATGTGTTGTTGACATGTATATGAGCAGTGCATGTGTGTGTGTGTGCTCTCTTTGCAGACAATACAATTGGGGATACATTTCCCACCTACTAACAATCTGTAGTAAGACTGTATCTAGCTGTGATCTTCTGCTTTGTCTGTGTCGTGTTGCCATAGCAACTCGTTACTTCTGGGTAATTTCAAAACCTGTTTTGACGTCGATTGTATAGTCTCCTGGAAAACCCAAATAATTCGGTGAGGAAAAAAAGACATTTAGTACTGAAAATACGCAGTGTGAATAATAACAATAAAAAAAATAACTACTAATCACTGATACATTGTAAGCGAATCAACGCCTTCATTCTTGGTTCAAGAGGTGACATTAGTAATTGCCCCAGGGAGTCTGTTCCATATCCTCACTACTCGCTAATAATTGAACAGAATTGAGTTCCTTTCGATCAAACCAGTTTTTGGTGGTGGAATAGAATTGTATGTTATAAAGAGGCCAAAAGTCAGATCCCTACATCAGGATGGAAACTTAGGGGCAAATTTACTAACCTCCGAAAATTCGCTAGCGACGGCTTCGCTCACATCACAACACTTTGCCAGGCGTAGATTCGCCAGGACAACGCTAATTCACTAAAATTCAAAGTTGCGTCCAGGGCACAAAGGCTGGCGAAGTTGCGCTAGCGTTACTGCGGCAAGCAAAATTAAGTTACGCCAGCGTTGCTTTATTTGCATACGGCGGGAAGTTAAAGTTGAATGGACGTATATGTTGCAGCAAATACATTACACTACACAAGCCCGGGAAACCTTAATAAAATAAAATAAAGTTGTTATATTGCCCTACACATGAGCCCAGTGTATAGTTTATGTGCCATATGTTAGGAAATGTAGGGGGGAAGCCGGGTACCTCACCCTGAAAAAAGGAAAAGTCGCCGGGTTTTTCGGACTCAGAAAAATGTTCAACTATTTTTTTAGGAACGCCTATCTACTCAATTGCACTTCCCCTGGTCTGAGGTGGCGAAGGCAAGTTCCGCATCTTAGTGAATTTGCGTAGTTACGTCCATTCGTTAGAAAGCAAATTGGGCAGGTGTTAGGGAGCGAAGTACCGCTAGAGTCTATCTCCTTCACTAGCGAAGTTACGCCGGCGACCATTAGTAAACCTGCGAAGTTACGAAATGACGTCACGCTGGCTATTTTTTGTCAACGTTAGTCACTTTGCCCTTTAGTAAATTTACCCCATAAACGTACCAACGTGAGAGTTTCATCTCTTAAATGTGACATGGGGCTAACTTTCGGGTGGAATTTGAGTGGAATTTTCATCTACAGTAGGAAATATTGGGTTTGGTCAAATGAAAAAAAAAAAAAGTGAAACAAACTTTTGTCAAAATTTTACAGACCTTGGCTTAAATGAAAGGACATGGACGTAATAGTACAGTTATGGGCTACGTTATCCGGAAACCCATTGTCCAGAATGCTCAGGATTACGGAAAGGCTGTTTTGCATAGACTCCATTTTTTCCAAATAAATCCAAAACTAATTTCCTTAATTAATAAAAAAGTCTGTTGTACTTGATCCAAACTAAGATATAATGAATCTTCATTGGAAGCAAAACCAGCCTATTGGGTTTATTTAATGTTTACATGATTTTCTACACATGAAGATCCAAATTATGGAAAGATTTGTTATCCAGAAAGCCCCAGATCCCGAGCATTCTGGATAACAGGTCCCATACCTTATGTTATAATATCATCGGATACTTTTTGGAAGTGAGACATTTGGGGTGAAGTAGAGTTTTATTATGAAGAGTTGAAGTAGAACAGGAACAAAAGGGGCAGCATTATGATGAAATTCAGCCGATTTTAACCTCGTAATGTAGTTATTATGATGGTGCCTCCCCTGTCCCACACTGGGGTCTGTCACATCATCTATGGGCTTTCTCCTCCAAGCCATTTCTTACTACTGTACCCTAAAGAATAATGAAGGGGGATGGAAACCTAATACAAGAAAACAAATACAATTCCATGTATATTTATTTCATATTTTACAGTTATTTGTACATGCAATTGCTATTAAAAGCAATATCTGTCTCTCTCTTTTTATTCTTTCAACATTTTATATTTGGGTTTATATCCCCTTTAAGACCTGATCTCTCCATACTGCGCTTTCTTCCCTGCATACAGAATGTCCCTTAGGCTTATACACAGCCGTCTGGAGCTGGACTCACATGATCTGTCTCTCAAGCAGTGGGAATGCATAAAGAGGCCATGTCTCTCTCTCTCTCTCAAACTGCCAGCCCTAGAGAGGCTCTTGTCTACGTGGGATTTCAGAGTAGGGCAACCTCTGGCCTCTTGCTGAAGTACAACCCGCAGCCAGAAGCTGTTACACAGGGATGGGAGATATAGTTCAGCTACATGAGTAAGCCTGCAGCTTGCATAATCTCCTCTTTAACTATTTAGGAGACATGGCCAAAGCTTTATACTCCAACTGCAATCTCTTTGGCGGCCACTAGAATTAGAGTGCCAGGGCCGTACAGAATGGGGGGGGGGGCACTGGCAAATTGTTTCTGGGCTTAGAAATATATCAATGCAGTTGGTCAATATAAAAAAAATCTCACTCTCTTTCACTTTCAGTTTTATGCATTTAGTCAGTTTATGTCGGGCACAGTATTCTATTATTATTAAGTTGTTATTGTAATAGTGCTGTCTTTCTTTTGACTTGATTACAGGTCTCGTCGCAGTCGCTCTGATAATTGTTATTAGTATTCCAAGTACTGCAGTGATGTGAAAGGTTGGAAAGGTTCCTTTGGCATGGTTATACAGATAGCTAGAATTTCAGCCATAAAGCAGGACAGGACTGCTGCTTACAATGGGGATCAGAGAGGATCTGTGCAGCCACTGGGACAGAATGTTCTGTTATACAGATAGCTAGAATCTCAGCTGCCATAAAGCAGGACAGGACTGCTGCTTACAATGGGGATCAGATAGGATCTGTGCAGCCACTGGAACAGAATGTTCTGTTATACAGATAGCTAGAATCTCAGCTGCCATAAAGCAGGGCAGGACTGCTGCTTACAATGGGGATCAATTGGGGACAAAATGCTCTGTTATAAAAAGAGAAAGGGACACTTTGATTACACATACCTATTCAAGCAAAAAAGATACACCCCTTTCAAAACACAAGTAAATACTTTTTTTGGAATTCACAAACCTTGGTAAGTGTCAGTAACAGAATATGAAAAGAAAAATATATAATATATATATATATATATATATATATATATATATATATATAATATAAATTGCCAAATGTGTAACAGTTTTAGGAAACATATGTGATCTTTGCCCTCTACTTCTGTGCCTGACCCAATGACTTATCATTCCCTGTACTGTAGAGGCCTCCTAAGGGAGTTTAAAGGGGATCTAAACCCTTCATATAACTGTCCCACAGTGTCCCATGTTTCTTTAGAGCAGAGGCCCAAAACCTAATTACTGATGCAAGAGAGCTGGCCAATGAGAATGCTGCTTACCAGCACCTTATCAGTCATCTCTTTTGCTGCTTTTGATTACATGACATTATACCGTCATAAAATACTAGAAGGGACGTCATACTATGGTTTAGTTGCTCTGGACTACAACTCCCAGCATGCTTTATCTATTGATAATACCCTGGGACTTGTAGATCAAAAACTTTTTCATAAAGTTTTTATATTTACTTTTAACCTTCAATATGTTTTAGAAATGTATATTTTGTATCATTTCTGATTATTTTTCCTTGTTATTTTGCCTCTTCCCATCTTTAAATGGGGATCACTGACTCCTGCAGCCAAATACCTATTTTTCTGCGAGACTATGTTTTATTTTCAGCTTTCTATTCAGGCCATCTAGTCTCTGATTCAAACCACTGCCCGGTTGCTATGGTAATGTAGAACCTACCAACCAGATAGCTACTGAAATTTCAAATAATTAAAAAAAAAAAAAAATGAAGACCAACTGCAAATAATGTGAAAATATTACTGTCTGTGTTATATTTTTTAAAAAAAAGCATTTAAAGGTGAACTACACCACAGAGGAAGCAATTAGTGCAATAATAATAGAGCACATAATAATTATAACACTGGTCTGTGCTGCTCAACACATGGAAAATATTCTGTCTGGAAAATGTGTTTGCTGAGCAGTCAGGGGTAGTGAGTTCCTGAGTCTGGAAGGGGTTTTTCTTTCTCCGCTCCCTGGTGTCTGCAAATTGCAGTTGCTGTGGGTGTGTGTCTAGTGGTTTTCCCATCTGCAGAGCGCTCTGTGCAGTGCACCCACTAAAATTCCGCCTGTAGGAGTCGCCATGAGTCTCTGCAGCTCAATGAGCCTCCCATCCCCCAACACTGCAAGTCTAGCTGCTCCTGGTGTTGGGGCTTTCCAATGCAGCACTAGAAGCTGCGACAGATGAATACAGCACCATATCTCCACCCTGGCACTATTTCATGGCTTTAATTGCTCTTTTATATCAATGCAGCCACTTGATTGGCTCCCCACTAACAGTATTTCCTTTGTTCCCATTAGGAAGGCAGGGGTGCAGCCTACAGTAAGGTGTTAGAGCACACCAAGATCTTTATGGTTACAAAATGTATATTTATAGAAGAATCTATTTTATCATATACAGCCAGATTCAGTAGTCTCAGTTGCAAGCTAAAGACTTGGTCAATATTGCAAGGGGTTGGAACCCTACAGCCAATGGCGCACATAAAGCACACCATGGGGCAGATACATGAAAGGTCGAATTTTTTTATGGTCGAGTTTTTCAAAAAAATTGAAATTGGATTTTTGAGATTTATCATACACTGGCCCTTTAAAGGGATACTGTCATGGCAAAACATGTTTTTTTTTTCAAAACACATCAGTTAATAGTGCTACTCCAGCAGAATTCTGCACTAAAATCCATTTTTCAAAAGAGCAAACTGATTTTTTTTAATTTAATTTTGAAATCTGACATGGGGCTAGACATATTGTCAGTTTCCCAGCTGCCCCTAGTGTTGCCACCCGGCCTAGCCGGTAAAACAGCAATCAAGGCCGGTATGACAAATTTACCGGCAATGTAGCTGAGAACAACTTAATTTTTCACGGAGCGCCAGGCAACTTCGGGTCATAAAATCTTCATTTTGTTGAATCCATTAAAACCAATCAAAATATCCGCAGTAGTGTAACCAACTCCAAGGTTGATACGTTTCGTGGCTTGACGCCACTTCCTCAGAAGAAGAAGAAGCCTGGTGCTCCTTGAATAATTACAAGAATGTAGAGCCTGGCATGAGGCTTTGTGTGATGTTTTGGTCATTGTACATAAGAAGACTTATCTTCAGACACAGACTAAGTTTGCCGATTCTAGTGCCCAATAGAGCAACTAGCATGGCCTATGAACGATATGGTTACAAGCTTTTGGAAATTGCAAAAACATAAACTATAAAAATAATCCACTTGTCTATTTGGGTTGCATCTTTTAGATCGCCATGAGCCAGACATTATTCTTTCAGGAGACAGCGAGGACAAAAACAATATAACATCCCCAGTGAAAAATAAGTCATTTCAGGAGCCATAGCTGTACGGCCGCAGGGATTGGTCCTTCCCTGGCACTTGCCAGTTATCACATTAAGATTACAGTGGTCGTCAGCAGTGATCAGAAAACACATCAATTCACAGCTGGTTTGGATTATGCCCCAGAGGCCGGCACATTCTTCCCGTTTAGTAGCATGTGGGCACCAATTAATCGGGCCGGCTGGCAGCAGAAGGCATGAATAATGCAGAAAGCAGTATGGCCTGCTAAATATGGTTACACTGCAGGAAGGTGCCACAGCAAAACAAGGCGATCGAGTTACAGAAAAACAAAAGTAAATTCAGTAATTTGGAAATTATCACCGAGTCCCTGTTCTCCGGTTTTTATTTTTGCTGGCACGTCTCATAGGAGAAATGCATGCATGTCACTTTTACTAAAGAAAAGGCTAGCATGAGAGCAAACGTGCCCAAAAAAGACAATCCTGTATGAAATTAATTTTGAACATTGACCTATATACCCTAGAAAACTTGATATTTTTATACCATTCAGATTCCAAAGGAAAGTCCTGCTGCTGCAGTGCACATCAAAATGCAAAGCGTCCCGGTCTAGAGGTGATACCACCCATTAGACCAGTGATCCCCAACCAGTAGCTCATGAGTAACATGTTGCTCTCCAACACATTGGATGTTGCTCCCAGTGGCCTCAAAGCAGGTGCTTATTTTTGAATTACAGGCTTGGAGGCAAGTATTAATTGTGTTAAAACCAGTAGCACTGCCAAACAGAGCCTCAATATAGGCTGACAATCCATATAGGGGCTTCCAAATGGCCAATCACAGCACTTATTTGCCACCCCAAGAACATTTTTCATGCTTGTGATGCTCATCAACTCCTTTTTCTTTTGAATGTTGCTCACGGGTTCAAAAGGTTGGGGATCCCTGCATTAGACCATAGTGCTGTGTGTTTGAGTTGGAGCAGTAAACTCAAAAGTCAGGGGGCTTGTAGTTTTGCCACTTGTTAAGGTGGCCATACACGTGCAGATGAAAGCTGCCGATATTGGTCCTTCAGACCGATTCAACAGATTATCTGCCGGTGTGTGGGCTCCCGACGATAGGCCAAAAATCAGCCAGATATCGATCGGTCAAGTTTGATTTTTGTACGATCCAGGACAGCATTGGCTAGTTGATGTGGTCCTGTGACCCGTCGGAGCCCATTCATAGTATTGTAATCCAATCTTTCGGCCCCAGGGCTGAACATTCGGATTCATCCAATATCGCCCAGCAGTTAGTAAGCATATCGTGTTAAGATCAGCTCGTTTGGCGACCTTCCCAAACGAGCGGATCTTATAGTGTATGGCCACCTTGACTCTGGGTAGAGAACAGAATTGTTCATCAACTAATGGAATGAATAGTTTAGTGCTTTGTGAGGTGCTACCCCCCAAGTGATTGTATTGACTTACCTGAAACCCCAGGCTGGTGCTCCTATCAGCAGAAAACTACACCGGCCCGGGGTTATTCCAGCACTACAGAGCAATCCTCTTCTTCCTCTTCCTCCGGCTTCTTCTTTCTTCAAATTTCCTGACACATGCGCAGTAGAATGAAAAAGCTGACTCTTTAGTTAAAGTTCGGCTTTTCGCTCTAATGCGCATGTGCAGAGAGAAGGAAGAAGCCGGAAGAGTAGTGACCCGTGGTGCTCGCTGGTATAACCCCGGGCCGGTGCAGTTAATAATTCGGAGCAGAACAGATTTCCGGGTCCCTTACCTACTAAATTATTTTTCACTGGGAGATGCTGTGATGGCTGATTCAGTTAATGCCTTTAAGAATGGCTTGGATGATTTTTTGGACAGACATAATATCAAAGGCTATTGTGATACTAAGCTCTATAGTTAGTATGGGTATATAGAATTTAATTAAAAGTAGAGAGGGGTGTATGTATGGATGCTGGGTTTTCATTTGGAGGGGTTGAACTTGATGGACTTTGTCTTTTTTCAACCCAATTTAACTATGTAACTATGCTGGAGGTTTTGAAACAACAGTTAGAGGATTGCAGGTTGGACATCCCCTAAATTACAGAATTACAGTATATTCTCCTTATCTTTTTGCCTCGAGGTTCTCACTAAAGCTCCCCATAGACGCGACGATTCTTCTTGCCGAACGACCGATTTTAGGGAAGCCCGACCAATCCTTCAAAATTATCGTGCGGTTAGTGGTATTCGAACGATCGTACATCTTACGGTTTTTCGGCCGACATTTGTCGGGAAATTGATCGGCCAGGTCAAAAAATCTTTGTCGGTCCCAGTGCAATCTATCTATGTTTGCAGGGCCAAGCAGGCGGCTCACCTTTGTTTTCCTGGCTAATTGGTCTTTTTAGTTGATGGTAAATTCGTACGATTGTACGATTGTTCTGAGAAGATCATGGTCTCACGATCAGGATCTGATCTTTTAAAAATCTCAACATCTATGGCCAGCTTAACTCATATCCACCCATACGCCTTAGATAAAGCTGTGTCATTGACAGGATGATTAAACTGATAAAGGTCTGAGACACCTGTCCCTTCAACTTAAAGTGCCGATTCTGCTTGATCTGATACTTGTGTGTAATTTGCATTGATTCATGTCTTGATAACGACTACATCACAGGGGAATTTTTTTTTTCAACAAAGTTAACTGTAAGGAATTACACAAAAATCCCCTAAGTGTCAAAGGTATGTATGGCCTTCTTTATATTGTAAGCTTTACAGGAAGGAGACAAGTCTTAACTTTGGCACATAGCGCACAAGCTTGTGCTTTTCCTTTGCTACTCACAACTTTTCAGGCCGTTATACCCAAGGTAACTCGTATAAAAGAAAGACTAGAGGAAAGGAAAAGCCAAAGACAGAAGGAGGGAATAGAGTAAAGGAAAAGAGGTGAAATGAATGAGTTAATGCCTTTAGCTGGCCATACAGGGGCAGATAAAAGCTGCCAACAGACCGAGTCGGCAGCTTATTGGGCCGTGTGGGGACCTCTGACGGGTATCCCCAAACGATATCTGCCCGAAAGTCGGCCAGATGACGGTCACAGGGTTAAATATCCCGTCGGATCTCTTCATTGATGTGGTCCACCGATCCAACCGCCCGTATTGGCTGCAATAAGCTGGCCATAGACGCAAAGATCCGACCATACGAATCAAGGATTTGAACATTTTCGGACCGTGTGTGTGGAGAGTCCCGACATTTTTCGTCCGGCGGAGTTCGGTCGATCGGACAGGTTAGAAAATTTCTGTCGGCTGCCGATAATATCTCTGCGTGTATTGCCGATCGTATGATTTTCATTGGGAGACTGTCACTAGCTTTGTCGGACATAGATATCATACGATTGCTGTCAGGGGCAGAACATTGCTGATCTGTTCTTTAACTAATCTGACTGGTAAGACTTTGATCTGAATGGTTAGAGGCAGGTCAGGAGATGGGGAAGTCCGATCGTACGATGAGATCTTTGCATCTATGGCCAGCTTTATATTTGGGCCCTAGATCGGATCAGCCCAATATCGCCCACCACAATATGGGGATATCGGGGAGAGATCTGTTCCTTTAGCGAAGTCGCCAAACGAGCGCATCTCTACGTGCATGGCCATCTTTAGACGTTACAATCTATGGCAGTAGACAAATGAATAAGTGCAGCTGGCAGTTACCCCAATCCATGCCTAGTTCAGTATTTTCTTGCAACAAGTAATGGCATTGCTGGGAGCTGTTGCCTTGTGTAGGTTCTACATTATGATTAGTGAAGTGGGTTGACTATCCTACATAACATATTAATGGTTTCTATCTTACTCAGATATGACAAGCTTGGATTCCCGCATTTCATCTACTGCTAAACTGCCAGTTTCTCATGTCAGAATACATCTATAGTGTTAGGGTCTCCGAGAAGTAAGAAGGTTACTCACCACTCAGGGGAAATGGCCCCAGATGCACCGCCCTGAGGCTGTGGACACAATAAACCTTTTCACTTTTGAACATTTGCCTGGTTGAAGTTTGCCTTATTGAGTGCCAGCTCCATATTGGTTTTGTCTCGTGTCAGACTCCCTTATTTCTGAAAAGTATAATGACTGTGTGACTAACCAGAATATGTAGTGATTTCTGTTCCTTTATTACTTTAGAAAACCGGACCAAAACAGCAGTGTATTTATAAACTTCCAAAGATGTACAGGTTAGAACACTACTTTCCCACCACTTCCATCTATCCCAAAAAATATATGTGAATCCATAATTCACGTGTCAAAAGGAGTCAAGGGCTCTTTTTTTTTTTACACAAAATATGGAAAACCTTTATTTATTTTTAAAGTGAAATATTGCAACTGTGAGCAGAATGAAACCATAAAAGGAGGCGCTATGAACAGGTCACTAAGTAAAAATTTTTTGTTTGAAGTAATATAAATGAAGCGAGGTATATAACATGACAATTTCTAGATCCATTAATCCTCAGTTAAAGGGATACTATCATGGGAAAACAAGTTTCCCCCCCAAAATGCAGTTGATAGTGCTGCTTCAGCAGATGGCTGCACTGAAATCCATTTTCTAAAACAACAAACGGATATTTTAATATTTAATTTTGAAATCTGACCTGGGACTTGACACATTGTCAATTTTGCAGGTGCCCCAAGTCATGTGACTTGTGCTCTGATAAACTTTAGTCACTCTTTACTGCTACAAGTTGGAGTGATATCCCCCTTCTCCCCCCAGCAGAACAATGGGAAGGTAACCAGATAACTGCTCCCTAGTACATATAAGAACAACACTCAATAGTAAAAATCCATGTCCCACTGCGACTCATTCAGTTACATTGAGTAGGAGAAACAACAGTCTGTCCATAATGCAGCACTGGCTCTTTCTGAAAGCACATGACCAGGCAAAATAACCCAAGATGCACCTACACACCAATATTAAAACTAAAAAAAATACACTTGTTGTTAGGAATGAAATTTTACATGGTAGTGTGAATCATCTGCAGTGTAATTTAGAAATAAAAACTACACCATAAAAATCCCTTTAATCAATGCAAATATATACTGCACATCCAGTAATTTAACTTTCTGTTGAAATAAATTCCACCTGAGTCCAGGGAAAACAGTCTACAGTGTGACCCCCTGCCTTCAATACATTGAACCGACCACTTTATACTACCAGATGTAATAGCTGTAGCCTTTGGAATTCTATGGGAAGATCCTGTGAGTTAAAGGAAGATCTCATTTCAATGGGTGTATTATCTGCAAATACCTCAGACCCTGTTTGCCATGTCGCCTGAATATTACAATTACTACAATCTATAAGGTTACGGACGTTTCTATGTGTGATATTTTATTGAAAGTGGGTTTTAGACTCACAGACCAACGTAAAGTAAAAGTGCTTTCAAAGTTTTTATTTATTTTTTTTTGCAGTTTTGGGTCGTTTAAAAGAATACTAATATATTTTCATAAGGGGTCGGAGTTTGTCTGGATTTAAATATGGATATCGCAATACTAATCAGTATTTAAACTTACTTGTAAGGCAAGTCAACACTTTGAAGTGTAAAAAGCACTAGCTTCAAATGAAAATATACAGCTCTGGATATGAGGTGGGGAAAAAACAGATGGTAAATTGCCGAGACAAGGAAAGAGACCTTAACAAGATCAAAAATGGAAACTGTTCTGATGAGCTTGTTTAAAGTGGACCCGTCACCCAAAAAAAGTATTCCAAATCCTATTTTATCATGTCAGTCAAGCAAAATTAACTTTAATTACACTGTATATATTATATAAAACTTGTTTCCATCAGTGTGGGAACTCATAATTATAACAAGCAGGCAGGAGCCATTTTGTGGACACTGTTATTAAGGCAAGTCTTGTATCATCTCAGAATCTTGTTTGTGCACCAGAATGGGGGACCTGATGTCCATCCCCATGCCCTGGCTACACAATCAAATGTTTACGATAACTGGGGGAATGTGAGGAGAGCAGTGACATCTAGGAAGTGCTGAATGGAAAGTGAAAGTATTTGCTTGCCCCGCCTCTATGCCTAGGCATAGAGGAGGGGCAGGTAATATTTGATTGACAGCTGAGATTTTTAAACAAGTTTACAAAAGCTTTAATAAAAAAAACAGAATTTGGATTTCATGTTAAATTTGAAAATTACTTTTATTAGACAGCTTTTTATGTCTGGGTGACAGGTCCGCTTTAAGGGTAGAGGCCCAAGATGGAAAAATGGAAACTATTCTGATGAGCTTGTTTAAGGGTAGAGGACCACTGGAAGATTTGTCCCTGTGATTTTTTTAGACGCGACTGCGGGCAATAAATCTCCCATTGCCAGTAATTGAAATCTCTGGTGGTATGCCCAACTGATCGCTAAATAGTCTGAAGATGCCTCCAGAGGAAACTTATGGCTATTTAGCGATCAATTAGGACATACTGCCAGCAATTCCTATTTCCGGCAATAAAGAGGCATTTTCGGAGATTTGTTGCAGGTGACAAATCTTCCAGTGTGCCACTGCCATAAGCAGTAGCAAAGATCAGCAAATCAGACAATATTCAGGCAACAAGCACATTAGCCATATAATAGCCAATCTCCTTTACCATTGGGTTCCACATTGTGGCCTTTTTATGTAATTTCTTGCTCTACTTATTTGAGCAAGTGTAAAGAGCAGGAACGCCTATTTTGGCTTGGGCTGAGTTGGAGAACATCTGATCCTGAGGATCATGAAATTATGATACCTGTAAATCTGGTAATGGATAATAAGCCTTGTTCATGTTTTTAAAGTCAAACCAACTTTACTGTACAGTGGATTATTTTTAACTGGAGACAATTCCAGTAGACATATTGTTCCACCTGAAACCCCCAAACACATAGAGTAGCGCTTGAGAACTTTAAGCTAACATCAAAAGCATCTACTGGTATTTTTGGAAACAAAGGCTCAAAATATCACAAACGACATGACACGCTTTCCTTTGCAACCCCAGTAAATTAACATTTCAGGATGTTATTACTATAGGTATCACGTGGGCTGCACTTTCACTCTTTTACGTGTGTATAAACATCGGCACTCACCATTCACAGAGGCCGGGTGCTCACCAAGTAAAATACAGTCCAATTGAAGATAGCACTCACGGCACATGTTTTTCCATAAAAAGTAAAGAACATTTATTCAATGTCCATATAGACGCGTTTCGTGACGGTCCTGTGTTGACCAAACACGTCGTTATGGACATTGAATAAACGTTCTTTTTATGGAAAAACGTGTGCTGTGAGTGCTATCTTCTATTGGACTATGTATATATGTATATATATATATATTACAACCCTTTCAAGGACTCCCAGCATCCTTAGCATTATATATATATATTATAACCCTTTCAAGGACTCTGAGCATGCTTAGCATCTATAGTGTATTTAGCCATGGTGTGCACTGAGATTTAATTGGCCTTTAGACAAATAGATGGTATGATCACCATGGCAACATATTCCGGCAAAAAACATACATTTTAGCTTATTTATGAAGGTAAAGAAATAGAAAATATATATTTAACTGCTTAAGTTGGGTTCTACACAGTGGTAATGGAGTCTAATTATCTTTAGTGTAAATTCTTGTTTCTTAAACATTTATTCATATAATAAAATGGATTGATGGAAGGAGTGGCCCTGCTGATTGGACAGCTCACACTTTGAAGCCATTTTCTTTAGAGCACATCACAGGGTCCCCTATCAGTGTGCAACATTCAGATGTAAAAGGAACGAGGCAGCACCACAAGAATAAATAATGTTCCTGGCGGTGTCAAATAAGTGCTGTGATTGGCCATTTGATAGCCCCTATGTGGACTGGCCCCATAGAGGATCCTCTGTTTGGCAATACACATGGTTTTTATACAACCAAAACTTGCCTGGAAAGTCTGGAATTCAAAAATAAGCACCTACTTTGAGGCCACTGGGAGCAACATCCAAGGGGTTGGAGAGCAACACGATGCTCATGAGCCACTGGTTGGAGATCACTGGTCTAATACATTTATCAGAGATGGGCCCTTAATCCTCAGGCAGCAGAAATAATTTCAATGTTAAGGCAGTTGACTGCTTTCACAATAACAAACTGACCATACCTCTATGTAGACCTGTTGGAAGAGGACAACAGAAATATCAGTGTGTTCCTCAACCAATGGGATTCTCAAACCTTCCAAAAACATGAATGATGGAAGTATTGAGAAGGGTTTGTGGGGCTTGAATATACAAGCATAATCAAGAGGGACCCATCTCCCTGTAAGAGGCCATATGATCTGGATGTGAGGACATTAACTCAAAATACTTAATAGGTCCAGCCTGGTATAAAGAAAATAAGATACGGTTAAATCTGAAGAGTGATATCAAGGTGACATTATTTCTTGCCAGTGAGGAGCAAAGAAGAAGGAGGGCTGTTACTGTATATATTTTCAAAACAGGAGGCAGACAGACAAGCCCCCAGGCAGTTGGAAAGATGCCTATCCATAGTATAGGAAAAGGAACAGCTGTGAAGATACATAGACATTGCTTCCCAATGCATTGGCTTCCAAAATATAATGGGAAAGCCTGCTTGCTGGCATATGGCAACGTGGCTCAGGGCAAAGATGCAAAAAAAAAAAATCTCACCCTTGTTTCCCTAGCAACACTTTGATATTCTCCCTCTTTACAATACTCTGGCTTTATACCACACAATGAGGATCACTTTGCCTATAAAGCGTCCACAGAAACAAAGGGCTAGTAGCAGTCATTTCCAAGTTGTCAGTGGGTGGCGTATTTTTATTTCCATGATGCAGAAAGATCTGATGCCTGTATAAAAAGCCAATAGCTGTACATGGTGCTCGTACACGAACACATTGAGTCTCATCAGAGCTAGAATAATATCTCATGCAATATTTCTGCACAAGCGTTCATACAATTTTAGAAGGACACTTCTCCCTGTAGTATAAAGATCATTTGGTGAGAAAAAAAATTGCACAGCCGCAAGCACTGGAGACCATTAAAATGCAACAGTCTGTATCCAATTAGAAAGTCGTGCAATTTAAGCAACATCAATTTGAGATAACACATGCTTAAACAATCAGGACCCTCTTCAAATCTGGCTGACCCATTAGGTTTTCCATCAGGAAAAATATCCTCGGCACACCTAGATCACAGGATTAAACATACAGATGGCCAGTCAGCATGGTCAAACTATCCTAAGAAAATCAGTCAAACTGTCAGAAGGATTCGTCCTGGTCTGATTTGCCAGCTATTGTGTCATCTGGCCATTGCATTGTTTTGTTTTTCTGTGCATTGTTTGGTACCTGGTTTTAGCCAGGCGGATTTCAGTATACGACTACAATATTTGGGCAGATAAACCTGCTAGTTGGGTTCCACTAGACCATCTTGGCAGCTTATTGTACTGCATACAAGGCCCACCCATGAGCCACGCTAATCAATGGCCATCTGAAAATCAACCAAATATCAACCTGGCAGGTTTATAATATAAACCAAACGACAAAATTTGGAAACATCCCCTACCATTTGGATATGTGTTTATACCACCGACAGTATCCCTTTCATCACTAATAACGCTTCTAAAATGTATATGCTTTAAAGGAGACATATAGGATAAAGAAAAAACCCTAATCTTGTAGGCAATTACGAGTAACATGGTGTTGCTCTTCATGGTGCTAAAATTGATATCTTTAAAAATATTATATTAGCGCTCCCTATAGATGTTCACTGGTCTGTTTCAAATGAGGGGTGGGTGTGTTCTAATGGTCACTGCCAAAAGCACAGTAGGAGGGGGATAGCCAATCACAGCCCTGCAGTCACACAAGCACAGACAGGCTTCATTTCCCTATCAGGTCCTGCTAGCTGCTGATTGGTTCCTGTTCTACAGTGCAGTGAGCAGAGTGCCGCCGGCTCACCTGTACAACCTGGAAATTCAGGGAGCAAAAGGGAGGGATTATTAAGTTTTTGCAGAAATATTGAATAAATCAGCCTGAAACATTTTCTAAGCACAATTCTATATCTAAAAGAGTATAATGCACTGGTACGTTCTTATTTTTTTTTTACACAAAAGGTCTCCTTTAAATAACTCCTTTTATTCAGCACGGACTTTTGCACATAAACCGACAAACCATTGTCGTTCGAAAGAGAGTTCTTACTCTGCAAAGCACAGCGGCACCTGTGAATAACGCAATAAATTTGTACATTGAGCACAATACAGCATTTTATTTAGATGCTTAAATGAATACAAAGGGAAAATAAAGGTCACGTTTTACTACTACAACGGTGTGTGTCGAATATTAGATGGTGTAAAATGATCAACACTATGTGGGCATTAACTAAGAAAACTAAATATCCAAAATACGGCATTGTGTTCTGTAGGGTACTTTGAAACACAATACATACTATACAGAGTCTTAAAAGGTGTCAAAAATATGAAGAGCTGCAAACTTGCTTCTTGTCTTTAAATTATATAGCTTGAAAGATTTCAGCCATAAAGAAACAGCGGTTTGCCGCCTCTTCCCGATATCGAGGATATCCAAAGTATTTAGTACAACAGTCCGGTAATTTGGACGCGGTTCCTTGCCAGGGTGTACGTTATATGCAAAAACTAACTTTGTCAAAGTGTACTTTTTTATTTTTTTATGTTTTTTTTTTTTTAAAGCTTTTACTATAGCTGTTTCAAGCCCCTCGCTAGGTAAACTAAGTACAGCGTTTATTACACAGCAGGCCGTTACTTAAAAAAAAAATTCTATATTGGATACACAAGAACAATATCATAAGCCTCACTTTGAATAGGTCTAAAAGACTGTACAAATATACATTTTAGCTATTCAGAATGAATACGAGGGAAAACATCCGCGTATTCCCAGAATCTCCTATACACGTGGAGCCGGCAGACTGCATGTCACACTTAAGTCTATGGAGGGAAAGGATGTTTTTATAGAAGTTTTTTCTTAATGAAGGACTGGCAAAATATTGCTACGCAACGCTTTGCCGGCTGTTACATGGACATACATTTGAACATGACATGAAAGAGAAACGCAATTCAAGATCTCTACAATACGTTCTACTGCCGTCAAAAGTTTCTTCTTCCGTTAGTTTCACGGTTTCATGTGCCCGACGCAGCGGGGATTACAAGCAACGTTAACAAATAGCTGTCTGTAAAGAAATTGTGGAATACCAGTGGCCATTCCCACTGCACAGGAGGCCTATCACTTATATGCTGTAAGAGTTCAAGTTAGGCAAAGCCATCTGGTAATGAAAACATTATTTAAACAGTTACGGGGGGGGAGTAGAGGGTGTACACAGCAGTGGTGCCTGAAAAGTGAACTTATACTTCTTGACTACTGAGGCCTACACCTGGTAGAGTGCTATGCATTGTGTCTGTAACAGTCATATCAAACTGTTCCCCATCTTCACTGTTATTTGTGCTATTGGGCCATTCCATTGGCTGGGTTGAGAAGCTGCCGTCCTTTCCAGTTGAATTTGGATAGGACGTAGGCTTGTCTTTGGACCAAAACTCCTCAACTTTTTCAAAAGTGTTAGTTTTCCATTTCGACTGCTCAGGTTTGATTTCGATAACAGGAGCGTCATTGTTGGAGTCCATTGCACTTGCAGCATCATCTTCGCGGTGGTTGGAATCATTAACCCATATGTCTGGCTTTGTCTCTGGAGTAGTGTCTTCTACATCGGATCCCTGCTGAGAGCCAGTATTACTAGCAGGTTGTGAGGCCTCGTCCTTCCATGTGGAAGGCTGCTCCCGATCACCTTCACTATCGGAGTTGTCTAAAATAATCTCTTTAGGTGCTTCAGACACATCGTTGTCTTTAGCCTTTACGTCCTCATCCTTTACCTCAGTCTTTTCTACTACTTCTAGAGGAGACACTGAAATGCATGACTCTTGGCTGTCTAACAGAGGTTTTGTGGGCATGCTTTTTTCTGGGGTTGGCTCACCGCTACTTTCATTGGAGTCATCTTCATTGTTGAAGCTATCAGATGAACTGGATTCGTTTAATTTTTTCTTGTCTACGGTTTTACTAGCATTGGCTTGCGTGTCATCGATATTCTTGAACATCCATTCAGCACCAAACGCCATCTCATGCTTTACTTTATTGAGCTCATTCATGTTAAATCCAAGTAAGACACCGACTTTGTATCTTTCACAGTCCCTCACACATTTTTTCCTTTTGTTGCTGAAATGGGAAGCAATATCATTCTTCCATAACCACAAGCTGGATGCTAGCTTTTCTATCTCTCTTCGGCTGGGGTACGGCCTCTTGTTGAAATATTTTGTAAGGAATGCTTTTCGTGCTTCGTACGAGTCGTCTTCATGTCCCTTTGGATCCAATGCCAAGACAACTGGTTCTTCAGGTTTGTCATCAATAATAAGAGGTGCATCTGGATCATCATCCATTCTCCTCCTCTTTGCAAGAGCCATCTCCACATAATCATTGGTACGTTTCATTGTAGTAAGTAGAGGACCTGGGTTAATTTTTTGTGGTGGAATAGATTTGTCTTGGCCATTCTGTGTCTTTCCCACGCCTCGGCAATGCACAAGGTGCAACGTAATGGTTGAGGCAGTCATATTACTGGTGTAGACACCAAGGCAGTGAATGCATTTATAGGTTAGCTTCTTTTCAACAGGATGAACTGTCTGAATGACTTGATGTCTCTCTCTCAAATGGTGGGCAAGTGCATCAGATATGGGACCTTTCAAGATAGAAAAGCAAAGAGGACAAAGAGTCTTTCCTACATCTTTTTTGTAGGGAACGGCAGCCTGTGGACTATTTTTGATGGGTGCTGGCTGCTCGGGCTGTTTCTCAACCGTTTTTGGTGTAGTCTTTTGAGGAACTGGAGACGCATTTGGATTCTGCGCGTGATATGCAACAGACTCTGCTGGAGCATCCCTAAGGTTGTAAGTAGTTACAAGTAAATGTATATTAGTATGGCTGCCTTGTTGTAAAGTCAAATCAAAGGTTAGAGTGGAATCTGTTTTGGGGGCCATTTCTTCATTAGCATGAACCATTCTCATATGAGCAGCCATTTTTTCCACATCATTGAAAGTAGAACGACAGTAGGGACAGGAGAGGCCATGGATGAGCATGTGATTGAGCAGAGTATCAGTGGGCAAGTAACGGTTACAGTAAAGACATTTGCTAGTGAAATTGTGAATTTTCATAATGTAGTTGGCAACAGCGGGCACCTTTTCTGCCTTGTGCTCTTTTTCAAAATGTGCACTGTACACATTTTCAGGGAATAACTCATTGCAGATTGTACAGATTTTCCACTTCTGAGTAGATGAGTTGGAATTGGCAGCAGCCGCCGCGGCGGCGGCCGCCGAAGTGGGTGTTTTTGAACTGGCTTGAGCTAGTGCTCGCGATGCTGCATGAGCTGGCGTTATAGATGCAGTCTTTAATTGGCCCGTTGAGAGACCTGAATTTCCAGATGGAAGAGAGTACCTTAATTGGGCTTGTGATCTTTGATCAGAACCAAGGGTATACGATCTTCCGTTTCCGCCTGGAAGCAATTGTTTCATTGAGGGAGACTGTTGCTGAAGAGAGACTGGTGAGTTTCCACCCATACCTAATCGCATTGATTGGCCAACACTGTAACCAGATGGCATATTTTTAACTCCATAGCTATTCTGCTGTAGATGAACGTTGGACATCATGTTAGAGTTCATTGAAGGCTTTGGTATTGAGAGCCGATTCACCATTTGTTGTGAAGGAAGGGTTCGGATGTTTCCTGGGGACATTGTACCCAATCTCTGAGTAATGCCCATTGTTTTTTTGTCCTGTGGTTTTGGAGCTATTAGCATCAATGGCTTAGATCTAGGGACTACCACATTCGTGTGTCCAATCATGCCAGTCACCTGGTAACCTATGCGTTCATGGTCTTCAATTACATGTCGCACTAAAGCTTCATAGGTCTTCGGCATAAAGAGACAACGTTTGCAATGGATGTTCCCATCATCTCGTTGGATTGACCCCAAAGGCAATGTTCCATTTAGCGACTTGTCACTTGCCTTTGCAACATAAGGTGCTGCCACATGTTGAAAATGTTCCCTGTATATGTGCTTTCTAACTACCTCATAGAGAGGATCTCTGTAAGTGCACTTTTTACAATAATAAACAGCTTGCTCTACACTGTCACCTTGTTTCGGTTTAAGGCTCTCGAGCTTGCTTTTATCTTTGAAAAGGCCTGGACTCTGTGCAGGTGCATTTGGAGCATGAAATACTTTAATGTGCATTTCCAAGGTCTTTCGGTCACCGTTGTAAGTACAGTAGGGACAGTTTAAAAGGATCCGGTTTTCAAAGTCTTCATTGTGAACATTTCGAAAGTGACTTTTGTAGGCAGAGAAGAACTTTGAAGAGAATGGACATTGGCTACAGCAGAACTGCTTCGTACGGTAATCCTAAAAACAGAGTAAAAACAATAAGGTATAACGTCAAATAAAAGATGTAATTAAAAAAAAAAAAGCTACTTTAAAAATCAATGTTTACCACTACAATTGCCTTTATCTTTAACTGCCACTTTAAAATTAACATTTATTTGTGCAGATTTAAATAACCGGGCATGGTATAAACTGTCGACTTAGCCCATTCCCAGACCAAGTCAGCAGTTTATTGGCCCATGCATGGGCTCCCTCTGACAGCCTGACCAATCAATATACAGCAATTAGTGCGTGTGTGTGTATTTATACATACATAAAGCACAACTTACAACGGCTTACAGTATATTTCCGGCTGATACCAGATTGACAACTGGGGACTGATTGAAACAGAGATCAGACTCTCTGCTAATAAATATGGTAAGGGGCTCAAAATGGCAGTCATTCAAACAGTAGGTTCCCAATAGAATTCCTACCAAATAAAGACTAAATTCTCTGTTGTAAATATAGCTAGAATCGCAGCCATAAAGCAGGGCAGGACTGCTGCTTACAATGGGGATCAGATAGGATCTGTGCAGCCACTGGGACATAATGTTCTGTTATACAGATAGCTAGAATCTCAGCCATAAAGCAGGGCAGGACTGCTGCTTACAATGGGGATCAGATAGGATCTGTGCAGCCACTGGGACAGAATGCTCTGTTATACAGATAGCTAGAATCTCAGCTGCCATAAAGCAGGGCAGGACCGCTGCTTACAATGGGGATCAGATAGGATCTGTGCAGCCACTGGGATAGAATGCTCTGTTATACAGATAGCTAGAATCTCAGCCATAAAGCAGGACAGGACTGCTGCTTACAATGGGGATCAGATAGGATCTTTGCAGCCACTGGGACAGAATGCTCTGTTATACAGATAGCTAGAATCTCAGCTGCCATAAAGCAGGACAGGACTGCTGCTTACAATGGGGATCAGATTGGATCTGTGCAGCCACTGGGAAAGAATTATCGGTTATAAAGATAGTAAGGTACTACTTCTAAAAGAAAAGCTAGCACAATTAAATGTAATTTAAGCATACAATTTCCCTCTAATCAAAACTGCTCTAGACATTGCTTTAAGGAACAGTTGCAAATACTTAGTAAGTGTCCATTCTAAATGGGTAGAGCAAAGGGACACTAACCTGATTTTTAGTGAGTGAAGGATCCCACAGTCCCACATCATCCCATGACGTGTTCTTCACATAGAAGTCATTTGGTTCAAATTGTTTGAACTCCTAAATATAAGAAAAAGCCTCATGTAAAAAAACCAATATATTCAGATTATTGAACAGTTTGCACTTCAGATAACGTGCCCAAAGTGAATATGCCCTATAAGCATTTACATAATATACACACATTAAAAGGAATCAAAACCTGCAGGAATGCCAGTAAGTATGATCCTAAAGCGGACCATATAAAGAAAGATCGTAATTGTAACGTCTATGGCCACCTTTGTGTATGGCCAACTGCAGAGTGTGTGTGTCCGTTTAAAGGAGAACTAACCCCTAAAAATTAATATGGCTAAAAATGCCATATTTTATATACTGAACTTATTGCACGAGGCTAAAGTTTCAGCTTGTCAATAGCAGCAATGATCCAGGACTTCAAACTTGTCACAGGGGGTCACCATCTTGGAAAGTGTCTGTGACACTCACATGCTCAGTGGGCTCTGATTGGCTGTTGAGAAGCTAAGCTTAGGGCTCGTCACTAATTATCCAGCAGAAAATGAGCTTCCCCTGTAATATAAGCTGATGCTACAGGTTTGCTGATTATTAAATTCTGATGCTAATTGCACTGGTTTCTGTGCTGCCATGTAGTAATTATCTGTATTAATTACTAATCAGCCTTATATTGTGACATTTCTATTCTATGTGTACTGTATATTGTGAGTGGGTCCCTAAGCTCAGTAAGTGACAGCAGCACAGAGCATGTGCAGTGAATCAGCAGAAAAGAAGATGGGGAGCTACTGGGGCATCTTTGGAGACACAGATCTTTACTGCTAAAGGGCTGTGGTTGCCTTGGGCTGGTACAGAAGCACTAAACATAATATACAACATTTCTAGCCGACTTCTTTAGTGAAGCTTTAGTTCTCCTTTAAATGCCTTGAGAGGTCCCTTTAATAGCTATGTGGTAGGACATTTTTTTCACATATAAAAATAAACCCAATTTTCTCATTTTGATCATCATAATCATTATTATAATTAAAACAATGCAATTAACTAATCCCTGGGTTTGGCCTATCACGTCCTACTACGCTGATAAAAAGATTGAGTGTACATCCAATTGTATTGGCAGCCAATAGGCCTTATGCTATACAGCTAATTGTAGACTGCTTTCAGGCAATGTGGCAAGTAGTGATTTGTAGTGAAGCAGGGAAGGGGACTATGTAGGATAGTGGGTAGGGCTTTTTTATAATTGGAGGGTTGAGTTCTCCTTTTCAGCATATAGATTTTATGCTCAGTGTTGTAGCCAGCACATATACAGATGCCTGGTATGTAGCCTCACTAGTCATCCTCTATCACAGCATCTTAATATCCATTGGTTGTTGCTGGGATACTAGGAATTTAGTTCAGCAGGTAAGCAGCAAGAAGAATAACGATGCATTAAGGGAACATGTACACTTTTTATTCATTTTGAAAAGCACCAGCCTTCCTAAAAATGCACGAGTTTGAGTATGAAACTTTAAAATCGGCCAACATCAGCATAAAATGAGCACCTACAGTTCTGAGAACTTGGCTGGACAGGTATAGGACCATTTACACGCATGGGATCCGTTATCCGGAAACCTATTATCCAGAATGCTCCGGAATTAAGTCACGGCCGTCTCCCATAGGGGCAAATTCACTAACAGGCGAAAATTTGACAGCGATGGCTTTGCAAACATCGCAACACTTCGCCAGACGTAAATTCGTCTGGACAACGCTAATTCACGAAGATCCGAAGTTGTGCACAGGGTACCGAACGCTGGCGAAATTACGCTCAGCAGTTCGAAGTTACGCTAGCATTGGCTCATTAGCATACGGCGTGCAGTTAAAGTACAATGGCTGTATATGCTGCAGCAAATACATTACACTACACAAGGCCAGGGAACCTTAATAAAATTATATAAAAGTTGTTATAATGCCCTACACATGTGCCCACACTATAGTTTAGGTGCCATATGTTAGCAAATGTAGGGGGGAAGGAGGATACCCGAAAAAAAAATTTACGATCTTTTTCAGTCTATCACCCTTTAAATAGGTAAAACGCCAGCGTTTATTGGGACTTAGAAAAATTTTAAACTTTTTTTTTTGAGGAACTCCTATCTACTCTATTGCACTTCGCCTGGTCTGAGGTGGCAAAGGCAAGTCTGGCGATAGAGGTAAGGGTCAGTAAAATCAAAAACTACGTAGTAACGCTCTTTCGCCAGACCGTAAATTCGCCTGGCGTTAGAGTGCGAAGTTGCGCCAGAATCTATCTCCTTGGCGAACTGACGCCAGCGTTAGTCACTTCGCCATTTAGTGAATCTGCCCCATAGACTCCATTTTATCCAACTAATCCAAATTTTTAAAAATTGATTTCCGTTTTCTCTGTAATAATAAAACAGTAGCTTGTACTTGATCCCAACTAAGATAGAATTAATCCTTATTGGAAGCAGAACCAGCCTGTTGGGTTTATTTCATATTTACATGATTTTCTAGTAGACTTAATGTATGCAGATCCAAATTATGGAAAGATCCATTAACCGGAAAACACCAAGTACCGAGCATTCTGGATAATAGGTCGCATACCTGTATCTAGAATGCTGGGGACCTGGGGTTTTCCAGATATGGGATTGTCTAGTAAATTGTAAAAAAAAATAATATTTAGTTCCCCTTTAACATCCCCATTAACATTTTTTCTCTACCCAATAGTACACAAAGTGCTTGCAAAGCAAAAGTAGTGTAGGCCTTAAAGGAATTGTTCAGTATAAATATAAAAACTGGGTAAATAGACAGGCTGTGCAAAATAAAAAAATGTTTCTAATATAGTTAGACAAAAATGTAATGTATAAAGGCTGGAGTGAGCGGATGTCTAACATAATAGCCAGAACACTACTTCCTGCTTTTCAGCTCTCTTGGTTTACACTGATTGGTTACCAGGCAGTAACCAATCAGTGACTTGAGGAGGGTCATAACTGTTGCTTTTAAATCTGAGCTGAATGCTGAGGATCAATTGCAAACTCACTGAACAATTATGTCCCATGTGGCCCCATGGTGTTAACGTTTAGTATTTTATAGAATCAATTTACAATCGGCCTTCATTAATTATTTTGTATAGTTTTTCCAGCTTTCAAATGGGGGTCACTGACCCCATCTTAAAAAAAAAACCAAATGCTCTGTAAGGCTACACATTATTGTTAGTGGTACTTTTTATTACTAGTCTTTGTGTTTAGACCCTCTCCTATTCATATTAAAGTATTTTATTCAAATCAATGCATGGTTGCTAGGGTAATTTGGATCCCAGTAATCATATTGCTGAAATTACAAACAGGAGAGCTGCTGAATAAAAAGCTAAATAACTCAAAAACCACAAATAATAAAAAATGAAAACCAATTGCAAATTGTCTCAGAATATAACCCTTTAATGGGGTGGTTCACTTTTAGTATGTTATACAACGGTCAATTCTAAGAAACTTTTCAACTGGTTTTCATTATGTATTTTTTAAATTTTTTATAGTTATTTGTCTTTTTCTTCCGTTCAAATGGGCTTCGCTGAACCCATCTAAAAATCATATGCTCTGTAAGGCTACAAATGTATTGTTATTGCTACTTTTTATTACGTATCCTTCTAATCAGACTCTCTCCCATTCATATTCCAGTCTCTTATTCAAATTAGTGCAGGGTTGCTAGGGGAATTTGGGCACTAGTTACCAGATTGCTTAAAATGAAAATTGAAAAGTCGCTGAATAAAACGCTAAATAACTCAAACCTTCAATAATAAAAACCAATTGCAAATTGTCTCAGAATATCATTATCTACATCAGGGGTCCCCAACCTTTTTTGGCCCGGGGACCAAAAAAAGAGCCAAATTTTTTTTAAGGACCGGAGGGGGTAGGGAGTGGTCGCGCCGGCATCCAATTTGGTGCGATGCGGTAATTGTTCGGTGGCCCAGTTCAGGACTGTCCGCGGCCTGGCAGTTGGGGACCCATGCTATACATCATACTAAAAGTTAGCTCAAAAGGTGAACAACCCCTTCAAAGTCGCTGACTAAAGGTGGCCATAGACGCACAGATCCTATCGTACGAATCGAGGATTCATCCGATTTTCAGATCGAGTGTGGAGAGTGCAGACATCTTTCTTCCGGCAGAGATTGGTTGTTTGGTTGATCGGAAAGGTTTGATTTTGAGCAGACCGATCCCGCCGGAGCCCATCGTAAACGGATCGTTCGGCCATAAGGCCGAACGTTCAGATTACCCCAGATATAGCCATGCCGGTTAATGGCATTTCGGGGAAAGATCTGCTCGTTTGGCGATGTCGCCAAACGAGCGGATCTTTGAGTCTATGGCCACCTTAATTCAGAGTTAAGAGAGCGGAAAAGCAGGAAGTAGTGTTCTGTTTCACATCCGCTTACTCCAGCCTTTATACATTACATTTTTGGCTAACTAACTATATTAGAAACATTTTTAATTTTGCACAGCCAATCTATTCACCACCAGTTTTTATTTTTCCACTGAACTGTTCCTTTAAGAGCAAGAGAGTTGATGGTATTTGATGATGAAAACCTGGCGTGCCAGTCTGCTGTCCTCTTGGGTTACTACCTATGATAGCAAATCAGAACACATATGGAATGAGAGTGACGGCACTAATGATGGAAATCTCCTGCAGACCACCAAAGTCATCCACTGCCTAAACTTTGGGTGAATAAGGACAAATTCCGCCAGAGGCCACAGCCATTAACATGCAGCTCCTTGCACTTTCTGATAGGCCTGAAATGCACTGGGAAGGGAGACAACGAAGGCCCAAGGACGGGAAACAGAAAGGACCCCGATGCAAAAGAATCCAAAATCAAGACTTACATCTACATGCTCTTTGCAGTATTCCAAACCAATGTCCCCCAATATCTTCTTTACAGTCTTCCTGGCCTTTCTTAAACTGCCAAGGTTATTAACTGGAAGCTGGAACATAATTTCTACCTGGAAAAAAAAATATATATAAAAATTATAGTTTTACAACATATGGGAATAAAAAAAAACAAAAAAAACTATAGGATATGAATAACTTAATTCTGCTGAACTATACAACCATGCTCTAGGTTCCAAGGCATAGCTATGACACGGCCTAGCAACTACTAACAGTGTAATAACGATGAGGATAATTAAGAGACAACTCTAATCAATATCAGACCACAGGACAAATAGAATACAAGATTATTCTTATCTAACGGGAAAGCATGCCACACACAAAGAACATGCACTTAAATAAAACAATTTAACAAATCTTTTTGGAATGATGGGACTTTTTCAGGCAAACCCCCAAAGAGAAAGTGTAAGGACCACAGAGTCTTATTCCTCTGTTCTGCCCTTCCATGCCACCGCGGATGTCAGAGCCATGGTGATGTCAGAGCCATGGTGATGTCAGAGCCATGGTGATGTCAGAGCCATGGTGATGTCAGAGCCATGGTGATGTCAGAGCCATGGTGATGTCAGAGCCATGGTGATGTCAGAATGGTGCAATACAATGACCCACATATTGCCCAAGTTTATTGCAGGAAAGCCACCCACATAATTAAATTCCAACTTCAGAGGCCGGGCCAGAGTCCTAGAAATACTGGACCTAGGAATTACAGTAGCATGTCTCATTTTTAACCATCAGCATGTACAATCGCTGGGTGCCTGTACTAAAACAATCTGAAGTAAAATAAACCCCCTAAAGTGCCCAAAACAGGCTCCAGAATTTACAGTCATAATGAAGACCTATGAAGGATTGTTAGGAGCTAGCTAATAAAGTGCTCAACCAATGGGATTTTCTTACCTACCCGATATAAATCTGGATGATTTTCAGGCAGGCTATTGGAAGAGCTCCATCTACAGTGTAATTTCTAACAACTAGTGATGGGCGAATCTGTCCCGTTTCAATTCGCTGAATAATTTTCTAAACTCCGGAAAAAAAATGCAAAAGCGCAGAAAAAGTCCCCGAACACATTGAAGTCAATGAGCGCCAAAATAATTTTGCGGCGCAACAATTTTTATAGACGAACGACTTTTTTTTGACTGCGAATTGTCGCAGCAGTTTTGTGAAACAATTCGCAGCTGGCGAAATGCAGAAGTTCGTAGTGGATCCATGACTGCCAAATAAATTAGCCCATCACTATGTACAACCTATCTAGCTGCCCAGGTAAATATTACATTAAGGGCAGAGACACACGCTCAAATTCGGGGAGATAAGTCGCCCAGCGACAAATCTCCTCTTCTCTGACTAGTCTCCCCGAACTGCCTCCCGCCAGCTTGAATGTAAATCGCCACCGGGATGGCAATTGGGAGTGTTATTCTGTTTTCCTGAAGTTGCCTCATGAGGAAACTGCGGGCAACTTCGGAAAACAAATCGCTCCGAGTGCCATCCCGCCGTAGATTTACATTCTAGCGGGCGGCAGTTCGGGGAGATTAGTCGCCCCGAAGAAGAGGCGATTTATTGCCGGTCGTCAATCTCCCCGAGTGTGTGTCTCTGCCCTTAGAGGCACTGAAATATAGCGCATCACAATACCCAATGATATTGCTCGTTTTGTGTTGGATATGTAATCTACCACTTTAAAGTTTAGCATTTGATTACCTGTGAGAAGAAAAAAAAAAGCAATAAATTATAGCCACACAGCTCAATGCTAAGGTGATACATATTATGGAGGCCAGATGGGTGTCTCCAATAACACATTAAATAAGCTTTACACCTAAGGAAGCTCAACCCCACCTGAACTTCATATACAATGATCACAAAGTAGTACCATCTGATATGGTAAATAGGGATGCACCAAATCCAGGATTCGGCCCTTTTCAGCAGGATTCAGGCCAATCCTTCTGGCCAGCTGAACCGAATCCGAATCCTATTTTGCATATGCAAATTAGGGATGGGGAGGGAAAGTGCGTGCGTTTTTGTCAAAAAACAAGGAAGTAAAAAATGTTTCCCCTTCCCACTCCAAAGTACTGGATTCGGTGCATCCCTCATGGTAAGTAAGTCCTGGTGGGGTAGTGCCAACTTTGGTTCCTTTATTTGTTCACAAGCACAGCATGAGAGAAACAGGACATCACAGACATTAATGGTAGAACCAACAACACAAAAAGTTTTGTCCCCCCCCCTTCTACAACATAAATAAATCATTTTCAACAATAAACACATTTGCTCATCAAGAATTCAATTATAAAGTCTAGCTGGAACCTTAAAGTAGGACTAAAGCTTAACTAAAGAAGTAACTAGAAAAGTTGTACATTATGTTTTGTGCTTCTGTACCAGCCCAAGGCAACCACAGCCCTTTAGCAGTAAAGATCTGTGTCTCCAAAGATGCCCCAGTAGCTCCCACTCTTCTTCTCTGCTGATTCACTGCACATGCTCTGTGCTGCTGTCACTTACTGAGCTTAGGGACCCACTCACAATATACAGTACACATAGAATAGAAATGTCACAATATAAGGCTGATTAGTAATTAATACACATAATTACTACATGGCAGCACAGAAACCAGTGCAATTAGCATCAGAATTTAATACTCAGCAAACCTGTAGCATCAGCTTATATTACAGACCAACCTCATTTTCTGCCGGATAATTAGTGATCAATACAAGGCCAAAAAATTGTTGGCAGGTTTGATCGGATTAACCAAATATCGCACTGCTGTTAGTGGGCACATCTGACATGGGGCTAGACATATTGTCAGTTTCCCAGCTGCCCCCAGTCATACGACTTGTGCTCTGATAAACTTCAGTCACTCTTTACTGCAAGTTGGAGTGATATCATTGCCTCCCCCACCCCAGTAGACTAACAAAAAAAACAATGGGAAGGTAACCAGATAACAGCTCCCTAACACAAGATAACAGTTCCCTGGTAGATCTAAGAACAGCACTCAATAGTAAAATCCAGGTCCCACTGAGACACATTCAGTTATATTGAGTAGGAGAAACAACAGCCTGCCAGAAAGCAGTTCCATCCTAAAGTGCCGGCTCTTTCTGAAAGAAACCAGGCAAAATGACCTGAGATGCACCTACACACCAATATTACAGCTAAAATTACACTTGCTGGTTCAGGAATGAAATTTTATATTGTAGAATGAATTATTTGCAGTGTAAACAGTGTCATTTAGAAATGAAAACATCATAAAAATCATGACAGAATCCCTTTAAGTTTTCCCCACATTTTACATTTTTTATTTGTGGACCAACCAATTTATAATGCAATTCAATGGGTGCATTTCCCTGATTTTAAGTAATGTTTTAATGGATTTTCCATGAAAGTTTTGCCCTGATGTACCCAAAAACTGTTTTCTTTCCTCTATGAATGTTATTATTTGTAAAATAAAGAGGTTTAACTTACTAACCAGGTGTATATTTTGCCTTGGTTCTGCCTGTAAATGGTCAATTACAATTAGTCTGCCCCTTATACAGTTCTGCACCAATCACTTATTGCTTTAGGTTGTGTATATGACTGACATGCCCCCCCATAGTGTAACATTAATACTGCAATGCTTAACCCTTGTTATTAACTCACTAAATATTGTTGTTATTGAAACACATTTCCCTGATTTTTCATAATTTTTTCATGATCCCCAGAAAAAACATAAAATGGGGGGTCTACTGTAACTACATTTATTTGAAATGTAATACAGAATAGTCGACGACCCCTCCCTCCCAGAGCTGCTTTAGAAAGTGAAAAATGAAACTTTACACTTCAATATTAAATGAAAACCATAGGAAGCATGGATATTATAAGTGAAAGGACAAGCTTACCGCTTTCCACAATGGGTCCCCAGACTTTCAGCAAAGGGGAGCGACACACAGAAACCTTGAATAACGGGCAGGCACCCCTCCGGAACAACAAAAATCAGCAGAATCCAGGAGTCCAAATTTTTTGTGAAATAGTACAAAAAGTCTTTATTTACATGTATAAAAAAAATAAAAGCCTGACGCATTTCGTGTCCCCCAAGGACACTTAATCATAGGCTGATATTAGAAAAACAAGTCACAAAGAGAAAATAGATAGTAATTGGAAAAAGTCTATTTCTGGTAAACTGAAAAATGACTTTGAATATGAACAATCGCTTTAAGACACTGGAAAAGAGACCAAAAAATAAGAAAAAGCACTCGTCAATTAAGCAGAGGATATACAAGGGGCCAAGAAGTTGCCTGGCTGCCTACACTCCAGCAACAAGGCCAAAGTTACTAGCAAACAAACTGCACCAGTGAACACTCCCTTTGCACCAACCTGCACAATGCATGTCTGTAATGGGCTGAACGCAAAGCCAGAACTATCTAACAGTGCCCAACCACAGCCTGGCTGTTATAGCAGGTCTCCTCTTCTTGTGTTTGACAATAAGAACTTCAATATGACCAGGCAAAGTCTGCACTGAGATCACTAGAAAAAGGGCAGTCTTCTAAAATGTCAATAATTTGAATTTTCAACAGTCGATATGGATTTAAGGGTCTGGGTAACACGCTCTCATCTCTGGCTCCCATGGGGATAGGGATCAAAGCACTTTGCAAGGAATTTGGCTTTAAAATGTGCTGCTTAGGAGGTCAGGTAGCCAGCGAGCACCACAGCGCGATCGCTTCCTTCTTCTTTCCAAACTTTAACGAAGAAGTCGGCTATTTCGTTCTACTGCACATGCGTCTGCCCCGGGAAATTCGAAGAAAGTAGAAGGAAGACTATAGCTCTGTGGCGCTCGCTCCGGATTTGTGCCGTTTTCTGCTGATAGGAGCACCGGCCTGGGGTGTGAGGTAAGTATATACAATCACTTGGGGGTGGCTAACTTTTGGCACCCCAAATAAACTCAGCTTTTCCTTCTCTTTTAAGAGTCAGAAAAGCATATTGTTTGGGATCATATTCCAGCTTGCAAAAGAGATTTGTGCTTATTGTGCAGGTCAGAGAGGTGCCCAAAAGCAATACCAAAGTGCAAGTGAAATAGATCCCCCAGCCTGCATTATGGGATCCTATTAAGCTTCTTAACAGTGATCAGTGCCAGGAGCTGGATTAAAATTGTAAGGGGATACAAAAAGTGAATTGATCCCTAGACCAGTCTGGGACAATAAAGAAAGTATTTGAAGGCCACATCCATCCTGCAGGTTTACAGTTGGACAACTTTGATCTAGCTGCAAAAAAAAAAAAAAAAAAAAAAAAATCATTTATGCACCCCTTAGGGCAGAGACACACGTTACAATTCGGGGAGATTAGTTGCCCGGTGACAACTCTCCTCTCCTCTTCTTCGGGGCGACTAATCACCCCAAACTGCCTCCCCACCGGCTAGAGTGAAAATCGCTGGTGGAATGGCACTCTGAGCGCTTTGTTTTCCTAAGTTGCCCGAAGTTTCCTTGTGAGGCAAATCGATACGAGTGCCATCCCGCTGGCGATTTTCACTCTAGCCGGCAGGAAGGCAGTTCGGGGAGATTAGTCGCCCGAAGAAGAGATTTGTTGCCGGGCGACTAACCTCCCCAAATTGCAGCGTCTCTGCCTTCAGGCCAATTTAGCAGGAGTGACAATAGGGATGCACCGAATCCAGGTTCGGTTCGGGCTTCGGCTTTTTTCAGCAGGATTCGGCTGAATCTTTCTCCTAATTTGCAGGAGGGAAATCGCATGACTCTTTGTCACAAAACAAGGAAGTAAAAAATGGTTTCCCCTTCCCACCCCTAATTTGCATAAGAAAATTAGGATTCGGCCGAATCTCTGGTGAAGGATTTGAGGGTTCGGCCGAATTCAAAATAGTGGATTCGGTGCATCCCTACAAATGACACACAATTAATGGCACAGCTTGTGTAAACTGCACGGTGAACGATGGCCAAAATCAGTAAATTCTTTGCATGCAACCCAATCAAAGCACTGCGCTTAGTACTCATAAAACATGAAAAACAGCCTTATAAGCTGCCCATATACGGCCCATCTCAGGTTAGAAAAGCATTAGTGTGTGCCAAGGATATTGCAGAGAAACCACTCTGCTTGCACTCGTCAGACCACTCCTTTACACCAGGCATTTCACTGGGGAAAGGATAAAATGCAAAAGAAAAAAAGAAAAGGCCAATTTAGCAATGGATACAAAATCTGGAGTTGCCAAGTTTTATACAATGTTGCTGCGTGTATCAGACCCTTCCTTCTAAACATACAATGTAACTACAGTATAACAAATATTAATTGGTAGAAGAAACAGACACATCCCAGCCACAGTAAATTGTATAATGTTGCAAGTGGCAATGAAACTGCTACAGGGGGAAACCACTGCTGAAATGAGACACTGGTTAGTTGTACAGAAGTAGGGGAGTCGACAATTACACCATTAGATGTAACAAGCTGGGGTGCAGTTATTTGGTTACCAACAGCCAGAAACAAGACTAATTGTGAAGTTTTAGGGGAGGTGAAGATTTTATTTAATCTGAAGAGACTTGCACCCAACTCTACAAATTTAAACAAAAGCACAATCTCCAGTCAACCTACAACTCAAATCGTTGAGGGCCACACCCAAGTCGTTGAGGGCCACACCCAAGTCGTTGAGGGCCACACCCAAGTCGTTGAGGGCCACACCCAAGTCGTTGAGGGCCACACCCAAGTCGTTGAGGGCCACACCCAAGTCGTTGAGGGCCACACCCAAGTCGTTGAGGGCCACACCCAAGTCGTTGAGGGCCACACCCAAGTCGTTGAGGGCCACACCCAAGTCGTTGCTAAGCAACTTCTTACAGAACAGTTTCTTTTATTGAGACCAGAGTATACCGTAATTCATGAATATGTATGCCAGCCTGTACATATGCTTTAGCTTCGTATCAATTACAGTGGCATAAATGTTTCTGGTATAAGCAGAGGGTCTCACAGTAAAAAAAAATTCTTGCTTGACTCCAAGAATTTGCTCAGCTCTCTATAAAAATAAAACTGCAGCCAAGGCCTTATTTCTATCTGCCAGTGCAAGGTTACTGCAACCGTCTGATTTCAGCAGCAGTGAAACTGCATCCTTCCTGGTTTTAATGCAACTGCCAGTCAGGTGACAGAACTGCATGTTGCTCACCGATATCTAGCAGCGTGCAGAGAAAAATCAGCATCACGTCATTTGTACTGGAATCAGTTATTTGAGTGAGCTCTAATACATCTGCTAGGAAACAAAGCCCCCCCCCTATAGGATATATTGGATCTAACTGTCAGTGAATATCTGACACCCAACTGCTGAATGAAGACAGAATGAAGAGAAACAGATGCTGAGAGAAGGATAGTGAAGATAAACTTAATTATTTCAGAAACAATGCAGAATATTTTATTGATTGTATTTACAAAGTTTATTACAGTATGCTGAAGCTTATATTAAATTTTCGCGATAGTTCTCCTTTAAGAGCAACTATATGCTCTCAATATGAGAAATTCAGAATGGACAATAGATTGAGCATGGACCCTAGATTTTGCTCTCCATATAATGCTAGAAACATTATCGAGAGATGTCCTGTTCAGACTACCTCAACAAATATATCAAAAATTCAGAATTTTTCTATAAAAACAACCCAAAAGGCATTTCTATTTACATTGGCTATGGGGAAATCCTGTTAGGGATATTTGGCCTTCTTACACATCAGGAATAGGTTAATATTAGCTACATGCCTCATCAAAGAGCTGTAGGGAATTCTATAAAATTCTAAAAAGAATTCTTAAGACTGGTGACAAAAATAGAGTTAACCCTGACCTACACAGCTCCCTAACCACATTGGGAAGAAAAGGGGCTTCCCAGTAATGCGGTTTGCCCAAGGGTCTCACTTAGAAAAGAAATCGGTCTGCTTTTAACCACATTCTCAGTGTTTGTATCTCATTATACAGATATGGGACCTGTTATCCAGAATATTCGGGACATGAGGTTTGTCATACCTGAAGTCTACTAGAAAATCATGTAAACATTAAATAAACCCAATAGGCTGCTTTTGCTTCCAATAAGGACTAATTATATATTCGTTTTGATCAAGTACAAGCTACTTAGAAATGTGGATAAATTTGATTATATGAAGTCTATGGAAGACAGTCTTTGCATAATTCGGAAGTTTCTGGATAATGGTTTTTCCGGATAACGGATCCCATAGCTGTATCTCATTATCTTCTATTTAACTTCACAGCTTCCTAACCACGTTGGGAAGAAAAGGGGCTTCCCAGTAATGCGGTTTGCCCAAGGGTCTGAAAAGAAAATTGGTCTGCTTTTAACCACATTCTCAGTGTTAGTATCTCATTATACAGGTATGAGATCTGTTATCCTGAATGCTTGGGACCTGGGGTTTTCTGGATAACTGATCTTTATGTAATTTGGATCTTCAAACCTTAAATCTACTAGAAAATCATGTAAACACTAAATAAACCCAATAGGCTGGTTTTGCTTTCGATATGGATTAACTATATCTTAGTTGGGATCAAGTACAAGATACTTAAAATTTTGGATTATTTGATTAGAATGGAATCTACAAAGACAGCCTTTCTGTAATTCGGCGCTTTCTGGATAATGGGTTTCCCAGATAACGGATCCCATAGCTATATCTCATTATCTTCAATTTAACTTTATTTTGCCAAATGAAAATGCTTTGTGTCCTACAGCACATGACAAATCATAACATTTTTGATATATTTTATGACCTGTACAAGTGCATGAAGCTTGGAGGATGTGATTACATGGTACGGAGGCAGCGAGTAGTGATGGGCGAAACGGTGAAAAAATTTGCGGAACGCATTGAAGTCAACGGGCGACTATTTTGTCCAAATGCATTAAAACCAGAATAATTTTGATGCGCAACTAGGGATGCACCGAATCCACGATTCGGCCTTTTTCAGCAGGATTCGGCTGAATCCTTCGCCTGGCCGAACCGAATCCTAATTTGCATATGCAAATTAGGATGTGGATTCAGTTCGGAATTCGTTGAATCTCTTGCGAAGGATTAAGGGGTTCGGCCGAATCCAAAATAGTGGATTCAGTGCACAACCTACGCACAACCAATTTTATGTGTGCAACAATTTTGTCGAGTGACAATTTTTTGTGCCGCAAATTTTTTGGCTAAATGCAGAAATTCACCGCAAATCCATGCCTGGCGAATAAATTCGCCCATCACAAGCAGCGAGAAGACGTTTATTCCACAACATCCTTTATATGTAACAGAAATCAGAGGCCACAAAGGATACAAAACAATACTGCAGGAGCACATCTGTAACACAGAAGAGTTTCCTACTCTGTGCCTACGGCTAATGGAAACAAAGGGCACTTGCCCAAGGCAACAAGGTCACCAAAGATCCTGAATGTCCGAAGAGTAAATGTATAATTCAGGTGGCACAATCCCACAAACAGCAAACAAACAAAGACAAAAAGAACCACACACACACCATGAAGGTGCTCACTGCTATGGCTCAAAATGTATGAAATTTGAACATGAACAGGTTACAGTCAACACAAAGGCATAATCATTAAGAGTGCAATGGGGCTCGCTAGCTTTTCATACGTTATAGCATGGCTAATTCTAAGCAACTTATCAATTGGTCTTCATTATTTATTTTGTATAGTTTTTGATTTCAGCCATCTGGTTGCTAGGGTTCAAAATACCCTAGCAACCATGCACTGATTTGAATAAGAGAATGGAATATGAATAGGACAGGCCTGAATAGAAAGATGAGGAATAAAAAGTAGCAATAACAATTCATCTGTAGCCTTGCCGAGCATTTTTTTTTTTAGATGGGGTCAGTGACCCCCATTTGAAAGCTGGAAAGAGTCAGAAGAAGGCAAATCATTCACAAATAATTAATCAAGACTAATTAAAAAGTTCCTTAGAACTGGCCATTCTATAACATACTCAACGTTACCTTGAAGGTGAACCACCCCTTTAAAGAAAACATGGCTCGTATCGGTGGCCACAGAGTAAAGTATAAGACCAGCATCCACTGAGCATGGAACGAGTTTGATCACAGAACACTAGTCTGTACATGCCCTAAAGCAAAGAGTCAACAATGTGTCACTCACTTTGCCAAAATAAGCCTCTGCAATACACTCTGTGTCCTCGGTTAGTCACAATATTCAGGGGCACATAAACATTTGAGAGTCTAGTGCTACTAAATGTGGTGATGAGCTACAGATAAGTGGTCCATCTACAACCATGGTACTTTAAATATGGCAGACAGAAGTAATGTTTAAAGAGATACTGTTTTTTTTCCAAAACACATCAGTTAATAGTGCTGCTCCAGCAGAATTCTGCACTGAAATCCATTTCTCAAAAGAGCAAACAGATTTTTTTAAATTTAATTTTGAAATCTCACATGGGGCTAGACATATTGTCAGTCTCCCAGCTGCCTAAGTCATGTGACTTGTGCTCTGATAAACTTCAGTCACTCTTTACTGCTGTACTGCAAGTTTGAGTGATATCACCCCCCCCTCCAGCAGCCTAACAAAAGAACTATGGGAAGGTAACCAGATAGCAGCTCCCTAACACATGATAACAGCTGCCTGGTAGATCTAAGAACAACACTCAATAGTAAAATCCAGGTCCCACTGAGACACATACAGTTACATTGAGTAGGAGAAACAACAGCCTGCCAGAAAGCAGTTCCATCCTAAAGTGCTGTCTCTTTTTGAAAGCACATGACCAGGCAAAATGACCTGAGATGCACCTACGCACCAATATTACAACTAAAAAAAAAACTACTCTTGCTGGTTCAAGAATGAAATGTTATACTGTAGAGTGAATTATTTGCAGTGTAATTTAGAAATAAAAAAAAAAAAAAAAAAACGACATCATAAAATACGTGACAGAATCCCTTTAAGGTGAATGTCCCGCTGCTTCCACAAGCTGGGCTGCAGATCTAATTTGTAAACATATATCATGCAAAGCTCAAGCTGCAGGTTTGTATTTGCTCTGCATTTACAGAATTTTATGACTGAAATCCAAAACAGGATTATTCTTTCATTACCCACAAAAGAACCTTTTCCAAAATAAAAGGACAACCAATTAAAGTTTCTGAAAAAATAAACCTACGTACACAAGTAAGGCTGTTGCTAGTGTGCATTGCAATTAGAACATTAAACAGGAACTCCACTAGAAAACCAATCTGCATAATGAAAGACAATGAAAATGTTTGATGCATGTACATTGTAAAGCTGCTTACATTTTCACTTGTTTTAAAGGACAAGGAAACCCATATTCACCGGGGTAGCAAAATGTTAAAGGAAAACAAAAAATGTATGTGTTTTAAAATAATGAAAATATAATGTAGTGTTGCTCTGCACTGGTAAAACTGGTGTGTTTGCTTCAGAAACTCTACTATAGTTTATATAAACAAGCTGCTGTGTAGCCATGGGGGCAGCCATTCAAGCACAGGATACACAGTAGATAACAGATAAGTACTACTATAGTTTATATAAACAAGCTGCTGTGTAGCCATGGGGGCAGCCGTTCAAGCACAGGATACACAGTAGATAACAGATAAGTACTACTATAGTTTATATAAATAAGCTGCTGTGTAGTCATGGAGGCAACAGTTCAAGCACAGGATACACAGCAGATAACAGATAAGCTTTGTAGTATACAATGGGATTCATCAGTATGTATCTGTTATCTACTGTGTATCCTGTGCTTGAATGGCTGCCCTCGTCGCTACACAGAAGCTTGTTTATATAAACTATAGTAGTACTTATCTGTTATCTACTGTGTATCCTGTGCTTCAATGGCTGCCCCATGGCTACACAGCAGCTTGTTTATATAAACTATAAAATAAGTTTCTGAAGCAACACCAGTTTTACCAGTGGAGAGCAAAAGTACATTACATTGTCATTCCTTCAAAATAGTTTAAGTTTTTTGGTGTTACTGTTCCTTTAAAGACAACTACAGTTAATATAATTGTTAGGTTGTTCCCTGTTTGGTGCTTCTATTAGTGAAATTATTGTACCAGCCCACTTAAAGGGCAGATTATGATAAATCTCAAAAATTAAATTCAAATTTTTTGAAAAACTTGAATCGAATTCCCTCATTGAATTTGACAGTTTTGTCCATAAAAAAACCCAAAAAATTCAAAATTTTCAATTCGACCCTTGATAAATCGGCCCTTAATGTTATTTATAAAAATAACTTATGACAAGCAGCATCATCTGACTGCCGCACTACTAGTTCTGACAACTGAAACAATGCAGCAGAAGTCCTGGATAAAAAGTGACTGTCTCAATAGGCAGGAGCTGAGAATGGAAATGCACAAACAAAAACTGCTTTCAGCAGTTGAAAAAGTACAGTTACATTACTAGACACTTCCCTCCATGGATTCCAGTGTCCTATAGAAAGTCATTCCAAAATACAGTCCAGCTGCCTGTGTTCCTAAGCTTAGAACTGAAAAGGAGAACTGAATACAAACCTTTTATGTCAAAACAAAGTTAAGAAAAATTGAAATGATGATCCGAGCGCCAGTTTGTTGCTGTATGTCCCACACAGTGCAAGGTGTTGCCGATAGGAATCCCAGGAAAAAGTGTAAGTGCCAATGAATTATCCACCTGAAAAAGGAAAATAATTAAATTGTATCAGTATTCTATCAGTTCGCCTCAGTCCATTCTAATGCCACCCTCTTAATAATGCCAGTTTTGGGACATCTTTCCAAATACCGGCTGATTTTACTTAGATGGGAAAGTCTGAGATGCAGACCCCGAATCAAAAGAGGGTGGAAAGCTTGTGCACTAAATGTGGCTTAGTAAATTGTCATAAGTAAGAAAGGGCACTGCTTAGACAATGTGGTTTTATGATGAGGATGGCTATACCTGGCTATCCAATGTATAGTCTTAAGGGTGTTGTTGAACCATCACCCACCGGAGGGCTTTAGTGGAGATGCTGGGAGTTGTAGCACACAGAGGGCCCCAAGTCCTACACCATGGCTGGGCAATGACTGTACAAACAAGGGATAAGTTAGAGGTTGCACACAGTCAGCTGCACTGGGGCCTAGGGAATGTGGGAGTGAATCAGTGCCTCTCTGATCTCAAGCAGTGCTGCTGTCATGCTGTATTCCATTCCCAAGCCTATAGGAGGCGCTTTGCGGCTGCTCCCAGTTCTGCTTCAGTCTCCCCATCCCCCCACCCCGGAGCCTTACCCGGCGCACAGCAAGCGCCCCCTACTGGAATGTGAGTCGCCATTTTGCAGCTGCAGTGCATCTTGGGTGGAGGCTGCCTGTTTTTATTCTCATTTCTCCCCGTGCGCTGCTCGCAGCCATGCGAACAGTGAAAACAAACAGCGCCGAAGTGCATGACTAATGCGAAGCTATCACTGTGACAGCAGACCATGTGCACAGCAGGATAACACCGGCAGCAGCAGCTCCGATCGAGCGCCTTTGTGCCGGACCCCCAACCCGGGGATTGGTGCAGCCCGCCTACCGCTTAACCCTACCGCCGGCCAGTCCATGTGTACCTGGGGAGAGGGGAACGTGCTAGTTTAAAGGTCCCTCCTACAGAATCGCGCCTTTTTGCAGCAGCAGCAGCCAGACAAGGGAGGGTGGGGGCAGCCCTATCCCCACCCCCTCCCATACATTAACCCTTTGCTGGCATGGCACTGGACTGGGTTGCCCTTGGTACGGCCCTCCGGCTTCGGAACTACTAACCCCGGAACCTAGTTATGTATCATGTCAGCACCAACCCCATGCCCTCCTGCTGCACTCACACACTTCATGCCCTCCTGCTGCAAACACTCACCCCCATGCCCTCCTGCTGCACTCCCTCCTATGCCAGTCACTGGGGCCACTTCCTATTGGATCCTACATCCAGCCAAGGCCCCAATGGGACTCCCGAGGCGTGGGATTCGGGGTGCCCCTAATGAACAGGATAAACAGCCGCACTGTGTGCTCTAAAGGGGCTCCCACATTCCCTCCCATTGGGGCTCCCCGGTACCTGATCACTGGCTGCATCCAATTAGAACTGCCCTGGGCCCATCATACAGCCCTCTGTGTAGCCCCTATACATGTCACTGTCATTACTGTCTGTACCCCATATACTTCCTGTACCCCATATACTTCCTGTACCCGCACATACTTCTACCCCCCTGGCACGTCACTATGTGCTGCAGCCCATTCCCTGACACATGTAGTCTACACAATAGGCAGCTATGGGCTGTCACCTCAGTCACTCCCATCAAACTCTGCTCCCCAATAAAGTCACTGTCCCCCCCCCACTATGTACAACCCCCAGTCCCTCCCAGCAGTAAGTGCACCCCTTTTATTCCCTCACACTTCTCCTCATCCCAATCATTGTCACGTGTCACCCACCAATAACTTTATTATTCATCAGTAAATGAGCTGGACCCTGTGCCAACCCCCTGTATATTTCCAGTCACCTCCAATTCCACAACTACAAATCCCACAATCCACTGTCAGGGGGAACTAGAACTCCCAGTTCCCCCTGACAGTGGATTGTGGGATTTGTATCACCCCTAAGCGCAACCCCAGACATACCTGAGCCGAGGGGGTTCCTGTCAGCCCAAGGCGGGGGGCAGCCTATGGCCCCAGTAGATACGGGGATGCCAGTCAATGTGCCTGAGCATGAGCCCCGTGTTTGTGTGAGTGAGGGGGTGGAGTCAGTTCCCGTTGCCGGTATTTGCAGCTGAGAGTCCGCCGGCTGCACTTCCTCCTCCTGCAGACAATACAGAGCGGCGGCGACAGCGGCTCGGATACTGCCTTGGCCAAAATGGCGGCCGCAATGGAACGGAAGTGACGTCAGCGCTCATTAGCATGAAGGAGGGGCTGGGGGACTCATTGTCCGGAGCTGGCGGGAGCCCGGGAAAAAACAAATTTCGTGCGGAGCCGTATACCTTGGCTGCCGGAGGGATGATCATGCACAGAGGCGATTTTACTTAGCAGGAATTTGAGGGTGAATGAGAAAATTAGGTCACTAAAAGAATCTCCCTCTCACCGCTAGGGGGCGCCTTTTGCGGACGGATATATCAAAGACTGAAAAAAATCACAGAGGGAATGCACAATGTGCTTGGTATCCCTTCGCCACCGGCACTATTATGGGGTAGGTCACGTGGCTGTGGGTTCTGAGTGCTGCTGCCATGTGGCTTGGGTTGTTGTGTGGAGGAAAGAGATTGGTGGGACAGCTCTCTGACAACTGCCAATGGATTTCTCTAGTAAGAGCAAGCCTGGGGCAGCCCATTAGTCTCTGCTCTGTGCTTATAAGAGTTGTCTCATTGGGAAGCAGAGTTGGCCCAAGTCATGGCTGTCTCATTGGAGAGGGACTAGCACTAAGCACAGCCAGATAGACACCAACAAACCATTGCCTACTGCATGAGTAGAGTAGATAGAACAGTATCTTAAATGGGTCCATTTTATAACCTACTGTGTTTAAAAGGGACCTCAAAGCAAACTGCTTGGTTGTTGTATTCCACAAATTCTCTGAACTGCTCAAGACCAGATCTGAAGATGGGGGACCAGTGTGTGTGTGAGGGCTATTGGTTCATAAGAGGTTGAGTGTGTTCCCTATTAGACATGTCTGTTTGCAGCATAAGAATAAACAAATTACAGGCTCTATTAAACCATCAAATAAATACACAACATACTGTAGTTCAACTTATCGGCTTCAAACTTCCATCGGCTGATCTATTGAAAGGGGCAGTATACCCTCTTTTTCATTGACTTTAGCAAATAGGGCTGGCGCTGATCTTACTTACAGCAGAACAGGGCCGGAACTAGGGGTAGGCGGAAGAGGCAGCTGCCTAGGGTGCAATGATTTGGGGGCGCTGGGCAGCTACCCCTAGACCAGACCGTGCTCCTCTACCAGCACGTATGCACAAGCGTCACCCAGTGTCGGACTGGCCTACCGGGATACCAGGAAAACTCCCGGTGGGCTCTGGTGTCAGCAGGTCCTCTTGCTTTTAACCATTTAGCATATTTCATGGTCATTCCCTATTTCTTTATGAGAAAAAAAATGCTTAACAATGGATGAATATAGTAAGTAGGTTGAGTGAGGAGAGGAGGAACAATAGTGGGCCCACGGGCTAAGGTTTTTTGGTGGGCCCCTGGCATCCCAGTCCGACACTGGGGAATGAGGGGACGAGCTGGCCAGCTGGGTAGCCTAGGCTAAATTAAAAAAAAAAAAACTCTTAAAAACAGCTTTACCTACACACAGTTAAACTGGACTGCATAGTATCAAACTAAATTATATTCAATAGATTAATGTATTAGTGAATTCTGTACCTGGGGTTTGATATTTAGTTTAATTCCAATAGTCTTCCAATAGTCTGCACCCTCTCCTGTCAAACAACCTCAAAAAGCTCTCCTAGATAATCTATAGATATTCACTGAATCCAGAATTTGGCCAAACCCATAGTCACGTGACTTGAAATAGGACAATTTTTTTGTACACAAGTAATGCAATACTTTCTTAGATTTTGATTCACAAATTGGGAAATGGGATTCATTTTGGGACCTTGCTAAATTCTTCTATTTGGCCAGATACCTAATGTTCAAAAAAATGATGGGTTCAATGCATCCCTTGTATTAAAAAAACCTATACATGTAAATATATATATATATATATATATATATATATATATATATATATATATATATATATATATATATATATTCTTTCGAGAATTGTAGCAATATTTTTGACAGCACAGACTAAGTAAATATAATTTGCAAATAATTTTAGGGCATTTTTATTCTACTAACCACCATATGTAATTAAAGGTGCTAAGTGTGCCCAAGGAGCAGTAACCCATAGCAACCAATTTACTCCTGGGCAAACTTAGTACCTTTAATTACATATGGGGGTAAATCTTTTGTGGATGGTATAGTATTCGTCCAAATTAAAAAAAAAATATGGATTGTGTGCATTTCTAGTAAAGTTGCAAATCGTTTAACAAATCATTTGAAATGACAACCACAATAATAATCAGCACCACAATAACTGATCATAGAAAAGTAACCCAAAATTGGAGCTTGAACTGAAAATTTTAAGTGTCAAAGTCAATCAATTACAATGTGATGTGATTTAAATCGCTTTGAAATCTCTATCTCTCTTCGAGATAACTTTCAGATGAAAGCAGCTTCTATTATAGATTCAGACTCTTCTTTATTCTTAACTGATTCTGCTTTCTCTTTTTAGACTTGTTTCAGGATTTGCCATTAACACTCCGAACCAACAGGGTGTCAGGATAGAGAAGGATGATATTAAAAGACTAGGTCTATTTGTGCACAATAGTTTAGAACGTGCTACAATTCTTATACACATTGGCAAGATCACACAGTAATGAACTAGAATGCTTGCTGCTGACCTGTAGACTTTATAGAGCAAAAACAATGATTCTGTAACAAAATATAGATTTGTCAGCTTCCTATATGATTTCATCTTCAAATGAATTACATTCACACTATACAATATGTATCCATATCCATGAAACAAATATCCTGACAGTATCTATTTAATGTTACATTCCTAGAGAAATGTAACTCACACATACAAGCAGGGCCAAGACTTTAAGAGATTGTATGGGCCCCATTATTTATTCCCCTTGACTGCCATAAAGGGATTCTGTCATGATTTATGATGTAAATTCTAAATTACCCTGCAAATAATTCACTGTACAATACAATATTTTATTCCTTACATTTTTTTAAATTATTTCTAATATTGGTGTGTAGGTGCATCTCAGGTCATTTTGTCTGGTCATGTGCTTTCAGAAAGAGCCAGCACTTTAGGATGGAACTGCTTTCTGGCAGGCTGTTGTTTCTCCTACTCAATGTAACTGAATGTGTCGCAGTGGGACCTGGATTTTACTACTGAATGCTGTTCTTAGATCTACCAGGCAGCTGTTATCTTGTGTTAGGGAGCTGCTATCTGGTTACCTTCCTATTGTTCTGTTGTTAGGCTGCTGGGGTGGGAAGAGGGGGGGGGTGATATCACTACAACTTCACATGACTGGGGGCAGCTGGGAAACTGACAATGTCTAGCCCCATGTCAGATTTCAAAATTAAATATAAAAAAAAAATCTCTTTGCTCTTTTGAGATACAGATTTCAGTGCAGAATTCTGCTGGAGCAGCACTATTAACTGATGCGTTTTGAAAAAATACATGTTTACCAATGGCAGTATCCCTTTAAGTACAGTAATATGTTTTGCGGCATGAATTAATAGCAGTTATATAAGGTGCATAATTAATTCTAAACCAATTATTTTGGGTCATCAGGTTTAATATGCCCCCAAGCAAAATGTTAAGAATCCCTGTCCAAGATACTCTAGTAAAGTCAATTATTGAAGGATTTGGGGATGAACATTTGTTGGCTGTACTGAAAATTCAGTAGAAGGAATGTTCTACCCTCATACTGTACTGTCTATTGGAAGTATGGCACCTCATACAAATATACAGAGAAGGAATGTTCTGTTTATTTCATCCATGTTTAAATAAAAATTGACATTTTGTATTTCATACACAAATAAAAACAGAAGATAATTCCATTCATTGTCCTAAGATAACATCTAATTCTGAAATAAATAAATATAGACCAGTGTTTCACAAAGATAATTGCTTTAATGTAAACTTTTTTTTTTTTTTACAAAAATCAAAACAATATTTGGGCCCATAGCAATATTTAAGAAGCAATGGAAAAACCCAACTGGTCTTCCCCGCCCCTCCAAAATACAGGAGTTTTCATTCTGGGCGATTTTAACATTTAACTTACTTTTGGGAGGAAGGTTAATATTACTTTCACTTCCCTGGATCAGGGGATTAGGATTTAAGCGGCTGCCAGTTTGGTTGGATCATGTGGTTGCAAACAAAGTTAATAATCCTTTTAAAAAGGACACAATCTCGTTGCCTCCCAGTTTGGACTCTCCGTAGACTCGATCCACAAAAGAGATAGGAACCTGAAATACAGAACCAAAGGAATGTTATTGACCTTAGTATGAGCAGAGCATTTTCTTTCTGGGTATTTCTTACATATAGTAATGGGATCTACTATCCAGAATGCTCCAAACTGGCAATCTTCTATAATGTTCAAATAAAAAATTCTTCATCCTTATCTAGTCTGTGTCTCATTTGAATAATAAAATACAATCATTAGGGAGCAGGCAGGCAATAAAATATGGCACAGCATAATGGCCACTAAAACAGGCATCTATCTATATGGCACACTTCATACCAGGGGCAACTTTCTGGGTTCTAAAGTATGATATTTACATATATAGGCAGAGCTTGTTCGGTCAATTTATTTAAAATGGTTATAATACCCTAGAATGAATATACTGTAAATTAAATTCTTATAAATGGTGCTTAATGATGTCATTTGTCACATGACTCACTATAATAAAGTACCCCCCTGTTGAAAAATAGGACATTAGAAGTCACTCATGACCTATATGCTTATACAAGTACCAGGAATGGCATCCATTATCCAGAATGCTCTGAATTACGGAAAGGCTGTATCCCATAGACTCCACTTTATCAAAATGATCCAATTTTTAAAAAAATATTTCCTTTTTCGCTGTAATAATAAAACAGTAGCTTGTACTTGATCCCAACTAATATATAATTAATCCTGAATGGTGCAAAACCAGCCTATTGGGTTTATTTAATGTTTGCATGATTTTCTAGTAGACTTAAGGTATGGCGATCCAAATGATGGAAAGATCCGTTATCTGAAAACACCCAGAGCATTCTGGATAACAGGTCCCATACCTGTATAGGATTTATTATCCAGAAAACTCTGAATTATGGAATGCCCGTGTCCCATAGACTGTGTTTTATCTTAATAATCCAATCTTTTTAAAAGTGAATTCCTTTTTTAATAATAAAACAGTATCTTGTACTTAATCCCAATTTAGGGTTGCCACCACCTAAACCTGAACACAAGGGGCGGGGCAGATAGCATTGGGGGTGGAGCTGTAATGACATAAAAGGCAGGCACAATGAAGTAGGTGGAGTTATGACCCCAAGGTGGGTTATCACATTATTTTCAATGTTGTAAACCGCCCAGAAAGTTTTGATGTCCAGTTCAAAACCACACTGGTGGCAACCCTATCTCTTATCTATATTCTGCCTGTTGAGTAAAGCTGGCCATAGATGTTGAGATGTTTAAAAGATCCGATCGTCATCGTGAGACCACGATTTTCTCGGAACGATCGTACAAATTGACCATCAACTAAAAAGACCAATTTGCCAGGAAAACAAAGGGTAGCTGCCTGCTTGGCCCTGCAAACATAGATAGATTGCACTGGCACCGACAAAGATTTTTTTAACCTGGCCGATCAATTTCCTGACAGATGTCGGCCGAAAAATCGTAAGATGTACGATCGTTCGAATCCCACTAACCGCACGATAATTAGTAATAAAACCGAACAGATGGCAACCCTAGTAGTGTCTTAGAACATCATTCTCTTTATCACACAAGTATGGGACCTGTTATCCAGAATGTTTGAGACCTGGGGTTTTCCAGATAACGGATATTTCTGTAATTTGGATCTTCATACTTTAAGTCTACTAGAAAATCATGTAAACATGAAATAAACCCAATAGGCTGGTTTCGCTTCCAATAAGGATTAATTATATCTTAGTTGGGATCAAGTACAAGATACTGTTTTATTATTACACAGAAAAAGGAAATCATTTTTAAAAATCTGAATTATTTGGATAAAATGGAGTCTATGGGAGACGGCCTTTCCGTAATTAGGAGCTTTCTGGATAATGTGTTTGCAGTTAATGGATCCCATACCTGTACTAAAAGTTAATCTAAAGGTGAACAAGCCTTTTAAGCAGAGTTTTTTTAAATATATCTAGTCTTTGTTAGGTGCCAAACATTCCAGATAATAAAGCCCATCACCAACATAGATTTCCACTGTTATGTTTTGGGGACAAAGCAAATCTCTCATACAGTTCCTAACAACAGAGCCACAGTGTATATCATTGAGGAAAAGCCCTTTTCCATAAAGGTGTGCAGTGTTCCTGACGTAAGAATTGGCCACAGAGGGATGATGTTTATTCAGGCTGCACACGAGGAGACTTGCTCCACTTCCTGCTTTAGCTAAACACATCGCTTAAGAGCAAAATGGCTGCCCCACAATGCTTGAGAATCTGATGTGCCCTGACTGCTGCCACCTACAGGCCAGTCCTGCGAGCTGCATTGGTGCAAACAATAGCTTGCTGTAAGTACGACTATGACACTCTCTAGACACGCAGCATTAGTATCAGCACAGACACGTCGGCAGCCTTTTCTCAGAGAAGAACTTGTAGGTTCCTATTAGGTGAACTGGGAGTTGTAATGAACAATACGAGCGGTCAATCAGCGAGGAGTGATAAAAGCATGTCGACTGCAGGTCAAATAAGGCAAATGCAAATGTTCAGCGTCGGAGGCCAATGATCAGATCACATGTTGACCCTCCATCTTGCCCCATATTAACGCCCCCATCCACAGTCCATCATCTGCATGTCCCAACCCACAGCTCCTCATCTGCATGCCCCAGCCACAGCACCTCATCTGCATGTCCCACCCACAGCTTCTCATCTGCATGTCCCACCCACAGCTTCTCATCTGCATGCCCCAGCCACAGCACCTCATCTGCATGTCCCACCCACAGCTTCTCATCTGCATGTCCCACCCACAGCTTCTCATCTGCATGCCCAGCCCACAACTTCTCATCTGCATGCCCCGCCCACAGCACCTCATCTGCATGCCTCGCCCACAGCTTCTCATCTGCATGCCACACTCACAGCTTCTCATCTGCATGCCACACCCACAGCACCTCATCTGCATGCCCCGCCCTCAGCTTCTCGTCTGCATGCCGGGCCTACAGCACCTCATCTGCATGCCACACCCACATCACCTCATCTGCATGCCTCGCCCACAGCTTCTCATCTGCAAGCCACCCCCACAGCACCTCATCTACATGCCTCGCCCACAGTTTATCTGCATGCCACACCCACAGCTTCTCATCTGCATGCCCCGGCCACAGCGCCTCATCTGCATGCCCCTCCCACAGCTTCTCATCTGCATGCCTAACCACAGCTACTCATCTGCATGCCCCACCCATAGCTACTCATCTGTATGCTTCCACAAGTGGTCTGCATTTCTTCACCCAAAATGCTTAAAATTCCAGGGCCGGAACTAGAGGTAGGCAGAAAAGGCACGTGCCTAGGGCACAAAGGTGAAGGGGGCGCTAGGCACATACCTCTTCTATTCACTTACCTCTAGTCCGGGCCCTCTTCCTTGTGCTGTAGCTTGTATCTGCCCCCTATGTGAGGTCACCTCGCACATAAGTGGGCGCATGTGTGACAACGTGGGAGGGGGTGAGGTGGCCAGCTGGGTTGCCTAGGGCACCCAGCCAGCCCTGTTAAATTCTATTGAATGCTACGAAGCCTAAACCTCCTTGGGACAAGTTCTGACCACTGACAATACAGTGTTGCAGTTATATTTTTATTAGGGATGCACTGAATCCAGGATTCGGTTCGGGAATCGGGCAGGATTCAAGCTTTTTCAGCAGGATTCGTATTCGTCTGAATCTTTCTCCACAGCTGAATCCTAATTTGCATACGGGGAGGGAAATCTCGTGACTTTTTGTCACAAAACAAGGAAGTAAAAAATGTTTTCCCCTTCCTACCCCTAATTTGCATATGCAAATTAGTATTTGGTCGAATCTTTCGCGAAGGATTCTGCCAAATACAAAATACTGGATTCAGTGCATCCCTAATTTTTATACTTTATTAACACTTTAATATTTTTTATTACGTCAAATGTGAAGTCCAATCAGCACATATTTCAAAGACAGTAGAACTCCAATTTTATATATCTGGGTTTTAAACAATTCTTGGAATAGACTTCTCTTATGGTCTCATACAGGCAAGTGGCATCTTTCTTTCCCCCTGGATTTTACAGTTTCCCAGACTTTACACCATTTTGACACCATCTCCTGGGAAATGTAAATTCGAGGTTGTACTTCTGTCATATAACCTACGTGATCACTTCATGTAGATTTGGGATATCAAACATACCTACCGACATGGAAATCAAAGAGATTTTGTGCTGTTTAAACAAACATTCTTGGACAAATCTACAGATCCAATTGTGTGGTCTGCTGATTTTTTTTTGTTGCTATTTTTGCAAATAGTGACTTTCTAATATACAATAATTCATCACTCTCTGTATAATGTACCGTATATACTCGAGTATAAGCCGTCCCGAGTATAAGCCGAGGTACCTAATTTTACCTCCAAAAACTGGGTAAGCTTATTGACTCGAGTATAAGCCGAGGGTGAGAGAAAAAATTGAGGGTTTCTGCTCCCATTGGAGGTGCCGGCGTCTCGTTTTTGGATGCCAGCGACCATTCTTGGACACCGGCGAATATTCTTGGAGACTATTCTTGGATGCACAGTGCTACGCAAAAGTAAAATTTTTTTCCCCTTCCCATCCCTAATTTGCATATGCAAATTAGGGTTCGGATTTGGTTCGGTATTCGGCCGAATCTTGCAAAGAATTCGGGGGTTCTGCCGAATCCAAAAAAGTGGATTCGGTGCATCCCTAATATGAACCCACCCAGCGTAATGTGCAAAGGCAAGGACTTTATGGGTGGGGGATGTTAGGGGTGCAAGGGGCAGTCTATTTCATCGAATAGATAAATGTAATTTAATACGTCATCAATGAATGTGATCATTGCAGCCTATAAGGGATACTTGCATCTTTAATACTAATATCATATATACTTTAACAATAATAATATATTAAATGTAATACTTTTTAGTAATGATTACTGTCATCTGGGTGTTTTTTCCTTTTAAAGAACAATATTTCATCCTGAGCATTCCACTCCTGGTATAGTAAAAGGCAATTATACCATTTTATACATTTTCATTTGCTTCAAGGAAATAATTATAATGATTGCCTTTTTGCTTAGCTTATCCATAGATTTACATAGTTTTAGAACTGGATAAACTCCATCAATTATGCCAGCAAAGGTATTCCCCTGTATGAAGCACTGTGGCCTTTTGATGTCTGTAAAAATCTCCCTAAGCCAGTGATCCCCAACCAGTGGTTCATAAGCAACATGATTCTCGCCAACCCTTGAATGTTGCTCCCAGTGGCCTCAAAGCAGATTATTTTTAAATTTCTGGCTTGGAGGCACGTTTTGGTTGTATAAAAACCAGGTGTACTGCCAAACAGAGCCTCCTTTAGGCTGCCAGTTCACATAGGGGCTACCAAATAATGTGGCACCCCCAGGAATTCTTTTTTCAAATTTGTGCTGCTCCCCAACTCTTTTTTACATTTGAATCTGGTTCATGAGTTTAAAAGGTTGGGGACCCCTGCCCTAAGCAAATAACAATCCCACTTATTTTAGCAAAGTAGAATAACTCAAAAGGAATTGTTCTATAATTGGTCTTTACCTCCCCAATGGTGTAATTCAGTTGCCGAGCTCGGACGATCATCTCCATCTGGAAAACATAGCCCTTCGAGACGCACCGCTCTACCAGCTTTTGCAGCACATCTTTTCTATACAACCTGTGAATTATTTAATGGAATATTGTACAATATACCAATAAATAGCCTCTAATATACAGCCATATAACAAGTGAATAATGCCACCAGTATTTAGTGATGTCTTATGGCTCAATCCAACTTGTTCATTGTAAGAAATAACCTCTGTGACTTCTACTATCCTTATTTAAAAAAAAAAAAAGTCTTATCCCTCATAATGTCTCCTCTCTTGAGTTTTAATCCTACGATGCAATTCCCATTGCTGTGCTTGCAAGTCTGAAAAGGGCTAAAACCCTTTCCTGCTTGCTGAGCTAAGGCTCCAGAAATATGGATTGGGAATATACAGCAACAGAGACAAGAGGAAAGTGTTGGAAGGGTTACTGTCTGCTCTGCTCTCATTTCACTACAGAAATAGGGATTGGTAACACCAGATAGGTGCCTAAAACATAGAGAGAATGGGAAAAAATTGCTCTAATTTCATATGAAAGAGTCAAACACCTTAAGAATTTTGTTTTTATTTTGTTAAAAAAACCCAAAACAAAACACACATACCTGAAGCTTCCGGTTAAATCAGAGGCACCTGGTCTCAGCAACACCTGAGTTATAAAGTTAGCGCCCCGGCTGTAAAGGAAGGCACATTGAATAAGAAACACATAAAGATATTCACAGTTCAAGCATCAATGCATCGTATACTTAAAAGGAGGCCCACCTTTAATTAATCTTTACTTACTTTACAACATATGTTGTATACTGTATTTCCTTTAAGAAGTACCCTTTTTCTATAATCTAGGGAAGTGGTCCCCAACAATGGCTCACAAGCAACATGTTACTCACCAACCTTTTGAATGTTGCTCCCAGTGGTCTCAAAGCAGGAGCTTATTTTTTTTTAATTCCAGGCTTGAAGGCAAGTTTTGGTTCCATAAAACAAGGTGTACTGACAAACAGAGACTCCTGTAGGCTGCCAATTCACATAGGGGCTACCAATTGCACAGCACAGCCCTTATTTGGCACCTCCAGGAACTTTTTCATGCTTGTATTCATTACTCCCCAACTCTTCTTACATGTGAGTGAGGCTCACGGGTAAAATAGGTCAGGGTCCCGTGATCTAGGGTCTTTACTATTTTATAGTTTATGTTATTTGCTTCACATTCATAATCACATTTAAACAAATACGTGGTTGTTAAATCAGATAACTACAAACAGCCATTGTCATGGGAACAATTTCGAGATATTAATAACAGAGGGGAGGATTGAATTAAATTTGTGTCATCACTTTGGGGTTATACAAATCTTTTTGAAGCCTTTTAAAGCACAGCTCAAGTCTAGCTCATGCGGTTCATTTTAATGTAAACTTCTGCATTAAAGGACATGTAAACCCCCCATGCTGTGAAAAATCACGAATGCGCTGTAGAATATGTTGGCATTATATTGTTCTGCTTTCAAACTTGCTGTCTCACATGTAATTATCTGTAAGTTTAACGGAAATCCAAACAAAAGAGTCAATGGAAAAGGCTTGCAGGTGAAGGGGGTCCCCTAGTCAACCTTACCTTATTAACTTTCTTTTCAAATCCCAGCCATAAACACCACCGTTTCCAGCATACCGAGTGCCAGACACTATATCATAGCTGCCTTCTTTCTGTTTTCTGTGCAAAAATTAGAAACGAAAACATGTGCTATTTATTGGAGAATATATCTATAGCCAGGAAGGTTATGATAAATGAGCAAGGGCTCCCGTGCAACAGTTACTATTAGTGACCAAGTGTATACAGATTTGAAAGGATGCTAGATGGGTCTAGATATAGACTACGTTCCTAGTCAATTCCAGGCTGAGATTCAAAATAGTCCCTGGCATTTCAAGTACAATGAGACCCAAACAACCCTCTTACAGGCTCAATAAATAGTGAGTCTATGGTATGCTATTATGCTAAAGCTATATAAATAATTGTTAATAAGAATAATAATAATCCTACAGTAACTCCACTGGCGTTTGCCAGAATCTACAGATTAACAGTAGCCCAGGCAAATACCCATTGCTATCTAGTGATGCCAATACACTGAATCGATCACTGGAGGCAAAGTAATAGCAGACTAGACATTTATTTATGCAATGTTTTGGTGCACAATAGAGACACCTAGTGGGGATATCATATTATAGCATGGAACAGCTTTTTTTGACAATTATAAAACTTTGAAGGAACTAAATTATGTCAAATTGGCACTTTCTTTCAGAAAGGGGAGGTTATTTAATGAGTGTGGCTGTTATTTATGTACTATCCTCGAGTAGGGCACTAAAGGGTGAAAGGTACAATGTAAATCTACAAGAATAAATCATGTTAATCTTTATAATTATCTATAGGAGTGTTGGTTTTAGAATTCTTTATACATGTGATGTTGACATTGCAGCCCACTTTTTTTAGAATGCAGATAGTTACAAATGTATATAATATGTTAGATAAATGTAAACTGTTAAACTCTACTTATACTAAATCAAAATGCTACTTAAAATACAGGAATGGGTTCCATTCTCCAGAAAGCTTCAAATTATGGAAAGTCTGTCTCCCATAGACTGAATTTTACCTTAATAATCCAAATTTGAAATAAATGGCTTCCTTTGTAAAAATAAAACAGTAGCTTTTACTTGATCCAAACTAAAAAAATAATTAATCCTTATTGGAAGCAAAATCAGCCTGTTGGGTTTATTTAATGTTTACATGATTTTCTAGTAGACTTAAGGTTCGAAGATCAAATTACTTAAAGATCTGTTATCCAGAAAACCCCAGGCCTGAGCACTCTCTATAATAGGTCCCAGATCTGTATGTCAATATAACCAGTATACACTACCACAAGCAGAAAATCTCTGTGTATTTGTACACGCAGATCAACTGCAGTACAGGTATGGGATCAGTTATCCGGAAACCTGTTATCCATAAAGCTCTAATTATAGAAAGGCCGTCTCCCATAGACTACATTATATCAAAATAATCCAAATTTTTAAAAATGATTTCCCTTTTCTCTGTAATAATAAAACAGTAGCTTGTACTTGATCCCAACTAAGATATAATTAATCCTTATTGGAAGCAAAACCAGCCTATTGGGTTTATTTCATGTTTATATGAAGATCCAAATTACTAAAAGATTCGTTATCCAGAAACCCCCAGGTCCCGAGCATTCTGGATAACAGGTCCCATACCTGTACTACATATTTCAGCATAGGCTTTACCCAAAGACAAAGGAACAACCCTGTTTTGGTTATTAGATGGATTTGAGTGCTACTGGGAATAAATCAAGACAAGCAATGTGATTCCATATTAACAAAACAGCAACAACATAAAGATAATATGTAAATGATTCATATACTTTATGGTGTATGTTGTAGAACTCATAACAAACAGCCAATTTAACATTTATTGCTTTACTCACCTTATAAATTCTGGTATAAATTTGGGCTAAAAAAACAGGAAATGAAAACCAATGTCAGGACCAAAACTGGAGCAGAGGACAAAGGCAAGTAAGAGAGAAAAGAAGAAACTTACATGGTGAGACAGATCTGCATCCATAATAATAATAAAGTTACCCGTGGCGTGCTGCATGCCGTGCACATAGGCGGTACCTTTGGGGGAGAAGTCAAGGCAGGAAGTAAAGCGGCTGCTGAGTATTTTTTTTAGACATGACATATACTAAGTGATCATTCATATCTATAGATAGATTCACATTTATAGATAACTAGAAATCTCAAGAACAACTTACCCAAGCCAAGTTTCTTTGCTCTTGGGCGCAGCAGCTGCAATGACACAAGACAATTGGATTAGAAGACTGGAGAAATCTGTACGTAGACTGACATTTAGCTGAAGCTTTAAATTACCAACATCTATCAGTATTGTATTAAAGGAGAACTAAAGCTTAACTAAGATTTAAGCTGGCCATAAATGTAAAGATTTTTAAAAGATCCGATCATCAACGTGAGACCACGATTATCTCGAAACGATCATACGAATTGTCCATCAACTAAAAAGACCATTTCAGGCGATATTGCCAGGAAAACAAAGGGGAGCTGCCTGCTTGGCCCTGCAAACATAGATAGATTGCACTGGGGCCGATGAAGATTTTTTAACCTGCCCGATCAATTTTCTGACAGATGTCGGCCGAAAAATCGTAAGATGTTCGATCGTTCGAATCCCACAAACCGCACGATAATTTCGAAGGATTGGTCGGACTGTGCTAAAATCGGTCGTTCGGCAAGAGAAATCTTTACGTCTATGGGGACCTTAAGGCTAGAAATGTTGCCTCAATAATCTAGGGCTTCAGTACCAACCCAAGTCCAACACAGTCCTTTATCAGGGAAGATCTGTGAATCTGTATGTGCTCCCTGTAGCTCCCCCATCTTGTTATGGGATTATTCTTTCTACACAACAAGTGCGGGTCCTAACACAGACCAATCAATATCTACATCTGTCACATAACTTCCCTTATTTTCTGCATTTTAGTAACTGTGGGGTTGATTTTAGTAACCTAAGCTCTCAATTGCACTACTACCAGCAGCAACCACGTATCTCTTTTTATAAACAAACACGTGCTAGCCTAAACAAAGCAAATCACTGATTGGCTGCTATGGCCAATTTAGCACCTCTATTAATCAGCAATATGTGGTTATGTAATAAAAGACACAAAGTTTGCCATGGGGCAGTAAACCATAGCAACCAATCAGCATGTAGAATTTGCTAGTCACCTGTTTAAATGCAAGCATCTAATTGGTTGCCATGGGTTACTGCTCCTGGGCAAAATTAGAGCCTTATATTACATATAGGGGATAGTGTGTTCAGGTAAGTCTTTCTGCAAGGAAAGGGATTTAGTGCAGGGAAAATTTTAATCCAGAGTAGTAACCTATAGCAGCTAGTCTAGGATTGGCCAATTTTCACCTTTATATTCTACTATAATTCTGATGAGCCGTACTGGTATGGGACCTGTTATGCAAAATGCTCGCGAGGTAGGGCTTTCCAGATAACAGATCTTTCCGTAATTTGGATCTTCATAACTTAAGTCTACTAAACAATCATATAAACATTAAATAAACCCAATAGGCTGGTTTTGCTTCCAATAAGGATTAATTATATCTTAGTTGGGATCAAGTACAAGCTACTGTTTTATTATTGCAGAGAAAAAGGAAATCATTTTTAAAAATCTGGATTATTTGGATAAAATGTCTGTGGGAGAAGGCTATTCCATAATTTGGAGATTTCAGGATAACGGATCCCATACCTGTATTTGAGTTATCAATAGATTTAATAAACAAAGTAACGATTGCTGTGTTACCAATGAACTATCACATTCAATTGTGGGCAAGAAATCTGTTTTCATTTTATATTACTCATTGTCAGTTCACTAATAATAAATCCTTAGGTACTGTATCATTCTTCCCCAGTTGGACGCACTAATGTTTGAGGATCATGTTAAAATTGACATCTCACGCGCTATACAATGTTGGCGTAATATCATGTTAGGCCACTCTGCAGGTAGCAATAGATATTATCTACAGTTTTGGTGTGGCTAGGGGCAGAGACACTGGGGGGATTAGTCGCCCGGCGACAAATCTCGTATTCTTCGGGGCGACTAAATTCCCCGAACTGCCTTCCCGCCGGCTAGAATATAAATCGCCGGTGGGGTGGCACTCGGAGCGCTTCATTTTCCGAAGTCGTCCGAAGTTTCCTCATGGGGCATCTTCTGAAAAGAAGTGTTTCGTGTGCTGGCGGGAAGGCAGTTCGGGGAGATTAGTCGCCTCGAAGAAGAGGAGATTTGGTGACTAATCTCCCCGAATCTGAGCATGTCTCTGCCCTCACGAGGAAACTTCGGGCAACTTTGAATTGCTCGAAAAAGAAGCACTCCGAGTGCCACCCCGGTGGCTATTTACAGACGGGAAGGCAGTTTGGGGAGATTAGTCGCTACAATGAAGAGGAGATTTGTCGCTGGGCGACTATCTCCCCGAATCTGATCGTGTGTCTCTACCCTAAATACTTACAATTTTATCAGAGCCGTAGATTTTTTGCAGCTGCTCAGCAACCTCAAATGTGCCATCCGGGCTTCCATCATCGATGACTATAATTTCATAGTTGTATCCACTACAGAAACAAAAGTGACAACGTGTTGGTTTCTCTTGATTACAATACAGAATCATAAATGAGCAAAGACAAATAGGCAAATTTAATATAAAAATACTAAGCAGCTGTGCTGTAATCATAATGTTGCCGGACCAGTTCAGCTTGAAATGTGCTTGTAGTATTATATAGGCAGTGGGATTGGGAGACAGTCTTCTCTTGATTTCTGGAATGCTTAAAGGGATAGTTCACCTTTTAGTTAATGTTATAGAATGGATAATTCTAAGCAACTTTTCAATTGGCCTTCATTTTTTCTTTTTTATAGTTTTTGAATAATTTGCCTTTTTCTTGATTCTTTTTAACTGGTGGGGGGTGTCAATAACCCCATCTGTAAGGCTACAAGCCCTCTGTAAGGCTACAAATGTATTGTTATTGCTGCTTTAGATTGCTCATCTACCTATTTAGGCCTCTCCTATTCATATTCCAGTTTCTTATTGAAATCAGTGCATGGTTGCTATGGTAATTTGGATCCTAGCAACCCGACTGCTGACATTGCAAGCTGAATAAAAAGCTAAACAACTTGAAAACCCACAAATAACAAAAAAAAAAAAAAAAATTGCAAATTGTCTCAGAATATCCCTCTCTAAATCACACTAAAAGTAAAATCAAAGGTCAACGCTCTGTGCTAAAGGGAAGACGTTTGGTTTATCTAGTTGCTAGGGACCTACTTTACCCTAGCAACCAAGCAGATGTTTAACTGAAAGACCGGAAAATGAATAAGCCTAAATAGAAAGATAGCAGGTGTTAGTGAAACTATACTGCCCTATCCAGTATACACTGGAGAATGTACAAGGGAAAATCTTGTATACAAATTCAGATATGTGGCCCCTTCCTTCTGCATGGATTCAGGGTAGCAGCACTGGCTCTAACTGGCAGCAAAAGGGTGTTTAAAGGAGAACTAAACCCTAAAAATTAACATGGCTAAAAATACTATATTTTATATAGTGAACTTATTGCACGAGGCTAAAGTTTCAGCTTGTCAATAGCAGCAATGATCCAGGACTTCAAACTTGTCACAGGGGGTCACCATCTTGGAAAGTGTCTGTGACACTCACATGCTCAGTGGGCTCTGATTGGCTGTTGAGAAGCTAAGCTTAGGGCTCGTCACTAATTATCCAGCAGAAAATGAGCTTCCCTGGCTGTAATATAAGCTGATGCTACAGGTTTGCTGATTATTCAATTCTGATGCTAATTGCACTGGTTTCTGTGCTGCCATGTAGTAATTATGTGTATTAATTACTAATCAGCCTTATATTGTGACATTTCTATTCTATGTGTACTGTATATTGTGAGTGGCTAAGCTCAGTAAGTGACAGCAGCACAGAACATGTGCAGTGAATCAGCAGAAAAGAAGATGGGGAGCTACTGGGGCATCTTTGGAGACACAGGTCTTTACTGCTAAAGGGCTGTGGTTGCCTTGGGCTGGTACAGAAGCACAAAACATCATGTACAACATGTCTAGCTACTTCTTTAGTTAGGCTTTAACCAGCATGATCCCCAGGGAACTGTGTAAAGAGATAGTGGCAGTATCTGATTGGCTGGACAATACAGCCACACAGCAAAGGATTGTGGGTAGCGATAATGGCCGGCTCTGATTGGCAGGTAAATAATTGCGCGCAGCTCAGAGCTCACCTGTCTCGGAAGCACCGGACCAGCAGCCAGACAATAATCGGCAAGTTCTCCCTCTCGTTATACGTGGGGAGCAGCACCGAGTATTTGTCCCCGGACTTCCTCTTGTTCCCGGAGGTGGCCATGTTAGCACCTACAAAGTACCGGCCCTGCAGACGTCACCCTCTTCTCATCACGTGACCGCACCATCCGGCCAGCAAAAGCTCCGCCTACGAATTGCTGGCGCATTAGGCTGGGATTGATATGTGCTCTGTGGTGGAAGCGGGGAAGGGAGGTGGTGCTGAAGAAAAAGCCTGGGAGATGGGCAGTATTGTCCAGGGGATGTACAATGGGCTTCAGGGGCAATTTGTGGGGGTTTACAGCGGGTTCAAGCCTCCAGGTCCATTTGGGGGGCTGTAAACTGGCTGTGAGGCAATATGGCGCATGCACAATGTAATTCAGGAGAAATCTGGGGCTGTATAATGGGATCAAGGGGAAATGCGAGTTCTGTACAGGGGACATTTAAAGAATGGGCTGGGGGGGGGGCACTGCTACCGGTTATTCCAAGTAACTACCCACACCAAATGCTGCATTCTGTCTGGCTATGGAATTGTTCAGGCCTTGTTCCTTAAAGGGATCCTGTCATCAGAAAACATGTTTTTTTCAAAACACGTCAGTTAATAGTGCTGCTCCAGCCGAATTCTGCACTGAAATCCATTTCTCAAAAGAGCAAATAGATTTTTTTATATTCAATTTTGAAAGCTGACATGGGGCTAGACATTTTGTCAATTTCCCAGCTGCCCCTGGTCATGTGACTTGTGCCTGCACTTTAGGACAGAAATGCTTTCTGCTTTTCCTTCTCAATGTAACTGAATGTGTCTCAGTGGAACATGGGTTTTTACTATTAAGTGTTATTCTTATATCTTCCAGGCAGCTGTTATCTTGTGTTAGGGAGCTGTTATCTGGTTAACTTCCCATTGTTCTGTTGTTAGGCTGCTAGGGGGGGGGGGGGAAGGGAGGTGGTGATATCACTCCAACTTGCAGTAAAGAGTGATTGAAGTTTATTAGAGCACAAGTCACATGACTTGGGGCAGCTGGGAAATTGACAAAATGTCTAGCCCCATGTCAGCTTTCAAAATTAAATATAAAAAATGTTTATAGGAAAACTTTACCCCCAAAAGGAATACTTGAGCAACAGTTCATATCAAATTAAGTGGCATATTAAAGAATCTTATCAAACTGGAATATATATTTAAGTAAATATTGCCCTTTTACATCTCTTGCCTTAAACCACCATTTTGTGATGGTCTCTGTGCTGCCTCAGAGATCACCTGACCAGAAATACTACAACTCTATCTGTAACAGGAAGAAGTGAAGCAAAAGACAGAACTTTGTCTGGCTCATGTGACCTAACAAGTATAGTTTGTTTGGTATGTTTGTGTGCAATGTAAATCATATGATCCCAGGGTAAACCCCTATTTATTTTAAAATTACAATTTTCTATTTAGGATTACCTAATGGCACATACTACTAAAAATGTATATTATTATGAAAATGGTTTATTTACATGAAGCAGGGATTTTGCATATGAGCTGTTTTATGCAATGCATTTTTATAGAGGCCTACATTGTTTAAGGGGTATAGTTTTCCTTTAATACTTGAATCATTTTATTGTGTAGAACTGGAATCATTACTTAGGTTGTGTGTATTACCCAAAGACCCTACTTGATGATAACCTCAGCACAAACTTGCCACTGTAGGTACACTATAACCACCAAGACTTAAACGTTATGCAATTTTGATATATATGTATTCCAGATTAAAACGTAATCATTTTTTTTTGCTTTGATTAGTCACACATCATTCAAAATAAAATTGGGAATCCTAGAATCTGTTCATGCTGTTTGTATTGTGCTTTGATTGGGATTAAAACTTGCACCATTAATGAGCCGTAAAAGCTGCACCTCACAATGGGAAGTAAATAAATAACCCCCCCCCCAATTTATATCTAAATTTAAGCTTTCTAGTTAAAGTGATACTGACGCTAAAAAAACTACTTTTTAAAACATGAATGAACCAAAGTTATCTATAGGTCATGCTGATTTTTTTTTTTCTCTGTTTTTTGCTGAGAGGAAGCAAAATAAGCCGGAAGAGAATCGATTGTGGTTCTCGCTGGAAGAACCCCCAGTCAGTGCAGTTTTGCTGATAGGAGCACCGGCCTGGGGTTTCAGGTAAGTAAATACAATCACTTGGGGGTGCCTAACATTTGGCACCCCCAAAGAGAAGACTTTCCTTCTCCTTTAAGGTGACTAGGCAGACATTATACAAAGGGGTATATTTATCAAAGAGTGAAGTTCCGCCACTAGAGTGAAATTCCGCCACTCTCCATTCATTTCTATGGGATTTTTATAGGCGTACTTATCAAAGGGTGAACTTTCACCCATTGATAAATACGCCTTTCAAAATCCCATAGAAATGAATTGAGAGCTGCGGAACTTCACTCTTTGATAAATTTACCCCAAAGGGTCACAGAGAGATCCTCCAATGTTAGGTTGCCCTATAGAGGGCCTATTATTTGATTTTATTTTTCTAAAGTGAAGCATGATTGCTGTTTTTGCCTAGCCTACTTTAAAAATGTATATTTTATCATCGATAATATGATGCTGAAGGGCATCTTTTGTTAGTTCAACTCTTTGAATTCTTACAGGATTAGTAGGAATGAAATTGTGTGAAGATTTAACTGACAATTATCTATAAGCGTAATGTAGATTATACCATCGTTTTGAAATAAGTGTCCCCATCTTTCTTTCAATGATCTATGCCCTCCTGTATCTATTAGTCAGTTAGTTCTATTCTTATTTTTGACTTTCTTAGTTCTCAACTCAAGATTTCATGGTGAAGGTTAGTGAGTTCCAAATCGTCCTGTTTCTAGAGCGTTCTAGTTCAGTCTGAAGCCTCCAGTCCGAACAAGGTACTGTTTTATTATTACAGAGAAAAAAAATGAAATCATGTAGATGATTTGATTATAATGGAGTCTATGGGACATGGTCTTTCCATAATTCGCAGCTTTTAGGATAACAGATTTCTGGAAACAGATCCCATATCTGTTACCGTTTTTATTTGTAAGTGGTCTAATTCCAAGGTTACTTTAAACAAACCTAAACTGCACAAATTCTTGTGCATTATTTGTGTTTATTCATGTTGTCATTCAATATCTCGGCAAACAACTATCTCTTACAAACCAATTCAATAAGTTAAAAACATTTCACATTGGCCAAAATTTTAAGCTATAGTTCAGTTAATGTCCTAGACATCTTCAATACTTTGTTCTTCTCTTCCTTTGTCCTTCTTCTCTCTGGCTTCTCTTGCTAGTTATTTTCCTTGCATCTCCACTTCAAATTTTGTATTTTTCTTCATCTGGAGTCTTTTTTTCTGTTGGAGAGCTTCGTCATTGTTTTATTACCAGAGAATACTTCAATGGCTTTAGATTCCTAGATAGACCAAGATGAGGAGCAGCCATCATTATCTAGTTTGACGTCACTGTATTCTTTTGTATCAAGTTGATATCAAAAGGAGCCTTCCTGACATGATTGTGAAATAAAATTCGACAGATACCTGTATATAATTTAGCCAGTTTGTGTTTTTCTGTTTACTATTTTTTGCTTGTTAATCCATTCCATAAAGTTCTCCGAATGTTTATTATAATCTGAAGGATAGGCTAGGTCTTCATAAGAGGTTTTTGGTGTGTATCTGATTTCTCATAAGGAAACTATGAGGACATAATGACTAATCAGTCTTCATTTTCTTACAGTGGTGTATCTATTCAAAGTTATCCATCAAGCATTTTGCAGAATTTTGGATTCTTAAAGTGGACCTGTCACCTACACATAAAAAGCTGCATAATGAAAGTCCTTTGCAAATTAAATATGAAACCCCAAAAATGTTTTAGCTCTATCTCTCATTGGCTCAATAAGGTAAATTATGGGAAGAGAGAAATATATATACAATATTACTTGTATAAACAGCACTGTATAAAATCTGGCTGCACACTACAGGGTTTGCCTACTTTCTATAACTATCCCCCACATTCTAGCAGGGTGCTTGATTGGCATTTCGGCAGGCATCAGTGCTGAAGGCATTAGTAGAGCACAAGTTACCCTACTGGAACGCACAAAGCAAAGTTAGGGAAAGATCCGTTTGTCCAGAAAACCCCAGGTCCCGAGCATTCTGGAGAATAGGTCCCATACCTGTATATTAATTATTTCCACTAGATTCTACTAAAACCCTATGAAATCTACTTGAAAAATGGTGCTTCCTCACAGGACAAAATTCTTCTTGAGTACCACTCCTCTCTATAGTTCTGTGAGGACTTACCCGGTGTGGTGGGGACGCCCTCCGCGCCTTAAGCAGGGAAACGCCCACCACACCGCGCTGATTCCTCTCTCACGCCGGCGCTGGACTCTTGGGGCGGGTGCCTCGGTTCTTAAAGGCACGCTGGTGTAATGACGCCAGTGCGTAATTGCCGCGAAATTTAAAAGTATAAATAGCCTATTTTGATTAATGGACCTTGCCCGTGATAGGAGTTTGTTCCTGGTGCTTCCTGAGCTTTTTCTATTCTGTTTTGAACCTGTTTGATTCCTGTTGTGACCCCCTGCCTGGCTTTTGACTATTCTGACCTCTGGATCCTGAACCCTGCCTGAATACCGACTACCTCTTCTGCTTAACCCCTCTGATTGACTTCCTGGTTTAACCCTTACCTGCCTGACTACGTTACTCTCTGCCTGCCCCGGCCTGATCTGACTGCTCTATTGCCTAACGTCTTGTACCGCGACCTTCGGCCTATGCAGAACCTCTAGCCTTGCGCCTCTCGCTAGTCCTGGTGGCATCCAAGTAGCTGAGGGCTCCTCCTGAGGCCAAAGGCGGTCACACTACAGGTGAAGCACGAGCCGAGACCAGGGTGCTTGGCATTTGTTCTTGTGTTGGGTGCCGACCGTGACAAGTTCCTAGTGCCACAATGGTGCTTATTTTGCAGTGTTCCCGCAATCCAAAATATTTCGTATGGATGTAAAGTAAGGCTGACTACTACTGCTACATGGTTATTAGAAGCAGAACCCAAAAACAGATGGGACAGCAAATGCTTTCAGTTCCGTGTAAATGAATGAACTAAATAGAACAGATTACTATTTGATTAGGTGAATCTTCTGCTGACATTACTGCATTGAAATTAATGAACACATGGGGGCGCTAGAAATAAACAAAACTCACTATAGTAATAATTGGTTTCCTTTGGGATAGCACTAATGAACCAATCAGAAGCCTTTTCTTTGAAATGGGGGACATCAAAGCCATCCAATACAATTCAGATAATGAGATATGTTCATGGAAAAAGAAATGCATTTGGAATTTCATTTTCCTTCTCATTCTTTGAAAAGCTTTTTATGAAAATGTGGCCGGTCAGCATCTTTTTAAAACTGTGCTGCCTTGTCATTAGTAAAGCCTTCCAAAGAATGAAATATACACAAAATAATCTTTTTCAACTACTTTTTCAGTTCCCTCTTAATCGGAAAATGAAAGGCGTTTTTTTAATCCTTGATATTATTGATAAAAGAAATCTCCTCTTGGAGATAATTGTATTATTGTATTGATTCTGATGGTAGTTTTGGTGTTCTCACGGTCCTTGCGGCAAATGTAATTATTCATGAATAAATGTTTAACTGATCACAAGCCATTATGCATAGGGATAGCAAGGGTGATTTTGTTATGATTTCATGTCTCAGGCAGTACAATTCCAGTACAATTCCAGGGAAGGCAAATTCTCATACAAGAAAGAAGGGGCTTCTCTAGGCTGCCATAGACAGTGACTATTTACTAGGCTTCTTTGTACTGTAAATGTCAAGGCCTGTTTTGAATCTCTGTGCAGGCCAAATTTCTCCTTTATTTAATGGAAAATGAACTCCATGCAGTAATCAGGATTGGCCCATGGCCGAGAGTAGAGCTAATAATTGCCTCCTCACTGTTATGTGGGTTCATTTTACAGACCCATAAACCTCTGACTTTTCACATTGTCAAAGGGGGTGGGGAGTTATGGTTGCCACCTTTTCATAAACTTTTTACTGGGTGGGGGCGGGAACAAAAGGGGCGGGACATAATGTAAAAGGGGGCAGAGCCACATTGCGGTATTGACCTCAAGGTGGAAAAAAGTCAAGTTTCCAGTGGATTGGGGGAGGGCCAAGGGTAGGGTTGCCACCTTTTCTGGAAAAAATACCGGCCTTCCTATGTTTTTGCCAATTTTTCCTATTAATAACATCAAGCTTCATTTTTAATGGCCAGGTGGTAACTCTAGCCTAGGGGTTTTGTGAGGGGTATTACAAATTTACCAGCAACTTCATCTATAAATGTGTAATACCAGCCCAGGCCTTGGCAGGTATTTTACCGCGAGGTTGGTAAAATAACGGGCAGGTGGTAACCCTACTTGGAGTGGTGGGTTTGATTTGGACTAGGTTACAGTCTGCATTGGATGTTGCATATTTGTTAGACCGGCCCGCCGGGACAACAGGAGAAATTCCGGTGGAATTTTGGCAAGTCCCTCCACAACTGACCTGTTGCCAATCCAAGATCTGTGGAGCGAGAGGAGGAATGAAGCAGAGTTATTCTGGGATACAATGGTGAGGAAAAGCATACGTGCAACACTGGGGGGGGGACCTTGTTCTTAGATTCCCAGTGGCCCACATCCCCCAGTTAAGGTTGCCACCTTTTCTAGAAAAACATACTGGCCTTCCTATATATTTATCTTTTTTCCCTATTAATAACATTGGGATCAACCATCATTTGGTGGCAAGCCTACCCCAGTACTACATTGCAAATTCTTTCTGGTTTTCTGTGGTGGCCCTCCAGTTAAACCAATTTCCCCCCACCTTCGGATTAGGGAAAATGATGGCAGATCCTAATGTTATTAATAGGGAAAAAAGGATAAATATAGAGGAAGGCCAGTATTTTTTTCCAGAAAAGGTGGCAACCCTACTTCCGATACAGGCCAGGCAATGGGCTCCTTGGTGTGAGAATGTTATAGGGACCTTAAATTTGTATAATTATGGAATTACTATATTGTGGCACTGCTATGGACACAACCCCTGCACCATCTTCAGTTACACCATGTGGAAAAATAATAAATAAGAGAGAATAATCTTCTCCCTATATATTTCTAACTATTCATAGCTTTACTCAATGTTGTATAAGGTTCCAGATACAGATAAAAAAGATGAAATGTATAAGCATTGATTGATATCACAGTGTTATTCACAGTATGGGGATATGACCAGCAATAGCCGTGCTCCCAGTTGGTAGCAGCAGCCAGTGCCTTGTGGGTAACATTGGTCTTTGTATAATATGGCATTGTATAGCAACAACAACAAACTTCCTGGTAACCACTTGATCATGTGAACAGTAGCCAATCGCCTGATGGCTTTGTATAGCAACAGCAGCAAACTTCCTGGTAACCACGTGATCATGTGAACAGCAGCCAATCACCTGAAGATTCTGTATCATGTGTTCCAACAGCAGCCAAGCCCTGCCCTGAACTCCCACAATGCACAACTTTCAATGGTTATAAAGTTATTTGTGAATAAAATCCTTTCTGTTCTCTGGTTCTGGCGCTTTCCCTTCAAAACAGAGATTTCGTGATGGTGACAGTTTCTTGCTCCTTCCCTCCAAGAAACAAACCTCTGTATTACCATGTAATTTATTTTCCCGTTCAGGTATCAGATCAGAGTCCAGGTGGATATAAAAACAAAATGAAATTACCTCAGTTTATTCCACACAGCGCCCCACATCTCTATGTACATACTGTATATTTACAGGTCTCTGTACAAATAATATAATTTATGGAAAAAATAGGTTTTGAGCTGGAGAATAATTTAGTTACATCATGCAAAACGACAGCATATGACATATTAAAGCTATAGGCTTGTCAAAAATGTCTACTTTTTTTGCAACTGGGAGTAGGAAACACATCTTATGGCATTACCCGCAGCACAACGGGTTACTCATACCCAAGGTATGGCATAAGAAATACTGAGTATAACCAAACACTTCCAGCATAGGCTGTGATCCTGTTTATCAGAACAACACATTAGCCTTAATGGAGGCAGGAAACTAAGTAGCAGTCCTGCCCTGCTTTATGGCTAAGATTCTAGCTATCTGTATAACAGAGCATTCTGTCCCAGTGGCTGCACAGATCATATCTGATCCCCATTGTAAGCAGCAGTCCTGTCCTGCTTTATGGCTGAGATTCTAGCTATCTGTATAACAGAACATTCTGTCCCAGTGGCTGCACAGATCCTATCTGATCCCCATTATAAGCAGCAGTCCTGCCCTGCTTTATGGCTGAGATTCTAGCTATCTGTATACCAGAACATTCTGTCCCAGTGGCTGCACAGATAATATCTGATCCCCATTGTAAGCAGCAGTCCTGCCCTGCTTTATGGCAGCTGAGATTCTAGCTATCTGTATAACAGAGCATTCTGTCCCAGTGGCTGCACAGATCCTATCTGATCCCCGTTGTAAGCAGCAGTCCTGCCCTGCTTTATGGCTGAGATTCTAGCTATCTGTATACAGTAACAGAGCCTTCTCCCCTAGTGGCACAGATCCTATCTGATCCCGATTGTAAGCAGCAGTCCTGCCCTGCTTTATGGCTTAAATTCTAGCTATCTTTATAGCAGAGCCCATACACTGACCCAGCTCTTAGTTAGTACAAGATAATCGAAGAAAATAAAAAAATAGGGGACACTTCTCCATTACCATTTCAGCTATTATTAACAAGATGTTAATTATACAGTAGGTGGATGAACTGAGAATTCCCCCTTCTCCTTAATTGACTGCATTCATCATTTTGTTTTGTTTAAACAGGCATGGAATAGTTTTACCTCAGGCCCCATTTATTGGGCTAATAATCTATATTGGGGTATAGTGGCCATAATTTGTTGGTTTCTATGAAACAAAACCAGCAAACTAGAGGAGGAAGGGGGAACAGCATCATAACATCACCTACACTGAAACAACTGCAGATTTGTTCCTCCTGCATCATTTGACCGGTCGGTTTTGGCAACGCTAGATCAGTCTAGCCAACACTTACAGGTTGTTCTGCATAAACTGCCTTGGAAATAGAGAAGCAGGGTGGACAAATTATTGAAATTCCAGTTTTCAGACCAAGTTAAGGTCAATTCAGTTCCCTGCTCTTTGTCAATCATGTGGTTCATAGGTTTTTCTTTAAAGTGCTGATTACTCCCAGTGCTGCATTGACAACATTATTACCTGCATCCTCAGCTTTAGACTCTGGATATTTTATATAAGAATATATAAATATATGACAAATAATATGGGTTTTACATTTGGTCTACATTTTAATGGGATAAAAGTGGCAGTTGGCATGAAGCCTACTTCAAGCACATGGATGTGTTTGGTCAATTTTGTAGTTGGGGGGCAATAGAACTATTTGGCTACATTTCAACTGATTATGGTTGATTGATGTAGCAAATGTTGTGTTACCTACTGCTCTTAGATGTACAACTATTTCAAAGGCATAAAGATGACAGGTTTCCAGTTTTGAAGTATCAAGTCCATGCAGTGACACCATTGTGCCATCATTCAAACCACTCAAGCACCACAAGAATGGCCTTCCAACTGACAAAGTTGGATGATCTGAGTCTATTTGCTATTAAGGGCTATTGTTCGTGGGGCATTTGATTGCAAGTACAGTAGTTGCTTACCACAGTGAATGGAGTCCAGGAAGCTGGAATTTCATGCAAAAGAACAAACCTAAAAGGAGAGACAAGTATAAAACACCATAGTCCTGTACCTGAAAGTGTGCTGCTGTAGAGATAATGTTTCCATTTTATTATACCCAATTAAACAGGATGACCTCCCCCTAAAGTTTGCTCATAGCCTGTACAGAGAGATACCATACAACTCTAGCATAGGTATTCCCCTGTACTAAGCACAATTCAGCAGGAACAGCCCCTAAATTTGCTCATAGTCTGTACAGAGAGATACCATAAAACTATGGCAGCATAGGTATCCCCTGTACTAAGCACAATTCAGCAGGAACAGTCCCCTAAGTTTGCTCATAGCCTGTACAGAGAGATACCATACAACTCTAGCATAGGTATTCCCCTGTACTAAGCACAATTCAGCAGGAACAGCCCCTAAATTTGCTCATAGTCTGTACAGAGAGATACCATAAAACTATGGCTGCATAGGTATTTCCCTGTACTAAGCACAATTCAGCAGGAACAGCCCCTAAAGTTTGCTCATAGCCTGTACAGAGAGATACCATACAACTCTAGCATAGGTATTCCCCTGTACTAAGCACAATTCAGCAGGAACAACCCTGCTCATAGCCTGTACAGCGAGAGATTCCATAACCAACAAACAACCATAGAAAGCAACAACATTTTTATGAAAATACATTTGACACAATTTGCAGAGCTGGAAGTGTGTAGTGGTATTAGTATTAATATAGAGCCAAAAAAAGATTTTTTTTCCAGTAATAATCACATAGCAACTCTAGACTATTTCTACAGTACAAACTGTGAGCCCTGGACAGTACCAGTCAGTCTTTGGTCTCTGAGGATGCATTCTCAGACAGTATATCACTTCCTTGGGAGATGTTGCTCATCTGAGACTTGGTCTTCATGAGTAGCTGTGCCCTCCTGCAGATTAGCCGCTCCTGTTCCTGCTTGAGCTCAATGTACGAGCGCGAGAAAGTGTGAAATATTGAAGTCACCGGAAACGCCATGAGTAGGATGCCACTCAGAATACTGCTTAAAGCAACCACCTGCCCCGGAATACTCCTGGGCACCATGTCTCCATAACCCACTGTTGTCATTGTGATGACAGCCCACCAATAGCTGGCGGGGATACTGGTAAATTCCTGGGAGTCTGCCATCTCATTCTCTATCAAATAGAGCAGAGGAGAAAATAGAGCAATGGCCACACAAAGAAAGAGAAGCAGAAGGCCAAATTCCCGTGTACAGCGCCTGGCTGTGAGACCCAATGTTTGCAGCCCTAAGGAATGCCTGGCGAGGCGCATCACGTAGAGAATTCTCAAGGCACGGAGTATGCGTAGCACAAGGCCAACTTTGTCCAAGTAGCTGTTTCCCGAGCCAGGCTTCTTTTCTCCCACTGAGGTTTTGTCAACAATTAGAGTGATGTAGTAGGGCAAAATGGCCAAAATGTCTATAAGGTTCAGGGGCCTCTTAATGAATGCAAATTTGCTGGGAGCCTGGATAAAGCGCAGTAAGAATTCCAGTGAAAACCAGCCCACACAGACCGACTCCACAATGAAAATGTTGTAGCACATTTTAGAGCATTCTCCCTAGAAGACAAATTTAAGATATATTGTATCACCACATTAATAAACAGGGCTTTATACAAATATAGTAGCAGAGGTGTAACTATGGGCTCATGGAACCCAGGTCATGAGTTGGACTTGGTCTTTTGCTACAAACACAATTAAATACTCTTTATATTTCCATCCCAGAACTACCTTACAAAGTCTAACTTTCTTTGCCCTACACAGTCCACACTATTTACAAAAATTCCAACTGTAAGGAGCATTACAACAGTCCCCAGTGCCGCTCACAAGTACATGAGCCTAAATGTCCCAACAGGTTTGGGAGTAGCCAAGTAGCCAGGCCCAAAGTCCACCAGAGACCAGGAAAAAATGAACGATGAAGGCCCAAAAAGTCTTATTTTATCCAGGTCCTACCACATCTTAAGATAAAAGCCCTGATTTATAAAAACCCAAAACATTTTCAGACCCCTTAAATGCTATAGACTGCCCATCTTTTATTATTCTTATTATTGGTGATGTCTGAGCCATTCTACCTATTCATAGATGGGCTGAAATGGTTCTGCCAGTTTTCCTTTAATAGAGAAGGAATAAAGCAAAAACAAACCTTTTCCTCCTCCTCTCTTAGGTCTGGCATGGTGCTGATGGACAGATTGACAGCAGTGATGGTGACAAATAACACAGACAGACAAGCAAAGATTTTCCCAGGAAGCCCGGACTGAGGCTTTTCCACCATATCACTTAAGTGACGCATGCACGTATCCAATTTGCTTTCATCTTCAGGTTCAGATGCATTTTCATTCTCAATCAGCTCCCCTTCCTGTAGGTTAAGCTCAGCAAACTCTTCCATCTTCTGAACATATTTCCTTTTGCAGCACCATTCCAGGTTATCCTCCTCTATACCCCAATAAAGAAGCTCCTCTTGGAAAGAGAGAGCGCACATCTCACGCAACAGCCGTAGCTTTCCCACCTGCAGGAAGGTCAGAATAGTTCTGAAGGCTCCAGGGTTACGGTCGAAGAAAAACTCGTTGCACGTCACATCGTAATCGTCACAAATACTTAAGATCTCATCAAAGTTACTGCAGAGTTTTAGCTGCCCAAGGCGTGTTAAAGGAAATTCCTCGAGGGTGGTCCAAGGCAGGAGGTACCTGATGCCTCCAACATTTATGATGGCATGGTGTTTGCGATCATCTGGGTGAGCACTCTTGAAGAGGTTCTCGGTTGGCTGGATAAGCTTGGCCCTTTTGTAGAAGATACCCTTGAGGGTTTCAGACTCTCCAAAGAAGTTGTGGTTGAACGAGGTCTCAGAAGCACAACTCAAAGCGCTGTAGTCATAATCAGAGTTTTCTCCTCCTAAGAGAGTCATCTTGATGGTCAGTGACTCACATTTCTTGAGTCAATTACACTGCAAACAAAGGGAGACAGAATTGGATCAGGAATAACACTTATTTGATTGCATACAGATTTTGTGAGAAATAGCATTGTATTTTTGAAAAGGAAATACGAACTACATTTGGTGTCAATTTTGCCTCTCCGTTTTGGGAGCTGTATTCTGAATAGAGAAACATTGGCACCAGAATTACTTTTTTGAGTCAGACGCTGCTTTGGGATAAACAGTGCATTGATCGTACTGTTGCATGATTCCCTTGGAGGGCGTGTATCTTGCAAAATATAAAGGTTAGTGCTTAATATAAATAACACATTTCTTGTGCTGTGGCAATGTGGGTTGCTACTTCCTACTGGGAACAGAAAGTAAATCAATTCCTATAATGTAAATACTTCAATGAGCACTGAGCAGCCAATCATGCCATTGACTGGTTGAGGATCAGAGAAGGGACACCAATAAAGGATAAAAAAGGAGAAGTGTTAATTGATTGGCTCTGCAGTTTGTAACCTATTATTCCCAGCATCCTCAGCTATCGAACTGCAGATCCAGATTTTTGTAGAGATTTTTCAGCTGTAATATCACCACCCTCCAGTTTCAGAACACATGTATTCTCATCTGTCAGAGAAGAACCTGTCATTTGCATAAATGGAACTGTGAACCTAAATGCCACCAACTCAACCAACTGGCAGTTGTATCTGATCAAAGGCAAAACCAACACCACTGCCTTCTAACTAGCTGATAAAAAAATTCTGATAGCATCTGGTGTTGAACTAAAGCATTGCTTGCTTAGGCAGGTTGCCTTATTGAACTGATCACCCACGCACAGGGCCAGATTGAGTGGATCCAAAGGGATCTTCAAACCTACCCAATGGATATTTTTCTAATGTATGCGAGGCTCAGGCTCAGGTGTTAGCTTGTATTGGCTTGTGTATGGACAACCTCAAACTTCATCATCCTTAACCATAGAAATGTTCAGAATTCTGAATCATAGAAATGTCACTATGAAGCCGATGATTAACTTGAAGGCACATCTTTAATGCTTTACAGCAGTGGGGATAAACAGTGACAGAGACATAGAAAGGGATAGAAATGGAAGCAAGCAGATGACACACAGTAGTAGCACATACAGAAGTCATATATGGAGGAAAGGGAATAAATTTATGAAAAGGTATTTTGATTTGCAGGAGTTTTATGGCTGAACCAGTGGGGGCGAGAAGATGGCAAAGAAGGGGAGAAGTCTTACGGGACATCATTACTGGAGCACAGTAGAGAGCGTCTCAGATCAGAGAGTCAATGGAGAAGGGAGCAGAGTCCTAGAAGTCATTATAGGTGAGTGACAGTTCAAGCAATTTGGGAGCCAGAAATAACATCTAAGATGAGGTTTTTACAGTAATGTAATGAGGTTATAGGAATTACTGGAAAGATTTTATACTGATCGCAGACTCTAAAATAGGCATGTCGATTTCCAGATGTCGCTAGAACTGAGAGAGCTGCAGGCTGGACATATCAGCTCCAAAATACCAATGCTTATAGATATTCCTCTGTACTAAGCAAAATTCATCAGTAACAGCCCCCTAAGTTTGCTCATAGTCTGTTCAGAGAGATACTATAAAACTTTGACAGCATAGGTATTCCCCTGTACTAAGCACAATTCAGCAGGAACAGTCCCCTAAGTTTGCTCATAGCCTGTACAGAGAGATCCCATAAAACTATGGCAGCATAGGTATTCCCTGTACTAAGCACAATTCAGCAGGAACAGTCCCCTAAGTTTGCTCATAGCCTGTACAGAGAGATACTATACAACTATGTCAGCATAAGTATTCCTCTGTACTAAGCACAATTCAGCTGGAACAGCCCCTAATTTTGCTCATAGTCTGTACAGATGGATACGGAAAAATTTTGCAGCTATCCAGCATAAACCCTTGTTCTGATTCCGAAAGAGCAAAATCAGTGCTGGGTAGTGATTAGTGGTTTTGTTGTCAGAAAAATGGCACTAAGGGTGGGACATGGGTCTATGGCAGAATTGTTCAGTGTAAAAATAAAAACTGTGTAAATAGACAGGCTGTGCAAAATAAAAAATGTTTCTAATATAGTTAGTTAGCCAAAAATATAATGTATAAAGGCTGGAGTGATTTGATGTATATTATGTCAGTCAGATCACTACTTCCTGCTTTTCAGCTCTCTTGGTTTACACTGACTGGTTACCCTGGCTACCAGGCAGTAACCAATCAGAGACTGGAGGGGGGGCCACATGGGTCATATCTGTTGCTTTTGAATCTGAGCTGAATGTTGAGGATCAATTACAAACTCACTGAACAGAAATGTACCATGTGGCCCCCCTTCAAGTCGCTGACTAACTCAGAGTTATAGAGCTGAAAAGCAGGAAGTTGGATTCTGTCTGTTTTATTAGACATCTGTTCACTCCAGCCTTTATACATTACATTTTTGGCTAACTAACTATATTAGAAACATTTTTTTATTTTGCACAGCCTATGCATTTATTCAGTTTATCTTTTCACACTGAACTATTCCTTTAAGGTGGCCTTATACCTAATGCCTACAAAAGGCAGCTGTCTAGTATAGGTGATCCTGATGCACCAGCACAGACACAGCCAGTATATCGGCATTCTCCTGTACTATCATTATAGTGCATAGGGCAAAACCTACCTGCACCTATTGTGTCCATAATGAGCACAGGAAAGAATATACTCTAATCTCTAAAAACCTCTGCTGTGTTCCTATATGAGAAAAATAAATAGAAGGGATGGAAGGATGCAATTTAATTAGGAGAGAAGCAGCCTTTGGCAATCAGTGTATGCTGGGAATTGTAGTTCAGTGTCATTTGGAGAGCTGAACAATACGGGGAATCCTGCTGTCTTTTTTTAGGCTGGGGAGTTATTCTTAGTGGCTAAGATAGCAGGCAATTAGTAGCCATCAAACTGCCTGCTGTCAGGGTGAGAATCACCAGCTGGCACTGTAATGCCGAGGATACATAATGGCTTCCGTTACTGCAGCAGATCTGTCACTCTGTCTTCTATTTGCTTTCTGAATTTTCTTTCTTTTTTTTTCTTTTAACTTTTTCCCAATAACAAGGCTCGCTGAATCCTAGCTTCAAGTGGCTGTGTCCCAAGCTTCTTTGCACTGTGCTGTGTGTAACAGGTTGATCTCCCCCTGGGGCCAATAATTGCTAATCCTATGAACTGTGTCCCTAAATTTGCCCCTTTGGGGCTGTGTCTGATCATTAGGGTGCATGCTGGGAATTATACTGAAATTATATATATATATCATTTCAGTATAGTCTCCTTTAAGTGTTACAGTGCCTGGGCAGTTTTATTGCTTCACTATTATTGGAAACCTTATAGCTACAGTTAATTGGGCTCATATAGTAAATGTCAGAATTGTGTCTATTTAACTAATTAAACTGCTGGCTTGAGTAAAATGTAACCCTGGAAAGCGAGAATCTACATTGCCTGGCATTCTGTGACTTGAGTCTAAATCCTGTGCTACTGGCAGTTAAATGGTTAAATGTCATACACAAATTACCTTCAGCCTAACGCACCTTATGCTGATCTTATGGGTGCACCTACCTCTGTCACTGAGGAGAGCCCTGTATCTAACACTTGACCAGGGTGCCCTTTGCTTTTTGTACCTTTTTGGTGCTCAAAAACAAACAACAACAAATAAGCAAACTTTTTGAGTGATAGGTGAGCACCCATGTCCCATCTGTGTGCCACCCCTTTAGATGCAGGATTCCCAGTTGCATCACTAAATGGTGAGAACCTTTGCACCAAGTGCAATTACACTGGAATGTAGTTCATCTAAGAGAGGTTAATCTGTAGGCACAGCACAGAGTGAGCCTGGGGCAAATTTACTAAAGGGCGAACTGACTAACGCTCGCGAATATTTGCCAGCATGCCGCCATTTCGGTACTTCGTCGATTTACTAACGGTCGCTGGCGTAACTTCGCTAGTGAAGGAGATAGACTGTAGCGTTACTTTGCTCCCTAACGCCTGCCGAATTAGCGCTCTGGCGAATGGACGTAACTACGCAAATTCACTAAGATGTGGATTTCACTGAACGTTACCTCTTGTGCCAGACTTGCCTTCGCCACCTCAGACCAGGCGAAGTGCAATAGAGTAGATAGGACTTCCTCAAAATTTAGTTGAAAAATGTCCCAAAAAATGCTGGCGTCTTTTCCTTTTTTCCCGGTGATAGGCTGCAAAAGAGCATACATTTTTTTTGGGGTAACATTAGATACATTAGATAGCTTTAAGAAGGGGTTGGATGGCTTTTTAGCAAGTAAGGGAATACAGGGTTATGGGAAATAACTCATAGTCCAAGTTAATCCAGGGACTAGTCCGATTGCCATTTTGGAGTCAGGAAGGCATTTTTCCCCCTCTAAGGCAAATTGGAGAGGCTTCAGATGGGTTTTTTTTGCCTTCCTCTGGATCAACTGGCAGATAGGTAGTTAATAAAAAAAAAAAAAAAAGTAAGGTTGAACTCGATGGACATGTGTCTTTTTTCAACCTTACTTACTATGTTACTATGTTACTATGTTACTATGTAACCCGCTTCCCCCCAACATTTCCTAACATATGGCACATAAACTATACACTGGGCTCATGTGTAGGGCAATATAACAACTTTATTTTATTTTATTAAGGTTTCCCGGGCTTGTGTGCAATGTATTTGCTGCAACATATACGTCCATTGTACTTTAACTTTCCCCATATGCAAATTAGGCAACGCTAGCGCAACTTCGCTTTGCTTGGCGCAGTAACGCTAGCGCAACTTCGGATTTTAGTGAATTATTGTTGTCCTGGCGAATTTACGTCTGGCGAAGTGTTGTGCTGTGATCAAAGCCGTCGCTGGCGAATTTTTGGAGGTTAGTAAATTTGCCTCCATGTGCGGTGCCAGTGACACTAGGAAGAGGGCTGGCCAATATCAGAAACATGGAGCTACAAGGAACACCTTACAACAGAGACGGCCATTTAAGGTATATGAAAAGGGGGTCAAAGTATTTGAGGTGCTTACATTGATTTTTCTGTTTTAGATTCCATTAGAACAGTGCAGAGTGGCTTTTATGATGTTTCCATTTTATTGCAATTCTTCGTTAAAGGTGAAGGAAAGACTTATCCCACTTAGGGGTGCCAAATGTTAGGCACCCGCGAGTGAAACCCCGGGCCGGTGCTCCTATCAGCAGAAAACTGCACCAGCCCGGGGTTATTCCAACGAACACCACGGAGTGATCCTCTTCTGGCTTCTTCTTTCTTCACGCGGTTACATATGTGCATTACAGCATAAAGCTAAACTTTAACAAAGAAGTCGGTTATTTTGTTCTACTATGCATGCGTCTGCCCAGGGAAATTTGAAGAAAGATGAATTCGGAAGCCAATTGCTCCGTGGTGCTCACTGGTATAACCCCGGGCCGGTGCAGTTTTCTGCTGATAGGAACATTGGTTCGGGGTGTCAGGTAAGTCAATACAATCACTTGGGGGTGCCTAAAATTTGTCACCCCCCAAATGGGATACGATTTTCCTTCTCCTTTAAATGGTTTTTACCCTATTGCCTTTCACTGAATTGAAATCCTGCATGCTGTAGGCATAGGCTATGTTCTTAGTAATGCAAACTCTAGTGTAAGATTGCTCTTATTCCTGTGCTATTATGGGCTGCTTTTATGGGTTTTTTTCATGTATTGTTCTGTTTCATCCTGCAGCAAACATGCCATCTCGCAATATATAAACAAGTCTATCTGAGCATCAACGCAACCAGAAAGCCTTTTATGCTGGACCAACTGATTATTGCCTTTGGCGTGACAATGGGAGCCATTATCACAGGGAAGAATAGAAGCCTACGCAGCGGCTCTGACAAATGATGAGCCTGGAAATAATACAGCCTTTCAGAATGAATACTTTTCCCAATCATAAATAGCACAACAGAAGCTGTTTGCCTTTCATTTACATTGGACTCAATCCATGCTGGTCTGATAGAGTGAGCCGCTGTACCCTCATCTCTTCTTTTCCTTTTATATTTGGCTTCATATTAACATGTTAATGAAGAACAATTCTTATCTTGTTTTGCTTTTCCCTGTGTTTATTTCATATTCTGTACAGAGAGATACAAAAAAAGCTATGGAAGCAGAATTATTCCCCTGTACTAAGCACAATTCAGCAGGAACAGCCCCCTAAGTTTGCTCATAGTCTGTACAGAGAGATCCCATAAAACTATGGCAGCATAGGTATTCCCCTGTACTAAGCACAATTCAGCAGGAACAGCCCCCTACGTTTGTTCATAGCCTGTACAGAGAGATCCCATAAAACTATGGCAGCATAGGTATTCCCCTGTACTAAGCACAATTCAGCAGGAACAGCCCCCTACGTTTGTTCATAGCCTGTACAGAGAGATCCCATAAAACTATGGCAGCATAGGTATTCCCCTGTACTAAGCACAATTCAGCAGGAACAGCCCCCTAAGTTTGCTCATAGTCTGTACAGAGGGATCCCATAAAACTATAGCAGCATAGGTATTCCCCTATACCAGGGGTCCCCAACCCTTTTCACCGTGAGTAACATTCAGATGTAAAAAGAGTTGGGGAGCAACACAAGCATGAAAAATGTTCCGGGGTGGTGCCAAATAAGGGATGTGATTGGCTATTGGTAGCCTCTCCCCTAAAGGAGTTTCTGTTTGGCAGTACATTTAGTTTTTATGTAACCAGATCTTGCCTCCAAGTCTGGAATTCAAAAATAAGCACCTGCTTTTGAGGCAACTGAGAGCAACATCCAAGGGGTTGGAGAGCAACATGTTACTCACGAGCTACTGGTTGGGGATCACTGCCCTGTACTATTAGTATACATAGAAAGTAGTGCTACACAATCATTCTCAACCGCTCTTTGCAGCGTCAGGTGCCAACTGTGACTCTGTCTGCCCAGGTCAAATCCAATCTCCAAAATATATTCCAGCAGCACTCCGGTTTAGTGAAAAAATAATTTATTTGTGCGACAAGTGAAGCCTCGCACAAATAAATTATTTTTTCACTGAACCGGAGTGCTGCTGGAATGTATTTTGGAGACTGTCCTGTACTAAGCACAATTCAGCAGGAACAGTCCCCTAAGTTTGCTCATAGTCTGTACAGAGAGACACCATAAAACTATGGCAGCATAGGTATTCCCCTGTACTAAGCACAATTCAGCAGGAACAGCCCCTAAGTTTGCTCATAGCCTGTACAGAGAGTTATCATAAAACTATGGCAGCAAGTATATTCCCTTGTACTAAGCACAATTCAGCAGGAAAGCCCCATAGTGTGTAGTGGCTCTTATTGGATTACCTAAGATATATCGGAACAGGGGGCACAAGGTCATAGGAAGCAAACCCTGTTATAGCTGTGGTTCCTAGGAGGTATAAGGTACACAGTGGGGCTTTGACTGATAAGCAGTTTCTTTATATACCTATAAAATGAAAATAAGCATGTTTATGCTTGCACGACCTGACCATTCCATATCCCTCACCTTCATCCCCTTCTGTATCTGACCATGTTCTGTTATGCTCCCAGTTGCTGATGGAACAATCAGAATGAAACCCTGTTCCATGTTGTGCTTTATCGGATCACCGCATTGTTAAAAACTTAACTGGAGCTATTGATCCAGTCGTAACAGTCTCATTACCTTTACGACTCCTCAAGTAGAGCCCTGAAATATTACACAGTTCCGCAAGAATAAAGATGAACAAAGGAGATAAAATAAATGTATTAAAACAGCCTCCACGCACTGCTTCCCAGATTAATGGCTGCCTTCAAAGGGCAAGTCACTGTTTTGGGATTGTGTTAGAGGTAATGGCGGAAACGAGGGCTCTTTGCTATTGGTGGTTATAGTGTGCAACTCTTGGGCCCTAACATAGTTAGAGATACTGACACCAGAAATTAAACTCTTTTTTACATCTGTCATAATAATGTCTTTGAAAACTACTTATAACTTTGACAGAAAGTATTTGCACAATGCTTTTGAAAAAACCCAGTGGGCCCCGGCCCTCATGGGCCCCCGCCGGGCCAGACCCCCTCTCCCGATCTCCTGGTCCTAAAAAAAAACCAAACAATCTTGCGCGCTTGTGCACCGTCGCGTTTGGGGGGCCAGGGGGTCCGGAGGAAGTTTCCTCGTGAGGCAACTTCGGGTGACTTCAGAAATCGAAGCGATGCGAGTGCATTGGCGCTGGCATTTTCTCATTATAGCATTTTGGAAGGCAGTTCGGGGAGATTGTCGCCCCGCGGAAGAGGCGATTAGTCTCCAGACGACTAAAACCCCCCGAATCTGCCCGTGTGCTAGCTCCCTAAAGTAGAACATGATAAAAATACTAAAAGGGTTTTGAAATTTGAAGAAGCATAAAAAATCTCTGGAGAGGTTAATGTTAACAAATTATATATTATAGGGAGGAAATTCAGGGCAATTTATTCAGCAGTTGTTTTTGGGAACGGTTTTTGGGAAATCTCTCTTATTGTCTGTGGTGCCTTATTGTAAACTGATGTGCAAATGTTTTATATTCATCAGGATAAGCCAGTGTGAATAGGCAGGTAAATAAAGACAGAACAGTGAGAAGCAGAGATGGGAAAGACAGCTGGAATTTAAACAGCACATTTCAATTCAAATTCTGGTAAAATTTAGGATTCAATTTGCACCCAACAGTGTTGCTTTCTGCCCCCGACTGTAATTTGGTTGCATAGGCCCAGATAGAAGTGCCCTGTCCATGGGTGTAATTGTGTGCCCCTTAGGGGTCTAGCTCGCGTACATTTACTTGTGCATTCACTTGCTGTAGTTGTGGGTTACCAGAGCCCATTCTTCCTTATGCATCTCAACTATTTATATAATAAAAGGGGCCATTGTGGAGATGCTATCCCTGAGACTCAAGTATCCAAGAGAGGTTGGAAATCAGAGCAGGATGATTGCGCATTGATTCACACACAATGAGTTTTCCTGATTCTTATCAGCTCCAGACTAATTGCAATAATTTAGCTCCGCAGTCAGAACCAGTTTCCAGGTCATTTTAATCACCCCAGTTTATCGAGCTTTATAGCAATCACTTGTTGCAGAAATGTTAATTACAATAAACCAGTGATCTCAAACCAGTGACTCAAGATGAAAATGTTGCTCTCAATGGCCTCAAAGCAGGTGCTCATTTTTGGATTTCTGGAGTCATAAAGACCATGGGTATTGCCAAAGAGACCCACCTGTAGCCTGGTAGTCCACATACCATACCAATTACAGCCGTTATTGTGCACCCCACTAGGAAGTATTGCTATAACTGCCTGGTACATTCATACGTGACATAATTTGACCTGCTGTAGTCAAGCCCAAAGTTTTCTGCCCAACATCACAGGGTTGTGCGATTTTACACAAATGCACCTGCAAAAGAAAAGGGGCAGTTATAGTGCCTTAAGTTGCATTCAAATTGCCAAGGTGTTAGAATATATGACCACAAAAAGGCACAAGCTGATGCAAAGTAAGTGAAAGTGCAAAGCATTGTAATGGGTGCAGTTTTGTGCACTGTACATAGCACTGAGCCTGGGAATTTTAAATGAGCGCTTTTAAAGGAGAAGTAAAGTCATATACCATTGGGGGTGCCAAATGTTAGGCACCCCAAAATGAATGTATTCACTTATCTGAAAACCCAGGCTGATGCTCCTATCAGCAGAAAACTGCACCGGCCCGGGGTTATTCCAACGAGCACCACAGAGCGATCCGCTTATGGCTTCTTCTTTCTTCCCGTGGTTGCACATGCGCATCAAAGCGAAAGGCTGAACTTTAACAAAAACGCCGGCTATTTTATTCTATTGCGAACAGAGATTTGAAGAAAGAAGAAGCTGGAAGCCAATTACTCTGTGGTGCTAGCTTGAATAACCCTGGGCCAGTGAAGTTTTCTGCTGATGGGAGCACAAGCTCGGGGTGTTGGGTAAGTAAATACATTCACTTGGGGGTGCCTAACATTTGGGATGTGGGATACGACATTGCTTCTCCTATAATTTGTTTAGCCAAACTTTCCCATACAAGGACAAGATTTACATTTCTACATCCTCTTTACAGATCCCCATGCTCCACCACTCACTGCCTCGTTTGCCAGTACAGGTATGGGATCTGTTATCTGGAAATCAGTTGTCCAGAAAGATCCGAATTACGGAAGGGCCACAGACTCATTTATATTCATATAATCCAAATGTTCAAAAGCAATTTCGTTAATACTGCAGCTTGTACTTGATCCCAACTAAGTTATAATTAATCCTTATTGGAAGCAAAAATCAGCCTATTGGATTTATATAATGTTTACATGATTTTCTAGTAGACTTAAGGAACATGCAAATTAAAAGAGTAGTGCAGTAGGGTTTAAGGCTCGAGACACGTTCAGCTGTTTGATGTCCTGCCCCTAGCTCTCTTGTGGCAGTTGAAGCTGTTCTGGTCCTAACTGCACATGTCCTTGGCTGGCAATCGCTGCCAGAGAGCTTTTAAAAGGACCTCAAATGCCCCCACTAGACATCTATCAACCCTGCTGAGCTGTCTTTGTTAACAGGTATGGGCAAATGGGGCAGTATACAGAGATGCCATCCTGGATCCAAGTGCTTCTTGGCTCTGCCTGCCCAAAACCCAGTCCCAGCAAGATGCACCAGATGACTTTGAATCCAGATTTCTGCTCCCTGCTTCACTGCTTCTAAACATTTCGGATGACGATTCTATACTAGGAAAGGGAGCAGGAAAGTTATAATACATGTACAGTATGGGATCTGTTATCTGGAAAACCATTATCTAGAAAGCTTTGAATTACGGAAAGGCCGTCTGCCCTAGACTCCATCAAGTAATTTAAATTTTTACATTTTTTTTTCTTTTCCACTGTTATAATAAATAGTACCTTGTACGTGATCCCGACTAAGGTATTATTAATTCTTATTAGAGGCAAAATAATCTATTGGGTTCATTTAATGTTGAAATTAGTTTTAAGCAGGCAAGGTATGGAGATCCAAGCTGTGGAAAGATCCCTTATCCAGAAAACCCCAAGCCATGGGCATTCTGCATAATAGGTGTCATACCTGTACAACTGGTGACGGGCCAGTTACTTGGGGTGACCCAGAAAGGGTTAATTATAAGTGTGATTCACTTGAAATATGCTGACAAGTTGACGTGTGGGTTTTAAAGTTCATTAGGGGGTTTATATATATATATATATATATATATATATATATATATATATATATATATATATATATATATATTATATATATATATATACAGTATTTTTTTTCTGCCTTATTTAATACAAGACCAAAGATGACCCTGAAAGCTCAAGAACCAATGCTTGTCATTGTAGTCAGTGGATGCCGATATTGTGCACTTGTCCCCCACTATTATAGCAGTGGTGTAATTAGAAAATACAGCCCCATAGCAAAATCATAGCAAGACTTTACAAAGTTCATAAAACTGTCCTACTAAACATCCAATAACTCCCACCCCCAACCCAAGCAGCCTCAGGGTCTGCTTCTAGTTACATCTCCTGCCAAGACAAAACTCCCAAAATCTACCCACATACCATTGTCCCAAGCCTGGGAAACCATTGGCTGGCACGTTTTTAATCATTCCACTTCTGATCTGCTGTATTCATAATTTAAGCTGTAAACACAGCTGGAGGAACAGACTCTACGCAACGCAACTTCTACGCCATTCAAATACAAAAAGGGAAAATTGACTCCAAAATTTGCATTTAAGATCGGGCAAAGCCATTTTCATTTCTTTTGGTGCACCTAAATGGGTTTGTGCTGTTAATAAGCACTAACTACCTCCACCCAGATACAACTTTTGGAGTGTGTTCATAATGGTGAGTTTGGCATTTGAAATCGGAAAATGTATTTGATTTAAATAAAAATCTCATTTTCCAAATGGAAATAAACGGCTTTTATTTAACCAAGTCCAAAGCTTTTATTACAGAATAGATCTGCATTTAGGAACGGCGTCAGTTATGCAAATGTTCTTATTTCCATTTTCCCAATTACCTTAAAATAACACTGCACCTGGGTTTAGTTAGTCAAATCTCGTGTACATGGCAAGGGGTGGATAAGCCTCCAATAACCACATAACAAAGTAAAATAAAGCTGCCTCTATTCTGCACCATTTTCAACATGTGTGCACATTGTGACGTCCCTTAATTTATAAACAAGGGGACTGCAACGTATCTAGTCAATCATGGAAAGAATTAAGTCCAAACACTTGTAAATGACCCACATCTCAAGGGTAGGTCAAGTGAAGGAACTGCAGGATCAGGAGGGTCCTAGACAAAATTCTCATTGAAAATAGAATTCCCAGACAAAAGGAACATTGATTATAAAAGTAAAGGGATGACGAATTAAAGATCTAATCCTTGAATTTACCGGGGTCTACAGGAGCAAGTCTGGTGGTCTTACAGGATCAGAGGGCGTTAAATACACTCAGAAAAAGCATGTCGCCAGCATGTCATATTACTTAGCAACCACCTAGCTGAGCTGCTGAAGTTCCACAGCAAATAAACACATGTTGCATTTGCTGCGGATAAGAACTGGTCCTGCTGATAACTGGGGTTTAACCCATGCCGGGATTCTGCAATAGCACTAACAGTTAAGATTATGGAGCAAAACGAACAAACCCTTAGGGCAGAGACACATGGGAAGATTCAGGGAGATTTAGTCACCAGGCGACTAATTGCTTCTTCTTCGGGCGACTTCCCCGAAAAGCCTTTCCGCTGGCTGGAATCTAAATCACCGGCGGGATGGCACTTAGAGCGCTTCATTTTCTGAAGGCGCCTGACGAGGAAACGTCGGGCAACTTTGGAAAATATGAAGCGCTCCAAGTGCCATTCCGCCAGCGATTTCGATTCTTGCCGGCAGGAAGGCTTTTCAGGGAGATTAGTCGCCCGAAGAAGAGACGATTAGTCAATGAGGGACTAAATTTCGCCATATCTTCCCGTGCATCTCTGCCCTTTGCCAATTATCAGCATCACTTTCATCATTGTTACAACCAATAGATAGAGAACATATATTTTCTCTGTGATGATTAACGGTGATACTCTTTGTATTGTCAAAATAATGTAGGATAAAAAACATTTTCCTAAACCAAGTTGACCACAAAGTGATTTCAGTATCTACATAACAAAAGAATGAGCATATGTTACAGCAGGAAACAATCCCCCTGTATTTACATATGGGATAATACCTTCTAGCAGTATTTGAAGGATCCTGTATAAATTAGATACTTTAATTTTACTTTAATTTTGTCTGGACTGAAAGCAACATGTGTTATGGAGAGATCTTGGAAAGTAATGGGTTAAAGGGATCTTAGAAGTGGGGACACTTACTTGTTATGGTCCGGGGTCTCATCCTTCTTGCTTGTCTGTCTCCATCCCTTGTTCCCTGGAGGTGGTTGGATACATTGCCATGTGTCTGTGGGCAGGTTGTTGGTGGGAATGCAACCTCAGTAGTGCTGGAACCGGCTCAGTATGCTGGAAAGGAAGGGAGGAGTGAGCTCTGATTGCAGGGGAGGGTAGAGATCCCTCTTTCTGTGCCTGTTGCAAGGAAGCGGAGGGGACTTTTAGTGCAAAGAGGTGACAGATCTTCCAAGCAGGGGAGTGAAGCAGAGATGCCCGGAGTATCAGCTGGAATGGTTATTACCCTACAGAGCACAGAGAACTCCAGAGGGCAGGACTCCTGTTCTCTTTACAGCGGCCGCTTCCAGTTTGTCTAATGGGTATCTGTTGCCTTCCCCACCCTCTACTTTTACTATCAGGGCTGGTGAAAATACAACAGGACAGGACTAAGTCTCTGCAGCACCTCCTGGGAGACTGGCACTGTAACCTCTTTCCTGTACTGTAATACTGATTAGTTCCATTTAATGGTTAACTTTCCTTCCGGTGCCTTCTGTGTCCCCTTTATCTTTTCCCCATTCTTTATTCCTCTTGTTCTCCTGCTACTTCATATAGCTTCTCATTTCATTCTGACATTATATTCCCCCCTTTATTTATTTATTAAATTCTTTAGATTTTTCCTTCTCTCCCTCCCTTCTTCTCCCCATTTTACTAATGCTCTCTCTTAATATTGCTTTTAGTTCTCCTCTTTTGTCAGATTGTTTCTGCTTTCTCTGTATCTTTTGCTATCATCATCAGGAGCAGGTGCCATTTAAACAGGTACATTATTAGCATTGCTAAAGGTACTACTTCTCTCTGCTATCCCACAGTCACACTCCCTTCCCAGAGACTATTATCCACTGTTACTATAGGCACCATCTCTCCCTACTATACCTGCTATCCCACAGTCACACTCCCTTCCCAGAGACTATTATCCACTGTTACTATAGGCACCATCTCTCCCTACTATACCTGCTATCCCACAGTCACACTCCCTTCCCAGAGACTATTATCCCACTGTTACTATAGACACATCTCTCCCTACTATACCTGCTATCCCACAGTCACACTCCCTTCCCAGAGACTATTATCCACTGTTACTATAGGCACCATCTCTCCCTACTATACCTGCTATCCCACAGTCACACTCCCTTCCCAGAGACTATTATCTACTGTTACTATAGACACCATCTCTCCCTACTATACCTGTTATCCCACAGTCACACTCCCTTCCCAGAGACTATTATCCACTGTTACTATAGGCACCATCTCTCCCTACTATACCTGCTATCCCACAGTCACACTCCCTTCCCAGAGACTATTATCCACTGTTACTATAGGCACCATCTCTCCCTACTATACCTGCTATCCCACAGTCACACTCCCTTCCCAGAGACTATTATCCACTGTTACTATAGGCACCATCTCTCCCTACTATACCTGCTATCCCACAGTCACACTCCCTTCCCAGAGACTATTATCCACTGTTACTATAGACACCATCTCTCCCTACTATACCTGCTATCCCACAGTCACACTCCCTTCCCAGAGACTATTATCCACTGTTACTATAGGCACCATCTCTCCCTACTATACCTGCTATCCCACAGTCACAGCCCCTTCTCAGATACTATTATCCACTGTTACTATAGACACCATCTCTCCCTACTATACCTGCTATCCCACAGTCACACTCCCTTTCCAGAGACTATTATCCATTGTTACTATAGGCACCATCTCTCCCTACTATACCTGCTATCCCACAGTCACACTCCCTTCCCAGAGACTATTATCCACTGTTACTATAGACACCATCTCTCCCTACTATACCTGATATCCCACAGTCACACCCCCTTCCCAGAGACTATTATCCACTGTTACTATAGACACCATTTCTCCCTACTATACCTGCTATCCCACAGCCAAACTCCCTTCCCAGAGACTATTATCCACTGTTACTATAGGCACCATCTCTCCCTACTATACCTGCTATCCCACAGTCACACTCCCTTCCCAGAGACTATTATCCACTGTTACTATAGGCGCCATCTCTCCCTACTATACCTGCTATCCCACAGTCACACTCCCTTCCCAGAGACTATTATCCCACTGTTACTATAGACACATCTCTCCCTACTATACCTGCTATCCCACAGTCACACTCCCTTCCCAGAGACTATTATCCACTGTTACTATAGGCACCATCTCTCCCTACTATACCTGCTATCCCACAGTCACACTCCCTTCCCAGAGACTATTATCTACTGTTACTATAGACACCATCTCTCCCTACTATACCTGTTATCCCACAGTCACACTCCCTTCCCAGAGACTATTATCCACTGTTACTATAGGCACCATCTCTCCCTACTATACCTGCTATCCCACAGTCACACTCCCTTCCCAGAGACTATTATCCACTGTTACTATAGGCACAATCTCTCCCTACTATACCTGCTATCCCACAGTCACACTCCCTTCCCAGAGACTATTATCCACTGTTACTATAGGCACCATCTCTCCCTACTATACCTGCTATCCCACAGTCACACTCCCTTCCCAGAGACTATTATCCACTGTTACTATAGACACCATCTCTCCCTACTATACCTGCTATCCCACAGTCACACTCCCTTCCCAGAGACTATTATCCACTGTTACTATAGGCACCATCTCTCCCTACTATACCTGCTATCCCACAGTCACAGCCCCTTCTCAGATACTATTATCCACTGTTACTATAGACACCATCTCTCCCTACTATACCTGCTATCCCACAGTCACACTCCCTTTCCAGAGACTATTATCCATTGTTACTATAGGCACCATCTCTCCCTACTATACCTGCTATCCCACAGTCACACTCCCTTCCCAGAGACTATTATCCACTGTTACTATAGACACCATCTCTCCCTACTATACCTGATATCCCACAGTCACACCCCCTTCCCAGAGACTATTATCCACTGTTACTATAGACACCATTTCTCCCTACTATACCTGCTATCCCACAGCCAAACTCCCTTCCCAGAGACTATTATCCACTGTTACTATAGGCACCATCTCTCCCTACTATACCTGCTATCCCACAGTCACACTCCCTTCCCAGAGACTATTATCCACTGTTACTATAGGCGCCATCTCTCCCTACTATACCTGCTATCCCACAGTCACACTCCCTTCCCAGAGACTATTATCCCACTGTTACTATAGGCACCATCTCTCCCTACTATATCTGCTATCCCACAGTCACACTCCCTTCCCAGAGACTATAATCCCACTGTTACTATAGGCACCATCTCTCCCTACTATACCTGCTATCCCACAGTCACACTCCCTTCCCAGAGACTATCATCCCACTGTTACTATAGACACCATCTCTCCCTACTATACCTGCTATCCCACAGTCACACTCCCTTCCCAGATACTATTATCCACTGTTACTATAGGCACCATCTCTCCCTACTATACCTGCTATCTCACAGTCATACTCCCTTCCCAGAGACTATTATCCACTGTTACTATAGGCACCATCTCTCCCTACTATACCTGCTATCCCACAGTCACACTCCCTTCCCAGAGACTATCATCCCACTGTTACTATAGACACCATCTCTCCCTACTATACCTGCTATCCCACAGTCACACTCCCTTCCCAGATACTATTATCCACTGTTACTATAGGCACCATCTCTCCCTACTATACCTGCTATCTCACAGTCATACTCCCTTCCCAGAGACTATTATCCACTGTTACTATAGACACCATCTCTCCCTACTATACCTGCTATCCCACAGTCACACTCCCTTCCCAGAGACTATTATCCACTGTTACTATAGACACCATCTCTCCCTATTATACCTGCTATCCCACAGTCACACTCCCTTCCCAGAGACTATTATCCACTGTTACTATAGGCACCATCTCTCCCTACTATACCTGCTATCCCACAGTCACACTCCCTTCCCAGAGACTATTATCCACTGTTACTATAGACACCATCTCTCCCTACTATACCTGCTATCCCACAGTCACACTCCCTTCCCAGAGACTATTATCCACTGTTACTATAGACACCATCTCTCCCTACTATACCTGCTATCCCACAGTCACACTCCCTTCCCAGAGACTATTATCCACTGTTACTATAGACACCATCTCTCCCTACTATACCTGCTATCCCACAGTCACACTCCCTTTCCACAGACTATTATCCCATTGTTACTAAAGACACCATCTCTTCTGACTATACTTGAATTGTATGATCCCTTACTATTTTAACGAGAGCAGCAGCTTAATGATTTAATATTCAGAAAATCTATGAATGGCTGGGCTTATGCATCTTATGGAAGAGCTGCCTCAAACCTTTCCCACTAACAAATCCCATTTGTAGCTACATTTACCTAATCAGCTTAGTTTATGCTCAATTCCATGAGGGTCTGGATTCCCTGTATGGTTTTCATCAGTAGACAGCTACAGTATCCTACATCACTGTGAATTTTTTGTAATATGTCCCACTTACTGTACATTCTTTTATCTATCCACGTAGGTTTTTTTGAAATGAGCAAATAAACAATATTTCCCATTGTATTTGTGTTTCCATAGAAGCAAGCATCGTTCCATCCAGGTAAAATGTGTGTTTTTCTAACTGCACTGTGGAGAAGCGATGCCTTTCCCTCTTTTGAACTAGAGATTTTAATTCTACATTTTAATTCCCCAGCTGAAAAGAGACTTTTTCTCCTCTACTGATGAAATCAACTGTTGCATTTAAAGTTATATAACGGTTTGACAATATTCTTTAAGGAATGTACATTCAATTATTTATTTTTTTCATTCTAAAGACAATAATAAAATATTATCTATGTTTCTTGCCCAGTAAAACAAAGTTTAATTTCTGTCCTTTATTCAAAAATCATTAGCTGGAAGAGCCGAGTGAGCCGGCTTCATGCTTTTGGTTAAATATAATGAAAGTTTTGTTGCCAGTCATATCCTTACTTTACAGCAGAGGGCGTGTTCATTAATCACTTCGGGGGAAATGTAATAAAATTCACAAAGCTTTGGGAATAAAAATTGTAATGTACTTTATTAGGCTTTTATTGCTTTGCGAATATTAATTGCGAATCTTTAACACCTGCTCTGCAGTTTCATTGACTATTTTGTTGCAAAAATTGGTTTGCATTGAGAAATTCTAATACGTACACTGCGAATGTTCACAAATCACTATCTTACTGTTGTCTGAGGAGTAAAGTGTTCGCAAAGGCGACATTTTTCACTTTGCGAACATTTATTGAGGGACTCAAACCATGGAGACTTTCCCAGACCATTATTCCTCCTCCAGAGAACAATACTTTCATCATTATGGGGCACATTTACCTAGGGTCGAATATCGAGGGTCAATTAACCCTCGAAATTCGACCGTCGAAGTAAAATCCTTCAACTTCAAATATCGAAGTCAAAGGATTTACCGCTATTCCTATGATCGAAGGAATAATCGTTTGATTAAAGGACATTCCTTTTTTCAGAAAATTGTTAGGAAGCCTATGGGGACCTTCCCCGTAGGCTAACATTGCACCTCGGTAGGTTTTAGGTGGCGAAGTAGGTGGTCGAAGTTTTTTTTAAAGAGACAGTACTTCGACTATCGAATGGTCGAATAGTGGAACGATTTTTAGTTCGAACCGTTTGTTTCGAAGGTCGTAGTCGAAGGTTGAAGTAGCCTATTCGATGGTCGAAGTAGCCATATTCGACCATTCAAAACTATTTTTCCTCTATTCCTTCACTCGAGCTAAGTAAATGGGCCCCTATGCATTGAGGCAAGTTGAGTTCTCGTGGCATCTTCCAGACTGGCATCTTTCTCTGTAATAATAAACCAATGCCTTTTACTTGATCTCAACTAAGATATAATTAATCCTTATGGTTGGGAAACAACGCTGTTGGTTTTTTTAAATGTTTAAATGATTTTTTTTTTGTAGACTAGGGGGCACATTCACTTAGTTCGAATGAAGGAATAGAATAAAAAAAGTAGAATTTCGAATGTTTTTTTAGCTACTTCGACCATCGAATTGGCTACTTCTACCTTCGACTACGGCTTCGAATCGAACGGTTCGAACTAAAAATCGTTCGAATATTCGACCATACGATAGTCGAAGTACTGTCTCTTTAAAAAACAACTTCGACCCCCTACTTCGCCACCTAAAACCTACTAACAAATTTTTGGTCGAAGAAAAATCGTTCGATCGATGGATTAAAATCCTTCAACTCGAACGATTCGAAGGATTTAATCGTTCGATCGAACAATTTTTCCTTTGATCATTCGATCTAACTATTTGCGGTAAATCCTCCGACTTCGATATTCGAAGTTGAAGGATTTACATTTGGCAGTTAATGTTAATTAACCCTCGATATTCGGCCATATGTAAATCTGCCCAAATTACGGAAGTACCCATTTTTCTGGAAACCTCTGGTCCGGAACATTCTGAATAACAGATCATCTGTAAGACTGATAAATAATAATGACATTAAAATTCCGAATGTCAAGAGTCTACTTCTGGGGTTGCTGTAGTTGCTAGGGGTCTTTTATTATTGCACCTACTTATATGGTTGTTCCACTATTGGACAGCACATATTGACACAATTTATTAAGGTACTGACGTTAAAACGAAGTATGTCACGTCTGGCACCAAAATTCTAAATAAAAGGTCGCCGAGGTCACAGGTTCAATGCCCAATTGTAGGAATTCCTGGGTTTCCTAAATTACTGTTTCCTGTCTTCCTGACCCTCTGCTTGACTCTGATTCTTGCTACCTGCCTATTTGAACTTGACTGCGATTAAGCCTGACCCCTTTGGATACTGAGAACTTGGACTTTAACCCCTAAGCTTCCTACTTGGCCTGGACTCTCCGCTAGGAGCCGATAGGCCCCTGATAGGTATAGCTTATTGTGTGCCCAGAACATTCCTTCTCTGTATATTTGTATTTATACATATGAGAAGGAGGTGCCATATTGTTTCCCTTAGACTGTACAGTATGAGAGTATAGTTTATTGTGTGCCCAGAACATTCCTTCTCTGTATATTTGTATTTATACATATGGGAAGGAGGTGCCATATTGTTTCCCTTAGACTGTACAGTATGAGAGTATAGCTTATTGTGTGCCCAGAACATTCCTTCTCTGTATATTTGTATTTATACATATGGGAAGGAGGTGCCATATTGTTTCCCTTAGACAGTACAGTATGAGGGTATAGCTTATTGTGTGCCCAGAACATTCCTTCTCTGTATATTTGTATTTATACATATGGGAAGGAGGTGCCATATTGTTTCCCTTAGACAGTACAGTATGAGGGTATAGCTTATTGTGTGCCCAGAACATTCCTTCTCTGTATATTTGTATTTCTACATATGGGAAGGAGGTGCCATATTGTTTCCCTTAGACAGTACAGTATGAGGGTATAGCTTATTGTGTGCCCAGAACATTCCTTCTCTGTATATTTGTATTTATACATATGGGAAGGAGGTGCCATATTGTTCCCCTTAGACAGTACAGTATGAGGGTATAGCTTATTGTGTGCCCAGAACATTCCTTCTCTGTATATTTGTATTTATACATATGGGAAGGAGGTGCCATATTGTTTCCCTTAGACTGTACAGTATGAGAGTATAGCTTATTGTGTGCCCAGAACATTCCTTCTCTGTATATTTGTATTTATACATATGGGAAGCAGGTGCCATATTGTTTCCCTTAGAATGTACAGTATGAGAGTATAGTTTATTCTGTGCCCAGAACATTCCTTCTCTGTATATTTGTATTTATACATATAGGAAGGAGGTGCCATATTGTTTCCCTTAGACAGTACAGTATTGAGGTATAGCTTATTGTGTGCCCAGAACATTCCCTCTCTGTATATTTGTATTTATACATATGGGAAGGAGGTGCCATATTGTCTCCCTTAGACAGTACAATATGAGGGTATAGCTTATTGTGTGCCCAGAACATTCCTTCTCTGTATATTTGTATTTATACATATGGGAAGGAGGTGCCATATTGTTTCCCTTAGACTGTACAGTATGAGAGTATAGTTTATTGTGTGCCCAGAACATTCCTTCTCTGTATATTTGTATTTATACATATGGGAAGGAGGTGCCATATTGTTTCCCTTAGACAGTACAGTATGAGGGTATAGCTTATTGTGTGCCCAGAACATTCCTTCTCTGTATATTTGTATTTATACATATGGGAAGGAGGTGCCATATTGTTTCCCTTAGACAGTACAGTATGAGGGTATAGCTTATTGTGTGCCCAGAACATTCCTTCTCTGTATATTTGTATTTATACATATGGGAAGGAGGTGCCATATTGTTTCCCTTAGACAGTACAGTATTGAGGTATAGCTTATTGTGTGCCCAGAACATTCCCTCCCTGTATATTTGTATTTATACATATGGGAAGGAGGTGCCATATTGTTTCTCTTAGACAGTACAGTATGAGGGTATAGCTTATTGTGTGCCCAGAACATTCCTTCTCTGTATATTTGTATTTATACATATGGGAAGGAGGTGCCATATTGTTTCCCTTAGACAGTACAGTATGAGGGTATAGCTTATTGTGTGCCGAGAACATGTCTTCTAGTCCCTATAAAATGTTCAAAGGAAGATTGTTTTATGTGCATAGAGACCAGGAGAAACCCATATTTCACTTATTTACCCAAACTTTTTCTGGAATAAGAAGCTTGACTCAATTAATCAGAGCAAGGCTTATTCTCGACAATAAACGAGCAACCAACCACTGGTCAGTGAAAACAGTGCATATAAGTCTGTGCCATGGGGGAAGGAGACAAACATACAAATTAATAACATATATATTATTATGTATTATGTATGAAGTTTACAAATAGAGATGGCGCGAACTGTTCGCCGGCGAACTTGTTCGCGCGAACATCGGGTGTTCGCGCTCGTCGGAAGTTCGCGAACGTCGCGCGACGTTCGCCATTTTGGGTTCGCCATTGTTGGCGCTTTTTTTTGCCCTCTCACCCCAGACCAGCAGGTACATGGCAGCCAATCAGGAAGCTCTCCCCTGGACCACTCCCCTTCCCTATAAAAACCGAAGCCCTGCAGCGTTTTTTCACTCTGCCTGTGTGTGCTGAAGAGATAGTGTAGGGAGAGAGCTGCTGCCTGTTAGTGATTTCAGGGACAGTTGAAAGTTTGCTGGCTAGTAATCGTTTTGATACTGCTCTGTTATTGGAGGGACAGAAGTCTGCAGGGGTTTGAGGGACATTTAAGCTTAGGTAGCTTTGCTGGCTAGTAATCTACCTTCTACTGCAGTGCTCTGTATGTAGCTGCAGTGGGCAGCTGTCCTGCTTCTGATCTCATCTGCTGACTGCTGCAATAACAGTAGTCCTTGTAAGGACTGCTTTTATTTATTTTTTTGTTCCAATACAGAGCAGTATCAAGCAGATTACTAGCCAGCAAACTTACTATCATCTGTCCCTGAAATCACTAACAGCTCTCCCCCTACACTATCTCTTCCAAGCACACACAGGCAGATTTTTCAGATACATTTTTGCCCTTGATCCCCCTCTGGCATGCCACTGTCCAGGTCGTTGCACCCTTTAAACAACTTTAAAATCATTTTTCTGGCCAGAAATGTCTTTTTTAGATGTTAAAGTTCGCCTTCCCATTGAAGTCTATGGGGTTCGCGAACCGTTCGCGAACCGCTCGCATTTTTGCGCAAGTTCGCGAATATGTTCGCGAACTTTTTTTCCGACGTTCGCTACATCCCTATTTACAAAGATATTGCACATCATATTGCCGTTTATTTCAATGCACGCTGCTTGGAGTTGGGTTCACACCAGCTGCTATGACTAAATGGCACACGGAGAGTCATCAAGCGGAAACGAGCGAGCCGCAATCTGGGAACATTGCAATTTGCTTTTTATTTTTAACTGTATCTTTGTGGGGGGGGGGGAATAGAGATATCAAACTCTGGCCGAACAGCAGATTCTCATTCTCATCAGTGGTTTCTGTTGATGCTGGAAAGTGTTTTTGTTGAACGGAAAAAATTGGAAAGATTGATTTAACTGCCACGAGCAATTGGGGCCCAAGCGGCGTCTCTCTGTAAATAGCGGTCTCTCCGAGGGAGCCTACAGTATATGCGGGAAGAAAAAGATTGAGAAAATACACTTTATTAGTACAGACGACTGGAAAGAAGGGTTTATATATCTCACCAAATATTGAAGAGCTTCAGTTTCCCTGTTTGCCCTGCATTGCCCAAAAAAATAATAAAAAACATCCTTGATTAAAATAATAGGCAAAAAGTCTGTCCCTTTAAAATGTGTTTTGGATAACGTCTGTGCTACTATGATGGGATTCTCTGTAACTTGAAACTTAAAGGTACAACGCTATGGGGGTTATGTAATAAAAGGTACTAAGTTTGCCCAGGAGCAGTAACCCATAGCAACCAATCAGAAGGTAGAATTTAATGGCCACCTGTTTAAAAGCAATGATCCTTTTGGTTGCTATGGGTTACTGCTCCTGGGCAAACTTAGTGCCTTTTATTGCTATTGCATATGGAGGTATGGCTCCGATGTATCTATAAGTAAAATTACAATTACCGGTAATTAATCCCATACAAGTGAATGGAGCTGTGCTGTTCCCTGCTCTAAAGAAGTGTTGGGAGCTCTCTGTTTATATATTTGTACCTGTGTGAGCTATAAGCTTCTAAAACAAAAAGCCCAAAATGTTCCAGGCTGTTCATGTACCAGTATGAAACAATACATTCAGAATGTGCATAAATAATAGATAATTACAGGGTTATTGCCAATAAACTTGTAACATTTTATACGGATTGAATAGATGCTCTGGCCGAAGATATTGCTAGTTACAGACATTCAAACAGGGTTTAATGGGCAGCAGCTGCTCTCTGGGCAGAACCATTGTGGCATCACCCATTGCCCTGCCAAGGGCACATTTGATTCCTTCTTTTTGCTGTATGGAAACAATGAATAACATTGGCAATAAAATGCATATGTGTATAATGTGCGTTATTCGATTTGCTGGTGAAACTGTTTTTGCCCTGGAATGGGGCAGAAAAAATGCCATGCTGGTAAAATACTGAGCACATGAACATTACACAAGTGCCAATAACAGTTTGGCAGTGCCCTAATTGCCTTCATATTTTTCCTTAATAATTAATAATATGTGACCTATGTATGTATACGAGGGGTCCTCTGGGAGTAATGCAGGTTGAAAGGTTGGGTATGGCAGGACAGTAGAGCAAGATAGTGAGAGTAGCATTAGAGCAGAAGGGCGAGATAGTGACAGAAGGGTTTGAAGGAGACAGAAAAGCAAGACGGAGAGAATAGGCCAAGATGGAAAAAGTAGGGCAACATGATGAGAGCAAGTCAGTATGGTAAGAGTAGGTTAGAAGGACACAGTAGAGTAAGATGATGACAATATGATAGTATTCATTTATCAGAGATAGTAGAATGGAGTCAGTAGGGCAAGATGTTTACACAAGGACAAGATAATGACAGTAGGGCAAGATGGTGAGAGGTGGGCATGATGGAGACAGTAGGGCAAGATGGTGAGAGGTGGGCATGATGGAGGCAGTAGGGCAAGATGGTGAAAGTAGGGCAAGATGAAGAAATAGGGCTGGATGGTGTGAGGTGGGCAAGATGGAGACAGTAGGACAAGATAATGACAGTAGGGCAAGATGGTGAGAGGTGGGCATGATGGAGAAAGTAGGGTAAGATGGTGAGAGGTGGGCAAGATAGAGACAGTAGGACAAGATAATGTCAGTAGGGTAAGATGGTGAGAGGTGGGCATGATTGAGACAGTAGGGCAAGATGGTGAGAGGTGGGCATGATGAAGACAGTAGGGTAAGATGGCTACAGTGTGGCAAGATGATTAGAGTAGGTTAATATGGTTGGAGCAGGGTTTGAAGGAAACAGTAGAGCAGGAAGGATACAGTAGGGCAAGTAGGTGACTAGAATAATATGGGACAATAGGGCAAATGATGATTGTAGGACAAGATGGTGAGTTAGAACTTAGAAGGAGACAGTAGAACAATATCGAGAGAATGGGGCAATATGGTAAGTGTAGGTTCAGAATGAGAAAGGGAGAGTAGGTGACCTTGCAGGTGTTGCAGAAGTTCATCATCAGATAACTACTTATAGCTGAAGGTTTTCAGGAGGTACTAGGAGTGTAGTCAAGTTTAAACTGGATGGAACATGTGATCTTTTAGCTACCTCTGGATTTTCAGTGGAGCAACTTGAGCTCAGTCTCTATGCCCCATCTAAAGTATAATAATATTGGATCTGGTACGTTATAATAAATTCCAGACACTGGCAGAGTAGGAATGAGCCAATACTACTATTATGTAAATGATTTCCCCATGGTCCTTACACAGAAAATGCTGCCTGCTGTTTAAATGTTCCTGTGCGAAGGTAGGAAAATGTAAATGTAGGTACATTCTGCTTCCCACAGTGCCAGCCAGTAAAAGCACCTTAAATGTATAGTAAAGATGTGCAACAAAGCTGACGCCCCTCCATAGGCAATCTCTGCACAGATGTCAACTTTAATGAATATTTCAATTTAATTTATTATTTCAAATTTAAATGGGGCCATGATTGATATTCGCTGCCTGAAATGCTAAATGCCCCTATTTATTGCAAATGAATCGGACACCCGGGCAGGTCCCACTTGTGATTAGTATTGGCGAGGTTAATCAGGCAGGGCAGGTTCTCACGTTGGATTATATTTAGGAGCTGTTGGCCTCCCTCATTACATTATCCATTATCTTCCCATCTTTAAAGATTTGTCACTCGCGGTCACAGGAACAAATGTTCGGAATTTACTGTAGATGACAAATGGTGGCTGTCGGAGGGCAGAAGCGTGAGCATGTTTGTGTGTGTGTATCCTAACCACTCAGCCATGAAAGTCACAAAGAACCCAATGTTTTCTGACACCGTGATATGAGAATTTCAAGCACCGCTGGGCAAAACATGGAGTTTCCGTGCCGGCAATCATTCCTCGCAATGCGCCGCTATGACTTATTACTATGACTTATTACTATGACTTATTATCTGCTAGGTACAAGGATACAGCACTGCGGGGAAATAGCGTATTGAGAGTGAATAATTCACTTTGCACTTATCCCTTTAGGTCCATAAATAAAAGTAAATTATTCATCATTTTGTGTGTTTGTGGGGTTTTTTTTTTAATGGAGTAGAAAACAGAGGTCATTGAATGAACAGCAACAACTAATGTTTCTCTCTGTGCAGTGTTTTATTTCTCTATTATAACTATTCGGCCTATGGAAAATTCTGTAGTGTTGGCACCATGTTGTTTCCAGGCATGATGGCTAATGTAAATATAATCAGAATAAAGGCAAAGTGCAGCATTAATAGCTTAGCCTGCCACATACTGTAGCTGTGCCACACCAGGAAACCCATTGTAAGCAGCAGTCCTGCCCTGCTTTATGGCTGAGATTCTAGCTATCTGTATAACAGAGCATTCTGTCCCAGTGGCTGCACAGATCCTATCTGCTCTCCATTGGAAGCAGCAGTCCTGTCCTGCTTTATGGCTGAGATTCTAGCTATCTGTATAACAGATCATTCTGTCCCAGTGGCTGCACAGATCCTATCTGATCCCCATTGTAAGCAGCAGTCCTGTCCTGCTTTATGGCAGCTGAGATTCTAGCTATCTGTATAACAGAGCATTCTGTCCCAGTGGCTGCACGGATCCTATCAGATCCCCATTGTAAGCAGCAGTCCTTCCCTGCTTTATGGCAGCTGAGATTCTAGCTATCTGTATAACAGAGCATTATGTCCCAGTGGCTGCACAGATCCTATCTGATCCCCATTGTAAGCAGCAGTCCTGCTCTGCTTTATGGCTGAGATTCTAGCTATCTGTATAACAGAACATTCTGTCCCAGTGGCTGCACAGATCCTATCTGATCCCCATTGTAAGCAGCAGTCCTTCCCTGCTTTATGGCAGCTGAGATTCTAGCTATCTGTATAACAGAACATTCTGTCCCAGTGGCTGCACAGATCCTATCTGATCCCCATTGTAAGCAGCAGTCCTGTCCTGCTTTATGGCTGAGATTCTAGCTATCTTTATAACAGAACATTTTGTCCCAGTGGCTGCACAGATCCTTTCTTAACGAACATTCCAGCCGCATATTTGAGCTATTGAAATAGTTAGAAAGAAATAAACAAGCTGCAGTTTTTATTGGGAGAAAAACAAGTAAATGAGGTTGTTATAAAGTAAAATACACCTTCGTTTTAACCAGAATTCCTTTGCCAATTTGCCCTCAGCCTCTCACATTTCACTTTGAAATATAACCTGAATACCTTAGAGACTCTGGCCAATGAAGATGACATTAAATCACCTCCTGCAGGAGTCTGAGAATCCTTCGTAAGAAAAAAAAATCAATTCTGTCATTTGCAATAATTTCCACTTATTTAAAGAGACGGCTTTTGTTCTGAAAGGCCAACCTGTAGGCAAGATCACCATAGTATAGGTCAACTGTGGCCTTTGTTTGCATTAAATTAAATGTAGATTAGCAAAATGACACGCCCTTTAATGGATTACAGAATTTCTGCCTCACAAAAGCAACAATCAATAACAATTGCACAGAACCAAGGGAGTAAAGATATCATTGAGAAAGCAGAATGGGCTGTATTCCTGCAGTAAATCCCCTCACAGTGAAGGTCAATTATCCTTTTCTGCACTTTGTTATACAATCACAGGTTATCTTCCATTCATAGTTACACAGTACATTATCAAGGCATAATGAATCTTATTATGTTAAGAACGTTTCTACTCTCTATGTTTTATTTATACACATAGGAGGGTGGTGCCATACTGATTCCCATAGATTGGGCAAGTATAGGTCACTGAGTGCCTAGAATAGTTTTTGCTGATTGAAATGAGCTTTGTTTTTTTTCCTTGATAAGAGTTCTTTTTGCCCTCTTTCTCTTTTCTGTTCCATTGTTATTAGTCATTGCTAGTGCTGTCGGATGAGAACAGCCTCATTCTGTTGGAGATTTCCTTCACACTTTTATTATCACCTCTTGGAGCTGAATTCACACTTACAGGTTACATAAACCGCTCCCGAGGTGCTAAAGTCGACTCTAGCAATCCTACTTTGCTATTATCAATATCACTGCTGCAAAGATGTTTCTGAATGCAAAAGAGTAAATAAACTTTTCCCAGGTTTCCCAAATTATTTGGTTTAGAATGGATTAGGCACTTGAATTAAGGCAGCGACACACACTAAAATTCGGGGAGATTAGTCGCCCAGCAACAAATCTCCTCTTCTTCAGGCGACTAATCTCCCCGGACTTCCTTCTTTTTCCGAAGTTGCCTCACAAGGAAACTTTAGGCGATTTCGGAAAACGAAGCACTCCGAGTGCCACCCCACGTCGATTTACATTCTAGCTGGCAGGAGGCAGTTGAGGGAGATTAGTCACCCAAAGAAGAGGAGGTTTGTCGCTGGGCGACTAATCTCCCTGAATCTTAACGTGTGTCACTGCCCTTACTGGTGTCTGTTATAGGAGTATCCAACAGAGTAAATATATTTGTTTTTTTTAATTCATGTTTTAATTCTTATGTTTTGAAAACCATCATTAGATTCCCTTTCATAATATGTTGCATTGTATCCACAAATAATTGTATAAATTGTTTTGGAGTTTATTTTCAATGCACTTTAAGAGAAGCCCCGCTTGGCCCATTTGTAGAGGTTTTAGAGCACCTGTCTACTTTGAATGGTCAATTGAAGTAGGTGGTGCTAGAGCAGTGATCCCCAACCAGTGGATTGTGAGCAACATTTTACTCTCCAACCCCTTGGATGTTGCTCCCAGTGGCCTCAAAGCAGGTGCTTATTTTTGAATTCCAGGCTTGGAGACAAGTTTTGGTTACATTGTTACAGGTTTTCTGCTAGAGACACCTGCAGGTTGCCAGTCCACACAGGGGCTACCAAATAGCCAATCATAGCCCTCATTTGGCACACTCAGGAACTTTTTTCATGTTTGTGTTGCTCCCCAACATTTTTTACAATTGATTGTGGCTCACAGTTAAAAAAATGTTGGGGGCCCCTGGGCTACAGTAACCAATCTCAGCTGAGAAGTTAACTGAGCATATTTGCAGTTTTCTGACATTGAATTTTAATGATAGAATTGCCAATCCATTGGCTAAAAATGACCCAGCACAGACCCACTGATTAGTATTTTACTTCTGAGACCCACTATCCAACTAGCAGGAGCTTTTGTAGGAAGCTGAAGTGTTACCTGCTGTATCCTGGACATAATGTGCCTCTGCAAATTGGATTAATAGAGGCTCAGAAACGACCCTAGTGCCCAAGTAAAGTGACGTGGATATCAGGGGATCAAAACAGATTGCTTTCTGGGTATTCCATGGGTTGTTTCTAGCAATGTGCTGGCTGCCCTAATACCCGCAGAACCCGCCAGTCGAGCAGGTTCAGGCTGACCTCTCACTCTTATTCGCGGGTGGTGGCGGGCGGGTGCAGGTTGAGCTTTTCTCCTGTGACCACCCTTGGCATAACAGAACCCTAGCATGATGTATAAGAGAAGTCAAATATAAAACTTAATATGTGTGACATAGAACAAGTGTAAATCTAACATACTTACATTGATATACATGGAATAATCTCAATCATCAATGGATGCCTTAAGCATGATTCCTTTGCACACCCAAAGACTAAGGGGCAAATTTACTAACCTCTGAAAATTCGACAGTGACGGCTTCTCTCACAGCGTAACACTTCGGCAGGTGTAGATTTGCCAGGTCTACACTAATTCACTAAAATCCGAAGTTGCGTCCAGGTCGCGAACGCTGTCGACGTTGCGCTAGCGTTACTGCGCCAAGCAAAGCGAAGTTGCACTAGCGTTGCCTAATTTGCATACGGTGGGAAGTTAAAGTACAATGGACGTATATGTTGCAGCAAATACACAAGCCCGGGAAACCTTAATAAAATAAAATAAAGTTGTTATTTTGCCCTACACATGAGCCCAGTGTATAGTTTTTGTGCCATATGTTAGGAAATGTTGGGGGGAAGCGGGTTACCCCCAAAAAAATTTTAGGCTCTTTTGCAGCCTATCACCCTGATAAAAGGAAAAGACGCCAGCGTTTTTTGGGACTTAGAAAATTTTGAGGAAGCCCTATCTACTCTATTGCACTTCACCTGGTCTGAGGTGGAGAAGGCAAGTCTGGCGTAAGAGGTAACGTTCAGTAAAATCCGCATCTTAGTGAATTTGTGTAATTACGTCAATTCGCCAGAGCGCAAATTTGCCAGGCGTTAAAGAGTGAAGTACTGCTAGAGTCTATCTCCTTCACAAGCAAAGTTACGCCAGCGACAGTTAATAAACCAGCAAAGTACCGAAATGACGTCATACTGGTGAATTTTCGCCAGCGCTAGTCACTTCGCCCTTTAGTAAATTTGCCCGTAAGCTTTGCCCGAAGTTGCCTCACGAGGCAACTTCGGGCGACTTCGGAAAACAAAGTGCTTTGAGTGTCATCCCGTGGGCGATTTAGATTCTAGCCGACGGGAAGGCTTTTCGGCGAGATTAGTCGCCCAGAAGAGACGATTTGTCGCTGGGCGACTAAATCTCCCCGAAGTTTATCGTGTGCCCTTACCCTAAAGCACATGAAGCTGCTCCGGCTCAGGGATGTCATCGCCTAGCACAGCACCAGAAATTTCATGTTTATTTCCCCTTTAAAGAACGAATCCCAGCCTCACCTTATTTGCCCTTGTTTTTGACTTTCCTTTCTGTTATATTCTGCACTGATCCGAAGCCAAGAAAGAGTCAAACAAACACCTGACGGCTTCTCAAAATTTATAACTGCAGCTTCAGTTTTGCCGCTCGTCTCCTTTGTGATCCTGGCAATAATAATTTCGCTTATTCAGTGATAAATAAAGGAAGGTGACAATTGAATGTCCTTTTCCTTGTTATTTCATTTTCCAGCCTGCTTTATTGGGCGCAATGAAATAAAAAGTTGCACATTATAAAGCCGAGACCGCGGAGAGGGAGAAGCCATCTAGCAAATTGTAATTATTCGGAGGCACAAGGAACATGATAGTGCTTGTCGCCGGTGGCTGGAGGACACTGTATTATGGACTAAAAGCAAAATAATATAATTCACAGGCTTTTCTCTGCCGATTCACAACAAATGTGTCAACTGGAAGCAGAGATGAGCAACCACTAGTGTTTCATTTCACTAGAACATTTTTTCTTTTTAGGACTTTAGGAATTGAAAATGCAGATTTCAGCTGAATTTCTACTGAACACCTCTGTATATCTGTATTTATAAAAAACAATTAATATTTATATATGTGTGTGTGTATATATATACTGTATATATCACTCTGAAGGGCTCACCATACCTAGGTGGGTTCTGATATTACTGATTCAATTATACCATCCAATCTGAGGGGGAAGAGCTAAATTATGCCAGGGCTGGCATTTAAGATGGTACCAGTCACCAGTAATATGTTTTATAATGAATCTTTCTCCTTTTGTCCTCAATTCTGTTTCCCTAACCACTTCCCTGTTGATAGAGTAAGTGAAACTCTAGCAACCCCACGGCTAAATCAATTCATTTGAACAACTTACAAACTACAAAGTGAAGGCTCTCTTAGTATGGCATACATTAATGGGGTTATTTATTAAAGTCTAAATGCTAAAAGCTCCAAAAATTCAAGTTTTTTGTAAACTATAAAATCCGAATTTTTAGTGAAAAAAAACTCGAATTTAAAAGATTTCTTATACCCTGAGGGTGGAAAAGGTCAGAATCTGAAAATCCAGCATCTCAGACGTACCAAGGTTGTCTATAAGTCAATGGGAGAAGTCCCTATTCTATTTGGAAATTTATGTGGTCCATGCTGGAATTAGTCCGAAAATCCGATTTTTGTCCCCTATACGATGGAATCTTGTTTTTTTTATAAATAAATAAGGTCAGATGGTGGATTCTAGCTTGGTCAGACTTTTTTTTATCTAAATACTTTGGTAAATAAGGCCCCCAAAGATCCACTCGTTTATCAAGGTTGTTATGCCCAATTTGAGGTCCAAACAATCTGATTACAAGAAGTCAACTAGCCAATGCGATACTCAATGGGCCCCCATAAATGGCAAAAAATCAGTTTATAAGCCCTTGTTTGACTGCCATTGTCTATACAATTCTCTATACCAGGGATCCCCAACCTTTAGAACCCGTGAGCAACATTCAGAAGTAAAAGGAGTTGGGGAGCAACACTAGCATGAAAAATGTTCCTGGGGTGCCAGGATTGGCCATTTGGTGGCCCCTATGTGGATTGTCCATCAACATTGAGGCTTGGTTTGGCAGTACACCTGGTTTTTATACAACTTAAACTTGCCCCGAAGCCTGGAATTCAAAAATAATCTTCTGCTTTGAGGCCACTGGGAGCAACATCCAAGGGGTTGGAGAGCAACATGTTGCTCGCGAGCTACTGGTTGGGGATCACTGCTCTATACTGTACTAAACAGTTAACTTGCCCTTTAATGTAATGACACACAGGACAATGCTGGCCTTTTGCCATCCATATTTCCAGACAGCAGAGCTTATGTAACTTTAGATTGGGGGGGATCACTTTGACATTACGCTTTTGGGATGGAGCTCAAAGTTCTGATGTGCCATTATCCTTCAGCTGCTGCAGAAGGACAGATTTAGCATCATCATAACAATTCCTTTTGTAAAGTGAGCTGCGCCATTACTCTTGGAATGGATGGATTTCACTGGTGCTGTTAATTTAAGTAGTGCATATTCTCAAGCAAGAGTATAAAGTCGTCTTTTTTGACATCACTCTGATCAAACCAGGCAGAAATTTGACCGCAAATAGTGAAAAAACCAACAAGGGACAAACATTATGCTTCAGGCAATGGCTCAAATGATTTTTTGTTACTCACAGGCAATTAATAAGGAATGGGGCATTTTCACAGTCTTAGAGTCAGATTAGGGAAGATTGGTCGCCCGGCGACAAAACTTCTCTTCTTCGGGGCAACTAATCTCCCCAAACTGCCTCCCACCGGCTAGAATGTAAAAGCGCTTTGTTTTTCGAAGTTGCTTCACGAGTGTGCCCTGGCCCTTGAGCAATAGGGATGTTATACAATACAGGGATTTGAATAGGCTGCCATACAAAGGTATTTTTAGATGTTTTGTCACCCGTGGAGGAGTATGATTATCCACGGGTAACAATATGTTTTATGTTTCCTTCTGGCTCTGTCCAATCAAAGGATATTTTCTGTCTATATAGGCATTATCAGTGCTCCTTACCGTCATCACTAATTACTGGTTTAAAACCTTCGAAGTGATGTAAAGGTACACGGTTGGTAACCTATTAACCCACCCAACTTTAGTAACTAAATCATCAGACAGAGATAAAAGGGATTTGAGACCTGTGGCTCCTCCTTAGGGTTCAAGCACACGGGTAGATTTGGGGAGATTAAGTAGCCTGGAGACTAATCGCCTCTTCTTCGGGGCGACAATCTCTCCGAACTGCCTTCCCCCTGCCTGCCGCCTGCTAAAGGTGGCCATACACTGAGAGATCCGCTCGTTTGGCAAAGTCGCCAAACGAGCGGATCTCTCTCCGATATGCCCACCTTGAGGTGAGCAATATCGGGCTGATCCGATCGTGGGCCCTAGGGCCGAACGATCGGATCCTAACGATGCCTTAACGGGCAGTCGGATCGCGGGACCACATCAACGAATAGATGCGACCGCGATCCTAAGGGATTTTCTGTCCCATCCGATCGAGATCTGGACGACTTTCGGGCAGATCTCGATCGGTGAAGCCCATCGGGGGGCCCCATACACGGCCAATAAATTCACTTGAGCAGTTTTTCGGCCTCTAAGGCTCTTCCTTGCCTAAACCTTATTGTTCCTTTCTGCAGCTTTTATCGGCCCGTGTATGGCCACCTTTAAATGAAAAAATGTCGGGGAGATTGTCGCCCCGAAAAAGAGCCGATTAGTCACCAGGCTACTAAATCTCCCCTAATCTCCCTTACTGCATGACGTCTGCCTCCTGTTCTACATCAAGTGCAGTTAATCCAATTGCCACCTCTAAAGCAAGTGGTTCCCACAGTGCTCTGCACCAATCTCAGCATAACTGCCTACAGAATCCAGAGCACATGTCTCAAGTAGGCATTTTTTAGAACATTTTCAACTGGCATGTGGCCGATCTGCATTGAAGCGCAATCGCAAGTGCATGAGTTTTGTCTCATTGGTCTCGATTTTGTTTAACTGACCACAATTAGGCGGGAATCATAGGGAAAAACCATGCAATGTGGGTAAAAAAAATAAAACATGATCATTGTACCGAAACTGCACTGAACCATGCATTGATTTATTAATTTAATTAAGAGTATATAGATAGAAAGATGAGTAATAACAATTAGCAATAACAATACATTTTCAGCCTTACAAAGCATTTGATTTTTTTTAGATGGGGTCAGTGACCCCTATTTCAAAGCTGGGAAGAGTTGGAAGAACAGAGCATTTCAGGCACAAACAGAACATTTCTATTTTGCTGCCATTCAGGAGAATATTGAGTGTGTTATCCCCATCTGATCTTAGAAGCATTATAAATCCATTGATTTAAAGTGGGCACACAATTAGCAGCAAGCGATGTTATTTCCAATTCGATGCCATAAAGCACACTTACTTAGCTGTGTTCCTAGTACACAATAAATTGCACTGTACCCAGTGCAATTACCACTCTTAATTATTCAGGGCAATCTATTTAGTGTATAGCCAATGAACAGCAAGCGCCTCGTTATAGCAAGAGCCCTCAGGTCATGTGACATTCCATCAACACGATTCATGTATTTCCTAATTAATTAGGCTTTTATGAAGCTCTTTTCGTTAGGCTTTCACCTTGAGAGGGTGTCTAAACCCAATGAACTGCATACTTAGTGGGAACGGAGATAGATTCACACGGTAGCACCAATAACATGAAAATGACTTTAACTATTGAGTAAACTACAACTCCCATAATCCCAATCATACATGGATGCCTAATTTATCAACAGCGTCAGGTCGGTATTTTACCAGCCTGGCCGGTAAAAATTATGGTTGATTCCAATGTTATTAATAGGAAAGCTGGTATTTTTTTCCGGAAAATGTGGCAACCCTAGTCACTCAGTCCATGCAGATCATACCCAAACTTCAATAGTCTATGGTTAGATAGCTAGAATCGCAGCCATAAAGCAGGACAGGGCTACTGCTTCCAATGTGAATCAGATAGGATCTGTGCAGCCACTGGGATAGAATGCTCTGTTATACAGATAGCTAGAATCTCAGCCATAAAGCAGGGCAGGGCTACTGCTTCCAATGTGAATCAGATAGGATCTGTGCAGCCACTGGGATAGAATGCTCTGTTATACAGATAGCTAGAATCTCAGCCATAAAGCAGGACAGGACTGCTGCTTACAATGGGGATCAGATAGGATCTGTGCAGCCACTGGGACAGAATGTTCTGTTATACAGATAGCTAGAATCTCAACTGCCATAAAGCAGGACAGGACTGCTGCTTACAATGGGGATCAGATAGGATCTGTGCAGCCACTGGGACAGAATGCTCTGTTATACAGATAGCTAGAATCTCAGCTGCCATAAAGCAGGGCAGGACTGCTGCTTACAATGGGGATCAGATAGGATCTGTGCAGCCACTGGGACAGAATGCTCTGTTATACAGATAGCTAGAATCTCAGCCATAAAGCAGGACAGGACTGCTGCTTACAATGGGGATCAGATAGGATCTTTGCAGCCACTGGGACAGAATGCTCTGTGTCGGACTGAGATGCCAGGGGCCCACCAGAAAACATTAGACTGTGGGCCCACCTTCCAAACTATTATTCCTCCTCTCCTCACTCAGCCTCTCTATTCTCCTAGTCTTCTATATTTATTTAGTCTATTATTTCATTATTAAGCATTTTTTCCCATAAAGAAATAAGGAATGACCATGAAATTGGCCACATAGTTAGAAGCAAAAGGGCCAACTGACACCTGGGCCCACCGGGAGTTTTCTTGGCATCCCGGTGGGCCATCCAACACTGGTTATACAGATAGCTAGAATCTCAGCCATAAAGCAGGGCAGGACTGCTGCTTTGTAATTAAGAAGTGAAAATAGAAGTGAAAATTAGAAATCATGGGGAATAAAGTGAGCCTTGGCACCATGTTAATATGACCCGTTATGTGACATTAATTTCTTCAGCTTTCACAGCAAACAGATAGAGAAATGAAACCCAGGCCGGCTGCGTAACCTATCATTCCCTGTAGTGACCTCCAATCACAACAGACAGGAGAGCAGTGGAAAAAGGCAGCCGTTTAAGTGGGTATTTTGCTTCACAGTCAATCAGCAAGAATTTTATGCAGACGAGCGTGGACAGAGAGCCACTTATCTCCATCTTCTTCCCTTTCAGCGTTGCTTTTTATCATATGACTCTATAGAGGAGTACAACAGGACCTGGATTCTGTCGCCTCCCGACAACAGAGGAATTGTCTCTGCACCCAGTCTTATTTAATGTGCTGTAAATCAATTGCTCTCGAGACACAGCCGGGTAATACTACAGATTTGTCACATTTCAACCTCAGCAAGAGAGTTTTCCTACAACAAAGCTGCCTTCACTTCACTGTCACTTCTATCTGACAGCTTGATGGTGCCTTTTTTCCCTTCATTATCTCAAACACCTTTAGATTTATCAAAGTGAGGGATTTATCTGTCCTTGCAAGTCTTATTCAAGAACCATCTAAAATATGATTTCAGTGTTTTACAATAAAAGAGAAGAGGGGAAAAATAAGAAATGTTTATCTTGTGTTACATTTGCAGTACAGTATCAGAGTATTGTGTACACAAAACATTACTGTATATTTGTATTTATACATATGGGAAGGAGGTGCCATATTGTTTCCCTTAGACAGTACAGTATGAGGGTATAGCTTATTGTGTGCCCAGAACATTCCTTCTCTGTATATTTGTATTTATACATATGGGAAGGAGGTGCCATATTGATTCCCTTAGACAGTACAGTATGAGGGTATAGCTTATTGTGTGCCCAGAACATTCCTTCTCTGTATATTTGTATTTATACATATGGGAAGGAGGTGCCATATTGTTTCTCTTAGACAGTACAGTATGAGGGTATAGCTTATTGTGTGCCCAGAACATTCCTTCTCTGTATATTTGTATTTATACACTGTACATGTGGATATTTTAATTGTAGATTGCAGTAGCAATACCTGATAGTGTGTAAGAACTATACACCTTCAGACTGATAATGAAGGCTCCCTACAACTGCATGGGCACAAATTGAACAAGAGTTATAGGGTTCTCTATCTCCATTGTCTCGCCTGTGAGTTGAGATAGAATCAGGGAAGTAAATAAATGATTTGGGTAAGGTGGCTGAGAGAAAAGCCATGGTTCTAATATCTCTCTATTTTAGTGTATCAGTTTGTAATCACTATGCGTCTTCTCTTTTCTGCTTCAGATACCAATTTCTAGCTCTTTGGAGATGAAAGCTACAAATTGCCAGTTTATAGACAATGTGTAGTGGCATTTACTGCCCACTTTGCTCGTGTTATGCAGCCTTGAGTCAAAAGCTTACTTTTTCAGATATTCTACTTTTGTTTGGGTTTTACTGGGACACGAAAACTCAGATGAAGCCAAGAATTCAAGTGATTTTCTCTATAATTTCTTCTATGGACTTTTGTCCAAACATCTAGAATCAGCAGCACAGGTTTTGGCACTTATAGTTTGGTGGGATAATTGGGCTAATATGGAAATTAAGGATATGTTTTAATTAAGTGAGGGCCTAATGAATGCAGAGAGGTAGCGCTGAGATATTACAGGTGAGCCACTTTCATTTTTAGATCTTAGTTGCTATCACAACTCCAGAGAAGAGAGGGAAGAACAAAGAATTTTATTCAATAATCATGGTACTTGTTCTCATTGCAAAGGAAATATCATAATAGCCCCATTGTATCATCCACAGGAAAATGCCAGAGCTGTTTTTTGTAAAGCAGGAAAATGTTTAACAGCAAAGTCAGTCAAAAGGTTTTGTGAGGACTGTGGAAATATTTAGGTTAAAATGGTGTCTAGCAGTGGTGATAATAGTCTCTGGGAAGGGAGTGTGACTGTGGGATAGCAGGTATAGTAGGTATAGATGGTGTCTATAGTAACAGTAGGATAATAGTCTCTGGGAAGGGAGTGTGACTGTGGGATAGCAGGTATAGTAGGGAGAGATGGTGTCTATAGTAACAGTGGGATAATAGTCTCAGGGAAGGGAGTGTGGCTGTGGGATAGCAGGTATCGTAAGAAGAGATGATATCAGTGCATATAGTAGCAGTGAGTATAATGGTCTCCAGGGCATCATGGGACAGTAATATTTCATATTTTTGGTGGCCAAATTCTGGCTGTTCAGTTGCAACTAGCAGCAACAGAAGAATATTTAGTCTATATTTTAAATAACTTATAGGACCCTAGAGAACCTGGGTTTTGGCCCTACTAAACTTGCCTTGGAAGGCAGCATGGCTAGAGAACAGCCAACATTAGCAAGATGACAAACAATTTTCAGACAACTGTGTTGCTTAGACCGGTTCAACCTTATGTTCATAGATTTAGAATGTTTCGTATAAAGCTTAGCTAAAGAAAGTCTCTAAATTGGTAATTTTTTAACAATGCAACACGAGTACAGCTTATAGATGACTGCGGCGTTCCCTGTAAATCACATTCATTGTTTTCCTTGCCCTCACGTCTCAGTTTTATGGCCCAAGTAACGGGATGAAAATTCACTGGAACCATAAAGATGACATCTTGTCATTGTGTAAAGCAAACAGACCATCTGTGAGTAAGCCCTGCAGAGAATTCCCTATCTGGGATCCGCATCGATCTGCATCCAGCAACAGTAGGAACAAGATAATGATGTTCAGGGTGAACTAACTAAGTAATGTTAGATACAAACACCAGTGTTAATTTAAATGTCATTGCCTTTATCTTCTGTAAAGCAGCCGTAAAGGGGAATAGGGGCGGTACACTTGTGCATGGTTTCATAATTTCAGAGATATTTGGGTTCCCCATGGTGTTTATGATTACTACGTTATACCAGCTTGTTACTGGAGAGAGAGTCAAGTTGTGAGACTCCTGTAGAATAGATTCATGGTTCTAGATAGGTGGGCTTGAGAGACCAATAATGTCTGCCGGATATAACGTTATAATCAGGGCCGCCATTAGAAATCACAGGGCCCCGTACAACAAAATTTTCAGGGCCCCCACCAAAACTAGCCCCAAGCCCCACCGCAGATCCCGCCCAGTCCACCCAAGCCCCACTCCATCCTGCCCACCACACAGACATCAGGGCTAAAAAAGTATTGATGGTCAGGGCCCCTTTATAAGTTAAAAAAAAACATTGGTGGCAGGGCCTCCCTTACAAGTTAAAAAAAATGGGGCCCCAAAAACTTTTTTTTTTTTTTTTTTTAAAATTGGTGCCAGGGCCCCCTTACACCTTAAAAAAGGGGCCCCAAAATTTTTTTTAAAAAAAACCATTGGTGCAGGGCCCCCCTTAAAAGTAAAAAAAAATTGGGGCCCCAAAAACTTTTTTTAAAAAAAAACATTGGTGGCAGGGGCCTATAGAATATTAAAATAATACATTGGTGGCCAGGAGACTTTGGGTCTTTTCGCCGCTTCAGGACTTCCATTTCGGCTGTTTTCGTGACTTTGGGTCTTTTTGCCGCTTCAGGGCTGTTTTCGTGGCTTTGGGTCTGTCGGCTGTTCGCCACTTCCGCATTTCGGCTGTTCAGGATGGCCGCACGGCTTCGGCACTCTCAAGGGGGGCCCGAGTCTTTTCTAAACTGCAGCGTCGTCCCCCCCTTCATGCCCGGGACACTTGTCCCCCCTGTCCCCCCCTGATCGCGGCCCTGGTTATAATGGTGTGTCAGTCTTAAGGTGGCCATAGACGCAAAGATAATAGCATATCGGGGAAAGATCCACTCGTTTGGCGATGTCGCCAAATGAGCGGATCTTTCCTCGATATGCCATTAACGAGCATAGGCATGCCTATGATTACGTATCTTTTGATACGAAACGCGTTAGGACGCTACTTTTAACATGAAGAAATAAAGATACTCTTTTACCTCAATGGTCACGGCTGCAGGAGTGCGTGCATTCTTATTTTCTGAAGCCATTTATTATTACACATGTCCATGGAAGCAAGACAAAAAAGGTCCTCTAATTCTAGACATGAGCCCACCCTAAAACAAATGTGGCATTTAATTACCATGTTTATTTTACACAATTTGGCAGGTTATGAAAGTTTGAACATAGTTCTGTGTTTTTTTTTTCTGGGTTTTTCTCAAATTGTTACAAAAATATCTTATCTGAAGCTGTGGCTGTTCTGGGCTCTCTGTCAAAAGCCAATTAAATTAGAAACTTTGTTTCATTTTCTGGCTGTTCAGTGCAGAGAAAAATGGGAGTTTCCAGTAGAAACAAGAGACTGTGGGTTGAGCTGTCAAAAGAAGAATTGTCCCTCTAAAAACAGGACTGTTGGGATGTTTTTTTTTTTTTAGAACTTTTATGACTTTTCGGCATACAGGATATGATGTCACTGACATAAGATTGAGGAGGATGAAGCTTCATCTTATCAGTTCGCCAGGTCTAAGGTGGCTAAAGCAGTAACGATTTTTCGCCTAAGTGAAAATTCGCCTGATGATAGGGTGCAAACCTACTCTAGCGACGGTCCCTTTTGCTAGTGACTTGTCCTCTACGTCTTTTAGTAAATTGGCAATGTCCCTGTGGATGAGATTTCTGGCAAATTTTTGCTAGCGACGGCCACTTTGCACTTTAGTAAATCTGCCCCCAAGAAGGCAGTTGGACCCACTCCTGGATCAATTTTCTACTAAGAGTTCATTTCGGTAACATTGTATATTATGGGGAAAATTTACTAAAGGGCGAAGTGACTAACGCTGCGTGATGTCATTTCGGGACTTTGTCGATTTACTAATGGGCACTGGCGTAAATTAGCTAGCGAAGGAGATAGACTGTAGCGCTATTTCACCCTCTAACGCCGGGCGAATTTTGCTCTGGCGAATGGACGTAACTCCGCAAATTCACTAAGATGCGGATTTTAATGAACATTATCTCTTGCCCTCTAGGGTACCCAGGCTTCACCCCTACATTTCCTTACATACGGACACATAAACTATACATTGGGCTCATGTGTAGGGCAATAAAACAACTTTATTTTATTTTATTAAGGTTTCCCTGGCGAAGTGTTGTGTAATGTATTTGCTGCAACATATACGTCCATTCAACTTTAACTTCCCGCCGTATGCAAATTAGCCAACCCTAGCGCAACTTCGCTTTGTTTGCCGAATTAACGCTAGAGAAACTTTGCCATCGTTCGGCACCCTGGACGCAACTTTGAATTTTAGTGAATTAGCGTTGCCCTGTCGAATTTTCGTATGTCGAAGTGTGGCGATGTGAGTGAAGCCGTCGCTGGCGAATTTCTGTAGGTTGGTGAATTTGCCCCTAAGACTTGCTAAAAAAGCATCCAACCCTTTTTTTTTTAATAACGATCTACTGTATCTGCCATTAAAACCCCAGATTAAAATTTCCTTCTTCAAAACTCTGTTCATATTCCCATGTCCTCTATAAAGCTCTACTGAATAATTATATGGTCCCCCTTATATACTGATACAGGGTTACCATATGGTGTACTTGAGTGTGGCATTAAGGAGGTTTATGATCCATTTATTCCTTCTTGCACTGCCGGGTAGTGCATTTTGTGCCATTATAAGGCTTTTAGTCCAGGTAATCTTCTCTACACTATGTGAATTCATTATTCACTGCCTCTGAAGCCCTTAATCCATTCCAATATAGAGAAATGTCACTGCTTATTAGCAGAAACATGCCTGGACATTTGTAGCATTAATGCACTAGGGCTAAATATAAACAGATAGAGATACCAAAGATATCACAGGAAACACCAGGGGCAAAAAGTTCTGAACTCTGTGCTGTATTATTACATTTATTCCAAATAAAATATTAATTGGAGGCCTCAGACGGCAACTCTCGGTTGGACCACATTCGCTTGAAACGACGCCAGCCTGCTAAAACCGTCATGTTGATATTTCAAGTTTAGTGTTTCCACTGTGGTTTGTAAATGCCTCTCCTCGTGGTAAAATCTGTAATTATATCGCACATAATATGACTGCAGCTCTTACTGAACAGCAACATGTAAAACTCTCTGAATACAAATGAGAAGAAACCACTTTAGACTCCAGTGCAGATTCTCTGCTTTACTTTATAGGAAATATGGTAGAATAAATATGGACTAGAGGGAGGCTTATGTGAAATGGGCTGTGATGATTTCTCTTCAAACCTGTTTTCAGTGTAGGCGTCCTAACATTATAGATCCATATTAGATCTGTAATAGCTGGGCAGCTATTGAGATTCCCAATAATTTATATGAAATTGGGCTACAAACCTCAGAACAACTGATGGACTTTAGGATGATCAACACAGGTTCCTTAGCTCCTCCCCAGAGGCTACTCTATCTAAGCACCATATCTCCCTACTATACCTGCTATCCTACAGTCACACTCCCTTCCCAGAGACTATTATCCCACTGTTACTATAGGCACCATCTCTCCCTACTATACCTGCTATCCCACAGTCACACTCCCTTCCCAGAGACTATTATCCACTGTTACTATAGGCACCATCTCTCCCTACTATACCTGCTATCCCACAGTCACACTCCCTTCCCAGAGACTATTATCCAACTGTTACTATAGGCACCATCTCTCCCTACTATACCTGCTATCCCACAGTCACACTCCCTTCCCAGAGACTATTATCCCACTGTTACTATAGGCACCATCTCTCCCTACTATACCTGCTATCCCACAGTCACACTCCCTTCCCAGAGACTATTATCCACTGTTACTATAGGCACCATCTCTCCCTACTATACCTGCTATCCCACAGTCACACTCCCTTCCCAGAGACTATTATCCCTATGTTACTATAGGCACCATCTCTCCCTACTATACCTGCTATCCCATAGTCACACTCCCTTCCCAGAGACTATTATCTACTGTTACTATAGGCACCATCTCTCCCTACTATACCTTCTATCCCACAGTCACACTCCCTTCCCAGAGACTATTATCCAACTGTTACTATAGGCACCATCTCTCCCTACTATACCTGCTATCCCATAGTCACACTCCCTTCCCAGAGACTATTATCTACTGTTACTATAGGCACCATCTCTCCCTACTATACCTTCTATCCCACAGTCACACTCCCTTCCCAGAGACTATTATCCAACTGTTACTATAGGCACCATCTCTCCCTACTATACCTGCTATCCCATAGTCACACTCCCTTCCCAGAGACTATTATCTACTGTTACTATAGGCACCATCTCTCCCTACTATACCTTCTATCCCACAGTCACACTCCCTTCCCAGAGACTATTATCCAACTGTTACTATAGGCACCATCTCTCCCTATTATACCTGCTATCCCACAGTCACACTCCCTTCCCAGAGACTATTATCCCACTGTTACTATAGGCACCATCTCTCCCTACTATACCTGCTATCCCACAGTCACACTCCCTTCCCAGAGACTATTATCCACTGTTACTATAGGCACCATCTCTCCCTACTATACCTGCTATCCCACAGTCACACTCCCTTCCCAGAGACTATTATCCACTGTTACTATAGGCACCATCTCTCCCTACTATACCTGCTATCCCACAGTCACACTCCCTTCCCAGAGACTATTATCCAACTGTTACTATAGGCACCATCTCTTCCTACTATACCTGCTATCCCACAGTCACACTCCCTTCCCAGAGACTATTATCCCTATGTTACTATAGGCACCATCTCTCCCTACTATACCTGCTATCCCATAGTCACACTCCCTTCCCAGAGACTATTATCTACTGTTACTATAGGCACCATCTCTCCCTACTATACCTTCTATCCCACAGTCACACTCCCTTCCCAGAGACTATTATCCACTGTTACTATAGGCACCATCTCTCCCTACTATACCTGCTATCCTACAGTCACACTCCCTTCCCAGAGACTATTATCCCACTGTTACTATAGGCACCATCTCTCCCTACTATACCTGCTATCCCACAGTCACACTCCCTTCCCAGAGACTATTATCCCACTGTTACTATAGGCACCATCTCTCCCTACTATACCTGCGCTACTATACCTGCACTTTTTATTTCATGCCACTCTGTGTACAATGCCAGCTAGGCTGGGGTATAGCAATTGTATGACTCTAGTCTGCAGTTAAAACGTGTTGCTGTGGCCAGGCAGGGTAGGTATACCATCCATCCTATGTTTTCCTTCATATCTGTAAATGTCCATCAAAATCAAGTGCTGACTGATATTTAGTTTATTTTTGGATTGGCCAAATGCAATTAGCTTTCTGCCGACGATAACCAAGGAAAAAAGTAACGAGATTTGAATTTGAATAGATTCCCTAACTGAATCTGCCTGCTGTAACTTAATTGAAAACTGCATATGTCTAATGTGCTCGGCACAGCCGGCATACGAGATGTATTATGAACAGGCGCATCACTGAGGAGTCAGCAAAGGGAGCAGGGGGTGAGAGTATGACCTACTGGCATGGCACAAGGACATGTACCCTTTATTGTAGGGCAACTGACTCCAAAAAAACCCTTGTACATTAAATGAACCCACAATGAATATGCCATTATCGGCAATACGTGAGAAATAGTGCATTTATGGTTTCTAACTGGCAGAAGTACTAACTGTCAGTTTTGGGCCTTTCTTGCAATTGCCTCTTAATTAAGTAATACTGACTGTCACTACCGGGTTGCTAATTAACACTCTATGCCAGGGGTCCCAAAACTTTATTCGCATGAGCTGCATTCATGTGGAAAAAGTGTTGGGGAGTAGCACAAGCATGTAAAAAATGATCCGGGGGTGCCAAATAAGGGCTGTTATTGGCTATTTGGTAGCCCCTATGGGAACTGGCAGGCTACAGAAGACTCTGTTTGGCATTACTACAGGTATTTATACAATCAAAACTTGCCTTCAAACCTGCAATTCAAAAATAAGCACCTGCTTTGAGGCCACTGGGAGCAACATTCAAGGGGTTGGTGAGTAACATGTTGCTCACGAGCCACTGGTTGGGGATCACTACTTTATGCCATCACTAACAATCTAGTTGCACAATAAGGAGTAAGGGGTTCAGCCACATGCAGGAAAAAGTATTGAAGAAGAAAGAGGTGAACTTTGTAAATTGCTGCTGCCATCTTAAATTCAGTGTTTGCTGCTGTGCTTGCTAGTAGACCTGGGAAAATGTTGCATTCTTTATTTCATTGCCATATATGAGTATTGTTTGTTAATTAAAAGTGGAAAGTTGGTTGCAGGGGGCTTATATAGCTGGACTGATACTTTTGAAAATATTGAGCACCAAGCATACAACACTGAGGCCTGGGTGTTGCAGGTGGTATCAGTTTGTCTATGGGAAATAGTAACTAAGTTATATTAAAAATACTCAGCAGGTAGCAACCCTCCTTGAGAGCAAAGTACCATCACCAGTTATGTGTACAACCATCCAAATAGGTGGCAATTCCCAGTTGGTTTGACCTTGCACCAGAGTCATAATGAAAGCCCTGCAACTGCATGTGCCACCCCTCTATAGCGGTACTCCATGAGCCAAAGCTGTGGCCAAAAGAGGGATCAAAGCTGCTCAGGGAATATAAAGTTAACGTAGCTGACCTAGTAATGCTCACAGGTTTGGCCATCATTTAAAACTTGATGGGGGCCACAATATTGGGCTGAGTTTTGGGCAGATAGTGGGTCAGATTTAAAGCAGGACCACTTCCAATTTAGAGAAGCACAAAAACCACTCCATTCCCTCCTGTATCTGGGAAATTATCCAAATTATGTAATTTACGTAAAAGTTCTTTCCAAGAAAGATTGTTCTTTTCAATACACACGTGTAGAGCTGAATCGTCAGATATACAGTACAGATAAAAACAATAGAAATTCTACGGGTATCTGATGATTCAGCACTAACAATCGGCGATGTTTTAAAAAAAATTCGGCCAGCCCGATCGACATGCCGACCGATATCCAAGTCTTCTACCGATATCAGTCGGCTCATCTCATGCCATACACCGTCTTTGGTGAACTTTCTGTTAGACAGGTATCCAGTACAATCCCTGTTTGATACTGGATCACAGGTCATACTCATCCACTATAGTTACTACCTGCAACATCTAGCACATAAACCTTTGCAGCCCACTAGAGGTTTAGAATTATGGGGGCTGAACCAGCAGGCCTACCCTATACATGGGTTGCTACAAGTGACTGTTACCATGCAAAGGCCTTGTAGTAAGCATCCCCAGTCCCAAAAAGTTGAAGGTGTTGTCTGGCCAGATACTGGTGTTCCTAAGGCTGTTCCATAATTTTGGGAACAAATGTTAGTGCAGTCCAGGCTATCCTAAACCATTCATTGACTTGGGAAGGAGCCACTCTGTTCACTGATAAACGTTAATAAAGGGCACATCATTTTTTTGTGTTCTCAAATCGAATAAAATGTCTCTATTTGCAGCTCCACTTGGTAGCGACAGCAGTAAATCAAAGCAGAAGCCAATGTTTCATTTTCTCTAGGGGGGATGAAATTCACATCACCCTTTTACTATAAATGACATAAAAAAGAAGAATTAAAAATGTGCATGTTTAATGCCAGCGTACACTCTGCTTCTCCTGCGATATTGGGCATAGTTTTACTTTAAAAATTGCCTTTAGCTTGCCGCAGGAGCAGCAAGGAAATCCAATTACTGGGTTTGCTGGGTGTTATTTGTTTAAGCTGCTTGGAATAACAAATCAGCACATTGCGCTATGGGGCCCGGTGCTTTTCAACTGCTATTTATTAAAGGTGTAATTCTCCAACGTGAAGGAGTTCCGGCACAGGTTGGAATAAAGAGCCTCACACATCCACTGCAGAAAATCTGGCTTGGGTCTGAGGTGCAGTCCAGTTTATTCTGAATTCTGTCCCTAATTGGTCTCTAATGGATGAGAGAGTATAGAAACATGGCATCACTTCGGGAAGAGATTTATGTTTGAAGGGATGCCTATATGATGCCCACTTTCCCCCATGTATCGTTATGGGACCACAAATAGCCAGGAACATAACTACCCTCTTCCAGGCCCCTCCAGATGCACAGTTTCCTTACTGTGGCAGTGCAGTGGCGCAGTCTCCGGCGTGCACCGAGGGGGAGCAGGCCCTGGTGCGATTGCACCCCCTGCTCCCCCTGTAGTTACGCCACTGCAAATAGCTGCTTCTCAGGGTGTAAAAAGTGAGTGTGCAATAAACAGGGTCCATTTTTTTTTATTTGCCTATAAGTTTCAGTATCAATCATTGCCAATGCACAGATTTAATCGCCCCCTCACTTGTCAACAGATAAGTCAGGACAGTTTAGTCTTACCAGGCTCAAACACAGCCTTAGGGCAGAGACACATGGGCAGATTCGGGGAGATAAGTTGCCTGGTGACAAATCTCTTCTTCTTCAGGACGACTAATCTCCCCAAACTGCCTTCCTGTCGGCTACAATGAAAATCGCCGGAGGGGTGGCAATCGGAGCACTTCGTTTTCTGAAGTCACCCGAAGTTTCCTCGTTATAAATTTTAAAAAGCGGTCAGGCATATGTTTGACAATTTCTTGGCTTCGGATCAGTGCAGAATATAACAGAAAGGAATGTCAGAAACAAGTGCAAATAAGCTGAGGCTGGGATTCGTTCTTTAAAGGAGAAATAAACATGAAACTTCTGTGTTTCTTTATAGATAGCCCTTCTTGACTCCACTCTGTATTGTTCATGCTGGTGCTGTGCTAGGCGATGACCTGAGCCGGAGCAGCTTCATGTGCTTTAGGGTAAGGGCACACGCTTAGATTTGGGGAGATTTAGTCTCCCGGCAACAAATTACCTCTTCTTTGGGCGACTACTCTCCTTGAAAAGCCTTCCCACCGGCTAGAGTCTAAATCACTGGCGTGATGGCACTTGGATCGCTTGAAATTTCCTCGTGAGGCAACTTCGGCCGACTTCGGAAAATGAATAGCTTCGAGTGCCATCCCGCCGGCGATTTTCATTCTAGCTGACGGGAAGGCAGTTCAGGAAGATTAGTTGCCCCGAAGAAGAGGAGATTTATTGCCGGGCGACTAATCTCCCCCCGAATCTGCCGATGTGTCTCTGCCCTTAAATGTATCATAAACCTGAACCTGTGAACCCCTTTCGGGTAAGACAAACCTAGTGCTGCTCAGCAGGCGCGTTTCAGGGGCATCTAACTTGTAGCGTTGGAGCGGGTCGAGGAGGGGCCGCATCGCTAGTGCAGTGAGCGCTATTGCGAATTTTAAAAAACTGGTGCAGTTCCTACCAATCAGGACCATACGGGCCAGTAGATCCATTTTTTGTATGGGCCCAAACCTGCGCATGTAAATATGGTTTATTATATTAATACAATGTTCTATAAGTAAGGAAAACTTTAGGCTACAATTAGAAGCAATCAAAATACTATAGGGCTGAAATAGGAAGCAAGTGCAAAATGAAGACACAATTTTTTAATGTTTTTTAGCCAAACTACTGCTTTTTCCCCAAGAATTCCAGCATCTGCGCAGGTGTCTCCTAAATAGCAGATGCTGGAATTCTTGTCAGAATTCAAATGCTGACCCCTTACAGAGCAAATGCTCAGTAAGGCTACAAATATATTGTTATTCCAGTCTCTTATTTAAATCAGTGCATGGTTGCTAGGATCATTTGGATCCTAGTTACCGGATGGCTTAAAATGCAAATTGAAGAGCTGCTGAATAAAAAGCTAAATAACTCAAAAACTTTCAATAATAAAAAAAATCAAAACCAATTGCAAACTGTCTCCTAATGTAACTCCCTACATCATACTACGCTCCCCTGTGTTGCGCTTTCTTCCATTCAGCTGCAGGGGAGCGCAAGAGTAGACATACTGAATTATTGTGAAGGGGGCTGTACTCATACAGACGCATGTAAGCGGCAAACGCAGGTGGGACACAGCATGTTGCATTTCACCTGCGCTTGGTGCATACATGCGTCTGTGTAAGTACAGTCCCTTCAAAATAATTGAGTGCGTCTACTCTTGCGCTCCCCTGCGGCTGAACAGGAAGAAAGCGCAATGCAGGGGATCGCAGAAAAAAACGGCCGTGTGTAAGAGCCCTTAGGGTTTATACAGCAAATTTATGGAATGAGGAGCTGATTTGATTGGACTTATTTTATGCTTTTATTCCCTGTATTGCGTGGCAACATAATACAGAAAGTGGCTGTGCTGAATGCTGACTTGCATTTCTCTCCCGAGCAGTCATTCTGCATGAGAATTGGGACTCAGCTGAGCTGCATACTAAGCAGGGACCCAGGCTGCTGCATGGAATACACTTTGCCCATACACAATGCACCAAGCTAGGCAGGGCGTAAAGAAAGGCAACAGGCAAAGTTTAGCAACCCTGTATACACTGCCCCCTGATCATAGTATCCAAATCTGTATAGTTCCACTTAAAATGGATTTGCTGGCACTAGGGTTGCCACCTGGCCGGTAAAAATGATGCTTGATGCCAATGTTATTAATAGGGAAAACAGCAAGAACATAGGAAACCGGTATTTTTTTTTCCAGTAAAGGTGGCAACTCTAGGTGGCACTGCAAAAACTTCAATATTTCCCTTTAGTGAGAATTGTGTTGTAGCAATCTGCCTACCCGGGTCATATTTATGGTCTGTTCTCCAGACCCCCGGAGCATCTCGTGTTTCCCTGACCAGATCCAGGATGATTGTCAGGAGGCTATTTATTTTAGGAGTGGCTGATACTATATCAAATTGCCATCACTCACATTTAATAGCTTTTTTCCTTATCTAACATTAAATTGGGAAGTTGCAGTGTTTCCCTGCATATCATGCTGCTGTGTTTGCCGCAACTTTAGCGATGCAGGGGAGGTTTAACATTTGATTTAATCTTGTACCAATGTTTGTAATCTGGTTCCTATTGCCACTGTGATCCCGCATCAAATTATATTGTCGTTTCCCTGGCTCAGCCTTGTACCTATTTTCTGTGCTGATATTGTCTCTCAATCATTTTCTATATATGATTCTGTCTCCTGGCATCACCGGCATGTAACATGTCAGGGCTTTTCAGATAAATCCTTATATTATTATCTCTCTCAACTGGGAAGGTTTATTACATGCAGGGCACTGCATAGGATTTAAAGGGGATATGCACCTTAGAATTCTGTTTTAGTTTAAACTGTCCCATTCTATATCAGCTGTAACCTGTATTTTGCATTGTCTGTGGTCTGTAAAATTCCTTATTGCTTAAATACTTAATTTGGAACCTTCAAGAAGTCAAACTTGAAAATATCCGAGGTCAGGTTCCTTTCTCGAATACTGATCATCCCTTACAATTTCACCTTATCTGAAATAAAAAATAAAAGTTTTAGAATTAAATTGCACCTGGGTTAAGTGAGTGATTGTGGTCACTAACTTTTAGCTTGAATAGAGGACAAATAGAACTGCACATTAAATAATATTATTATAATATTAGGAAAAAATATTTTATGAGTATGGAATCCGTTATCCGGAAACCAATTGTCCGAATTACGTAAATTCCCATGGACTACATTTTATTCAAATAATCAAATTTTTTAAAATAATTTCCTTTTTCTGTGTAATAATAAAACAGTAGCTTGTACTTGATCCCAACTAAGATATAATTAATCCTTATTGGAAGCAAAATCAGGCTATTGGATTTATTTTATGTTTACATGATTTTCTAGTAGACTTAAGGCATGAAGATCCAAATTACGGAAAGATCCATTATCTGGAAAACCCCAGATCCTGAGCCTTCTGGATAACAGGTCCTATACCAGTATTTCAAATTAAAATGGCCGTTTCCTTTTATTTTGCACATATTCAATGCAAGTGAAAAATGTGTATTTTAGGACCCAAGTAATGGGTGCTGAGTTATTTCATTTATTTTCTTAAAGGGACTGGGACCTGTTATCCAGAACCCCAGGTCCTAGGGTTTTAGAGATAAGGGATAGTTAATATAAATTAAAATAATTTAACCATTAAATAAACCCAATAGGATTGCTTTGCCTCCAATATGGATTATTTGTATTTTAGTTGGGATCAAGTACAAGCTACTGTTTTTCATAATAATGGAGAAAAAAAGGAAATCTGTTTTAAATAACTTGGATTAAAACGGACAGAGATTACTGTCCTGTAATTTAGAGCTTTCTGAAGCAGGTTTCCAGATGTGTGTGTGTGTGAGAGTGTGTGTGTGTGTGTGTGAGAGAGAGAGAGAGAGAGAGAGACAGAGAGAGAGAGAGAGAAATACAGTAGGAATGATTTATGGAAAGGGATATTTTCAGATAATGATGTGAATATGAGAGTCATTTCTCAGCCAAACTCAGCACATTCCCATGTAAGTGAGGGCTGCACTTCAGTGCAATGCATCAGTGGAAGGGTGCAGATTTGGGCGCAGATTTGGGCACACGGCAGGCGAAGAATTTGCCGCTGCGCCACATGATTGAGACGGGATCTATTTATCAGCCCAGCTGCCTCCAAGTCTGAAACAGCTTCAGCTGCACAGGGAGAGGCTCTGACTGGCCGTTTAGTCAGCAAATAACTCTACAAAAACAGCTAATTCTGAAACACAAAAAAAACAACCTTAAATGACACTGCCCAAGTGCCCATAAGCCATCTTGCTTATATAAGGCGTTCTTCCACCAAAATATTGTTTTTGCAACAATAGCTGCAGTATATTTCATTAGATGATGCACTGTGATCATAGATCTTGTTCCCCCTCTGATAAGGTTTGGTAGAATATCATCAAACTTAGGGGGCTGTTCCTGTTGAATTGTGCTTAGTACAGGGGAATACCTATGCTGCCATAGTTTTATGGGATCTCTCTGTACAGACTATGAGCAAACTTAGGGGCTGTTCCTGCTGAATTGTGCTTAGTACAGGGAATACCTATGCTGTCATAGTTTTATGGGATCTCTCTGTACAGACTATGAGCAAACTTAGGGGCTGTTCCTGCTGAATTGTGCTTAGTACAGGGGAATACCTATGCTGCCATAGTTTTATGGGATCTCTCTGTACAGACTACGAGCAAACTTAAGGGGCTGTTCCTGCTGAATTGTGCTTAGTACAGGGGAATACCTATGCTGCCATAGTTTTATGGGATCTCTCTGTACAGACTATGAGCAAACTTAGGGGCTGTTCCTGCTGAATTGTGCTTAGTACAGGGGAATACCTATGCTGCCATAGTTTTATGGGATCTCTCTGTACAGACTATGAGCAAACTTAGGGGGCTGTTCCTGCTGAATTGTGCTTAGTACAGGGAATACCTATGCTGCCATAGTTTTATGGGATCTCTCTGTACAGACTATGAGCAAACTTAGGGACTGTTCCTGCTGAATTGTGCTTAGTACAGGGGAATACCTATGCTGCCATAGTTTTATGGGATCTCTCTGTACAGACTATGAGCAAACTTAGGGACTGTTCCTGCTGAATTGTGCTTAGTACAGGGGAATGCCTATGCTGCCATAGTTTTATGGGATCTCTCTGTACAGACTATGAGCAAACTTAGGGGACTGTTCCTGCTGAATTGTGCTTAGTACAAGGAATACCTATGCTGCCATAGTTTTATGGGATCTCTCTGTACAGACTATGAGCAAACTTAGGGGACTGTTCCTGCTGAATTGTGCTTAGTACAGGGAATACCTATGCTGCCATAGTTTTATGGTGTCTCTCTACAGACTATGAGCAAAGTTAGAGGGCTGTTCCTGCTGAGTTGTACTTAGTATGGGGGATACCTATGGTAGAATAGTTTATCATTATTTTCCTGCAGATCAAATGTAAGCAAAATGTATTTGCTGCAGCTATACCAGTTTAATTGGCACATTCAAAGACTTTTCTAGTCCATGTCCCCTGCTGACTATATGTAGCACAACAGGAGGGCTCTGGGAATAGGTTGAGGTCAACTACACGGACCCAATGGCATCAAAGCCTGGAACTGCAAGCTGAGTCTGTAGAAGCAAAGTAAAATGGTAATAATTAAACTCAATATTCTTATTAAAAAAATAGAATGAAAATGACAGCATAGTTCACCTTTAAGCAAGACAAATCCATTAACATGAAACTTGAGAGTTTGATGCCAGTGACTGGTCCTGTCACATCTCAGCGCTAATAGCGGTAATTACCCTTCTATTCTGAATGCACCGCAGAACTCGGTGTCTCGCTATGAACCTGAGGTGCATGTCAGGTCTTGCAATAATAGTAATAAACATTTGCCTTCCGTCGTGGCCTTTAACATCTGATATTGTTACCGACAAAGCCTTCAGCAGAATGACAAATGGCGGCAGCTCTTACAGATTTGCTTTTGTCAGAATTGACCCATGGAGGCTGCTCACGGCCTTCAGACTTCAGACGGGACTAAAACTCCAGTCAGATCGTGGACCGTATCGGTTTGTTGATGCCGTCCCGTGATCCAACCGCCTGTTTACATATTGTTTACCAATCGTTGGGCCCTAGGTAGGGTTGCCATCTGGCTGGTATTATATTGGACTGGCCGGTAAAAATGATGGCTGATCCAAAAGTTATTAATAGGGAAAAAAAGATAAATGTATAGAAAGGCCGATATTTTTTCCCAGAAAAGGTGGCAACTCTAGCCCTAGGGCCTGTGATTAGGGTTGCCACTCGGCCAGTACACCTACCGAGGCCAGGGCTGGTATTACAAATTTACCAGCAAAAAAGCTGCTGGTAAATTTGTAATACCCCTAACAAAAGCACTTGGGCCGGCCCCAATCTGCTCAAAACTTACCTTTGGTCATCACACACTGTGGCTTTTAACATCATGTCTCGCCCCTTTTACATCACGGCCCGCCCCCTTTTACATCACGGCCCGCCATTTTGTTCCCACCCCCACCACCGCCAGGTGGAAATTTTATTAAATTTGGCAACCCTACCCATGATCGGATCAGCCCAATATCGCCCACCTCAAGGTGGGCATATCGGGGAGCGATACGCTGATTTGGCAACATCGCCAATGAGCGGATCTCTCCATGTGTGGCCACCTTTACACTGGGCGGCAGTCAGGCCAATCAGCTATTTGCATATAAAGCAGCCGTGCAATAGTCTTGGAACCCCATCCAACTGAAGGTCTTTCCCTTCACTATGTATTTATTTTAGCTGCTTTTTACATGTATTTTTATTCAGCTTTTTATATATAAGGTAAGACTTCACGATTTCTGTGCGATCCGACGCGCAGGCGTCATGTCGGATGTGACAGAAATAAGTTAAGTAATGGAAATGTTGGATTAAGTCGCAGCATTGATCCGAACGACTGTCGGATGCAGACGCAGCTTACAAACATCCAGCAATGCTATTACTTACCTTATATGCCTGCGTTTTTGCACAGCGCGTCGGATCGCGTGGGGCCCCATCCAACTGGAGGCCTTTCCCTTGACTATGTATTTATTCTAGCTGATATTCACATGTAATTTTAGACAGAGCCTGTCCTTTGAAAAGACATTTGTTTCTATAGAAACAGCCCCGAATGTCATCCCTGCGTTTAATATCTCATTTTCTTTGTATTTGTTAAAATTTAAAGTAAATCCACCTACTCCCATATGCTGCAGAAAAACAGGAAAAATACGCTGGAATTTCAGAGGAAACACTGGGGTTGGTACAAGTGTTACTAGATTACATCTCTTAGGTATTTGCTATGCCAACGGGAAGTGGCAACATCCTGTTCTGTGACTCTCATTTAAGCAGTCATTTGCCAGGCATAGATATGTCTATACAAATATTCATTAAATGCCTAACTGGGGTCACTGACCCTAGTAACCAGGTAACACTGCAAATGCCAGGCTTGAGAAAAGTGACTAAAGACGGCAAAGATCTGATGGCTTTTGGCTGCCAAGAGAGGTTGGAAGTCACCAACTACCTATTGAACATGATGATTTATAAATATATACAGGTTGGGGATCTATTATCCAGGAATGCTTGGGATCAGGGATACTACGGAGACAGGATCTTTCTGTTATGTGGAGCACCATGCTTTAAGACTAAAGAAGATACAATAAAAATGTGAATGTTTTTGCCAGTGATATAGATTTATAATAACATAGTTGGCATTCATTATACTACAAACTGAGACAGTTTTTTTTATATCTTGCACTAAACAGTAGTGATGAGCGAATAAATTCACCAGGTGTGAATTCGAGACGAATTTGCGCGTTTTGGCAGCCACAAAAATTTGGATGTGTGTCGGAAAAGTCGATCGCGTAAACACGGTTGGGCGTCAACATTGTTCAGACGCCCATTGACTTTAACGCCAGTGTCAAAATTGATGCTAAATTCGTTTGCAGGAAATGTGCTCATTTTTTGGCGAAACAGGGGATGAGAGCAGCCATGACACCTGCATATGCAAATTTGTTTATGCACCAGTTCGAACACAATAACATCTTTCCCATATTTAAAGCGCAGTTATTATTTTATCGTCACTACATTGATGAAATTCCGATCCTCTGGCGTGGTGATAGGGTGTCTTTTGATGAGATGGTTACATAATTGAATAACTTAGGGGGCCCTGTAAAGTTTACTTGTGCCATTAGTGACGTTTCAGTACAATTTTTGGATCTTGAGATATCACTTAGAGGTCAGGGTATTCGCTTTTTCGCAAAACGACAGATCGTAATACTTTATTACATTTCAATAGCCAACATTCAAGCTCATCAAAATTGTCTTTACCAGTATCACAATTATGTTGGGTATTAAGAAACAATCCCTCTGCGGAATTAGTGCAGTACCCCAAAAGTTTGCTGAACCGGGCCTTATGTATTGCTAAAGGTAATGTTAGGGGCATAAGACAGAGAAATCAAGATACACAACGATTTGTTTTTCCTTTACAGTTCGCTGATGTATCTGGTCACATCAGAGATGTGGTGTATAACAATTGGAACATCTTTCAAGCTGACAATGACCTTAAATTCACTAACCTGCGGAGTTGCACTAGCGCAGGCTTCGCCACACTTCGCGAGGAGAAGTTTCGCCAGGGCGCCGCTAATTCACTAAAATCCGAAGTTGCGCTCAGGGAGGCGAACGGTAGCGATGAAAATTCTGATCCTCTGGCGTGGTGATAGGGTGAAAAAGTTGCGCTAGCGTTAATTGGAAAGGAAGTTATGCTAGCAATGCCTAATATGCATACGGCGCCAAGTTAAAGTACAATGGACGTATATGTAGCAGCAACTACATTACACTACACAAGCCCGGTAATCCTTTCTAAAATAAAATAAAGTTGTTCTATTGCCCTACACATGTGGCCACTGTATTGTTTAGGTGCCATATGTTAGGAAATGTAGGGGGGAAGGAGGGTACCCACAAAAAAATTTACGTTCTTTTTCAGCCTATCACCCTTAAAAAAGGAACAGACGCCATCGTTTTTTGGGACTATTGAACTTCGCCTGGTCTGAGGTGGAGAAGTAAAGTCTGACGCAAGAGGTAACGTTCAGTAAAATGCGCAAGTTAGTGAATTAGCGTAGTTACGTCCCTTCGCCATAGCGCAACTTCGCCTGGTGTAAGGGTGCGAAGTAGCGCTAGAGTAGGTCCACTTCGCTTGCGAATTTACACCAGCACCTGTTAGTAAATCGGTGAAGTAACGAAATGACGTCACGCTGGCGAATTTGCGCTAGCGTTAGGCGCTTCGCACTTTAGTGAATTTGCCCCTAAGGCTTAGGATGGATGGGCATCGATCAGCCATAAGCACAGCTTTTAGGGATAATAAAACATCCAAAACCATGGCAAAACATTTTTTGGAAAAGGGCCATCATTTACCTACTTTTAAATACATAACTATACACCACGTACCCCCCCCTAAAAGGGCTGGTAATAGGTCCAAAATGCTGTTATAGAGGGAATGCTTTTGGATTAATAAACTCAATACTATAGTACCTTATGCCCTCAATGGACAATTGTCCCTTACATGCTTTCTGACCCAGAGATAAAATTATATGTGCTACAATCAGGACTGCCATCAGAAATCTCAGGGCCCCATACGACAAAATTTCCTGGGCCCCCTGGCTGCACCCACCGCAAGCCCCACCTACAGGTCTGCCCTCCCCACCCAACAGGTTTGCCCCCCAACACATAGTAAAAAAACAAAAAAATATTGGTGGCTAGGGTTCCCACAAAATTTCCAGGGCCCCCCCCACATTATGAGAAAATTGGTAGCCAGGGCCCCTTAAACGTCCATGCCTTCCCGAAGTCAGCAGCTCTCTGAAAGATGGGGGGCCCAGCTAATCAAGTAAGTGTGGAGTGGCTGGGCCCCTTACCCTCGGGCCCCTTACAACTCTCCCCCCTGTCCCCCCCTGATGGCTGCACTGGCTACAATGTATATATTAATTGTTATCTATTTGATCTTAGCGATATAGTTATACATTTACACGATTGTCTGATATTGTTGATACTTTGTTATTTATACAATGATAGAGAAGTTTAGAGAGATAGTGATCTGCTTAGGAGATAATTCTGATACATTGTGATAATGTTATAACAACCTTAATGTAATGGCGGCTTACCCTGGGGGTCTAGCGGGCCGGCGGGGATGCCCGCCGCGCCGGTCTTCTCCTGCTGTTATGCCGGTCAACTAAGGGCGCGCGGTGCGTCTCTGCTCTTTTATAGGTGCGAAGCCTTATGGGTATTTAAAGGGCCATTACATTGGATCCTTTGCCTGTGATAGGATCGTGTTTCCTGGTGCTCCTGAGCCTTGTGCTATTTGTTTCCTGTATCCTGAACCTGTTTGATTCCTGTTGTTACCCCCTGCCTGGCTATTTGACTATTCTGACTTCTGGATCCTGACCCCTGCCTGAATACAGACTACCTCTTCTGATTAACCCTCTGGTTTGACCCCTGCCTGCCTGACTACGTTTATTCTCTGCCTGCCTCGACCCGGCTTGATCTGACTACTCTATTGCCTAAAGTCTTGTACTACGACCTTCTGTCCAAAGACTTTGCTCTACAGTCGGCCTATCCAGAACCCTCATCTTGCACCTCTCGTTTAAGTCCATGTGGCATCCTAGTAAGCCGAGGGCTCCTCCCGAGGCCCAAAGGCGGTCACACAACTGGTGAAGCACGAGCCGAGACCAGGGTGCCTGGTGTTTGTTCTGGTGTTGGGTGCCGACCGTTACACTTGATGTGTTGTGTTGATGGGTGGGTCCTTCACTTTCCTCCCCCATCAATTAAGGGATTATGACTATATAATGTATTCCAATATGTGATTCTGGATCTTGAAAACGGTCTTAGATTAAGACCGAAACGTTGATCCTCACGACCATGCCTACAAATTCCGAATTGTGAAGCATTGCTGCAGCACCCGGTTATTATCACTGTGAAGGGAGTGCAGATACCTACAGTACTTGGTTATATATATATACAGGGAGCCTGTCCCCTAGCGAACAGCATGCTTGTGTTGCTTGCAGCCTAACAAACTGTTTCATATAGAGACAGCACCAATTAAACATTTAGCATGTCAGAAACTGTAAAACACACGTAAATCAAATTTATTAAACATTCACTGTAATCTGGGTGCATTTTATTTCTATGACAGTTCCCTTTTAAACGTCGCTTTTTTACGTAGCAATGTCATTATCTGTGGAAGCCACACAGGGAGCAGAGGGGAGGCAATGTCAGATGCGCTGCCTTTTGTCAGTCTATTCAACATGATCTGATCAAAGCATCGTTATAGAGTAACAATCTGCCCAGGACCATTTATATCTGTCGTCATTAGGCTGCTAAGACTCATTTTCTTGCTCAGTAATTCAGTCTTTGCACATAATCACCCGCAGCTGCACTTACGTTTCCCTGTCTGCGGGGTGCTGGGTGCAAATATCTTCTCTCCCATCACATAGACGATCCCCCGCCTTGATCTGAAACTCCGTAATCGAAACTCTCAGATCATGGTTTTTTCAGGCACTTTAAGTCTAATTAATTTACTTGCCTGATGTTCTCTCCCTCTTCCTGTGTTTATTTCCAGATCGACTCCCTGCATTCTAATGACTGCATTTTCTCCAGAAAAAAATTGCTTTCATGTTAGAAAGAAAAATGTAATAAATGTCCTATTTGTTGGTTTGTAGGGGCAAGAGACATGACAAGTCTTTGGCATCATAAACATTTGCTGATAGTTAAACCAAGTACAATGATAGTAACATCCATCTTGTACACAGAGTCCCTCATATCTGGATGTGTAACATATAATTTATATGTTAGTTACTCGTTTCTTACTGATTGAGTTATATAATGTGTCACATACAAACAGAAGTTTGGGTAAGATGATACGGTTCCTCATACTGAGGTGTTTTGTTTTCATTCCTTCATTCAGTTATTCCATGAGAAAGATGGAAAGATTCCAACAGAAAGATGAGTAAGTGGTTAGTGTCTATAACAAACTTCCATTCAAGCCCTCCTATAGTTCTCCTCCAAGATTCTTCCTCCCTAGTTTGCATATAAGATTCCTCCTTCTTTGCTCCCTAGAAGACTTTTCCTTTCCAGCATATCTACAAGTCCTCTCCTCCCTTTAGCAGCCATACAAGACTTTTCTACTCCCTACCTTCCTACAAGATCCTCCCCAGTTTTCCTTCAAGACTACTCCTTATCCTAAGTTCCATACTGTATAATACTCCTTTATTCCCTTTCTTCCCTTTCTTACTCCTTTTTTCCTAGTTTTCATGCATGACCCCTCCAGTCTATATTTTTCCTGTATATTTACCCTCGCAAGATCCCCTCAAGGTTCATCCTCACAAAACCCCTCTTTTTCCCAGCTTCCATGCAAGATTCCTCTTCTCCTTAGAGTCCCTTCAAGACTCCTCCTTCATTTCACAACAAACTCCTCATTTTCCAACTTTTGCCTCCTCTCCTTAGCACCTTTTCAAGACCAATAACCTTCCTTCCAAGGGGCAGATTTACTAAAGGGCGACTTGACTAACGCTGGCGACGATTCGCCAGTGTTAACGCTTTCAAGCACTTCGCTGATTTACTAACGGGTGCAGGCGTGACTTTGGTTGCGAAAGCTAGCAGTCATTCGCACTACTACTCATTCGTTACTACTCAAATTCACTAAGATGCGGATTTTACTGATTTTTAACTCTTGCACCAGACTTGCCTTCGTCAGCTCAGACCAGGCGAAGTGCATTGGAGTGCATAGATCTTCCTCAATCTTCTGTTACTAACATCATATTTTTAGTGGAAAAAGTTTCTAAGTTCCAAAAAACGCTGGTGCCTTTTTAGCCTGCAAAAGTCCTTAAAATTTTTATTGGGTAACCAGCTTCCCCCATACATTTTCTAACATATGGAACATAAACTATACACTGGGCTGATGTGTAGGGCGTTATAATAACTCTGTTTTCTTTATTAAGGTTCCCTGGACTTGTGTAATGTAATGTATTTTCTGCAACATATACGTCCATTCAACTTTATAATTTCCCTCCATATGCAAATTATCCTGAGCAAAGACCTCTAACAAATTTGCGCTAGGCTTAATTGAACGAGGGATCTGTCAGAGGCAGCCCAGATACCTGCAATATAGGACAGTTAAAGAGAACGCTAACATTGGTTGTGTCAAGCATGCTACAGTGCAAGACTTGACTTCTGAAATTAATTCTAATTGAAAGCTGTTCCCAAGTGATCATGGAGTCTGACCTCTGGTCTTCTGTCATTTATTTCCCAGTATCTAGAGATAGGGAATGGTGTTTGGGATCCAAAGACAACAGTGAAGATTGTCAGGAGTGAGATGATTGTTCCTACTGACATTTGAAGCCAATTTTAAAACCTAGAAAAAACAGTGGCCCAATAACTACTGTATACTATATAAATTTTAGCCATTTCTACGGATATTCCTTATACATTCCATGCCCTCAAATTGAAACATTCATTGCTGTGTTCCAAACTGTCTCAAGAAGAAACGTCACCCAAGAAATATTCATTGAGAATGTGGGGGTTTATGGGTGATCAAAGGCAAACAAACCCAATGACACAACGTGCAATGCCAAGTGTTGGCTGGAGTGTAAAGGGCACCAGCATTGGGCTCTGGAGTAGTTGAAATGCACAATGCCAATGCTTAGCATTGGTAGAGGAGAAATAATTCTTCTGGTATTTTCCATGGTTTGGGCCCCTGGTTCCATTAACATATAATACAAAGATATTCCTGACAATTCCATGCTTCCTACTTTGTGGAACAGTTTAGGCAAGATCCTTTCCTGTTTCAGCTCAATAATGGCCCCGTGCACAGCTCCATATAGAACTGGTTTGCTGAGATGGGTGTAGGTGAACTTGACTGTAAAGAGCCCTGACCTCAACCCAACTGAACCCTTTTGGGGTGAACAGTAAACCCCATAAAGAGCCATGTTTGATCCCCAACATCAACTGAACCCTTTATGGATGAATGGGAAACCCCATAAAGAGCCATGTTTGATCCCCAACATCAACTGAACCTTTTATGGATGAATGGTAAACCCCATAAAGAGCCATGTTTGATCCCCAACATCAACTGAACCCTTTATGGATGAACGGAAACCCCATAAAGAGCCATGTTTGATCCCCAACATCAATGCCTAACCTCACTAATTCTCTTGTGTCTGAATGGAAGCAACTCTTACCAACAATGTTCCAACATCTAGTCGGAACCTTCCCAGAAGAGGGAGGGACTTCATATTTATCCCCTTGGTTTGGTAATGTTGAATAGGATACATTTAGCCACATTGCGCACACAATACTGCAACTCCTCCCTGGATCTTCATGCATGCATTGCTCAATTACTATAAATATATAGTAATATATCTATAACGTGACACGTGGGCTGTGTTATGTGTTATGTATGACGTGTTTATAGAAAGTTTCTTATTTTAAGACATTTCCATCTGCTTGTCAGATTGTCATTTGGGCTGGTTTCCATCTTCCTTCTTTCCTGATTTAGCAAGACAACAGCCATATTGCCAAGTATGGTAGAAGTGTGAAAGGGCTGTGACTTTGTACACATTCTGCTGCCTGTGACTGACAGTTCTAATTGGTCACAGGCAGTTTGAGGCTGAGGGAAGACAGTTTGTTGCAGATGAGACACAATCCTTTTAAATGATTAGATAATCTTTAGAAATCCCGAGCAGCTCACTCTTCTGCTAAGGTATGATTGAGTTACCTCTAAGTCATGAACGTTGGTGTGTAATGTTTAGTTATCATGAATAGTTTCTGTTGTCAAAACAAATATTCATTGATGAAAATATATTTTTGTAGGGGAATTGAGAGTAGAGCAGGCAGTAACCCTTCCAAAACTTTCCTCTTGTCTCTGTCCTTATATGTTAGACACCTATCTAGTGCTACCAATCCCTATTTCTGTAGGGAAATGAGAGAGAGCAGGTGTGTAATCTGATCTCTCTGCATGACCAGCAGAAGCCCAGGATCTTGTGGCTCTTTTGAGCCTGCTTCAGTACTCCAGGCCCAGGCTTTAGGGCCTAGCCTGGAGGAAAGTTTGCAGCCTGATTCAAGCTCTAATATCTCAGAGTTTGAATCTGTGGAACAACTGTCAGCTGCTGGGGTTGCTTCCCAGGCAGTGAGTATGGAGGAGTCGCCAGCTGGATCCCACAGACATTGTGGTGCAGTGGAAGCCCAGGCAGGTGAGAACAACATGGAGCCCCAGGCCCTGCAACCTGCCTCAGAGGGGAGAAGCAAGGGGAGCACAAAGCCTGAAGCTGGAAGTGACGGTGCAGAAGTGAGGAGGAGTGAGAGGACAAGGCAGAGACAAAGAGGTGCAGCTGAGGAGAAGGAGAAAGCTCACACTTTAAGATCTGGAGCAAAAACTGTGAGTAGTAAATCTCCGTCTAATGCTAAGAAACTCCAGCGTTCTGCCTCTGTGGGTGTTTTACCTGATGTCACTGCAGTGAGGGGAGAAGGGACTGTAAATGCAAAAGGTGTATTGTGTGGGAAAAAGCAAGGTGGGGGCAAAGCTGTGTCACAGTCACCTGTGAGAAAACTACATCTCCCAGCATCCCCTGTAAGCCCTGCTTCTGATAGCCAAATCAGACTGAATGACTGTGATGGAAATGCAGGGGTTAAATCTATGTCTTACTCACCTGTGAATAAAGAGCAATATCATCCAGGTTTCCCAGCATCCCCTGTAAGCCTTACACCTGACAGTCAGACTATTCCATCCACTTGTGATGTCGTGCCAGAAACTCCCCATGATGTGTGTGCAGCAAGGGAAAGTGCATTTGGGAAGGGAAAAGCTACAGCTGTGAGTGGAAAGATCATTGCTGTTACTGCTGAGCTTTCTCTTACTGGGGAGGCCAAACCTCAGGATTCAGCAGGTAACGAGACACCTGCACCCAGTCCAGCAATTAACCCTGTAGCTGCCAAATCTGCACCTGATACTGCCTGTAACTCTGATATATCTGATGATGAATCTCAGTTTTCTTGTGAATCAGCTTCTGCCTCAGGTGCATATGCAGCGCTTGTGGTACGTCCAAAACAGCCCCCCAAGTCCCCTACTGCAGAGAGCCCCCCGGTGCCCTGTCCTGAGGATATTCCAGCGATCATTAAGCAGCTGACACAAGCCTACAGTGATAAAAAGAAGAAAGAGGCAGAAATTGTGCAGCAACTAAAGCTGATCAGAGCTGCTAATAAGAACAAAAGAGGAAGACTGGAGTTGGACATGATCACTCTTAAAGGGGAACTCTTTGAGGTGGAAGTGACCATTGAGAGGTTACTGACTAAAGCGGGGCCCTGGAGGGAGCGTTTTGAAAACATGGAGAGATTTGAAAAGATGCAAAAGTCTCTCAAGGAGCAAGTTCCCTATCGCACTCGCAAGCCCAGCAGTACCAGCCATTCTGCCTCATCTGACACAGAAGGGGAATTTAAAAAGCCTGAAGCCCCAAGCAGGAGTTTAAAGAGAGCGCCACCCAAAGGCCGAGGAAGTGAGACCATCAACTGGCAGCATATGGCGTTTGATGTAAAGGATGTCAAGGAACAGGGAAAGAAGAAAGCGGAAATGAAACAGCGACCCCATGTTACATCAGTGGCCCCAGAGAGTTTCAGCCTAACCCAAGAAGAATTTCCGCCATTGTCACCTGTAGCCAAACAGCAAGAGCCATCACAGAGCCAGAGGCCACAAGAGGATGTTTCTCCAGCAATGGAAGTATCATCCAATCATTCAGCTGCGAGTGGCGTGTCTGGGGTGGTGCATGGAGATGAGTCTGCTGTGAATGCTGGCGTGTCTGTAGCGACGCTTGGAGAAGCGAGTGTTCACAGTGACCCAGTGGTGATGGGCGCACAAGAGGTGTTGGTGGTGGGTAATAAAGAGTCTGGGAATACTGGGCATAAAAAAGCACAACAGGTACATGGTACTGAGGGCCAAAAATCTGCTGAGCAAGCTTCATCTTCTGGGGTGGACCCTAGGGCTACATCTTCTGGGGACCCTAGAGCTCCATCTTCTGGGGTAGACCCTGGAGCTTCATCTTCCGGGGTGGACCCTAGGGCTTCATCTTCTGGGGTGGACCCTAAAGCATCAGGAAGATTTTGGGAGAGAAGGAGATTATTCCCTGCAGGTGAAGGGCCTTCCTTTGGTGGTCAGGCATTCCGTAGGAAAAACTGTGTTAAGTTGATGTGGGAAGGGAATATAGAGGATGCCCCAAACAGAACCTACATTATTAGGAAACTGCTAGAAGGCTCAGCTAAATTTAAAGCTAGCAATGACCTAGACGCCTGTATTGTACAATCCGCTACAGAATGGGATGTGAGTTTCAAAATCCCACAGGGGTTAGATGCTTTTTGGAGGCTTTTTGAGACCCTAAAATCACAGCCAGAGTGGCAGAATTTTGATGCCATGCCAATATCTAAGCCAGAGGTAAAAAAGATCACCATCATGGTTAAAAACGAAGGTGTCCCTGTGGATGATGTGCTCACATGGCTGAAGCTTCAGTGCACAGTCCTCTCCCCATTAAACCGTGTACTTGAAGATGATGTGTGGACGGGGGGCTGGAAAACTGAAGTCAAGTTAAATGTGATTAATAATGTCCCCCAACATTTGCCCAACACATTTTTCATAGGCAAAGAAAGGTGCATCTGCTTCTATGCTGGCCAGGCCAAAAGGTGCTTTAAATGTGGGTCACTTAATCACCTGGCCAGTGCCTGTGCTGTAGAGAAGTGTATCCTCTGTGGGAAAATTGGCCATACAAAGCGTTTCTGTAAGGACATAAAGTGTAACCTGTGTGGTAATATGGGGCATCCTCACCGCTTGTGCCCTATGGCCTCTCATAATAAAAACAAGTATAATCCTGTAGTGGAAAATCAGGTAGAACAGGAAGAAGACCAACTGTTGATAGAGGCTGTTTATGAGATAGAAAACCAGCAGAGAGAGGAACAACCGCAAAGGCACGAGGGCACAAATCCTAACCAACCCCAACAGAGAAAGAGAAGAGAGGATCAGGATGGTACAGGAAGGAAGGTCCAACATCAGAGAGGACAGACTCCTACTCACAGGGAGGTAGATCAGAGATCAGCACCACAGCCATGCCCATCAAGTGCCGCAAAAGGTCCCTCACAAACAGTGATAGGCCCCAAAATCTCCCCAGATCCCAAGCCACAGACAGATCCTCCAGGTACAATAAGTCCCACACCTACCCAATGCATCAGTGAGACTCCTGTATCCATGTCAGAGGAATCCCCCTACAAAAAGAAGAAAAAGAAAAAGAAAGGAAAACTTAAACGTACTCTGCAAGAATCCCAATCCCCAAGCGAAGAGAACTGGCAGGTAGTTACAGGCTCTAGCAAAGCAAAAAAGACCCCTGGAGTCATGTGCTTTAGTCCAGAGACATCCAATCGCTATGCCCAACTACAAAGCGATGATTCGGATGAGGAAGACTCTTGGGGGTCAAAGATGGAGAGGGAAGAGTTGCAGAGGATAAATCAGGAGATCTATCTGGAGCAGATGGAGGTACAGCAGTCAGACGCTAGGGACCAGGAGATAACCCCAAAAGGTAGTGGAGGCATCTCTGTGGTTGAGCCCATTTCAGCCTCTTTGGCTGACAAACCAGATAGGACTGGGCTTATTCCTAGTGTAGATCTGGCCATAGATGATGAGACAGTCCATCTTGGAGATGAGGATCCTATACCTGCAGGGGTCCAGGTTAAAAGATTTGGAGAAGGTGTATGTGATGGTGAAAGTGAAGGGAAGAAGGCCAAAAATAAAACAACATAATGGCTACACAACCTCTTAGAATTTACACATCTAATGTGTGCAGCATCCGTTCGCCAAAGGCAAGGTTTTTGGCTTATTCTAGTCTCTCATCCTCTGATGGAGACATATTTTTCCTTCAGGAGACTCGACTGACTGCAAGGGCTGACCTTCAGAGGGCAGCTTCAGAGTGGCACCATGGGCCCTCATTCTGGTCAATAGCAGCTGAGCCATGTGGTGGTGTGGGGGTGCTGTTCAGATCTGAATTAAATGTAGTTGTACATCGACTTGTGGAAATCCAGGTAGGCAGGTGTCTCCTTCTTGACATCACAGCCAGAGGCAGGAAGATGCGCCTTATTAATATCTATGGGCCACAATCTTGCCAAGAAAGAAGTGCACTGCTGTCTGATATGAGACAGTACCTCCACACTTCCCTTCCAGTGTTTCTGGCTGGAGATTTCAACCAGGTATTAAGGCCACAAGATAGGACGGGAACTAGAGTAAATAACTCAGAAGGCTTCCTTAACCGTATCATCCAGCAGGCAGACCTAGTGGATGTTGCTATCTGTAATGGTCGTGTTGGCAGGCATACTTACCATTGTGCAGGAAGATCTAGTCGCCTTGATATGGCCTTTGTTAAGAAGGGGGAGTCATTCACTGATGTACGTGAGCAGCCTGTTGAATATTCTGACCACTTTGCAGTTTCTTTCCTGTGGGGGGTTTCTTCCATCCCGAGTAGGGGGAGAGGGCTGTGGAGGCTTAGCACCAGTATCCTGGCAGAGGAGTCATCAAAGCGTATCTTTAGGATGCGTCTTCAGAGCGAGTTTGATAGGGTTGACTTTTATGACTCTGTGTCATCGTGGTGGGAGGATGCCAAGGAGTCATTCCGAGATCTCTTCAGAAAGCTATCTGTACGTAGGGAGGGAGAGAAATACAAAAGATACCTGTCCCTACGAAAGAAGTTGGAGGCCTGTATTTCGAATGGGGTGGATGGGTCAAAGCTAAACCAGCTGAAGGCCGAGATCAGGCGGCATCAGTACAGCCGGTACAGATCTTTGGTTCTGGAGAGGGATTACGGGAGTTTTCACTCGCCGGACCCTTTTCAGAATTACAAGGAATCTGTGGCCAGGAAGTTAATAACAGGCCTCATGGACACCCAGGGTGATTTGCAGACTACCAGGGAGGGCATCCTGGGTGTTGTGAGGTCTTACTATGCCGACCTTTTCCGGAACAAGGCTTTGGATGGGGAGAGGCTGACTGACTTCTTGGAGGCGACCCCAAGGCCTGATACATCTAATTTGGACTTTTCCCCTTTGGAAGCAGAAATCACAGAGGCCGAGGTAAGAACAGCTATTGACAGCCTTCATAAGAAGAAGGCGCCAGGCCCAGACGGCTTAACAGCCGAGTTTTATAAGACTTTCAAAGATGAGTTGGCCCCGGTCCTCGTGGAGGTCTTTAGAGACAGCCTGGCGGAGGGCATCTTGCCCCCCTCCATGAGGGCATCTTCTTTGATTCTGCTTTCAAAGGGTAAGAACCCAGAGCATATTGAGAACTGGAGGCCTATTGCCCTTCTCAATAATGATAGAAAGATTCTCGCAAGGGTACTTTTTGACAGACTTATTCAGTTCTCAGGCACGTTATTGTCAGGCTTTCAATTCGGCACGGTGAAAGGGCGGAGCATCTTTGGGGCTCTTCTTACTATCAGGGAGACCTTAGAAGTATGCAAAGCTCAGAGCAAGGGCTGCTACATTGTCTCTTTGGATCAGGCCAAGGCTTTTGACCGGGTGAATCATCAGTACCTGTGGTCTACTTTGTCAAAGTACGGCATCCCGGGCAAATTTATCCAATGGCTGGCAGGTTTGTATGAAGGGGCCGTAAGCTTCCCACTTGTCAATGGTTGGAGAGGAGATGATTTCAATGTGGAGTCTGGAGTGCGACAGGGTTGCCCCTTAAGCCCACTCTTGTACGTTTTTGCCATAGACCCATTGCTGCGCAGTCTAGAGAGTTGTGGCTTGAGGGGTATATCGGTCCCCAGATGTCAGACATTGACATCCCTCGCCTACGCGGACGATGTGACAGTTGTGGTATCCAGTCTGAAGGACAGGAGGCTGCTTAACGAGACCATCGAAAGTTACTCTGAGGCCTCTGGGTCAATGATTAACCGTGACAAGTCGGAGGCTTTTTGGACGTTGAACGGTGAGCCTGACTTCCAGCTCTCCGAATTTTCAACTGCCCCATCCCACATAAAGATCCTGGGGATAAAGTTTGGGAGGGAAGACAATTGCAGGCTAAATTGGGATGAGAAATTGGATGCCGGAACAGCAAAGGTCCAGCGATGGAAGGGATGGAGGCTGGCCTACAGGGAAAAGGTGAAGCTTATCAAGGCCTACCTGATCCCTCTGTTTTTGTTTGTAGCGTACGTGTATCCATTGCCAGAATCTCTCTACGCCAGGGTCCACAGCCTGTTTTTCCAGTTGCTCTGGGGACACAGGCTGAATCCAGTCAAAAGGGGGATAACGTACCTGCAGCGGAAGGAGGGTGGTTTGGGCATGTTGTGCCCAGTGGCTTTCTTTGGGTCACTTTTCCTGAAGTTTAACTTTGGGGGTTTGGCCCAAGGAAATGATTCCCTGTGGGAAGTCTGTATCAGGAATTGGGTATCGCCTTTTGTAGGGACATGGTTTCAAGGCGATAGAATGAAGAGATTTCGGATAATACAGGGATCCCTCCCATCACACCTAGTTCTCGCTCTGAAGATTCTGAAGAGGTGGGATGTCAGGGTGGGTGAGCTGGTAACATCTTCCCGAAGGCAGTTGTACCACAGGGTGATCAGGGACTATTTTGCTGTTCCTCTTGCTCTGAGAGACTGTGTGGGTGACATCCTTCAGGAAAGCCTTCGCCATCTTAATGGCAAGAGACTCCCCCCTAAGTTCTTTGACAACAGTTGGCTGTCACTCCAAGGGAAACTCTATGTCCGGGGCAACTTGAATTATCTTAGTATTGGCAGCAAAAATTGCCCCTGGGAGTGTGAAGTGGAGGAGACCCAGGATCACTTTCTGGTCAGTTGCCCTGTGACTAGAGATGTGTATGGTCAGTTAGCTGCAGCTCTTAAGGTTCCCGTCCTGAACAACTTGACCTATAGAGAGTCAGCCTATGGGGTTTCTGCCAGGCAACATCTGCTGGACCGTGAGACCCTCTACATTATCATTGCCTGCACACGGTACCAGATCTGGCAGCATAGGTGCAGGAGAACCTTTGGCTTTTCTGGTGCTACTCCTGATAATATTGTTAGAGCAACTCTGGTTCAGTTGAGTTTCCTGAAGGAAAATGAGATAAGAAGGTCTGCGGCTAATAGAAAGCGATGGCAATGGGTGCACCTTCCTCCTTCATAAGTTTGCCATCTTGTATGTTGTGTATAAACTGTTATATTGGTATTAGTATCGTCTCCCACACTCTGATACTGCTCTCCTTTTATCCTCAGGGTGATGGCAACATGTCCTGGAAACAATTTGTTTTGTGCTTCCTGCATTTCTGGAAGAGGGTGGGGGTGTCTGGATATTGTTTTTGTGTTGGGGTGGTAAAAAGGCCACATGGACAAAAACAGGACTTTGCAAGTCTGGCCTTATGAGTTGGTGATTTGGACTATTGCCTATGGACAGAGGGATGGACTCTGCGGGCAGGAGGGTGTATGGGTGGTTTTGTTGCTTTTTTGATTTTCTGATATGTTAACGTTTTGAATTAATGTAAGTGTATTTTTTATAATAAAAATCTTATATGTTAGACACCTATCTAGTGCTACCAATCCCTATTTCTGTAGGGAAATGAGAGAGAGCAGGTGTGTAATCTGATCTCTCTGCATGACCAGCAGAAGCCCAGGATCTTGTGGCTCTTTTGAGCCTGCTTCAGTACTCCAGGCCCAGGCTTTAGGGCCTAGCCTGGAGGAAAGTTTGCAGCCTGATTCAAGCTCTAATATCTCAGAGTTTGAATCTGTGGAACAACTGTCAGCTGCTGGGGTTGCTTCCCAGGCAGTGAGTATGGAGGAGTCGCCAGCTGGATCCCACAGACATTGTGGTGCAGTGGAAGCCCAGGCAGGTGAGAACAACATGGAGCCCCAGGCCCTGCAACCTGCCTCAGAGGGGAGAAGCAAGGGGAGCACAAAGCCTGAAGCTGGAAGTGACGGTGCAGAAGTGAGGAGGAGTGAGAGGACAAGGCAGAGACAAAGAGGTGCAGCTGAGGAGAAGGAGAAAGCTCACACTTTAAGATCTGGAGCAAAAACTGTGAGTAGTAAATCTCCGTCTAATGCTAAGAAACTCCAGCGTTCTGCCTCTGTGGGTGTTTTACCTGATGTCACTGCAGTGAGGGGAGAAGGGACTGTAAATGCAAAAGGTGTATTGTGTGGGAAAAAGCAAGGTGGGGGCAAAGCTGTGTCACAGTCACCTGTGAGAAAACTACATCTCCCAGCATCCCCTGTAAGCCCTGCTTCTGATAGCCAAATCAGACTGAATGACTGTGATGGAAATGCAGGGGTTAAATCTATGTCTTACTCACCTGTGAATAAAGAGCAATATCATCCAGGTTTCCCAGCATCCCCTGTAAGCCTTACACCTGACAGTCAGACTATTCCATCCACTTGTGATGTCGTGCCAGAAACTCCCCATGATGTGTGTGCAGCAAGGGAAAGTGCATTTGGGAAGGGAAAAGCTACAGCTGTGAGTGGAAAGATCATTGCTGTTACTGCTGAGCTTTCTCTTACTGGGGAGGCCAAACCTCAGGATTCAGCAGGTAACGAGACACCTGCACCCAGTCCAGCAATTAACCCTGTAGCTGCCAAATCTGCACCTGATACTGCCTGTAACTCTGATATATCTGATGATGAATCTCAGTTTTCTTGTGAATCAGCTTCTGCCTCAGGTGCATATGCAGCGCTTGTGGTACGTCCAAAACAGCCCCCCAAGTCCCCTACTGCAGAGAGCCCCCCGGTGCCCTGTCCTGAGGATATTCCAGCGATCATTAAGCAGCTGACACAAGCCTACAGTGATAAAAAGAAGAAAGAGGCAGAAATTGTGCAGCAACTAAAGCTGATCAGAGCTGCTAATAAGAACAAAAGAGGAAGACTGGAGTTGGACATGATCACTCTTAAAGGGGAACTCTTTGAGGTGGAAGTGACCATTGAGAGGTTACTGACTAAAGCGGGGCCCTGGAGGGAGCGTTTTGAAAACATGGAGAGATTTGAAAAGATGCAAAAGTCTCTCAAGGAGCAAGTTCCCTATCGCACTCGCAAGCCCAGCAGTACCAGCCATTCTGCCTCATCTGACACAGAAGGGGAATTTAAAAAGCCTGAAGCCCCAAGCAGGAGTTTAAAGAGAGCGCCACCCAAAGGCCGAGGAAGTGAGACCATCAACTGGCAGCATATGGCGTTTGATGTAAAGGATGTCAAGGAACAGGGAAAGAAGAAAGCGGAAATGAAACAGCGACCCCATGTTACATCAGTGGCCCCAGAGAGTTTCAGCCTAACCCAAGAAGAATTTCCGCCATTGTCACCTGTAGCCAAACAGCAAGAGCCATCACAGAGCCAGAGGCCACAAGAGGATGTTTCTCCAGCAATGGAAGTATCATCCAATCATTCAGCTGCGAGTGGCGTGTCTGGGGTGGTGCATGGAGATGAGTCTGCTGTGAATGCTGGCGTGTCTGTAGCGACGCTTGGAGAAGCGAGTGTTCACAGTGACCCAGTGGTGATGGGCGCACAAGAGGTGTTGGTGGTGGGTAATAAAGAGTCTGGGAATACTGGGCATAAAAAAGCACAACAGGTACATGGTACTGAGGGCCAAAAATCTGCTGAGCAAGCTTCATCTTCTGGGGTGGACCCTAGGGCTACATCTTCTGGGGACCCTAGAGCTCCATCTTCTGGGGTAGACCCTGGGGCTTCATCTTCCGGGGTGGACCCTAAAGCATCAGGAAGATTTTGGGAGAGAAGGAGATTATTCCCTGCAGGTGAAGGGCCATCCTTTGGTGGTCAGGCATTCCGTAGGAAAAACTGTGTTAAGTTGATGTGGGAAGGGAATATAGAGGATGCCCCAAACAGAACCTACATTATTAGGAAACTGCTAGAAGGCTCAGCTAAATTTAAAGCTAGCAATGACCTAGACGCCTGTATTGTACAATCCGCTACAGAATGGGATGTGAGTTTCAAAATCCCACAGGGGTTAGATGCTTTTTGGAGGCTTTTTGAGACCCTAAAATCACAGCCAGAATGGCAGAATTTTGATGCCATGCCAATATCTAAGCCAGAGGTAAAAAAGATCACCATCATGGTTAAAAACGAAGGTGTCCCTGTGGATGATGTGCTCACATGGCTGAAGCTTCAGTGCACAGTCCTCTCCCCATTAAACCGTGTACTTGAAGATGATGTGTGGACGGGGGGCTGGAAAACTGAAGTCAAGTTAAATGTGGTTAATAATGTCCCCCAACATTTGCCCAACACATTTTTCATAGGCAAAGAAAGGTGCATCTGCTTCTATGCTGGCCAGGCCAAAAGGTGCTTTAAATGTGGGTCACTTAATCACCTGGCCAGTGCCTGTGCTGTAGAGAAGTGTATCCTCTGTGGGAAAATTGGCCATACAAAGCGTTTCTGTAAGGACATAAAGTGTAACCTGTGTGGTAATATGGGGCATCCTCACCGCTTGTGCCCTATGGCCTCTCATAATAAAAACAAGTATAATCCTGTAGTGGAAAATCAGGTAGAACAGGAAGAAGACCAACTGTTGATAGAGGCTGTTCATGAGATAGAAAACCAGCAGAGAGAGGAACAACCGCAAAGGCACGAGGGCACAAATCCTAACCAACCCCAACAGAGAAAGAGAAGAGAGGATCAGGATGGTACAGGAAGGAAGGTCCAACATCAGAGAGGGCAGACTCCTACTCACAGGGAGGTAGATCAGAGATCAGCACCACAGCCATGCCCATCAAGTGCCGCAAAAGGTCCCTCACAAACAGTGATAGGCCCCAAAATCTCCCCAGATCCCAAGCCACAGACAGATCCTCCAGGTACAATAAGTCCCACACCTACCCAATGCATCAGTGAGACTCCTGTATCCATGTCAGAGGAATCCCCCTACAAAAAGAAGAAAAAGAAAAAGAAAGGAAAACTTAAACGTACTCTGCAAGAATCCCAATCCCCAAGCGAAGAGAACTGGCAGGTAGTTACAGGCTCTAGCAAAGCAAAAAAGACCCCTGGAGTCATGTGCTTTAGTCCAGAGACATCCAATCGCTATGCCCAACTACAAAGCGATGATTCGGATGAGGAAGACTCTTGGGGGTCAAAGATGGAGAGGGAAGAGTTTCAGAGGATAAATCAGGAGATCTATCTGGAGCAGATGGAGGTACAGCAGTCAGACACTAGGGACCAGGAGATAACCCCAAAAGGTAGTGGAGGCATCTCTGTGGTTGAGCCCATTTCAGCCTCTTTGGCTGACAAACCAGATAGGACTGGGCTTATTCCTAGTGTAGATCTGGCCATAGATGATGAGACAGTCCATCTTGGAGATGAGGATCCTATACCTGCAGGGGTCCAGGTTAAAAGATTTGGAGAAGGTGTATGTGATGGTGAAAGTGAAGGGAAGAAGGCCAAAAATAAAACAACATAATGGCTACACAACCTCTTAGAATTTACACATCTAATGTGTGCAGCATCCGTTCGCCAAAGGCAAGGTTTTTGGCTTACTCTAGTCTCTCATCCTCTGATGGAGACATATTTTTCCTTCAGGAGACTCGACTGACTGCAAGGGCTGACCTTCAGAGGGCAGCTTCAGAGTGGCACCATGGGCCCTCATTCTGGTCAATAGCAGCTGAGCCATGTGGTGGTGTGGGGGTGCTGTTCAGATCTGAATTAAATGTAGTTGTACATCGACTTGTGGAAATTCAGGTAGGCAGGTGTCTCCTTCTTGACATCACAGCCAGAGGCAGGAAGATGCGCCTTATTAATATCTATGGGCCACAATCTTGCCAAGAAAGAAGTGCACTGCTGTCTGATATGAGACAGTACCTCCACACTTCCCTTCCAGTGTTTCTGGCTGGAGATTTCAACCAGGTATTAAGGCCACAAGATAGGACGGGAACTAGAGTAAATAACTCAGAAGGCTTCCTTAACCGTATCATCCAGCAGGCAGACCTAGTGGATGTTGCTATCTGCAATGGTCGTGTTGGCAGGCATACTTACCATTGTGCAGGAAGATCTAGTCGCCTTGATATGGCCTTTGTTAAGAAGGGGGAGTCATTCACTGATGTACGTGAGCAGCCTGTTGAATATTCTGACCACTTTGCAGTTTCTTTCCTGTGGGGGGTTTCTTCCATCCCGAGTAGGGGGAGAGGGCTGTGGAGGCTTAGCACCAGTATCCTGGTAGAGGAGTCATCAAAGCGTATCTTTAGGGTGCGTCTTCAGAGCGAGTTTGATAGGGTTGACTTTTATGACTCTGTGTCATCGTGGTGGGAGGATGCCAAGGAGTCATTCCGAGATCTCTTCAGAAAGCTATCTGTACGTAGGGAGGGAGAGAAATACAAAAGATACCTGTCCCTACGAAAGAAGTTGGAGGCCTGTATTTCGAATGGGGTGGATGGGTCAAAGCTAAACCAGCTGAAGGCCGAGATCAGGCGGCATCAGTACAGCCGGTACAGATCTTTGGTTCTGGAGAGGGATTACGGGAGTTTTCACTCGCCGGACCCTTTTCAGAATTACAAGGAATCTGTGGCCAGGAAGTTAATAACAGGCCTCATGGACACCCAGGGTGATTTGCAGACTACCAGGGAGGGCATCCTGGGTGTTGTGAGGTCTTACTATGCCGACCTTTTCCGGAACAAGGCTTTGGATGGGGAGAGGCTGACTGACTTCTTGGAGGCGACCCCAAGGCCTGATACATCTAATTTGGACTTTTCCCCTTTGGAAGCAGAAATCACAGAGGCCGAGGTAAGAACAGCTATTGACAGCCTTCATAAGAAGAAGGCGCCAGGCCCAGACGGCTTAACAGCCGAGTTTTATAAGACCTTCAAAGATGAGTTGGCCCCGGTCCTCGTGGAGGTCTTTAGAGACAGCCTGGCGGAGGGCATCTTGCCCCCCTCCATGAGGGCATCTTCTTTGATTCTGCTTTCAAAGGGTAAGAACCCAGAGCATATTGAGAACTGGAGGCCTATTGCCCTTCTCAATAATGATAGAAAGATTCTCGCAAGGGTACTTTTTGACAGACTTATTCAGTTCTCAGGCACGTTATTGTCAGGCTTTCAATTCGGCACGGTGAAAGGGCGGAGCATCTTTGGGGCTCTTCTTACTATCAGGGAGACCTTAGAAGTATGCAAAGCTCAGAGCAAGGGCTGCTACATTGTCTCTTTGGATCAGGCCAAGGCTTTTGACCGGGTGAATCATCAGTACCTGTGGTCTACTTTGTCAAAGTACGGCATCCCGGGCAAATTTATCCAATGGCTGGCAGGTTTGTATGAAGGGGCCGTAAGCTTCCCACTTGTCAATGGTTGGAGAGGAGATGATTTCAATGTGGAGTCTGGAGTGCGACAGGGTTGCCCCTTAAGCCCACTCTTGTACGTTTTTGCCATAGACCCATTGCTGCGCAGTCTAGAGAGTTGTGGCTTGAGGGGTATATCGGTCCCCAGATGTCAGACATTGACATCCCTCGCCTACGCGGACGATGTGACAGTTGTGGTATCCAGTCTGAAGGACAGGAGGCTGCTTAACGAGACCATCGAAAGTTACTCTGAGGCCTCTGGGTCAATGATTAACCGTGACAAGTCGGAGGCTTTTTGGACGTTGAACGGTGAGCCTGACTTCCAGCTCTCCGAATTTTCAACTGCCCCATCCCACATAAAGATCCTGGGGATAAAGTTTGGGAGGGAAGACAATTGCAGGCTAAATTGGGATGAGAAATTGGATGCCGGAACAGCAAAGGTCCAGCGATGGAAGGGATGGAGGCTGGCCTACAGGGAAAAGGTGAAGCTTATCAAGGCCTACCTGATCCCTCTGTTTTTGTTTGTAGCGTACGTGTATCCATTGCCAGAATCTCTCTACGCCAGGGTCCACAGTCTGTTTTTCCAGTTGCTCTGGGGACACAGGCTGAATCCAGTCAAAAGGGGGATAACGTACCTGCAGCGGAAGGAGGGTGGTTTGGGCATGTTATGCCCAGTGGCTTTCTTTGGGTCACTTTTCCTGAAGTTTAATTTTGGGGGTTTGGCCCAAGGAAATAATTCCCTGTGGGAAGTCCTTGTCAGGAATTGGGTATCGCCTTTTGTAGGGACATGGTTTCAAGGCGATAGAATGAAGAGATTTCGGATAATACAGGGATCCCTCCCATCACACCTAGTTCTCGCTCTGAAGATTCTGAAGAGGTGGGATGTCAGGGTGGGTGAGCTGGTAACATCTTCCCGAAGGCAGTTGTACCACAGGGTGATCAGGGACTATTTTGCTGTTCCTCTTGCTCTGAGAGACTGTGTGGGTGACATCCTTCAGGAAAGCCTTCGCCATCTTAATGGCAAGAGACTCCCCCCTAAGTTCTTTGACAACAGTTGGCTGTCACTCCAAGGGAAACTCTATGTCCGGGGCAACTTGAATTATCTTAGTATTGGCAGCAAAAATTGCCCCTGGGAGTGTGAAGTGGAGGAGACCCAGGATCACTTTCTGGTCAGTTGCCCTGTGACTAGAGATGTGTATGGTCAGTTAGCTGCAGCTCTTAAAGTTCCCGTCCTGAACAACTTGACCTATAGAGAGTCAGCCTATGGGGTTTCTGCCAGACAACATCTGCTGGACCGTGAGACCCTCTACATTATCATTGCCTGCACACGGTACCAGATCTGGCAGCATAGGTGCAGGAGAACCTTTGGCTTTTCTGGTGCTACTCCTGATAATATTGTTAGAGCAACTCTGGTTCAGTTGAGTTTCCTGAAGGAAAATGAGATAAGAAGGTCTGCGGCTAATAGAAAGCGATGGCAATGGGTGCACCTTCCTCCTTCATAAGTTTGCCATCTTGTATGTTGTGTATAAACTGTTATATTGGTATTAGTATCGTCTCCCACACTCTGATACTGCTCTCTTTTTATCCTCAGGGTGATGGCAACATGTCCTGGAAACAATTTGTTTTGTGCTTCCTGCATTTCTGGAAGAGGGTGGGGGTGTCTGGATATTGTTTTTTTTTGTGTTGGGGTGGTAAAAAGGCCACATGGACAAAAACAGGACTTTGCAAGTCTGGCCTTATGAGTTGGTGATTTGGACTATTGCCTATGGACAGAGGGATGGACTCTGCGGGCAGGAGGGTGTATGGGTGGGTTTCTGATATGTTACATTTTGAGTTAATGTAAGTGTATTTTTACAATAAAAATTCTTATATGTTAGACACCTATCTAGTGCTACCAATCCCTATTTCTGTAGGGAAATGAGAGAGAGCAGGTGTGTAATCTGATCTCTCTGCATGACCAGCAGAAGCCCAGGATCTTGTGGCTCTTTTGAGCCTGCTTCAGTACTCCAGGCCCAGGCTTTAGGGCCTAGCCTGGAGGAAAGTTTGCAGCCTGATTCAAGCTCTAATATCTCAGAGTTTGAATCTGTGGAACAACTGTCAGCTGCTGGGGTTGCTTCCCAGGCAGTGAGTATGGAGGAGTCGCCAGCTGGATCCCACAGACATTGTGGTGCAGTGGAAGCCCAGGCAGGTGAGAACAACATGGAGCCCCAGGCCCTGCAACCTGCCTCAGAGGGGAGAAGCAAGGGGAGCACAAAGCCTGAAGCTGGAAGTGACGGTGCAGAAGTGAGGAGGAGTGAGAGGACAAGGCAGAGACAAAGAGGTGCAGCTGAGGAGAAGGAGAAAGCTCACACTTTAAGATCTGGAGCAAAAACTGTGAGTAGTAAATCTCCGTCTAATGCTAAGAAACTCCAGCGTTCTGCCTCTGTGGGTGTTTTACCTGATGTCACTGCAGTGAGGGGAGAAGGGACTGTAAATGCAAAAGGTGTATTGTGTGGGAAAAAGCAAGGTGGGGGCAAAGCTGTGTCACAGTCACCTGTGAGAAAACTACATCTCCCAGCATCCCCTGTAAGCCCTGCTTCTGATAGCCAAATCAGACTGAATGACTGTGATGGAAATGCAGGGGTTAAATCTATGTCTTACTCACCTGTGAATAAAGAGCAATATCATCCAGGTTTCCCAGCATCCCCTGTAAGCCTTACACCTGACAGTCAGACTATTCCATCCACTTGTGATGTCGTGCCAGAAACTCCCCATGATGTGTGTGCAGCAAGGGAAAGTGCATTTGGGAAGGGAAAAGCTACAGCTGTGAGTGGAAAGATCATTGCTGTTACTGCTGAGCTTTCTCTTACTGGGGAGGCCAAACCTCAGGATTCAGCAGGTAACGAGACACCTGCACCCAGTCCAGCAATTAACCCTGTAGCTGCCAAATCTGCACCTGATACTGCCTGTAACTCTGATATATCTGATGATGAATCTCAGTTTTCTTGTGAATCAGCTTCTGCCTCAGGTGCATATGCAGCGCTTGTGGTACGTCCAAAACAGCCCCCCAAGTCCCCTACTGCAGAGAGCCCCCCGGTGCCCTGTCCTGAGGATATTCCAGCGATCATTAAGCAGCTGACACAAGCCTACAGTGATAAAAAGAAGAAAGAGGCAGAAATTGTGCAGCAACTAAAGCTGATCAGAGCTGCTAATAAGAACAAAAGAGGAAGACTGGAGTTGGACATGATCACTCTTAAAGGGGAACTCTTTGAGGTGGAAGTGACCATTGAGAGGTTACTGACTAAAGCGGGGCCCTGGAGGGAGCGTTTTGAAAACATGGAGAGATTTGAAAAGATGCAAAAGTCTCTCAAGGAGCAAGTTCCCTATCGCACTCGCAAGCCCAGCAGTACCAGCCATTCTGCCTCATCTGACACAGAAGGGGAATTTAAAAAGCCTGAAGCCCCAAGCAGGAGTTTAAAGAGAGCGCCACCCAAAGGCCGAGGAAGTGAGACCATCAACTGGCAGCATATGGCGTTTGATGTAAAGGATGTCAAGGAACAGGGAAAGAAGAAAGCGGAAATGAAACAGCGACCCCATGTTACATCAGTGGCCCCAGAGAGTTTCAGCCTAACCCAAGAAGAATTTCCGCCATTGTCACCTGTAGCCAAACAGCAAGAGCCATCACAGAGCCAGAGGCCACAAGAGGATGTTTCTCCAGCAATGGAAGTATCATCCAATCATTCAGCTGCGAGTGGCGTGTCTGGGGTGGTGCATGGAGATGAGTCTGCTGTGAATGCTGGCGTGTCTGTAGCGACGCTTGGAGAAGCGAGTGTTCACAGTGACCCAGTGGTGATGGGCGCACAAGAGGTGTTGGTGGTGGGTAATAAAGAGTCTGGGAATACTGGGCATAAAAAAGCACAACAGGTACATGGTACTGAGGGCCAAAAATCTGCTGAGCAAGCTTCATCTTCTGGGGTGGACCCTAGGGCTACATCTTCTGGGGACCCTAGAGCTCCATCTTCTGGGGTAGACCCTGGGGCTTCATCTTCCGGGGTGGACCCTAGGGCTTCATCTTCTGGGGTGGACCCTAAAGCATCAGGAAGATTTTGGGAGAGAAGGAGATTATTCCCTGCAGGTGAAGGGCCATCCTTTGGTGGTCAGGCATTCCGTAGGAAAAACTGTGTTAAGTTGATGTGGGAAGGGAATATAGAGGATGCCCCAAACAGAACCTACATTATTAGGAAACTGCTAGAAGGCTCAGCTAAATTTAAAGCTAGCAATGACCTAGACGCCTGTATTGTACAATCCGCTACAGAATGGGATGTGAGTTTCAAAATCCCACAGGGGTTAGATGCTTTTTGGAGGCTTTTTGAGACCCTAAAATCACAGCCAGAATGGCAGAATTTTGATGCCATGCCAATATCTAAGCCAGAGGTAAAAAAGATCACCATCATGGTTAAAAACGAAGGTGTCCCTGTGGATGATGTGCTCACATGGCTGAAGCTTCAGTGCACAGTCCTCTCCCCATTAAACCGTGTACTTGAAGATGATGTGTGGACGGGGGGCTGGAAAACTGAAGTCAAGTTAAATGTGGTTAATAATGTCCCCCAACATTTGCCCAACACATTTTTCATAGGCAAAGAAAGGTGCATCTGCTTCTATGCTGGCCAGGCCAAAAGGTGCTTTAAATGTGGGTCACTTAATCACCTGGCCAGTGCCTGTGCTGTAGAGAAGTGTATCCTCTGTGGGAAAATTGGCCATACAAAGCGTTTCTGTAAGGACATAAAGTGTAACCTGTGTGGTAATATGGGGCATCCTCACCGCTTGTGCCCTATGGCCTCTCATAATAAAAACAAGTATAATCCTGTAGTGGAAAATCAGGTAGAACAGGAAGAAGACCAACTGTTGATAGAGGCTGTTCATGAGATAGAAAACCAGCAGAGAGAGGAACAACCGCAAAGGCACGAGGGCACAAATCCTAACCAACCCCAACAGAGAAAGAGAAGAGAGGATCAGGATGGTACAGGAAGGAAGGTCCAACATCAGAGAGAGCAGACTCCTACTCACAGGGAGGTAGATCAGAGATCAGCACCACAGCCATGCCCATCAAGTGCCACAAAAGGTCCCTCACAAACAGTGATAGGCCCCAAAATCTCCCCAGATCCCAAGCCACAGACAGATCCTCCAGGTACAATAAGTCCCACACCTACCCAATGCATCAGTGAGACTCCTGTATCCATGTCAGAGGAATCCCCCTACAAAAAGAAGAAAAAGAAAAAGAAAGGAAAACTTAAACGTACTCTGCAAGAATCCCAATCCCCAAGCGAAGAGAACTGGCAGGTAGTTACAGGCTCTAGCAAAGCAAAAAAGACCCCTGGAGTCATGTGCTTTAGTCCAGAGACATCCAATCGCTATGCCCAACTACAAAGCGATGATTCGGATGAGGAAGACTCTTGGGGGTCAAAGATGGAGAGGGAAGAGTTGCAGAGGATAAATCAGGAGATCTATCTGGAGCAGATGGAGGTACAGCAGTCAGACGCTAGGGACCAAGAGATAACCCCAAAAGGTAGTGGAGGCATCTCTGTGGTTGAGCCCATTTCAGCCTCTTTGGCTGACAAACCAGATAGGACTGGGCTTATTCCTAGTGTAGATCTGGCCATAGATGATGAGACAGTCCATCTTGGAGATGAGGATCCTATACCTGCAGGGGTCCAGGTTAAAAGATTTGGAGAAGGTGTATGTGATGGTGAAAGTGAAGGGAAGAAGGCCAAAAATAAAACAACATAATGGCTACAAAACCTCTTAGAATTTACACATCTAATGTGTGCAGCATCCGTTCGCCAAAGGCAAGGTTTTTGGCTTATTCTAGTCTCTCATCCTCTGATGGAGACATATTTTTCCTTCAGGAGACTCGACTGACTGCAAGGGCTGACCTTCAGAGGGCAGCTTCAGAGTGGCACCATGGGCCCTCATTCTGGTCAATAGCAGCTGAGCCATGTGGTGGTGTGGGGGTGCTGTTCAGATCTGAATTAAATGTAGTTGTACATCGACTTGTGGAAATCCAGGTAGGCAGGTGTCTCCTTCTTGACATCACAGCCAGAGGCAGGAAGATGCGCCTTATTAATATCTATGGGCCACAATCTTGCCAAGAAAGAAGTGCACTGCTGTCTGATATGAGACAGTACCTCCACACTTCCCTTCCAGTGTTTCTGGCTGGAGATTTCAACCAGGTATTAAGGCCACAAGATAGGACGGGAACTAGAGTAAATAACTCAGAAGGCTTCCTTAACCGTATCATCCAGCAGGCAGACCTAGTGGATGTTGCTATCTGCAATGGTCGTGTTGGCAGGCATACTTACCATTGTGCAGGAAGATCTAGTCGCCTTGATATGGCCTTTGTTAAGAAGGGGGAGTCATTCACTGATGTACGTGAGCAGCCTGTTGAATATTCTGACCACTTTGCAGTTTCTTTCCTGTGGGGGGTTTCTTCCATCCCGAGTAGGGGGAGAGGGCTGTGGAGGCTTAGCACCAGTATCCTGGCAGAGGAGTCATCAAAGCGTATCTTTAGGATGCGTCTTCAGAGCGAGTTTGATAGGGTTGACTTTTATGACTCTGTGTCATCGTGGTGGGAGGATGCCAAGGAGTCATTCCGAGATCTCTTCAGAAAGCTATCTGTACGTAGGGAGGGAGAGAAATACAAAAGATACCTGTCCCTACGAAAGAAGTTGGAGGCCTGTATTTCGAATGGGGTGGATGGGTCAAAGCTAAACCAGCTGAAGGCCGAGATCAGGCGGCATCAGTACAGCCGGTACAGATCTTTGGTTCTGGAGAGGGATTACGGGAGTTTTCACTCGCCGGACCCTTTTCAGAATTACAAGGAATCTATGGCCAGGAAGTTAATAACAGGCCTCATGGACACCCAGGGTGATTTGCAGACTACCAGGGAGGGCATCCTGGGTGTTGTGAGGTCTTACTATGCCGACCTTTTCCGGAACAAGGCTTTGGATGGGGAGAGGCTGACTGACTTCTTGGAGGCGACCCCAAGGCCTGATACATCTAATTTGGACTTTTCCCCTTTGGAAGCAGAAATCACAGAGGCCGAGGTAAGAACAGCTATTGACAGCCTTCATAAGAAGAAGGCGCCAGGCCCAGACGGCTTAACAGCCGAGTTTTATAAGACCTTCAAAGATGAGTTGGCCCCAGTCCTCGTGGAGGTCTTTAGAGACAGCCTGGCGGAGGGCATCTTGCCCCCCTCCATGAGGGCATCTTCTTTGATTCTGCTTTCAAAGGGTAAGAACCCAGAGCATATTGAGAACTGGAGGCCTATTGCCCTTCTCAATAATGATAGAAAGATTCTCGCAAGGGTACTTTTTGACAGACTTATTCAGTTCTCAGGCACGTTATTGTCAGGCTTTCAATTCGGCACGGTGAAAGGGCGGAGCATCTTTGGGGCTCTTCTTACTATCAGGGAGACCTTAGAAGTATGCAAAGCTCAGAGCAAGGGCTGCTACATTGTCTCTTTGGATCAGGCCAAGGCTTTTGACCGGGTGAATCATCAGTACCTGTGGTCTACTTTGTCAAAGTACGGCATCCCGGGCAAATTTATCCAATGGCTGGCAGGTTTGTATGAAGGGGCCGTAAGCTTCCCACTTGTCAATGGTTGGAGAGGAGATGATTTCAATGTGGAGTCTGGAGTGCGACAGGGTTGCCCCTTAAGCCCACTCTTGTACGTTTTTGCCATAGACCCATTGCTGCGCAGTCTAGAGAGTTGTGGCTTGAGGGGTATATCGGTCCCCAGATGTCAGACATTGACATCCCTCGCCTACGCGGACGATGTGACAGTTGTGGTATCCAGTCTGAAGGACAGGAGGCTGCTTAACGAGACCATCGAAAGTTACTCTGAGGCCTCTGGGTCAATGATTAACCGTGACAAGTCGGAGGCTTTTTGGACGTTGAACGGTGAGCCTGACTTCCAGCTCTCCGAATTTTCAACTGCCCCATCCCACATAAAGATCCTGGGGATAAAGTTTGGGAGGGAAGACAATTGCAGGCTAAATTGGGATGAGAAATTGGATGCCGGAACAGCAAAGGTCCAGCGATGGAAGGGATGGAGGCTGGCCTACAGGGAAAAGGTGAAGCTTATCAAGGCCTACCTGATCCCTCTGTTTTTGTTTGTAGCGTACGTGTATCCATTGCCAGAATCTCTCTACGCCAGGGTCCACAGCCTGTTTTTCCAGTTGCTCTGGGGACACAGGCTGAATCCAGTCAAAAGGGGGATAACGTACCTGCAGCGGAAGGAGGGTGGTTTGGGCATGTTGTGCCCAGTGGCTTTCTTTGGGTCACTTTTCCTGAAGTTTAACTTTGGGGGTTTGGCCCAAGGAAATGATTCCCTGTGGGAAGTCTGTATCAGGAACTGGGTATCGCCTTTTGTAGGGACATGGTTTCAAGGCGATAGAATGAAGAGATTTCGGATAATACAGGGATCCCTCCCATCACACCTAGTTCTCGCTCTGAAGATTCTGAAGAGGTGGGATGTCAGGGTGGGTGAGCTGGTAACATCTTCCCGAAGGCAGTTGTACCACAGGGTGATCAGGGACTATTTTGCTGTTCCTCTTGCTCTGAGAGACTGTGTGGGTGACATCCTTCAGGAAAGCCTTTGCCATCTTAATGGCAAGAGACTCCCCCCTAAGTTCTTTGACAACAGTTGGCTGTCACTCCAAGGGAAACTCTATGTCCGGGGCAACTTGAATTATCTTAGTATTGGCAGCAAAAATTGCCCCTGGGAGTGTGAAGTGGAGGAGACCCAGGATCACTTTCTGGTCAGTTGCCCTGTGACTAGAGATGTGTATGGTCAGTTAGCTGCAGCTCTTAAAGTTCCCGTCCTGAACAACTTGACCTATAGAGAGTCAGCCTATGGGGTTTCTGCCAGGCAACATCTGCTGGACCGTGAGACCCTCTACATTATCATTGCCTGCACACGGTACCAGATCTGGCTGCATAGGTGCAGGAGAACCTTTGGCTTTTCTGGTGCTACTCCTGATAATATTGTTAGAGCAACTCTGGTTCAGTTGAGTTTCCTGAAGGAAAATGAGATAAGAAGGTCTGCGGCTAATAGAAAGCGATGGCAATGGGTGCACCTTCCTCCTTCATAAGTTTGCTATCTTGTATGTTGTGTATAAACTGTTATATTGGTATTAGTATCGTCTCCCACACTCTGATACTGCTCTCTTTTTATCCTCAGGGTGATGGCAACATGTCCTGGAAACAATTTGTTTTGTGCTTCCTGCATTTCTGGAAGAGGGTGGGGGTGTCTGGATATTGTTTTTTGTGTTGGGGTGGTAAAAAGGCCACATGGACAAAAACAGGACTTTGCAAGTCTGGCCTTATGAGTTGGTGATTTGGACTATTGCCTATGGACAGAGGGATGGACTCTGCGGGCAGGAGGGTGTATGGGTGGGTTTCTGATATGTTACTTTTTGAGTTAATGTAAGTGTATTTTTTACAATAAAAATCTTATATATTAGGCACCTATCTAGTGCTACCAATCCCTATTTCTGTAGGGAAATGAGAGCAGAGCAGGCAATAACCCTGCCAATAATAAGCTATACCATCATACTGTACTGTCTAAGGGAAACAATATGGCACCTCCTTCCCATATGTATAAATACAAATATACAGAGAAGGAATGCTCTGGGCACACAATAAGCTATACCCTCATACTGTACTGTCTAAGGGAAACAATATGGCTCCTCCTTACCATATGTATAAATACAAATATACAGAGAAGGAATGTTCTGGGCACACAATAAGCTATACCCTCATACTGTACTGTCTAAGGGAAACAATATGGCACCTCCTTCCCATATGTATAAATACAAATATACAGAGAATGAATGCTCTGGGCACACAATAAACTATACCCTCATACTGTACTGTCTAAGGGAAACAATATGGCACCTCCTTCCCATACATATAAATACAAATATACAGAGAAGGAATGTTCTGGGCACACAATAAGCTATACCCTCACACTGTACTGTCTAAGGGAAACAATATGGCTCCTCCTTCCCATATGTATAAATACAAATATACAGAGAATGAATGTTCTGGGCACACAATAAGCTATACCCTCATACTGTACTGTCTAAGGGAAACAATATGGCACCTCCTTCCCATACATATAAATACAAATATACAGAGAAGGAATGTTCTGGGCACACAATAAGCTATACCCTCATACTGTACTGTCTAAGGGAAACAATATGGCACCTCCTTCCCATATGTATAAATACAAATATACAGAGAAGGAATGTTCTGGGCACACAATAAGCTATACCCTCATACTGTACTGTCTAAGGGAAACAATATGGCTCCTCCTTCCCATATGTATAAATACAAATATACAGAGAAGGAATGTTCTGGGCACACAATAAGCTATACCTTCATACTGTACTGTCTAAGGGAAACAATTTGGCACCTCCTTCCCATATGTATAAATACAAATATACAGAGAAGGAATGTTCTGGGCACACAATAAGCTATACCCTCATACTGTACTGTCTAAGGGAAACAATATGGCTCCTCCTTCCCATATGTATAAATACAAATATACAGAGAAGGAATGTTCTGGGCACACAATAAGCTATACCCTCATACTGTACTGTCTAAGGGGAACAATATGGCACCTCCTTCCCAAATGTATAAATACAAATATACAGAGAAGGAATGTTCTGGTCACACAATAAGCTATGAACCTTAAATACCAATAAAGTGGGACTAACTGTCAATGAATATCTGACACCTGCATGAGGACAGAATGAAGAGAAACAGATGCTGAGAGAGGAATAGTGAAGATAAACTTGATCATTTCAATAACAATGCAGAATAATTAACTGATTGTATTTATAAAGTTTCTTATTTCAGTCTGATGAAGCTTATATTCATTTTTCGCTTAGTTCCCATTTAAGACATAGGGGTAGATTCACTAACAGGTGAATTTTCGCCAGCGTCAGCTTCGCACTATCACACCACTTCGCCAGGCGCATTTATGATGTGAATGACAGAAGATTGAGGAAGATCTAGCTTCTTTTTAGCACTTCGCCTGGTCTGAATATGGGGAGCAATAACCTTTCACCAGAGCGAAAAGTTGCCTGGCGATAGAGTGCGAACGAGCGCCAGCGACAGTCTCTTTCACTGGTGAATTGACGCCTGCGCCTGTTAGTGAATCGGCAATTTCCCTGTGGATGGTAACGCTGGTGAATTGTCGCTAGTGTTCATCCTGTAGTGAATTTGCCCCATAGTGAGCTCACACTTTGATACAGCTGATGCAAGATATAGAGTTAGATGTCTGACTCTAATGGAGACATAACGAACTAAAGGAAGACAATTACTTTAATCGACTGCATCTGCTCCCAAACCTGTGTCTGAGCCGACGTCTCTATTGACAGACCCTAGAAGCCGAGGCTGGAATTGTACTTGTACTGATATCATTTCCCCCCCTTTTGTAATTTTCTTCGGACAAGAGGAAAACGCCCACAGTAAACCAGTGGAATTGGTTGACATTCTACCAAAACAAGCACTAGAATAAAGCTTTATTTGTCTCTCTGATTGAAGTAGCCTTGCGTGGGTCGGCCCTGTAACCTCAATGTTCTGCTCAGGGGAAATGCGCCCGGCACAAACCAATGGGGGCAGATGAGGGGAGCTCAGAAACCAGAAAGTCAACAATATTATACATCATTAAAGTGCACCCAGGAACATTGAAAGAAAGGCCTATAACTCAGCACTGAGCCTGTGTCTTTTTATTTAGAATTTGCTGCCAATGATGTCACGTACCACTGCAGCATCACGCAGACATTGCAATACACAATTATGATGTAACAGTTATGGGCACTGCTAACTCGTAATTGACACCATCATTAACAACTATGGCTGCCATAGGTATTCCCCTGTACCAAGCACAATTCAGCAGGAACAGCCCCTTAAGTTTGCTCCTAGTCTGTACAGAGAGATCCCATAAATCTATGGCAGCATAGGTATTCCCCTGTACTAAGCACAATTCAGCAGGAACAGCCCCTTAAGTTTGCTCGTAGTCTGTACAGAGAGATCCCATAAAACTATGGCAGCATAGGTATTCCCCTGTACTAAGCACAATTCAGCAGGAACAGCCCCTTAAGTTTGCTCGTAGTCTGTACAGAGAGATCCCATAAAACTATGGCAGCATAGGTATTCCCCTGTACTAAGCACAATTCAGCAGGAACAGCCCCTAAGTTTGTTCATAGTCTGTACAGAGAGATCCCATAAAACTATGGCAGCATAGGTATTCCCCTGTACTAAGCACAATTCAGCAGGAACAGCCCCTAAATTTGCTCATAGTCTGTACAGAGAGATCCCATAAAACTATGGCAGCATAGGTATTCCCTGTACTAAGCACAATTCAGCAGGAACAGCCCCTACATTTCCTCATAGTCTGTACAGAGAGATCCCATAAAAGCAGCATATGTAAAAAAAACATCTTACAAGAAATCCCAAAAGCTTACAAGTTCTGGTTTCCCATTCCAGCCATCAAACACTGAGCGCTGCATGGTACAGTAATGGAATTTGCTATTACTGAGGTCAGGTAGAGCCTTTTGACCCAGGCATGACAGCTCTTTTGCCTTCCCATAAAAACAGCCGCTATTGCAAATACTCTTCTCTGTTGCTGCCGTTTCTTCTTCAATGGATGAAAAACGTGAATTCAATCAGCAAGGGTTATAGAAAACCGAAAGCCATTTAAAGGGAAAATAACCCCTATGAGAAATGTTTATCCCTTTTATATTTCGCTTAAACTATATCTTATCAGGATATAGGTTATTCCATGCAGAGAAAATCCCTACTTTGTATATTTATAATGGAGGGGGTTTCAGAATGAAGATTTGTTTGGGGAGAATTGGGGAGAAAGGATCAGACTGGAGGGAGGCATGTGGGCATTTTATAGCGAACTTTTGCTAACGTTCGTTTGTGCCTAATGTAACTTTGTTAGTACACTTACGCTTAGGTCAATTAGAATAGGGTGGGTACATATAGGTCATATATATGTTTTGGAAGCAAAATAAAGACGAAAGAGATCCTCTAATGCCCTAGACATGAGCCCACCCTAAAACAAATGTTACATGCCCCCCAAATGGTTAAAAAAAAAAGTTAAAACAAGCATTTTTGACAGAATCAAAATCACCGGCGGGTCTCCTCGTGAGGCAACTTCGGAAAACGAAGCACTCCGAAGGCCATCCTGTTGGCGATTTACATTCTAGCCGGCGGGCAGTTTGTGGAGATTAGTCGTACTAAGAAGAGGAGATTTGTCGCTGGACGTCTAATCTCCCCGAATCTGAGCGTGTGTCTCTGCCCTTAGTTCTATAAATAGAAGCCCCTTAGGCACTGTACACATATCTAAATAATTGCCTTCTTAGTATTCCTTTTCTTCTGCATAGGAAAAGCATCAGGAGGCCGCTCTTTCCCTTAGTAAAGTGACAAGGTGTCAGCTCTGAATTCTGCGCCGCTCAAGGGGGACTCGCAGTTTTATGAGAAATAAACGGATTTCTGAAATGCAGTGACTGGTTTATTATGTGGGACTTGTTGAATGATAGCAGATTGTTTTTCATTTTATGAATTCTAATGGCTGTGGAAAATGTTGTTTCCTAAGAAGGCTGAATTAGGATAATAACAATTACATAGATCTCCCCTTTATCCTCAGCTTCATTAACCATTATATACTTATATGCGACAGGATGGGGCTACAAAATAGCTGGACAGGGTGCAACATGGGGGGACAGAATGAGGGACAGAGACAAGGGGAAACCATTGGAAGGGTTACTGTCTGCTCTGCTCTCATTTCCCTACAGAAATAGGGATTGGTAGCACTAGATAGGTGCCTAATATATATATATTGGAATTTTATTGCCCATCTAGAAAAGATTATATAGAACCCGCCTGCTCATCAGTAACTTAATTACCCAACCCGGGTGCAGGCTGTGCAGCCTGGCCCCAAGGGGGGCAATTGCAACCCCCCAGTAGTTCTACCACTGCTGCATATGAAGCATCTAGCAAAGAACTAGACCATTCAGTACTTTATGTGAAATGGGAAAGCCATTGTTGGCCATTAATGAAACAGTTCCTGCTAAGATTTACTTGAAAGAAGAAATGTCTGTTACGACAATTATGTTGGGTAAAACAAGGAGGTCAAAATGTCCCTGTCCAGCTGTCACCTTTCATAATGTTATTTAATGAGTGACTGTGACATCAGCCAGGGCACTTGCCATTAGTCAGCAAACCAACACCTCTAATTTTCAATTGTGTAGAGACACCGGCCAATGGCATGTCACAAACTCCAACCAAAACATTGTGTTGATTTATTTTTACCATTCAGCTAAATGTAGACCTCGAGAATTTCCCTAATACCCTGAACTTTCCAATGTGCGACGCCTTGACCCAGTCCGTGCATCAGTAATTCTTGGATTTAACGATAAGTGGCCGTTGGAGAGTAACGTGCACAGTCTAAACTCCCGGCGATATGTAATTAGCAGGCTGAAACACAGTTCTTATCAGCACGGAACGTGCCTGACAGTTACAATAATTGGAGTCAAATCTCTGAACGGTTTTCCACATTAGGATGGAAGGATAAAATAATAAGAGCTCTTGTTTAATAGGTCACAGTGACTGAATATGTGAAGGTTTGTGCTTTGCCAACCAGACTCATAACAAGGGGTATAGCGTAGGCAGATCTGTATAACAGAGCATTCTGTCCCAGTGGCTGCACAGATCCTATCTGATCCCAATTGTAAGCAGCAGTCCTGTCCTGCTTTATGGCTGAGATTCTAGCTATCTGTATAACAGAACATTCTGTCCCAGTGGCTGCACAGATCCTATCTGATCCCCATTGTAAGCAGCAGTCCTGCCCTGCTTTATGGCAGCTGAGATTCTAGCTATCTGTATAACAGAGCATTCTGTCCCAGTGGCTGCACAGATCCTATCTGATCCCCATTGTAAGCAGCAGTCCTGCCCTGCTTTATGGCAGCTGAGATTCTAGCTATCTGTATAACAGAGCATTCTGTCCCAGTGGCTGCACAGATCCTATCTGATCCCCATTGTAAGCAGCAGTCCTGCCCTGCTTTATGGCAGCTGAGATTCTAGCTATCTGTATAACAGAGCATTCTGTCCCAGTGGCTGCACAGATCCTATCTGATCCCCATTGTAAGCAGCAGTCCTGCCCTGCTTTATGGCAGCTGAGATTCTAGCTATCTGTATAACAGAGCATTCTGTCCCAGTGGCTGCACAGATCCTATCTGATCCCCATTATAAGCAGCAGTCCTGTCCTGCTTTATGGCTGAGATTCTAGCTATCTGTATAACAGAGCATTCTGTCCCAGTGGCTGCACAGATCATATCTGATCCCCATTGTAAGCAGCAGTCCTGTCCTGCTTTATGGCTGAGATTCTAGCTATCTGTATAACAGAGCATTCTGTCCCAGTGGCTGCACAGATCATATCTAATCCCCATTGTAAGCAGCAGTCCTGTCCTGCTTTATGGCAGCTGAGATTCTAGCTATCTGTATAACAGAACATTCTGTCCCAGTGGCTGCACAGATCCTATCTGATCCCCATTGTAAGCAGCAGTCCTGTCCTGCTTTATGGTTGAGATTCTAGCTATCTGTATAACAGAGCATTCTGTCCCAGTGGCTGCACAGATCCTATCTGATCCCCATTGTAAGCAGCAGTCCTGCCCTGCTTTATGGCTAAGATTCTAGCGATCTGCATAACAGAGCTGTTTGAAATGTATCCTACAGATGTAACTGGCACATCTAGTAATAGCTAAAGGTCTATTGGGACTTTAAGTTCATATACAGTTAAAGAATGACATCTTGCATTATGAAAAACAGATTATTTTCCCCCAGGTTTTCCCCTCCAATATCTCCTGCCAGATCAGAATGTCCCTCGTTATGTTCATTTCCCAAACTAAAGAAAACACAGTTTTGAGGGGAACAAATGCATTAAGGCCTGTGGTGCTCATGGACTGTAAAAAGGACATTTCAATTGATCGCAGATAAGACTTCTGACTAGTAGGGATGGGCAAATTTTTTCGCCTTGTTTTGCTGCGGAAATGACACCCATAGACTTGAATGGTGCCAAGCGTCCAAATTTTTTTGACGCCCATTGACTGTAATGGGCGTCTGCAAATCTTTGCTGGTGGTGAATTTTTGGCGAATCGAAAAAAGTCAAATTCGCTCATCCCTACTTCTGAGATTAAATCTCTGCACGTGCCAAGCAGTTAATGAGTCTGGATAAATACCAACTAATTTCACTTTCATTAGAAATGGATTGGAGCTAACACGATTATAGACGCTCCCCGTGTCATGTTCAGGTGAAGGACACGTTTATTGCACATGATGGCGCATCATTCAGTTAATGTCTAACTTGGATTCTTTAAAGGGATACTGTCATGGGAAAAAAACATTTTTTTCAAAATGAATCAGTTAATAGTGCTGCTCCAGCAGAATTCTGCGCTGAAATCAATTTCTCAAAAGAGCAAACAGATTTTTTTATATTCAATTTTGAAATCTGACATGGGGCTAGACATATTGTCAATTTCCCAGCTGCCCCAACTCATGTGACTTGTTCTGATAAACTTCAATTACTCTTTACTGCTGTACTGCAAGTTGGAGTGATATCACCCCCTCCCTTTTCTCCCCCAGCAACCAATCAAAAGAACAATAGGAAGGTAACCAGATAACAGCTCCCTAACACAAGATAACAGCTGCCTGGTAGATCTAAGAACAGCACTCAATAGTAAAAACCCATGTCCCACTGAGACACATTCAGTTACATTGAGAAGGAAAAACAGCAGCCTGCCAGAAAGCATTTCTCTCCTAAAGTGCAGGCACAAGTCACATAACCAGGGGCAGCTGGGAAATTGACAAAATGTCTAGCCCCATGTCAGATTTCAAAATTGAATATAAAAAAATCTGTTTGCTCTTTTGAGAAATGGATTTCAGTGCAGAATTCTGCTGGAGTAGCACTATTAAGTGGTGTGTTTTGAAAAAAACATGTTTTCCGATGACAGGATCCCTTTAAGTCAAAGATGCGTGCTTGTGAAGATGAAAATCTAGCACAATTTATTAATAGGCCTGCAAAATTAATTGAAAATCAGAATCAATTGATATGTCGGCATAAAGTGACATTGTAAACAAATGTTATTGGAAATAGTAGCAGCTGATTGGCTGAGAAGGTTGGGAGTTATGATTAAACCAGAGGAACCCAAGCCTGGCATCCCTGGATTAAGCCACCAGATTTTACCCCTAAATTACTTGTAAATGTGATTGCAGTTGAGAACTGTGCTTTTCTGCACTGATGGTTCTGTCTGTTGAAGTAACTGTAGGTTGTGGATACAGCACTGTACAACTTACAGCTGGAGGTTCTTAGTGATTGTTGGGAATTGTGCTTCATATCAACATAACATTTGTAGTGCACAGTATTGTATATCATTGACTCATGCAGGGAGTAGCTAGAAGACCCATAAGCTCACTATTGATTCCTTCTACTTATTTTGATCTCCAACAGATTATTTCAGCCTTTGATGATTTCAGTTAGAGTGAATTATCTTATGTACAGTTCTGTGAAAATGCTTTGTTCTTTGTTCTGTACAGTTTCATTAAATATTTGTAACTTACAATGAACGTGCTTGGGTGCACTGTATGTATGGAAAGTGATAGTTAGTAACTTGCTGTAGGGGGTCTGAGCAAACTGGGCCCTGGGACAAAGAAGCTACTAAAAAATTGTGAGCTATAGCTTCAATCTCACTCGTGTATTATAAGGGATAATGTACCCCCTACTGTAAATGGTAAGGATATTAGAAGTCACTGAGGGGTTGTTCTGTGACCATATAAAGGCACAAGGCTGCAGGCTGAGTTATACAGGGAACTCTGAGTATCACTCATGTATTATAAGGGATAATGTACCCCCTACTGTAAATGATAAGGATATTAGAAGTCACTGAGGGATTGTTCTGTGACCATATAAAGACACAAGGCTGCAGGCTGAGTTATACAGGGAACTCTGAGTATCACTCATGTATTATAAGGGATAATGTACCCCCTACTGTAAATGATAAGGATATTAGAAGTCACTGAGGGATTGTTCTGTGACCATATAAAGGCACAAGGCTGCAGACTGAGTTATACAGGGAACTCTGAGTATCACTCATGTATTATAAGGGATAATGTACCCCCTACTGTAAATGATAAGGATATTAGAAGTCATTGATAGGTTCTGTGACCATATAAAGGCACAAGGCTGCAGGCTGAGTTATACAGGGAACTCTGAGTATTGCTCGTATATTATAAGGGATAATGTACCCCCTACTGTAAATGATAAGGATATTAGAAGTCATTGATAGGTTCTGTGACCATATAAAGGCACAAGGCTGCAGGCTGAGTTATACAGTATCTCTCATTTATTATAAGGGTTATTGCACCAATTACTTTACATTTTAAGGATAGCCTTGTGACACAAATGACATCTGTTACAACTAGTGCTTAGTGATGCCAGTTATATACAGGTATGGGACCTGTTATCCAGAATGCTCGGGACCTGGGGTTTTCTGGATAATGGATCTTTCCGTAATTTGGGTCTTCATGCCTTAAGTCTACTAGAAATTCATTTAAACATTAAATAAACCCAATAGGCTGGTTTTGCTTTCAATAAGGATTAATTATATCTTAGTTGGGATCAAGTACAAGATACTGTTTTATTATTACAGAGAAAAAGGAAACAATTTTTAAAAATTTGGATTATTTGGATAAAATGGAGTCTATGGGAGACAGCCATTCCGTAATTCTGAGCTTTCTGAATATCGGGTTTCCAGATAAGGGATCCTATACCTGTATATAGGAAATGCCTGTTGTAAAAGTATACAAGCAATAATGTTCAGTTATACCGCAGGCAGATCTAAGCACATTACTTTTCATGACATCCATTAGGCTAAAGCCCCCATGTGACCCTCTCTCCATCACTTATATACTGTACATCACTCACTCACCCAGCCTGTGCTCATATTGGCATTTTTTATAGCATGTTCTTTATTGAATTTTAGGTTCTTTGTGAAAATGATGAATAATTATTAGCAGTTCTAGGCATTTAAGGTAAAGCAGAATTCAACAGGGATTTTTTTTGTATTACTTAAAGGGATACTGTCATGGGAAAACGTGTTTTTTTTTTTAAAAACGCATCAGTTAATAGTGCTGCTCCAGTAGAATTCTGTACTGAAATCCATTTTTGAAAAGAGCAAACACATTTTGTTATATTCAATTTTGAAATCTGACATGGGGCTTATGGGGTGCCGTTTGTCCCAAATACATTCTGTATACAAAACTAATACACAGAATGAATGTCTCTCGTGTTATATAAGTATTTGTGACCATACACAGAGAAAAAAAATATACAAAAGACATTTCTATTAAAGAATGAAAACAAAATCTGGTTAGTGCACAAAAGGATGTCATTTTATCACAAACTCCATTCTGTACAGTTTAACAAGCAATCTGTTTCACAAATGTATAACCTCCATGTAACGGACACACTTATGTGCAAAGTTACTTACAGAATGAATTATGTAAAAACAAAGTTGGACATAATATATAATAGTGTAACTAACTAGTGCTTGTCAAGCTAGATTTGACTGACAAAATAGATATCTGTGACAGAAAGCAAGATTTTATAGTACAGGATTCATTCTTTCCACAAAATGACAGTTTTGTTTCACAAAACAGATAAAATAACCATTCTGTGAAGCAACCAATAAGAACAAAGCTTATTGCCATATACAAACAAGATGAGAAGTGGCCAGCTCTGCTCCACATGGCTAAGGCAAAATATCTGACCTGCTATAGAGGGCGCCCTCTAATGTCCCCTGTGCTGCATAGTAATAAACATGAACAAACATTTCCTAAAAGAGCTGCTGTTAAACACTACAGGTTCATGAATGGAAGTTTTTACAAATGGCTGCACTTATAATGATTGTAGTAAAAGAAAAGTATGCAAAACATAAATATGATCATTTTAGGTGATATGGCTATTCTTATTGTAGTAACCTGCTTGTGTGGCCATTTTGGTTAAGGGCATTCCTGCTGTTTTGCCATTATCTTATGACTTACTCCTGTTCCTCTTCCTGTCTAAGCTGAGAGCACTAATGGGACAGGCCACACCCACCTGCCATCTTCTATTAAATGTACCAGAAGTTACTGTGCTTGTCTGGCTGCTTTGCCTGACTCTCAGAGAAAGTTTTGTATATGATAGTTAGACTCCAATGTCTCCTCCTAGCTGTAATCTTGCACCAATTGGCTTATAGTAGTCTCTTAATAATGTGCTTAGCTATAGTTCAACTATTACATAATAGATTTAGCCAGAGACTTGGGACTGATCATGTGCACACATACCTCCCAACTGTCCCTTTTTCAGAGGGACAGTCCCTCTTTTGACAACTCAACCTGAGGTCCCTCATTTGTACCAGAAAGTCCCTCTTTTCTCTGCACTGAACAGCCAGAAAAAGAAACAAAGTTTCTAACTTAATTGGCTTTTGGCAGAGAGGCCAGTACAGCTAACAGGGGCAACTAAGATGCTTTATAACAATTTTGAGATAAGAAAATAAGTACATTTAACAGTTTAGAAAATGAGAAATATTTTAAATTTTTTATAACCTGCTAAACTTTGTAAAGTGAACACGGTAATTAGGGGGTGCGGCCACAAAATGGGTGTGGTCAAAAAAATTGCTGCACTACATGCAAAAAAAAAAAAAAATTGTCTCTCTTTTTATTTCCAAAATGTTGGGAGGTATGACATACCTCCCAACTGTCCCTTTTTTGGAGGGACAGTCCCTCTTTTCTCTGCACTGAACAGCAAGAAAAAGAAACAAAATTTCTAACTTACAAGAAGTCATCTGTAGTATGGGTACTTCAATGTGGTAAACTAATTACTCACCACGTAAGGGAAGTGGCCCAGGTGCACTGCCCTGAGCACTCAGCATAGGGGGCGGATGAACCGAAATGTAAAAAGGAGCAGGCACCAATTCAAAGTGTAAAGATCTTTATTGTGTCCAAAATTTCTAACTTAATTGGCTTTTGGCAGAGAGGCCAGTACAGCTAACAGGTGCAACTAAGATACTTTGTAAAAATTTTAAAATAAGAAAATAAGTAATTTTAACAGTTTAGATAAGGAGAAATATTTTCAAACTTTTATAACCTGCCAAATTTTGTAAAATGAACATGGTAATTACGGCGTGTGGCCACAAAAATGGGTGTGGTCAAAAAAATTGCCACGCTACATGACAAAAAATTTTACTTCCAAAATGTTGTGAGGTATGACCACGCATTCTCTATAGTATGATGTGTAGGTTATATGAGCAGCCACTCCTGAGTACTGTGTGTAAACAAAAGGGGGTCATTTAGGCAGGGGCAATTTTAGGGGATCATAATCTAGTTATATAGAAGCAACAAGCTATACAATGCTTTATATTTATTTATAACAAAAGACTCTAATCCTCTAACCCTTTCACATCAGAGTGGGTCGAGGGGGGCACAACACTAGAGCAGAGAGCACAACTGTGCCCATGTCACATGCATGTCCAGGGCCGCCAGCAGGGGGGGGACAAGTGTTCCGGGCCTGAAAGGGGGCACAGAAGTGCTGCATTTTTAAAAGAGCCGGTCCCCTTTATGAGCGCCCGAGCCGTGCGGCCATTTCACATATTACAGAATGCGGAAGTGCCGAAAAGACAAAGCTGAAGTCCCGAAGCGGCGAAAAGACCCGAATTCACGAAAGGAGTTGAAGTCCTGAAGCCTTTTGTTTACACACAGTACTCAGGAGTGGCTGCTCATATAACCTACACATCATACTATACACAATGTGTGACATGATCAGTCCCTAGGGTTGCCACCTTTATTAAAAAAAATTACCGGCCAGTGGGGGGCACCAAAAGGGTGCGGTCCGTGACTCTAAAGGGGGCGGACCTACGCAGGGTGCCGTTGAAAGGGGCGGAGCTATGTGGCGTGCCACAAAAGGGGCGGAGCAACATAGCACAGCGCTGAAAAAAGGTAAGTTATTTTCGAATTGGGGGCAGGCCAGGGGCTTTTTTTAAAGGGTATTTCAAATTACCGGCAATTGCATTGCTGGTAAATTTGCAATACCGGCCCTGGCAGGTGTTTTACCGGCTAGGCCGGTAAAATACCAGCCGGGTGGCAACTCTATCAGTCCCTAGGGTTACCACCTGGCCGGTATTTTACCAGCCTAGCCGGTATAACACCAGCCAAGGCCAGGGCCGGTATTACAAATTTACCGGCAATGTAGCTGCCGGTACATTTGTAATACCCTTATAAAGACCCTCTTGGCCCGCCCCCAATCCCCTGTAAGACCCTTTTTCTTCCCACCCCCCACCAACCGGTAACTAAATTACAAAAAGGTGGCAACCCTATCAGTCCCAAGTCTCTGGCTAAAGCTATTATGTAGTAGTTGAACTATAGCTAAGTACATTACTAAGAGACTACTACAAGCTAATTGGTGCAAGATTACAGCTAGGAGGAGACATTGGAGTCTAACTATCATATACAAAACTTATAATTTATAAGCAGCCAGACAAGCAGAGTAATTTCTGGTACATTTAATATAATATGGCAGGTGGGTGTGGCCTGTCCCATTATTGCTCTCAGCTTAGACAGGAAGAGGAACAGGAGTGAGTCATAAGATAATGGCAAAACAGCAGGAATGCCCTTAACCAAAATGGCCACACAAGCAGGTTACTACAATAAGAATAGCCATATCACCTAAAATGATCGTATTTATATAAGTTTTGCATACTTTTCTTTCTCTACAATCATTATAAGTGCAGCATTATATTTCTCAGCCATTTGTAAAAACTTCCATTCATGAACCTGTAGTGTTTAACAGCAGCTCTTTTAGGAAATGTTTGTTCATGTTTATTACTATGCAGCACAGGGGACATTAGAGGGCGCCCTCTATAGCAGGTCAGATATTTTGCCTTAGCCATGTGGAGCAGAGCTGGCCACTTCTCATCTTGTTTGTATATGGCAATAAGCTTTGTTCTTATTGGTTGCTTCACAGAATGGTTATTTTATCTGTTTTGTGAAACAAAACTGTCATTTTGTGGAAAGAATGAATCCTGTACTATAAAATCTTGCTTTCTGTCACAGATATCTATTTTGTCAGTCAAATCTAGCTTGACAAGCACTAGTTAGTTACACTATTATATATTATGTCCAACTTTGTTTTTACATAATTCATTCTGTAAGTAACTTTGCACATAAGTGCGTCCGTTACATGGAGGTTATACATTTGTGAGACTGATTGCTTGTTAAACTGTACAGAATGGAGTTTGTGATAAAATGACATCCTTTTGTGCACTAACCAGATTTTGTTTTCATTCTTTAATAGAAATAGAAATAAGTCTTTTGTATATTTTTTTTCTCTGTGTATGGTCACAAATACTTATATAACACGAGAGACATTCATTCTGTGTATTAGGGATAGTTTTGTATACAGAATGTATTTGGGACAAACGGCACCCCATAGGGGCTAGACATATTGTCAATTTCCCAGCTGCCTCCAGTCATGTGACTTGTGCTCTGATAAACTTCATTCACTCTTTACAGCTGTACTGCAAGTTGGAGTCATATCACCCCTCCCCCCCAGCAGCCTAACAACAGAACAATGGGAAGGTAAAGAGATAGCAGCTCCCTAACACAAGATACAGCTCCCTGGAAGATCTAAGAACAGCACTAAATAGTTAAAGCCAAGTCCTACTGAGACACATTCAGTTACATTAAGTAGGAGAAATAACAGCCTGCCAGAAAGTAATTCCACCCTAAAGTGCAGACACAAGTCACATGACTGGGGCAGCTGGGAAACTGACAAAATGTCTAGCCCCATGTCAGATTTCAAAATTGAATATAAAAAAATCGGTTTGCTCTTTTGAGAAATGGATTTCAGTGTAGAATTCTGCTGGAGCAGCACTATTAACTGATGCATTTTGGAAAAAACATGTTTTTCCATGACAGTATCCCTTTAGGGTTACATGAAGCATGACCTTCCATATTTTCTATATATTTTCTCACTCTAGGGAGAAAAACAAAAGGTCGTCAATGAAATGTTTAGGCCTCTGGCCTTTGATACAAAGCAATATCCTCATTATCAGCTCTGGTTGCAAAGTCAACAGGCAACAGAATGGAAACGACAAAGAGACAATTCCCAAGTAATACACACGAGGGGGTGATTGATTGTGTGTGTTGCGAGGTCATTATCTTGCTAATGTTGTGCTTGGCTAAACCTCCCATGAATGGATTTCATATAGGAACATTAATATATTATAGCAAGGATTGCGATGGGATTTGTGTGCAACCACAACATTCTGATTACATCAAGGCTTTTTAGTAGTAGATATATGTTAATATGCTTTGCGTATAGTAAGGCAAGGTGGTATCAGCGGAAGGGGGCTGTAATTTCAGAACATAGTAAAGCAAGATGTGGTAGTAATATCTGTTTTTTTTTAATTTATTATAAATAGATGAAAGGATGATAATACCATGAGTTATCTTTGCAGGATTTCAGCTCACAGAAGTTGGGAACTGAGACAGTGTATGTCCCAAAGGAAAGATCTGGTGAGGCTCATGTTAAGCCCAGAAGCTGCTCAGTTAAAGCAGGAACATAATAAATGGTAAATAATCAACAGGTGACAAAGCATCAGTAATTGGCTGTCTCATTGCTCCCAGTTCCAGCCAATACACTTAAATCTCTGGTTTCTGACCCTTTGGACTGTTTCTTGACCATCAAAGTACTCAGCCTGCCCTTACTTCTTGCCTGACCACTTTTCCATTTAACACTTGCCTGTAGCTCCTTATTGATTATACTCTGCAGTGTACATGTTCTCCCTGTCAGTCTGCAGCAGAAAGTTCTGGCTCCCTAAAAGGGCGACAGTGAAAACCAGTTCTGGCATAGTTTCCCTGTTCACTTAAAGGGTACAATCTCCTTAGCAGTCTCAGGGTTCCTGCATCACATAGTGAGTCTGTTTTGCTGTCCAAGCAACAATGGTGGCCCTTTCAGCTGGTGTTGTCCTACTGCCACTATCTTATTCTACTGTCTTTGCTCTTTCCATTTTTTTCTGCTGTTTATATTGTGTCATGTTGTCACCATCTGGTCCTAATGTTTATGTCTTGTTCTACTTTTTTCATATGCCTAATCTTGTCCTGCTATCTCCATCTTGCCTTGTCCTTCTGTCTTCATCTTGTCCTACTGTCACCATTTTTTTCTACCGTCTCCATCTTCTGGCATTTCTTGATTTACTTTCATCATCTTGTCATACTGTCTCTATCTTGTACTTGTGTTACAATTTTGCCCTACCATGTGATTGTGATTCTACCACATATTATCTGTTACCATCTTGTTCTTCTTTGATCATTTTGTCCTCTCCATATTTTCCTTTTGTCGCCATATTTCCCAACTTTTTCCAGCTTGTCCTACAGGGCGGAGGGTGGTAGTTTTGCTTGCGGATGAAATCAATAAAAGGCTTTCCACTAGAGAATTTATAATAACATACATATGTAGCCTCAGTAAATCTTCATTGTCCTGTGCAAATGTCCTACTTTCTCAATCTTGCTCAACTCTCTTCATATTGCTCTATTGCTGTCATTACGTTAGCATCTCCATCTTGTCCTTCTGCCATCATATTGTCCTACTGTCTCCATCTTGTGCTAATGCCATCATATTGTCCTACTGTCGCCATCTTGTGCTAATGCCATCATATTGTCCTACTGTCTCCATCTTGTGCTAATGCCATCATATTGTCCTACTGTCTCCATCTTGTGCTAATGCCATCATATTGTCCTACTGTCTCCATCTTGTGCTAATGCCATCATATTGTCCTACTGTCTCCATCTTGTGCTAATGCCATCATATTGTCCTACTGTCTCCATCTTGTGCTAATGCCATCATATTGTCCTACTGTCTCCATCTTGTGCTAATGCCATCATATTGTCCTACTGTCTCCATCTTGTGCTAATGCCATCATATTGTCCTACTGTCTCCATCTTGTGCTAATGCCATCATATTGTCCTACTGTCTCCATCTTGTGCTAATGCCATCATATTGTCCTACTGTCTCCATCTTGTGCTAATGCCATCATATTGTCCTACTGTCTCCATCTTGTGCTAATGCCATCATATTGTCCTACTGTCTCCATCTTGTGCTAATGCCATCATATTGTCCTACTGTCCCCATCTTGTCTTACAGGGGAGGAAGGCTGTTCTTTTGGGTAGGATATAAATAAAAGGCTTACACTGGAACTGATCTTATAGATAACATGTAACCGTTGATCTGTTTTTGGGGTATCTAAGCCTTTAATCTTTCTTGTTCTTTGCCTATGTAAACACCTGGGACAAGACAAGGACAGTGTGGCAATATGGAGAGGATAATACTATAGGAGTGTTTCCTAGCTTGCATTTATCAGTAGAGTGTTCATCACTTTTTTATTTGTTTAGCAATTCCAGAGGGGTTTCTTATCATAGTGATTTCTGCTAATGTGGCATTTTGCAGGATTACAGGAGATTGGAGCAGTGGCACCCAGTGCTGATCATCAGCCTTTTCAAACCAGGTGTGAAACTAGGTGAGATATACCAGGTTCAGGTTAGCATCTGGATTGTAATGAAGAGCTTTGGCTCACATCTCCCAGAGCTCTTTCCATTTGCATGGGGAGTCCCTATGGTTACACAGCTGTTGCCACAGAATGATCCGTCCTGCCGTTCTTTAATAGGAATCATAAGGCTTTTAATTGTATTTTGTTTTAGTTAATTGTGGAAAGTATGGCTTTAGGAGACGATACACCATTTTATAAACACACTATTTCTGCATAGCTGTAAATGTGCAAGATTCTGTATTTTCCTCATTTCAAGGAAACGAGGAGCTGCCATATTGATTGCTGAACTGTTTTACTTGTCACATTGTTGACCCATTCAATAGACCCGTTCAGGGGGTTATAGACTGTGGGGCCGCATTCTTCTGATGGGAAAGGTAAAACGGGTATTAGGCTGCTATATGCACATATTACACATTATATTATACAGATCTGATTCCACAGATTGAAAGGCAGCGATGATAAAATGCCTTTGATTGAAGAAAGCCCCTTTAGGCTCATAGGGTAATGCAACCCCTCCCTCGCCTTGCTCCTTTTGGAAGTCATGGGGGCAAATTCACTAAGATTTGTGGTTGCGCCAGCGTCCGCTTCGCAGCACTTCGCCAGGCGAATTTTCGCCAGCGCTACGCAAATTCACTAAAATCAGAAGTTGCGCTCAGGGGAAATGAAAAGGTTGCGAAGCTGCACTAGCGTTAATTCGCCAGGCAAAGCGAAGTTATGCTATCGATGCTTAATTTGCATATGGCGCCAAATTGAATTTACAATGGAAGTATACGTAGCAGCACTACACAAGCCTGCGAAACCTTCAAAACAGCAAATAAAATTTTTATTTTGCCCTACACATGTGCCCACTGTATAGTTAAGGTGCCATGAGTTAGGAAATGTAGGGGGGAAGGAGGGTAGCCCCAAAAATAATTTCGATCTTTTTCAGCCTAACACCCATAAAAAAAGAAAAAATGCCAGTGTTTTTTGGGACTTTGAAAAAAAAATTTTGAAGCAATCCCTATCTACTCTATTGCACTTCGCCTGGTCTGAGGTGGCGAAGGAAGTCTAGCGTGAAAGGTAGCGTTCAGAAAAATGCGTGAGTCAGTGAATTTGCATAGTTAAGTCCATTGCGCAAATTCACCAGGCGTAAGGGTGCGAAGTAACACTAGTGAATTTACGCCAGTGTCCGTTAGTGAATCGGCGAATTAACGAAAATGCGCTACACTAGTGAATTAACTCTAGCGTTAGGTGCTTCATCCTTTAGTGAATTTGCCCCATGGATTCTGGGACTTGCAGTACGTCTGCTATTGAATGGTGCACAGATTCTCTAGAAAGCAGAGGGACCTTAATCTGTCCCAGAAACCATCACTTCACAATGGAAGAAGGTGAGGAAGGTGTTGAGTTACACTGTGAGCCAAAGGAGGGTTGGAACATGGTATCGTGGGAAAGAGGCCCTTTAGTGGGGCCGAATGAAGTTAGGCTGGGGCCCCCTCCCCCTGGTTTGTACGGGTTGAGGCACTCCTCGCTCCTACCCCTCCCACCCCCCTTTGGCTAGAACAATGGGCTAGTAAGTCTCGGCGGGAAAAAGGGGGGCGGGAGGAGGGAGGTGAGGGGAGTGCCGTGGGGGTGGTTTAGGGGTTAAAAAGGGAAGCAGAGCAGGAGAGCGGGCATTAACTGTTGTTTTTTGTCTCCCACCCTCCCACCCTAGGAGAAGATGGAAGCGAAATATGGTACTCCAGGGTTCTTGGAACCGATCGCCTTAGAGGGGTCAGGAAGGAATTTTTCATCAGGATGCAAATTGGCTATAAGCTCCTGAGTTTTTTGCCTTCCTCTGGAATGCCATTATCTGTGTAGGTCAAAGATAGTTGTTCCCCTGACGCAGCTGCGGTTCCACATTGGGCGTCAGCACGGCTCCGGAAATGGTGAGATTTACAGTGCAGGCCTACCCTTGGAGAGTCACTAGCGTGGATCAGACTGAGACTGCACGGTCTTGTCTGAGTTCAGCTGAGAGGCTGGGTTAGCGCCACTATTGCACATGATAGGGAGCAAGAGGATGGGTAACCGTAGGTCACAGAGTGCGTTTTGCCCTGAATCTCTGCTCCCTGTAAGTCGGTAAAGGTATGGGCGGAGGCCCAGAGGAAATGATAGGAGCCGCAGCTGTGGGTCAGGGGTGCCTAGTCCTTTTGTGAATTTGTAAATAAAGAACGTGACCTCCACAGATTTTGCCACTATTCATGTGTTTGTGTTTTTATTTAATTGAAATGTTATGATCCAGTTAAGGTAAAGTTAAAAGAAGGGAGTAGGGGGATCCTTAGCCTAATGGATTACTTATAGGGGCAGATTCATTAAGGGTCGAATAGTTAATTCCAATTCCAATTTTCAAATTGTTTTTTGGCGTCAAAATTCACACATTCAAATTTTAGTCCCACAATTCGAATGTGAGATTTATTACCACTCGACCATGGAAACAGTTCGATTTGAGTTTTCGGGTCAGGACTATTCTATCGAATATACATTCGACATTCAAGTAAAAAAAATTCACAAATTCGACCTTTGATAAATCTGTCCAATCATTTGTGGTATATGGATTAAAACAAACAAATTAAAAAATCCCGTTTATAGAAGTTCAAGTAGAGTAAATTATACATTATAGAATAGTGGTACATTGTAGAATTGTATTATTCTTTTTAGGCTTCGATTTGAAGGGAAACCATTAGGCATTTCCTACAGATATATTATAAAATATATATATTAGGAAACAGCACAAAGAGAAGAATCATGGAATTCTCATTAGGCTGCAATCCAAAAAGCCACCATCCCTTTGGAAAATAATATTCCTTGTACCAGGCAGCCCCTGGGAACTCATAAAACACCAAAAACAAAGGGTTTGGAATAGATGTGAAATGTAAATGCTCAAGTAACGTAACAAGGGCATTTATGTCACACTATCAAAATCAGCACAGCGGCCCGTGAAAAATTCGCTCTATTTTAATTTCCGGAATAAAATAAGCACTAATGTGCCCACTCGCTCGCACAGAAACCCCTGAAGTGGCACACAAATGATTTTGCCATTGAGTGAAGGGATTACACTAAGAGCCGGGCAAGCGTGACTCTCGTTGATGTGCCGAACGGCGAGAAAAGCCATTTCTTAACTTGAAAAGATGGAAAAATTGACTCTTATTTGAACGACACAAAAGAAAGAGTCGTCCGGGGGTTTTATTTCAGCGCAAAATCTCATTGCTGTGTTCTTGGCTTTTCTTTTTAGGGATACAGAGACAATTGGATTTACTGCACTTTCACTGTAGCTGATTGTTGCCATGATAGAATAGATTTGCCTTCCAAACCCCCTTAGCGATCATCGATAAACCCTTTGCTACATTTTGTTCCTTCATATCGAGTGTCAGGGGAAAACAATTACCTTCAAATTGTCCAGAGTTGATTATCTTACAACTATCTGCTGCCTTTAGCTGGGCAATGAGCAAAAACACTTGGACCTGGCAGAAAACTGCCTTGGCAAAACTTCACCGGTAACTACAGCAGGGTAACTGTTACCCCAATGTTTCTATATATCTGTAACCTTGTTATGAGCTAAGGGGGCCCAGCCTGAAGGTCAGTTAGGAGGAGATTTAGGGTGAGTGCTTATTTGTGCCCCAGGTACCCCTGGAACTATAGCAGGGTGACTGTTACCCCAATGTTTCTATATATCTGTAACCTTATTATGAGCTAAGGGGGCCCAGTCTGAAGGCCAGTTAGGAGGAGATTTGGGGTGAGTGCTTATTTGTGCCCTGGGTACCCCTGGAACTATAGCAGGGTGACTGTTACCCCAATGTTTCTTTATATCTGTAACCTTGTTATGAGCTAAGGGGGCCCAGCCTGAAGGCCAGTTAGAGTGAGATTAAGGGTGAGTGCTTATTTGTGCCCCGGGTACCCCTGGAACTATGGCAGGGTGACTGTTACCCCAATGTTTCTATATATCTGTAACCTTGTTATGAGCTAAGGGGGCCCAGTCTGAAGGCCAGTTAGGGTAATATTTGGGGAGAGTGTTTATTTGTGCCCTAGGTACACCTGTAACTATTTAGAATTTTGCAATATGTTCTTCCATTTAAGAGAAAAATGCATTTTAAGACACATTTCTTTAGAGAATGGTTTATTGCTGAACATATTGATTAAAGCCATTGAAGTTTACCAGTATATGACATGTGAAGTTTTGAATTCTCTTTTGAAATGTCACATAAGCATTACAATGGAACGGTCACATCTTCCAGGTCACCTGTCATTTTATTCCATGCACATCCGAGACGTTGGATTATTTTTTACCCTTAGCAGATGGTCGAATCCTTTTTTCCTCAATCAAACTTGATATGACCAGGCAAGGAATTCCCAAGGAATGACAGACTGTGGAATGTTTCTTTGCTTCTGGCCGCGTGGCACCTAAAAATCAGCAGATGTTTTTTTTTTCCAACCCAAAAACCTTCATGGAAGGACAACACTGGCCAAAAACAGTTTGTTGCATAATAAAAGAAAATGTCATTTTAAACAGGAACACAACTGACTTTTCCTACATTGTTTGAAGAGTCGCAAACAGAGAACTGAAAGGAATAAAGAAACTCTGCTAAATGTAGCAATTAAAATGTAACAATAATAAATGTAACAATAATAAGCATGAAGTGTAGGAGCAGCCAAAATCTTTTACAGCTCATAACAGTTTCCTATAATGGAAAATGTTATAGTTACATGGTTCCAGCGTGTAGAAGAGGGGGTGCTGGTGTAGCCCAGGCTGAGGGTAGTTCATGCCCCCGTACATGTCCCCCAAATTGTTAGGGAGTGCTTTAATGGATCCCTGTGATTATGTCTGCCCTTGTTAGCTTTGCACTTTAGATCTTACATTGGATTTCCAAATCGGCACTAGGTTCACAGTGCAGCTTGACCCCAAATTCAGATGCTTTTAGAATAAGTACTAAAAGGATGTGCTTTTGCACCTTAGTGTTTCTCCACTTGCATCTGGGGTCTCTATAAATTATCCCTTAATTCTCGTTGGACACAGGGTTGTTCTAGCAAATCATAACATGGAATCCCTTTAAAGGATCAGTAACACCAAAAAATGAAAGTGTTTTAAAGTAAAGAAAATATCATGTACTGGTGCCCTGCACTGGTAAAACTGATCTGTTTGCTTCAGAAACACTACTATAGTTCATATAAACAAGCTGCTTTGTAGCAATGGCGGAAATTGAAAAAAGGCTAAATGGCACAGGATAAGTAATGGACAACAGATAACATTATGTTCTACAGAGCTTATCTGTTATCTGCTGTGTAACTGGAGCTTTTGCTCCTTTGAATGGCTGCCCCCATTACTACACAGCAGCGTATTTATATAAACAATAGTAGTGTTTCTGAAGCAAACACTGCAGTTTTACCAGTGCAGGGCAACACTTCATTATATTTTTATTACTTTAAAACAATTTCATTTTTTGATATTACTGGTCCTTTAATGTTTCAAGCTACCTGCTCGCAACGCCACATTGCTTTGGTTTCCCTTTAACTTCCTACCAAAAGAATTAGAACATAATATATAGAAGAACAATGGGTGTGTGTAAATGTCCAGTTCAGCCTTTGTATTTCTAACACCTGTGACCCTTTATGGACAAATTATATTCAGATTAGCAACAGACTGCCCCACTTTGTATCATTAGGGCAGAGACACACTGCTATTTCTGAAGATTAGTCGCCCAGCAACAAATCTCCCCAACTGCCTTCCCACCTTCTAGAATGTAAAGTGCTGGCAGGATGGCACTTTGAGTGCTTCGTTTTCCGAAGTTGCCTGACGAGGAAATTGCGGGCGTGTTCGGAAAGCCTTATCGATCCGAGTGCCATCCTGCCAGCAATTTACATTCTAGCCGACAGAAGTGATTTGTCGCTGGTTGACTAATCTCCCGGAATAGCAGCACTGGTCTCTGCCCTTATTGTACAAAGAGAAGCCTTTATGTTACTGATATGACTAGTCAAGGTCATGGGACAAATGCCACTCTCTCTTTCTATTCCAACTAGAGCCAAAATCTCAATATTTGCTTTGTAAGTTTATCTTAAATTAGGTCAGGTTTCCTAACACTGCAACAATGGCTCCCCATAGATGCAACAATTCTTCTTGCCAAACAACTGATTTTAGGGAAGTCCGACCAATCCTTTGAAATTATCGTGTGGTTAGTGGGATTCGAATGATCGTACATCTTACGATTTTTCGGCCGACATCTGTCAGGAAATTGATCGGACAGGTCAAAAAATCTTTGTCTGTCCCAGTGCAATCTCTCTATGTTTTCAGGGCCAAGCAGGCAGCTCCCCTTTGTTTTCCTGGCAAATTGGTCTTTTAAGTTGATGGTCAATTCGTACGATCGTTCCGAGAAAATCGTGGTCTCACAATGAGGATCGGATCTTTTAAAAATCTCAACATCTATGGCCAGCTATACTTGATAAAAGACTTGTTTATGCAGAGAAGTACATTTGGGCAAAATAATATCATTTTAGATAAGAGCCCTTTTTATGAAAATGTATAATTAACCTGGAATAAATAAAGGGGGATGTGACTCCGGAGGCTCATTCTGCATACTCTGCTCTTTGGTTTACTCCGTTACTAAATTTCATGTAAAGCAATTCGGCACTTATAAGTTTTACTGAAATTTCAATCTGCACATTTATAACAGAGCATTCTGTCCCAGTGGCTGCACAGATCCTATTGGATCCCCATTGTGAGCAGCAGTCCTGTCCTGCTTTATGGCTGAAATTCTATCTGTATAACAGAGCATTCTGTCCCAGTGGCTGCACAGTTCCTATCTGATCCCCATTGTAAGCAGCAGTCCTGCCCTGCTTTATGGCAGCTGAGATTCTAGCTATCTGTATAACAGAACATTCTGTCCCAGTGGCTGCACAGATCCTATCTGATCCCCATTGTAAGCAGCAGTCCTGTCCTGCTTTATGGCTGAGATTCTAGCTATCTGTATAACAGAACATTCTGTCCCAGTGGCTGCACAGATCCTAACTGATCCCCACTGTAAGCAGCAGTCCTGTCCTGCTTTATGGCAGCTGAGATTCTAGCTATCTGTATGACAGAGCATTCTGTCCCAGTGGCTGCACAGTTCCTATCTGATCCCCATTGTAAGCAGCAGTCCTGCCCTGCTTTATGGCAGCTGAGATTCTAGCTATCTGTATAACAAAGCATTATGTCCCAGTGGCTGCACAGATCCTATCTGATCCCCATTGTAAGCAGCAGTCCTGCCCTGCTTGAGAAATCCTCTCTCAACCCCTTCTGAAAATAATGTGCAATTATACGAAGCCGAGCTAGTTCTGTCTCATCTGCAGGTTCTTCCCCTTCTGCCCTGTACCTTTCATTCTATTTCATCTCCACTACTGCTCTTCATGCTGTGATTTCAAAGCTGTTCCCTACCTTGCAGCACTTGGCTCTTTCATCTGTCTGAGCTACTGGAGTTGGTTTCCTGAGCCACAGACCTTATGCTCCCTTAGTTTTGTCTGGTATGATCCCAGATCTGCCACTGACCACATTATCTCCTTGCCACAAAACTTCGCTGTATCAATGTTTATTGATCTTATTGATTACATTTGAGATTTTAAAATGATCTGCCCCCTGTGCCCAGTGACAGGACCCCTGCAATACAGTTCTAATTAGAAGGAATCATGCACCATAAATCCATATTCCTCTTGGTTTTGTATTTTATTTCTCAGACAAACACGGCAAGGATGTTTCAGCCGGGCTGTACCAGTGGGGACCTGTCTTATTCATTATTTAGCCTGCACTCAACCTCACTCACTGTAAGGAAAGGGGAATAAGGGATCTGTCTGAAGGAACAGGTTATATCTTTTTCATGGGCAGCAGATATTTGTTACTAAAGATCCATGGCTATAAAATGGAAAACAAACAATAAAAAGGGCTGAAATAGTCAATATAATGAACATGGGTCTAATTTTATTTGTCTAGGGCCTTGGGGCCAAATTCAGCGGTATTGAGACTGTTCTGCGCCTTAAATGGAAAATGCATAATTTAGCAGCAAGCACCGCAGAACAATACAGTATTGCATTATAGTGCTTAACATGGATCCCTTTGAAAAAATATTGCACTTCTGAGTATCAAACTACACCCCATCACGCCATGAAAATAATGTTCAACCCAAGTCCGTTGTTTTATCTTTACCATGCCGTTAACTGGAGTTATTCTGGAACAAAGGACATTACCCAGTGAGTAATCAGATTCGCCCAGAATTTCTGTAGTTATGTCTCGGTAAAGGCAAAGTATTTTGTATCAGTTCTGGGTTCCATGCCCTTTGCGTGACTTACAGTTTTCATTTATAACGGCGGAGAGAAATGACATCTTTATCTTTAAACCTCATAATCTTAACTGTCTCTCCCATGGAGATTATGTTATACAATTAATTGAATGCTGCTCTAAAGATGGTAGACTATTTCCAATGTGGTGTTGGAGCCCATGGAAAAACAGACCTATGACCTATGACATGTGCACTGTCTTTATATAAAAACTCAGACCATCTCTTACAGTGTTTTACTAACAATGGACACCAAGTTGGGCAAAACTAATAAGTGTTTCTGCAGCCATCTTGCCCTGATTTTGCCATGTTGCCATATTGCCAACATTATAGATCTATTATCATTATCTTGCCCACCTATGCCCAATATCCCCTGATCTTTCTACCTGAGGTTGTGTAGTCAATTGCACCCCCTAATAAGAGCTCTGCCCAATTATCTACAATTATTGCCTGACCTAGAAGGCTCTTAGGAGATCATCAAAAATGCTCAGTAAGACTTTTGTAGTCAGTGGTTTAATATATAAAGGTCTGCAGTTTTCATTGAACAAACAGTAGCAAACCCCCCAACACTTGTGGGGCCATCAGATCAACTTTACCTGTTTCCCGGTAATAGCTTAAAGTGGAACAAGATGTCAATATAGTGTCAGTCACTTCAGGCTGTCATGGGATACTGGGAGCTGTTGGCTAGATCTCAGCACCCCTCAAAGTAACATTTGCCCCAGCATAACATAAGTCAGTCCTGCCTTAAATTAAAAGTACCAAAAGTGTGTCCAAAGGCTTTTCTGTATGTAGCCTGTGCCTTCAAGAGCGACAACATCATTAAAATGAGCCATATTTACAGTCCACTTATCTTAATTATCTACTCTGTGATTCTAGCCCTACCTGTCGCACAAAGCCGGAATTGATCCCCTTATTCTTTCCGCAGAAAAGGAAGAAATAGATCGGCCCTTTCTAGTGTTCTTTGCCAACAAAAAACACAAGCTTTGAGAATTTAGAAGAAACCCTGATAAATCTGAACAGTTTTATAAATATCTTACTTCACAGAAGCTTCATGCAATCCTGTGGGTTTGGGGGAGAAATTGGGAATGCTGTTAATAACATCCTATTGTTTTAGACACAACATTCAAGTGCAACTTTTACGAATGTTGATTGGTGGATAACAGCAAAATAACTTGCTGATATTTGGTCCTCCTACCTTGGGAGAGGCAATTGAAACTGTTCATGGAGTGCTAACATTCCCTTTGATACCAGTTTATTTGCATTTAGCCAGACAATCTACCTACCTTTTTTTTTTTTTTTTTTTAAACATCTCACAGTTTGGGGTAGATACATGCACATTATTCTCTGTTCCTTTTACCATGTGCAAGGTGCCAGCCAGGAGGTATTGTAAAGGTGGCCATACACAGAGAGATCCGCTCGTTTGGCGATGTCCCATCTGATCGAGATCTGGCCGAAAGGGAAGCCCATCAGGGTCCCATACACGGGCCAATAAGCTGCCGACACGGTCTGTCGGCAGCTTTTATGGGCCCGTGTATGGCCACCTTAAGCCACAAAATGAGAAGGATGATTAGAGAAGAATAAGGTTCATTTGATTTTTTCTGGGTTTGGCCGTTGCATTGAGTTCACCTTGATTCTGGTTACTTCTCGAGAGTGGTGACAGTTGAAGAATGGGCAGCCGAGATATGTAATCAAATAAATAAAAACTCCAGCCATGGTAAAAAGCATGGGATACAGGACTCCCCTGAGCATGAAGTACAAAGGAACATTAATTGTCTGATCTGTCTCATACAGTTAGGAGACCAGAACAAATCCATGGTCATAGACCACATTAGTTATACACTGTTCGCCCAAATGCACATGGGCATGAACAATGATCTTGTTCCATTTAAATTTTAGAAAATTGTAGATGTCCACGTAGCACAATGTTGGACCACTGCTTCCAGGGACATGACTTGAAGTACAGTTAGATAACTGCTACCCATGTGTCATAGACATTACCCACCTAGACAGGCTATTGCTGGCTGCAGTATATGTTTCAAGGGGCACTCGTAATCCTTCCTCTTGACCCATAAAATCACTACATGCATGGGTCAATCTGATCACTCAGACACCCACTCTGGATCAGTTCATTTTGGCTTTTCAGGGGTCGGAGGGTTGAAAAATAAAGAAAGTTCATATACCCCCCAACACAGTTGCTGGATATTTCCCTTATTATTACATCACTGACTCTTCCATGACATCTTTGTTCTACACCACCTGCAGCCTCATGGATGGTCCATCTGCCTATGCCAGTGGATACATAATTATGTTTCTGCTAAATTAGATATTTCTATCCTTTGTCAGTTCTAATATAACGAAGCTATTATCTAATACAGCATTTCTTTGTCTACAGCAGGGCTGTATCCATTAATGAGTCTCGTATCACCTCCTGTTCCTATTCAGAAAGGACTGAGCAAGGCAGAGTATGAGCAGCAAATTTATTTTCCACCGTCTATTCTTGCTCTTCCATCTGGTGTCCTCTGATTAGTTTATTTCCTTCTTACAAGTGTCGCACAATGCAAAGGCGTAAGGAATGGAGAGATTATTTCATCCATTCATACATGATAAAACCCCACGGCGTTGTATAAAAAAAACACACACCTTGTGCATCCAATCCCAGGTCTATGATGTGTGAAATGGACGTTGTGCACACTAAATGTGTTGTCTCTGTTCATTTCTATGGAAATAAGGGACTGCGGCATAATGTGAAGTCTCTTAAACGGATAAAGTCTTGCCTTTATAGGACACTGTCACTTTTATTTTCCTTGATTCTGTACTTGATTGATTGCAGGTTTTTATGCTGATTGATTGATTCTGCATTCTGCCACTAGATGGAGTTGCAGCAAAATTAAAAAAAGGATAGACGAAATCCTTGGAAAGTGGCATTGCTGCAAATACTCAAGACAACATTTACGTAAACCAGTCTTTTCAGCATTTTTATCAACCCCCTGGATAAATTTGCAAGGAGCATGGATATCATGGAAGGGTGGAAGGGTTCAGCTTATGAGTATGTGCCCATTATAAAAGAGAGCATGTCTTATACATTAGTTGTTACCCACATCCCTAAACTTAAAGTCAAAGCCATATGAACCAACCTAATATCTTGATTCTTGAACTACAGTATCTCTGTAACACCTTTAGGATTCTATGTCTATGGCAGATCTGGCTCTACCTGGACAGACTGGGTGTGTACTAGACATCAGTACAGTTGCTATGGAATATTTTCAAGCAAAATGACATCCACCACAAAACCGTTTTGTAAACTTGTGGCTGAACTTTCCAGGTACAAGGAAACTTTTTAGAAATAGAGAAAATAACATGTTCCTGGCAGATGGAAAGCGAGCAGAACCCAAGAGCACAAATCATCATGATGAAAGGACGATACTGATGTCTCCAAGATGTTTATCTGGAGCAGCGTTTCTCTGCAGCCCCTTCCCCGCTCTGTCATCGGAAATAAGCAAATGTCAATGAATGCAGCGAATGTGCAGGGAGCTAGTTTGTTTTCCTACAAGTAGTGAAAAGAGCAAAGCTCGGTGACATTAACCGCATCCACCGCTGATGACAGGAGACTACAAAAACCTGAGCCTCTTGCTCTTCATTCCATGGCTGATAAGGGGGTTATGGCATCTTTAGTGCAAAATAACAGTTTAAATGCCAAATACTTAAGGTGATAGGGAGAAAAAACTCACAATGTTTATCTATTGCACATAATGACAAGACAAGAGCAGAAACAAGGAAGAGAAACATTTTTCTTGCATCAAGCACCACTATATCTAATGTTGGACTGGCCCACCAGGATACCAGGAAAACTCCCAGTGGGCCCAGGTGTCAGTTGCTTCTAGCTATTTAGTTTATTTCATGGTCATTCCCTATTTCTTTATGGGGGAAAATGCATAATAATGGAAGAATAGAGTAAGTAGATATAAAAGACTAGGAGAATAAAGAGGATGAGTGAGGAGAGGAGGAATAATAGTTTGGAAAGTAGGCCATGGTCTAAGGTTTTCTGGTGGGCCCATGGTCTAAGGTTTTCTGGTGGGCCCATGATCTAAAGTTTTCTGGTGGGCCCATGGTCTAAGGTTTTCTGGTGGGCCCATGGTCTAAAGTTTTCTGGTGGGCTCATGGTCTAAAGTTTTCTGGTGGGTTCATGGTCTAAGGTTTTCTGGTTGACCCCTGGCATCCCTGTCTGACACTGACTATATCTTCCCTTCATGATGGTTTTAATATCAGCAAGCCAGAACTACAGTAGCTGCTAAAACTCCAAATCTGAAAATACTCTCCAATTGTTGGGGTCCTGTAGGAGTCAATGGCAAAGGTCCCATTTCAAATTTGAAGATATCATGTCTGCACTCAGTTTCAGCCAAATATCCGAAAAAATGTGGGGGTTTCGAGCAATTTCACAAAAAATTAGAGCATTTAGAGATTTTTTCCAAACCAATTTTATTGATTTTTTTCAAGGATAAATAAGGTCAAATTGTGGATTCTAGTTTGGTTGGACTTTTTTTACTTAAAAATTTGTCGAATTTTAATAAATAACCCCCTAAGTGTCTGTGAGATATAAGGCTGTGCCCTTGTGTACCAAATAAACTACAATTGTTTTACATCTCTGTCCGCTCTACTGAAGCACAGTTAAGAAAAGAAATATAAGAAATATATACAGTAGAAAAGAAGGTAATTATTAACAGAATCCCAAATAATGCAAGCATTTAGTTGGGTACATGCTACCTTTGTATTCATAAGCCCTAGTTAACAAAATGTTTCTTGGTAAAACCCATAAAACATATCAGAATCCATCAATAAGTGCCGAGAATAACATCACATTAGATTTGACTCCATGTTTGATTAACTGTCTTCCAAAAGGAATAATTAGAGGTTAGTGACTCAAAACTCTCCTAGATCCGCGTCGTTATTCATGTAATGATCCTTCATCGCCAGTCACTGAAGCACTGCCCGCCCATTTAGATAAATATCCATGTTTATTGGTGCCTGTGTAATTTGTTACTCCACTGCTATCAGTTTGGGAGATTTAGCTCTCTTCTGCAGTGTTTGCTTGGATGGAGTTTTTTTTTGTTTTGTTTTTTGTTTCGGTGCTCGGAAACATTTCTGTACAGAAATGTATTTATTTAAAGAATTAAAGATAACTGCCCCTGTAAAGAGTTGGGGTGCAGTTTGACAAGTTTCATGTTTGTCTGAAAAAGTAACTAGTAATGGAGTGGTATGGGGCTAACCACCTCCGTTCATGTTGTCCATTCATGTACCATAAAGGGAGCCCGTACAGCTTGTTCCATTATGGTACTGATATGTCTAAGCCAAACCTGTTATTTAGCAATATTATTGAACTAGAGATCAGGTACTTTCCATAAATGCAGCCTTTCAAACCCATGACTTCCTATGCTATGTGCGCTATTGTCCCTTAAGGAGACTCCAATGTTCAAGTTGACATCAACTTTGACAGATTTCCTTGTCTTTCTTACAGGTGATGGAAGCTGTCTGAACCATTTGCTGTTGGGCAGACAAAGCCCCCAAGCAGGCTCCATACCGATCAAAGAAAAGAAATTTCATATTAGCAGGGAAGGCAAGAGGGCTCCAGGCTATGCAGGCTTTGGCCCAAATCTAGGTGCAAGATGAAACAAAGCTGGGATACCCATCCCATTACTCTCCAGCCTCTGTTCAACTACGGCTTGCAGCACCCACTAACAGCCCCCAAACTTGGCTTCTAAAGAAAGTGACTCCATCCTCTGAATGCCTGTTTTTAATTCTGATTGTAAGCTTTAGTGGCAAAGAATGAGTTATCACACACCTGCCATACAGTGTTAGATAAAAATCCTTGCCTTTTGCCTAGTCATTTAGTATAATTTTGTGTAATTGAATGCAAGGCATGCAACGTATATCAAGGAAAGCAGCACATGTCAATAAAATGCATTATGCTACACATCCACAGGCTAAACGGGGATTCAATTATTAATCAAGATGAGAAATGGCCCTGTCTCTTGAGAATATTCCCAACGCCCTGTCTTGTTGCCATGTTTATTTCATTAGCTACAACGTTAGTGATGGCAAACAAGAGAAAGGCATTTCTACCTCCTTATATATTGTATAACACATAGTGGGTCAGAGAATATGTGTGCTCTTTCCTCAGTTAAAGGGCAATTCACTCACTTGTTCAGCATGAGAACAATGAAGAGCTTGCGCTGAACAAACTTTTGTTCCTATTGTTTTAATCATTCAAAAATATATGGGTTTTGTGGTTTTTTTTAACAGGAAACATGAAGCTACTCCATGTTTGTTATGTGCCCAGTTGGTAATTAGATTGCCCTGTTTAGCTCAAGAAATAACAAAAAACATAGATTGTTTTGTTACTGAAATTATAGAGTATATTTACCACAAGCCCTGTTCATTGAACTCATTTTGGACAAGGAGACATACTACCCTTTAAGTTAAGAAGAAACACACATGACTTTCTGACCATCTATATAATATATAAGAAGATAAAAATGCCTTTATCATTACCTTTCTTCATATTTGCCTGGTTCCTGAATGTAGGCAGTGATGCATTCATGAGATGAAGCAGGTCCATTTTAAATTGCAGAGACCTGCAGCAATAGTTTCTCTGTAATTTAGTTACATAGTTTAGTTGGGTTGATACTGTAAAAGACCACCAAATTCAACCTCTCCAAACAAACACCAGCACACTTATCTAGTTCTACACAAATTTATAGAGACCTGTCGATAACTATACTAACTCACTATAGCCTGGGATATTATGCTAGTTCATTAAATCATCCAATCCCCTCTTAAAGCCATTACCAGAATCAGCAATCACAATATCACTCCGGCAGTGCATTTCCCAACCTCACAGCCATCATCATGAGGAACCACCTACTCTGCTTCAAATTAAAGTTAAATTCCTCTATTCTAAAGAGAGGGCATATAGGCCCACTATCTGTCTATAAAGCCTTCTAATATACTTGTAAAGTGTAACCATGTCCCTCTCACAAACACCTTTTCTACAGAGAAAACAACCCCAACCTTGACCCCAAGTCTTTCATCAAAGTTTAATTCTTCAATCCCTCTACCCAGTTTAGTTGCAATTAGTCTCTGCACTCTCTCCAGCCCATTATTATTCCTCTTAAGGACTGGAGCCCAAAACTGCACTGCATACTCCAGATGAGGCCTTACCAGTAACCTATAAAGAGGCAAAATGATGTCTTCATGTCTCATTAATGTCCTTATTTTTGCAAAACAGCACTTTATTTGCTTAATTAGCCACTAAATGACACTGCCTAGAGTTACACAGCTTGTTATCCAAAAAACTCCCCAGATCCTTATCAATTAAGGATGCCTCAATGTTAGGGTATAAAATTGATTATGCCTACAATTTTTATGGAAAATATATGCTGCCAGTAAATGATATTATGATTAAAAGTTAATTATTTGATGAAAACACTGCTAAATGGGGGGCAACATGGTGGCAGCAACATGTGCATAACAAGTGCAACACCATTATAATTTTATTACTTGATGCACAGAGACTTGTGAGCTGGACTTTTAGTTTAAGAAGATGTGTTCTTTATTAGGGAACTATCATGAAAATTTAAATTCAATACAAGCTTCACCATGCTAAAATAAGGAACTTTCTAAATACAATCAATTAAATAGTCTGTGTTGTTTCTGAAATAATCAAGTTTATCTTCAATATTCCTCTCTCAGCATCTGTTTCTCTTCATTCTGTCTTCATTCAGCAGTTGGGTGTCAGATGAATGATCCAATATATCTTATAGGGGGGCTTCCCTCTCATAGCAGATGTATTAGAGGTCACTCAAATAACTGATTCCAGTACAAACAAAATCAAACTAAATAACTGCCTTTTGTGCAAATCCTGCATGTAGAGAGACAGGATTTCTGGTGATTTTAATAGTGAGCTCTAATACAGCTTCTAGGCAAAAGGATCCCCCCTATAAGATATATTGGATCATTCATCTGACACCCAACTCCTGAATGAAGAGAAACAGATGCTGAGAGAGGAATAGTGAAGATAAACTTGATTATTTCAGAAACACTGCAGAATATTTAATTGATTGTATTTAGAAAGTTTCTTATTTTAGTATGCTGAAGGTTACAATACATTTTTATTTTCGCGATAGTTCCCCTTTAACACTCAGAGTTTTAGACTGGCTCATCACTACTTTTTTGCAAAACCCCACTGAATTCCCTCTAGACAGACAAATATCACCTGAATTCAGGACAAGTGAAGTGGTTATTATTATATTATATCCTACCATCTCCTTGCTGAATACATTTTCCCTTGCCAAGTCTCTGAATATTGTCCCTTTTTTTTTATTTCCAAGAAAATCTATTTATGGTTTGCTCTTCTGGTTGCCATGGAAACCTGACACCTGTTTTTGGCACCTATTTTATGACTTATTGTAATGAGGAGCAAACTTGGGACTGAGAGCAGCATTCCTTCCATCCTGCTTCTGTGTCTCTTTGATATCATCACAACAAAAGAGTTGGGTTGGGATTTAAAAGTAGGAACAGATTCTCCAATGGCAGTGACGTTAATTTATTTGTTAGAGAGTATACTTATGTGATATTCTTGACTTTATCTCAAGTGAAGAGCAATTTTGTCCTGCCACTTTTTATTCTCAGTTATGTTGCATCATTCCAGGTCAATAAATCGCCAACTTGGCCAAGAGTGGCCAGGTCAGTAGGTAGGATCAGCAATAACGGACTATCTTTATTCTATTTCCAACCATTTCTGTGCTTTATCTGCATAGGCTGTCTTTGTCTCAGTGAACCTTTGAGAAAGTCATTGGTATGTACCTTGACCCTATTACTTATTTGGTTTTACTTGCAGTTTAGCATTTATACTGCCCTTGAATCATATTAAATGGCCATTATTTGTACAGGTTATATTAAAAATATCTCATGATTAGTTGTAGCTCATCTAGAAAGGAACACCTGTTTCATCTTATTTTGCCTTTAATCGAATGTTCTTTTGAACACAATCTCCAGCGATCAAATACAAGGGGGCTGCCTTGCAGCACAAGCAGCTTCATTGTTATTCCGTGAACAGAACATGGTGTTTTTCTTTGATATTGCATCTTTCTTGTCTTTCTTGTCCTTTGTGTTCTTGCCAAAAGATTTTGCGATTTTACGTATGAAGCCACTTGGCAGAGCTCACAATGTGCAGTGGGTGTTGAGGAAGGTGCCAACATCAGCTCTTGGGTTTATGAGAAAAGAAAGAAGAATATTCTGTTTAAAGCAACATAAAGCAAGTGATATTAACACTTCTAAACTGCAGTCATTTAGCTAGAGAGAGCGATTGGGCTCACTTATGCAAGTGCAGGAGAAGCCAGTTTTATGTAATTGATAGATGTGTGCCTTAAAGCAACTAAAAAGACAACATAAAAGCAATATGGCATTGCTTGGACATCAAGCATGGAGGTGGCGATGGAGAGCTTTTTAGGGGGTGTTAGGGAACAAGTGATCAATGGTAGAAAAGGTAGCTAATATTACAACATAAAGGGAAGAAGATGGATAAAAGGAAAGCGTATATTGGTGGTTATCATTAAAAAAGGGAGTGTGTACTCTATAAATGTTGAGTTCTAGTACAGTTAATTCAGATGCCGAATGGGTGGAAATGGGTAGGACAGCACTGGGCCCACCGGGGAAGAAGATGGATAAAAGGAAAGCGAATATTGCTGGTTATCATTAAAAATTAAGTCTTCTATATGGTAGTAGAAGGGATCTGGTACTAAATCTAAAACAGCAAGTGGTAGACAAGGGCATGTTAGTAAAACTGGAGACGGGCCAAATACGTAACAAAAATGCACTCGGTGCCACTTATAAAGAATAAGAGCCATGACCTAACAATGGGTGTCTGACCTTGACTGGCACAATGGTCAGGCCAAAAAGGTGAGGCTCACAAAATACACATCCAAGTCCAAAATTTTCCTTAATGAAATCCTACAGTATGTAAATGGCTTTATACAAAAAAGTACATTATCTAAAGCTTTTGTCTAGCTTCATGTATGGTTTATGCATTTGTTAAATCATAATGTTAAGAGGGGAAGTATGTAGTAATTGTTACCCCGATTCTTCTTTTTCTTTCTAGCTTACATGAAGGTGTGACTGTCTTACTGTGCAAATGAAGGCTTGCATATACTCCCATTGTCTTGGGCAGGCAGGACACATCATTTCTTAGAACCTCCTATCCATAGCCTTTCTGTTGTGTTGTAAGCCCATTACAAGAAGCCTGAAGGGAGTGTGTACTCTATAAATGTTGAGTTTTAGTACAGTGAATTCATGTGGAAATGTGGATGGTCCTAGGCCCGCGCTGGGGCCACCGGGGCTGCCACATCAGGGGCCTGCAACCCCCCCTAAGGGCCTTCTTGTGTCCTAGGTCCTAGGACCTCATGTCCTAGGTAGATCTAAGTGGCCACTAGGTCTGTGTTGGTGTCAGAAGTAAAAGCAATGAAAATTCAGAAGGAAATTATCATGTGTTATAACCCTTAGGGGCCAATTCAACAAGCTCGAGTGAAGGATTCGAAGTAAAAAAACTTCAAATTTCTAAGTGTTTTTTCGGCTACTTCGACCATCAAATGGGCTACTTCGACCTTCGACTACGACTTCGACTTCGAATAGAAGGATTCTATTCCTTCATTCGAACTAAGTGAATGTGCCCCCTAGTCTACAAAAAAAAATCATTTAAACATTTAAAAAAACCAACAGCGTTGTTTCCCAACCATAAGGATTAATTATATCTTAGTTGAGATCAAGTAAAAGGCATTGGATTATTATTACAGAGAAAGATGCCAGTCTGGAAGATGCCACGAGAACTCAACTTGCCTCAATGCATAGGGGCCCATTTACTTAGCTCGAGTGAAGGAATAGAGGGAAAAAATAGTTTTGAATGGTCGAATATGGCTACTTCGACCATCGAATGGGCTGCTTCGACCTTCGACTATGACCTTCGAATTGAACGGTTCGAAATAAAAATCGTTCGACTATTCGACCATTCGATAGTCTAAGTACTGTCTCTTTAAGAAAAAACTTCGACCCCCTAGTTCGCCATCTAAAACCTACCGAACCCAATATTAGCCTATGGGGAAGGTCCTCATAGGCTTGCCTAAGTTTTTTTGGTCGAAGGATATTCCTTTGATCGTTGGATTCCTTTGATCGTTAGAATTGTTCGAAGTGCAGTTTTTGCACTAAAATACTTCGACTTAGATATTTGAAGTCGAAGGATTTTACTTCCCAGTCGAATATCGAGGGTTAATTAACCCTCGATATTCGACCCTTGGTGAATTTGCCCCATAATGTGCCATTTTCCCTTATAATTCCAACATAAACATTGCTGCTAACACAACCGCACTTACGTTTTGGGAGTTGAAGCCGTGTCACATTCTAAAACTCTCATTCAAAGCAGCACTTGCAGACTCATTAGTCACATTATTACTAGTAAAATTAAAATAGCAAATGAATTTAGTGTTAAAAACATTCAGATGTGATCCTTGCTTATAGGAGAAGGAAAGCTACGGAGGCATTTTATTGCAAATAGATTAGCTGCAATAGTGCAAGCTAGAATGCTATATTTATTCTGTAGAATGTTTTACAATACCTGAGTAAAAAGCTCTAGAAACTATCTGTTTAGGATAGGAGCTGCAGTATTAACGTGGTGTGACATCACTTCCTGCCTGAGTCTCTCCCTGCTCTGTGCTCAGATTACAGTAGAGAAGGGAGGGGGGGGGGGGAAGAGGAACAAACTGAGCATGCTCTTGCCCAGGGCAATGAGGTTTAAGCTGAAGGCAGGAAGTCTGATACAGAAGCCCATTTGTACACAATAGAAGGAAAGAAATGCAAGCGCAAATTCACTAAGTGCCGAAGCGCCAAACGCTAGCGTTAATTCGCTAGCGTTTGGCATTTTTCGTTACTGCGCAAATTCACTAATGAACGCTGGCGTAGTTTCGCTAGTGTTACTTCGCACCCTTACGCCAGGCGAATTTTCGCTAGCGACGTAACTACGCAAATTCACTAACTTGCGCAGTGTACTGAACGCTACCTTTTACGCTAGACTTCCTTCGCCACCTCAGACCTGGCGAAGTGCAATAGAGTAGATAGGGATTGTTTCAAAAAAAGTCAAAATTTTTTCTAAGTCCCAAAAAACCCTGGCGTGTTTTCTACATGATGGGTGATAGGCTGAAAAAGATCGAAAATATTTTTGGGGCTCCCCTCCTTCCCCCCTACATTTCCTGATTCATGGCAACTTACCTAGACAGTGGGCACATGTGTAGGGCAAAATAAATTTTTTATTTGATGTTTTGATGGTTTTCTAGGCATTTGTAGTGCTAATACGTGTTCCTCCATTGAAATTTGAATTTGGCGCGTATGCAAATTAACCATTGCTAGCGAAACTTCACTTCGCTTGGCGAATTAACGCTAGCGCAACTTTGAAAACTTACGCTACTCCTGTGCGCAACTTCGGATTTTAGTGAATTTGCGGAGCGCTGGCGAAAATACGCCTGGCGAAGTGTGGCGAAGTGTTGCGAAGTGCGGCGAAGTTGCGCCTGGCGCAACTTCGAATCTTAGTGAATTTGCCCCGCAGTGTTTCTTTTGACAGGGGACTCAGAGCAGCATTACTTTGGGGGTTTACTGGTCTATTTAGATGGACCTTTCTGATAAGACTTACTTAATTTTAACCTTTGTTTCTCCTTTAAGGCTTAAAACCCTTGTTACGGCTGTAGCCCATACAAAATCACACTGCTGTGCGGTATTTAAAAGCACTTTCTGACTCCTGAGCAGAGGTTCTTATTTTACTCTTCTTTCTTGGGTAGAAAGGATAAAATAAAAGAATTTCCAGCATTTGGAAGGTAAGAACAAATGATAAAAGCCAAGAGTCTGGCTCTTGACAGACCTCCTCCCCCCCAATCCCTGCTGCCTCGCTACTTTCCAAACACTCATTTTCTGCTATTACCTGACAATTTTTTTCCTCCTCCGACTGGAGATAAAGAAAAAGATAAATACAGTACTTTACTTTCTAAATATAGGTGCATTACTGCGGATGCACATTTACAATCCTGTGATTTTGGTTTGAGGAAATAAAAAGGCCTGGGCCTTGCAATTTTAGGTGGAAATGAGTGAAAACTGACAGGGGTGTGCACTTATGGTACAATTAGCAGGAAAGATATTCTCGCTGCTTTTTATTTTTTTTAGGATTATATGCTTTGGAGCAAAGAAGGCTAATTATATTACATTTTCCATTTGCAGATATGAAAAACGAGAAAATACAAAAATAGACGTAATTATATATATATAAGGTAAGGGTAAGGCCGGGTGCCCTGCCTTACCCTGCCCTGCACTTTATAAATTCCTGCAGGTCTCTGTGCCCTGTTTTGGAAGCAGATGTCAATATTTTTGGTATTTTTTCAGTATTTTTGATCCATATGGTCTTGGACATTCCATCAAACCACACCTCTGGTCTCTAGGCCATGCTTATTTATTTTGCAAGAATCATTTGAAATATTGATCATTCTTGAATTTTTCGAAATAATTGTCACACTTTGTTTGCCTGCCGGGATCAATGTGTCAGGGCCCGAAGGCTCGGGATAGGAATTACGGACCAAGGAGGAAGTAGCTGGCACCAAACACATTTCGAGGTATCCAAGGGGTTAAGAAGTTCAACGTAGTCAAGTCAAGGCAAAGGGTCAGTTCAGGCAGCAAGGGTTCAATAAACAGTGAAACAGGCAAAGGTCAAGATCAGGATCAGTAGAAATAGTAATCTAGTGCACCCAGGAACACACAAAGTAGAATCTATAATCGGGCAATGTCTGTAGGCCTTTGGCGTCTTCTTTCACGCCAAAACAAGCATGATGCCATCACGTGCTGACGTAAAGCGTTGCCTATGAGCGTTTTGACGCCGGTGTCATGACGCCACACATATTTTGATTCATCGGCGTTAGAACTTCACTGCATGCCACGTGGCTCCCCTGGGCACCACCATCTTGCCGGGGACGCAGAAGAAGAATGGAGCGCTTCTTACACAATGATCCCCATTTGAGAGTTGGAAAGTGGCAGGAGAGGTAGGTAAACAACAAACTAGAACAAAACATGATTGTTTTTCACTTATCTACAGAAAACAGTCGCCTCTCTGGCAAAGATAGTGGAAATGGAGGAGTCGTTGAAGAATGAGAATTATAAATAGCTTGTCAAAAATGCTAATGGAGCCACTTATGCACGCTTGCTGGGGAGGTATCCAGAAAAGCACTTTAGCCACACGCAAATGATGCACTTTGAATGTTTCCATCAGTTCAGGGAAAATGTAAAATTCCCTCATGTTTGTTACGCTGAAACGTGAGTTTCCAGCACAAGGAAATACAATTAAAGCACAAGTAACCCCAAAAACATAAACATCTCTAACCCATACAGATGAACATGCTCTCATGGAAAGACCAGTCCTGGTTTTTATTATTGATGTTCCTCTAACAGTGTTGGTGCTCACAGGAATGACCTATCCCACATTCCTTCAGTTTTAGGTCTGTGTTCATTGGAATCTTCATTTTTTTATGATTTAGGACAGAAATCCATATTTAAAAAAAAAAAATTCTAAAGGTCATTTCAAAAAAAATATTACAACATCATAAGGTTGCCACCTATTCCCGTTCCCCCTTTCCGGATGGGGCGGATGTGGACGTCACAAGGGGCGTGGCAATGTCACGGGGCGGGGGGATAGGCCGGTTGCCGTGTGAATCTAGGGAACTGGTCAAAATCGGATGGGTAACCCTACAACATTGAAATGATGTACAATCCTTAAAATCTACTGAAAAAAAAAATGATTTTTAAAATGTTTTAAAGTAGCAGTCAGAAATGGTGCTCAGAATTAAGGAAAACACCTTTTTCTGGAAATCCCCAGGCAGCAGCATTCTGCATAATAGATCCCCTAACTATATTCTGCATGGAAGCTTTGGTCTTTAGGGATGGTCTTTTCTTCCATTGACCCAGTCCTTCAAGTTTGACATTCCACAGAGCTGTCCAACTGTTTCCATGTTACAGGTTACTTGTTCACTATATTACATGTTAGGGGGCCAGATTACAATAAAATGATGGTGTCATCCAATGAGATCAGTAGAGGCCATAAAAATCTCACAGTTGGACAACCCTAAACTTTCATGTTTTATCATAGACCTTTCAATTGAAACCTCCAGATGATAAAGTTAAAAGACCACACAGACATCAGCGCTAAAAAAGGTAACCCCCACACACACACAAGTTATAAAAAGCTATTGATGGTCAGGGCCACCTTAAAAGTAAAAAAAAAAACATTGGCGCCAGTTCCCCCATAAAAGTTTTTTTTACAAAAACATCGGTGCCAGGGCCCACCTTACAAGTTAAAAAATGTGGGGCCCCAAAGAATGTTTTTTTTAAAAAAAACCTTGGCGCCAGGGCCCCCTTACAAGTTAAAAAAAATGGGGCCCCAAGAATATTTTTTTTAAAAAACCTTGGCACCAGGGCCCTCTTACCAAAAATTGGGGCAGCAGAAAATATTTTTTTTTTAAAAATTGGCAGGGGTATAGAGTATTAAAATAAAACATTGGTGGCCAGGGGGTTAAACCACATTGGTGTTAATAGAATTGACTTCATGGCTTCAGCACTTCAATTATAGCTGTTTTCGTGACTTCGGGTCTTTCCGTGGCTTCTGGACTTCTTCTGTTTGGCACTTCCGCATTCGGCTGTTCGGGACTTCGATCGAGCGGCACGGCTTCGGAGCTGTCAAGAGGGGCCCGTCTCTTCTAAAAATGTAGCCCTGCCGGGCCCCCTTTCAAGCCCGGGACACTTGTCCCCCCCTGATGGCTGCCCTGGTGACAATTACAGAACCCCTTTCCTTACCCATAAACAACCCTTTGGATGCTCCCAGCCCCCAATAAGCAGCTCACCCATCACCCACTGAAACGACATTCTCCTATAAATAAAAATACACATCGACATTTGGGGCTGGCTTAGTTGACGATCTGTTATTAACAGTCATTACGTAAATGTGTATTTAATGCGCATATGTATTAAAGGGCATTTTTTTCCCCTTCATGCTGTCAGAGTTCCATGAAGATGATTAATCTAGGAATCCGAAATAGCTCTCTGCTTGATTAGTAACATTAAGCTTGTTTTTCCTCACCGTGGATACAAATAATACTCTAACATGTAATCACTTGGGTTATTTGCAGAATTCGGAGATGTGCTACTATAAAACATTTGCTGCCATTTCTCTTAAAGGGCACCTGTTAGCAAAAAACATTTTCCCCAACCAAAGGTATAATATTAAAGATAATAGAGCCTGCACTCCGGTTGGGGGTAACACTAGTAACATTAATTGTTTTTAAACATTTCTCCCTGCCAAGCAAGGCCACCGGCACTGGGAGGGAAGCTTCCTCTATGAGCAGCAATGTTGGGGCGCACGATTGTGCTTAATGACCGAAAGCCATGACAAGCCCATTATGCGCATGCACATTGAGCAACATAGCCACATGCACTGAGAGCTCCCTCCCAGAGTGTCCTAGCGCTGGCGATTTTTAAAAACTACTGTTACCACCAACCGGAGTGCTGGCTCTAATTTTTGGCCCTTTAACTGCAACAAATTTTCCTTTGTTATTTTATAATACCCATTAGCGACTACACCACTAGTATTCTTTCATTTCAAATAGAAAAGACTGTCAGCCCCGTTTCTAATGCAACAGCGACCTAAGGTGGCCCATGCAATGCCACTCACCCCTCAACGGTTACCTTTTTCTGTGCCGGAGCAGGTTGGGGGGGGGGGCGTATTGATAATGCAGAGAGCTCAATTGCTCTCTTTTGCACTAAAAAGCAGAATTTCCGGTTTAAAAAACAGAAATCCGACTCTTAAAGGTACCAGGAGAGGCGTTTTTGCCTCCCTAGTACTCAGGGTCGGACTGGGCCAGCGGGACACCGGGAAAAAACCTGGTGGGCCCCAGGGTCTTGTGGCCCAGATCCGCTCCCTGCCGAATCTTCCTGCAGCATCTGCCTGCCGCGACCTCCCTTTATCGGGCATAGGACCCGGCTCAGCAGGGGACCCAGAGGTCCAACCCTGGTCAAACCTCTATCCCTTTAGCAGAGCCACATTAACCATACATTACTGTGGATTACCCAGATATTGTGGTGTCTTTAGAGCAACCGTTGGCTGACCTGCAGCACTTACATATCTATTCTGCCTGTTGAATTCATAATAACTGTACCCATAATAACTGTACCCATTTGTATTGCATTTGTGGCACTATATAATATAATAACCACTTTGTTCCTTTCTCTCGAATTTTTGCTCAGTAACCCAAGTAGCTTTATAGCCCACTTGCAATTTTTCACCTCATAATTTTTTTTTTTTGGTGTATCACTTTGGGGAAAGGGCCTTTAGAACTCAGCACAATGTTCAAGATCAGTTATCAATGAACTTCATATGCAGCAAATGTTATCTTGAGATTTGAGCTCAGAGGTCTGACATATCAGACCACCCACTCTAAACACTGGCAATTTATGCTTTTGCAAAGTCCAACAGTTCTTTTATTCTTTTAAAGAACCAATTCCAATATCATTCCTACTGTTGATGAAAGGCCCGGCTACCGTCTGAATGTGATCAGAAGGGAACATGAACGTGCCTTCATTCTTTCTTGCGCTTCTATAAATAAACCCATTTTTCGGTGCTCACTAGGGGTGTAAGTAGGGCTGATTACTTACTGGCTGGGCAATCAGTGTGATACATTGTGTCCGTCACATTTTTTTCCCTTTGAATTCATTGATTTTTTTTTTTTTTGCTTTCTGTTCCAGTCTGGGGATCTATATTTCTTTGTCGCTGAACTGTAAGAGTTTATGTATTTGACAGTTAAAGGAACACATGCACTGTATAGTGTGAACTGACACTTGACCATAGTCTTCCTCTCTGTAAAGTTTCCTTTGTAACAGCACTGCCTGCTCCTACCATGGGCTGATATTTGTGCAACGGATTCAGAGTTGTGCATCTGATCATCATCTTAAGAGAGGATGATGTTGCTCCCATTGGACGATACCTTCTCCTTAGGTGTCCATGGCTATATCCCCTTGGCCTGGTGGTTTTTAATTTTAAGGCCCCCATACACAGGCTGATAAAAGCTACCGACAGACCGAGTCGGCAGCTAATTGGCCCGTGTGTTGGGCCCTCTGACGGGCTTCGGCAATATCTGCCCGATGGTCGGCCTGATTTCGATCAGGCTGGGTAAGAAATCCTGTTGGATCATGGCCGCATCTGTTCGTTGATGCGTTCCCGCGATCCGACCATCCGTTCTCCTGCATTATGATCCGATCATTGGACCCTAGGGCCCACTATCGGATTAGCCCAATATCGCCCACCTCAATGTGGACATAACAGGGAGAGATCTGCTCATTTGCCAATATCGCCAAACAAGCGGATCTCCCTGTGTATGGCCACCATTATTCTGTTCAAGCTTTTCCATTTGCCAGAGATCCCATTAACTCTAAGGGTAAGGGCACACCTGGCGATTCACAGAGATTTAGTCACCTGGCGACTAATTGCCTCTTCTTTGGGGCGACTAATCTCCCCGAGCGGCTTCCCCCTGTCTTGTGCCTACTATAATGAAAAATCGCATGCGGCATGGCACACGTGGCACTTCATATTCCGAAGTCGCCCAAAGTTTTCTAGAAATTAGTCGCCCCAAAGAAAAGGCAATTAGTTGCCAGGCGACTAAATCTACCCAAATCACCAGGTGTGCCCTTACCCGGCTGAATTAGACATTCCAGCTTAATGTAAAGAATATCTAGGACATCAAAGAACATTTCAAATTCCTAATCATACTAAAACAACCGCTAAGATAAGCTTCCAGAAGTACCTAGGGAGCAAACAGGGACCAACAGTCCCTCACGAGGAAACTTCAGCGACTTCGGAAAACAAAGCTCTCTGAGTGCCATCCCGCTGGCGATTTAGATTCTAGCTGATGGGAGGCAGTTCAGGGAGATTAGTTGCCCCAAAGAAGAGGTGATTTAGCGCTGGGCAACTAAATCTCCCCGAATCTGAGGGTGTGTCTGTCCTTAGCATGTGGTCCTATACCCTCTGCAAAATTATCCAACAAGCAACCCTCTCTCTCACTGAATACATTTAAAACCTTTTCTCTATCCATAGTAGTAAAATATGTATGGGGCCACTGGATCTGTCCAGCAGTTATATATCCATATGGGCATTACATATCACAATATAGAAGATCCTGGCAGTTAAAATTTAATAATTTGAAGCCTGACATGTATCCAGATTCATAGAGGCAGCAACTAATAATGGGATGTACTTTGTGATACTTCTTTTTTTTTAGAGTTTTGTTAATTAGACAACCGTCAAAAATCGAGCCTGCGGCAACTTCTCAGTGGCAACCTCAGTGTCTCCTTTTGAATATATTGTTCTAGCAAACTGCTCCAGAAACTACTACAGCAAATAACCTCTGGGGTGTTAATGTGTTTTGTTGTGTTCCTGGAAATGGTTCACAGACTGTGAGCAATATGAATTCACGTCACACCGAAATAAAGTATAAAAACACCTGGCTTTGTGTTCCATACTCATTGCCATTGCTAGTTCATTATAACCACAATATTCATTATAACCACACTGTATTTATTCTGCTGTGTGTTCTGGGTATTATACAGTATTATCCATGGAATTGGCACTGTATTTATTCTGCTGTGTTTTCTTGGGTATTATATAGTTTTATACATGGAATTGGCACTGTCTTTTTTCTGCCATGTGTTCTGGGGTATTATACAGTATTATACATGGAACTGGCACTTTATTTATTTTGCCGTGTGTTCTGGGGTATTATACATGGAATTGGCACTTTAATTATTCTGCTGTGTGTTCTGGAGTATTATACATCGCATTGACACTGTATTTATTCTGCCGTGTGTTCTGGGGTATTATACATGGAATTGGCACTTTATTTATTTTGCCGTGTGTTCTGGGGTATTATACATGGAATTGGCACTTTATTTATACTACTGTGTGTTCTGGAGTATTATACATCGCATTGACACTGTATTTATTCTGCTGTGTGTTCTGGGGTATTGGACCTATTATCCTGGGACCCAATGAGCCGAATAGGAGAAGCAAGGCATGACAGGGATAGGAGAGGGCCACTCCCCGTCCCCTTTTTTGTATAGGGCGCTGGGATTGGCTGTCAGGTTCCCTGGATCGGCAGAGGAGGCAGAGCGCACAAGGTACTCACCAGTCGGCGCCGGGACGTGGAAGCAGCAGGACGCAGCATCCCGCCCCCCCTCCCTGTAGTCAGGTGTGTTTGCCGTCGCAGTTGGCGGAGGGTACCTTTACAAGGACCCCCAAGGGGAGTTAAAATGGGGTATTTTACAGTGAGTGGATGTAGCCTGGTAGGCCTGGGTCCTCATGGGAAAGTTAGGCAGCCCGGTTTAGGGCCCCGAAAATGGAGGAGGAACCAATCTTACCAGTTGAGGCAAAAAGGTTTGTTAAACAAACTGCTTGTAAAGTTGAATATCTTATACATGTTAAGTATGGTATTACTTTGTTAAATAAACAACTGCGGCCATCTCTTTCCAAACCAGTGGTGTGTGTGTTTCATTGGGCAGTAGGTATGGGGTCTCGATCAGAAGGGGAGGGGTACAGACTCGACGCTGCACCTGTCATGTAATGCTCAGGACCTGGGGTTTTCCACATAATGGATCTTTCCATAATTTGGATCTTCATCCTTTAAGTCTAATAGAAAATCATGTAAACATTAAATAAACCCAATAGGCTGGTTTTGCCTCCAATAAGGATTAAATACAAGGTACTGTTTTATTATTACAGAGAAAAAGCGGAGACGGCCTTTCCATAATTGGAGCTTTCTGGATAATAGGCTTGCAGATAACGGATCCCATACCTTTACATGACTTATTCTGTCATACCTCTCAGGACATTATCCATCAAACTGGCAGTGTATTTATATGGATGTGTGTTTAAGTAACATTCTACATCAGCATCAGAACTGCATATATTCTGCTATACAGTATGTTTAAAGTTGAATACACATGACACATTGGTGCTGCATTTATGCAGTATTAGAATAAATCATTTACAGGTATGGGATCTGTTATCCGGAAGCCTGTTACCCAGAAAGCTCTGAATTATGTAAACGCTGTCTCCCACAGACTCCATTTTATCCAAATAATCCATACCAAATTATTTATTTTTTATTGTGTTTAATTTATGTTGGTGAATTTTCAAGCAATTTGACATTAGAACCAACAGCAGAGGACATCATCTACATACCAAAACTAAAAAAACAAAGCCTGTTGCAGTCTATGAAGTCACATCTGGCCAAACAATAATTTAAATAATAAAAAAAAAGTTCTGGACTTACAAAGTAATACTCTTATATAGGGGTAGATTCACTAACGGGCGAATTTTCGCCAGAGTCAGCTTCGCACCCTTCGCACCACTTCGGCAAATGCGCTACGAATATGCTAATTTACTAATATGCGAAATTTGATCCTGGGCGACGAACGTTGGCGACTTTTCGCTAGCGTTACTCGGCTGTGCGAGCATTTCATAGAGAAGATGCTATAGCGGTCGTTGGTGCCTAGCAAAAAATTCGCTAGTGATCTTGCGCTTAGCTCAATTTGCATAGGGCAGGTAATTTAAAGTTGTATGAACGTCTTTATTATAAATGTTGGTGCAAATGCTTGAAGTTACCACTTTTTATTACAAATGTCCAGGGAACCTTAATAAAGACAAGAGAGTGAATATAAAATTATTAAAATTATGTAATGTCTAGAGAAAAACCGGCTACCCCAAAAAAGTTAAAGTTGGGACTTTTGCAGGCAATCCCGCTTCAAAAAAGGAAAAGTCGCCAGCGTTTTTGGAACTTTAAATGCATATTTTGGCACACAGGATATGATGTAAGTGAGAAGATTGAGGAAGATCTAGCTGCTTTATAGCACTTCGCCTGGTCTGTGGTGGCGAAGTCAACTCTGGCGAAAGAGGTAACGTTCAGTAAAATCCGCACTTTACGGAATTTGTTTAGTAACGACCTTTTTGCCAGAGAGAAAAGTTACCCGGCGATAGAGTGCGAGTGAACGCCAGTGACTGTCTCTTTCGCTAGCGAATTGTCGTCTTCGACTATTAATGAATTGCCGATGTCCCTGCGGGTGGCAACGCTGGCGAATTGTTGCTGGCGTTAGCCACTTCATCCTTTAGTGAATCTGCCCCAAAGTGAAAAAATGAAATATGAAAACCAGTTGTCAAAAAAACCCCCAAAAGTTATATATTCCCTCTGATTATGAGGGGCAATATATAAAGTTATTCCTCCTTTTCTGAATAATGATGATCAGAGGTGATTATAAATGTAGCCAAGATAGGAAAAAGACTTGATTCTCCTTTAATCAGTGTGAGTTCTCCGTGTCACCCCCTGGCACTTCAGCACTACTTTATTAGGACGTGACACTGCAGGGAATAATGATGTTAAAATAGCGAGTGTTGGCAAGGGATGGGAGACAGTCAGAGGTGCTATTAGTGAGCTTGTGTATAATTTTGGCGAAGGGAAAAAAAAAAGCTTTTTCTTTGGCCTGCAGCTGCTTAATTGCCAGCTTTGATATAGAGCGCGGGGAGATGGATTTGTACCATTGAACAAGAAAGGAAACAATATTTCTGACGACAGTTAAAGTTTCAGTAAAACTCAAACCAATTACCTCTCTCTTTCCCGAAGGCGCCTTTGTTTAAGTGAAGGTTACGCATCTGCAGATGGGCTCGTGTGTAAAACAATGCCCCCCTGCTGGTTACAATTCCTGAAGGGCGTAATTGAAGTCGGCGTTAAATACAGCGGGGGAGGAATCCAGTGGAGAATTTTAGGAGGGGTATCTTAATGTTACATTGCGGCGTGCGGCGTTCCAGATATGTGTTTATGAAATTATCTGTAATAAAATTCATTTGTAGGCTTTTTAGCTTTGCGCCAGTGGGGGCAGATTTCAGCTATAGCCGGCAAAGAAAGTAGAATCTTTATCTCATCATTAGTAAAAAATGTTCAGTAGGTACAGTCTATCACTCTTAAAGGAGAAGGAAATGTTAAAACTAAGTAAGCTTTATCAGAAAGGTCTACATAAATATACCAGTAAACCCTCAAAGTAATGCTGCTCTGAGTCCTCTGTCAAAAGAAACACCACATTTCTTTCCTTCTATTGTGTACTCATGGGACTTCTTGTTTTCAGCTGTAACCTCCAGGGCTAGGGCTTGAGCATGCTCAGTTTGCTCCCCTCCCTGCTGTAATCTGATCCCAGAGCTATAAGTGAGAAGGGAGAGACTCAGGCAGGAAGTGATGTCACACCAAGCTAATATGGCAGCTGTTATCCTAAACAAACAGAGCTTCTAGAGCTGTTTATGGTAAAGCATTCTGCAGAATAAAAATAGTATTATAACTTGCACTATTGTGACTAATCTATTGGCAATAAACTGCTTCGATAGCTTTCCTTCTCCTTTAAGGCGGCCATAGACGCACCAATAACTTCATACGATATTTGGTGCATCTATGGCGGGAGATGAGCCGAACCAAAATTGTCAGAAGACTTGGATATCGGTTGGTTCGTCAATCTGGCTGGCCGGAGAATTTTGATTGGGCGCTTCTGAAGGCTGCCGAACATCGGCCACTGTTAGTGCTGAATCGTCAGATACAGGTAGAATTCTATTGTTTCGACCTGTATATTTGACAATTCAGTCATCCCGTGTGTATTGAAACGAATGATCTTGATGATCTGGGAGTGCACCGGGCCCCCTCTGAAGATTTTTTTGCAAGGGAGCCAGGCTCACTCTATTTAAGCCACTGGCTATAAACAAATTTATTTATTACAAATATAAGATTTAATCCGATGTGCCCTTTAAGCCAAATCACAGTTTATCTTCTCCTGTATGGGGACTTCTGACAGGCCCATCTGACCCCATATGGGGCCATGACCAGATGTCGGCAGGATTGATTTCCCCCCCCCCTTTGATTCGGTCCTTGCTATCCAATCCAACTATTGGAATAAAGCTGATATCATCCACCTCAGGTGTGCATACCGGGGAAAGATCCGCTCGGATAAATAGTAAATAGGGCCCTGACTGATTATTTGAATATATTTCTGTGAACAGGTCAACTTCTCAAAATGTCCTTTTGGCTTATAATAAAGTCAACTTCCTTAATACCCCTGCCTATTAGTAAAACTGCCAGCTGTAGCAGAGAAGAAGGCTGGAAGCTCTCCAGTTTCCATGATACGGGGAAATCTTTTACGTGTAAATCTACCAAGTGTTCTTAAGCGATATCCGATATGAAAAAGCTCACGTTTTCCACAGGCTGAAAGCTTTTAAGCATGTGCGCTCGCTCACCTTACCTCAAGCTCTTGTGCTGTAATATCAAGTGCTCCTCGGGGACCCAATCACAGTGTGACATTATTAAAGATGGCATTTTGATAGAGAAGAATAATATCCATATTGAAGCGAACAAAAGGAAAGAATGAATCATATTGTAGGAATTGCACGGAGCACTTTCTGCTGTGAAATCTGAGATAATGAGAAATGTTGTTAGTAACGAGCTCTGACACCTGATTAGATATTGATTGGGGGAAACTGATCTTTAATCTTACATGATCCAGTAGACTGCTGTCTGACAATATGTGCCTATGCATGGGCAGATCCCATATAAAGGGCAAAATAGGTGATAGCAGTATTTTATTAACTTGGAGATATGGTCTAGATATGGCAGTCCTTGGCTCCAAATGTTAAGATCTAATACTTTGTTCTTATGCCTGAAAGTGAAGTGATACCATTAGGGTCAATAGTGGCATGTCCAGCAAAATATTCTCTATTTGTCATTTGCTCCTTATCTCTTCAGTAAACTCATTTTGCCATTCAAGATATTATAATGTGTTCCCACATAATGTATAATACAGGTATGGGACCTGTCATCCAGAATGCTCGGGACCTGAGGCTTTCAGGATAATGGATTGTTCCGTAATTTGGATCTTCATACCTTAAGTCTACTAGAAAATCATGTAAACATTAAATAAAGCCAAAAGTCTGGTTCTGCTTCCAATAAGGATCAATTATATCTTAGTTTGGATCAAGTATAAGCTACTGTTTTATTATTACACAGAAAAAGGAAATCACTTTTAAAAATTTGGATTATTTGGATAAAATGGAGTCTATGGAAGACGGCCTTTCCGTAATTCGGAGCTTTCTGAACAACAGGTTTCCGGAATAACGGATCCCACATCCCATCTCTGCTATGACCACATTCATACAATATCCCCATTCCCATCACAGGTTTTTGCATTCTTCTTTTACTCCTGCCAACCTTCTCTTATATTAACGTGGCAAGACCTGCTCTTTTGGCAAGGTCAACAAATACGTGGACCTTTACCCAATTTGGCTACCCACAGGTTGGGCAGATTTATGATGATCCATTTGGCCCTCAGGCCAACAATGAGATGATAATGGGGGTCTATGGAGATTTGTTGGGAAAGGACCACATGAACATACCCTGTTGCATATTAAGGAAAGTGTAGATGTGAAAAGAAATACAGAGAATCTTGACGGGCAAAGCAATAGTATTGAAGAGTTAAGGAGCTACTAATAAGTAGACAATATTTTGGTGACCATGTATGGGTCCTTCCCAATGGCCTTACTGACTGATATCTTTCAAAAAATGGAGGAGATAAAGGATTGCATCGGCATGCTGATGTGGTTCTATTCTGATGGACATGCTTGGTGTGATCTAAGTGTTCACCTAGAGCAGTGATCCTCAACCAGTAGCTCGTGAGCAACATGTTGCTCTCCAACCCATTGGATGTTGCTCTCAGTGGCCTCAAAGCAGGTGCTTATTTTTGAATTCCAGACTTGGAGGCAAGTGTTGGCTGCATAAAAACCAGGTGTACTGTCAAACAGAGCCTCAATGTAAGTTGACAGTCCACATAGGGGCTACTAAATGGCCAATCACAGCCCTTATTTTGGCACCCCAAGAACATTTTTCATGCTAGTGTTGCTCCCCAACTCCTTTTACTTCTGAACGTTGCTCACGGGTTCTAAAGGTTGGGGATCCCTGACCTAGGGGCTAAATGATTGAATAAGTTCAATTTGGTCTTATCAGGCAAAGAGTCCATATAAAGGAAACAGAAATTAGTATTTACTAGTATAGGCATGGGATCCATTATCCGGAAACCTGTTATCCAGAAAGTGCTGAATTACAGAAAGGCCATCTCCCATAGATTCCATTTAAATCCAAATAATCCAAATTTTTAAAAATGATTTCCTTTTTCTCTGTAATAATAAAACAGTTCCCTGTACTTGATCCCAATTAAGATATAATTAATCCTTTTTGGAAGCAAACCCAGCCTACTGGGTTTATTTCATGTTTACATGATTTTCCAATAGACTTAAGATCCAAATTACGAAAAGACCCCTTATCCAGGAAACCTCAGGTCCCAAGCATAATGGATAACAGGTCCCATACCTGTATAGTGCAATCAGAATAATCAAGACCGGTTGAATAAATGTGTTGCAGATCAGAACATGCTTTTGTCATACTGCATAGTAAACCCCAGCAGCCTTCCAGTAGTTGCTGATTGCATTTGGCTCTCAGGTCAGGCTGGTAACTATAGTTGAACAACCTCTGGTGCTCCATTAGCCTGTTGCATGTTCCTCAATCTTATACAGCAGTCAATAAAGCCTCCAGTGCCTTGATTAAGCCATAATTATATATATATTTATATATAATTTTGATGGATCCCTTTTTTACTTGGGTGATTAAAATATTTATCTGCGCTCAACATCATCAATTCTTATAAAATTAAGGGGAAGGAAGAAAAAAAAACGAATTAGCAAGATGGAATTGACTTGTGCATCTGTTGATGGTTGAAGTTCTCCAGAGCCTGAGCTGACAGATCTATCCCTGGCACAGCTGGAAATGACTTGAAATGTCGTTGACTCTGTGACTCGAGAGCTCTTAGTAATCAGGTATTTTAAGTAAATCATTCCATATCCATAATGGGCCTGTTTATAGTTTGGAAATTCTGGCATTTTTATTATAACAGCCCCTACCTTCAGGGCCGCTTCTGCCATGAGGCAAGGTGAAACCCTTGCCTCAGGCGGCAGCGAGCGGCCAGTTACAAGGGGCGGCAAAAAGCCGCCTCTTGTAACTTTAAGAGCCGAACTTCCGGGTTTTAATCCGGAAATTCGGCTCAGCTAGTGCAAAGAGCGCTATAGCGCTCAATGCACTAGCGATACTGCCCCCTGAAACCCGCTCTGACGCTAATTTTTAAGCGCGGAGCGGGAGAGGAGGGGGGCGGCAGCAGCCCCAGGATCGGCGCTGCCTACCTTTGCCCACAATGCAGATTCTGAAGCCCTGTGCATATGGGAATGGCAGGAACAAGCTGTGTGTAGGTAACCAATTCATTATATAGGACCTGTTATCCATGCTCTGGACCTGGGTTTTCCGGATAAGAGGTCTTTCTGCAAAATAAACCCATAATTTTGCTTCCAATAAGGATTAATTATATTTCAGGTGGGATAAAGTACTATTGTTTTATTGTTACATTTTTTTTAAAAAATTCAAATGGAGTCTTCGGGACAGTAATTCTGAGATTTCTGGATAACGGGTTTTCAGATCCCAAATCTGTGCACCTTTTTATAGCAAAACAAGTTTGGTTTTGATACACGTAGTTTCTTGACTACATCGTATTTCACAGTAGCCATGATTTCAAAGCAACAGTTCCAAAAAGCAAATGCATGCCGGATTTTCAGATCTTTGGCATATGGACTTTTATAAATAACCCCCTAAGTGTAGGAAGGAAGCAGATGAAGCTATAAGGTTACCCTGAACATGGCATTACCAATATCCATTGGACTTAGCCCAATATACCACTAATGACTAAAGGTGGCCATACACGGGCCGATAAAAGCTGCCGACAGACCGTGTCGGGCAGATTATTGGCCCGTGTATGGGGCCCCCCGACGGGCATCACCGATCGAGATCTGGCCGAAAGTCGGCCAGATCTGGATCGGATGGGACGAAAAATCCCGTCGGATCGCACCCGCATCTATTCGTTGATGCGGTCCTGCTATCCGACCGCCCGTTACTCTTCGTTAGGGCCCACGATCGGATCAGCCCGATATTGCCCACCTCAAGGTGATATCGCCAAATGAGCGGATCTCTCCGTGTATGGCCACCTTAAGACATCACTCCCTGCATCTGGTCAGGTACCAGGTTGGGAATGCGGGTGCTGCTTTGCTGCAGTTTGGCAGCCATCCCAATACCCCAGTCCTGCTGTGAGACCTCCAAGCAGAAATCAGCCAGCACCTTCCCAAGGATCTATTCCTCTTCCACTCCCGATGTTCCCTGCTCATTCCCAGGGGTAAAATACATTGCTGGCTCCAAATACTTCTGGGCTTAATTAATATTCTTTCTTTCTCGCTCACTATTCCTCTTCCTTTTATATTTACCCATTGTTTTCTATTTTCCCTGTATGCACAAACACTACCGTAGTCACGAATGAGGGATCTGTAAAAACAAAACAAAAAGCTGAGACTTTCTTCTAAGCTTCCTATAGGGCAGAGCAGTCAGATTTGATCAATGAGCTTTATTAGCCTTGGCCACTGCCAGTCAGTCACCTCTCTGCCAGCTGGCAAGTTGGGCACCAGACTAGTGGATTTGCGCCGGTTCATTGGTAGCTCCAGGCAATTCTAAGCTATGAACTTTTTCTCCAAACCCCAAATCAGTTGGTTAAAAACATCAATCAGGACCTGGTGATTATCCTCATTCAGATTTAATGTTTATTGTAATGGGTATAGGATGTTGTTTATGGCAGACCTGCCTGTAGGCGGAATGTGTAACACATATTAAATAATAATTACAGGTTGTAGGATTTGCTGCCTGATGGGAATATTTAGCTTTGTTTCTAGAAACAGTCTGGGTCAGGGATAATAATTTTGTTTGGATAAAGTAACTAGATTTTCTCTGCAAACTCCTTTTCTAATAGTTTCCAGTTATACTTTGTAATGTAAAAGTACCTATTATAAACCAGATCTGCCACCCTGAGCACTATTGTTTTGATTGCTATGGTCAAGGCTCAATGTCTGCACTGCTGCACAATGAGTTTCAAATAGGATCTGTGCAGCCACTGGGACAGAATGTTCTGTTATACAGATAGCTAGAATCTCAGCTGCCATAAAGCAGAACAGGACTGCTGCTTACAATGGGGATCAGATAGGATCTGTGCAGCCACTGGGACAGAATGTTCTGTTATACAGATAGCTAGAATCTCAGCTGCCATAAAGCAGGACAGGACTGCTGCTTACAATGGGGATCGGATAGGATCTATGCAGCCACTGGGACAGAATGCTCTGTTATACAGATAGCTAGAATCTCAGCCATAAAGCAGGACATGACTGCTGCTTCCAAAGGGGATCATATAGGATCTGTGCAGCCACTGGGACAGAATGTTCTGTTATACAGATAACTAGAATCTCAGCCATAAAGCAGGACATGACTGCTGCTTCCAAAGGGGATCAGATAGGATCTGTGCAGCCAATGGGACAGAATGCTCTGTTATACAGATAGCTAGAATCTCAGCTGCCATAAAGCAGGACAGGACTGCTGCTTACAATGGGGATCAGATAGGATCTGTGCAGCCACTGGGACAGAATGTTCTGTTATACAGATAGCTAGAATCTCAGCCATAAAGCAGGACATGACTGCTGCTTCCAAAGGGGATCAGATAGGATCTGTGCAGCCAATGGGACAGAATGCTCTGTTATACAGATAGCTAGAATCTCAGCTGCCATAAAGCAGGACAGGACTGCTGCTTACAATGGGGATCAGATAGGATCTGTGCAGCCACTGGGACAGAATTGCTCTGTTATACAGATAGCTAGAATCTCAGCTGCCATAAAGCAGAACATGACTGCTGCTTCCAAAGGGGATCAGATAGGATCTGTGCAGTCACTGGGACAGAATGCTCAGTTATACAAATAGCTAGAATATCAGCCATAAAGCATCGCAGGACTGCTGCTTACAATGGGGATGAAATAGGATCAACATCACAGTGACAAAATTCTCTGTTGTACAGATAGCTAGGATCTCAGCCATAAAGCAGGACAGGACTGTTGCTTACAATGGGGATCAGATAGGGTCTGTGCAGCCACTGGGACAGAATGTTCTGTTATACAGATAGCTAGAATCTCAGCTGCCATAAAGCAGGACAGGACTGCTGCTTACAATGGGGATCAGATTGGATCTGTGCAGCCACTGGGACAGAATGTTCTGTTATACAGATAGCTAGAATCTCAGCTGCCATAAAGCAGGACAGGACTGCTGCTTACAATGGGGATCAGATAGGATCTGTGCAGCCACTGGGACAGAATGTTCTGTTATACAGATAGCTAGAATCTCAGCCATAAAGCAGGGCAGGACTGTTGCATTGAGAGAGATAGAGATGAGACAACATTTGATTACACCTCCATGCAAGCACATGAGTGGGTAATTGTTACTTATGAATTCAGCTCATTTTGAAGCAAAAATACAAACTTTGCCTCTGTGAGAGTTCCCCTTCAAATCGATCCATAATGAAGTTTCGAGAAGATCAAGGGTGGAAGCAACTGGCAATTTTCCTACAATTTTGTGTTATATGAATTCTAACTAGTAAACCCCCCACCATAAAACAACAAAGGTTGTAAAAAAAAAAAAAAACTATTTTAATTTCAAATCAAGTATCTGTAAGCGTCCTTCTCTTCCAATTTACTTTAGATTTGTCTTGTGTTCTAAGTCCTTGATTCCGAATGGATTTTTTGATTTACACCTGAGCCGCTGGAAAGACAAGTTGGAGTCAATAAGAAAGTCGGCGAGACTTGGCCGGTTGGTGGTTTTTATGGAAACCCAGTCAATGTCTGTGTTTTATTACTCACAACCAGAGGGGGAATAGGTTATAAATTGAATTGGAAGTACCCCAGGTTCCTTTCAAAAGACGCATTGCCTGACACGGGGAAGCTACGCATTGCAGAGGTGCACAAGCTGCAGAGAGATGTTAGAAGTCTGAACTCCATACTGAGAATACTGATTACAGAGCTCTGGCTGCAAACCAGCCGTCTTAAAGGGACAGTATCCTGCCAACACATCCCTTTTTCCATTGCTAACAAGAAATGCATATACAGGCTTGAGACCTGTTATCTAGACCGCCCGGGACTTGGGGTTTTTCACATCTTAAGTCTGTAAAAAATCATGTAAACATTAATTAAAACCAATAGAATTATTCTGCCTACAATAAGGATTAATTATATCTTGAAACAAGTACAAGGTACTGTTTTATTACTACAGAGAAAAAGGAAATACTTTTTAAAAATGTGAATTATTTGACTAAAATGCAGTTTATGTTAGATGGTCTTTCTGAGCTTCCTTGATAACTGGTTTCCAGATAACAGATCCCTTACCTGTTATTTTAATATGTTAATCATCCTGGCTTTATAATATTACACATTTTAAAGTTGCTTTGGAGTTGTTTCTTACGCCTTGCAAAACAATATTATGTGTAATGAAGATCTTATAACCTCAGATATGCCAACTGTCCTGTATTTATAGACCCGCCTGGATGGGGAGAGGGACTTGGCTGGAGTATAGTTGGTAAATCAGTCTTGGGTAGATGTACGGTCACCTTTTTGGTCGATCGACTCTGAACTGGGAGCGGCTTAGGTGACATCGGAGGCGGGTCCAGTGAAGTCAGGGGGTGGGTGACATCAGAAGCAGGTCCAATGAAGTCAGGGGTGGGTGACATCAGAAGCAACTCCAGTGAAGTCAGGGGGTGGGTGACATCAGAAGCAGGTCCAATGAAGTCAGGGGTGGGTGACATCAGAAGCAACTCCAGTGAAGTCAGGGGGTGGGTGACATCAGAAGCAACTCCAGTGAAGTCAGGGGGTGGGTGACATCAGAAGCAGGTCCAATGAAGTCAGGGGTGGGTGACATCAGAAGCAACTCCAGTGAAGTCAGGGGGTGGGTGACATCAGAAGCAGGTCCAATGAAGTCAGGGGTGGGTGACATCAGAAGCAACTCCAGTGAAGTCAGGGGGTGGGTGACATCAGAAGCAGGTCCAATGAAGTCAGGGGTGGGTGACATCAGAAGCAACTCCAGTGAAGTCAGGGGATGGGTGACATCAGAAGCAGGTCCAATGAAGTCAGGGGTGGGTGACATCAGAAGCAACTCCTGTGAAGTCAGGGGGTGGGTGACATCAGAAGCAACTCCAGTGAAGTCAGGGGGTGGGTGACATCAGAAGCAGGTCCAATCAAGTCAGGGGTGGGTGACATCAGAAGCAACTCCAGTGAAGTCAGGGGGTGGGTGACATCAGAAGCAGGTCCAATGAAGTCAGGGGTGGGTGACATCAGAAGCAGGTCCAATGAAGTCAGGGGTGGGTGACATCAGAAGCAACTCCAGTGAAGTCAGGGGGTGGGTGACATCAGAAGCAGGTCCAATGAAGTCAGGGGTGGGTGACATCAGAAGCAACTCCAGTGAAGTCAGGGGGTGGGTGACATCAGAAGCAACTCCAGTGAAGTCAGGGGGTGGGTGACATCAGAAGCAGGTCCAATGAAGTCAGGGGTGGGTGACATCAGAAGCAGGTCCAATGAAGTCAGGTGGTGGGTGACATCAAAAGCAACTCCAGTGAAGTCAGGGGGTGGGTGACATCAGAAGCAGGTCCAATGTAGTCAGGGGGTGGGTGACATCAGAAGCAGGTCCAATGAAGTCAGGGGTGGGTGACATCAGAAGCAACTGCAGTGAAGTCAGGGGGTGGGTGACATCAGAAGCAGGTCCAATGAAGTCAGGGGTGGGTGACATCAGAAGCAACTCCAGTGAAGTCAGGGGGTGGGTGACATCAAAAGCAATTCAAGTGAAGTCAGGGGTGGGTGACATCAGAAGTAGGTCCAATGAAGTCAGGTGGTGGGTGACATCAAAAGCAACTCCAGTGAAGTCAGGGGGTGGGTGACATCAGAAGCAGGTCCAATGAAGTCAGGGGGTGGGTGACATCAGAAGCAGGTCCAGTGAATTCAGGGGGTGGGTGACATCAGAAGCAGGTCCAGTAAAGTCAGGGTGTGGGTGACATCAGAAGCAGGTCCAGTGAAGTCAGGTGGTGGGTGACATCAGAAGCAGGTCCAGTGAAGTCAGGTGGTGGGTGACATCAGAAGTAGGTTCAGTGAAGTCAGGGGGTGGGTGACATCAGAAGCAACTCCAGTGAAGTCAGGGGGTGGGTGACATCAGAAGCAACTCCAGTGAAGTCAGGGGGTGGGTGACATCAGAAGCAGGTCCAATGAAGTCAGGGGTGGGTGACATCAGAAGCAGGTCCAATGAAGTCAGGTGGTGGGTGACATCAAAAGCAACTCCAGTGAAGTCAGGGGGTGGGTGACATCAGAAGCAGGTCCAATGTAGTCAGGGGGTGGGTGACATCAGAAGCAGGTCCAATGAAGTCAGGGGTGGGTGACATCAGAAGCAACTGCAGTGAAGTCAGGGGGTGGGTGACATCAGAAGCAGGTCCAATGAAGTCAGGGGTGGGTGACATCAGAAGCAACTCCAGTGAAGTCAGGGGGTGGGTGACATCAAAAGCAATTCCAGTGAAGTCAGGGGTGGGTGACATCAGAAGTAGGTCCAATGAAGTCAGGTGGTGGGTGACATCAAAAGCAACTCCAGTGAAGTCAGGGGGTGGGTGACATCAGAAGCAGGTCCAATGAAGTCAGGGGGTGGGTGACATCAGAAGCAGGTCCAGTGAATTCAGGGGGTGGGTGACATCAGAAGCAGGTCCAGTAAAGTCAGGGTGTGGGTGACATCAGAAGCAGGTCCAGTGAAGTTAGGGGTGGATGACATCGGAGGCAGGTCCTGTGAAGTCAGGGGGTGGGTGACATCAGAAGCAGGTCCAGTGAAGTCAGGTGGTGGGTGACATCAGAAGTAGGTTCAGTGAAGTCAGGGGGCGGGTGACATCAGAAGCAGGTCCAGTGAAGTCAGGGGGTGGGTGAAATTGGAGGCAGGTCCAGTGAAGTCAGGGGGTGGGTGACATCAGAAGCAGGTCCAGTGAAGTCAGGTGGTGGGTGACATCAGAAGCAAGTTCAGTGAAGTCAGGGGGTGGGTGACATCAGAAGCAGGTCCAGTGAAGTCAGGGGGTGGGTGAAATTGGAGGCAGGTCCAGTGAAGTCAGGGGGTGGGTGACATCAGAAGCAGGTCCAGTGAAGTCAGGTGGTGGGTGACATCAGAAGCAAGTTCAGTGAAGTCAGGGGGTGGGTGACATCAGAAGCAGGTCCAGTGAAGTCAGGGGGTGGGTGAAATTGGAGGCAGGTCCAGTGAAGTCAGGGGGTGGGTGATATTGGAAGTGGGTCCTGTAACATCAGTGGCTGGGTTATGATGTGGCAATCTGAAGGACCGCCATGCCATTAACTTCAATAGTCCTAAATATTGGCACTACATTAACAATTCACCAATCTCTCTGCACCGTGCCACACCTCAAAGAATCCTGAAAAATTAAAGAGATTTATGAACTGTTTATGAAACTGTGTTTATGTTCACACAGTCTCTTTTGAGCTTTCTCCTGAACCAACTGGCTATGAATGGTTACATTATTAGAGTTAGGTCTGGGGTGGTTCACCTTTAATTTTAGTATGTTATAGAATGGCTGATTCTAAACAACTTTTCACTTGGCCTTCATTTTTTTCTATTTTACAGTTTATGAATTATTTGCCTTCTACTTCTGACTCTTTCCCCCTTTTCGAATGGGGGGGTCACTGACCCCATCTAAAATACAAATGCGCTGGAAGGCTACAAATTAACTGTTATTGCTATTTTTTTATTACTCATCTTTATATTCAAGCCCTTTCCTATTCATATCCCATTCTCTTATTGGTTGCTAGGGTAATGTTAACCCTAGCAACCAGACTGCTGATTATTTTACTTCTGGCTGCAATTATGCTTTATGCTGTTGCTGTTAACTGTAGGCCAGTCTAGCCCTGTATACATTTTAATACTTTGACCACATATATTCTGTTACTATACGAGTATCTAAGCAATATACAAATAATTCCAGCATCGGTATTTCGCTCCTCTAAGCACAATTGAGCAGGAACCGCCCCTTCATTGTTCGTAGCCTGTACAAAGAAGTATTATAAAACTATAGAATATGGATAATTTCATATAAAGCACATTTATGCAGGATATTCACAAGATAAAGTGCGTTGCTACACGTTTCCTCCCAAATAGTATATCAGTAAAATAAAAGAATATTTGTCTCTTTGTTATACTGTACACCTGCAAAGCTGTGAATTCCAAGCTGTAATAACAAGCTTTAAAGTGTGACTCCCTTCTTTCCTCTTGTTTTGATGTTCTTATAAAATCATATGTTTTGGTGATGCTGTCAAAATGTCACACTTCATTGTGTTTGCTTTGCGCTCCTCGGTTACTGGAATTCTCATCTTTTTTTTTTTTTTAAATATCAGCAATATTTTACATTTGTTTTTGTGAATTATTTAATATAGATTACATTTTTTTACCATTTATTCCTACAGGTATATTTTTAAATCCTGGGGCATTAGGGAGTAGGTTTATCAATGGATTTATCAATAATATCTAACTGCAACCTTTTCAACAATGCGATGGTCCGAGGATTTTAGCAGAGACAACTCTGTATACTCCACCTACTGGCAGTACAAAAAGTAAAAACAAATTCAGGCATTACTCCATCAACTGAACAGGTTAACAGCCATCAGACCAGTCATTTTAACTTGTCTGATGTATAGTCACTGGAATAATCCCTGTAGAAGGCTTTATTGTCTTAGTACATTATCATCCAGCTTCTCATGATCCACAGCCCTTGGCTGAATCTTTATTGCAGAAAATACACGATTGTTACTGATGATTGATGCAGTGTCCAGCTCAGAGTTACTACTTTCTGTGATACATCTTGATTACAGCCAGCACACCATAAGCTTGGCAAGTGGCTGTGTCACCGCTGTCAGCAAAGTTTGCCAAGTTAGGTTTATTGTGTGTATAATAGATTATTTTTGTGTTTACAGTCCCTCCCCAGAAACTATTATCCCCACTGTTACTATAGACACCATCTCTCCCTACTATACCTGCTATCCCACAGTCACACTCCCTTCCCAGAGACTATTATCCACTGTTACTATAGACACCATCTCTCCCTACTATACCTGCTATCCCACAGTCACACTCCCTTCCCAGAGACTATTATCTACTGTTACTATAGGCACCATCTCTCCCTACTATACCTGCTATCCCACAGTCACACTCCCTTCCCAGAGACTATTATCCACTGTTACTATAGGCACCATCTCTCCCTACTATACCTGCTATCGTACAGTCACACTCCCTTGCCAGAGACTATTATCCCACTGTTACTATAGACACCATCTCTCCCTACTATACCTGCTATCCCACACTCCTTTCCCAGAGACTATTATCCACTGTTACTATAGGCACCATCTCTCCCTACTATACCTGCTATCCCACAGTCACACTCCCTTGCCAGAGAATATTATCCACTGTTACTATAGACACCATCTCTCCCTACTATACCTGCTATCTCACAGTCACACTCCCTTCCTAGAGACTATTATCCACTGTTACTATAGGCACCATCTCTCCCTACTATACCTGCTATCCCACAGTCACACTCCCTTCCCAGAGACTATTATCCCACTGTTACTATAGGAACCGACTCTCCCTACTATACCTGCTATCCCACAGTCACACTCCCTTCTGAGAGACTATTATCCCACTGTTACTATAGGCACCATCTCTCCCTACTATACCTGCTATCCCACAGTCACACTCCCTTCCCAGAGACTATTATCCACTGTTACTATAGGCACCATCTCTCCCTACTATACCTGCTATCCCACAGTCACACTCCCTTCCCAGAGAATATTATCCACTGTTACTATAGGCACCATCTCTCCCTACTATACCTGCTATCCCACAGTCACACTCCCTTGCCAGAGACTATTATCCCACTGTTACTATAGACATCATCTCTCCCTACTATACCTGCTATCCCACAGTCACACTCCCTTCCCAGAGAATATTATCCACTGTTACTATAGACACCATCTCTCCCTACTATACCTGCTATCTCACAGTCACACTCCCTTCCTAGAGACTATTATCCACTGTTACTATAGGAACCGACTCTCCCTACTATACCTGCTATCCCACAGTCACACTCCCTTCCCAGAGACTATTATCCACTGTTACTATAGACACCATCTCTCCCTACTATACCTGCTATCCCACAGTCACACTCCCTTCCCTGAGACTATTATTCACTGTTACTATAGGCACCATCTCTCCCTACTATACCTGCTATCCCACAGTCACACTCCCTTCCCAGAGACTATTATCCACTGTTACTATAGGCACCATCTCTCCCTACTATACCTGCTATCCCACAGTCACACTCCCTTCCCAGAGAATATTATCCACTGTTACTATAGGCACCATCTCTCCCTACTATACCTGCTATCCCACAGTCACACTCCCTTGCCAGAGACTATTATCCCACTGTTACTATAGACATCATCTCTCCCTACTATACCTGCTATCCCACAGTCACACTCCCTTCCCAGAGAATATTATCCACTGTTACTATAGACACCATCTCTCCCTACTATACCTGCTATCCCACAGTCACACTCCCTTCCCAGAGACTATTATCCACTGTTACTATAGGCACCATCTCTCCCTACTATACCTGCTATCCCACCGCTACTATATAGTTACTCTCCTGGAGGTTATTATTCTCACTTCTACTACTAGATGATGTTATTGTGATGTCCGTACATTCAATATGTGTTCAGTATAGAGTATATTAAAGTGTGTAGTAAATATATGATGTTTCTGCTCACACAATGACCAGCAGAAATGGTTAAGCCTTGAGATTTTCCCAAACCTTCCCCATGATATTAAGTACCAGGAACACAACACATTTATCTTTTTAGATTTCCTGTTTGTGCCCTGAAGGTTCGACACCAGCCTGCACGGAATTTGATTGAAAGGGATAATTTGTTTTGATTAGCAGGGCAATTTGTCACACAATTTCCAATAACCAGAAATTCGTTTAAGCAACAGATATGCAGAACAAGGCAGTGCCTGAGTCCATTGTATTTTACTATGCATCAATCCCATGACTTGAGTGACTGATCGCTCTGCCAGCGGAGCAGATAGAGATAGAGATGCTAAGATTTAACACCCAACTGCCCTGCAGTAGCACATTTACATCAGGAGCCTCTCAACATGCTAACAGGCAGTTGCAGGCCTAGAGCCCATGTCAATGTGATTATATATTTATCTGTTAGTTTAGTTAGCTGTTTTGGCACCTCTCCCTGGAAGGTTTAATAACACCTCATAGCTTTAATCATGCTAATACAATCAACACTTTACCTTCATGAGATCCTTGCTGATTATGATAAACAGATTATGCTGATTGGAGCAACATTCCAGGGTATTTATTCCTGAAAGATCTTGGTTACAAGTAATTCTGAATTAAGAAAGTCAGTTGGCTGACTGGCAAAACGCCTTCAAGAAAAACACAGCAAGTCCAGTTGGTTTGACTTATTACTACAGAAATACCATGACCTGGATGAATGAGAATCTTCACAAACATTATTTTGTTATGTTGTGTAGAAAACACATGGAAGCTTTTGTTCTGGGCACACAATAAGCTATACTTCTATACTGTACTGTCTAAGGGAAACAATATGGCACCTCCTTCCCATATGTATAAATACAAATATACAGAGAAGGAATGTTCTGGGCACACAATAAGCTATACCCTCATACTGTACTGTCTAAGGGAAACAATATGGCACCTCCTTCCCATATGTATAAATACAAATATACAGAGAAGGAATGTTCTGGGCACACAATAAGCTATACCCTCATACTGTTCTGTCTAAAGGAAACAATATGGCACCTCCTTCCCATATGTATAAATACAAATATACAGAGAAGGAATGTTCTGGGCGCACAATAAGCTATACCTCAATACTGTACTGTCTAAGGGAAACAATATGGCACCTCCTTCCCATATGTATAAATACAAATATACAGAGAAGGAATGTTCTGGGCGCACAATAAGCTATACCCTCATACTGTACTGTCTAAGGGAAACAATATGGCACCTCCTTCCCATATGTATAAATACAAATATACAGAGAAGGAATGTCCTGGGCACACAATAAGCTATACCTCAATACTGTACTGTCTAAGGGAAACAATATGGCACCTCCTTCCCATATGTATAAATACAAATATACAGAGAAGGAATGCTCTGGGCACACAATAAACTATACCCTTATACTGTACTGTCTAAGGGAATCAATATGGCACCTCCTTCCCATATGTATAAATACAAATATACAGAGAAGGAATGTTCTGGGCACACAATAAGCTATACCCTCATACTGTACTGTCTAAGGGAAACAATATGGCACCTCCCTCCCATACTCCCTCCCGTACTGCAACTGATTTCTGCCACATCTGGTAATTAGAACTGCTCACAGTGACAGGGACAACTGCCTATGGCCTGGCCATCTTGGAATACCATATTATCAAAAGAAGGAAGAGTATGGGAAGCAAGATGGACACAGTAGAATATGATGGTCACACAGGACAGGACATGATGGACTATAGAGCCCTGCAGTAGGGATGTAGCGAACTTCGACTGTTCGCGTCCGCCGCAAGTTCGCGAACGTCGCGCAACGTTCGCCAATAGGCGTTCGCGTCAAAATCGTTCGACCATACGATCGCTAAAATCGAACGATTTTCGTTCGAATCGAACGATCGAAGCCATTGGATTGAATGAAATCATTCGATCCAATGGCTTCGATCGTTCGATTCGAACGATTAAAATCCTTCGATCGTTCGAATCGAACGATTTTCGGATGTTCGAAGTTCGCGAACTGTTCGCGAACTGTTCGCATTTTTTGCCGGTGTTCGCGAACGGCGTTCGCGAACACATTGTCGGCGGTTCGCTACATCCCTACCCTGCAGCTTGGGAGTCCTAGGGGGAATTACAGCAAGGCATCTGTATAGTCTCCCTATATCTGCAGAAATGGCAGCACTTCCATATGTCTATGAAGGTTTTCATTTATCCAGGTCATGGTATATCTAGTAGATGTAAATCTAGAGCAACTGGACTTGCTGATTTTAATCATTGAAGAAGTTTCACTGAAAGAGACAGGTGTTACTTGTGAGAGTTGCCTGAATCCTCACATCTCCATTCTTGCAACTCTCACAAGTAGCACCTGTCTCTTTGAGTTGCATGACACAATGGTAATTCTATCACAGTAACTACACAGTATTCACAACCGCTGCTGAAGAAGCTGCTTGGATGAGTAGTGAAAAGTCTTCAATGATTAATCAGCAAGACCAGTTGCTCTAGATTTAGGCCTACTAGATAGCATCTCCATAAGTTGCATTTGCTAAACTTACTTGTTTTCATGATCACAGAGTGAGTAATATGTGCCCACAAAGGTGTCTTGCCCAGCACTGGTGCAACCCAATATCAGTATTCTGATGTGTGTTACTAATATAGAAACCCAAGTTTCTCTGTACTTCCATGTATATCTAGTAGAAGTAAATCTAGAGCAACTGGACTTGCTGATTAACCATTGAAGACGTTTCACTATTCATCCCAGTAGCTCATTCAGTTCAACTTTTGTTGAACTGAACTGAACGGAAGAAACTGCTTGGATGAGTAGTGAAAGGTCTTCAGCAAGTCAGTTTGCTTTAGATTTACATCTACTAGATATACCATGACCTGGATGAATGAAAACCTTCATAGACATGTTTCTCATTCCCCTTTCTTCACTATAATTATTGCCTTGCCATTGCTACAGCCCAACCTACCCCTGGGAACATTTGGAAGGATCTGCACACTTGCACACAGAGAAAAGGATTACTTTTTATTCTACATTCTCATTTCATCCCCTATGCGCTGCCATATTTAGCATGTCAGTGCAGGAGGCAACAATGCCTGCACCTGTTTGAACCATGGTGGCTAATAATGGGTATAGTTCCTCTCTAATAATAATGAGAGCCTTTGATTTAATGAAACCAGTGCTGAATTTACCCAAATTACTGATTGTCAGATATGGTATATGGTATATAACTGCTATATTGATATATAATTCCTTCCATACCTTTATATATATATATATTTGAGATAGCCATTAGAACATAATGCTTTGAGCAACAAGCACCCGAAAATATTTCAGCTGTAAAATATAAGATATTTGTTTCTCTGAACCTTTAAATTGTATATTTTGCATTGAAAATGTTTGACTTTTATCACGTTTCTGTTCCTCTTGTCTCTATATATTAGGCACCTATCTAGTGCTACCAATCCATATTTCTGTAGGGAAATGAGAGCAGAGCAGACAGTAACTCTTCCAACATTTTCCTCTTGTCTCTGTCCTTATATATTAGGAACCTATCTAGTGTTACCAATCCCTATTTCTGTAGGGATATGAGAACAAAACAGACAGTAACCCTTTCCCCTTGTCTCTGTTCATATATATTAGGCACCTATCAAATGCTACCAATCCCTATTTCTGTAGGGGGAAATAAGAGCAGAGCAGGCAGTAACTCTTGCAACACTTGTCTCTGTCCCTATATATGAGTCACCCATATAATGCTACCAATCCCTATTTCTGTAGAAGACATGAAAGCAAAGCAAGTAGGAATTAACTCTATACTAGTCTATATATTTGACACCTATGCTTATCTCAGACTGACGTCTTTTGGCTTCCAGCCGACAATTATTTCGAGTGGAACGCAGCTGTGACACTTATCCTTTCGCCTCGCCAATTAAATCTACAGCTGTACTCTACAGTCCTTCAGTGACTTCCTGGTACTTAAAATGAAAAGAAAGTCTCATGTAAAATTCCTTTAATTAAAACTTCCACTGTGGTTTCCTTATCAAAAGCTGCATTAGCATGTTCCATTGATTCACCACCCTCCCACTTCTGGTGAAGTATTTATTATTAGACCGCAGGTGGACTTTTGAGAATCCTACTGCTTGGCTCCCAGGAGCACTGATTAGATGCCCATCAAATATCACAGTAAGTCCCAGAATTACATGGAACCGTGACTCTCAACATCAAATCAATTGATGGATATATGCATCACCCCACTGAATGGATGAAATTCACTTTTTCCCTAGAAATGGCAGGATACAATCATTCTGCTTACCATATAGGCACTTGAGGGCCTGTGCCTAGGGCAGGAGATTTAAAGGGTGGCCCTTGGATTCCTATATATAATTAAAATTAACAAAGAAAAAAACCCTCTTCCTCCACCACCAAGTCTTTGCCTTATTTCAAACATCCAACGAACACTTGACTGTACTAACAGTCTCTCTTTTCCCAATGCATTTTGCTTTATGAAAATACAAGCTATTATAAGGATTTTGAGTTTTATCTACTTTTTTAAACACACTCCTATTATTCTGAACACAACTGTATAAAGGGCCATAAGCAGGTACCGTATAAACTCGAGTATAAGCCAGGGTTGCCAGGTTTTCATTTCAAAACCAGCCAAAGACCATAAAAAAGTAGCCAAAAAGTAGCCAAAAGCCATTTTAAAAGTAGCCCAAAAGTAGCCCAATTCATAAATTGAAAAACAGGTCCCATAACTGTACTGACAGTACTGCGAATACACTGAGCGCTTATAAATGTGTGTTCATAAAAAACTGTGCCAGTCAAGACATAATATATCTAGAAGAGCTTCAGAACATCTTACTGAATGTGGGCTTACAATCAGAAATCTAGTGTTCCCTGTACAACATAAAGGAGCATTTGAGTCCTCCTCTTGTGACACACCCAACCGAATATTGTTTTATTGGGGACCGGCAATGACAGGATCCCATTACTGCCCAACAGCCCTACATACAAATAAGAGAGACTCAAACACAGAGAGAGCCCTACATACAAATAAGAGAGACTCAGAAGCAGACAGCTACTCACAAGTCCCGCAAAGCAGCATTGTCGTCGTGTCGAAGTTCCTTTTCCAACTCGTCTCTACTCTCCAAACAATTCCCGCCACGGCGCCACGAGTGAGAGAGCCCAGCCCGGGCGTGGCGCTTTGGGCGCCGCCGCCCTGGCCCTGCATGACGTCACGCCCTCCTCCTGGGGGGGACGCTCGGCTCGTCGCTGCGTGTTCTTCCACCTCTGCCCCTGGCCGGCATGCCCGCCCCTCTCTGAGACTCCCTCTGGCTCTGCCTCTGAGTCCCTTTCCCAACAAGTCTCCGCTCCGGCTCCGCCCCTTTTCGTATATCGTGCAGCCAGCTGAGCAGCAGTGTGTGTGCGGCGTGCGCTACTATTTGGGCAGATTGGGCGGTTTTTCCAAGTCCAAACCCGCGGCACCTATTAAAACTAGCCCAAAACTAGCCATTGGCGGGTTTGGACTTGGAAAAACCGCCACCACACATTAAAAACCGCCCAATTTGGCGGAAAACCCGCCAACCTGGCAACCCTGGTATAAGCCGAGTCTTTCAGCATCCAAAATGAGCTGAAAAAGTCTACCTCGGCTTATACTCGGGTCAACGGGCAGTAGCTGAGATTGCAGTCACTTTTAATCATTCCTATACCAACAGTTCACTTGGGGAGAGACTGCAATATCCCACAATGCCCTCTGTTGGTTATATGAAAGAATAACAGTGCGCCCTCTGTTGGTTATATGAAAGAATAACAGTGACTGCAATATCACACAGTGCCCTCTTTTTGGTTATATTAAAGAACAACAGTGACTGCAATATCACACAGCGCCCTCTGTTGGATATATGAAGGATTAACAGTGATGGCAATATCACACAGCACCCTCTGCACATGGTAGTGGGACAGTGGGACAATGCACACAGTAATCTGTTTGGCAATTCTCTGTCACCATCAACTTTGCAAAGAAGTCCGGTTGATCGCTGGGGGGGTCGCTTTGGCAGAATGTGCACTGCTGGGAGACAGGGCTGTAGTTGTGTCTAGGCTTATACTAGAGTCAAAAAGTTTTCCCAGTTTTCGTAGGTAAAATTAGGTACCTCGGCTTATACTCGGGTCGGCTTATACTCGAGTATATACGGTACTGCTAACCTTCTCCGAGTTTCCACCCCATATTGCAGAGATGTTTTAGCGGAGTTGGCTGCTGCAAAACTTTTAAGCTTGGGGTTTGGTCTGAAATAGATGTATGTACCTTTTGTGAGTTGGAATTTATCCTTAAAGGAGACCCGTCACCCAAAAAAACAATTCCAAATCCTATTTTTATGTTAGTCAAGCAAAATGAACTTTAATTACACTGTAAAAAATTTTTTTGAATCTTGTTTCTTTCCGTCTGGGAATTAATAGTAATAACAAGCAGGCAGGAGCCATTTTGTGGACACTGTTATTAAGGCAAGACTTGCATCATCTCCAAATCTTGTTTGTGCACCAGAATGGGGGACCTGATGTCCATCCCCATGCCCTGGCTACACAATTAAACGATGAAGAACTGGGGGAATGTAGGAAGAGCAGGGACATCTAGTAAGTACTGAATGGAAAGTGAAAGTAATTGCTTGCCCCGCCTCTATGCCTAAGGCATAAAGGAGGGGCGGGCAATATTAGATTGACAGCTGAGATTTTTATACGAGTTTACAACAGCTATGAATGCTTAAATAAAAAAAAAAATAATTTGGGTTTTATGTTTAATTTGAAAAGGACATTTATTACACAGCTTTTTATGTCTGGTTGACAGGTCCATTTTAAATTGTGTAAAGGTAGAAAATAGTGGTGATCCCTTTGTTAATCTACTGTTGTAACAGAATGTCATGAGCTACATATTTAACGCTGGATATGGGTGTTATTGAAGTGGCCCAAGTCTCCCTTTTTATTTTATTTGTGCCAGTTTGCTGTTATTAATCTACTTGTTGGCAGCATTTGTAGACCTCATTGTCTGTTCTATATTAGTATTCCTATTACCTGAGGTATGATGTGGATTAACACACCTGTTTTTTATCCAGTAGTGAGCACTTTGCATCTGGGTGGTTTCCAGCAAGAAAGCTCTATAGCAGGGGTCCCCAACCTTTTTCACACATTCAAATGGAAAAAGAGTTGAGGAGCAACAAAAACATGAAAAAAAGTCCCTGGAAGTGCCAAATAAGGGTTGTGATTGGCTATTTGGTAGCCAGTAAGTGGACTGACAGCCTACAGGAGGTTCTGTTTGGAGGCAAATCTGCTTTTTATGCCACCAAAACTTACCTACAAAATTCAAAAGTGAGGCCACTGAGCAGATCCGGACGGAGAATTAAAATAGGCCCTGGCATTTCAGGTAGACAGAGGCCCAATCAGCCCACATAGAGGCCCAAACAGCCCCCACCAGCCCACTAAATACTGACTTTCTATGGGACCTTATAGCAGCCCCTCAACAGCAACTTCAAAGGAGTTGTTCGCGATCCACTGGTTGGGGATCACTGCTCTATAGTAACACTATATATTAGGTACCGGCATGGGACCTGTTATCCAGAATGTTCTGGACCTGGGGTTATCAGGATAAAGGGTGTTTCCGTAATTTTTTTCAAGGGATCAAGTACAAGCTACTGTTTTATTATTGCAGAGAAAAAGGAAATAATTTTTTAAAAAAAAGTAATTACTTAATTAAGCCCATACCTATACACCCAAATGTCCATTAGAGACAGGTTGCTGTAAGGGTTTAGCTGCCATACACATATTCTTGCCTGCCCAAATAAAAGAGTTACTCGTAAGGTTTTGATGTACCGTTACAGGGAGTTGTGTGTTGGATTGTCCTGAGAGCACATTAATAGAGGTTATTCTGCATAACCAAGAGATGTTGACAGGTTTCCACTTATAACAGTCTGTCTGGAGGGCTTTTTGCAATGGGGCATAATTGAGTTGATATAGCAATCTGGGTGAGATAGATTCAAATTCAAATGTGAAGTTACTTTTGAGATGCTGTATTCCTGGGTTGTTACCAGAATAGGTAATCCTATGAGTTTACATTTTCTGTGTGGGTGTAGATCCCTTTGAGTTATCACAGCTTGAACCTGTGCCGTAAACCAACTTCATTGGGGATGGAAAACCAAATATAAAATGGTCATTTTGTAAAATTGAAATTGTGATGCTAAGCAGAAATGTAATTTATGTATGCCCTTTTTTCTTTAATTCTATTCCGCTGTATGGTATGATTGGCATGGAAGGCAAGGACGGTAATGTACTGCCTAAATAGCTGTTTGGCTTTGGTGATGCAGGTACATGGAGGGGGACAGGTTGTTAATGGCAGGAATCCAGCAATTTAATAGAGCTGTTTACCTTCCAAAACCTACCAATTATGGAAAAGGTTACCTTGGTGACAATCGCCTGCCTTTCCCTTACCATTCACCCTCATTACTTCTCCTACACAACAGCACAAGCTCAGACGATCATCAGAGACAAAACCTGCGCTCCCTCTCCAGTGCTGCCACTTACACTGTTCTATAGGTGGCATTTACACAGGATCACTGCTGCTGGATTTGGAGGTAATAAGTGATCGAACGTGTTTGTACCATATTGTCCATGTTATCTAAGTGCAAAGAGCAAAGCTGGGCTGCATAATACATGTGTAGGGCATCTCAATATAAATATGTAACTTTTATATGGGCAACTTCATTTATCCTTACTGGGAAAAAATTACACGGCCACTGGTTAAATTGGAGCGGACCCTGACCGGTAAGAACTATCTTGTGCGTAGCCTGTTTTGTCACCACATTTACATCTTGCACTGGTCAGAGGCAGGAGATATGGATGTGGGTGAATACACTTCATCCACTCCTGGGATATGCTTCTTGTTCCAACAAACATTCCTTCTCTATATATTTGCATTTATACATGATATCTCTTCCTACTGTCCTTCCCACATATGACCTAACAGTGCCCCACTTCCGTGTCCAGCTTGCCAACCACCCCCTCAGTGACATCAGAGATGTGGAACCACGGGCCAGGTCGGTAGCGGATAGTCAAGAGCCGGATGCAGATAGTCAAAAGTCGGGTGCGGATAGTCAAGAGTGTGTTGCGGAGTGTGGTGAAGATAGTCAAGAGTCGGGTGCAGATAGTCAAGAGTCGGGTGCGGATAGTCAAGAGTGTGTTGCGGAGTGTGGTGAAGATAGTCAAGAGTCGGGTGCGGATAGTCAAGAGTCGGGTGCGGATAGTCAAGAGTGTGTTGCGGAGTGTGGTGAAGATAGTCAAGAGTCGGGTGCGGATAGTCAAGAGTGTGTTGCAGAGTGTGGTGAAGATAGTCAAGAGTCGGGTGCAGATAGTCAAGAGTCGGGTGCGGATAGTCAAGAGTGTCTTGCGGAGTGTGGTGAAGATAGTCAAGAGTCGGGTGCGGATAGTCATGAGTGTGTTGCAGAGTGTGGTGAAGATAGTCAAGAGTCGGGTGCGGATAGTCAAGAGTGTGTTGCGGAGTGTGGTGAAGATAGTCAAGAGTCGGGTGCGGATAGTCATGAGTCGGGTGCGGATAGTCAAGAGTCGGGTGCGGATAGTCAAGAGTGTGTTGCGGAGTGTGGTGAAGATAGTCAAGAGTCGGGTGCAGATAGTCAAGAGTCGGGTGCGGATAGTCAAGAGTGTGTTGCAGAGTGTGGTGCAGATAGTCAAGAGTCGGGTGCAGATAGTCAAGAGTCGGGTGCGTATAGTCAGGAGTGTGGTGCGGATAGTCAAGAGTCCGGTGCAGAGACACATGCCACATGTGTGTATGTGCACTGACGTGAAGCGCAGAGGGGGACGTGTAGAAGAGAGGTGAGAGTGGCGAACCAGATAACCAGGGAGCATGCAAACCCAGACTTGTGATAGACAGAGGACCCTTCAACAGGTTCCTGCACAGCGCTCCCTCATTATTGCGCCCTAGACAGGTGCCTCTTCTGCCTACCCCTATTTCCGGCCCTTTGTGCCGTGGTCCTTTGCGTAGATGAAACATAGTACTGTTATTTATCTGTCAATCATGGTAAATCGAAATAAAACAACCACAGGCCCTTTATTTTAACCTGATCTACACACTACAATACACTTTGGGGCCGATTAACCAAGGGTCGAATATCGAGGGTTAATTAACCCTCGATATTCGACTGGGAATTAAAATCCTTCGACTTTGAATATCGAAGTCGAAGGATTTTAGCGCAAATATTGTGATCAAAAGATTGAAGGATTATTCTTCGATCGAACTATTCGAAGGATTTAAATCCAACGATCGAAGGAATATCCTTCGATCAAAAAGTCTTAGGAAAGCCTATGGGGACCTTCCCCATAGGCTAACATTGAGTTCGGTAGCTTTTAGATGGCGAACTAGGGGGTCGAAGTTTTTTCTTAAAGAGACATTACTTAGACTATCGAATGGTCGAATAATTTTTAATACGAATCCTTCGATTCAAAGTCTTAGTCGTAGTCGAAGGTCATAGTAGCCCATTCGATGGTCGAAGTAGCCCAAAAAACACTTCGAAATTCGAAGTTTTTTTACTTCGAATCCTTCACTCGAAGTTAGTGAATCGGCCCCTTCATGTTATAACCAGTGATGTTTCCCTATTAAAAGTTGCCCCTTTTAAATACTTGACTTTGGGAAGTGATTTATTTCTCAGTTTTACACAGAATAAAGGGAAAGTCACAGTGATAAACTTTTATAACTATGTTACAGTTCCCGTTGGAGCCGTTTAGTCCATCCTTCCCCAATACTGGATAATTACCATTCCACTAGCATTTCTGTATTATCCTTGGTCTCCAAAAGCACTTTGCATTGTCTCACATGACTGATAAGTAAGCAGGCGACTATCTTATCTGCAAGGAGGAGAGATTAAATATGAATGGAATTCAATGCTTATTACGGGATTCTGATTACCTGACATGAGCCTGGTGCATTTGTATTCAGAGGTAATTAGACACGCCGTTAATATGTGGATTGCAGTACCCCTTCCAGGATAATTAGTTACACTATTAATAACAACAAGCACAATGAGGTCGGAAAGAAATCATCAATACCCTGGCGGGCAGATGGAATGAGCAGCAGTAATTATTACACAATTATTACACAAGACTTATTATTACTCATTATTATTATTATTATTGTAGTGTAAACGTTCCACTCAGATCTACGCCGCTCCTGTTCCTAATGTATCATTAGTATGGCTTCTTAAAAGAAAATATGATCAGAAAACGAGAAGGCCATCTTGATTTATAGGAACCTGTGCAGTCCCAGAAAGCAATATAAAGAAATAGTAGTAACTGTTAATCAATGAAAAATAGAAAATTGCGGTGAGCACCAGGGACACCGGGAGAAAACCTGATTGGCCCTCAAGGGCCCCACCGTCCACTGCCTGGCTGGGATCTGCAGTGGTATCAGTCTGTGGCAGGAGTAAGGAAGAGAAGGTACAAAATAGGAGTGTGCTGGTTGCAGCCGGGCCTTCAAGGTGGCAGTTTCCAGTGGGCCCTGGACACTCCAGTCCAATACAACTCCAGTCTTGTCCAGTACAGGTATGGGACCTGTTATCCAAATGTGCTCAGTCGCGAGTGTGCAAACGGCCCTGGTTTTTTTTAGAATCAGAATATTGTGAGAGGGAGTCGGGCCCACGGGTTCCCATGAGGCTCAGGGCCCACTGGGTTTTTTCCCGGTGTACCACCGGGCCAGTCCAACCCTGATCCAGAATGTTCAGGACCTGGGCTTTTCCATATAGACTGTATTTTCTGAATCTTCATAACTTAAGTCTCCTAAAAAAAAAACCATTTAAACATGAAATAAACCCAGCAGGGTTGTTTTGACACCAATATGAATAAATAAGTTCCTGCTTTTATTACAGAGAAAAAGGGAATATTTTCTTAAATAATTAGAATGATTTGCTTATAATGGAGTCTCCCATAATTCTGAGCTTTCTGGATAACGGATCCCATACCTGCTAAGTTTGCAGATTTGACCGCACACCTAAGTTGCTAACAGGGACCAATGGTGATATCAAGTTGATATTGAGCGAGGGGATAATTTTATTTCTATACATGAGCCACTGTACAAGTATACTCCTCAAACATCGCGCTATGAATTATTATTCATCTTTTTCATTGTGGATACATAGCTCTGTACTTTTCTATATGGCACAATGATTTTTCATGTCATTTTCCTGTGTTACGCTACAGCATTTTTGCCCCTCTTGTATTGCCCTAGTTATATCTCCTGTCATTGAATCAAAGTACATTGGCTTATTATAGTGCTTTTAATATACAGCACAATGCAATGTTGGGAATTTATTTTAATATCAAACATAAAACATTAGTTTTGAATGCACAAAGCTTGAAACCCACCTTGTGCAAAGAAACCATTTCAACCTAAGGGCGCGGAGCTCAGAACTGACAACACAACCCTTCATCGCTCCTGAGATTTGTAACGAGGTTCTGAGCCCCCCGTAACAATAGGGTGAGAGAGAGGAACATCCGACGAAATGTAGGAAATATTCATGAGCCGACTGAGCACATTGTAAACACTGCAACTTCTCTTTCTTTCCTCGTCTTTAAGCCGCAACGTGTTTGATAAGGCAGGTCAGATCCGCGTGAGGGAGAGAGAGCTGTCAGAAAATGGAATCTATGAATTTAATAAAACTTTCTCACTTAGAAACGAAAGGCAAATATTCCGATCGCATTTACATTAGAAAGCACCGGCGGGCAGGTAGCGCAGATAGCAGGTAACGCGAGGAGTAATTTGACTGGTAAAGTAGCGCATGTTGCGGATCAGCTCGGATGCACTTCCCCAACTGACAGGAGAGAAAATGAAATGGGATTTTTCCCCCCTCCTGTTAGAATTGAATTAGAATTTCAAAGAACATGGAATAAATTAAATTGTAAATATATATTTTGGAGTCGGTGGGGGGGGGAGCATGTATTTAGGAAAAGATAAATGTTTACAAGTTCCTTATTGTCCTTTGCATGTGAGGTGAGTTGGCCATATCTTTCCCCAATATGCCCACCTGGCGGTCTTTAATCCAACTGTTGGCTCTAGGGCCAAACAATTGGATTACAATGTCGGGTATGTGAGCGGTGGAATTGAAGACCACATTAACTATCCAATGTTGTCCCCTATCCGTTAGCAAACGCAAACCTTTTCGATCAACATCTGGCAATTTTTAGCCGGATATCGGTTGGTTGGAACCGCCATAAGTCCCCATACAGAAAAACTGCTGAATCTTTCTAAGGTTCAGGGCACACAGGCAGATTCGGGGAGATTAAACGCCGGCTACAAATCTCCTCTTCTTCGGGGCGACTAATCTCCCCAACTAATCTCCCCAAACTGCCTCCCCTGCCTTCCTGCCGACGGGAATCGTTCCGAGTGCCGTCCCGCCTGTGATTTACATTTTAGCCGGCAGGAAGGCAGGGGAGGCAGTTCGGGTAGATTAGTCTCCCCCGAAGAAGAGAAGATTTGTCGTTGGGCGAGTAATCTCCCCAATTACTATAAAGGCCCCGATTTACAGATTAAATCTGCCCATGTATGGCCACCTTAATTATTTGCCTTTGTTCAACCAACTTTAAAGTTTGTAGGGCTATAATCCTCTGGGAGCATCTGAGAATAAGAATGACCAACCTTTTAGCCAAGTTCTGATATCCAGATACACCTGCATTTTTATAAGTCCCCCTATTTTAGCCCCTCTAATTTGGTCATCCACAGTAAGACATTTGTTATCTGCTGTTTGTAATTTGCACTAGAAATCTTAATTACCAAAACAATTTAATTGCATATAAATATCTCCCAAATGCCTCAGAAGAAGCTGAGCAGGGAGCACAGTTGGGGTAAATCCAAAGCCAGAACAGGACTTGACAAGGGTGAAACGGACATAGTGGGGAAGTGGTAGATGGAGACAAGATGCATCCAGATCATTTACAATATTGACGAGCCTCTCTGCATATCACTGGATAGTTTTGACAACAATCAGAAAAGGGCACTGGTTGAATTGGGTACTAGCAGGTTCCAAATAATTGGGCAGCTAAATGCCTGCTGAGGTACTGATCCTAATTGAGATCCTCAATGGAGATCTTTCTATCCTTTCAAATAAAATTATTGGGCTGATTCTTCAGGAAAACCCTTTGCCTACCCATATACATTAACTTCTGGCTGGATAGGAAGTAATTTATTAGCTTTTCCCAGAAACTCAGTGTTGGGGGTGCTGTTGCCTTCCATGTAATCAGGATAGCTTTTTTGGCAATATGGAGGAGTTGTAGGAGGCACAGTGGATTGTTGGAGTTCAGAACCGGTCCTTCGATGATCCCTAGTAGGCAGAGCTCGGGGAATGTATGTTGGGGAGTCCAAGTTTGTTGGAATCTCTACCCAGAATTGCTACGTTATGGGGCATTCCAGAAATATGTACCCAGACTAGCCTGTCAGGTGCCAAATAAAAGTGGTTAAGGAACTTTGTGTATGTTCCTATCTTTCTTTCTCTAAATCTTTAATTGTGCTCCTAGCCCACTCTCCAAAGTAGTCATTCCAAGCTTAGAAATTAGTGTTCTGCGTACCAACGCTTTATCATCCATATGAAATGATTAGGCATTTTTGGCTTGCTGATTATCTATTGAAGCTAATCAAATATTTGAAGCATGAGACGAATGTATAGGGCTTTGACACTGTACAAAATGCAGTTATTGCCTTTAGCATTGATTTACATGAGATGAAAACAGGGTAACTAGTGTACTCAATGCAGGAAGGGTTGGAAGATCTTCTTGCTGGGGAAATGTTTCATAGCTCTACTACAGTCCCCTTTAACCGCTGATATGTTGGGGAGTATTGCAGCAGTATTTGGGTGAGGTGTATGTTTATGATTATATTATACCAGGGGTGCCCAAAAGGTAGATCAGGATCTACCAGTAGACCTATAGCTGGAGATAATGTCTACAAACAGCTTGTCTAAATCAACCTCCTATTCATGCTTTTCATATGAGGTTATGGTTACTTAGGAAATAGTTGTTAAATATAGCAATATAAATTCTCTCATAAATCAATATAATATGTATGTAATATTTTCCATGGAACATGTAAAATAGCAATATTTTTATGGATGCAGATCATAATGGGAAAACATCGCTAAAAGTAGACCTTTCATTAGTAAAGTATGGGCACTCCTGTATTAGACACTCACTGAAGACATAAATATACTGCAGTATGGAGAACATACATCACAATGCAAAATGTATTGTCTAAAGCTTCATTAAACAGCATAAGGATAATGTGTCCATAATAGCAAATATATTTGTCTGAGTGTGAAACATACATTTGGCTTTTCTATGTCGGGGTTGAACATTGACATCTACAGTGAGTAGAACTCTTTCAGGCTCTTATTTTAGTCTAAAATTCAAAAATATATTCCCAGTCCATTCTCAAAGTTAAAAAATCACTTTTTATTCATCATAAATATTAAAAAAGGCATACAGACCAATTGATGCACCGCCTTACGCATTTCGCACCCACAGGCACTTATTCAATGCCTATGAATAAGTGCCTGTGGGTGCGAAACGCGTAAGGCGGAGCATCAATTGGTCTGTATGCCTTTTTTAATATTTATGATGAATAAAAAGTGATTTTTTAACTTTGAGAATGGACTGGGAATATATTTTTGAATTTTTGATTTGAGTGCCCTTTGGAGTTGGGGGCTATATTCCAGCACTTTTTGGCCCTTTTTGACAGGCCTTTATAGACTGCAGCAGTTGAGTAGTAAAAAATCTTTTTGGTCTTATTTTAGTCTGCCCTGGGGATTTTCACAGGGTGTAATTAATTTGTGGGAGCAGTGTTATGAATTAGTGTAATTAATTAGTATGCTAGCCATGAACAGCTGGGGAAATTGTTTATGGAACACATTACTGGGCCACAGCTCTTACATTATACCAATATTTCAACCCTTGTGCCGGGGGATCTGAGAACTGTAGTTTAGGTGGAGCAGCTGCATCCTGGAAGGTTTATGTTCCCTTTCAACTTACAATCTGCTACAATTTACAACTTTTAGATACTTATTTATGTTTACAGACACTGTGCTTTGCCCGTATTCAGTGACTTCGGTCTGTATTTTTAGAGACCCAACAAATTGCACGTTTCACAGGCATGCAATAAAATGCCGAATCTGTATGCCTCCGAGATTGAAAAATATCTCATATTGCTTTACAAGAAAGCCTGTGATTATTATAAGTACCAGCAGCTACAGATAACATGCAGCTTCATGCCATTACTGTATAACAGCTGAAAATGATGATAAAATGCACTGCTGCTGCCCCCTGCTGCTCTGTATTGCCTCCTGCACTGCCCAAATGAATGATGAAACCCGTATGGGGAGACAAAATCGCCTGCCGTATGTTATTCTCCCTGCTGGGTTCGCAAATTATCCATTATGTCTGTGAAACAACTTCTGTTTCAGTTCCATTGATTCATTATTATTTTGTTGACTGCGATGCAATGTAACCTGCCGCTATTTCCCAACATTATTTCTCTACTCTATATTTGTGTATATGGAGCTTAATTAGAATTAACCATGCACAGAGCAATTTCTGGGCACAGCCTGTCTCTATCCCATAGGGCACGCCATCCAGGGGCCTATTTTATATGGCAATGTGGGTGAATTGAGAACAGAAAATGCATTTGCCCTCATTTGTAAGATTTAAACTCAATTATCAGTGATTTATAGTTAAAACAATGTTAATACTTTATTAGGCTTTGGTCAGACAGAGCATTTTCTAGGCAGGTGGACGGAAGCAGATCCGCTCTCTTCTTCAACTCCGTATAGCTACACTGCTTCCACCTGAATGTACGTACCAGCAGGGTCAGACAGGGACTTCAGGGCCCACTGGGACTGTGAAGTTAAAGGGTCTTCAGCTGAATGTCCCCCCTCTCCCTGGGACCATCCTTCCACCACCTTGCGCCTGTTATCAGGGGAGAGGGGATGATGTGGCTGGGGGAGTGGGCCTGGGTCAGTGGGGCTCATGAAGGCCAAGGCCCACTGGAGTTTTTCCCGGTGTCACATCAGCTAATTCAATGCTGGGTACAAGCAACATAGATCCACCCAAAAATGCTTCTTTTTGCTTTTTTTGGGCTGATCTCCACTCCATGTAACATACAAAATAAGTCAGAAAGACTGAACAAGGGCCACCAAAAATAAAGTAAAAATGTTTATATTTATTGTAGATTCATTAAAAAAGGAACAGTATCTCCATTGGTCCTACAAGTTTGTGCCCTCAAGGGCAATTAATCTTGGGCTCACTCCACTCCATGTACCTGCAGGCAGAAACTGTGCCTGTTAGCAGGGCCGCCATCGGGGGGGGACACACGGGCCCGGGCATGAAGGGGGGCCCGGCAGTGCTGCAGTTTTGAAATAGTCGGACCCCCCTTGCAAGCGCCGAAGCCGTGCGTCCATTGTTGAAGTTCCGAACAGCCGAAAAGCCGAACAGCTAAAGGACACGAAGCCACGAAAATAGCCGAAGCCGAAGTCCCAAAGCGGCGAAAAGACCCGAAGTCACGAAAGGAGGCGAAGTTGAAGTCCTGAAACCACAAGTTCAATTCTACTGAACACCAATTTGTATTTTTTGTTTTTTTTTAATCCCCTGGCCACCAATGTTTCATTTTAATATTCTATATGCCTCCCTGCTACCAATGTTTTTTAAAAAATATTTTTTGGGACCCCAATTTTTTTAACTTGTAAGGGGGGCCCTGGCGCCAATGTTTTTTTTATTTTAAAAGTGTGTGTGGGGGGTTACTTTTTTAGCGCTGATGTCTGTGTGGTCTTTGGGGCTTGGGTGGAGCGGGCGGGATCTGGGGTGGGGCTTTGGCGCCAGTGTGGGCGGGGCCCAGGTGGCCCCCAAAAATGTTGTTGTACGGAGCTCCGTGATTTCTAATGGTCAGCCCTGCATGTCAGTACAGCTATACGGAGTTGCAGAAGAAAGGGGATCTTTTTCTCTACACCTGCCTAGATCAGATGGAGAGAGGTGGAGCCAATACTCTGTCTGACCAGAACCTTAACCTGGTCATATGACAGGGCATAGCTTTTGATCTAGGGGGTTGCTGCTGTACGGCAGTTCTAGAACCCTTTAATTCACATAGGATGATTCCAAAAGTTGTCGCCTGTTTGGCACCCACTGCGTATAAAACTTACCGGGTGGTAATTCCAAGTAATGCCGACATCAATAATTGATGGGTTTTACTAGAGTTTGAAAGGGTTTGAACTTGTAGGGTGTATTTTTTTTCCCAACACGGCTACTATGATATAAATCCTCCAATCATTTTACTGAAAAGCAGTGATGTAACTATAGAGGAAACTACTAGGGGGGCCCAGGAACTATAGGGGCATCTGCTAAGCAGCTGTAATATATGTTCATGAGGAATGTTTTGTTGTCAAAGCTTAGGGGCCCAATAACCAGTCATTCTTGAAGGAGAAGCTCATATCATTTAGTTAATGTTACTCAATAACAGGTTGTTCATAGAAATAGTTCCATTAATGAATGTGCTAATTAATCATTGGGGGGCAGTGGAGTTTAGAGTTTAAACCCTACCCATCTACCTGCCCTTATCACTACTCTGCTATGTCATTGATTAATACCCCTCCACCCCTGTGGTATCACTGGTGGCACAACTAAGAAACGCCCAGGCTTAGGTGTGGAGTTTGCACCCTGCACCCCCTACCCTATGGACGTACATCAGCACAAATGCTTTAAATGTTCATCCATCCTTTCATGCCATGAATCTCTGACAGGACCCATGGTGGGATGGCACCCCTGCACCCCTGGAGGCTGGGTGTCATATTCTAGAGGCAAGGTTCTCTGCACCCTGTTAGGCACCATACCAGCTTCCTTATCCGTTCTTTGTCTGTAATAAACAAGCCCCTTGAATATATCTAAGTGCTGAAAACTAAAATGTTCCCCCTCAGTCTTTCCATAAACGTAGAAGTTAAAGCACATATTTCAATTAGCACATTCTCCGCCGCCAGAATATTCAGCGTCTGTTTTGGCACATCTTGGAAATTATTCAATGAAGCCTGAAGTGACTATGAAATATTTTAACATTTATTATAAATTAAACGCAGGTACAAAATGCAAGAGGTGGGGATCCTAACGAGGCAGGGAGTTAGTTTCTCACTAATAAGCAGTTAAAGGGGAATTAAGCCTGTAGAAGTGGTCCCACTGCAACCCTTAGCGTAGGACTCCACGAGCGATTTTGTCGCAATCCGACGCGCTGCGTTGATCCGACGCAACACGACTGTCGGATGCAGATGCTGCGTTGGCATCCGACAGTCGTGTCGCATCGGATCAACACTGCGACACCATGCGACAATTCTATTACCTTATTTTTGTCGCATGCGTTTTGTCACAGCACATTGGATTGTGACAAAATCGCTCGTGGAGTCCTACCCTTAGTTGTCCCAAGCATATGATGAATACTTAGTTACACCTGCAAGTACAATCACCAATGAGAATGTACTGATTTTGTTTTATAGGTTCGATGGTAATTTCCAAGATGTGCCAAAACAATTCCTATAATGTATGGACATGATTTATCATTTGTGGAAATTTGTACTTAAAGGAACTGTTCACCTTCAAACAACTAGTTGTTTTCAGATAGATCACCAGAAATAACGAGTTTTTCAAATTACTTTCCATTTTCTATGTGTCACCGTTTTTCTAATACTGAAGGGTAAAGTATCATTTTTCACCTTCTAAAGCAGCTCTGGGAGAGGGGGCCCCCGACCCTGTAAACTTTTTTTAAATTGATATATTTAGTTGATACATTTGTTATCTTTGTCCTTGCTGAGCAGATTCCCTGAGTTTCATTACAGGCAGCTGTTAGAATTGATACAATAGTTGCTAAAATTCCAGAGATGCTGCTGAGAAATGTATCAACTACATGTTTCAAAATTGTAACAGTTTAAAGTCTGCACCTGAATTATTGAGCTGCCAGATTCAAATCAGAGACAGAGACATTAAACTTTAAACTTAGATTCTGGAAAAACTGTAAAAAATAAATAATGGAAAGTAATTGAAAAAAAAAGTCTTTGGGGCAAATTCACTAAGTTGCGCACAGGGGTAGCGTAAGTTTTCGAAGTTGCGCTAGCGTTAAATCGCCAAGCGAAGCGAAGTTTCGCTAGCGATGGTTCATTTGCATACGGCGCGAAATTCAAATTTCAATGGAGGAACACGTATCACCACTTCAAATGCCTTGAAAAGCTTCAAATCAGCAAATAAAATTTTTATTTTGCCCTACACATGTGCCCACTGTCTAGGTAAGTTGCCATGAGTCAGGAAATGTAGGGGGGAAGGAGGGGAGCCCCAAAAATATTTTCGATCTTTTTCAGCCTATCACCCATCATGTAGAAAACACGCCAGCGTTTTTTGGGACTTTTTTTGAAACAATCCCTATCTACTCTATTGCGCTTCGCCAGGTCTGAGGTAGCGTTCAGTACGCTGCGCGCGTTAGTGAATTTGCGTAGTTACGTCGCTAGCGAAAATTCGCCTGGCGTAAGGGTGCAAAGTAACACTAGCGAAACTACGCCAGCGTTGGTTAGTGAATTTGCGCAGTAACGAAAAATGCCAAACGCTAGCGAATTAACGCTAGCGTTCAGCGCTTCGGCGCTTAGTGAATTTGCGCCTTTATTTCTGGGGAACAATCTGAAAACAACTGAACTGAAAAAAGTGCTTGGATGGTGAACAACCCCTTCTGGACAAAAATATCCCCAGCCACAGGTAAAGGCTAATAGAGTCCACACTTTGGTTGTAGTTTTTTTTTTTAATTGCCCCCCAACAAGCCCAAGGCCACTTGCACCAGGAGGGAGCCATGTTGGGGCACACACATGCCGCCACTTGCTCAGTATGTGACATCAAAATCGCATTATGCGCATGTGTTATGTACGACATAACTTTATTAGCTCTTAGCTCTGGCGGGGGGCAATTTAAAAAAAAACCAAAAACTACCGTTACACCCAACTGGAGTGTGGGTTCTATTAGCCTTTGGTTGAGCATAATATTTTTGCCCAACAGGTGCCCTTTAAGGCATGGATAATATCCCATAGAGGGAGGAACTCTGATGCTTCAGTCTAGTGGAGAGGGGAAGGGGGTCCTACATTGAGGGGCCCGTGGCCGAGGGGATCCCAACTGATGTACAGGGTCAGACTGATTTGGAAAGGGGGGCAGGGTTCGGGAGAGAGGTGATGGGTTTGGGTTGGTCATGGGTGGTTGAAAAAATGATACATTGCTGGGGGCATGAACATGTGCAGCTTTTTTCTCCCTTTTAGATCGTATTCTACTTTATGGCATGGGTGGGGGGTCATGTGATTAAACATTGTGGCCCCAAGGGGAATTCCTGCTTACTTTGTAGTAGAGCCCCCATTGATATGATCATGGTGTCTGACACTGGCTTATGCTATTGCTCTCTCCTCATCTCCCTGATGTTATGAGTTACCATTATACGTTGGCATACCTCCCAACTGTCCTGTTTTCAGAGGGACAGTCCCTCTTTTGACAGCTCAACCTGCAGTCCCGCATTTGTACTGGAAAGTCCCATTTTTCTCTGCACTGAGCAGCCAGAAAAAGGAGCAAAGTTTCTCACTTAATTGGCTTTTGGTAGAGAGCCCAGAACAGCCGCAACAGCAGATAAGATACATTTGTAACAATTCAAATGTATCTAGTTAAGCAAATAAGTAATTGTAACAATGTAAGATAACAGGTCCCTTGGGAAAAGTTAGACTCGCAGACCCTTCATTAGCAAAACTGTAATAACTGGAAAAAAAACCACAGAAATATGATCAAACTTTTATAACCTGCCAAATTTTGTAAAATGAACATGGTAATTAGGGTGTGGCCACAACAAATGGGCTTGGTCAAAAAATGTCACCACGCTATGTGCGGCAACTTTTTTGTCCCTCTTTTTTTTCCCCAAAATGCCGGGAGGTATTCGTCGGCATTTAATGGATGGAGGGCCCTAACCTATTTCTGATTAAGGGCCCCTGTGCTGAATGTGCCCAACCCTGCGAAGGCAATGCAAGAGCCCGAGGTGACATTCTTGTTGCATTCTTAGCACCTTTGCATTTAAGAAGTTAAATATCCAGCAAAAAATGTCTTTCCGTCTTATACTCCAATTGGGTGAGGGGAGAGGGCAATGGGTCTGCAAATACGGAGGCTCCATGAAGCCCTAAGGCAAATAATGTCTCACTGGGCCCCAACAGTTGCAGAAGTATCTAACGTCCCTCCTACAGAACAGGCTGCCTCTGTAACTGATGTATCCCTTCCCCCATACATAAAAAGTGTATTTGTTCAGAAACTGGACCTTTTATTTAAATACAAAAAACTCCCTTTTGCCTGTTTTCCCTTTTTTTCCAATCATCTTCAACAGCGGCTCGAGTTTCTTCCGTTTATTTTCTAAACTTCAGAGAACTGAGCTTGTGGCCTATCGATCGGAACCAATGAAACCCACAGGCACTTCGCTAAAGGTCGGCTCCTGCTCCTTCCATTCTATTTGCCTGCGCCCCGCAGAACCTAATTGTTCTGGACAATTCAAGATCAAAAACAGGAGGAGGATTCTGTCCCGGCACGATGACTCAGAACTAAATCAAAACCAGATAATGGGATGAGAATAAGGGGAGGAGAGAAGTGAAGTTTCCATTAGTCGCTCTGTATTTTCACAGGAACCTTAATACAGAGACAAGGTCATCAGTTTTTACTTGCAGTGCGTTTACATATAATCCTATTGAAGGGGAAGTAAAGAGTAAAATAGAATAAGGCTAGAAATGCTGTATTTTATATACTAAACATAAACATGAACTTACTGCACCACAAGCCTAATTAAACAAATGATTTATGCTTTCAAAGTTGGCCACAGGGGGTCACCATCTTGTAACTTTGTTATACATCTTTGCAAGACCAAGACTGTGCACATGCTCAGTGTGGTCTGGGCTGCTTAGGGATCAGCATGAATGATCAAAACAGCACAAGTCAAATAATATCTGCCAGAAGCCGATACAACAAGACTGATTAATAATCAGAATATACAGACTGCACTGGGTCCTGTGTTGTCATGTAATCTAATGTGGATTTTATAGTTTTTGTATTGTTTAATACAAACTTTCTCCAACTCTGCAGAACCAGTGGCTGCAGCAAAATAATCCTCCAAATAGAATCCCAGTTTATCTGTTTAAATCTGGCTCCATGATTTTGTCCCTGCAGCTGGAGTTGGAAACAGTAAAGGGGATGTAAAGGCCAAAATAAAATCCAATACAAATCTCTAAAACAGTCGCCGACTGCTCTACAGGGAAACAAACAAAGCTGCTTGAGTTCTGCATGGCTGGGAAGTAAGGTGGGGGCTCCCCCTGCTGTTCATAAGTATGATTGTTTCCCTGCAGAGCAGTTAGGGACCGTCTGACAATTCCTATCCACAGCAGTAAATGAAGGGAGAATTTCACTGTATACAGTCAGGTTTCTTATAAAAACAGTACACATTTTATTAATTAAAGAATATTGGAGATAGGTTTCTTTTTCATTAAAGAAAGTAAAAATGGGATTTTATTTTTTTGCCTTTACATGCCCTTTAAAGGGGGTTGCTCACCTTTAAATTAACTTTAAATATGATGTAGAGAGTGATATTCTGAGACAATTTGCAATTGTTTTGAATTTTTTATTATTTGTGTTTTTTGTTATTTAGCTCTCCAGTGTGCAGTGTCAGTAATTTGGTTGCTAGAATCCAAATTCCCCTAGCAACCAGGCCTTGATTTGAATAAGAGACTGGAATATGAACAGGAGAGGCCTGGATAGAAAGACGAGTAATAAAGAAAAAGTAGCAATAATAATACATTTGTAGCCTTACAGACCATTTGTTTTTAGATCTATTTGGAAACTGGAAACTGATGAAAAGGCAAAAAAATGACCAATTGAAAAGTTGTCATTCTATGACATACTTAAAGTTAACTTAAAGGTGAACTACCCCTTTAAGCAAAGGAATGTTTTTCTTTGCTTTTAATCACCCAATAAGAGTTGCCAAAAATGAAATCCAAAGGTGTCTATGGAACAAGTCACACAATCTAAGCATCCGATTCATCAGTGACCTGTCGTATCTGAACAAAGTAGGACTGTAGAGCAGATGGGAACATAAACCGATGCACAGTAATCTCCCTATGTTTGATAACAGCAAGATGTCAGGGATGTTTCTCATTGGAGCAGACTTTTGCATATATAATTGTGCCTGCTGCCTGTTTTTGAGAGCTAGGGGCACAATATAGAAGGTTTATGTGTTGACTTTCTACCTACCGTCCATTCCTCCTAACTGTCAGTTACACTTTTTACTTTGTGTGTAAAAACTATGTTTGTAGAAATATCCTCCACATGAAGTGCGTCAGGGAGGTAATGAGCAATTGTCAAAGCCACAATTTTTTACATCAAAAAACCAACTTCCACACCCTTGCAATAAACCAGGACAACGACTGATTTATGTATCTTTTTTTATATATATATTTATAACCCACTTTATTGTGACACATAGATCTGTGACTCATTCCCTCCTCTTCGATTAGTCATCTCACACTGAGACTCTATTCATACATAAACCTTTTAGCACATGTAAGGGAGCCTTCTCTGCTTCTCAAGCCAATCACATTAGAAGCTCATCCAACAAACTTAGCAGGGGAATTCCATTGGGGACCCTAACCAACTTCCAAACAGGGTCTAGGGGCATTCAGTTCCTTTGATAAAATGTGTACTATAGGTTAGCAGAGACCAAGTGCAAGATTGTTAGAGGGTCACAAAAGTCTTAAAAAGGATGTGTGGGTGTGATCACAGTGGCACAGATCCTATCTGATCCTCACTCTAAGCAGCAGTCCTGCCCTGCTTTATGGCTGAGATTCTAGCTATCTGTATAACAGAGCATTCTGTCCAAGTGGCAGTACATTAGAAGACATTATAGACAGATAGTGGGGGGATATTTTTTCCCATAAAAAGGATCTCCACACCAGAGACCCCCCTTTAGACTAGAGGAACATAACTTTCATTTGAAGCATCATAGGTGGTTCTTCATAGTGAGGACAGTGAGGTTGGGGAATGCCCTGCCGGGTGATCATGTGATAGCTGCTGATTCTGTTAATGACTTTAATAGGGGCTTGGATGATTTCTTGGAAAAGCTTCATGTCCAAGACTTTTCTGATCCTAAGATCTTTAGTTAGTTTAGTGTAGGTATCTGTGTATACAGTATGTTCTTGGGGACTTTTTAGTGGGAGAACCAGTGGTTTAACTATAGATGAAGTAGACCCTACAGTTGCAGGTAGGGTTGCCGGTAAAAATGATGGCTGATCCCAATGTTATTAATAGGGAAGAAATATAAATATATAAGAAGGCCAGTATTTTTTTCCAGAAAAGGTGACAACCCTAGTTGCTCTCCGTCTCACGAGGAGTGGTGATGGTTAAGGGTTGCAGGTAAAGAAGCGTCAGGATCCTCCAAAGATTTTGTTTTTCACTTGGGTTGCCAAATAGTAATGCCACTGGGGAGAAGTGTAGAACTGAGTTGTTGTTTGAAACTTTGCTTGGCAGGGCAAGGGTTAATCTACCCCAGCAAATGGCTGATATACTGTATCTGTAAGTGGCCGGACTGTGAGGCTAATTATCACTGGTTAATAAGGCACCAGTAATCCATCACCCTCACCTTCAGGAACATTGCGACCCACCCGTGCCAACGGCGCAAAATCAGTCCCCTGCGGAGATGAACATTGGATATTCTGATTACTTCTGTGTATTACACTGAAGGGGAAGATTGAATCTCAGAGCTAAGTATTCCATTCCAAAAAAAAGGGGGGGGTCCGGGCCCACTGTGGCTTCCACATCAGGGGCCTACACACACCTGCTCCGGGCGCCCAACCCCCTGCCAACTTCAGGGACCCACTTTGGCAGCCGTCAGCAACTCGACTCCACCCGCCCCAATTAGCACGTACCCACGTCAGGGTGGGGAGAGATCACCAGGTAGGTGGGATTGGATCTGGGGAGACAGGGCCCACCGGGTTTTTTCCCGGCCCAGTCCGACCCTGGGTACATTGTACTGTTTATGGTAACCAGTAGCTAATGATGAATATTCCTTGGGCGCTTGGTAGGGATGTCCAACCAGTGACCCTCTTGGCTAACTCTGCCCCTGCTTCCCAAATACCATAATGTGACACAGACATTCTGAGCCTGTTTCATACATTCCAGCCTTTGCCTAATCCTGTTCTGGCATTTTTAATGTTATCTGGGCACTGAGTACGGTTGCCACCTTTTCGGGAAAAAAATACCGGCCTTCCTATATATTTATCTTTTTTCCCTATTAATAAAATTGGGATCAACCATCATTTTCACCGGCCAGGCCGGTAAACTACTGGCCATGTGGCAACCTAAGCACTGAGTCTGTGGCACTGCCCAGTGAAAACACATACTGTAAGCTTCTGGGGTGTGAAGCAGTGAGGCGGCACCTGGGCAGTGCATAAAGCATTTTCTGCTGAATAAAGAACTCTGTGTTTCTCATATAAGGTTTAAACACAATGGGAGTCAGTGTGCTACACCAGAACAGCTAGTGCAATCGCGCATTTATTGCATGGAGTCATTCAAAAAATATGCATTTGTCACGGTCTGATCTTCCATAGGATCAGCTGTAGCGTTAAAGGGGCGCTTGTTAAAGTAAGTTCTCCTACAATTGTATAGTTTAGTATCACATTTCATATATTGAAATATTTTAAAAGTTGAGCAGCTTTGTTTTGCTCTGCTTTAGCTAAGCCAAACTCTTCCGATCTGACTGCTAAATGGGCCGTGTGTTTGTAGGGGGCTAAGGTCACAGTAGAGAACTTTAAAGGGATACTGTTTTTTTTAAAACACATCAGTTAATAGTGCTGCTGCAGTTGAATTCTGCACTGAAATCTGTTTCTCAAAAGAGCAAAGAGATTTTTTTTATATTTAATTTTGAAATCTGACATGGGGCTAGACCTACTGTCAGTTTCACAGCTACCCCAGTCATGTGACTTGTGCTCTGATACTTCAGTCACTCTTTACTGCTGTACTGCAAGTTGGAGTGATATCATCCCCTCCCTTCATCCCCCCCCCAGCAGAACAGTGGGAAGGTAACCAGATAGCAGTTCCCTAACACAAGATAACAGCTGCCTGGTAGATCTAAGAACAACACTCAATAGTAAAATCCAGGTCCCACTGAGACACATTCAGTTACATTGAGTAGGAGAAACAACAGGCTGCCAGAAAGCAGTTCCATCCTAAAGTGCTGGCTCTTTCTGAAAGCACATGACCAGGCATAATGACCTGAGATGCACCTACACACCAATATTACAACTAAATACACTTGCTGGTTCAGGAATGAAATTTTATATTGTAGGTAGAGATGGCGCGAACTGTTCGCCGGCGAACTTGTTCGCGCGAACATCGGGTGTTCGCGCTCGCCAGAAGTTCGCGAACGTCGCGCGACGTTCGCCATTTTGGGTTCGCCATTGTTGGCGCTTTTTTTTGCCCTCTCACCCCAGACCAGCAGGTACATGGCAGCCAATCAGGAAGCTCTCCCCTGGACCACTCCCCTTCCCTATAAAAACCGAAGCCCTGCAGCTTTTTTTCACTCTGCCTGTGTGTGCTGAAGAGATAGTGTAGGGAGAGAGCTGCTGCCTGTTAGTGATTTCAGGGACAGTTGAAAGTTTGCTGGCTAGTAATTGTTTTGATACTGCTCTGTTATTGGAGGGACAGAAGTCTGCAGGGGTTTGAGGGACATTTAAGCTTAGGTAGCTTTGCTGGCTAGTAATCTACCTTCTACTGCAGTGCTCTGTATGTAGCTGCAGTGGGCAGCTGTCCTGCTTCTGATCTCATCTGCTGACTGCTGCAATAACAGTAGTCCTTGTAAGGACTGCTTTTATTTATTTTTTTGTTGTTTTACTACTACTACTACTACTACTACTACTACTATAAGAGCCCAGTGCTATTAGTCTAGCAGTGTTGGGGAGTGGGACTGGTGTGCTAATCTGCTGCTCCTAGTAGTTCAGCAGCACCAACTGTAATTTTTTTTTTTTAATATTCATTTTTTTTTTATTTTACTTTTTTTTATTTTACTACCGCTGTAGTAGTGTATAAGTTGACCTTTTAGGCATTATTTGCCCTGTAGGCATTTTTTGCCCAGTGTGTTATTCAACCAACAGCCATCTAGCTGTGTGACCTTGTTCACATTCTGTCTAAATATCCATAATATTACCGTCTCCAGAAAAAACACCGGAGTGACTTTTTTCAAGCAGCCATAATAAATTTTACGTAATCCGTATCCATCGCTATAGTAGTGTATAAGTTGACCTTTTAGGCATTATTTGCCCTGTAGGCATTTTTTGCCCAGTGTGTTATTCAACCAACAGCCATCTAGCTGTGTGACCTTGTTCACATTCTGTCTAAATATCCATAATATTACCGTCTCCAGAAAAAACACCGGAGTGACTTTTTTCAAGCAGCCATAATATATTTTACGTAATCCGTATCCACCGCTGTAGTAGTGTATACGTTGATCTTGTGGGCATTATTTGCACAGTGTTTTCTTCAAACCGCCATCTAGCTGTGTGAGCTTGTTCACATTTTGTCTAAATATTGATAATATTATCGTCTCTAGAAAAACCACTTGAGTTACTTTTTTTCAAGCAGCATTCTTATATTTTACGTAATCCGTATCCACCGCTGTGTATACGTTGACCTTGTAGGCATTATTTGCACAGTGTTTTCTTCAAACCGCCATCTAGCTGTGTGTATTATCGTTTCCAGAAAAACCAACTGAGTTTTTGTTGTTGTTGTTTTTTTAAAAATAATGCCAGGCAAAGGCAGGCCGCCACGCAGAGGCCGTGCTAGGGGCCGTGCTGCTATGCAATCCTGTGGCCCTAGCAAATTGCCCAGTTTTAAAAAGCCAATGACCCTGAACTCCCAAAATGCTGAAGAGGTAGTTGACTGGCTTACACAGCACACCCCATCCTCTACCGTTTCTAACTTTACCACAACATCCTCCTCATCCTCCACTGCTATGGCCACCCCACGTAACACTTCCTCCACCACCGGTGCCCCTTCTTCACTGGAGTCAGAGGAGTTATTTTCCCATGAGTTTCTTGAACTGAGTAATGCGCAACCATTATTGGCAGAAGAAGATGAAGGAGATGAGGACGTTACACCAGATTTAATTCTGGCAGAGAACACGACAGAGATGGACATAATGATGAGTGATGAGGAGGAGGTCCCCGCTGCTGCTTCCTTCTGTGATGTGTCAGAAGAAATTGATGCATCTGAGGAGAATGATGATGAGGAGATTGATGTTTTGTGGGTGCCTAGTAGAAGAGAGCAAGAGGAGGGTAGTTCAGATGGAGAGACGGAGAGTCAGAGAGGCAGTAGGAGAATAAGACTTAGAAGAAGCAGGGAGGACAGCCCGCAGGGATCAGTAGGGCAACAACATGTATCGGCACCTGTGTTCAGCCAGCCAACGCACCCGCCATTGCCGCCAATGCCGCCAACTTCTACTGTTACCGCCAGATCGCACACTTCCAAAAAGTCAGCAGTGTGGGATTTTTTTAATGTGTGTGCCTCTGACAAAAGCATTGTAATTTGCAATGAGTGCAGTCAGAAACTGAGCCTTGGTAAGCCCAACAGCCACATAGGTACAACTTCTATGCGAAGGCACATGAGCGGCAAGCACAAAGCACTTTGGGAGCAACACCTCAAAGGCAACAGGCAAACTAAAAGCCACACTCCTTCTGGTCCAGCATCTTACTGCTCTACCTCTGCTCTCCTTGACCCATCTGAACCACCCTCCACTCCGCCTTCCACCTTGACCACCTGTTCCCATTCCCAGTCATCTGCCACCAGCCAAGTTTCTGTGAAGGCCATGTTTGAGCGTAAGAAGCCAATGTCTGACTGTCACCCCCTTGCCCGGCGTCTGACAGCTGGCTTGTCTGCACTCTTAGCCCGCCAGCTTTTACCATACCAGCTGGTGGACTCTGAGGCCTTCCGCAAATTTGTAGCAATTGGGACACCGCAGTGGAAGGTACCCAGCCGCAATTTTTTTTCTAAAAAGGGAATACCACACCTGTACCAACATGTGCAGAGCCAAGTTACCGCATCTCTGTCACTTAGTGTTGGGCCAAAGGTCCATATGACTACTGACGCATGGTCCTCCAAGCATGGTCAGGGCAGGTATGTCACCTACACTGCCCACTGGGTGAACTTGGTAATGGCTGGGAATGGGAAGCAGGGAATGGGTAGCTCAACAACAACAACAACAGTGGAGTTGGTGTCACCGCCACGGATTGCACGCGGTTCTGCCACCACCTCTACTCCTCCATCGCTCTCTACCTCGTCTTCTTCCTCTTCTTCTTCTTACTCTGCTGCTGGGTCCTCCTTCTCCTCCTCCACACCTGTGCACCCCCAGCTCCCCCTAGGCTATTCGACGTGCCAGGTACGCCGTTGTCACGCTGTCTTGGGGATGACGTGCCTGGAAAGCAAAAACCATACCGGATCTGTACTCCTGTCATCTCTGCAGTCACAGGCCGATCGGTGGCTGACCCCACACCAACTGCAGATCGGAAAAGTGGTGTGTGACAATGGAAGCAATCTGTTGGCAGCGTTGAGACTGGGAAATTTAACACATGTGCCCTGCATGGCACATGTGTTAAATTTAATAGTCCAACGTTTTGTCTCCAAGTACCCAGGATTCCAGGACGTTCTCACCCAGTCCAGAAAGGTGTCGGCCCATTTCAGACGTTCCTACACAGCCATGGCACGCCTTGCTGACATTCAGCAGCGCTACAACATGCCAGTCAGGCGTTTGATTTCTGACAGCCAGACTCGCTGGAATTCAACGCTCCTTATGTTGGAACGTCTGCTGCAACAACAAAGGGCCGTCAACGAGTACCTTTTTGAACTGGGTGGTAGGACTGGATCTGCAGAGCTGCGGATTTTTTTCCCCCGTTACTGGGTGCTTATGCGCGATGCCTGCAGGCTCATGCGACCTTTTGAAGAGGTGACAAATATGGTCAGTCGCACCGAAGGCACCATCAGCGACCTAATACCCTTCGCTTTCTTCCTGGAGCGTGCCGTGCGACGAGTGACAGATGAGGCTGTAGACCAGCGTGACGAGGAGCTGGAAGCGCACGATTTATGGTCGGAATCACCAGAACGAACCCAGGCACCTGCTGCAACGCAGGGAGAGGTGCCAGAAGTGGAGTCAGAGGAGGAAGGTGGCTTTGTGGAGGAGGAGGAGGAGGACCAACAGGAGCAGGCTTCCCAGGGGGCTAGTGGTGACCTTTTGGGGACCCCTGGTCTTGTACGTGGCTGGGGGGAGGAGACCGTGGATGATGCAGTCCTTGATAATGAGGAAGCGGAGATGGATAGCTCTGCATCCAACCTTGTGAGAATGGGGTCTTTCATGCTGTCATGCCTGTTGAAGGACCCCCGTATCAAGAGGCTTAAGGAGAAGGACCTGTACTGGGTCGCAACGCTACTAGACCCTCGGTACAAGCATAAAGTGTCAGAAATGTTACCAACATACCACAAGTCCGAAAAGATGCGGCATTTACAAACCAGCCTGCAAAACATGTTGTACAATGCTTTTAAGGGTGATGTCACTTCAGGAACTCATCAACATTCCAGGGGCAGAGGTGCCAGTAATCCTGCCACGAGCACACCTGCAAGGACAAATCCCTTTGGCCGGTCTGTAACATCAGACATGCAAATGTTTTTCTGTCCAAGGCAGCGCCACAACCCTTCTGGATCCACCCTCAAAGAACGCCTCGACCGGCAGGTAGCGGACTACCTGGCATTAACTGCAGATATCGACACTCTGAGGAGCGATGAACCCCTGGACTACTGGGTGCGCAGGCTTGATCTGTGGCCAGAGCTGTCACAATTTGCCATGAACCTCTTGTCTTGCCCAGCCTCAAGTGTGCTCTCAGAAAGGACCTTCAGTGCAGCAGGAGGGATTGTAACTGAGAAGAGAACTCGCCTAGGTCACAAAAGTGTCGATTACCTGACCTTTATTAAAATGAATGAGGGGTGGATCTCGGAGGGTTACTGCACGCCGGAAGACTTGTTCTGACTTCTATGCAGCTGTCCTTCTCTTCAAGCCTCATGACTCCACACACAGCTGTCCTTTAGCGTCCTCCTCCCTCCGCCACCGTTACAAACTAGGGTGCAAACCCTACTGGTTTAATTTTTTCTGGCCTCTGTGCTTCAGTGGCTGCAACCAAAAAAACTGGGCAAACAATGTCTACAAGGTCAACGTATGGCGAAAAATGACTATTTTCAGCATTTATATGGCATATTTTTTCTGGCAACTGTGCTTCAGTGGCTGCGTCCAAAAAAATGCATATTTTCTGCATTTATATGGCATAATTTTTCTGGCCTCTGTGCTTCAGTGGCTGCAACCAAAAAAATGCATATTTTCTGCATTTATATGGCATAATTTTTCTGGCCTCTGTGCTTCAGTGGCTGCAACCAAAAAAATGCATATTTTGTCCATTTATATGGCATAATTTTTCTAGCCTCTGTGCTTCAGTGGCTGCAACCAAAAAAATGCATATTTTCTCCATTTATATGGCATAATTTTTCTGGCCTCTGTGCTTCAGTGGCTGCAACCAAAAAAATTTATATTTTCAGCATTTATATGGCATAATTTTTCTGTCAACTGTGCTTCAGTGGCTGCGACCAAAAAAATGCATATTTTCTGCATTTATATGGCATAATTTTTCTGGCCTCTGTGCTTCAGTGGCTGCAACCAAAAAAATTTATATTTTCAGCATTTATATGGCATAATTTTTCTGGCAACTGTGCTTCAGTGGCTGCGACCAAAAAAATGACTATTTTCAGCATTTATATGGCATATTTTTTCTGGCCTCTGTGCTTCAGTGGCTGCGGCCAAAAAAACTGGGCAAACAATGCCTACAAGGTCAACGACGTTGACCTTGTAGGCATTGTTTGCCCAGTTTTTTTGGCCGCAGCCAATGAAGCACAGAGGCCAGAAAAAATATGCCACATAAATGCTGAAAATAGTCATTTTTTGCCATACGTTGACTCAACGTATATGGCAAAAAATTACTATTTTCAGCATTTATATGGCATATTTTTTCTGGCAACTGTGCTTCAGTGGCTGCAACCAAAAAAACTGGGCAAACAATGTCTACAAGGTCAACGTATGGCGAAAAATGACTATTTTCAGCATTTATATGGCATATTTTTTCTGGCAACTGTGCTTCAGTGGCTGCGTCCAAAAAAACTGGGAAACAATGTCTACAAGGTCAACGTATGGCGAAAAATGACTATTTTCAGCATTTATATGGCATATTTTTTCTGGCAACTGTGCTTCAGTGGCTGCGTCCAAAAAAACTGGGCAAACAATGCCTACAAGGTCAATGTATGGCAGTTGTTTAAAGAGAACAGTAGATTACTAGCCAGCAAAGCTACCTAAGCTAAAATGTCCCTCAAATCCCTGCAGACTTCTGTCCCTCCAATACAGAGCAGTATCAAGCAGATTACTAGCCAGCAAACTTACTATCATCTGTCCCTGAAATCACTAACAGCTCTCCCCCTACACTATCTCTTCCAAGCACACACAGGCAGATTTTTCAGATAAATTTTTGCCCTTGATCCCCCTCTGGCATGCCACTGTCCAGGTCGTTGCACCCTTTAAACAACTTTAAAATCATTTTTCTGGCCAGAAATGTCTTTTTTAGATGTTAAAGTTCGCCTTCCCATTGAAGTCTATGGGGTTCGCGAACCGCTCGCATTTTTGCGCAAGTTCGCGAATATGTTCGCGAACTTTTTTTCCGACGTTCGCTACATCCCTAATTGTAGGGTGAATTATTTGCAGTGTAAACAGTGTCATTTAGAAATAAAAACTACACCATAAAAATCATGATAGAATCCCTTTAAGGGCATCTTGACCGAAAAAGAAGTGAAAGAAAACGTCATTCTAAGCAACTTTTTTTTCCCCATGCTTTTAATGTGCATGTGTATTTGTATTCCTTTCTGGTCAATTCTTAACCATATTGTTGAAACAGCTGCATTGTTTCAGGAGTCAGAGGCAGCAGTGCAGAGATTCACAAAAATACTGTTATTCTTCCCATTAATTATGGTCAGCAAACAGCCAGTTCCCTAGCAACAGGGAAGCATTACCGTACCGTCTGCTCCTATTGATATTTGTTTGGAGAGAAAAATGAAATTGCATCTGTTGGACTGGAGAGTGAAAAAAAAATTGAATTTGGTGGTTTCCTTGACATTTTTGCTGTTTGAGTGTCTCCAGCTGCAACAAGATCCACCCCCAAAAAAAGTTAGACGCACTGTGTGCTGTCACAATGCAGCACCATGACAGTAAGGCCATTGACTCACTTGCTGACGTCACAATGGGTATGTGTCCGAAAACAGATACGCTGGATTTGTTCTCTGACGCGGAAGTCTGTGTGGCCCCTTTATCCCAAATGTGATTTCTGGGCAGCCATCCTTCACAAATAAGCAGAATCTCCCGACTATTTTTAGATGGGACTGTGGTTGGATGTTGGTGTGGCTACTAAATATGTATTAGGCAACTCAGGATCTGGATAGAGCTCAGATGGCAGATGTTGTAGGTCAATAAAGCTCTAACTCCCAGCTGCTCACTCTACTTGTCTCACTTAGCCCTGAATGGCAGTAATTAATAGATAATGCTAAGCAATGCTCTAGGCAGCTCCTTGGCACACAGCTACTATTCCCCAGGCGGCAGTTAGACTAAGTGGTGCTCATGTGTACAGCTGTAAACTCACGATCAAGTTCCAAAACACATTCTTATGGCTAGCACTGTGCACTTCTTAAGCAGTTGCAAAACCAATAGATTGTAAGCTCTGCAGCGCAAGAGGTTAATGTGTTTGTAGCTATACATCATAAACTAATCCATATACAGCATTTGCTTGTTATTCTAGGGGAAATTGTCTAGGGAGGTTATTTGCAATTGGTGATCATTTTTTATGATATGATTATTTTATGATTGGAACAAGAGTTTGGAATATGAAAAGCTCCCATAAGACTCCATTATAATGAAATAATCCACATTTTAAGAAATGATTTCCTTTTTTCGCTGTAATAATAAAACCGTAGCTTGTACTTGATCCCAACTAAGATATAATTAATCCTTATTGGAGGCAAAACAATCCTATTGAGTCTATTTAATGTTTAAATGATTATGTAGTAGAATCAACGTCTGGAGATGCAAATTATGGAAAAATCCCTTATCTGGAAAACCCCAGGTCCTGAGCATTCTGGATAACAGGTCCCATACCTGTAATAATTAATGAATAGTAGCAATAAAAATTAATTTGTAGCCTTGCAGAGCAATTGTTTTTCTATTCTTTTTTGATGGGGGTCCTCGACCCCCCATTTGAAAACAGGAAAGAGTCAGAAAAGGATTGCAAATAATAAGAAAAATGAAGGCCAGTTGCAAAGTTGCTTAGAATTAACTTCTATGTTATAGAATGGGTGACTTAAGTGCGTTTCTATGTACGGTTGAGTGATGTCCGAGTTTTAAAGGGGAACTGAACCAAATATTTTTTTTTGCGTAACGAAAGTAAGTGTAATTCTAAGCAACTTCCCAATTCATTATACATGTTCATGGGTTTTAAACATATTTGCTTCTCTCTGGATGAAACAATGCTGCAGAAGCCGGCTGTTTAAAAGTTTTTGGGTGGAGTTCTCTTTTTAAAGGGTCCACAGTGACAAATGAACTGCAAGCTTTGCAGTCACCTTTTTTACAAACGCTTATGTCAAACAAGTGAGCTATTAAGTGTAATCTTCATGCTAATGCCGCTAGATGGCAGTGCCTCTCTGTTGTGTGGTCCTAGCTCCGTTTTTTTGCAGGTTACCCAGAAGAGGGGCTTTATTTCTAACCCATGTTACCGGTGTAACCTCGCTGACAGATCTATTCATGAGAATATGTCACTTGGGTGCTAAGGATTGCCTCCTTTAAAGCAGGACACATGAAGTTCATACCCTTGCATGGCTACTTAAAATCAGTGCAGTCTGCAGCATGCAACCCTATTAGCTGGTGCAAAAGTGCAGGAGGCAAGTGCCCTCTCCTTTCCCTCTCATGTCTGTCCTGATTACTTGGACCCTAGAAGGTGCTGTTTTTATGGAGGAAGGTTGCTTTCTTAGAATAATAATAAATCATTGGACGTATAACCTATGGCATTAAATACTGCTGAATGTTTAGGGTCAGTGTTGGCGAGTAATGGAATATTCAGCCCCACGTTTCCAGTGTTAATGTTCAGTGCAAGGATTCGCTGGGCTGCATTAGAAAGGTTAGTTTTGGTTCCTCCAGACAATGTTTCTTCATGGCTGACCTGTAGGCAATGGCACTGACATTTACCCGTAAACACACCAGTACAGCAACAGTTAAACTGCTTTATAGTAACATGCCGTAAAGGGCAACCACACTTTTTTTTTTTTTTTTCCTTTCCTTTGTATTTGTAAAATAGAAATTTTAAGGGTAAAAGTATAGTAATTTCCCCTTTGCTTTTTTTTCCCTGGCACCTGTGAAGGAAAAGAATTCCATAACTTTTATAAATGCACTCAGCTTTTGGAATTCCTCAGTGACTTCTCCTTATCATTTACAGTAGGGGGTACATTATCCCTTATAATACGATTGATACTCAGAGTTCCCTGTATAACTCAGCCTGCAGTCCTGTGCCTTTATATGGTCACAGAACCCCTCAGTGACTTCTAATATCCTTATCATTTACAGTAGGGGGTACATTATCCCTTATAATACATGAGTGATACTCAAGAGTTCCCTGTATAACTCAGCCTGCAGCCTTGTGCCTTTATATGGTCACAGAACCCCTCAGTGACTTCTAATATCCTTATCATTTACAGTAGGGGGTACATTATCCCTTATAATACGAGTGATAATAAGAATTCCCGGTATAACTCAGCCTGCAGCCTTGTGCCTTTATATGGTCAAAGAACAATGCGGCAGGTTTTAGATGGTGAATGGTCAAAGTTGAATTTTTAAAGAGACAGTACATGATAAATTTTGATATTCAAATTTGTTGCAAATTTGAATCGAACTTGGACTATTTCCACAAAAATAGCTCGAAAAGCATTTCACAGACACAATGCAATAAAAGATGCACATTCTTGGACAGGTACAGAATATACAATTTATTTATGTATAAAAAGAAAACATGCTGAGTTACAGTCTGAGAACTTGTAGAGCTGTACGGCAAGGCAGCGTCGGTTTTATACAATAACGAGGCCACGCCAGGCTCTGTGGAGCTTCATGGTTTGTGCGGAGTACGTACATAAGGCAGTGCAATTTATTGCCCCAATTGCTCCTTTCCCTGTCACGGAATTTCTTTGGTCTGTGTATGAAGGCAACATCATGAGCAACACAACTTTGGTTCAAACAAATGGCCCTGCTACAAAAAGCTTACACTCTATAACAGCAATATATTAACAGGGGGGGGAGGGAGTTCCAAATAGTGCAGAACTACAACTCCCAGAATCCTTCTTGATTAGAGAGAGACAACTGAAAGCTCTCTAGGCGCTGTTAAGCGGGAAAATAAAAGCAAATTAAATATGTCTGCAATGCTTTCCACTGAAGGAGTCTGGGAGTTGTACTTTTGCTATATGGAGCCCCTCTCTATATAGTCATAAGGCAAAGCATTCCTATGAGGTGTCCAGCAAATGTGCCACTTCAGACCCATTTGTATAAATATATAGAGCTGAATTTTCTGGGCATACAATAAGATATTACCCTCATTCTATACGGTCTATGGAACAAATACTAATTTTATTATACAACAGGGCTGCATTATGTCCTATATTATTTACAGTAGGGGGTACATTATCTCTTATAATACATGAGTGATACTCAGAGTTCCCTGTATAACTCAGCCTGCAGCCTTGTGCCTTTATATGGTCACAGAACAACCCCTCAGTGACTTCTAATATCCTTATCATTTACAGTAGGGGGTACATTATCCCTTATAATACATGAGTGATACTCAGAGTTCCCTGTATAACTCAGCCTGCAGCCTTGTGCCTTTATATGGTCACAGAACCCCTCAGTGACTTCGAATATCCTTATCATTTACAGTAGGGGGTACATTATCCCTTATAATACATGAGTGATACTCAGAGTTCCCTGTATAACTCAGCCTGCAGCCTTGTGCCTTTATATGGTCACAGAACACCTCAGTGACTTCTAATATCCTTATCATTTACAGTAGGGGGTACATTATCCCTTATAATACATGAGTGATACTCAGAGTTCCCTGTATAACTCAGCCTGCAGCCTTGTGCCTTTATATGGTCACAGAACACCTCAGTGACTTCTAATATCCTTATTATTTACAGTAGGGGGTGTATTGCAATATGGTAATATAGAGGCACTGGAATGACAGAGGCTGAGCTCATGGAAAATACATTAGAATAGCTCAGCCCCCAGACAATATAAATTAGGATTCTTTTGTACAATGACAGGAAAGCACTGTGGTAATTCCTGAGAAAAGACATTATTTCCTTATGTGCAAATATGGCTTTCTTCCAGGATAAGTGAAAATGTACTATCTCCTTCCAAGTGTGTGTGTGGGGGGTCAGTCTTACAGCCTGGAGAGAGGAGGTTATTTTGGGGGGGAGTGAAAGTAGATTGCGGCCTATTCCCTTGTGTAAATAACATTATTTTGAAACTGTAAATAGCTTGGGAGTCTTTTTAATTATATGCATGTGAACAGGAGCTGCTATATTTTATAGCTGGAAGTAAGACTATAAACTTTTCATGTAACAATAATAGTGGTTAAGAATAGATTGTATGGTTTGTATAGAACAGCCAATCTGTGGGAATTAATACCCTCCTACTGTACTGCCTACATCACGACACCTCCTTCCCATATGTATAAATACAAATATACAGAGAAGGAATGTTCTGGGCACACAATAAGCTATACCCTCATACTGTACTGTCTAAGGGAAACAATATAGCAGCTCCTTCCCATATGTATAAATACAAATATACAGAGAAGGAATGTTCTGGGCACACAATAAGCTATACCCTCATACTGTACTGTCTAAGGGAAACAATATAGCAGCTCCTTCCCATATGTATAAATACAAATATACAGAGAAGGAATGTTCTGGGCACACAATAATCTATACCCTCATACTGTACTGTCTAAGGGAAATAATATGTCACCTCCTTCCCATATGTATAAATACAAATATACAGAAAAGGAATGTTCTGGGCACAAAATAAGCTATACCCTCATACTGTACTGTCTAAGGGAAACAATATGGCACCTACTTCCCATATGTATAAATACAAATAAACAGAAAAGGAATGTTCTGGGCACACAATAAGCTATACCCTCATACTGTACTGTCTAAGGGAAACAATATGACACCTCCTTCCCATATGTATAAATACAAATATACAGAAAAGGAATGCTCTGGGCACACAATAAGCTATATTTTCATACTGTTGGATTGTCAGAGATTGAATTATTCTGCATAATATTGATTACATTGTAAAAATGATATTTAGAACATGTTCTGATTCAAGGAGGAGAAGAGTTAAAAGTGGCTCATGCTGTTACCCCAGGTCGGACAACCTTGCCTTCTCACTATATAATGAGCAAATGCCATACCTGATGTCTATGTACAAGGACTATATTGAAGCTAAGCAGCGTATGGGATGGATTAAGGCTTAAATACCAGCTGCAATACCGACTGTACTGTATGTAATAAGCTTATTGTTGGCGACTATATGCATATAAAATTCCAAAAGGCCAAGGTCTGGATTTCGGCTATAGCAAGGCATGGCAATACTATGAGATTATGACTGCCTTATATTTATTGTTTATACCAGAGATCATTTACAGATATAATGGAAATGCTTTAGGTTAGTGCTTATATTAAGGCTGCCACCCCCCTTCTCTCTGTACATTATAAGGGAGGTAACATTGGTTTCTCATATGAAATAAAACCTATTCTATGAAAAATTGGGCCCACGGTCTACAGCAGGGAGAGGATGTAAAATGCAATCCAGCTCTCTAACACCTTCTGGTGGGATGCCCGGAAGCTGCTGTTTGGTTACAGATCCAAGTGATGCATAAATAATAACATTTATTTTGGGAATGATTGTTGACAAACTGGGTTAACATACACCTTAATGTTTTAAAGGTCTAAGAAAGTCCAATTTATTTAAGTAGAATTGTACACGTTGTGTACTTGTGTTTGAGTAGTAGGCCTGCCCAGTTAGTTACCATCAGAGTGTTCTAGCCCCGCCCACTGCTTGAGTCACAGACTTCCTGTCCATCCCCTGTAAGCTGGCAGGTTGTTCTAGCCCCACCCATAATTGAACTGCAACAGTGGCAGCGCTAGAACTCTAGAAAAGGCCTGTAGTCTGTGACTCAAGCAGTGGGTGGGGCCAGAACACTCAGGAGGTGCAGGAAGTCTGTGACTCACAGTGGGTGGGACTTAAAAGCATGCTATAAAACTGGCCAATTATGAATTATTTAGAATATATATCATGATTTACAAATCTGCTTCAGACTTAAAGGGGAAAAAAGTTACGGCTTAGTTTGTCTTTAAAAGCCTCCTTTGAGAACCAACCTGTAGGATACAGTCCCCGTATCAGATTAACCCAAAATAATCTGTAAGTGGAAAGTAAAACAGTTCACCTCTCACAGATAACATCATATGTCACACAAATATACAAAAGCCAGTTATATATATATATATATATATATATATATATATATATATATATATATATATATATACTATAAAACAAGCAAATTAGTTACATTTATATCATTCTAAACATTGGATTAGACATAATAAATAACATATTTCTGCACTTAGTATTTACATCCGATCTCTGGGATTCCCCTCCGAGAACTCTAGTTACAATGGGAAAAACCAGGGGCCGCCGCAGCCCCGGCTGCTTTATAGTAAGTGCTCTTACATGCAACAGATCAACAGCAGTGGGCATTGCAATTAAGGGCAGAGACACGCGGTCAGATTCGGGGAGATTAGTTGCCTGGAGACAAATCTCCTCTTCTTCGGGGCAACTAATCTCCTGCCTTCCCGCCGCTTCGTTTTTCGATGACCTCGGAAAACTAAGCGATTCGAGTGCCATCCCATTGGCAATTTACATTCTAGCCCGTGGGAAGGCAGTTCAGGGAGATTAGTTGAAGAAGATAGATTTGTCGCCGGGCAACTTATCTCCCCGAATCTGACCGTGTGTCTCTGCCCTAACGGTGCATAAAGGAGAGACTTTTTTTCTAATATTATACTTTTTACAAAATTTTAAATAGACCAGTCTGATTCTGTCTCTGAACCTTCTGAGATATGGTGAATATTTAAGCTACCCCTTTGCTCTGTTTCCTGCTTGTGAGATAAGCCCCACCCTCTCTTTACTCATTATATTCTGAAAGGAGAATGTAGTTCCATTATCTATTTTTTTTAAAAAAAACTAGGGATGCAACAAATCCACTATTTTGGATTCAGCCGAACCCCCGAATCCTTCGAGAAAGATTCGGACCGAATCTGAATCCTAATTTGCATATGCAAATTAGTGGTGGGAAGGGGAAAAATTTCTTACTTCCTTGTTTTGTGACAAAAAGTCACGCTTTTTCCCTTCCTGCCTCTAATTTGCATATGCAAATTAGGATTCGAAAAATGTACACTAGTATCCAACACCTGATTGGCTACCAGTGTACATGCTGCTTCTGGGAACGTGCATACTGAAAGGCACATTTATCAAGAGTCAAAATTTCGAATTCACGTAGGTTTTTTTTTTTAACTCACGTGAATTAGATTTTACTCGAAATTCGATTGGGGGGTAATTTATTAAAAAAAAAATCGAATGTCAAACTCGGTCAAATTTTACCGACACGATAACTCGAATCTAATTCAATTGAAATTTGACCGAACTCGATTCAATTTTGACATATACAGGAATCCGGCAGATAGTCATATTTGAATTTTTAAAGGACCAGAGTATGATAAATCTTGAAAATCAAATTAGAATTTTTAAAATAACTCGAATCGAGTTTGGATATTTCCCTAGTTGAATTTTGACAGTTTTGACCATAAAAGAAAATTCAAATTTTCAATTTGACCCTTGATAAATCTGCCCCTGAATGTGGCAAAACTTGATGGCCGTCAACCCTACTGTGCTACTCTGCATTCTCAGCTTAGGTATAAGGCAAGGATGTGGTTTGGGAGCTGGAAAAGAACACTTTATGGTAGAGGCACTAAATAGGTAACAGAGGTTTTGTTCTCCTTTAAACCACTTTAGTACAGCAGGAGCTCCCTCTACAGGACAAAAAAAAAAGCACATCCAATACACAAAATAAAAATGGCTGCTTCCATTGTAGAGACATCTAATACTCAGGCTTTGTAAAAAAAAAATTAAGTAATGCACTTAAGTGTTTAATGTAACGCTCATAAATGGGTTAATAGCTGTACTAACATGGCTTACTGTTTCTTTAGTTACAATCCAGTGGCCTTTAAATGGATTAGATTAGTACAGTACAGGCACAACTGTCCCAGGTCATACGGTTAAACATTTAAAAAGCTTGCCCCCCCTTTTTTTTTTAGATGGCACAGAATCCTGGGAAAAAATTAGGGATGCGCCGGATTCACTATTTTGGATTCAGCCGAACCCAGAATCCTTCGCGAAAGATTTGCCGAATACCGAACCGAAGGGTGGGAAGGGGAAAACCTTTTTTTAGTTCCTTTTTTCTGACAAAAAGTCAAGCGATTTCCCTCCCTGTCCCTAATATGCAAATTAGGACTCGGATTTGGTTCGCCTTGGCAGAAAGATTCGGCCGAATCTGAATCCTGCTGAAAAAGACTAAATCCCGAACCGAATCCTGGATTCAGTGCATCGCTAGAAAAAGCGAAGGCAACTAAAATTTGGGAATGGGCATGATTTTTGCAACTTCTGACATTTCCCAAATTGAAGGAAAGTTACTAGTAGGGATGTAGCGAACTGCCGCCGATGTGTTCGCGAACGCCGTTCGCGAACACCGGCAAATTTGCGAACAGTTCGCGAACTGTTCGCGAACTTCGAACATCCGAAAATCGTTCGATTCGAACGATCGAAGGATGGAAATCGTTCGATCGAAGGATTTTCGTTCGAATCGAACGATCGAAGCCATTCGATCGAATGATTTCATTCGATCGAATGCTTCGATCGAATGATTTCATTCGATCGAATGCTTCGATCGTTCGATTCGAACGAAAATCCTTCGATTTTAGCGGTCGAATGGTCGAACGATCGAACGATTTTGACGCGAACGCCTATTGGCGAACGTCGCGCGACGTTCGCGAACTTGCGGCGGACGCGAACAGTCGAAGTTCGCGCGAACTAGTTCGCCGGCGAACAGTTCGCTACATCCCTAGTTACTAGTGATGGGCGAATTTCTCCCCTTTGGCCAAAAAATTTGTGAAAAATCTTAAAATCGGAAAGTTCACGAAAAAATCTTACAATTCGAACATTTTCACTTACAAAAATCCAGCAATTCGAAAGTTTTCACTAAAATCGAGCAATTCAACGTTTAAACTAAAAAAATTGAGCAATTTGAAAATGTTCACAAAAAAAATCAAGCAATTTGAACGGTTTCACGAAAAAATTGAGCAATTCGAAAGCTTTCACTAAAAAAAATTGAGCAATTCGAAACCAAAAAATCGTGAAAATCAGAAATCGACGCCGGGAGATTCGGGACTTTATTCGCCAGCGGCGAAACACGGAAATTCGCCGCAAATTCGCGCCAGCCGAACGTATTCGCCCATCACTAAAAGTTACACGTTATGGAGCCTGCATCCTGGGTTACATCGTTGACTTCCTATGATTTGACTTTTACAATTGGTTATAACCGTAGATGTTTCAGATCCCCCTCTCCCCATTTACATAGGCTGATAGATGATGGTTCCATAAATAACTACCTTTACTTATCTCCGCCCTGGTTATGTGTTTATTATAAGAGAACAATTAGTCTTACGAGATAGTCCCTTTGATATGTACAGAAGCAACGTTCTGAGCTGCTATATATCGCCAAAGCGAGTTGCTATTGTTTCTTGTCGTGGTAAGAGCCAGAGAGGAAACAGAAGGTGGTTGGGGGGCGAGCGACGAAACCAGAAAGGTCACAGAGGAAATGTTCAGTGAAAGGTGCTGAAGAACTTCTAGGTTTGATTCCTGCCAGGGAAGTCCGAAAACTCCTTCCTGATTATTTCATTTACTGCGGACAAAAGAATAGAGAGATATCAGATAAAGCCCAACACTTCTTGTTCTTGGCTGAAAAAAAAAAAACCCAAACTCATTTAATTCAAATTAAAGGAAACTTTACCCTAAAACACTATAAGCAATACATTCATCAGAATAAATCAACGATTTTAACAGTACTTGTAAATGTCGTTCTAATGCTTTTCAACAGCAGTTTCATTTATATACAACTTTAAAACCATTAAACGGTTTTTAATAAACGAATATTGGAAAGGAGCTTAGAATGACATTTCCTTTTATTACGGGGAGGGGGTGGGTTTGTTTTCAGGTGTAGTTCTCCTTTAAGTTACACATTGGCACCACTATAAGGGCAGAGACATACGCTCAGATTCGGGGAAATTAGTCGCCCATCTAAGAATCGGTTCGTCAAGTTTCAAATGTCGCGAATGTTCGCAAGACCAAGCTTATCGGGAAATGTATGGCAATGGATTCATTTCACGGTGAACAACGAAAATTTTCTAACCTGACCAATGCCAGAGGAAAAATCGTTAGACGTACGATGGTTCAGTGCCCACTAACCGCACGATAATTTTACAGATTTGTCGGGTTGCACTGAAATTGGTCGTTAAAGGGATACTGTCATGGGAAAACATGTTATTTTCAAAACGCATCAGTTAATAGTGCTGTTCCAGCAGAATTCTGCACTGAAATCCATTTCTCAAAAGAGCAAACAGATTTTTTTATATTTAATTTTCAATTCTGACATGGGGCTAGACATATTGTCAGTTTCCCAGCTGCCCCCAGTCATGTGACTTGTGCTCTGATAAACTTTAGTCACTCTCTACTGCAAGTTGGAGTGATACCACCCCCTTCCTCCTTCCTTTTCCTCCCCAGCAGCCTAACAACAGAACAATGGGAAGGTAACCAGATAGCAGCTCCCTAACACAAGATAACAGCTGCCTGGTAGATCTAAAAACAACACTCAGTAGTAAATAAATAAAGTAAAGTCCCACCAAGACTGATTCAGTTACAATAAGTGGGAGAAATAACAGCCTGCCAGAAAGTAGTTCCATCCTAAAGCGCAGGCACAAGTCACATGATTGGGGCAGCTGGGAAACTGTCAATATGTCTAGCCCCATGTCAGATTTTAAAATTGAATATAAAAAAATCTGTTTGCTCTTTTGAGAATTGGATTTCAGTGTAGAATTCTGCTGGAGTAGCACTATTAAACTGATGTGTTTTGGAAATAACATGTTTTCCCATGACAGTGTTCCTTTAAGGAGAGAAAAATTTTAACATCTATAGGCCGTAAACTCCACTGGAGAAAGGAAAGATGGGAATCTGATAGGGACCTTAGATTGTAATCTCTTATATCTGTAAAGCGCTGCGGTGGCGTATAAATTAGGGATAATAGCTCTTTGAACAGACCCAGGATACTGAGCCAATAAGTTTGTAAGACTTTATTTGTAGGGTAAATGCAAACGGGACTCTTTCCCTTAACGCTTGCTTTCATTGCACCATGCTGGATTTTTTTTCATATCAAGATAACTCGGTGTTACGACTCTGTAATTGTTGTACCCAGGAAATGAGAAGCCTTTAGATGGAAACATTAGTAGTGTAAAAATAGACCCAGGTAGGTGTGGGGATAAGTGCGAGCTGTAAGGGCCACTTCCTCGGAGAATTGAAAAAGTGATTGTGCCGCCATATAAGAATAAAACAATCTATATAAATTCCTGTTCATTGTATGTTATACTGCCATTCCCTTAATTACTCACATAATCACATAAATTACATAAATTACTCCCCCTCCACCCATCTCTGCTTTATAATAGTCTGTCCCTCTCTATTCTCATCCCAGAATGCTTGGGATATGTATTCAAATATCCCAATATCCCAATACAATTGTTTTACCTTCAATAAGGATGATTTATATGTTATAAGCTACTGTTTTATCATTATAGAGAAAAAGGAAATAAGCTTTTGTATTTTAAACTATTTAATTTAAAAGAGTCTGTGGGATATGGTCTTCCTGCAATTTGGAGCTTTCTGGATAAACTGTTTTCCGGAGAACGGATCCAGTACCTGGAATTTTGAGAAAGTAGGATCAAGATTAGAAAGGAGGTTGGAAGGAAAAGAATGGTGGAAAATGGAAGTTAGGAAACAGATATATGTGGAAGGAAGAAAGGAAGGAAAAGCTGTATCCTCTGCAACCACCCCTACTGTACCGCATTTTAGAACTATAGGTATGGGACCTGATATCCAGAATGCTCGGAACCTGGGGTTTTTCCAAATTACGGCTCTCTAGCTAATTTGGATCTTCATGCCTTAAGTCTACTAGAAAAGCATGTAAACATTAAATAAACCCAACAGGCTGGTTTTGCTTCCAATAAGGATTAATTATATCTTAGTTGGGATCAAGTACAAGTGACTGTTTAATTATTACAGAGAAAAAGGAAATCATTTTTAAAAATTTGGATTATTTGATCATAATGGAGTCTATGGGAAAAGCTTTCTGGATATTGGGTTTCCGGATAAAGGATCCCATACCTGTATATTGTTTCAAGAGACAGAACCCGCGAGTCAGTGAGATTATCAAGGCTGAATCTGAATCTCATTACAAGCCTGACCAAGCAGAATAAATCACTCCCTTCCTTTGTTAGTATCTGCGCATTTAAGTAGATCCGTGCCAGAGTTACAGATTGCAGGCCAAGGTCACATCGAATGCCATTCAGCTGCCATGTTGCTTGCACTCTGCAAAGGCATTCGCCATACACTGTTAATGGAAACGTCATATATATATATATATATATATATATATATATATATATATATATATATATATATATATATATATATATATATGATAAGACCACTATATTCTAACAGTATATGTGCTAGACTCTGTAATGTCTAAGGGAAGCCATATGACACCTCTCAAGGAATACATGGAAATAGGTCAAATTCAATCCAATTTAATTATATAGTTTTTCTTGGGAAGTTATACAGATATTCATAATGTAATATCCTATGGCAGTAAGAGCTTAAAAATGCTAATATAATTTATCACCTTCTTTATAGCGCTCAGTGCTGCCTTGTAAATGTCCCCAAACAACCTTTCCCAGCAGAGTAGAGACTTTTAGGATACAAAGGCTCCAGCTGCATTTTCCAGCCAACATTTAGTCAAGGCCCCTTCGATTTATAGAAACATTGGGTTGCCAGTCACCCTGCTATAGTTTCAGGGGTACCCACGGCCACGGCACAAATAAGCACTCACCCCAAATCTCCCCCTAACTGGCCTTCAGACTGGGCCCCCTTAGCTCATAACAAGGTTACAGATATATAGAAACATTGGGGTAACAGTCACCCTGCTATAGTTCCAGGGGTACCCAGGGTACAAATAATCACTCACCCCAAATCTCCCCCTAACTGGCCTTCAGGCTGGGCCCCCTTAGCTCATAACAAGGTTACAGATATATAGAAACATTGGGGTAACAGTCACCCTGCTATAGTTCCAGGGGTACCCAGGGCCCTAATAGCCTTTGGGAAATCATGTAGTAGAAGGATAGTAACTTATTTAATACTGAAACTTTAAACCATTGCTCATTACATCTCTCTTACCAGTCAGAGTTTCAGAATGGTGGGTGAGATTTAATGAAGAAAAGTTAATGTGTTTCTCTGTGGGAACAAACTAGCAATTAAGCAGTGTTACTATGGGAACTTTAATATAACTCTTGTAGACTGAGGTTACACACCAGCCTTGCACACTTGTACATAAGACTATATTGTTGCAAGAGTTGAGGATGTCTTTATTGCTAAAGCTCATTCACTAAGACAATGGGGTGGGGTTCAGTTCACAAGCAGAAAGAAGAGACAAACAGAGAGAGAAGAGATATGTATTGAATACTCCTGCTGTTTCTCTTGTAGTATGAAAGTAGGGATGCACTGAACCCAGGATTCTGTTTGGGATTCGGCCTTTTTCAGCAGAATTTGGATTTGGCCCGGCCGAACCAGAATCCTAATTTGCATATGCAATTTAGGGGCGGGGAGAGAAATCGCATGACTTTTTGTAAAAAAACAAGGAAGTTAAAAATGTTTTCTAACTTGCATATGCAAATTAGGATTCGGATTCAGTTTGGTATTCAGCCGAATCTTTCGCAAAGGATTTGGGGGTTCGGCCGACTCCAAAATAGTGGATTCGGTACATCCCTATATGAAAGACTTCTACGTAACATAAGGAACAGACAATACAAAAAAAGCTAATTGCAGTCGCCCCTGAAACAACACAGAGAGCTGGTCTACTGAGTGTAGCAAACTAAAGAGCCTTCTTGTGGCAGGAAGAGATTTTGTACAATATTAAAGGGATATTGTCATGGGAAAATATGTTTTTTTTCAGTTAATAGTGCTACCCCAGCAGACTTCTGCACTGAAATCCAATTCTCAAAAGGGCAAACAGATTTTTTTATATTCAATTTTGAAATCGGACATGGGGCTAGACATATTGTCAGTTTCCCAGCTGGCCCAGTCATGTGACTTGTGCCTGCACTTTAGGATAGAACTACTTTCTGGCAGGCTGTTATTTCTCCTACTTAATGTAACTGAATCAGTCTCAGTGGGACTTGGATTTTACTATTGAGTGTTGTTTTTAGATCTACCAGGCAGTGTTATCTTGTGTTAGAGAGCTGTTATCTGGTTACCTTCCCATTGTTTCTTTGTTAGGCTGCTGGGAGGTGGTGATATCACACCAACTTGCAGTACAGCAGTAAAGAGTGACTAAAATTTATCAGAGCACAAGTCACATGACTGGGGGCAGCTGAGAAACTGACAAAATGTCTAGCCCCATGTCAGATTTCAAAATTAAATATAAAAAAATCTGTTTGCTCTTTTGAAAAATGGATTTTATTGCAGAATTCTGCTGGAGCAGCACTATTAACTGATGCGTTTGAAAAAAAAAAAAACATGTTTTCCCATGACAGTATCCCTTTAAGAACAGAAAAAGACAATGTCCATTTTTTGTAAGCAGGAAAGTCAAGTGCAAAGGGCTGGAGAAAAGGGATAAAAATGCATTTACCTTGGACTGTCATTTCTTGCATCTTAGATCACTGTCCCTCTGCCTCATATTATGTTTTGTATCCAGCTAAGGTTTGTATCTATCAGCTCTGAAAAAGACGTGCAAAAACCAATGTTGAGTTGGGGCGGCAAGTGTGCGGCTGCTGCTGTTAGTCAGTCATCAGTGAGATAAAATTCAAATGAAACGGCCGCCTACATGCAATAAAATTACAAACCTTACACTTTTGCCTGTAGCCGAGTTCTGACATTCTGGAGAACAGAGAGAAAACACAGATACAGGCAAAAGGTATGAAAAGTTAAAGCCACAGGCTGGGCCAATTATTTGTCCAGAATCCACCTTTGTGATTGTGTGTAGAGTGTGACTATCATATACATATATATCACAATACCGTCACATTCAAAGGCACAGAATTACAATTATAAAAAGTTCTATACAAAATATGTGGATAAAAACATTCCATCTGTGGATATTGGAGGCAGGGTATCCCTTCTCCCAAAAGTACTGTCATCATCTGCATCTATGAGTAGTGGGAGATCTGACCAAGCACCAATTGGTCTTTTGGGGTTTGATCCCCATTGTAAGCAGCAGTCCTGCCCTGATTTATGGCTGAGATTCTAGCTATCTGTATAACAGAGCATTCTGTCCCAGTGGCTGCACAGATCCTATCTGATCCCCACTGTAAGCAGCAGTCCTGTCCTGCTTTATGGCTGAGATTCTAGCTATCTGTATAACAGAGCATTCTGTCCCACTGGCTGCACAGATCCTATCTGATCCCCATTGTAAGCAGCAGTCCTGTCCTGCTTTATGGCTGAGATTCTAGCTATCTGTATAACAGAGCATTCTGTCCCAGTGGCTGCACAGATCCTATCTGATCCCCATTGTAAGCAGCAGTCCTGTCCTGCTTTATGGCTGAGATTCTAGCTATCTGTATAACAGAGCATTCTGTCCCAGTGGCTGCACAGATCCTATCTGATCCCCATTGTAAGCAGCAGTCCTGCCCTGCTTTATGGCTGAGATTCTAGCTATCTGTATAACAGAGCATTCTGTCCCAGTGGCTGCATAGATCCAATCTGATCCCCATTGTAAGTAGGGTTGCCACCCGGCCGGTATTTTACCAGCCTAGCTGGTAAAATACCTGCCAGGGCCAGGGCCGGTATTACAAATTTACTGGCAATGTAGCTGCCGGTAATTTGTAATACCTATAACAAAAGCCCTGGGCCCTCCGCCAGAAACTTACCCCTCTTTCTTCTTCTGCCCCTCTTGCGATGGGGCCCGCCCCCTTTCGCATCACACTGCACACGACTCCGCCCCTTTTACATCACAACCCGTGCCATTTACCCATGCCCCCCCCCTTTTTACATCACGGCGTTACCGCCCCCCCCATCACTGGCCGGTAAATGTTTTTTAAAAAGGTGGCAACCCTAATTGTAAGCAGCAGTCCTGTCCTGCTTTATGGCAGCTGAGATTCTAGCTATCTGTATAACAGAGCATTCTGTCCCAGTGGCTGCACAGATCCTATCTGATCCCCATTGTAAGCAGCAGTCCTGTCCTGCTTTATGGCTAAGATTCTAGCTATCTGTATAACAGAACATTCTGTCCCAGTGGCTGCACAGATCCTATCTGATCCCTATTGTAAGCAGCAGTCCTGCCCTGCTTTATGGCAGCTGAGATTCTAGCTATCTGTATAACAGAGCATTCTGTCCCAGTGGCTGCACAGATCCTATCTGATCCCCATTGTAAGCAGCAGTCCTGTCCTGCTTTATGGCTGAGATTCTAGCTATCTGTATAACAGAGCAATCTGTCCCAGTGGCTGCACAGATCCTATCTGATCCCCATTGTAAGCAGCAGTCCTGTCCTGCTTTATGGCTGAGATTCTAGCTATCTGTATAACAGAGCAATCTGTCCCAGTGGCTGCACATATCCTATCTAATCCATGTTGTAAGCAGCAGTTCTGGTCTGCTTTATGGCATTCCATCAATGTGGGCACAAATGCTTATATCCATATTTTTAACATTATTGCATGATTTGGAATTCTTATCAGGGTTAATTCACAGTGTAACAGAGATAAGGAAGCAACTCTATGGCAGATTTAAAAGCATTGATACTGTGATAACTGGTATAAAATGCGTAATTAGTAAGTGAGTAATTAGTAAAATGCTTAAAATTAAATACAGGTATGAGATCCGTTATCTGGAAACCCGTTATCCAGAAAGCTCTGCATTACGGAATGCCCATCTCTCATAGACTCCATTTTATCTAAATAATCCAAATTTTTTAAAAATAATTTCCTTTTTCTGTGTAATAATAAAACAGTAGCTTGTACTTGATCCCAACTAAGATGTAATTGATCCGTATTGGAAGCAAAACCAGCCTATTGGGTAAAATTAATGATTTTTTAGTAGACTTAAGGTATGAAGATTCAAATTACGGAAATATCCATTATGCAGAAGACCCCAGGTCCCGAGTATTCTGGATAACAGGTCCTATACCTGTACAAAAATGTTAAAATATGAACTTTGGTGATGATAGTTCCCCTTTAAGTCTCTCACTTCTCATATGCACAAAACACCTGAATGAGGTCTCGGTTCAAACCACAAACTATAATTTGGTGCCAGAATATCCGAGCAGCCTGGGTCCAGGAAGCAATTAGGTCTGGAATAACAGTGCAGGTATCAGGATATCAGAATGTGCACTGTGGGCTCATTATTCTGCATAACTGCTTATTTCTAAAGCAAATTCTCTTGGCTGAGTTGCAGCTTATTGAGAAAATCCATCTCCTGCTGCCTCTGACACACTTACAGGAACTGCTCATTGGGTTTTTACATTAACTGTGTTCTCTTCCTTTTAACTTAATCCGTTTGTCACTGTTACATGAAGTTCAGTACCTTGGAGTCTAAGGACAGGTTTAGAAATATTGTCTATACAGTTAAGAGCACATCTGCTGCAAAACCAATGAAGCCAGCAAAAGATATGAATTAATTCTATTTGCTAAACTCATGAAGATGAGTTTTTCTAGATTTCAAGACACTTAGGAGGCAGATTTATCAAGAGTCGAAGTGAAAATTCGAATTTCAAAGTAATTTTAGTGTACTTCGACTAGGGAATAGTCCAAATTTGAATGAAAAAAAATTCTAAATTTATCATGTACTGTCTCTTTAAAAATTCGACATTGACTATTCGCCATCTAAAACCTGCCGAATTGCTGTTTCAGCCTAGGGAGGATCTCCTAGAACCTCTTTGGAGTCATTTGGTGGACTTTGAAAAATCAAAGTTTCTTTTTGAAAACACTTCAATTAGAATTCGATTCGAATACAGCCTATTGTCCCATTGTAAGCAGCAGTCCTGCCCTGCTTTATGGCTGAAATTCTAGCTATCTTTATAACAGAACATTCTGTCCCAGTGGCTGCACAGATCCTATCTGATCCCCATTGTAAGCAGCAGTCCTGTCCTGCTTTATGGCAGCTGAGATTCTAGCTATCTGTATAACAGAGCATTCTGTCCCAGTGGCTGCACAGATCTTATCTGGTCCCCATTGTAAACAGCAGTCCTGTCCTGCTTTATGACTGAGATTCTAGCTATCTGTATAACAGAGCATTCTGTCCCAGTGGCTGCACAGATCCTATCTGATCTCCATTGTAAGCAGCAGTCCTGTCCTGCTTTATGGCTGAGATTCTAGCTATCTGTATAATAGAACGTTCTGTCCCAGTGGCTGCACAGATCTTATCTGATCCCCATTGTAAACAGCAGTCCTGCCCTGCTTTATGGCTGAGATTCTAGCTATCTGTATAACAGAGCATTCTGTCCCAGTGGCTGCACAGATCCTATCTGATCCCCATTGTAAGCAGCAGTCCTGTCCTGCTTTATGGCTGAAATTCTAGCTATATATATAACAGAGCATTCTGTCCCAGTGGCTGCACAGATCTTATCTGATCCCCATTGTAAACAGCAGTCCTGCCCTGCTTTACAGCCAAGAGCTGAGATATTGGGTTGTCTCTTGCTGTTTACTTGTTGTGGCACACAGTCTGAAATGAAAGATATTTAACCCTTTCCTGCAAAGCATGCATCCTTACCACCAGGTGCATATAGACTTGCTGAGTAAGTAGAACAGCAGTGGTTCCGTGTTTAGACAGGAGACTAATATTGTACCTCGTTGTGATACATTCTGATACTGTAAATGCTTTGATGGTTTTCACATTCAGCTTTACATACAAGTGTGATTTCCTGCTCTCTACCTGGGTTTAAAAGCTTTTTTCTCTTCTTTCTTTTCTCTCTGCATCATTTCCTATCAAGGGATCTGATAATCAGAAAGCTTTGTGCCCACACTAATCGCCTGAAATGATAAACTGTATCGACCCGCAAGTGGGAAAGTGTGATTTACAATAAACGCCTAATGTACTTCCCCTGGTTTCTCAAATACAGTTGCGCATTGCTCCAATAAGCTTCTGAAACAAATTGTTATACAGTTGTGTTCAGAATAATAGCAGTCAGACATCACTAACCTGATCAACCTCTGTTTTTGGGAGAAATTACATTTCTACATGGCAAATAATTTCCTAGTCGGTGTATTAGAGAAATAGAAACCCAACAGACCCATGCTGATTCTGATTCTGTGACTCAACTATAGTTTATATAAACAAGCTGCTCTGTAGCCATGGGGGCAGCCATTCAAGCACAGGATACACAGTAGATAACAGATAAGTACTACTATAGTTTATATAAACAAGCTGCTGTGTAGCCATGGGGGCAGCCATTCAAGCACAGGATACACAGTAGATAACAGATATGTACTACTATAGTTTATATAAACAAGCTGCTGTGTAGCCATGGGGGCAGCCATTCAAGCACAGGATACACAGTAGATAACAGATATGTACTACTATAGTTTATATAAACAAGCTGCTGTGTAGCCATGGGGGCAGCCATTCAAGCAAGCACAGGATACACAGTAGATAACAGATAAGTACTACTATAGTTTATATAAATAAGCTGCTGTGTAGCCATGGGGGCAGCCATTCAAGCACAGGATACACAGTAGATAACAGATAAGTACTACTATAGTTTATATAAACAAGCTGCTGTGTAGCCATGGGGGCAGCCATTCAAGCACAGGATACACAGTAGATAACAGATAAGTACTACTATAGTTTATATAAACAAGCTGCTGTGTAGCCATGGGGCAGCCATTCAAGCACAGGTTACACAGTAGATAACTGATAAGTTATGAAGAATCCCATTGTATACTACAGAGCTTATCTGTTATCTACTGTGTATCCTGTGCCTTTTCTCCCTTTTCAGCTTTGAAAGGCTGCCTCAATGGCTACACAGCAGCCAGTAGCAGTGCAGCAGTACATTGTATTTTCTATACTTCAAAACACTTTCATTTTTTGGTGTTGCTGTTTCTTTAAGGAAAGAAGGAGCAAATGTTGTTGGTTATAGGGCATTTGTTTCTTTGACAATCTGACTCGAATGGCTCCACCCAGACATTGTTCAGAAGAACAGAGTACTTTGATTAAAAAAATGATTAGAGAGGAGAAAATATAGAAAGAAGTGCAGAAAATGATAGGCTGCTCAGCTTAAATGATCTCAAATACTTCCCATTGCATTTGTGTGTATGGAAATAAAAAGGATTTTGAGCTTTATTCACTTTGTTATTCTGTACATAAAAAGTGAGGGGAATTAACCTGAATGTATGCTAGCGCTGCTGTTTTGGTGAATTGGTTCCTGTTAAAACTGACCCTAGTGAATGTGATACAGACCTTAGATTGTAAGCTCCACTAGCACATTGGCTGACGAGAATCTCTAAAAAGATCTGTTGAGACTGAGTTGGTAGATAATTGGGCCATCTATGGGGCCTGTCCAACAGATATTGGGTTTGAAAATCCTGCCTTGTTTGTTGAAGCATAAAGCAGATGCCTAGCTGTAGACATCATTGCAGTTGGTCTTGCTGGGCTGAAAGTAGCAGTTTGACTTAAAGGGGTTGTGCACCTTCAAATTAACTTTTAAAAAGTATGATGTAGAGAGTGATATCCTGAGACAATTTGCAATTGGTTTGTATTTTTTTATTATTTGTGGTTTTTTGAAACCCGTTATCCAGAAAGCTCTGAATTACGGGAAGGCCATCTCCCATAGACTCCATTTTATCCAAATAATCCAAATTTTTAAAAATGATTTCCTTTTTTCTCTGTAATAATAAAACAGTAATTTGTACTTGATCCCAACTAAGATATAATTAATCCTTATTGGAAGCAAAACCAGCCTATTGGGTTTATTTAATGTTTACATGGTTTTCTAGTAGACTTAAGGTATGAAGATCCAAATTACAAAAAGATCCGTTATCCGGGAGACCCCAGGTCCCAAGCATTCTGGATAACAGGTCCCTCTATGCTCACAGCTGATCTGGTTGCTGGGGTCACTGACCCAGTGGTCTTTTACTTTTATCAGGTTGGAGTATGTAGAACAGAAGAAAGAATAGCTAAAACAGAATAAGCCATTGAAGACTAACTGCAAAGCTGCTTAATACCTTTTTTTTTTGTTATGTGCCTTTTCAACTTTTGTCTGAACACAACTCCCATCAACCTACATTTCGTCTGCCGTCCTACCTGCACTTTCAGGTCAAAGCCTGTATTTATTGTGTTTTCATGCTGTGTTTATGGCTTCTTTACGCCTCTGATTAATTCAAACTTATAAAAAAAATGTTTTTTGGTTTTTTTTTTTTAACATTTATATTAAGCAAAGGGAAGCTGTATTCTGGTGATTGAAACTGGAACTCCTGTTTATCTTCCGTCTCCCTCCATCTGCTCTGTAACCATATGTCAGAAGTCGGACTGCAATGGCTAATTTATTCCAGATGTTTTACTGGAAATTTTTGTGATAGTTCAGAACTTATTTAAAGCTATACTGGCACCTGTAACTTCATAGCAGGAGAGGTGGAGACCTGGCTTAAAAATACCACTAAATGAGGCAGAACTTCCTGCAAACAGCCTTTTTTCTCTTCTTCAGAGTGGAATGTGGTGCACTGCTAGTGACAGAGAGAAGCAGAGCTCACAGGCAGTGCATTAGAATAACTGTAGCCGTCCTGTATAGCTAACTGGCAGGCTGTACGGAACGGAACCAAGGCTGTTATGGCAATGGCACGATTAATCTGCATTATATAGAAAATAACTTATGCTAAACCAAGCAGCGAATCACTGGCAAGTCCCACTCCGACCGCAATGTATCTGAATCGTCCTATAACAGCCACACCCAACCCACTACATTTCTGATCATATCCGCCTACGAATGCCTGACTTGCAGTTGAACCAGGATAAATATTGTAACAATTCCATGTACAGGTAGGGTACCTGTTATCCAGAATGCTCTGGACCTGGGGTTTTCCGGATAATGCATGTTTCAACAATTTGGATCTCCATACCTTAAGTCTACTAGGAAATCACGTAAACATCTTAAAAAACCTAATGGGCTGGTTTTGCTTCAAATAAGGATTAATTATACCTTAGTTGGAATTAAGTACAAGGTACTGTTGTATTACTGTAGAGAAAAAGGACGTTTTTAAATAAAATTAGGTTTATTTGGGTAAAATGGAGTCTGTGGGAGACCTTTCTGTAATTTGGTGCTTTCTGTATAAAGCATACCTCCCAACTGTCCCTTTTTCGGAGGGACAGTCCCTCTTTTGACAGCTCAACCCGCAGTCCCTCATTTGTACAGGAAAGTCCCTCTTTTCTATGCACTGAACAGCCAGAAAAACAAACAAAGTTTCTCACTTAATTGGCTTTTAGCAGAGAGCCCAGAACAGCTAACAGGTGCAAATAAGATACTTTGTAACAATTTTGAGACACAAAAACACAGTTTAGATAAGTTTCAAACTTTCATAACCTGCCAAATTTTGTAAAACAAACATGGTAATTAGGGGGTGTGGCCACAGAAAGGGGTATGGACAAAAAAATTGCTGCGCTACGCACTGAAAAAAATTTTTGTCCCTCTTTTTACTTCCAAAATGTTGGGAGGTATGTATAAAGGGTCCCATACCTGTAGAATACTCCAGAACACATGTAGGATAAATACAGTGCAAGTTCCTTATATAAAGCCCCGAAGACACATGACAAGATAAATACAGTGCCAATTCCATGTATAATACCCCAGAAGACACAGCTGGAAAAATACAGTGTAAGTTCCATGTATAATACCCCAGAAGACACGGCACAATAAATACAGGGCCAACTCCTGGTATAATACCCCACAACACACAACAGGATAAATACAGTGCCAACTTCATGTATAATACCCAAGAAGACACAACAGGATAAACACAGTGCCAATTCCATGTATAATACCCCACAACACACAACAAGATAAATACAGTGCCAATTACATGTATAATACCCAGGAAGACACAACAGGATAAATACAGTGCCAACTTCATGTATAATACCCCACAACACACAACAGGATAAATACAGGGCCAACTCCAGGTATAAAACCCCACAACACACAGCAGGAAAAATACAGTGCTAACTTCATGTATAATACCCCAGAACACACAACAGGATAAATAAAGTGCCAACTTCATGTATAATACCCCACAACACACAACAGGATAAATACAGGGCCAACTCCAGGTATAAAACCCCACAACACACAGCAGGAAAAATACAGTGCCAACTTCATGTATAATACCCCAGAACACACAACAGGATAAATAAAGTGCCAACTTCATGTATAATACCCCACAACACACAGCAAGAAAAATACAGTGCCAATTCCATGTATAATACCCAGGAAGACACAACTGAATAAATACACGGTCAATTCCTTATGTACTGTATTACCCCAGAACACAAAGCAGGATAAATACAGTTCAATTAATTTGCATGTATAATGCCCTAGAACACACAACAGGATAAATACAGGGCCAAATCCATATATAGTAACCCAGAATACACTGCAAGACGGGGCTATACAACTGCGGAACACATTGTAGGATAAGTAAAGTGTCTATGAAGTATCTCTCTTGTGATTCACTTCTGTACTCCAATCAAAGATAAGCAGATACCTGGGCATAGTTCAGTTTGGGGAAGACACAGATTGACCATAGAACATAACACAACACAGAATTCCCCAGTGTGTGTTCCACCCAGCTGTGCTTTTTCGGATACCCTCTGAGCATATCCCCATGCCTCACTCCAGTAGCCTGGGAAAAGCACATTTTATTTGGAAAGGCTTCCCTGTGCGCCTGCGTGTTATTTAGGACATGGTGTGACAGCTGCGGAGTTCTAGGGGCCGGGGGAACACCGTGGAATCTGATGTTCTGCTTGGCCTTTTTCTATCTGCATATCCTGTTTTTAGGCTTCAGCAGCCAAAATAGGTAAATGAAGCCTTATCAGCCCCACGGAGGGGTTCCTCTGGGCAAGACATCCACCCTTGTGCACAAAGGCAGCCGATGAAGGATAAATAACTAGGGCTAAAGTGTGAGGCACAGGACTCAGTAGGAAGGATACACCTTCACCGCTCGACCTCAGAGGGGGCCCCGCGGGTGCCTTGGGTCAAGTGAATGAAATACAAGCTCGTCTTTTCCTTCCTCCTGTGTCACTTGCTGTTAGTGAGTCATAAGCCAGCTCCTTCTGCTCACTCTATTCCTATTTATATTATACTATTGACAGGCTTTTAACCAGTAGGACATCACAGGGTTAATTCCGTTTCATTTCCAATCACTGTCCTTTCTCTAGGGTTGACTAATTCAGATATTCAGTCTGGATGTCCAAATATACAGTATGTAAGAGCAACTGTCAGTCACGAGAGAACCTGTCTATGAGCAACCCCATGAAGCCTGCACTGAAATAAGCATCAACCCTAAAATTTCCTAATGAATGTGCCGGCCGGGTGCATGGGACTTATAACTGACAGTTTTCCTAGCAGATGATTAATTGAACAAAATATCCCTCTGTATTAGCACTAGCTCTATACTATATTAGCACTATATTTTTGGCTTTCTAGTACACTGTATTAGATTTGGGGTGAGTGTTTATTTGTGCCCTGGATACCCCGGGAACTATAGCAGGGTGACTGTTACCCCAATGTTTCTATATATCTGTAACCTTGTTATGAGCTAAGGGGGCCCAGCCTGAAGGCCAGTTAGGGGGAGATTTGGGGTGAGTGCTTATTTGTACCCTGGGTACCCCTGGAACTATAGCAGGGTGACTGTTACCCCAATGTTTCTCTATATCTGTAACCCTGTTATGAGCTAAAGGGCCCAGCCTGAAGGCCAGTTAGGGTGAGATTTGGGGTGAGTGTTTATTTGTTCCATTCGTACCCCTGGAACTATAGCAGGGTGACTGTTACCCCAATGTTTCTGTATAGCTCTAACTGTGTTATGAGCAAATGTTGGACCTCAGAAGCTTGAACCCAGTGATTTGGAAAACCACTGTCCAGGATGGAAAAACATCTAAAACATCTGGAAAGGAATTGATACATATTTTTCCTTTTAACATAACATTTTCTGTATGTGAGCATATGGCAGTAGAGCTGTGGGCAGAATGGGGGCTTTGGTTAGCAGCTGTTTATAGAGGGAAACCCAATGTACTCCATCCTGATACTTTTTTTTCTCTCTGTTCTAATCCATTCATGGCTCAAATTTTCCATTCTCTACGGCCACTGAAAATCTGTTTAGGAGACCCAGAGAGTTTGGAATTGAGCAGCTGGAGTGATGTGGACTTCACATTGGCATCATTTCTGGTATGGAAAAATAAAGCAGCCTTCTCTCCTAGGGACATTCCCACCCCCCAAAATGTAAGCTTTACTCCTCCAAAGCAAACAAGGGGCCAAGATCAACAACAAAAAAAACCAAAACAAAAAAACAGAAAAAAGAACGGCTTTCCCCAACTCTCTAGAGTGCCCAGACTCACACTTTTACAATGGTTTCCATAGAACTGTGTTTTGCTGTCAAAACAAACTGGGTATATCCAAGCACGGCAGAGCACACTGTTATGCAAAGACAATCCATTTCCTGGTCTGTCGGGTGCAGTGGTGTAACTAGATATTACTGGGCCCCACAGCAAATTATTTTTCAGGCCCCCAAATGTCTAGAGGTTGACCTGTTTTACCAATATTTATTAAAATTGTATATGAATTAGGGCCTCATGGGGCCCCTATACCTCCTGGGCCCCCTGCAGCTGCAGGGTCTGCTTCCTCTGTAGTTACGCCCCTGGTCGGGTGCCAACACATTTTTGTGCTTGTGCCAGAGACAGGGGACTCCCTGGATACTGTTGTATTTGCCATAGCAGCCCCACATCAGGGTCATTACTCAAAGTGGAAAATGGAGAAAAAAGAGAGTTTTTACAAAGGGCAAGGGGCCTAAACCAGTCCATTTTGTATCTTCTAAAGCTTCCACCTGTTACAAATTGTAATTTTGTTTTTGTATACTTCCCAGGGGTGTGAGAAGAGGGTTTAAGGCTAACTGCTGCTTCCAGTAGATATTGGATAGGATCTGTGCAGCCACTGAGACAGAATGCTCTGTTATACAGATAGCTAGAATCTCAGCCATAAAGCAGGACAGGACTGCTGCTTACAATGGGGATCAGATAGGATCTATGCAGCCACTGGGACAGAATGCTCTGTTATACAGATAGCTAGAATCTCAGCTGCCATAAAGCAGGACAGGACTGCTGCTTACAATGGGGATCAGATATGATCTGTGCAGCCACTGGGACAGAATGTTCTGTTATACAGATAGCTAGAATCTCAGCTGCCATAAAGCAGGACAGGACTGCTGCTTACATTGGGGATCAGATAGGATCTGTGCAGCCACTGGGACAGAATGCTCTGTTATACAGATAGCTAGAATCTCAGCCATAAAGCAGGGCAGGACTGCTGCTTACAATGGGGATCAGATAGGATCAGTGCAACCACTGAGAGATAATGTTCTGTTAAACAGATAGCTAGAATATCAGCTGCCATAAAGCAGGGCAGGACTGCTGCTTACAATGGGGATCAGATAGGATCTGTGCAGCCACTGGGACAGAATGCTCTGTTATACAGATAGCTAGAATCTCAGCCATAAAGCAGGGCAGGACTGCTGCTTACAATGGGGATCAGATAGGATCTGTGCAGCCACTGGGACAGAATGCTCTGTTATACAGATAGCTAGAATCTCAGCCATAAAGCAGGGCAGGACTGCTGCTTACAATGGGGATCAGATAGGATCTGTGCAGCCACTGGGACAGAATGCTCTGTTATACAGATAGCTAGAATCTCAGCTGCCATAAAGCAGGACAGGACTGCTGCTTACAATGGGGATCAGATAGGATCTGTGCAGCCACTGGGACAGAATGCTCTGTTATACAGATAGCTAGAATCTCAGCTGCCATAAAGCAGGACAGGACTGCTGCTTACAATGGGGATCAGATAAGATCTGTTCAGCCACTGGGACAGAATGTTCTGTTATACAGATAGCTAGAATCTCAGCCATAAAGCAGGACAGGACTGCTGCTTACAATGGGGATCAGATAAGATCTGTGCAGCCACTGGGACAGAATGCTCTGTTATACAGATAGCTAGAATCTCAACTGCCATAAAGCAGGACAAGACTGCTGCTTACAATGGGGATCAGATAGGATCTGTGCAGTCACTGGGACAGAATGTTCTGTTATACAGATAGATAGAAGAGGATGAGAGAAAGGAAGGACTTTTCAATAATCGTTTTGCCATCCAAAGTGATGACAACTTTTAGAATTTTAGTAACTTTTTCCTTATACAATGTTTTCAGGCACAAACATGTTAGCTATTATAGTGTCCCTTTCGATCAAAAATGCAGGGGATTTCACTGTCCTTTAACATTTTTAAATGTCACAACATCAAATAATGATGCTGTACACGTTTCACCCATCTAAAGCACTTGAAAATACATTACATTTCACTCATAAACCACAAAAGCTGTCCCCAGTGTCATCACCGGCCACCCACTCTCTTGGTGCTGCTCTGACAATCACAACCATGAAGTTATGAAACTCACAAGGTTATCCCCCAACAGCCAGGAACCCATCTCTGTTTGTTAAAAAAAAAAAAAAAGAGTTAATAAATTTGTGATTCAAGGATAGAGAGCATGAACAAGCTTCTGGGAACTCTCATTGTCAAAAAATTCTAGGTGTTTATAAATAGTAGAGGTTAAACTGAAAGTTGGCGGGGAAAGTACCAGCTACAGGCATAAGAGTTAACCAAATTACCCAGCATTAAAAGGTGTAATGTGAGCAAATACATTACAAGTAAAGGGATGGGAAACCTAAAAAAAAAAATGAATTGTGAAGAAGGTAGAATTCCGCAGGTCAAAGCTCAGGAATAGGAGAAACAAAACCAATGTGAAATGCTGAAGCAAGTCAGATGGGGACAAGCAACGACCACAGCAACTGAAGAATATGCAGTGTGGATTGGCCCCAGCTAGAAGGTTCTACTGGGAATGGAACCAGTGGTTTTGGCTGCGGTGGTTCTGGGGCTACTAGAATCATTAAGACACTGGATGGAAGCCATACTCACACTTGTAATTATTAGTGAGCTGGGAAGTTGCACGCTGGCAGGGTCTCTGTTTTAATTACAGTTTCCCTCGGCCAAGAGAGTGGCCACACAGATGCTCCTTATTCCCTCATCTGGAGCTTCAGCTCAAACCCACTCAGTAGACAGGTATGTGGAGATTAAGAGTGAACAATAAGGGAATCTGCAGGGTGCAGGCTTCAGATTTAAGGTGGCTATAGATGTGCAGATTTACCTTCATATCAGACAAACGATCGGTGCCATCTCCCGACCTGCCACTAACCATTCAGATCAAATAAAGTAGTAAAAGAACAGAACAGACTATGTTCTGCCCCTGACAGCAATTGTGCGAAAGTTATGTCCGAAAAAGCTGGTGACAGTCTCCCACTGATATCGGATGTTATCGGTAGCCGACAGAAATTTTCTGACATGTCCGATCAACTGAACGACCAATCGCCATCTCACGAAAAATGTTGGGACACTCGACACATGGCCCGAAAATTGTACGAATCACAGATTCGTACATAGGGTCCACCTTTTCCTGGAAAAAAATACCGGCGTTCCTAATAACATTGGGATCAATCATCATTTTTACCCTATTTGTACAATCAAATCTTTGCGTCTATGGCCAGCTTTATAGGCCAGTTAGGGACAGATCTGGGAAGAATGCCGTTTTGCTTTCCTAGATAGTCCTGGTAGCGCATCTTGGAGGTCAGATGAAGCATGGTTTGGGGTGAACTAGATACACTAGGTGGGACACGGAGCAAATGTGGGGCCTGAAAGCAGGGCACGAGCCCAAATAAGTCCAACAACCACAAGTCTAGGCCATTGCCATTTAAAGGAGAAGGAAAAGTTAAAACTTAGTAAGCCTTATCAGAAAGGTCCATCTAAATACACCTGTAAACCTCCAAAGTAGTGCTGCTCTGAGTCCTCTGTCAAAAGAAACACATCATTTCTTTCCTTCTATTGTGTACTCATGGGCTTCTGTATCAGACTTCCTGCCTTCAGCTTAAACCTCATTGCCCTGGGCAAGAGCATGCTCAGTTTGCGCCTCTTCCCCCCCTCCCTTCTCTACTGTAATCTGAGCCCAGAGCAGGGAGAGACTCAGGCAGGAAGTGATGTCACACCATGTTAATACTGCAGCTCCTACCCTAAACAAACAGAGAGTTTCTAGAGCTTTTTACTCAGGTATGATAAAACATTTTACAGAATAAATATAGCATTCTAGCTTGCACTATTGCAGCTAATCTATTGGCAAAAAAAAGCCTCCGTAGCTTTCCTTCTCCTTTAAGGCATTTGGCATCACCCAACAAGGTGGAAAAGTGTGGATGTTAAAACTATTAAAATTGCCCCTTCTATCACTGATGATAAAGGTGGCCATACTCTATAAGATATGCTTGTTTGGTGAGGTCCCCAAACTAGTGCATTTTCCCCCATATATGGTCAGCAAAGGTGGCCAATATCGGGCGCAATCTGAGGGACAAACGATTGGATAACAATGACGGTGATGGGACATGGGTGGCATCAACAAGCCTATGTGGTCCTCAATCTGACTGGAAAATCAAACCTGCCCAATCAACATCTGGCTGATCAGCAGTCTAGTAGACTTTAAGGTATGAGCATCCAAATTACAGAGAACCATTATACAGAAAACCCCAAGTCCCAAGCATACCTGTATCTCTATTGTAAGGACCAAACATGGAGTCACTTTTATTTCCCGGTTTAGCTCAAGAAATAACAAAAAATACCCTTTAACAGATAAATGTTCAGATTGCATTATCCGTGCCCTAAAATTAAGCCATTTTTTTTTTATACCAAAGTCTGGGATTTTTTATTTTTTTTTTGCAGAAATTCTAACCACCCACAGACTTAAACCCACTTTTGGACAGGAAAATGAAGGGCTAGTATCAAGAGAGACCAAAATCTAATTTATAAAATATCTGGCGTAAAAAAAAAAAAAATAAAAGATTGTAAGTTACGCTAAAATTGTGTTATTTTTGCTCAGTGGCAGGAAATATCAGCTCGGCTGATCTGCAGAACTCACATTTTCCCTCTGGTGGCACAAAATGATCTTGGCCCTTTAGTGTTTGAATAGCACCCAAAAACCACTAAAGTAAAGAAATTTCATCGTCAACATTTTTTCAAATAAAGCCTCTTAATCCAATCTATAAAAGGGGAACTACAACTGCCTTCATATTCAGTTTCTGCAGATTGGAATCTGCTGGGATTTTACCTCAAATGATCCCCCCGTGGGTGTCAAAGAGTTAAAAGATTGACTTGCCCAGTGCTCCCCAGTTTGGTGCCATTGATTGAGTGTTTTTGGGCAGTCGAGGGGAGCTGAAAGAGTCCAACTTGTGCTTTCATTGCACATTCTAAACTGAACCACAAACGCAGAGCTCTATAAAATATTTCAGAGGTGCGAAAATATGTTATGGGTGTCGCCTTGCCAGAATGTAAGATTCTAACGGAGGTGATACCAAGAAAAAAAAAAAGCCTACTAGGAAGAGCCGGTGTTAACGGTTTGTGGTATGTAAAGGCGCTCCCCACCACTTGTGATTAATTCTTTGGCTTTTGTAATCTGATTAATAAAATATTATCAATGTCAGTTCCAAAGCAGGTACATTTCAGGATTTCCTAATATAAGAATTATGAGCAAATGCCAATGTTCTTTTTTCCTTCAACCCCCCCCCCCTAAACTTGGCAGTCTAACATTTGCTTATTTCTGCGCTCACTGCATGTGTCACCCTAATTGGCCTTCAGACTGAGCTCATAACAGTCACCCTGCTATAGTTCCAGGGGTACCCAGGGTACAAATAAGCACTCACCCCAAATCTTCCCCTAACTGGCCTTCAGGCTGGGCTCCCTTAGCTCATAACAAGGTTACAGATATATAGAAACACTGGGGTAACAGTCACCCTGCTATAGTTTCAGGGGTACCCAGGACATAAATAAGCACTCACCCCAAATCTCCCCCTAACTGACCTTCACACTGGGCCCCCTTAGCTCATAACAAGGTTACAGATATATAGAAACATTGGGGTAACAGTCACCCTGCTATAGTTACAGGGGTACCCAGGGCACAAATAAGCACTCACCCCAAATCTCCACCTAACTGGCCTTCAGGCTGGGCCCCCTTAGCTCATAACAAGGTTACAGATATATAGAAACATTGGGGTAACAGTCACCCTGCTATAGTTTCAGGGGTACCCAGGACATAAATAAGCACTCACCCCAAATCTCCCCCTAACTGGCCTTCACACTGGGCCCCCTTAGCTCATAACAAGGTTACAGATATATAGAAACATTGGGGTAACAGTCACCCTGCTATAGTTCCAGGGGTACCCAGGGCACAAATAAGCACTCACCCCAAATCTCCCCCTAACTGGCCTTCAGGCTGGGCCCCCTTAGCTCATAACTAGGTTACAGATATATAGAAACAATGGGGTCACCCTGCTATAGTTCCAGGGGTACCCAGGGTACAAATAAGCAGCCGGTAAAACTAAAATGTGATAAAACCCCCAAAACATGCAGGTGGGAGTAGGAGCAAATCTAGACCATTTTATATGGTGAATTGTGGTACAGACAGACGCGAGGGAAGTGATTTTAAACTGGCACTGAATTGGTATTGGTCTTGGCAGAATAAACTAGTTATAGAGATGTTGTTTTGAGCTTATTAACATGTGTATTGAGCAAGAGGACTGACCATACAGGAAGGCAGCCTGTTGTGGCTAAGGCTCCTTTCACTGACTAAGCAGGCTCACATTTCCGCCAGAAATCTCTGTCTCAGGTTGGTGCTTGTTGTGTAATAGGAAAAACAAATGAAGAGTCTCATGAAACAAGGAAATCAGTGAAACGATTTCACCAAAACTCAATAAGATAAGCACGGAACAGTCAGCAAACACCATGGTTATTACTAAATAAAAAGGGCAGTCACCGTTGGGGAGTTATGACGAGTCAGTGATTGCAGTTAAATGTCAGAGTGAAAAGTAAATGTTATTTTTTTTTCTTTTAATGACTCATTAAAATAAAACCACTTTATACATTCAATCATCTTAGTGTCTAAGATGGGGTCATTGAGTAGGCCAATGCATCATATACAAGGAATGCGATCCATTATCTGGAGAGCTCCAAATTTCAGGAAGGGCATTGACTCCATTTTAAGTCAATAATTCTAATGTGTACAAATGATTTCCTTTTTCTCTGTTATAATAAAACAGTACCTGAGCCCTTGATCTCTACTCATTAATCCTTATTTAAGGCAAAATAATGCTATTGGGTTTATTTAATATTTAAATGTTTTTTTTTAGTAGACTAAAGCTATGGAAATCCAAATAACAGAAAGCCCATGGTCCCATGCATTCTGGATAACAGGTCCCATATCTGTATTACTGGTCGTTGTTTCCATAGCTAAAGCTCCTTGTAACCAGGCTTCTGTGCATCTGCACCAACTATCTTTCTGCCTTTGGATAAAAAAAGTAGCCAAAAGCCATTTTAAAAGCAGCCCAAAAATAGCCGAATTTTTACAATGAACTATTAAAATGACAACAGCACATAGAAGCAGCTAACTATAATTCTAATTGTATGGCACATGCGATTATCACATACCAGATGCAGTGGGCTGTAGTACAGACAGGTTAGTCTACAACTGCAGCAAATATAAACTGAAAAGGGAGTTGCTTTCTACTCCCATTGCATTCTGAGTATTGTAGTTTCACATTAACCTTGACTGTAGGCATTTGCTAAATAAAAACTACATTACCCAACATGCATGGGGATGGCACACTACGGGGGAAAGCTTCGGGCTAGTTTTCAAAGTACAAAGCCGCCAAGGCTCCAAAAACGAGCCTAATTCTGTACCTTGGCTAGTTTGTACTTTGGAAACCCACCTGGGCTGGAAATAAGTAGCCCAATTCGGCGGACAAACCACCAATCTGACAATCTTGGCCTAGGGGAGAACCTGTTTGGTATCCAGCCCTGATTTTGGCACCACGTAACCATGTATTCCAAGACAATGTGCAAATGACATTTACTTAGCCAATTAGACTCACTTTCAGCTAGACTTTGACTTAAGGAACACTTTTATAGCCTAAGGGTAAGGGCACACCTGGCGATTCGGGGGAGATTTAGTCGGCTGACGACTAATCACTTCTTCTTTAGGGCGGCTAATCTCCCCGAATGGCTTCCCCTTGTCTTCTGCCAGCTATAATGAAAAATCGCCTGCGGCAAGGCACACGCAGTGCTTCGTTTTCCGAAGGCAATTTTTCATTATAGATGCGGAAGACAGGGGGAAGCCGTTCCGGGAGATTAGTCGCCCCAAAGAAGAGGTGATTAGTCACCAGGCGACTAAATCTCCCCGAATCGCCAGATGTGCCCTTACCCTAAAGGCTCTTCTATGATATGGGGGAGTGGAACATGGCTATTAGCAGGCCTCTCCCTATGATCTAAAACAGTTTCCCCCAACCAGTGCCTCGAGAGTAGCTCACTGACCCAATGGATGTCGCTCCCATCTAGAATGTAAACTTTCTGTGTACCAAGCTCCTAACAGTTCTTACATCCAAACATTTAGGGCAGGGGCAAAGCTACTGGGGGAGATTAATCACGTCTTCTTCAGGCGACTTATCTCTCCAAACTGCCTCCCAGCTGGGATGGCACTCGGATTGCATCGTTTTCCGACTTTGGAAACGAAGCCCTCTGATTTCAATTCTAGTCAGTGGGAAGGCTTTTCAATGAGATTATTTGCCAGAAGAAGAGGCGATTTGTCACCGGGCGACTGAATCTCCCCGAATCTTAGCGTGTGCTCAAAAAAAAAAAAAAACACTATACAGCTGCTTGAACGCTTGAGATATTATCTATATCCACCTTACACCCTGACTCTATAGCTGGCTTTAGTTCTTTCTGTATGTAGGGGCGGCACAAATTCATGGTTCCGTGAAAAAAACAAAAGCGTTGAATTGAAACGCCTTGATGAGCCATATAATCACTGAGTGCTGTATACTGGTGCCAGATGACTTCAGGCGGCTGAAGACAAATCCGGTCATTACAGAGCTGTTCTGTGTTATTTTTGTCCTCAGCAGAAGAAAAAAAAATAAAAATAAAGACTTTTGTTATGTAGAGGAATGTTCTCGAGCAGACACGTCTCCAGGCCTTCAGCTATCTATTTGCTGGCTGCATTTATGTGCTTAAAGGACACGTAAAGCTTTAATGTTGATGTGCCAAAATATAAGGTATGATGGTTCTATTTAACTAAAAAGTGCCTAATTCTTCCCTAATCCTGTGCCTCTCTGGATCACTGTTTGCCCTGGCTCTAGATCTGTGTGAATATCTGTGGATATTCTCCTTTATCTCCTACTATGTTTCCAAATGTATGATATGAGCTAAGGGGTTCAAATTGAAGGCCATTTAGGGTGAAATTTGGGGTGAGTGCTTATTTGCTTTCCTAGAGACCCCAGAAAGGCCCAGCTTTAATGTCAACAAGAGTGATATTTTGAATGAAACACGTATTTGCTGCGCTGGTTCACCAAGTCAGTTTTATCTTTAACCTTATTATTAATTAAAAGAGAACTAAATCCTAGAAAACTAAATATGAACAAAAATGCCATTTTTAAGATATTGAACTTTTTACACCAGCCTAAAGTTTCAGTTTGTCAATATCAGCAATGATCCAGGACTTCAAACTTGTCACAGGGGGTCACCATCTTGGAAAGTGTCTGTGACGCTCACATGCTCAGTGGGCTCTGATTGGCTGTTGAGAAGCTAAGCTTAGGGCTCGTCACTAATTATCCAGCAGAAAATGAGCTTCCCTGGCTGTAATATAAGCTGATGCTACAGGTTTGCTGATTATTAAATTCTGATGCTAATTGCACTGGTTTCTGTGCTGCCATGTAGTAATTATCTGTATTAATTACTAATCAGCCTTATATTGTGACATTTCTATTCTATGTGTACTGTATACTGTGAGTGGGTCCCTAAGTTCAGTAAGTGACAGCAGCACAGAGCATGTGCAGTGAATCAGCAGAAAAGAAGATGGGGAGCTACTGGGGCATCTTTGGGGACACAGATCTTTACTGCTAAAGGGATGTGGTTGTACAGAAACAGAAAACATACAACATTTCTAGCTACTTGTTTAGTTAAGCTTTACTTCTCCTTTAAGGGGACACTGACCAAAGGTAAAAACCTGATTTGAACTAAAAAAAGTCCCAACAACCACTGCTTTGAGAAGTTACAGGTGTTTTTGAGCTCACTCCCCCCTTAATCATAGAATATTTTGCCAGGGTCCCTCACTTATCCCACGATATTATTACAGATATATGTACACCCTAACTTTCTTTCAATCTGCCACCCCCTATTTTGCGTTGTTTAGATTAATTCTGCCTGTTTGTTGCCAGGCAGTTCCCCTTAGGGACGACAGGTACTGGACAAACTGGAGAACTTCTTTAGTCACCCGAGCATTACAAGAGAACATAAACTAGACACCATAAAGTGAATAATAGAGTTAGTGTATGCAATGGCTCATTTTGTGCCAGAACTGAGAAGTAAATATACAGGGGCTGAGTCATAGACATGTGTAGCCCATTCAGCCTCCTGTCATCTCCATCTCCATCTGCCAAAGTCCTACTATTAATATCTCCTGCCTCCCAGGGAGAAAGGGATTCACCGTTTCCTCCTGGTTAATCTATGCATTGTTCTTATAAACATTGTCATAGCTTTAATACATACAGGGGCATTCAGGTTCAATATGGCTGGCTGAGCAGGCATTGCAATCAAGATGGAGCCAGTCGCATCAGAAACATCTGAAATCTGTGTTTGTCATTGGGCCAAAGGCGGGTTTGTTGCAAAGACACAACATTGTTTGCCAGTCAATGCCCCTCTGTTCATGGGTGATGTTAAGAATATGTGCCCAGCAGCATTTTATGTCCTAGTCTCATGCTGCAGTTACTAGCCTACATTGATGCAGCAGAGAAATAACTGGATGGTTTGTTTGATGGGATTTATAATTGCTGCCTGCTGTTTAGAAGAGAAACCGTTGCTTGTTGCATAGGGCCCTAGAAAGCTGGGCCAAGTATTATTTGCTCAGTCCACATACATACAAACAAGAACCCCACCCCAGCTCTTCCTTCACTTGCTTCTCCTCCAACAGTACAGTGGTTAGTAGACTGTCTACCTTTAATCCCCCGTCTGAGGTCATATGTGAAGACATTAATGGATCAAGAGTAAAGACAGAACCAAGAGTAAGTGCCCTTCAAGCTGAACATCTAGATGTGTCTAGGAGACCAAACCAGTATTTTCACCAATTCTAACTACCCTAAATAGTCTACAGGCTGCCCCCTGGCCATTATTCTGGATCCATTCCCACGGTTTAGAAACCACTGAACGATGGGGTAGAAGGTATAGTACAGAAAGAGCTCCACAAGCTTTTATATGGTTTTGCCAAAGCCCTTTCCCTTTAGCTGTTGTTGCAGAGGATGGAACCTAGAGGAGTTGCTGGAAGGATGTTAAAAGGTTGGAAAGACCCACTTTGTATGGTACAATGGTATCGTTACACAGAATAAGCACAGACCTAAGCTCTTCTGAGTTGGCCAACCATCCCAATAAACAAAGAGAAGTTGTGATACGGGTCTAGCCGTAGGGAAGCAACAATATTTTAAAACTTTAAAAGCCAAGTAGTGTAATCCATCCAATCATTATTAGCGCTGTTCTGTTACATTCATAGCAAGTCGTATAGTTTGAATAAATAAAATCTAAATATGTATCTACTGTGCTGCTTAACCACACAGGCTTGTATATGACGTATACTGTATATGATGTAGACAAGATCAGATATCACTTACCATCATCTAGGTAAGCCTGGTCCAAATTCTGTTCCTGTTTCACCGTCACTTCACCTGGGCCGATCTCTTTTTCATCTGGAACCGGTGGACCATTCTTTGAAGCTCTTGGGCTGTTCGACTGTTGCTGGATCACACTCTGAAAGGGATTTGGGCTCATTCTCTGTGCTTGGCTGACCTGCGGCTGACTGGTTCTTGTAGGACTTGTTGCGAAATGATCAGAGCACATTATGTGCTGGAAGTCCTGGTGACTTCTACGCCTCACCTGATGGTTGGTTGGAGAATAGTGAATTACAGGAGATAGCTGTGGATTGGCAGAAGAGTGGAGCACAGATTGGACAGGAGAACCAGCATGGACAAGAACAGATCTGTGGGCATCAGGAATGGCATCTGGCATTGCAATCTGTGAGGCCATTAGTGGTGGTTGATGATAGCCTAGTTGACTTGGACTCAAGCTTTTGCTTCTTTGGTACATAACAGTCGAGGGATTCTGTTGATGATACCTGGATTCTGGGGATGGAAGACTTACTCTTGCCTGTTGATATGACACCAAATTGGCCACCAGACAAGAAGGTGCATCGTTATCCATAGAATGCTGGGGAAAGTAGCCCTGTGAAACTGTCCCTAGGCCGCTGTGTATGTGGTTTCCAACAATGGAGGGATTGAACTCATCAAGTGGCTCTGTTTTGATAGATGGCACTGCAATGCAAATAAAAGAGCAACCACAATAGTTAAACTAGTCTGAATTCTCCCAAAACACAGCTGATTACCCAATCCCCTTTCCTTCCCTGTCTAAAGTTATAGAACATTTAATTTATGAAGGAGCAAAACAATGGGAATTTCAACAGCTGGAGACCAATGAGTTTATAATTGTATCTTTTGAATATATATATACAATATATATATATATATATATATATATATATATATATATATATATATATATATATATATATATAAATGAATTATACCAGTATTCCTTTAAGACAAAGCATACAGAGATGTCAGTGTGGGGGAAAATTCATTTTCTGATCATTTTGCCAGTTTTATAACCAAAATTTCATTGCTGCAAACAAATGTCTTTGCAGAGTAAAAGGGCATAGAGTTCAGGTTATGCCACCAGTTATTATGCCATATGATAGACAGATGGGGCTTCACGTGCTATAAAACAGGAGCCAGTTGGAGCAGACTGAAAGCAAAAATTAAACCCTAATTCTAGTTTATGGAGAATGTAGCCTTTTAAATTATTGAATGTTTAAGATTCCTGACACCTTTTCCTGTAAGCTGCCATTACAATGTTCTAGTTGCATCCACTTCTTGAGTTGCAGACTGCTGTCTCCCTGATGCCTGCTCAAGTTCTAGACTCACTGCCCCTCCCCTTGTTAGCGTGTTCTAGCCCAGCCCACTGCTTGAGTCACAGACTTTTTCCTCCTCCTGTAAGCTGCCATTAGTGTGTTCAAGTCAAGTCCTACTTAGAGACCCCCTCCAGCAGTGCTGCTCTGGGGTATTAGTTCAGGTCCAGCACTAAATAATTCTTACATGCCATTTTTGCCCGGTGTACCCTGCAGTGTTACAATGGAACCAAACAGTACAATGTGCCATACAAGTGCTCAGCTACTATGCTGGATGGCAGTTGCGTTGCCTGTTGCACAATAAACTCTTTGTACAACGTGGCTCCCACTCTTGGGTTTGTATAAATAACACAGCTAAGCTAGATGGGGCACTTACCTGGGTGATAGGTGAAGTGCTGAGCCTGGCTACGTTTTCTTTTCCCATTGATGACGTAGAAATTCACTTTGACAGGAGAGGTGATGTGCTTGCTGCGATACTCTGGCACTTCCACGAAGAGCATGCTCTGAAACAAGTTATGGTTCCAATGTTGATTTATGTTTAACTATGGGAACTTCACTAATAATTGTGACTGTGAAAGGCCTCAGGTTGAAGCAGGGTGATCGGCCCCCACAATCCTAGTTATTAAGAGTGAGACCTTACTTTGGGGCACTATAAAAACATGGGGATGAGTATAGAGAGTGAGTGTACACATACCCAACGTTTGCTAATACCGTAACATAACTATGGTTAATATACTAACCTTGAAAAAGGTGAAGTATATTTTTATTCAGATTAGAGTGGCTTTAATTAGTTTTTTGCATGAATTGAAACAAGTGAGATATTTAATATTCTTATTATAGAGACAATTTATTATAGACAACATGGCTCTCTAACAAGAGAGCGCTGTCATTTTTACTCACCGGTTGGCTCTTGTCTTTATCTACTGTAGCCTCCATCTCCCAAATCTGTTGGCCATCTGAAAAAGATTTCAGTTCATATCATCTTGGTTTTGATTCATCTGTGGCAGCATTAAAAGACAAGGAAACCCTGATTCACCCGATATGTTAGCCCCCTAAGTTTGCTCATAGTCTGTACAGAGAGATCCCATAAAACTATGGCAGCATAGGTATTCCCCTGTACTAAGCACAATTCAGCAGGAACAGTCCCCTAAGTTTGCTCATAGTCTGTACAGAGAGATCCCATAAAACTATGGCAGCATATGTATTCCCCTGTACTAAGCACAATTCAGCAGGAACAGTCCCCTAAGTTTGCTCATAGTCTGCACAGAGAGATCCCATAAAACTATGGCAGCATAAATAGGTATTTCCTGTACTAAGCACAATTCAGCAGGAACAGCTCCTAAGTTTGCTCATAGTCTGTACAGAGGGACCCCATAAAACTATGGCAGCATAGGTATTCCCCTGTACTAAGCACAATTCAGCAGGAACAGCTCCTAAATTTGCTCATAGTCTATACAGAGAGAGATCCCATAAAACTATGGCAGCATAGGTATTCCCCTGTACTAAGCACAATTCAGCAGGAACAGCTCCTAAATTTGCTCATAGTCTATACAGAGAGAGATCCCATAAAACTATGGCAGCATAGGCATTCCCCTGTACTAAGCACAATTCAGCAGGAACAGCCCCCTAAGTTTGCTCATATTCTGTACAAAGAGATCCCATAAAACTATGGCAGCATAGGTATTCCCCTGTACTAAGCACAATTCAGCAGGAACAGTCCCTAAATTTGCTCATAGTCTGTACAAAGAGATCCCATAAAACTATGGCAGCATAAATATTCCCCAGTACTAAGCACAGTCCTGTAAGTATTTAGTGGCCCTGTTTACTCCTTATAGAGAATGAAAATAGACATTACTATTCCATAGTACAGGTAGGATTATCTGTTCCAACAGAGAAGTTAGACAAATTGCCTGCTGAGTTTGTCAGATCATAATCTGATATGTCACATAATCTGATATCTCACTGACAGCACAACAAGGAAAATCATGTGAAATACATAAAAGAGAAATGTACTTTTTGGCAGCAACAAGCCCCTGAATGGAATGTGTTATCATAGGGCCCTGAATTGGATGAGATAAGGGTGCTGTAATATAACGGTGCATGGGGACAGGGAGCAGCCCCACAATACTCAGGATATAAAGTACGGGGATTAAGAGATTATACAAATCACAGGCAGAGAAGGTATAACACACTGGCTGTGACAGAGACAAGTGTTAAGTATTAGTCTAGAATCCCAGCATCGAAGGGTGGAAAATCGCCATAATGCAGCCAAAAAGCACACGCTGCTATTGCTAACGACTTCTTAATCTTAAATAAACTGTCAGAGTAATGAGTTGGGAAATATTGGCACATAACTGCCAGGTACTTCAGTGTATTATTGTACAAGTGTGGGGGGAAAACCAACATCAAGGAGCAGCAATTCTTTCCAGTACTTTTTTCGAAGTCAAAGTCCTGATTTATTACAACACTGGACATTATGCAATCATACTTTCCCTTTAAACAGGGAGTAGCCATACTGGTTAAGTCTGGTGATCCTACAGCAGAGAAGTCAACTTGTAAAATGGAAATTTGTGAGCGAGGCCAAAGCAGGGGGGCTCTGTGACAACACTGTGCATGTGTACGCCCCTTATGACATCACTGACCGCTAACTAAGGAAAACAATATAGCTCTTCTCTCCAACATGTATAAATACAAATATACAGAGAAGGAATGTTCTGGGCACACAATAAGCTTTACCCTCATACTGTACTGTCTAAGGTGAACAATATGGCACCTCCTTCCCATATGTATAAATACAGATATACAGAGAAGGAATGTTCTGGGCACACAATAAGCTATACCCTCATACTGTACTGTCTAAGGGAAACAATATGGCACCTCCTTCCCATATGTATAAATACAAATATACAGAGAAGGAATGTTCTGGGCACACAATAAGCTATACTCTCATACTGTACTGTCTAAGGGAAACAATATGGCACCTCCTTCCCATATGTATAAATACAAATATACAGAGAAGGAATGTTCTGGGCACACAATAAGCTATACCCTCATACTGTACTGTCTAAGGGAAACAATATGGCTCCTCCTTCCCATATGTATAAATACAAATATACAGAGAAGGAATGTTCTGGACACAATAAGTTATACCCCCATACTGTATTGTCTTAAAAAATGAATATTTACTTTCTCTTTAAAGTATGTTTTGCATCTGGGTCCCAGAACTCATTTGTGTTTCTGAATTTTTACCATTTATTTTTGGCCCGGCTTCACACACAAATCAAATGCAATTGGATGATATAAAAGAGAGAGAGAAATAGTTCCGCCTTGCACTACAGAGCAAGACTCCTTCCTGTGCTGAACAGCTGAGGGCCTAGCTTTAGTCATGCTGGGAATCTGGAAGGGATGAAAATTCTGTTTTCATGAACAATCAGGTTTCCCACAGCCCAGCAGCCCCGAGAGGGATTTTGAAATGTGCCATGAAAGGCCGGTATATCATGTATTGGTGGCACACGTTGAAGTACTGGAAATGAGATATTGAAGTACAGAATTCTGAATGCCATTAATACTGTTCAGCTATTGGACCTCAGAAATCCAGAAGTTGGTGCAATAATCTGCTCCTGTTATGTCTGTGCCCCATTAATATAATAATCTCTCTATTATGTAATATTTTTTGTGCTGCTATTGGAATGTGGACAGAGGATGCTGGGAGTTGTGGTAGTACAGCAGCAGGTATTTAGAAAATGTATAACTGTAGATTAAAGCCATCTCCATCTTTCTCCCTACCCCAAACCTAAAGATGGTCCTCCTGACTTTGCTGACTGCAGCATCTTTAGCTTCGAAATCACGTCTGGCCCCTTTTAGCACAGACGAGTCCTCAGTATGATTAGAGATAGTTTATCAGCCTCACAATCACACCCAATTAGAACTTTTTTTTTTTTTGCATATGTTTCCTCTATTTCCACTTTCCTGCTTTCTGTGGTCAGAACTTTATCTGGTGCCTTTATCTCTGCACTTAATGATTCAGTGTAATGTACAACACACAGTTAGTGGTTTCCCTGCTCACAGCAATCCGACCACAAATGCATGATCAAAACTGCAAATTGCATTTAGGGCAGAGACACACGCTGCTATTTTGGGAGATTAGTCGCCCAGTGACAAATCGCTTTTTCTTCGGGCAACTAATCTCCCCGAACTGCCTTCCTGTAGGCTAGAATGTTAATCGCCAGCGGGATGGCACTCGGATCGATTCGCCTTTCCGAAGTCGCCCGAAGTTTTCCTCGTGAGGCAACCTCGGGCGACTTCGGACAACGAAGCATTCCGAGTGCCATCCTAGCCGGCGGGAAGGCAGTTCTGGAAGATTAGTCGCCCAAAGAAGAAGCATTTTGTCTCTGAGCGACTAATCTCCCGAAATAGCAGCGCGTGTCTCTGTCCTTAAGGTATAAGAACTGGGAGCTATTGTTCAGCCAAATAAGTTCCATTACAAATGTGTCATTGAAGGCTTTCAGGTCAGGTTTAGACACTAGGACTTACTATAAGCTGCTGCAGGGGTTTCAAGCTGAACACTGGAGTTCTTCTGAGCCTGTCCACCATCAATAACCCAATATGCAGTCTAAGGTCCTGGCCCAACTGTCTCCATCTTTTCCTACTACAAGTATGGGATCAGTTATCCAGAAAGCTCCAAATTACAGAATAGCCGTCTCTCATAGACTCAATTTTATCCAAATAGTTCAAATGTTTATTAATAATAATAATAATAATAATAATAAAACAGTAGCTTGTACTTGATCCAAACTAAGATATAATTAATCCTTATTGGGAGCAAAACCAGCCTATTGGGTTTATTTAAGGTTTATATGATTTTCTAGTAGACTAAAGGTATGATGATACAAATTACGGAAAGATATGTTATCCAGAAAACCCCAGGTTTCAAGTATTCTGGATACCAGGTCCGATGCCTGTACCACGCTTTGCACAGATTCTATTATGTGCAGACCCCAAGGCCATCACTCCCTAAAGTCAGCTTTGCATGTGCCTTAGAGCATTACTTAAGATTCATATATAACGGGAATAGCAAAAGAAGGGGAAGCAATTGATTCCTATGGGCTTCAGCAAAGATTCTGCAGGCTCTCTCGAGTGAGCTCTGTATTGACATGGCAGCTGGGACACCATCAGTCTTTTTGGCCCCCGAATGGTGTGAATGAAATTCAGGCTTCGGGTCATGTGAATATTTCACCCAGAGAAGCGGCGTGTAATAAAATGAGTCACTGGGAGACGATGACTAAGGAGGGAGAGAAGGGAATTTCTATTCCTCCAGCCAATGCTTTATATCATGCCTTTCAGCAGGTGAGGGGTTATGCTCTCTGTATAGTTTCTTCCAGAAGTTTTCTTGCACAATAAATAAATTATCAAAATATATTTTGTATATCTTGTAAAGAAAAAAATATCTTGGACTTTGTGACTTCTGTATTCTCTGCACTGCTGGTTCTGATTCCTGAAACAGTAAACAGTGACAGAGGTCCTATCTGATCTCCATTGTAAGCAGCAGTCCTGTCCTGCTTTATGGTTGAGATTCTAGATATCTGTATAACAGAACATTCTGTCCCAGTGGCTGCACAGATCCTATCTGATCCCCATTGTAAGCAGCAGTCCTGTCCTGCTTTATGGCTGAGACTCTAACTATCTGCAGTGTCGGACTGGGGGGCCCACTGGGACTGCTGTCCAGGGCCCCCCTCCAGCCCCCCTGCTGCAATGCTTGCTCGGCGCCGCTTGGTGCACATGCGCAAACTATGCCACGCCGATGTGCAAACTGCATGCACTATGCGCATGCGCAAACAGCGATGCGTGGAGCGGAAGAAATTTTTTTGTGCAATCCCAAATATCGGGAGAGGGGGTCTGGCCCAATGCCGGGCCAGTCCGGCACTGGCTATCTGTATAACAGAACATTCTGTCCCAGTTGCTGCACAGATCCTATCTGATCCCCATTGTAAGCAGCAGTCCTGTCCTGCTTTATGGCAGCTGAGATTCTAGATATCTGCATAACAGAGCATTCTGTCCCAGTGGCTGCACAGATCCTATCTGATCCCCATTGGAAGCAACAGTTCTGTCCTGCTTTATGGCTGAGATTCTAGCTATCTGTATAATAGAGCATTCTGTCCCAGTGGCTGAACAGATCCTATCTGATCCCCATTGTAAGCAGCAGTCCTGTCCTGCTTTATGGCAGCTGAGATTCTAGCTATCTGTATAACAGAGCATTCTGTCCCAGTGGCTGAACAGATCCTATCTGATCCCCATTGTAAGCAGCAGTCCTGTCCTGCTTTATGGCAGCTGAGATTCTAGCTATCTGTATAATAGAGCATTCTGTCCCAGTGGCTGAACAGATCCTATCTGATCCCCATTGTAAGCAGCAGTCCTGTCCTGCTTTATGGCAGCTGAGATTCTAGCTATCTGTATAACAGAGCATTCTGTCCCAGTGACTGCACAGATCCTATCTGATCCCCATTGTAAGCAGCAGTCCTGTCCTGCTTTATGGCTGAGATTCTAGCTATCTGTATAACAGAGCATTCTGTCCTAGTGGCTGCACAGATCCTATCTGATCCCCATTGTAAGCAGCAGTCCTGCCCTGCTTTATGGCTGAGATTCTAGCTATCTGTATAACAGAGCATTCTGTCCCAGTGGCACAGATCCTATCTGATCCCCATTATAAGCAGCAGTCCTGTCCTGCTTTATGGCAGCTGAGATTCTAGCTATCTGTATAACAGTGGCTGCACAGATCCTATCTGCTGCTTACAATGGGTTGTAAGCAGCAGTCCTGCCCTACTTTATGGCCCAGACGCTGGATTGGAAGTGATTAAAAAAGCATTTATTCAATAAAAAAAAATGGCCCAGAACTACAAAACAATGAACATTTTTTCATAAAGGGGAAGCCCAGGGATGATAATATTGCTTTAAAATACATGGTTGCTTAGCAGAAAAGTCAAGGCCAGGCTGATTTCCATGTGCGCCCCCATACAGAGGGCTGTGCCAGAAAGCTCAGGCAAATAGTGGATTCCTCTCTGTTAATGAAGATTTACCATCTGTAAAATTCCAATGCATTGTGTCATGCAGGGAACCTTCCAAAACACTGGATTCCACCCTGATTCACACAGTTTGTTACAGCTATGGTAACTGACTTGCAGGAGCTCTTAGATTTTTTCCTGTTTGGTCGTGTTTAGATGGGGATATCCCAGTGACCTCACGCCACGTAAGTCTATTTGTTGTTTGACTGCCAGAAAGTGTCAGATTCCCCCCCAGAATCCACAACAGCTCAATAGAAACACAATAAAAATATAATATAACAGGTCTGTAACTAGGCACTTGAAGGCAGTGCTCTGGAGAGCAGGATAGGGGCAGAAGTAACTGCTCAACTTCAGCCGTAGAAAGAGTGTAATAAAACTCAGTAATATACCAAAATATCTTGATAAAGAAGCCCTATAAAACAGTTATTGTTTCCTATATCCATGATTGGCCAAGGATACGGACACATTATTAAAAAACACGTCTGGGTTTTCGCCTGGATGTGATTTTGTGTGGACGACCCCTTTAGAAGGTCAGTTCTTGAAGTTAAGGGTTCCCTTTAGGTCTTTAAAAAGCCCTCCCCCCGAAAAAAAGTAGGGGCTAATTTCAGTAACGTTAATTAATCAAAAATGGGGGACCAAATGATCAACATATTAGGGACATAGGTTACACCAGAACTTTAAAGCCTGAGTGGTTCCACAGATCAGCTGAATGGACACCGTCCGCAGATTACCTACCTGAAGTCTTCTCTGTGAATACAACTTTGGACTCGGCTGTGAAGTTCTGGCCACTGAGAATCATCTGTTGCCCACCGTACACCAGGCAACTGTGAATATCCTGCCTCTCCACCATGGGGAGCTCATGAGCAGATCTTTGGGCTGAAAAGAAATGCACACAAGATAGTTTGATATTCGGCAACACAAGTGTTCCATTGGGTATTGCAATGATTTTGGTTAAGAACTTGGCTGTAATAAGATACACCCAGAAGAAATAACAACTTGCATATTGGTGTTGTCTCCTACTAATTTTCCTAGGCCACACCTAAATAAACTACTATGGTGATTAGTTCTAAATTACTATTAATCTGCCCACAACATGAAGATCAAAATAGGAGATGGTGCAAGGCCAACAAGTGCACTATAAGGAGATCTTCCAGGTCCCACTGGGTCTTCTAATCCATTAGACACTTGCTTGAAAGGTACTATGGGTGGAGGAGTTTGACATCTGGATGTGCAGTCCAATTGTAGCCTTGTGTGCTCCAGGACTTGACCACCATCAGTCTAATTTGCAGAGCCCTGAACAAGCAAGACTTATGGCAAACTGAACAGGGCTAAATATGTTTTCAGTGCAATAGAAACTTTTATGGTAGTACCACCTGTAACCAACCTATGGCAGCTCTGCTTTTTAGGAGCCTATGCACGAGTAATTTGGAAGTGAGGAAAGGACATAGAAGAGAAGAAAATTGAATAAGGAATGGAAGGGGTGCAAAAATGAAATGGGGATGCAAGAGAGTAAAAATGATTATAGGGCAATGGGTTGGGGATTTTTCACAGCCTCCCTTTCCAAACCAGCCCTAAAATCCTGGCCATTTAGGGCTTTTCCTCTGCAGTGGCAGCTAGAACATTGGGAAACAAACCCTTCCCAGCCTTCTTATTCATAATGGAATGTTAATGACTTCCTATCTCAGGAGTCAGGGTAGAAGCACTAATTTCACTATACACTAAAAGTATTGGTATTCATAAATCACAACATTTATTATATTCAAGGACTGGCTTCTCCAAAAAAGACATGTTTATATAGTGAATAAAGCATTACCCCCTATTGCAAAATAAAAGAATAATTTAAGTCAACGAGGAGTTCCATAACCATATAAAAGAACGAGGCCGAAGGCCAATTGATTTTACACTGGTCACAGAACTCCGAAGTTACTTCTAAAATCCTCATATTTTCCAACAAGGGGTACTTTATTTATTATAACACACAAGTTTTAGTGAGTCATGTGACAAGAATGACATCATTAAGCTCTGTTTATAATTGATGACATCACTAAGAGCTGTTTATAAGGATAACATTTACAGGATATTCATGGCTTTTGTGTATTATATAAATAAATTAAAAAACAAAAACAAAAAAAAAAAAACAAAGCCAGTGTATATCTGTATTTATAATATGTCTGAATTATGGTGAGGATGAACATTATTATATAAATCTTAAAATGTTGCCCCACTGAACTTACAGCATTCAATAGGGTTGGAAGCCACTTGCAGGGACACAATCCGACCATTTGCCTCTGGGATGTGGACTCGGAAAACTAAACGCACCCTTGTGTTCTTCCGCCCAATGTCAGTCTCTCCTTTCCTCAGCTCGATGTCTGCATTCTTTAATTTCAGGATCCCTGCGCAGTCAGTTCTATGGGAAAATTACAAATATTTATTAAGAAGTGCAACCCTGACACCCCCAAACTGATCAAACAGTTTGGTAAACCGGTAAACACTGTGTGTTAAAGTATGCTTCTAATAACCCAAAGCAAGCAATTAGACGGTAGACCATCATGTTGACTGGCAGAGTGCATTTAGAATAATAAAAGGAGACTGCCGATTGGTTGGTGTGAATTACTCAAGTGTTTCAGGAATCAGAACCAGCCAGATATATATGGAGCTGTCCATATTCAAAGTGAATGAATATAAAATATACACATTGTAAAAGAGAAATAGTGTGTGTGGAAAAATGCTTTTCAGACTGTTCTTCCAAATAAGCTGTTAAAGTGTGGTATTTTTAACAACTCCCCTATAATGTGCTATTAAATACATCCGGCAGTGCTGAGGGAGCTGGGAGTCTTTTTCTGCAATGGTATAAAGAACAGGCAGGTTGTTCGGATAAGAGGCTGAAGTTTGGAGCTTTAACTCTGGTCACTGCTGTAAAACGCAAACTAACTGTGCATTCCCACCAGGCCACACCAATAAGATTACTTCGCCAGACCATGAATAAAATCCCATCTGCTTTTTGCAGAAGTCTGAGAAGCAGAGTTTTTATGGGCAGGCAAATACCATTATAACATTTATATACTATGATTCATAGTCTTGTAAATAGCCATGATGCCCAAGTTGTATTTCATTTACATTCTGTTTAATTTCTGGTAGGTGGGAAAAGAATAGGCTCCTCTTAGCGAGACTAGATTGACTTAGGAAATCCACTTTGAGTATTGGCCAGCTACAGTAGGTTTCCTCTAGTTCCCCAACTTGAGTATCGGCCAGCTACAGTAGGTTTCCTCTAGTTCCCCAACTTGAGTATCGGCCAGCTACAGTAGGTTTCCTCTAGTTCCCCAACTTGAGTATCGGCCAGCTACAGTAGTTTCCTCTAGTTCCCCAACTTGAGTATCGGCCAGCTACAGTAGTTTCCTCTAGTTCCCCAACTTGAGTATCAGCCAGCTACAGTAGGTTTCCTCTAGTTCCCCAACTTGAGTATCAGCCTGCTACAGTAGGTATCCACTAGTTCTCCAACTTGAGCATCAACAACCTGTAGTCATTTCCCAGAAAACTCTAAGGAAAAAACTCTGTCCCTGGATATTTTGCCTGTCCCAAAAGACAATGAAGTTCCTCTCAAATAGAAGCTCTCATCACAACATCAGTTAGCATACAGCCTCACTACCTTCACTGTGAAGAACAATTTCAAAGAACAGCTCAGTTCCTCAAGTCTAAAAGGGGTGGCTTCTGTGTTTTTTTTTTTCTGTATGGAAAAAGATCCTCCACACTTGTACATAATGTTTTCTTAATGTACTTCTAAAGAGTAATCATGTTCCCTCAGAAGCATCTTTTCTCCAGAGAAGAGAAAACAACTCAAACCTTGATAGTCTTTACTCCTAATTGGATTCTTCTATTCCTTTTACAAGTTAAGTTGCCCGTCTCTGCACCCTTTCCAGCTCATTATTATACTGATGGCTGGCACCCAAAAATGCACTTCATACTCAAGGTACGTTTGTACCAGGGTTATATAAAGAGGTAAAAGCATGATTTACTACCTAGAATAAATGCCCACTTTATACCAGAGAACTTCTAGTTTTACACAAATTAGTATCATCAGAAAAAAGAGATAGGACTTATATTTTGAACTTCAAGGTAATTTATGAACAAGTTAAAAAGCAAAAGACAAGGATAAACCCTTGAGGCACTGGTCCCAACTAGAAAATGATCCTTGTATGAATGCAAACAATAGTGTTAAGTAGATGTTCCTTTTGGCAAAAAGACCCCTTGCCCCAAGAATACTGTATAATAGATCCAATACTCAAATGAGTATCTTTCAGCTGTAGTTGATCACCTCTAGACAATCAACGTCAGTATTCACCAGCCATAGTTGCCTATAAATCTTTCAGTTCATTATTAACCAGCTACAACAGATTGGCTTTAGTTATCGAACACAAGCATATCTCGGCCATAGAATATTGCGTCTAGATTCCTTATGAGCATTAACCATGAACAGTAAATTGTACAATAGATTGTACATTGCCTTTAGAAACTTAAAGTATCCAGTATCCACCACAAATTTGCTAGATGCTTAGGTTCTTTAGTAACCACGGGCTCAATATACTGGTTTTGGAATCCTAATTTAAGTATCCACCAAGGATTAGATTCTCAATTTGAGAGTCCAGCAACTACAATAGATTACATTTATACCCAACTCCATTATTATCTACAACAGATTGTCTCTAAATGATCTATAGAAGATTGCTACTAGACTTCTAACTTCAGTATTCACCATGGACTAAAGATACCGAAGGAGTATCCAGCAACTTCGCGGCTTTGACTCTGAGCCAAACTAAGTATCCTTAGAGCCAGTAGATCTGCTCTAGAATCTGAGTATATAACCTCTAGATACCCAACTTGAATATGCATTAGCTACACCAGATTGCCTCTAATTACCTAGTTTAATTATCCACTAGCTACAACAGATCTCTCTAATTTAACGTGTATCCACCAGCTACTAAATATTCCCCAGAGAGTATTGAGACTAGTAAACTAACTAGAATATCTACTAGCTATAGTAGATCACGTTTACACACTTAACTTAAGCATGGAACATTAGAAAAGTTTTTTTTACAACAGCTGTTCTATACAGATAAACACTACTTACATTGCCCTCATATTGTTCTTGGGTTCCAGAGGCATCTCCAGCACTTTGCTGTTGCCAATAATTTTCTCGTAGCTGGTGGTGGTCACGGTCTTTCCAGTGATGCGGTGCACTTGATAGAACGCATGAGGCTTTAAAATCCGATCATCTGCTGTCCCAATGAAGATTTGAAGGCCCAAAGGCTTATTTTCCATATAGCCATTAAGCTGTAGGGTGGGAAATAAACCTTACTTGTTTAGGAATGACATTAAGAATGACATTAAAAAACAAAACATTTGACAGCCTTTGCCAACAACTATATTTTTGTAATCTCAGGCCTGGCATTGTGTGTGATGTGTCATAACAGGGTTCATGCAACAATTAGTATTAAAGGGGAAGATTTACTTATGGACTTAAATGATGATGCTTAGTTATTCAAGCAACTGGATTATCTTTTTTTGTTTTTTGTTTTGCCTTTCTATAAGTGTTGAGGAGGAAAGTGCTTCTTGAGCACTAGTAATGCTAGGATCAGGCTAATGCCATATTCTGTTTTATATCTTCCTGTCCTAAAAAAACAATGAATGAACACCAAAAAAAAGTTTCCTTCTCTAGAGCCAATGTAGGGTTGGACTGGCCCACCAGTGCACTGGAAAAATCCTAGTGGACCCCACTGGTCGGTCTTATCCAACCCCATACCACTAGTACATGTACAACCAGACTTTCATTACTTATTTATATCTATACTAATTCATCTCATGTGTGCATTTGTATTGACCTCTACTACTCCCCTGGTGGTGGTATGGAGCTGGTCAGATATTGTTTTTTTTTAAACCTAACCCGAATAAAAATGTGCCACTTCCTAGCCCAGTCTGAAGACCTTGTCTACTAGATGACTCGCACCCAACCTGACTCTTTTCTGATGATTCATATAAGGGTGGGATCAGCCCCCATGGGGATTGGGTCTCCACTATAACATCTTCAAGGCTTTGCTTGAAGTTTTAAATGGTTGAACCTGCATCAGGGGCTCAACAGTGGCCGAACCCACCCAACCTGAGGGATTTAGGTCAACTTAATACGAGAAAGGGAGGATTGCTTATGAACTTGTGGACACTTGAGGTGAGTTTCTTTGGTGGGCCCCATGTTTTTCAGTCCAACTCTGGGCACATGATATTCCAAGAGAGACTACCTTGCAGTCAAAATGCCCCCAACCACATGTGCAGGTGCCACTCTAAGAGCATCAGCCACCAACGAAGGAGGAGCAAGCATAATTTATACTGACCCAAGTTCACTTAAGAAACAAAATAGCCTTTAAGGCAAAATTTAATCCGTACAATCCATACCACAGACCGTTGTTCCTGTAACAAACTATATATTAAATTGCCAATTTCTGCAGTCTGGAAAAATGTGATCACCCTGGAGGTTTCTACCACCTAGGTCACATATTTCTGTAGATTTGCCCGTAAGTATAAAACATGACATTCCAGCGCATTACACGTATTCAGCAGACAAGTTTTTTTTTTAAACTCCTCTGCAGAATTTTGGGACTGATTTCCCATCATGCAACACTCACTGGGTAAAAAAAATAATAAATAATGGCTTGACTGTAGTATTGACACTGTTGCATTGTGCTCCGTTCCAGACAGTGTTCATTCTGACGGTGAATATTGCTAGTCAGGAAATGTCGCTCTTTCCATAAAAACAAATTAACCTGAATTTCAATAAAACACAAAACCAGTCCTGCTCCACTGACATTTATTTAAGAGAATCGCCTAGAGACGCCCGCCTCTAATGAAGTGGCAGATGTTCTCATATTTACCTTTTTTTGGGGCACTGGTAAGGCATGCTACAATGTGTTCCTGTGCCATTTGCTCATGTTGGCAATGGCTTGTCTGGCAGCAGAGTAATTGCCGATTTAAGGCATACAATAATGTTTCAATATTGGAACCCATTGAATTGGTAGGGTCCACCTTACCATAGCAACCAAGCAGTGGTGTAATGGGAGACTGAAAGATAAATAGTAGAGGGTCCGAATTGACAATAGATAATTAAAACGTATGGTAGTTTAGAGGTGGAGGTACCAAAAGTCTTTCAGGAGGAGGGGTGGGGTGTCTGTGACTCAAACTGTGGGCTGGATTAGACCTCTTTAATGGCATATTACAGTTGGGAGGAACAGGAAGCTTAACTAAAGCATTGGCACAACTAGAACACTTTAATGGCAGCACGGAGAGGTGGTGAAACAGGAATATAACTCAAGCAGTGGGCTGGACTCTGATTGCAGTTTATGGAGTCTGTAACTCAAACAGTGGGCTGTACTAGATATATTTAATGGCCGCTTACAGAGGGAGGAACTAAAACAGTGGGCTGGACTAGAAAGCCTTAATGGCAGCTTAGAGGGGGTGGAACAAAAATAAAAATCAAGCAGTGGGCTAGACTTGAACAATGTGATGACAATTTACAGGAGGAGGGAAAAGGAGTCTGTAAATTAAGCAATGATCTGGATTAGAACCTTTAATGGCAGCTAACAGTGGGAGGAACAGGAAGTATAAATGGAGCAGTGGGTGGGACCAGAAGTCCTTGATGGCATCTTATAGTGGGAGGGGCAGGGAGTCACTGACTCAAGCAGTGGGCTGGACTATATCTTTGTGATAGCCTCCTATATGGTGTGGTGCAGTGGGAGTTTAACAAGCAATGGGAGAGAACAGAACTGTGATAGCAGCAAACAGGGGGACGGACAGGAAGTATAACTCAAGCAGCTGGACTAGAACTCAAATAGTGGAACTCTTTAATTCAAGCTAAAGACTTCACTAGAGGATATATAGAGAGGGCATAGGATGCCCGTAAGTTTAGATTAGAAGGTGGCAGGACAAAGACATTCTGATGAAGTCTAAAGGAGAAGTTACAAATGTAATTCAACTCGAACACTGGGTAGAGTGAGAACACTCTAATTCCAGCGGGAGGAGCATTAATACATTACATAAGTAGCCTTTTTTATCAGAATATGCTTATGGCTGGGAGTATTTAACGCAAGAAGTGGGCAGGACTAGAATGTTACGGTGGCAGATAAGGAGGCAAAGAGGAAGCAGGAGATGATTCAAAAACACCTTTGTTCTAAAGAACCAGAAACTGTAAAATTTGCCAACTCTCTTGTGTGTATCAGATATAAAGAGGATTTTCATTATCCTGACACCCTCGAAAGACATTTATTTTACAAGCAGACCCTGTGGCTGCGCCGAGAGCGGCCGTGAAATGCTGACCGTGGAAATGTGGTTGATTCACACAACCACAGAGAGATCAGTGTGGGAGGCCCTGACAGCCAGTGGCTCCCAAAGAAAGACTCTCCTCACCACTTGGGAATGGTCTTATACCCCAAGGCAAATATCTAGGTTGCAGATCAGTATGTATCATTAATCCTCATAATAAATAATCTGAAGGCAAAGTCAAAATGAACTTTCTTCTAATATATTTCCTGGAGATGTCACATCTAGAAAAATTGAACACAACTGAAGACAGAACTAACATGTACTAATTTACCCTTTATTGCAAATGCAAAGCTTATTGGAGTGCATCAAGCACAAAAAGACCCAAAGCAGCCCTAATTGGATACCTTATAGCCCCAGTCCAGTAAACCACATCAGAGATCGGAATTCAGATATTTCCATGAGCAATGCTTCTCAAACTGTGGGATGGCATCTCTAGAAGAGGCCCAGACCATTATTATATGGTCCAGTTGCAACTTTTACAATGTTAACCTAATACATTACTTATGAGGGTAATGTTGTAAAAGTTGCAACTGGACAATGTAATAATGACATTAAGTTTGCCCAGGTGCAGTAACCATAGCAACCAATCAGCAGTTAACCATCTCATGTAATGCTTTTAATACATATGGGGGTATAGGTATGAATAAGCCTATTGTTTAAGTTCTGTTAGTTTTTGGGTTTACCTGTGTGATCCAACGTTGGACCAGGGAACTCACTCTTTAAGTCCAACTCACTCATCCAGTGTAGGTTTAAGTCCCTTATATGATCCAGTGTTGGGCCCCCTCTCTTCTTATAAGTGTAGGTTCAAGCCCCCTGTATGATCCAGTGCTAGGGACTCCTCATCATCATTAATCATTCACCATGATATAGCCCCAAGAACATATAGAACTGCCAATGGATGTTCACTCAACATCTTGCTCTAACTGACCTTACAGGGCATCAAAGAAAATCTTTGAGGGCGTATAAACACTGATACCACATCATAGCCTAATTGGCTTGCAGCCAGACTCCCGTTCACTATTACTGGAAGCTTCACACTGCAATAAGAGATCTTCCCGTTCAATGTGCATTGCAATATCCCACAGTCAACAAAAACAAGATCTATAGCAGGAGTGCCCATACTTTAGTAATGTGGGGTCTACTAAAAGTGATGTTGTCCTACATCCATAATATCACTGTTAGCATTCTGTTCCATGGAAAATATTACTCAAATATTATATTGATTTATAAGATAATTTATATTACTATATTTAAAAAACAACTATTTCTTATGTAGCTTTCAAAGAATAAATATCTAAATGAAAAGAATAAAACAGAAGGTCAATTTAGTCAAGTTTGTTGACAGTGTCTTGAGATCTACTGATCACCAACTAAAGGTCTACTGGTAGATCCCAAGCTACCTTTTGTGCACCCCTGATCTATAGAATATTTAACTGAACATGGTATTATATGTACTCACATTCAGGGTCAGAATGACTTGCTATCATCAGAGGATTTCTCAGTGGGCCCTAGTCAAGGACAACTCCCATCAGCCCTTTTTTATTTCTATCATAGATCTGTATGACACCATTACACTTAGCAATGTCTCGAAGAGAGTGGACGCTAAATATCAGGTTCCTTGGTTGGCCCTAGGAGACCCAGTCCAACAGCTCACTTATCTACTTCATTGCCTTGGGCCCCTAAAATTAATGTACAGCGGCACCTAGCTTCCACAGATAAACGCTGGGTGTTTTCAGCCGGCAACACATGGAGACCCAAGGTTCAAAACGTATTGTGTAGTGAATCTGGGGAATGCCAACTTGCTTCTGTTGTCTGACCTGTCCAGTTGGCATATTTAGAGCTAAATCTGAACACCCTCCGACAGTTTGCCAAATATGGGCTCCATCCCCTTGGCATGCTCTCTGTCTGCTCTTTTATGAAGTCTTAGCCCCAAAATTTGCCCGTTTCACCTCTGGCCAGACAGGAGACCACAGCAATCTGGCACCAAGAATGGATGCACCTTTCTGGGAATCAGAAGCAAACAGATCTACTCAATGGCCCTGAAGATTTAATTTTTTTACACTTTAATGAGATCTCTAAAAGGACATTATAAAGGTAAGTAGGTGAAACAAAGACTTTGGAGAGAAATACATATTATTTATGTGTTTTTCTGAGTCCAAGAGCTATAGGGGCTTTATGACATGCAAACAAATTAATAACCATGATCTATTTTTGGTAAATCATGCAGCTTTACTTTTGGGAATCATGCAGCTTTAAGCAGCGGTATTTCAATTTAGAGCTTGGTAGGCTGTAGGTCCATTCATGGTTGGCTGGAGGACTACTCTTGTGCCATCTAAAGCAAGACCTGGACCTCAAAGGGTTTGCCACTTTTCTTCGGAGTATCACAGGCCTGCAAAGAGGCATGGGGACATTAACTTCACAGGTGTGGGGTGTTGATGTCACTTGGGGTGAGAATGGTAGAATTGGGGTGAGTGAGAGAATTGCAGTGGGAATGGGAGAATTGGGATGTGAATGGGAGAATTGGGGAGGGAATGGGTGAATTTGGGTGGAAATGGGAGAATTGGGGTGGAAATGGGAGAATTGGGGTGGGAATGGGAGAATTGGGGTGGGAATGGGAGAATTGGGGTGGGAGAATTGGGGTGGGAATGGGAGAATTGGGGTGGGAATGGGAGAATTGGGGTGGGAATGGGAGGGTCAAGGGTGGTGGTGGGAGCAGGAACTGAAGATTTAAAATAGCTGAGCAGGTCAGGGAAGGTTGGAATTGATAGGGAATAGAAAGTTTACCAGTAAGCCCATTGCTGGTGTTGTAAAAATTTAGTTACCAGAGACCAAATGCCAAATGTAGTTACCAGAGACAACTTGAGGTAATGACAAAGTTTGACACTAGCTTTGTGGCTTTTGAAGTCACCCCAAACAAAGAGATCACAGGGTTTTTATAGACTTGTAAAAAGGGAGTCATTGGTGGGAGAGCATAGAGCTAATGCTCCACAACCCAGAAATACCAAGAGCTGCTCTTACAGCCAAGCAGGTGTCTCTACCCTCAAGGCCAGGGTACTAGTGACTAAGGCTATGTTGAGAATAGGGATGCACCCAATCCAGGATTTGGTTCTGTATTCGGCCATTTTGCATATGCAAATTAGAGGCAGGGAGGGAAATCACATTACTCTTTGTCACATAAAAAGAAGTAAAAAATGTTTTCCCCTTCCCACCCCTAATTTGCATTTGCAAATTAGGATTCGGTTCGGTATTCAGCCAAATCTTTTGCGAAGGATTCAGGGGTTCGGCTGAATCCAAAATAGTGGATTCAGTGCATCCCTAGTTGAGAACATAATCCACCCAAGTCAGGGGGGCTCATAGGGGAACATGAATACACAGACTTTTATTCTCTCTCAGTGGTAAATACCAGCCCCATCCCTAGACTCAATGTCACTTAGAAAAAGCCTGTTGCTCATCTACCCCAGGTAAACAGTGACCCCAGCAGGAAAGGTGTAATCTCACAAGGCAAGGGGTGCTGTAGCAGAGGGCCTTGTATTTAATAAACACCCTACATTTCTCTCATATTTATTTTATTGTAGTAAAAATGCTGCTTAAAAATATTAAAACACTGGGGCTAATGTATAAACACTGGGCAAATGTTTCTATGGGCAGTAACCCATTGCTGTGATTGGCTTTTCTCAGCCAGCTGCTGCTTAAAACAATGAATGAAAGCATTCGATTGGTTGCTACTGGTTAAAGCCCAGGGGGAAATGTGCTCAGTCTTTATAATTGAGCCACATCTCTTTGAGTGTCAGAAATAGTTACTAAGTAAATATCCTATGCATTTCTCAAGTATATTTCCATAGCTCCCCTCTCTAATTCCCTATACCTGCCATCCCGGCACCTGCATAGAAATTATATCCCCCAGCAGGAAATAAAATTATCGAGTCCCCGGCAGAACCACTTTCCTCCTGGTGCTATAACTCTATATTCACCAAGTCTCGGGTTGCCGTGAATAAAACTCCCTCACAAAATAACAGAGAGATTTGGAAAGCGGCAGAGTTGCTATGCTAATAAGTGCACACCTGCAAAGGAAATTATTTGCATTTAAAAAAAAAAATAAAAAAGGCGAGCGAGTCACATTAAAAGACCTATAAACCCGACGCATGGCTCAGCCTGGAGCTGAACCAACTGCTTTGAGTCACATTTACCATACAAGCGGTGGGCCAGACGTAGCGTCTGTCTTTCCGAACTCTATTTTGGGATTTAAGGATCCTATTTTTTTTAGCTTGAAAAATAGAATTTAAAAAAAATAAATCTTAATCTCTTTATTTAACTGCTGTGATATTATGACCCCGGCCAGACGTATTTAGTTTGGTCTGTGACGAGAGGCACTTTGGCCAAACCTTCCCCCCCCCCTTTCCCTGAAACAAGGAGACTTTTCTTTTGCAGAGCCTTTTGCAAGCAAGATTGTAATCTGCATGAATTTAAAGCTGCCCTTAAAGGGATACTGTCATGGGAAAAACATTTTTTTTTTCAAAATGAATCAGTTAATAGTGCTGTTCCAGCAGAATTCTGCACTGAAATCCATTTCTCAAAAGAGCAAACAGATTTTTTCATATTCAATTTTGAAATCTGACATGGGGCTAGACATATTGTCAATTTCCCAGCTGCCCCAACTCATGTGACTTGTGCTCTGATAAACTTCAATCACTCTTTACTGCTGTACTGCAAGTTGGAGTGATATCACCCCCCTCCCCTTTCCCCCCCAGCAGCCCATCAGCAGAACAATGGGAAGGTAACCAGATAGCAGCTCCCTAACACAAGATAACAGCTGCCTGGTAGATCTAAGAACAACACTCAAAAGTAAAATCCATGTCCCACTGAGACACATTCAGTTAGGGCTGGGACACACTGGGCGATTTGGGGAGATTTAGTCGCCTGGCGACTAATCGCAGCGACTTTTCTCCCCGAATGCCTCCCCTCGCTCTGCGCCTAGCTAAAATGAAAAATCGCCTGCGCTAATCACACGCGGCGATTCGTTTTCCGAAGTCGCCCGAAGTTGCCTCACGAGGAAACTTCGGGCGACTTTGGAAAACGAATCGCCGCGTGTGATTAGCGCAGGCGATTTTTCATTTTAGCCAGGCGCAGAGCGAGGGGAGGCATTTGGGGAAGATTGGTCGCGGAAAGTCGTGGCGATTAGTCACCAGGCGACTAAATCTCCCCAAATCGCCCAGTGTGTCCTAGCCCTTACATTGAGAAGTAAAAACAGCAGCCTGTCAGAAAGCATTTCTCTCCTAAAGTGCAGGCACAAGTCACATGACCAGGGGCAGCTGGGAAATTGACAAAATGTCTAGCCCCATGTCAGATTTCAAAATTGAATATAAAAACATCTGCTTGCTCTTTTGAGAAATGGATTTCAGTGCAGAATTCTGCTGGAGTAGCACTATTAACTGATGTGTTTTGGAAAAAAAACATGTTTTCCCATGACAGGATCCCTTTAAAGAAATCACTTCTTCCTACTAGAAATGCATGCTTGTGCACTGAACCCTACCCATTACTAAAATAGCGGGCACAAACAGCACAATGTGCAAGTAGAGAGAAAATCTCTCTGGTGATGCAAGCAGGGTGCCAACAGTAGAGTTCAAAATAGGGTGCAGTGGTTAGACAATAGAGCACTTGTCCCTCCACCCAAAAAAAAAAACTTCAGAGGTGCCCAGCATAGATATCTTCAGCCTGGGATTTTTAGTGATCCCCAACCAGTAGCTCATGAGCAACATTTTGCTCCCCAAACCCTTGGATGTTGCTCCCAGTGGCCTCAAAGCAGGAGCTTATTTTTGAATAAAGTTTTAATTGGATAAAAACCAAGTGTACTGCCAAACAGAGTTTGAATGTATGTTGACAATCCATATAGGGGCTACCAAATGGGCAATCACAGCACTTGGCACCCCAAGAACATTTTTCATGCTAGTGTTGCTCCCCAACTCCTTTAACTTCTCAATGTTGCTCACTGGTTCAAAAGGTTGGGGATCCCTGGTATAGAGGAAGCTGATGATGTGGTCCAATCCCCTCTACAACCATGGGGTCTGCTTCCTCCACCGCTGATTGGGTGCTCTGAGTACAGTACACAATACACAGTTGGCACTTGGAATATTATATCTAATTAGGCGTAACAATAGTGTGCTAGGCCCCCCTGCAAAAAAATAAATCCCCCCCTACCCCCAGCCCAGGGGGGGGGGTGTATATGGTTCAGTAGGGTGTTGTCTTAAGCAGCCAGATGTAATACAAGTTAAATAAAAGAACAACATTTCCAGAGAGAGAGAAGGTTATACTCCCATAAATGCCTGAGATCCTGGATTTCATCCACCTTCTGTATGTCTAATACATGCACAGGTCTTTCTTGGCACCTGATGCTCTGCAGGAAAGTTCTCTGTCTATTCTGGAAGACATGATTTGTAATCACACAAACTACAGAACTGGATACAATTGATAAGGATTGCTCCTTCCAACTGCATCCAGTTGGCACCAAGAAGCCTTCTAATTTCCCTTCTCTGTCAGAGTCGTTTCCTTCCTCGGGTGAGCGAGACACCTACAACACAAGCTCAACAGACTTCTCTGTGCTGAAAGAGGAAATTAATGAGCCTTCCGGTGTTCAGCCACATCTTCCTTAGGCTGGTACTTGACATACCTCAAAATGTCACTTCAAATAAACACATGTACAAAAGATATTACTTGGCTCCCTGCACTTTGTAAACGAAAAAGAAAATCCTCCTTGAGTCTCCTTACTGCTCCACATAAGCACATAGGCTTCTTTTTCTAGCCAAATTGCAGGTTATCATATCAACCCCAAAAAGCTTCGCAGGAAACATTGTTGCTTATGCCATATACTGTTTGCTGTATTGCCTTTGTTACTTGTTCCCTTCTCAAGGTGACCAATAATAAACACAATAGGCACTTAAGCAAACACTCACCCCCAAATCTTTCCTTAACTGGCCATCCGATTGGGCCCCTTTAGCTCATAACAAGGTTACAGATATAAAGAAACACTGGGGTAACAGTCACCCTGCTATAGTTCCAGGGGTACCCGGGGCACAAATAAACACTCACCCCAAATCTCACTCTAACTAGCCTTCAGGCTGGGCCCCCTAGCTCACAACAAGGTTACAGATATATAGAAACATTGGGGTAACAGTCACCCTGCTATAGTTCCAGAGGTACCCAGGGTACAAAGTACTCACCCCAAATCTCCCCCTAACTGACCTTCAGACTGGGCCCTCTTAGCTCATAACAAGGTTACAGATATATAGAAACATTGGGGTAACAGTCACCCTGCTATAGTTCCAGGGGTACCCAGGGCAAGAATAAGCACTCACCCCAAATCTCCCCCTAACTGGCCTTCAGACTGGGTCCCCTTAGCTCATAACAAGGTTACAGATATATAGAAATATTGAGTTAACAGTCACCCTGCTATAGTTCCAGGGGTACCCAGGGCACGAATAAGCACTCACCCCAAATCTCCCCCTAACTGGCCTTCAGACTGGGTCCCCTTAGCTCATAACAAGGTTACAGATATATAGAAACATTGGGGTAACAGTCACCCTGCTATAGTTCCAGGGGTACCCAGGGCACAAATAAACACTCACCCCAAATCTCACCCTAACTGGCCTTCAGACTGGGCCCCCTTAGCTCATAACAAGGTTACAGATATATAGAAACATTGGGGTAACAGTCACCCTGCTATAGTTCCAGGGGTACCCAGGGCACAAATAAACACTCATCCCAAATCTCCCCCTGACTGACCTTCAGACTGGGCCTCCTTAGCTCACAACAAGGTTACAGATATATAGAAACATTGGGGTAACAGTCACCCTGCTATAGTTACAGGGGTACCCAGAGCTATGTATATGAAAACTTCACTTTAGCCTGGACCTCTTTGAATTGAGCATTCCTCTCATGGGCTATAAAATGGGGTGTAGGTTATAAGAGAGTGAGCAGGGATCAGTCAGAGGGGCTAGGGGTTGGGTAATCTGGGGAATGGATGAAGACTGTACTGTTTCAATGAAATTTTATATTACCGCACACCTCCTTCCACTTATTCTGCGTAGTGGTGCTGGTCTTCCGTTGACCTTGCCTGGTCACTTTACTGCTTTGTAATTTCGAAAAACGGTCCGCACACACCAATATTGCAGTCGGGGATTGTGCCCCTTTTATTAATGCCACCAACAGTCAATAATCAACGTTTCGGGGGGACACAGCCTCCCTTCTTCTAGCACGGTCCTCTCCCTCAGCAGGTCTAAGTTATTTGTTTCCTGCCAAGGTTGGGCAGTGGTTCGCGAGGAGCCGACACGTCGCACGCTGCGTTTTCATCCGACAGTCGGATCAATGTAGTTCTTACCTGCAATTTCTCCTTCATTTCCTTTTTCTTTAAAACATCCGTAACGTCGCATGCATTTTATTGCATGCATTTTATCGCATTGTGACGTGTCGGCTCCTCACGCACCATGAAGTCCTAGGCTTACTATTAGGGATGGGCGATTTTGACCCGGTTCGTTAAAAATTCGCCACCGGCGAAATCTCGCAGACACCCATTAAAGTCTATGGGCGTCATAAAAAATTTGTCGCGCGGCGATATTATTTTGACGCGCGTCTGTTTTTTTTGGACGCATGCCGTCCTACAAGTCTATGGGCGTAATTTTTTTTGGCGAAACGAGGTGAAAAAATTCCCTTATCCCTGCTTACGATTATCTCAATTCCAAGCCCCTCCCCTTTTGAAGTCGGCAAATCAGATCATCACATATGTCCAGGCCCCCCTCAATCACAGGGTCCCTGATAAGAACACCCACCTGTCCCCCACCCTGAAACTAAAGAACTTGCAATTGATTTAAATGTTTTATTATTTGTAGGTTTAGAGTTACTTTATTATTCAGCAGCTCTTCAGTTTGGAATGTCAGCAATCTGGTTCCTATGGCCCTTAATACCCTAGCAACCATGCCTTGATTTTAATAAGAAGCTGGAATATAAATAGAGGCCTGAATACAATGCGGAGTAATTGCTTTTTAGATTTGAAAGCTGGAAAAAGGCAGATAATTAAAAAAAAAAGATAAAAATAAATAAATAATGTAGACCAATTAAAAAGTTGCTTAGAAGTGGCCATTCTACAACATACTAAAAAGTTAACTGAGCCAAGAACACCTGTATAGAAGCAAAGGGGAAACAAAGCGATTAATACTTCTATTGGGCAGATATAGAGGGAATGATATAGACAGTGTCCTCTCAATAGGCAACTGCTTTATATTATTGGTAATTATGCCTGCAGGAAAATCAGTGGTTACTTCAGCTCACCATTAGTATAAAATAAAGAGAAAAGGCAAACGTAGAAAACTTTTCAGCTGCTCAGAGTAAATTGAGCTTGATATTTTTAGCCTGAGCCTCAAAGGCCGTCTGCTGGTTTTCTCTGTCTAAACAAAGGACTATATATTGCCCTGCATTTGGCTGAGTGCTGGGAGTCAGCTCTGCGCTTATATAAATAAAGTCCATCAGCGTGCTATTTATCCATAACTGCACCTGTCTGCTGCCACCGGGCTTACAGGCTCCTTTAATTCAACAATAGCAGATCATTCATCCGTGCTCCGAAACGCATTTGTTTACTTTAAAAAAAAGAGAGAGAAATAAAAGGGCCCAATGCCCAGGATCAAGGAGAAGGTCCTCAATGAACACGTTCCTAACAGGTAGGATATGGAGCTTTGTGTATTATTCCTAGAATGAAGGGTGAAGACATTCTTTTAACATTTAAAGGGGACCTGTCATCCTAAAAAACAATTCTAAATCCTGTTTTAGGATGTAAGTCGAGCAAAATAAAACTTCACTTACACTATAGACATGATTTCAAATGTCTTTCTTTTAGTCTTGGAAATCACAATCAAATCAAACAGGCAGCAGCCATTTTGTGGACACGGTTTATTTTCAGTATGGTTGTTTTAATAAAAAAAAAAAGAATTTGGGTTTCCTGATTCATTTTAAAAGGACTTTTATTATACAGATTTCAATGTGGGGTTGACAGGTCCCCTTTAATGCAAGTGAAAATATTTCTATAAAGGAAGGAAGGAAGGAAAGTGTGCTCAAAGTGAGGTATCAGTGTACACTTGAAGCCAAACTGTAACTTGTTAGGTAGCTTAAAAGTTCAGATCAGGCAGGTGAGTATTCTATAAATCCACTCTCTCCTATAATTAGGAGAGAGCCTTACCTGAACCACTGGATGACCCCCATTAGGTGACTTTACAGCTCCACGACTCCCCTCCGTCTCGTAGTGTGCACGATGATGGGACTTAGGCTGCACTTCTATTTGTAGTTCGTAAGGCCCCACCTGATTGGACAAGGGCCACTCAAGAGGAGGAAGTGAGGTGACGGGAATACTGTGTTGGAGAAATAAGATATGGAACTTCAGAGCTCATCTTCCACTGGAGAACAATATCAATGTCAACAGTTTGGTACAACTGCCCAGTGCAACAGGGCCTTATAAACTGGTGCTGTTTCTGACTCATGAAACCAATAACAGACTTTCAAATGCAAGAACATTTACATATAACTTTAAAACCTGCTTCCACCTGGTAGCCTCTCCATCTGCTCTAGAAATAAGCCAGCAAGAAATATGGGACAGCTCCTTATAGGAAACACCAAAAGAGAAGGTTATTACTCAAAGGTGGGTTGGCTTGGGATGGGTTGTGGGTAAGTTGACTTTTTGTATTCAGTACGACTGTGCAGACACTACCATACTTCACTATAGAGATAGGATAAGAAGAGCTCTGCATAACACTGGAATGTAAGGGATGGCACAAAAGAAGGCACTTCTTTATAAGAACCATGTCTGGAGTTTGCTACACCACTTCACAAAAAGCTTGATTAACCAAGTTCCCATGAGGGAATTTGTTTTGTGGACAGATATGGCTCAGATAGAGATTTTGGGCAAAGTTCATAGCTTTATGAGCAAATGTAAACACTGCGAAACCTTAAAACACAACATTTCTAGAGAGAAGTATGGTGGTGGTAGCACCATGCTGTAGATCTTGGAGATCTTTTAAAAGGGCATTGATCCCAACACAAGACAATGCAACTCTGGAACATAAGGAATGTCAGGTGAAGGCCCTACAAGGCCCAGTCACTGCTGTGATCTCAGTCCAAATGAGAATATACCACAGTTTCGACACAACACAAAAACCAACAGAATATGCAGGAGGTTCTTAACACTTTCCCCCAGGCCTCATAATCCTAAGTAGCCATTCAGATGTTTTATTTACAAAACAGACCATTTAATGATTGGCTGCTAGTAGGTACTAGATCTGGAGGAATCTTTGCTGTATTTAGTGCATTACCAAACTCATTTATATGCTTGGATAACAGATATTTGCATTCATAGATGAAGGATATATTTAGTTTACCTGTAGTAGGGCATGGCTGGAACCAGCTGTTTCGGCCACGAAGGCGGCATCAGTAGGATTGAGCCAGAATCCGCATTTGGTCTCTCCTCCTTTTCATAAGGGCCGAAATATTCAGCGGGCTGATAAATGTGGCAGGGCAGGTTCTTATGGGAAGACAGTGGAGAGGGTTCTGGACTAGATTTCCATATTTTCGGAGGCACACCACATGAATGATCTGCAGCAAGACTATTCATGGCATCCATAAGTGTTGAAGAGGAAGAGTGAGAAAAACCCAGGCTTGAGCTATCGTCCCGTAAATGGACCTGTGGTGAAGGCTGTGGAGAAGGGGACCTTCTTTTTGAGCCTGGGGATGGTGACCGTGATCTGGGGCGAGGTGATGGAGAATGTGGTCCCAGGAAGGTGTCCTCTGTCATTCTTTCTCGTGGTGACATTATTGGAGAAGCTCTAGGAGAATAATGAGTATGGATGTTTTGAAAATGTGGACACAAGTCATCACTAGGCCCATTGGGTGAGACACATGGTGATGTGTAAGGAGAGAAATTGGTCTCTGAAATGAAGCTGGTGGAAGAATTACTGCTAACAGGGCTCAAGCAAAGCGGTTCTCTGTAGCCCTCAAACACAGGGACAGGCAATGTAACCCTTGGACTAGTAGCCTCTGAGTTTGTATGGAACTCTACAAATATATCTGATTCTCTGCTGCGACCACCTGATTGAATGAGTTCATGAGATGGAGTGATCTCAATCCTTGGACTCAAAGCTGAAGCCCCACCAGCCCTCAGAGGGTCCAAGAAGTATTTTGACCCTACGCTATCTGTCTGTTCATAAGTGCCCATGGCATCCCTATGGTATGGCAGGTTACTGTATGACTTGATGAATAATTCGCCATGAGAATACGCAACTCCGGGTGGTGGGCTGATGGTTTTATGTGAAGGATTCGTGTCTTCTGGAAAAAAGAAGGCTCTCTTTAGGACTAAGTAGGAACACATTATGGACAATTGAATAAATTCCTTTAGTATTGTGCTTTCATTATGCATAAATGTTATTGGGGTTTATATCCCTTTAATGCAATATATTATTTTTATGCAAGCTTTAAGAGCTATAGCACACTAAGCAAGCTGACCACTTTGGCATTCTTCAGTGATTCCTGTCTGGCATTGCCAGTGTCTGCCATAAGCAGGTCCGACTGCCTGGTGTGACCAGGGCTAATAATGTTGTGTTGTTTTAACATTAGAAATTCATATCTAATATATATATATATATATATATATATATATATATATATATATATATACATATATATCTGGGTAGTTTATATGCTCAGTGCTTTTGTTGACGCTAAGCTGCCTTATCAACTACAGGCTTCAGTATAGTAAATGGTCTGAATTATTGATTCAAATTTATTTGGTGCATAAGCAAAATCTATATTATTCCAATTCAAATATAAATGTCTTACTGTACACAAAATACCAAATAGTGGCACTGTTCAATTTCAGCCCTATAGGATCAAGCAGCCATTGGCTTAAACAGGCAGAAAGTGGTACTGCAGCACACACCCTAGAAACCTATTTTAATTACTTAATTTGCAAGTTATTTCTGTATCACCAAGAAGAGTTGGAGCACTTCGCTATAGGAGGCGATACTGTACTTATGTAGTGGGTGTTATGGAAACAAGATGCAATGCAAACTCTAACAAAGGTTGAATACTCTTTGAGGCACAGAACATAAATCCCTTTTGTAAACAGTAATGTATTGCTCATATATGGCAATGGTAGGCACTGGTGTAATTATCGAAGAAGCAGAACTCGTAGACCCAGTAGGGACAAGATGGAAACAGTAAGGACAAGATGGAGACAGTATGGGCAAGATGGAGACAGTATGAACAAGATCGAAACAGTATGAACAAGATGGAGTCCGTAGGGACAAGATAGAGATAGTAGCGTGGAACAGTAGGGACAAGATGGAGACAGTAGGGACAAAATTGAGACAGCAGGAACAAGATGGAGCTAGTAGGGCAGAATGGAGACAGTAGGGACAAGATGGAGACAGTATGAACAAGATGGAGATAGCAGGGATAAGATGAAGACAGTAGAGCGGAATGGAGACTTAGGGACATCTTAGGGACAAGATGGAGACAGCAGGGACAAGATGGAGACAGTAGGGCAGAATGGAGAAAGTAGGGACAAGATGGAGACAGTATGGACAGGATGGAGTCCTTAGGGATAAGATGGAGACAGTAGGGACAAGATGGAGACAGTATGGACAAGATGGAGTCCGTAGGGATGAGATGGAGACAGTAGGGACAAGATGGAGACAGCAGAGACAAGATGAAGACAGTAGGGCGGAATGGAGACGTAGGGACAAGATGGAGACAGTAGGGACAAGATGGAGACAGTATGGACAAGATGGAGGCTGTAGGGACGAGATGGAGTCCGTAGGGATGAGATGGAGACAGTAGGGACAAGATGGAGACAGTAGGGACAAGATGGAGACAGTATGGACAAGATGGAGTCCGTAGGGATGAGATGGAGACAGTAGGGACAAGATGGAGACAGCAGAGACAAGATGAAGACAGTAGGGCGGAATGGAGACGTAGGGACAAGATGGAGACAGTAGGGACAAGATGGAGACAGTATGGACAAGATGGAGGCTGTAGGGACGAGATGGAGTCTGTAGGGACGAAATGGAGACAGTAGGGACAAGATGGAGACAGTAGGGACAAGATGGAGACAGTAGGGACAAGATGGAGCAAAATATGGAGATGGTAGGGCTAGATCAACACAGTAGGGCCAGATGCAGACAGAAGGACAAAATAGATATCAAAGATGGAAAGATATGGACTAGATATGCACAGTAAGGCTATTGATGGACATGTATGGCTTAAATACAATGTAGGACTAGCTGGACACAGATGTCAACAAGACCAGAGGAGAACAGTAGGACATGTAGGTTAAGATGAATGCAACAGGGGCAGTAGGACAAGATCATGACAGCAATATACAAAAGTAACTATTTATTCTAGCTATGGCCAAACTGCAGGCCGTCCGTTTGCATAACACTAATCTCAGCATGGGGGTTTCTGGGAGTTAGGAGCCATAGAAAATGCACTCCTTGTGGGGCTACAAAAAGCCTGTCTTGATCTAGACTGCTCTTAATGACCCTACTAATCAGCTTGTGTGTGGCCCAATCATTAAAAGGGGAGTTGATTTAGGGCTAAATCTGTCTTTTTTTGGGGGGTTGTATTTCATAAATTGAGTGGGAAACACAGTGTAAAAATAAAGCCGTGAGCCTCCTAATGGCAACACTGGTATTTACGGCAGGATGTTATTCAGTTTACACTCAGTTTCTTGTACTCGCAATAATGAGTTTTTTTCCTGTTTTGCCTGCCTGGTACATTATATTGCCTAGCTGCCTGCCAACTGCCTTTGTTACCGACATTCCAATCCTGTCCATAGCAACCACATGTACTGTCACCGGCCATCAAAATGCAAAGCTATCTCCTTATTCTATTAAAGAGCTCATTTATTCCAATGTGACGGTCTACAGCATTCATACATTAGATGTACCCTCATACTGTACTGTCTCAGGGAAACAATATGGCACCTCCTTCCCATATGTATAAATACAAATATACAGAGAAGGAATGTTCTGGGCACACAATAAGCTGTACCCTCATACTGTACTGTCTAAGGGAATCAATATGGCACCTCCGTCCCATATGTATAAATACAAATATACAGAGAAGGAATGTTCTGGGCACACAATAAGCTATACCCTCATACTATACTGTCTAAGGGAAACAATATGGCACCTCCTTCCCATATGTATAAATACAAATATACAGAGAAGGAATGTTCTGGGCACACAATAAGCTATACCCTCATACTGTACTGTCTAAGGGAAACTATATGGCACCTCATTCTGGGCAGATAAGCTAAATCCTCTTAGTGTCTATAAATAGTAACATATCTTTACAACCTATGACACGGTTTCTCCCATAGCATTACACAATATATAAAAGGGACAGAGACAAGAGGAAAGTGTTGGAAGGGTAACTGTCTGCTCTGCTCTCATTTCCCTACAGAAATAGGGATTGGTAACACTAGATAGGTGCCTAATATATAAGGACAGAGACAAGAGGAAAGTGTTGGAAGGGTTACTACCTGCTCTAATTCCCAACAGAAATAGGGAATGGTAGCACTAGATAGGTGCCTAATATATACGAATAAGGAGCTATAACGGTTTCCATTCAACAGTGAAAACAAATATTTCAAAAAATGGAAATTCAAATCAATGTTTTGGTAACCAACTAAAGCAGTAGGATCATAGCAATGTCATGATTAAAGCTTGCTTGTTGGTCGCCAATGGCAGTATATGATGCTCCCCCCCCCCAAATCCTTAATTGACCCATTTCTTTAATCTTGGTTTTGCTAAGGAACACAGATGCCCTGGTGGTTAGTACTTGGCATGCAATGGTGCCCAGAGAGCGGCAAGGCTTTGTTAATCTGATGCTAATTTCTTCCAGACTGGTGGCAAGTACACATCATTTTTGTTACTTTGAACATTGGGAAGAGAACAGTGTAAAAATGTCCTTGTGTTGTACCAGCCCTCCCAGGACATGTCCACCCTCTAACCAGGCAGCTCTGAGATTCCGATACTTGAAGAAAGGGATATAAATTGCAATAGAAGAAAAATAGAAATAGAAGAATAAACGTTAAATGAAAAATGGAACTCAGATACACATTGTCCTTATTGGCACATTCATTGCTGTAAATTCTCAATTGCTAAAAAGCCATCTGACCCTTTCTTGAAGCTTTACGATGTATCTACTAGCACAGCCGCTTCATGGAGACAATTTCACAACCGTCACCCTTTTATAGGAATTGTTCACCTTTAAATGGGCTTATAGTATGATGTAGAGAGGCATATTCTGAGACAATTTGCAATTGCTTTTCATTTTTTTTTATTTGTGGTGTTTAAAGTTAGTTTGAGTTGAGTTTAGTCCCCTTAAGTATGTAAATCCTCTGCATAAGTTTAAATCCCAGATTCACAATCTTCCATTTACTAAATCTCATATATATATTGTGGTGTTTATACAAATGGCCTGCAGGTGTCACTGTCTTCACGAGTTACTGTGCATACTTCCTGTCAGCTTAAAAAGTGAAAGTGAAAGCTTACTGTTGTGTAATGGCTGTCTGACTCTGCTAATTAAGCATTGTTATACTCTACTGATCCTCGGCTACCAAAACATAACAAATGGTGATGAGGATGGGATTATATTGACAGAAAACGTGGTGCAAGAGAAGTGCACTTTCAGCCCGGATCTTTAGTCAGAATTATGAAACCAGGAATACTGAAACAAGGACAATCTAAATTTACTACACCACTTGAAGTGAGATGCCAGCAAGGACCATACACATATGAACTGTCTGATGGACGCATATGGAATGCAAGTCATCTTGCTCCTGTTAGATATGACTTTGGATAAGCTCCATTTGATGAAGGACATTTTCCTACTCCTGATGTCAACTACAATAGGCCTGAATAAAGTGAACCTATAATGCATACTGAGAGAATCAGAAAATTACCTGCATGGACCCAGGACTATGTGATGTGAATAATGTATATTATTGCTTTAAGATGCGTTGTTGTTGTTTATTACATTTGCCCAAATGCTTTCCTACTATAGGGAAATATGTGATGTTTATACAAATGGCCTGCAGGTGTCACGGTCTACGTGAGTTGCTGTCAGCTTAAAAGTGAAAATGAAAGCTTACTGTTGTGTAATGGCTGTCTGACTCTGCTAATAAAGCACTGTTATACTCTACTCATCTTTGGCTACCAAAACACACACACACACATACATACATATACATATATATATATATATATATATATATATATATATATATATATATATATATATATATATATATATACACATACATACATACATAAACACACACACACACACACACACACAGATATATATACAGTATAGAGTGGCTGAAGTTTATCATAGCACAAGTCACATGACTGGGGGCAGCTGGGAAAACTGACAATATGTCTAGCCCCATGTCAGTTTTCAAAATGAAATATAAAAAAATCTGTTTGCTCTTTTGAGAAATCGATTTCAGTGCAGAATCACTATTAACTGATGCATTTTGAAGAAAAAAAAACATTTTTCCCATGACAGTATCCCTTTAAGTCTACTAGAAAATCATGTAAACATTAAATAAACCCAATCGGCTGGTGTTGCTTCCAACAAGGATTAATTATATCTTAGATGGGATCTTTTTAGTTTTCAAAAGGGGGTCACTGATAGGGATGTAGCGAACTGTTCGCCGGCGAACTAGTTCGCGCGAACTTCGACTGTTCGCGTCCGCCGCAAGTTCGCGAACGTCGCGCGACGTTCGCCAATAGGCGTTCGCGTCAAAAATCGTTCGACCATTCGATTCCTTCGACCACTAAAATCGAAGGATTTTCGTTCGAATCGAACGATCGAAGCCATTGGATTGAATTAAATCATTCGATCGAATGGCTTCGATCGTTCGATTCGAACGAAAATCCTTCGATCGAACAATTAAAATCCTTCGATCGTTCGAATCGAACGATTTTCGGATGTTCGAAGTTCGCGAACTGTTCGCATTTTTTGCCGGTGTTCGCGAACGGCGTTTGCGAACACATACTCGGCGGTTCGCTACATCCCTAGTCACTGACCCCCTCTAAAAACAAATCCTCTCTAAAGCTACACATTTATTGTTACTGCTACTTTTTATTACTCATCTTTCTGTTCCAACCCCCCCCCCTATCAATATTCCATATTCTCATTCAAATCAAGGCATGATTGCTAGGGTAATTTGGACCCTAGCAACCAGATTGCTGAGACAAACTGGAGAGCTGCTGAATATAAAACTAAATAACTAAAAAATCACAAATAATAAAAAAATGAAAACCAATTGCAAATTGTCTCAGAATATCACTCTCTACATCATACTAATAGTTAACTGAAAGGTGAACAACCCCTTTAAGTCTACTAGAAAATCATGTAAACATTAAATAAACCCAATAGGCTGGTTTTGCCTTCAATGAGGATTAATTATATCTTAGTTGGGATCAAGTACAAGCTACTGTTTTATTATTACACAGAAAAAGGGAATTGTTTTTAAACATTTGGATTATTTGGATAAAATGGAGTCTATGGGTGACATCCTTTCCATAATTCAGAGCTTTGTGGATAACGGATCCCATAGCTGTACTATATATTGTTGAAAATTGCTGAAACTGTACCTATTCTTGGTGTTCTATGTGTTTGTACATAGTTATAATATTTCTCTCTCTTTCAGGCCGCAATTACTTTTCACAGCTGAGATGACAAAATCTGACTATGACTATAGAACATATGAAGCAATTGGAGCTTTCCTGGGCTGGAGGCCTCAGTGCACCCATTTTCCTAGAAGAACCCAGTGCTTTGTGGTTTTTATGCTTATTCAGTAACTGAGATGAGGAAGCCTCATCTCAAAATTAACCTTCTCGTGTAAAGTTCTGGCCTGTCTGTATTCTTCATGGGGCTGTATTCACATTTATTGAAAGGAAATTGTGAAGTTTGAGCTGGGAATCCACTCTGTTGAATTGTATAGAGGAATACCTATGCTGTCATAGTTTTATGGGATCTCTCTGTACAGACAATGAGCAAACTTAGGGGCTGTTCCTGCTGAATTGTGCTTAGTACAGGGGAATACCTATGCTGTCATAGTTTTATGGGATCTCTCTGTACAGACAATGAGCAAACTTAGGGGCTGTTCCTGCTGAATTGTGCTTAGTACAGGGAATACCTATGCTGTCATAGTTTTATGGGATCTCTCTGTACAGACAATGAGCAAACTTAGGGACTGTTCCTGCTGAATTGTGCTTAGTACAGAGGAATACCTATGCCGCCATAGTTTTATGGGATCTCTCTGTATAGACTATGAGCAAACTTAGGGGGCTGTTCCTGCTGAATTGTGCTTAGTACAGGAGAATACCTATGCTGCCATAGTTTTATGGGATCTCTCTGTACAGACAATGAGCAAACTTAGGGGGCTGTTCCTGCTGAATTGTGCTTAGTACAGGGGAATATCTATGCTGCCATAGTTTTATGGGATCTCTCTTTACAGACTATGAACAAACGTAGGGGCTGTTCCTGCAGAATTGTGCTTAGTACAGGGGAATACCTATGCTGCCATAGTTTTATGGGATCTCTCTGTACAGACTATGAGCAAACTTAGGGGCTGTTCCTGCTGAATTGTGCTTAGTACAGAGGAATACCTATGCTGCCATAGTTTTATGGTATCTATCTAATCTATACAGACTTTGATCAAACTTAGAGACTGTTCCTGCTGAATTGTGCTTAGTATGTGGGAAATAGTGGCGTAGTACATCTCTGTACAGGCTATGAGAAAAGGTAATTCAGGTGCAGCTTTGCCTGTATAATTTTATTTCCAGCCAATTCTGATACCCCTAATGAACACACTCCTTTAGCCAATAGACCATGTCCATAACTAAAGCTGGTTGAACGAACGATCGTACGTCCTCATCTCCCGACCTGCCACTAAACATTCAGATCAAACAAAGCAGTAAAGAACAGATCAGACGATGTTCTGCCCTACAGCAATCGTAGGAAAGTTTATGTCCGACAAAGCTGACAGTGACAATCTCCCACTGAAGATCATCAGATCGGCAATACATGAAGAGATACGATCGTCAGCCGACAGAAATCTTTTAACCTGTCCAATCGACTGAACAACCGGTCGGCATGGCAAGATAAATGTCGGGACACTCCACACATGATCCGAAAATAGTACGAATCGAGGATTTGTACGATCGGATCTTTGCGTCTATGGCCAGCTTAACATGGAGTAAGAGCATGGAGTATACACAAGGCAAACTGCTCACTATCAGTACGATACAGAAAGTTTAATACTCCCTTCAATATAAATGTGGGTTCAATATTCATGAACAATAAAAACATGCAGCGTTGCATTTTAACACTTACGCACAATTGAATAAATTCCCCCTCCCACAGACTGGATCCGGCACAGTTGCGTTTAAAGGAGCCCGGGCTCAGACGTGGAAATGACTGTGTCTCTTTCAGAAGTGCTGCAATTCTAATAATACACAGAACTTTCCCACACCACATCCTCTGTCACCCAACCACCCCGCAGCGCTCTGATAATCACACGGACTGTGTTGGACTGGCCCACTGGAATCCCAGGAAAATTCCAGGTGAGCCCAGGTGTTAGTGGCCCTCTGGCTTCTAAACATTTGGCCTATTTCATGGTCATTCCCAGGGCCGGAACTAGGGCTAGGCAGCTGCCTAGGGCGCAACAATTGGGGGGCGCTGGGCAGCTACCGTTCTGACTACCCCTAGACCAGACTCTACTATTCCCCAGACTTGACCATCAGTGTCGCACATGCGCATAAGCATGCAACGTCGACTCGCATATGCGTCACTGTGCCCCGTCAACTCGCATTACATGTAAGCGCATCATGTCCCCATGCATGCGACAGGGAAAGTGGGGGCGAGCTGGCTGGTTGGGTTCCATAGGGCGCCCGTCTGACCTGGCCCGCCTCTGGCCATTCCCTATTTCTTTATGGGAACAAAGAGGCTAAATAGTGGAATAATAGAGTATAGTATATAGAGAAAAGAGACTAGTAGAATAAAGAGGTTGCGTGAGGAAAGGATGAATAATAGATTGGAAAGTGGGCTTTCAGCCCAAGGTTTATTGTGGGCCCCTGGCAACCCAGTCCAACACACTGACACTGACTGAATCTATAGGCCAGGGGGGACGCGCTAAACTCATGTCTTCTTTATAAAAATGCACCACTGTAATGGATTATAGAGAGCTAAATGTTATATATCAGAAGGAAAAAGAAAGAGCTCTAACATAGACATAGTGTGCATAGTAAGGCAAGATGATGTCATAGTGTTGAAGAGTGTGATGATGTCAGAAGATGGGGCTCCATCTCTGGGTGTGTGTTAGTGATGTGCAGGCCAGCATGATACCTGTGGGACCCGCGGCTTTACCCATTGGTCAGGCAGGTCCGGGCCGACTTCGCACTCTTTTCTGCAAGTGGCGGGCAGGTACAGGTTGAGCTCTTTTCCTGCTCTCCCCGCCCACCACCATCAAATGCCGGCTTTCGACTTCCGGGTTCTTCTTTTATAGACGCTGAGCCTGGTCGTCCTGCCTCTTTTGTGATGTCATCGACGGGTCGGCGCGGGTCTATAAAAGGAACTAGGAAGTCGGGCTCAGGTGGTGGGAGGTCGGATGGCGGGCGGGTGTGGGTCTGGGAAATCCCGACTCGCACATCACTAGTGTGTGTGTGTAAGGCAGCAGTTGATATAATATGTATAAATAAGGAAAGAGGTGGCAGATGGCTGCACACGTGTGGGTTAGTGTATAGTATAGTAAGGAAATATGGCATGAGGGAAAGGGGAAGTAAATGTATGGTGCAGAGTAAAGTAAGGCAGAGCTGGGGTAAGTGGCTATAATGCACAACTATCTGCTTAAAAGTACAAGCCCTAACTTTGTTCAGTGTGAATGAGTGTGTGTGAGTGAGTGAGTGTGAGTGAGTGAGTGAGTGAGTGAGTGTGTGTATGTGTTATTAGTGACCTCATATTTATAGTGAAACCCAATCAAGGTGGAACAGCAAGATTCTTGGGGGTTTCCTCTGAGCCGCAGAAGAGACACTAAATACACAAACAGACAAAACTTTGTGCTGCTCAGGTTCAGGCTTACTATACACTACTTACACTCGCCCCTAAATGTTAAACGAGAAAAACAGAACTGGTTAACTAGTTATTTCCCCCCCCCTCCACCATGACTGTTTGTTATCTGGCTTCTGCTAATTTGTTTCAGGAGTCAGAGCCAGTAGTGCAGAGAATGTAAACAGCCACACAGATTGTATAACAGTGGTCTGCGGCTGGCGCACTATTTTAGTTATATTAGTTCATCCAGACCTAAAAAAAATAAAATAAAGAATCACAGGACGCACGGGAAACGAGATGCACCATCACTTCCACTATTCAACGACCTCCGATGCCGACTTAAATATCGAAATATAAAGTCCAAACCCCATTGTACTCCATCGTTCTTTATTCTTGCTTCCACTGTTTCTTTGTGCACAACAATGTCATTTCCCATAATGTACAGGCAATTCAGCCTTCATCGTGATTCTTCTCTAATGCTAAGGCAATAACTCCGCACAATAACTAACTCCATCCCCCCATGGGGGCCAAATACAAACAAAAACAAATGCGTGGCCCCTGAAAAAAAGTTTAATTCAGAAAGCAATCTGGTTGCTAGGGTCCTTGTCCTCAGTAACCAGAAGCAGATTGATAACAGGATAAAAGTTAATTATAAGGCAATTCTGAATTGTGCTCAAGCCAATGAAAAGCCTCAGGGAGATTTGAATGGCATGCAAATGGTTTATAGCTATAAAACCAATTCTGCGTCTCCCGCAGAGCAACCGCAGGGTTAATGCCGCTGGCCTGACTTGCAGTCGTCTGTAAATACACCGGGTATCTGATAAGATCTGTTTACAGAGAGAGGACTGAGTGCCAGATACAATGATAGGTGCCATCTGTAATGGGCATGCAAATATACAGTAGGCTTAGAGTATGCAAAGCTGCAGATAAAGCCTGTCCTACATGCAAATGTGTGTCCTTAGGGTTAACATTTAACCATGTAAATCATTTAGGAGGTACATAAAAGGCTGCCTATACAGGTGTTGGGGACCTGAATACAAACATTTAAAGGGCTCTATATTAACCACTAAAGGGGCTGGCAAGTTGGGTGATATAAAATAGAGAGTGTTATATTCACCACCTTGCCATAATCTTGCCTACTGTTGCCATATATTACTGTCACCATCTGGTCCTATTGTTGCTGTGATATAATCATCTGTGTATAACACCCTGAATTAATCTCTGGCACTAGACAAGAGGTTTGCAAGCCGCACGTTTACTGGTGCTACACTGGGGTCCCCCCATACAAAGTTACTGTCACCCTGCTATAGTTCCAGGGGTACCCAGGGCGCAATTAAGCACTCACCCCAAATCTCCCCCTAACTGGCCTTCAGGCTGGGCCCCCTTAGCTCATAACAAGGTTACAGATATATAGAAACATTGGGGTAACAGTCACCCTGCTATAGTTCCAGGGGTACCCAGGGCACAAAGCACTCACCCCAAATCTCCCCCTAACTGGCCTTCAGACTGGGCCCCCTTAGCTCATAACAAGGTTACAGATATATAGAAACATTGGGGTAACAGTCACCCTGCTATAGTTCCAGGGGTACCCAGGGTACAAATAAGCTCTCACCCCAAATCTCCCCCTAACTGGCCTTCAGACTGGGCCCCCTTAGCTCATAACAAGGTTACAGATATATATAGAAACATTGGGGTAACAGTCACCCTGCTATAGTCCTGGGGTACCCAGAGCACAAATAAACACTCAGCCCAAATATAAGGTTAGTTGCCACCTCTCCTCCGGCCAGTCCCACAGTTTGTGAACGTGAGAACTTTGGGAGTTAGACAACCTGTAGATTCCCTATGTAAACTGAATATTCAAAGAACCTGTGCTCCATCGATAAAGGAAAGAATACAACGCTATAATAAATAAAACAATATCCTGATCATTTTCCAAGAAAATAAACGTGACAATGCTCCGGCTAATACACAATCCCAATGAGAAGTTTGTCGATGAACCATAAGGCTTGGGGGTTATAGAGTTAATCGTGTGTACTGCGCTTATGCCTATGCTGCCTGCACACAGACTATGGTTTGGTTATTTGGATTGGGGTTATTAACCCCTTAGTTGCTGCAATGTCATCAATAAATAGGTCTGGGACCACTTAAAGGGCAGGGCTTTATGCTTAACTCACCTGGGGCCCCGTGGCCCCTTAAAATTTGCTTGTTAAGCTTCTGCCCTGCCATGAAGACATGGGGTTAAACAGAACAGATTCAAAACCAACTAGTCTTATGATGGTCTCACCCCCCCATTCTGATTGACAGGTTTCACTCTCAGCCACTTGCACCATTTTTTCTAACCCTCTCAGAGTCAGAGCACCTATCCTATTCCACTCCCACCCGACAAACCTTCTGCGGCATCTGGATAAACAGTATCATAGTCAAACAGGTCGGAAAAGTTCAGCTCGACTTCATGGCTGGCGGCATCTTGGCTGCACCCCTCCGGGGGGATGGAGTCCTGAAGCCGGTCCAAGTAGCTCAGGTCCATTTTTGGGATTCTTGAGATCCAGGTGGGCTTCTTGGTCTTTCCGCTGCTCTGGGATGAGAGGCAGATTCCTGGAGAATGTTTTAGTCCCTTAAAGACAAGCCTTTGGGGACATAGTGATGGAAGGGGAAATCAACAGGCGAGATTAAGGGGTTAAAGGGTGTCCTATAAACTACCAGTGAATGTGCCTAATGAAAAGGTGCAGGCGGCCTGGTGGTTGGAAGACGAGCGGGGATGGGAGAGTGTCGTTGACAGGCGATCACAAGTCTGTGAAATTGGCAGTCAGGCACGACAGTCACCCTTACTTCCTGCTCTGTGCAGACACCTGCTACTAGGGGGCGGGGCCTCCAGCCCCAACTGGGGATACATTGTAGCAAGTGAGCAAACAGCTCCAGCCAGTGACACGGCCCCAAACGAAAAGCAGAACCAGCCCATTGATCCAATTCTCTCTTCCTTCCCTCTTCTGAACAGGCCAAAAGCATCACTGCTGGGTTTCAGCACAAAGGTGAAATCATCCCAAACACTGCTTTTTTATTTATTTTTATTTTTTTTTAAATAAAGAGAATTTAATTGTACAGCCGTGCAGAAAAGTAATTGCTCTTCAGACGGCATTGTTTATCCTCTTCTGTTCTCTGGTTCTGACTTTGCAAACAATGTAGCAAAAGGGTGAGCTTCCCTGTTAAAGGAACAGTAACTATATAAACAAGCTGCTGTGTAGTCATGGGGGCAGCTATTCAAGCACAGGATACACAGTAGGTAACAGATAAGTACTACTATAGTTTATATAAACAAGCTGCTGTCTATCCATGGGGGCAGCCAATCAAGCACAGGATACACAGTAGATAACAGATAAGTACTACTATAGTTTATATAAACAAGCTGCTGTGTAGCCATGGGGGCAGCCATTCAAGCACAGGATACACAGTAAATAACAGATAAGTACTACTATAGTTTATATAAACAAGCTGCTGTGTAGCCATGGGGGCAGCCATTCAAGCCCAGGATACACAGTAGATCAGATAAACTCTGAAGAATCCCATTGTATACTACAGAGCGTATCTGTTAACTGCAGTTTATCCTGTTGCTTTTCTCCTTTTTCAGCCTTGAATGCCTGCCCCCATGACTACACAGAAGCTTGTTTATATAAACTATAGTAGTATTTATCTGTTATCTACTGTGTATCCTGTGCTTGAATGGCTGCCCCCATGACTACACAGCAGCTTGTTTATATAAACTATAGTAGTACTTATCTGTTATCTACTGTGTATCCTGTGCTTGAATGGCTGCCTCCATGGCTACACAGCAGCTTGTTTATTTAACTATAGTAGTGTTTTTGAAGCAAATACACCAGTTGTACCAGTGCAGCAACCAGTAAATTATATTTTCATTACTTTAATACACTTTCCTTTTGGTGTTACTGTCCCTTTAAGCAGCAGGCCTCTGCTACATTGTTTCAAGAGTCAGAACCTGCAGTGTAGCTTTCATAATGTCACATATTAACTCTTAGAACAATATAGAGAGTGATATTCTAAGAATTTGCAATTGGTTGTAATTTTCTATTATTTGTGGGTTTTAAGTTATTTAGCTTTTTATTCAGCAGCTTTCCAGGCTGTAATGTCAGTCATCTGATTGCTAGGGCCCAAATTACCCTAACAACCATAGGAATACGAGACTGGAATATGAATAGGAGAGGCCTAAATTGAAAGATGAGTAAAGAAAAAGTAGCAATAACAATACAGAGCTTTTGTTTTTTAAATGGGGTCAGTGACCCCCATATGAAAGCTGGAAAGAGGCAGCGGAAGACGAAATTTAAAGAATATAAAAACGAATTAATGAAGGCCAATTGAAAAGTTGCTTAGAATCAGCCAGTCTATAACATACTAAAAGTTGAACGACCCATTTAAAAACCACTGACAGTGTGTAATGAATGTATATCAGGAAGTTGCTTGAAATTAGAGCTTCTTTCTGGGAAAGTCATGATTTTGTTCCAATCAGTTGTCAAATCTGCAAATTCTTGTGCCGGTGACAGAAGTTGTTTGATTGGTCTCTGCCGCTAGCATTTTAGGGTTAGATGTGGATTCATATACAATATACAGTATAATTCATAACTGCAGAGTAAGGTGCAAAGTACAAAGACAGGGTACAATTTCCATGTATTTTGACATTAGAAAGGACTTACTGGATTGGGACAGAGCAGCTCTCTGAATGAGCAATAAGGGGTGCACTTTTGCGTCTGGGGGTCTATGTAAATAACCTCTATAGTGTCCTCATAATAAAAACATGCAGAGCTTGTATTTCAAGGTTTTATACTGACTAGTGATGAGCAAATCTGTCCCGCTTCGCTGAAAAATTTGCGAAACTTTGAAAACATAAGTGAAAATTTGCGAAATGCATTGATGTCGACAAATTTTACGACTTTTTTGTCGCAGCAAATGTTTTTCACCGGCGAATTTTTACAGCAGTTTCGCAAAACAATCCGCAGGCGGCGAAAGGTGGAAATTCGCCGCAAATCCTTGACTGGCCGAAGAAATTAGCCTATCACTGATACTGACCACTGTGGAAAGCAGCGGAATACATAAGGGTTTAAGCACACGGGCAGATTCGGGGAGATTTAGTCGCCTCTTCTGCGGGGTGACAATCTCCCCAAACTGCCTTCCCCCTGCCTGCCGCCTGCTATAACGACAAAACGCCAGCGCCAATGCACTTTGCGCTTTGATTTCTGAAGTCGCCCGAAGTTGCCAAATAAGGAAATTTCAGATGACTTCGGAAAACTAATGGCTCCAAGTGCCATCCCGCCAGTGATTTACATTCCAGCCGGCGGGAGGCAGTTCGGGGAGATTAGTCGCCCGAAAAGAGGAGATTTGTTGCCGGGCGACTAATCTCCCCGAATCTGAGTGTGTGTCCCTGCCCTTAGGAAAGCAAGGAGTATGGCACATCCCTCATGTAAGAAATAATAGGCCAAGAATATTGGGAATACTCTGAGCTCACAGTGCTGGAAAATAAACAAAACAAAAGGATAATGGAGCGTGTATTGGGCCGACGGAACACCAGTAAAAAATCCAGTGGACCATAGTGTCCCAGCTCACTCCCTACTGTCTCGTTTTTCGCGGGACAGTTCCGATTTTGACATCTCAACCTGCAGTTCCGGATTATTACTGAAATGTCCCAAATTTCTCGTAAGGGTGCGAAGTAACACTAGCAAAACTACGCCAGCGTTCGTTAGTGAATTTGCGCAGTAACGATAAATGCCAAACGCTAGCGAATTAACGCTATTGTTCGGCGCTTCGGCGCTTAGTGAATTTGCACCAAAGTTTCTAAAAAAAATGAATTGGCTTTTGGCAATAGAGAGCTAGAATACGTAGCAGGTGCACTAGGATACTTTTGTCACAATTTAAGATAAGCAAAGAAACAATTGTAACAATTTAAAAGGATTCTGTCATGATTTTTATGGGGTTATTTTCGGCGAAGTGAAACAAATCAACTTCGGCCCATCCCTGCGGACACTCAGGCGGAAAGTACCCATTTTAAAAAAAAACAAAACAGTTATGAGTCGAGGTATTTTGGTCAGTGGAGGTAGTTTCATGTTTCATTCTCCTGTAATAAGGCAAAAAGCTAAAAACACTTATTGTGCAGCTGGGTCTCCGCTATACAGGTAAATCCTGTTTCACTGAAGTCTTTAGAAAAGAAACAAAGTGCACATTCCCCTTCATCTGAAATGTTGCACAACCAGAACTAAAGGGGACATTATTATTCCTATTAATAAAATGTATTGTGTAACAGACTACTTCTAGGGGCAAATTCACTAAGATGCGAAGTTGCGCCAGGCGCAACTTCGCCACACTTCGCCGCACTTCGCCAGGCGTAGTTTCGCCAGCGCTCCGCAAATTCACTAAAATCCGAAGTTGCGCACAGGGGTAGCGTAAGGTTGCGAAGTTGCGCTAGCGTTGATTCGCTATATAAAGTGAAGTTACGCTAGTGAAGGCTAATTTGCATACGGCGCGAAATTCAAATTTCAATGGAGGAACACGTATCTGCACTACAAATGCCTAGAAAACCTTCAAATCAGCAAATAAAAATTTTATTTTGCCCTACACATGTGCCCACTGTCTAGGTAAGTTGCCATGAGTCAGGAAATGTAGGGGGGAAGGAGGGGAGCCCCAAAAATATTTTCGATCTTTTTCAGCCTATCACCCATCATGTAGAAAACACGCCAGCGTTTTTTGGGACTTAGAAAAAAATTTGACTTTTTTGGAAACAATCCCTATCTACTCTATTGCGCTTCGCCAGGTCTGAAGTGGCGAAGGAAGTCTAGCGTAAAAGGTAGCGTTCAGTACACTGCGCAAGTTAGTGAATTTGCGTAGTTACATCGCTAGCGAAAATTCGCCTGGCGTAAGGATGCAAAGTAACACTAGCGAAAATTCACCAGCGTTCATTAGTGAATTTGCGCAATAGCAAAAATGCCAAACGCTAGCGAATTAACGCTAGCGTTCGGCGCTTCGGTGCTTAGTGAATTTGCGCCCTAGTCTTCACCTCTCCAATCTACAAACATTTGGTTGCTACAGCCGTTAACCTTGGCAACCATAGTGTCAATTAATTGCGAAGGTAAATAGGATATCTTTCTATTCCAACCCTTTCTTTTTCATTTTTTTTTTTTAAATTTACAAACAGGACCAACTGCAAATATTCTCACAGCGCCGTTATCTAAGTCATACTGCAAGGTCATTGTAACATAACGACCTTCCTAGGTCGTTATCAGGTCCGGACTGAGAATTAAAATAGGCCCTGGTAATTCAGGTACACAGAGGCCCAATCAGCCCACACAGAGGCCGAAACAGCCCCCACCAGCCCATTAAATACTGACTTTCTATGGCACCTTATAGCAGCCCCTCTGGCATTTGCCAGAACCCACAGATTGCCAGTCCGGGCCTGGTCGTTATGTTATGTATAGGGTGCTAGAAGGGTTTGCACAGATGCAGTGTATTTTAATTTGTACTTTTTTCGTTTTTTTTTTTTCATTTGATCTCGAATCATGGATTTCTCATGCTGCGCAATCAAAAGGTAATTACGTATCTTTCATAATAATCAATTCATTGTACTGGAAGTCATGGGATCTGCAGCAGCAAATAGATGAATTGCTTTGGATCAGGGAAAAGACTGAAAATAAACAGCGAGACAGTTTAGTTCTCTGCGTCACGAATACCCAGAAATATTGGCTTTCCGCTTCCGTGGAACAGAGATGTGAAACTACTGAAATCAGTTAAATTTAAGGATCAAGATAGTTTTAAATTAGTGGGGAAATCTGATTTTCCTTGTACAGAAATAGGACTGTTATCCAGAATGCTCTGGACCTGGGGTTTTCCGGATAACGTAACTTTCCATAATTTGGATCTTCATTCCTTAAGTCTACTAGAAAATCATGTAATATTAAATAAACCCAATATTAAATAAACCCGATAGGCTTTTTTTTTTTGCTTCCAATAAGGATTAATTATATCTAAGTTGGGTTCTAGTACAAGCTACTGTTTTATTATTACACAGAAAAAGGAAATCATTTTTAAAAATGTTGATTCTTTGGATGAAATGGAGTCTATGGAAGACAACTAAGTTTGCTCATAGACTGTACAGAGAGATCCCATAAAACTATGGCAGTATAGGTATTTCCCTGTACTAGGCACAATTCAGCAGGAACAGTCCCTAAGTTTGCTCATAGTCTGCACAGAGAGATCCCATAAAACTATGGCAGCATAGGTATTCCCCTGTACTAAGCAGAATTCAGCAGGAACAGTCCCCTAAGTTTGCTCATAGTCTGTATAGGGAGATCCCATAAAACTATTGCAGCATAGGTATTCCCTGTACTAAGCAGAATTCAGCAGGAACAGTCCCCTAAGTTTGCTCATAGTCTGTATAGGGAGATCCCATAAAACTATGGCAGCATAGGTATTCCCTGTACTAAGCACAATTCAGCAGGAACAGTCTGCTTAGTTTGCTCATAGTCTGTACAGAGAGATCCCATAAAACTATGGCAGCATAGGTATTCCCCTGTACTAAGCACAATTCAGCAGGAACAGTCCCTAAGTTTGCTCATAGTCTGTACAGAGAGATCCCATAAAACTATGGCAGCATAGGTATTCCCCTGTACTAAGCACAATTCAGCAGGAACAGTCCCTAAGTTTGCTCATAGTCTGCACAGAGAGATCCCATAAAACTATGGCAGCATAGGTATTCCCCTGTACTAAGCAGAATTCAGCAGGAACAGTCCCCTAAGTTTGCTCATAGTCTGTATAGGGAGATCCCATAAAACTATGGCAGCATAGGTATTCCCTGTACTAAGCACAATTCAGCAGGAACAGTCTGCTTAGTTTGCTCATAGTCTGTACAGAGAGATCCCATAAAACTATGGCAGCATAGGTATTCCCCTGTACTAAGCACAATTCAGCAGGAACAGTCCCTAAGTTTGCTCATAGTCTGTACAGAGAGATCCCATAAAACTATGGCAGCATAGGTATTCCCCTGTACTAAGCACAATTCAGCAGGAACAGTCCCCTAAGTTTGCTCATAGTCTGTACAGAGAGATCCCATAACGCATATAATGCCAGGGGAGGTATTTTCCTGTACTAAGCACAACTGAGCAGATAAATATTTGAATATCATGCCTTTTAAATTCATTTACTTGATTTCTTCTCTGGGTAAATGATGAGGATTAGCAGAGTAATGGCATTAGGAGGAGGCTGTTCAGTGGTTCTGTTATGTTAGACTTAATGCTTTCGCCTCAGACATTTACAGCCAAGAAAAAACATCAGCGACTGTTCTATTGATTGCCCCGTAACCCCGATGTGATGTTATTTAATGGAAGCGCCTATTGATCGGAGCCAGGGATCATTGTACAGAGGAAAGAATAATGTAAAGAACACTTTGCTAAACCCTCGTAAGGACCCCAGCCCTTTGCTGTAGTAATTACAGGTAGTTAGTGCTCAGCATACAGTGCAATGCTATAGACCAAAAGGACAGAGAATCTTGGCCTAGCGGAGTTTTTCCACCAACAGCAGAAAATCGGTGCCAATCGGCCTCCAAAAAAGGCCAGTAGGGTCAACTCAAACATCATTAATGGGCAACTAGACTCCTCCTAACAAATTATTAGCATGGCCTCCTCTGCCATAATCATCTAAGGGCTTTAAGAGTTTATTGGAGTTTCCTATAGAAGGTCTATAGTTTTTTTTTAAATAGGGTCCTATGATGCAGCTCCTGCAAATCAAGGGGTGAAATACTAGAATTAGTAGGGCTAATACTATAGGGTGCTAGAAGGGTATTAGTAGGGTGTTAGCAGGTTGCTAGCTGAGTACTACACTAGTACCAACCTGATAGTGGCTCCTGTTGCCATGATCGATCTTAAAGAGCACCTGTTGGCTAAAAATATTATCCCCAACCAAAAGTATCGGCTAATAGAGCCCTCACTCTGGTTGGGGGTAACAGAAGATTTAAATAATTTTTTTAAAAAAATTTTTAATTGCCTCCCGCCAGCGATAGGACACTTGCAGCGAAAAGGCAGCTCCCCGTGCGAGTGGCACATGCACAAAAAGTCGCGGCTTCGCTCATTATTAGCGATGCATTGAAACCACGATTTTCATACAGCCGAACCCCCGAATCCTTCGCGAAAGATTCGCCCGAATACCAAACTGCATATGATTCCTAATTTGCATATGGAAATTAGGGGTGGGAAGGGGAAAACATTTTATACGTCCTTGATTGTATACGTCACGTGATTTCCCTCCCCGTCCCTAATTTGCATATGTAAATTAGGATTCGGTTCGGGGCCGGAAAAATGATTTGCTATGGGGCCTAGTAATATCAAGTTAAACCACTGATCTTAAGCGTTTATTGGAGTTTCCTATAGAAGGTCTACGTTTTACAGTTTTTTGGAATAGGGTCCAATGTTCCTGCTATCCTCAAGGGGATGAAACCCTACAACCAGTAGGGGTACTAATGTAGGGTGCTAGGAGGGTGTCAGCAAGGTGCTAGCATGGTATTAGTAGGGTGTTACTGTAGGATACCAAACTAGTACCCCCTTGATGTTGGCTCTAGTCACCATGATTGACTCCACCATATTAATCCTAAGGCTTTAAGCTTTTACTGGTGTTACTAAAGCAGGCATGAGTTTTTACAATTTTTCTTAAATAGGGTCCAATGTTGCAGCTCTATTCCAACTATTAGGGGGTACTCATGTTGAGTGCTGCACAAGTACCCCTTAATGGTGGAACTGACCTTTGCTAACATATTGTAGGTAAGTTTATTATGCTCTTACAGCCACCTGGATGTATTCTGTGCAACATTTAACTTACTCTTTACATGTTTAATGTCCCCTTTATATATCTTAGAAAACAAGAAAAATAAATAGAATTTCCACTTAGAAGTGGAGACAAGGGGCTACTCCAGTAAGGGTTTGGGTAAGGCCCACATTCCCTGCACAGACGAGCCCAAATAAGGTATTTAGAGTTATGTTTTCATCTCCCTCGTTTGGGTAAGCAGTGAATGGGCGCAGTGTCTCAAGCGCAGCCCACAGCATGGTCGCAAAAATAAGGCGCGGTTCTCAGAGTGTCAGCTCTGTTTCACTCCAAGACAATCTTCCTCTTCCCCTTCAAAGGAAAAATGGAATTTTAAGAATGAGTTGAGTCACTTGCACTTTACTTGGCAGCGTGCCGCAAATTCCAGGGACATTGCCTAAGATGTTGATAACCAATCCCCCTCCCTCCCCTGTCCATGACATATACATCACCGTATCTAGAAAACATGCTGAACTGGCCATTGTGTATAGTAAGGGAAGCAATGTAGGTGGTGCCCAATGCTGAATCGGCTACTTGAACATTACATCATACTCCGGAGCCGCCTCAGCTCTGCCCGTGCACAAAAGGGTTTTATGTAGGAGAATGAGCAACGGTTGGCCCAGTCTAGTCACCCATAGCAACCAATTAGATGTTTTCTTTTATCGCTGTAACTGCTGTAGGCCAGTAAAAGCTAATTGCTTATTGGTTGCTATTGGTTACTGGCTCAAGGATAACTTTGTCCCCTGCCCAACTGGCACATTTACTCCTGATTTAATCTATGACTAATCATATAAAATAAAAGTATAAGGGTCAGGGTACACGCTCAGATTCGGGGAGATTAGTCGCTCAGCAACAAATCTCCTCTTCTACGTGGCGACTAATCTCCCCGAACTGCCTCCCGCCAGCTAGAGGGCACTCGGAGCGCCTTTCGTGCGACTTCGCAAAACGAAGTGCTCCGAGTGCCATCCTGCCGGCGAATTACATTCTAGCCGACGCGAGGCAGTTCGGGGGGGGGGTTAGTCGCCCCGAAGAAGAGGAGATTTGTCGCCAGGCGACTAATCTCCCCGAATTTGAGCGTGTGCCCTTAACTGACCCTATTGGTGAGTGTATATATGTGACATACACAGGGCCGCTCCTAACATGAGACAAGGTAAGAACTTTGCCCCAAGCGGCAGCGAGCGACCAGTTACGAGGAGCGGCAAAAAGCAGCCCCTTGTAACTTTAAGAGCCGAATTTTTGTATTTTAACCCAGAAATTTGGCTCCGCTAGTGCAGAGAATGCTAAAGTGCTCATTGTGCAGGTATAGGATCCGTTATCCAGAAACCCGTTATCCATAATTTTCCGAATTATGGAAAGGTTATCTCCCATATACTCCATTTTATCCTAATAATTAACATTTTTTTTGTACTTGATCCCAACTAAGATATAATTAATCCTTCTTGGAAGCAAAACCAGCCTATTGGGTTTATTTAATGTTTATATGATTTTGTAGTAGACTTAAGGTATGAAGATCCATGTTACAGAAAGATCCATTATCTGGAAAACCTCAGGTCCCAAGCATTCTGAATAACAGGTCCCATACCTTTATTAGGGATCCAGGCTGCTGCCTCAGGCCCCTGGACGTATAATAAAGGGTAGACGGGTTAATAGTGATGGGCGAATTTGCGCTGTATCGCTTCGCAGAAAAATTTGTGAATTTCGCACGAAATTCGCGAAACGGCGAAAAATTTGCGATTTTGACGCCGGCGCCCGTTTTTGATGCCGGCGCCCATTTTTTCGAAAAAATTTTCGCGGGCGTTTCACGAATTTATTCGCTGGTGGCGAATCACGCAAATTCGCCGCAAATTCACTCCTGGCGAATAAATTCGCCCATCACTATGGGTTAATAATTCATCTCTAGATGTGTTTCGCCTTCACTAATTAAGTGATACCACGCGACCCATTTAATCAGAATGCTGGGTCAGCAACACACGTTCCTCATATCTGTATTTTGCTTCCACTGTGACACATGGAAACAGAAGGATACTGAAGTAAGTGGGAACCTGTTTAAGAACATATGGACAAAAATACGGGACCCCCCTATCCAGAAACCAATTATCCAGAAAGCTCAACCATAGACTCCATTTCAATGGAATTTTTAAAAAACAATTTCCTTTGCCTCTGTAATAATAAAACAGGACCTAGTACTTGATCCCACCTATAAGATATAATTGGAGGCCAAACAATCCTATTGCGTTTAAATTATTTAAATCGATCCCAACTACTGAAAGATCCCAGGTCCCGAGCATTCTGGATAAGAGGCCCCAATATATATTCATCATCACTGTACAGTCTACAAGAAACCCAGCCACGCAAGCAATCACAGTTGCACCGGTGCCAAACGACTGTCAGCTATCAACTGTCAACTATTTCCACTGTTCTTTTACATCTGCTTTACTAAACATACATCAAATATATCATGAATATTTGAAGCCTAATAGCTTCCTTTGTACGTTACGGTAATATTGATGAGCTTGGATGCGTTGGAGTGGGTCTCACGAATACAGAGCTTTCCAATGGAATTCCAACACTAAAAATGCCAAATATATCATCGTGTCTCCGTCTAAAGTTCTTAATCCCCACCCCAAAATGTTGTTTTCTGCTGTTTTACCTGTCAGACTGGGCTCCACAAGACTGTGCCTGTTATTACAGCTGCTTTCCCTATCGCTGAAATAAAAGAATAACAGTAGAAGGGAGGTCAAGTAGATAAAGAGGAAAAAGAAGAACCTTATCTGGACAACAGTTTCAGGAGAAAAAGAATAATGAAGTTTGGCTCAGATTTGTCAATGACAAGTGCTGCTCCCTTGTGCCCCAAATATTATTCATCCTGGAGATTTTACATGATTGTCTTAACCCTTCTGTTGTCCAATGGTGGACACTCCAACACCAACTTTTTATCAACCTTTAACATCTCCTGAAGATCAACATCAGGCATGAAAGGTCCTTCAAACAGATAAAGTCAGTTTTTCCATTCCAAACTGAATGGAAGTTTCATGAAACAAGGGATACTGTATGTATATGTAATGCTAGTGCAGGCAATATTCCATTCTTCAGGAATGGCCCTCTCCCAACATGGCCTGAACCTGAAGGCTGGCCACGATCAGATTTATTTTCCTTCCTGGATTAGCCATGAAACTAAGCTTGAAGGCCAACCTTGGTGAGATCTGAGGTCAACACTCTTTAAATTACCTTAACTGAGATGTTTTTGGAAATGTTGATTAATGTGTGATATCACCATGGTTTTATAGATCAGAACCCCTCCTTTATGGTAAGGGGGTTCCCTGTCCAAAAGTTGGACAAAGTTACCAAAATCTAGTAGATGTTATCAATATGGCCAGACAGCTTGTTACAATGGCATCTTAAGCAAGACAAACTGCACACTATGTCAGAAACCTTTTTATAAGGAATACAGGTATGGGGTCCGTTATTCAGAAAACCATTATTCAGAAAGTTCTGAATTATGTCCCATGGACTGCATTTTGGTCAAACTCGTTTTTAAAAAAAATTATTACCCCTTTCTCTGTAAAAATTAAAAAAAAAAGTACCTTGTACTTGATCCCGACTAAGATATAATGAATTATTGTTGGAGACAAAAGAATACGGTTTAATTAATGTTGAAAGGATTTGTTTTAGTAATCTGAAGGTATGGAAACCCAATTTATGGAAAGATCCCTTATCCCGAAAACCCCAGGTCCCCAGCATTATGGAAAACAAGTCCTATACCTGTACATCTTAATATGTCCATCAGACACATACAAAAGGGACCATAATAAATGCACAGGGGTATTTTAACTGAACCAGTACAGACATTATCCCCTTTTTGGCAGACAGCACACTGCGGATGGGTGACTTGTTTTGGCTCGAAGTGTTTTGGATCTTGCAGAATGATTTATTTTATATGGATGTTGCACAGTCCCAGACAAAAGTAAGACTAGCTCTGGCTTGCCAAGGCCCAGACATGAAATTAATCAGAGACCCAAACGAGCATTGAGGGCCCAGCAAAGGAACTACTACTATTACTACTACAGGCTCCACCAAGCTGTTTTCTAACTGTGCTGGCTTCATGTCTAGTGATGGGCGAATTTGCGAATTCACGAAACTGCGCTGGCGTCTCGTTTTTGATGCCGGCATCTGTTTTTTTGACGTTGATGCCCGTTTTTTAACTTTTGCCAGCGAATTTCCGCGCCCGTTTCGCGAATTTATTCGCCGGCGGCGAATTGCGCCTGGCGAATAAATTCGCTCATCACTATTCATGTCACACTTTATTACTGACTGACGCATTACTATTTTCTAAAAGAACACACACAGAAGTAAGGCATAGCTCTGTCTGTCTTTCGATTTGTTATTTACTATTCTGTCTATGCTCCATACACACAATAAGCTATAGGCAACTCCTTCCAATATGTATAAATACAAATATACAGAGAAGGAATGTTCTGGGCACACAATAAGCTATACCCTCATACTGTACTAAGGGAAACAATATGGCACCTCCTTCCCATATGTATAAATACAAATATACAGAGAAGGAATGTTCTGGGCACACAATAAGCTATACCCTCATACTGTACTCTCTAAGGGCATCAATATGGCACCTCCTTCCCATATGTATAAAATACAAATATACAGAGAAGGAATGTTCTGGGCACACAATAAGCTATACCCTCATACTGTACAGTCTAAGGGAAACAATGTGGCACCTCCTTCCCATATGTATAAATACAAATATACAGAGAAGGAATGTTCTGGGCACACAATAAGCTATACCCTCATACTGTACTGTCTAAGGGAAACAATATGGCACCTCCTTCCCATATGTATAAATACAAATATACAGAGAAGGAATGTTCTGGGCACACAATAAGCTATACCCTCATACTGTACTGTCTAAGGGAAACAATATGGCACCTCCTTCCCATATGTATAAATACAAATATACAGAGAAGGAATGTTCTGGGCACACAATAAGCTATACCCTCACACTGTACTGTCTAAGGGAAACAATATGGCAGCTTCTTCTCATAAGTCTAAATACAAATATACATAAAATCAATAAAATAAAATACCTACCCTATCAATAGAGTCTATTTTACCATAAAAATCTGTTTTAGAACTGATATTTGGTGCAGGAAGGTGACATTATAATTCCAACACAGGAGAACTATGAATCCCTGTGTTTGCCCCAGAGAGATTGGCTCATTATAAGGTTCTCCCACAGAGAATTAACCTGATGAGAGTTCCAGGCAGGTGCACATATTCTCCAGATATGCTGGTTTTGGAATTCTCTTTTCTAAACTTAACAGAATGTACACATTAAATATGTCATATGTTTGCTATGTGTACTGGCCTTAGCAACCAGCCATCTGCATTTGACAAAGAAACAGCGAGACACATTCGTGTATTTTTAGTGCTTTTCAAATTGTATTGTTTCTCCCTGAGCTAAACTGTGTAGTGCAGTCAGTTACTAGGTTTAGTCATTCCCAGCAACCTGATTATTGTTGAATTTCCCTTTTCTAATATGATCATTCTTAGTGATTTTTCTTCTATTAATTCTCCTGCCTGTTCCCCAGCCCACTAGTACCTTAGTAACCAAACAATTTTACCTTTTCATATTAGAAAGACATAGAACATAAAAAGCTGCAGTTTCAATAACAAATTGCCCCCTGAATACCACCGTCTATAGCATATTAAAATTGGAGGGTTAATCTCTCCTTTAAACTCTTCTTTTCTATCTCTTTACTGCCCAGTAATGCCAATCCAACAGCGAGGTTTCAATGCTGTTTGTGCGGCTGCTCCATAGGGCTCATGCAGGAAGCTTGTCTTCTCTCAGACAGCAAAGAGTTAACCTCTGGGACTCAGGTATGGGATCTATTATTCAGAATGATTGGAATTTTCTGGATAAGGGGTCCAAACTATGCTTTATGGCTGCTAAAGAAACACAAAATTAAACCCTTGCATCAAAAGGAGGAACCGGCTCAGCGGAACAGGCAACACTTGGATCAGCACAGGGATCTCCTCCTGGGTTAAAATTCCCGATGACCAATCCCATAGCTGTACAGACCAACCGTATAGCCCATATGTATTGCAAATAAGATATATCCCACTGTTGCTCTTTATAACTACCGTATCATCAGACGCTGATAAACTATAATTCTCAGCATTGCAGTTTTACTGCCTCTGCAAGGGTTATATATAATAACAATTAATAGCTAGGCGTTTATTATTGTTTATATAGTGCTGATGTAAACCGTAGAGCTTACAGTCGTTTTTCTCTGCCGCAGACACACTCACACACAAGGATCTGTTTAGTAAGGAACCAATTAACCTGCCTGTTATGTTTTTTGGGCTGTGGGAGGAAACTGGAGTACCCGGAGGAAACCCACACCAATGCCATGCGGAGAGTGCCCTGTTTATAATGGAAACCAAGGCGATGAATCACGAATGCAAAGCCCTGTGCTACCCTTGTACTGCCCTTGCTCTGCCAGACTGAGACCCACCCAAAATAAGTCAGTTCCCAGTCTGACAGTGACGGCAGTTTGATCTATAGTGGGGGGCTGGAGATGGGACTCCCTTACCTAACGGCAGTTTGATCTATAGTGCGGGGGGGGGGGGGACTGGAGATGGGACTCCCTTGCATAACACTGTAAACCACAATAAGCACAAGGCATGGGTGTCAACTGTCATCTCTCTAGGGAATTATTTTGATTAATTACAATCCATGGTGTGGATATGTAAAAGAGAATCCTATGCAAAGGGAATCCCTGTGCCACTAAACATATACACAGAATCATTCTTCCATAAAGGAAGCACAAAATGATCCTATAGGTGCCTGCCATGGAGCCTTAATTGCCCTTCAGCTTGGGATTTCGACTTCTCGTCCTAGTTGAGTCCCTGCTGCTTCTTACGGGAATTCAGGAATATATTTCTAAATCTAAATAAACCCTCTCACACAAATACAACTACATTAAAGAGTCAAACCCTAAATCTAATGAAAACAACGTCCCAACACTACAAATATTCATTGCAAATTTTTATTGGTTTTCTCCTTATTTGAAATAAAAAGTGTTTAATGGCTATCGAAAGCAGTGTCTGTCCAGTGCCCTGCTGGCTCTGACTTCAACAACAATGTAGGGGACTTCCAGCTGAGCTGAATTCTGCTACATGGTTTCAAGAGACAGAACCAGCAGTGCAGAAAGGGACAGACAGGCAATGCTTTCAGTAGCAATGACATTTACACATAACTATAAAAACATAACTATAAAAAAAGTGTAATGAATGCAAATGGGGAAGCAGTTTAGAATTTAATTTTCTAAAATTAGACAAAATTTGGTGGTTTACATGCCCTTTATGTGCTATATACTGAGCAGGTAGGCATTTGTTTCCTTCAATGATTCACACAACTATGTTTTTTTTGTGTGTGTATATATATATATATATACATACATACGTAGCACACTGTTAGTAGTGAACATGTGTCCTTTTATTTTACATAGTACAGCATTCTATCCAACGTTTCGGTCGTACATGGGGACCTTTTTCATGTGGAACCAAAATTTCGGACAGAATGCTGTACTATGTAAAATAAAAGGACACATGTTCACTACTAACAGAGTGTGCTGATCCTCCTTCTACGTATATTCAATAATATCAAAAATCACAAATTTGTTTGTAAAATGTCTCAATTGTACCCTAACCTTTAATTTGTAAACTCTAAGTTGTAGGGCCCTCTAATTCTATTGTAGTCTGCAACCCTTGTTTGTTATCCACCATTTACTCCCTGTTTGTTATAACGAAGGTAAAGCACTGCGTATCTTGTCTGTGCTAAATAAATAAATGATGATGATGGTAATATTGACCGTGCACCTCTGGCCTCGATAAGTTTTGAGTGCGGGCACTGTGGGACATTTTTGTGTGTATATATATATATATATATATACCCACACAAGTTCTAGTATTTGTGTGCCATGCATGTTACTACTTATGTGTGTGTTCAAATATTTTATATATATAATTAGGGTTATGGGTCCTAGTGTAAGTATTTATATAAGTGCTTATGTGGATCAATGTGCGTCTCTCTTTGAGTGTGTTTTTGAGCACTTGTATGGCAGTGTGATATGTATATACAGTATGTATATATATATATATATATATATATATATAGTTCCAGCTGTGGTGCACTCCAATCAAGCGTTCTCTTCATGCATGGGTGCTATCAAATATATTATAGATAGTAGTCCCCCAAGATTGACGCACTCCAGGACTTCATAATGCAGTTAGGAAACAAAATGTATGGTCAACATTTCGGTCCCGTTCTGGACCTTGCTTTGTAATGTCTTGAGAAAGGTCCAGAACGGGACCAAAACGTTGACAATATATTTTCTTTCCTAACTGCATTATGAAGTCCTGGAGTGCGTCAATCTTTAGTTACATAGTTAAATTGGGTTGAAAAAAGACAAAGTCCATCAAGTTCAACCCCTCCAAATGAAAACCCAGCATCCATACACACACCCCTCCCTACTTTTAATTAAATTCTATATACCCATATCTATACTAACTATATAGTTTAGTATCACAATAGCCTTTGATATTATGTCTGTCCAAAAAATCATCCAAGCCATTCTTAAAGGCATTAACTTAAAGGCATTGGGGGACTACTATGTGTGTGTGTATATATATATATATATATCTATACTCTATATACTAGAGTGTTAGCGCTTACTTGTGATAATGCTTCAGTTACCCCCACAATGACAGCAATTGCCCAGCTTCAGCTACCCCAAAGCTTCAGTTACCCCTACAATGACAGCAATACCCCAGCTTCAATTACCCCCACAGTGACAGCAATACCCCAGCTTCAATTACCCCCACAGTGACAGCAATAGCCCAGCTTCAATTACCCCCACAGTGACAGCAATAGCCCAGCTTCAATTACCCCTAAGCTTCAGTTATCCCTAAGCTTCAGTTACCCCTAAGCTTCAGTTACCCCTAAGCTTCAGTTACCCCCACAATGACAGCAACACCCCAATCTGCTCCCAGCAGAAAGTTCTCCATACCTTGATCCACAGACCTCATGATGCGCTGGTGCTGGTGGTACTGGGTCAGTCTGCAGGATGCCTCTCTGTGCATTTGGAGACAAATTATAATTACCAAAAAAAAAAAAAAATTAAAAAAAGCCCCAAATTGTGTGGATCATGTTCAGCCAATTCTGCTTGTCAGGGGGTGGTGAAAAAAAGAAAAGGAATGGGAGGGAGTGGGGTGCAGGGTGGGGGCTCTAACAATTTAGGAAGCAAAGAGGAGCAACAAGGAGCAGCAGCAGGACTCCAGGCTGGAGGTGCAGTGAGACTCTGCTCTGTCTCTGATCTGGGTTAGTGGAGTGGGAAAGTCGACTTCCTTCCCCGCTCTGAGTGTTTATAGTGTTTGAATGCAGTAAAATAACGGGATTCCCTCACTGTTTCGTCCTGTTTATCCCATCACTATGGGAACCCTTGGATCCGATCCATCTCCTAAACTGAGGGCTTTCCTGCAAACTTCTCACTCAGGAATCTCTGACGTCTCCGCAGCCTCGGCCAACATTGCTCTGTGGCTTTTTTCAGCCTCGCAGTACAAGCACTTAATTGTTGAGCGCTCGGGCGACGAGGGGAAAAAACGATGGAATGATATTTATAATGAAAATAGAGAGAGAGAAAGAAATGGTGCTAATAAAAAAACTGCCAGGCACAAGCGCAGCTTCTGTTTAGCTCCATTAGCGCAAGCAAAAGAGCAATGACATCACTTGTAGGCCGCCGTTATGTACAGGGTTAAGTAGTGAATGAATTGCTGTAAGCTGTGCACTGACTGGAAGGGAGCTAAAAGCTTCTCACTGGCATAAATAGATAGGCCTAGGCTTTTATTAGGGCTGAAAAAAATGTGGCCTGCCCCTTTAATACTCCCCAAGTCAGCTCCATGAAGCTCACTGCTAATAGACAGGTGCATATGGGTAGTGCCATAGGGGCAAAGGGGGTAGTAAACTGAAGAAGTTAGCAAGGCTAGAACACTTTGATGTTAACTACTGGAGGCGGAGCAAAGATTTTATAACAAGCATTGGACAGGACTACGAAGCTACAATGGCAGCTTACAGGGGAAAGGGTCGTTATATAAATCCAATGTCGTTCTGAAGCATCAGGAAAGATGCCGATCGCTAATACACAATTCTGCATCCTGTATAATAGGACAGGGCTCCAGGCTGCTCTTGAGGGAGCTTTATTGTACATGACATTTAAATAGTTGTGAATTAGATGCCTTGCAAATATAATACCAATGTGGGCGTTAAGATTCCACCAGTATAGTCAGATGTGATTAAATTACAAAAGCAGCACAGGAATGTCCCTTCTGGACACCATATGTACATGGCTATGAGAGAGGCACAGTTATAGAAACATTGGGGTAACAGTCACCCTGCTATAGCTACAGGGGTACCCAGGGCACAAATAAACACTCACCAAAAATCTTACCCTAACTGGCCTTCAGGCTGGGCCCCCTTAGCTCATAACAAGGTTACAGATATATAGAAACATTGGGGTAACAGTCACCCTGCTATAGTTCCAGGGGTACCCAGGGCACAAATAAGCACTCACCCCAAATCTCCCCCTAACTGGCCTTCAGGCTGGGCCCCCTTAGCTCATAACAAGGTTACAGATATATAGAAACATCACCTCAAATCTCAACTCAATATATATATATATATATATATATATATATATATATATATATATTACATAGTTATATATATATATATATATATATATATATATATATATATATATATATATGCCCATGCTCTTTCGGCGCATAATGACTAATATAATGGGTGCATTTTGCACACATGTTCCAGTATCTGAATTTCATACAATTCAGCTGGAAATCTATGGGGCATGTGTATGTCAGTCTGTTGGGTGTCAGTAGTACTTTAATTTACATTTGTGGGGAAAGGAAAGGCATAGCTTCCACTTTATGAATAGTTTGGGAATGAGTGACAGGAGGAGAGAATAGTCAGAGAAGGAGCCACAGGGATAGGAAGCTCCCAGCATATACACAGACTAAGTGAACAGAGATCTCTGTATACCCAGCTTTCCTTCCCAGCTGTTCCCTTATGCAGCCGCTTTTGTCCCATTAATAACACATCTGTGCCTCTGTAGTGAATGTAACCCAGCTGTGACGCACTTCTCTATAGTGAGACAAGAGGGTAGAACAGGGGAAAGGTGCTGATATGGAGCATAAAATTATCAATCACCTCCTACAGGAGAGGGTCCGACCCACTGCACTTGGCATTAGACTCCCAGAGGTGATGGTTTCATTGGAGCTGATCTATTTCTGAATGCGACTAGCACAACAGCTCATCCCCCCATGAGAACATGTTGCACATGAGTTTGGCAATTCGCACGGATGGAAGTTGCAAACTCCTTTGGTTTCCCAGCGACAGAAGAGATGAGCAATCAGACGCAGCATGAGACTTTAATAGGGTTTTATAATGATGATCTGGCAGCCACATGCACCATCCCTGTAACATTCACATTCTCTCTCTATGTGAAGATGCACTGATGTTACGATGGACTTACAACCCCCCCTCCCCCATCTATACCCTCATACTGTGCAACATTACCGATATGGCAGCTCCTACCCATATGCAAAGCAAATTCACTGACAATGTACTACCCACTCAAAACGTTATACTCCCCTACTTTCAAAAGGAAACAGATAGTTCCCCCCTACTTACAAACAACATGCCCCCCCCCCATAAGAGACATAAATAGAAAAGAGAGGGTTATTTCCGAGATAGGGCACTTGTCAGACTGGCAGTTAAATAAGTGACTGTTTCAGGGGTCACAAGGATCCTGAACCGGAACAGAGGGTGACTCACTGCCACTTTCTTACAGATGGGTTTGAACTTAAGCGCCATTGAGTGCTGCCTGGCAAACAGCCTGCCTTTCCATCGCTGTACAACAACAATCCGGCTTCACATCCGTGACTGTCACTCTCTGTGCTCTCCGGTGTTATCCTGCAGTTTAGGGCAGAGACACACGTGGAGATTCGGGGAGATTAGTCAACCGGCGACAAATCGTGTCTTCTTCGGGCGACTAATCTCACCCAACTGCCTCCCCGCTAGCTAGAATGTGAATTACCGGCGGGATGGCACTCAGAGTGATTCGTTTTCCAAAGTTGCCCAAAGTTGTCTCTCGAGGAAACTTCAGACGACTTCGGAAAACAAAACGTTCTGAGTGCCATCCCGCCGGCGATTTCGATTTTAGCCGGCGTGGAGGCAGTTCAGGGGGGGATTAGTCGCCCGAAGCAGAGGCGATTTGTCGCCGGGCAACGACTCTCCCGAAACTTCTTGTCTGTCTCTGTCCTTAGAGAGTCCAGTTCAGCCATTTAAATACTTTCTTGCTTATTAATCAGCATTTGACTGTGCGGCCTACCAGATTATGGAGACTTTAAATGGATCTAGAAAAACCATAAGAGATATTGAGGGTACAGGAAATTGTTATCCAGTAAGCTCTGGGGTTTTCTGGATAACAGATTTTCCCATAACTTGGATCTTCATACTTTTAGTCTACTACAAAATCATGTAAACATTAAATAAACCCAATAGGCTGTTATTGATTCCAATAAGAATTATTTATATCTTAGTTTGGATCAAGTACAAGCTACTGTTTTATTATTACAGAGAAAAAGGAAATCATTTTAAAAATTTGAATTATTTGATTAAAATAGACCCTATGGGAGACAGCCTTCTGGTAATTCTGAGCTTTTGACCTGTTATCCAGAATGTTCGGGGCCTGGGGTTTTCCAGATTACAAATCTTTCTGTTATTTGAATCTTCATACCTTAAGTCTAGTATAAAATCATATACCGGTAAATATTAAATAAACCCAATAGGCTGGTTTTGCTTCCAATAAGGATTAATTATATCTTAGTTGGGATCAAGTACAATGGACTGTTTTATTATTACACAGAAAAAGGAAATACTTTTTGAAGATTTGGATTATTGGGAGTTTTACGGCCTTTCCGTAATTCAGAGCTTTCTGGATAATGGGTTTCCGGATATCAGATGCCAAACCTGTAATACTATGGGGGATGATTGCCCCAAACCCTCTTATTTCTTATTTATATAGCACGGACATACAGTATTCCAAAGAGATGTATAAATATTACACTTCCTTCCCGTCATTACCTGCCCCTGTGAAGCTTACAATCTAAGGTCCATTTACATACACTAGGGGCAGGTTCATCAGGAGCCAATGTACTTGCCTGTCTGTATTAAGGATATGGGAAGGAATCAGAGTACCCAGAGGAACCCCCCACTGACACTTGGTACTGGCTGGAATCAAACCGGAGACTCCGGTGTAACGAAGCAGTAAGTCTAATGAAGGCACAGCAGGACATCACATTGCCTTACTATACACATTACCTACAGTTACATTTATTTACAAACAAACATAACGCACCAGTAAAATTGGGCAGGTTCCCCCTATGGGTCTGCAGGGATTCGTAGGATCAGAAAGACAGGGGTTTTCCCCGTTAGCTTAGCAACTAAAAAAAATAACATGTCCCTGCCAAGCCTTCCAGTTCTACAGCCAGAATCCCTGTGTATGGAAAAAACCCCGGGGCAGTCCCATGTGGAGAGGGTTCGGCCGCCCAAACAGCCAGGGAGTCCCCTTTTATCTTCCAGAGAGCCGTTCTGTTCCTACATCTTCCAGCGCACTCGGACCTGGATCCCATTACCTTAAAGTAAACTCACCCTGGCCAATGGAATGTCACATAGGCCGTTTCCGCAGAACCCAGCCAACTACTAATATTCTGCTTCTGAACACAGAGTTCAGCCTTTAATGAGTAAATAGACCCCAAACCAAGAAACCTGCTACTATGAAGCCCTAGCAAATTCAATGGTATCTCTCTATACAGGTTAGGAGCAAACTTAGGGGACTGTCCCTATGAATTGTGCTTAGTACAGGGAATACCTATGCTGCCATAGTTTTATGGGATCTCTCTGTACAGACTATAATCAAACTTAGGGGACTGTTCCTGCTGAATTATGCTTAGTACAGGGAATACCTATGTTGCCATAGTTTTATGGGATCTCTCTGTACAGACTATGAGCAAACTTAGTGGCTGTTCCTGCTGAATTGTGCTTAGTACAGGGGAATACCTATGCTGCCATAGTTTTATGGGATCTCTCTGTACAGACTATGATCAAACTTAGAGGCTGTTCCTGCTGAATTATGCTACCATAGTATTTTCGTGTGTACACCTCATCTCTGCAGCATTCCATCTCAGGATTCTTCGATTCTTAAATTACTGTCACGAAATCCAAATTTTGCTTATTTAGTAAAACCTGTTGGACGGCATTTCTCAGCGGATACCAAAAACCAGATGGGGGCTTCCAGTCTTCGCTTCAGTCCCAGCATGCCCTGCAGATGTCGAAGTTCAACAGTATCTGGGTAAAACCAACAAAAATGCAGTTCAGTCAGTCAGCAACCAGATAATAATATCAGTATCAGGAAAGGGCAGAAAAACTGCAAAGCAAAAAGAAAATGCTGCAAATTAATAATAATAAAATAATGTTCTATGCTGCAGGCTAAAAGCAAATGTTAAAGTGATAACCCCTGCTAAAATGTCCGGCTGTACAGAGTGACTGTGACTCCTGCACTCTGTATGTTTTGCTACAGGCAGGATTATTTATGATGTTGCAGACAGTAACCCTTCCAACACTTTCCTCTTGTCTCTATATATTAGGCACCTATCTAGTGTTACCAATCCCTATTTCTGTAGGGAAATGAGAGCAGAGCAGACAGTAACCCTTCCAACACTTTCCTCTTGTCTCTGTCCTTATATATTAGGCACCTATCTAGTGCTACTAATCCCTATTTCTGTAGGGAAATGAGAGCAGAGCAGACAGTAACCCTTCCAACACTTTCCTCTTGTCTCTGTCCTTATATATTAGGCACCTATCTAGTGTTACCAATCCCTATTTCTGTAGGGAAATGAGAGCAGAGCAGACCGTAACCCTTCCAACACTCTTGTCTCTGCCCCTATTTGTTCATTTTTTTTACTGTAAATGGATCAGAAGTTACTTTTACATATTTCTTGTGTAGGCCAAAATACATTGAATGTCAATATATCCTCAATGCAGGACGATAAAGTAGTTTCAGGCAAAGAGGCTGGACAGAGCATTGCATGCAGACGGACCTTGTGATCACGATCAAGAGGAAAGCCAGACCTCACTAAAATAACTCTGGAAGGAATCGCATATTTATTTAAATGTAAATACAATACTTTCATTTAACAACTTGATTTACATTGATACACGAGCAGGTGAAAAAGATCAATAAAAATGATTTTCAGTCTGTGTACATGGGAAGTTTTGTTTATTCACTTTGAGGGATTCAGTGGGAGTTCTGTTCAGCCACTGGGACAGAATGTTCTGTTATACAGATAGCTAGAATCTCAGCTGCCATAAAACAGGGCAGGACTGCTGCTTACAATGGGGATCAGATAGGATCTGTGCAGCCACTGGGACAGAATGTTCTGTTATACAGATAGCTAGAATCTCAGCCATAAAGCAGGACAGGACTGCTGCTTACAATGGGGATCAGATAGGATCTGTGCAGCCACTGGGACAGAATGCTCTGTTATACAGATAGCTAGAATCTCAGCCATAAAGCAGGGCAGGACTGCTGCTTACAATGGGGATCAGATAGGATCTGTGCAGCCACTGGGACAGAATGATCTGTTATACAGATAGCTAGAATCTCAGCTGCCATAAAGCAGGGCAGGACTGCTGCTTACAATGGGGATCAGATAGGACCTGCGCAGCCACTGGGACAGAATGCTCTGTTATACAGATAGCTAGAATCTCGGCCATAAAGCAGGACAGGACTACTGCTTACAATGGGGATCTGTGCAACTGGGACAGAATAGGGGAAATTTCAGGCCTTTTACTGTTTAATCCAAGTCATATATGTAAATCTCCCCCCCCACCGAGTCACTGAGTTGAACAAAGTCACAGGCAGACTTCTCCTTTAGGCCTCTGCTTTATGGAGTTTGGATAAGAAAGTAAAAGTGCTTGACCTTAATACTTTCATTTCAGGGCAATAAAAGCCCAGCAGCCACCCAAGCACTGGGGGATTAAGTGCATGGAGCCCACAAGGTATAAAAAGTTCCTTTAACCCCGCATGGTTTTGTATGAAGAATGCACTATTATGTGCCGGTGTTCCAGTGTATCCAGATGTGCTGGGGCTGCGCAGCTCTGCAAGGTAACCCGAGGTGCTGAAAGATATATAGCGTTTGATATAAAGCGAGTGGGATCATTTATATGCTTAAACTCATTTAATGACTCTATTAAAAAAATACCCGGCACAAACGCAAACTGCGAATGTTTCCCTGAAATAGTAGGGGTTTTCACAGCGCCATAAATCACCTTTGTTGGCTCTGCCTTTCAGCTCAGAACTCTTACACACCGTGAAATATTGTGTCCGGGATCAATTCCAAAATGGCCTGTCCAGGCCTGGCAAATACAAGATTCCTCTGCACTCAACCCATTATCAATATTGTCCAGGCCTGGGACATATAGTATGTGAAAAAGACACTTTATTAAAAAGACAATCGGCGGAATCTATCCTAATCCTCTACCGTGTTGGCTTTATAGATTTGGTTCTACCATGTGACCTGGACAAACTGGACAACGGGGAAGTGTAACAAGTAATTTGTAGGATGTTTTGCTCAGTAGGGAGGGCAACTGTTATATAATGGATTATGTGACCAAATGGCTACTTTATTGCCTGTCTGACTCCCTCCCGCCCCACCGTCTGACCCCTCTCTGCAGCCCCACAGTCTGCCCTCCTCCCCACCGTTTCACTCGTACCAGCCCCGCCTTCTGAGCCCTCCCTCCCCACCATCTGACCCCTCCATTCCCACCGTCTGATCCCCTCCAATCCTCCATCCCCACCATCTCACTTGCTCCAGCACCACCGTCTGACCCCCTCCCGCCCCACCGTCTGACCCTTTCCCACCACAAACAGTGGGCCTCAGGGGCATAAAGTGTTATACTGATCCACAGGTTACTTGCCCTACTGTTTCCATTGTGCTTCACAGGGTGGCCAACAGTTCATGTAACATACCCTACAAATTACTACCAGCCTGACCTATGCCCTCAGTCATGCCCTACTCTCTCATTGTTGCTCAACTGAGAGGGTAATCTGACCTAATCCTCTGTGTTGGCTTTATGGATTTGGTTATACCATGTGACCCGGACAAACTAGTTAACGGGGAAGCGTAACAAATAATTTGTAGGATGTTTTGCTCCCCATATTTCTCAGTAGGGAGGGCAACTGTGATATAATGGATCATGCTGACCCAATGGCTACTTTCTTGCCTGTATGACGCCCTACCGCCCCACCGTCTGACCCCCTTCCGCCAACCTTCTGACCCCCTCCCCACCGTCTCACTCGTTCCAGCCCACCGTCTGACCCCCTCCCCACCGTTTCACTCCTTCCAGCCCCACCGTCTGATCACATCCCTCCCCACAGTCTGACCACATCCCTCCCCACCGTCTTACCCCTCCCTCCCCACCATCTGACTCCCTCCCGCCCCAAAGGGTGGCCATCAGGGGTTTAAAGTGTAATGCTGACCCACAGGATACTTGCCCTACTGTCTCCATCATGCTTCACAGGGTGGCCAACAGTTCATATAACATGCCCTACAAATTACTACCAGCCTGACCTACGCCCTCAGTCATGCCCTACTCTCCTTATTCAACAGAGAGGGAAACTGTGATACAATGTGTTATACTCGCCCAATGGGTACCATCTTGACCTACTGTCTCCATTAAAGCCCTACTGTCTCTTTCTTGCCCCTATACCTACAACTGCTGCTCTGTTGGGTCCCCATGGGCAGCACCTAGGGTAGGCAGCATCGCAATCCCCTAAAGACAATTTTGCCCCCATCACTTCTACATAAATCCAAGGAGACAACCACCCATCCATGGTCTCCTCTTGTGGGACTGTAGGGTCTAGCTGTCCCTTTCTTGCTCCTCCAAAGAACTCCCGACTGCTTCACCCACCCTTCCCTCTGTCAGATAAAAATGTAGATTGAAATGATAAGTTTTGTTTTGCTCTGCTGATGGCTGCATCGCTGGAATCTGCCCTTAATGTACAAGTGATGGATGGGCAGCAGATGGAGTCAGTCTATTAGTGAGCTTCTTAGCAGTGCTATGAACAACTACGGTTGGCTCTTTGCTGCCTCTACAGGAGGTCATCTGAATTGCATTTCTCACCTCTCAGAACTAGGAAGTAAGAGACAGGAAACAGGTAAGTACTGCAGGCAACTTCCTGTTCTAATTTATTAATTTCCTGTTCTACCAATAAAATAAACCCCATATCATTGCATTTATTTATTCATGGCACCCTAATTAGGTTTTAAGGTGAATAATAATTCTTCATCCACCAGGAAAATAAATTGTCAAGGGAGGTGCAAAAAAGAGCAATAAAGGGGCTTATATTATAAACATGGCAGCCACAATGTTTATCCATGGATCACATTATGTTGGGGAACACAAAACTGTATTCTCTGAATATAAATATTTAGACAGGAATTTGATGGGACTGGTGGGCAGCTCCCTCTTGAAACGCCACTTCAATAGCGAGATGGAATCGTTTTGCAGTTGAGTATTGACCTTATCCCTGAGCAGCGCTACTGAGTCGCTCCGAATCAACTCAAGAGTCAGGTTTCAGCCCTCGACACTGGAACAGACGTTCTAAGGGAGGGATATATAAGCAACGGAAAATAACTGGAGGAAAATGTAGTGGAGGTCTGGGATACCCACTAATTTTCCAGCACTTCATTTTATTTATACTTCTATATATTTAACTTGCCTTCTTGTAGCAACTCTGCTACTACAATAAATATCACACCCCTAGCAGCTCCTCTATAGCAGTAATGCATTGCAGGGCACCACTGATAGGCTTTCAAGGTCAGTCTGTGTCTATCGCTTCTGACAAAATTGTAAAAAATTAAAAACAAGACACAAAGTAACTATCACACAACTGTTCAACAACTAAAATTTGTTCTTAGTGTTACCCATGTGTCAATCTCTGAGTTAGGCAATGTGGTCAATCTGTTATGTTTTGGTAGAGGATGAGAACAGTGCTTTCTTAGCAGGCTCATGCAGCCATTACACAACAGTCATCCCCATAGGCTACAGATACAGCTCTATAATATCCCTTTCAACCTCACACTCATGGCTGCTTATACATTTGTAGTACTGATTAGCTCTCCTAAGTAAACGCCATAAACACTCATTTATCCACTGGAATGTAGAAAACGAATGCCCTTCTAGCATCCAAGAGCATATGTAATCCAGAACTATAAAAAATAAGCAAAGTACTATACCTTAATTGTGTAAAGCATTATCTAATTTTCACTTTCAATCAAATTCCCCACATGTGCAAACCCACACTCACCATGCATGCCCCTACATTAGGCGGGGGTGCAATGAGGCTGTGACCACAAAATACATATAGACAAATACAAGAGTCCTCTGCACTCAACCCATTATCAATATATTTAAGACATTTTGTGCATACTGCTACTGAAAAATGCCTTACCCTTTAAACAAAACAGGGATTGTTTGTCCATATATTGCAATATATTTAAGCTGGCCAACTACGTCAATGTCATCCCATACCTGGCCACTCCTACGCTTAATTTTATCTGATTCATTAAGAATTCTGTTGCTTCATTATACATTTTACAAAAAGACTAAGTTTTACCTGCAACTTACTAGCTGCTTTCAAAGTAAAACTCCCAAACTAGTAAGTTGCAGGTAAAACTGTATAATGAAGCAATAGAATTCCTAATGAATCAGATAAAATTGAGCGTAGGACTGGCCAGATATGGTATGACTTTGACGTAGTTGCCCATCTTAAATATATTGCAATATATGGACAAACAATCCCTGTTTTGTTTAAAGGGTAAGGCATTTTTCAGTAGCAGTATGCACAAAATGTCTCTGTCTTAAATATATTGATAATGGGTTGAGTGCAGAGGACTCTTGTATTTGTCCTACAGAAATAGGGATTGGTAACACTAAATAGATGCCTAATATATAAGGACAGAGACAAGAGGAAAGTGTTGGAAGGGTTACTGTCTGCTCTGCTCTCATTTCCCTACAGAAATAGGGATTGGTAGCACTAGATAGGTACCTAATATATAAGGATAGAGACAAGAGGAAAGTGATCCCTTTAAGCATCTTTGGCCACAAATGCAGATTTAGACAGAGCCTCCCCCCCCCACCTATAAGGCAGAGAGTCGGAACTGAAGATTGGAAGTGATTGTCAGGAAGGGATCAGTCATTGTGACAGAACAAATTCATTCCGTGCTGCAAAATTAATAAGGATTGTATAAAAGATGAAGCTGAATGGGTCTCAGTAATGTTGGCCAGTAACAATATTCCTGATATATTCTCCCCAGTGAGCGGCCTCTGACCCGAGCGAGCGCCTCTCCTCACATAAATATATATTTTAGCAGAGACAAATCAATGAATTCTATGGGGCAGAACCAGCCAGGAACATGGTGTAGCCCAGGTCAGGGTCAGACAATGGAAATAATGATTTTCATTATTATTTAAAGGGAAAGTTGTGATCGCAGTTAACTTTTAATGTAATTTAAACCAATTTAACTTTGTGATTTCTTTTCTTTAACTTTGTTTTTCTTATACTGCACTCTAGCCCCTCCCCAAGTTTGGAATTTAAAGCTGCAACTCGGTTACTAGACTCGTCGACCTTAGCAACACGGTAGTTGTTTAATGGACAGAAAGAAAGATTCATGGGACAGGGCTTGAATCAACAAGCAGTCTGTGACTCCAATACTTACACAGGTATTGGATCTGTAATGCGTAAACCCAAGAAAGCTCTGAATTACGGCAAGGCCCTCTCCCATAGACTCCATTGTAATCAAATAATTCAAGCTTTTAAAAATGATTTCCTTTTTCTGTGTAATAATAAAACAGTCGCTTGTACTTGATCCCAACTAAGATATAATTAATCCTTATTGGAGGCAAAACCAGCTCATTGGGTTTATTTAATGTTTATATGATTTATAGAAATGATGCAAATTATAGAAAAACCCCTTGCAGGGAAACCCCAGGTTCAAGGCATTTTGGATAACAGGTCCAATATCTAAAAAAGGGGTCGTTTAACAATGCCCAAGGTACAAGGGCTAACTAAGGGGTGCAAAATTACATCATTTAAAGAATAACTTTCCATATTAACACTTTCAGTTGGTCTTGATTAATACTTTTTTGATCCCAAGCCCATTGATGTGTTTCCATTCCTACCCCTACCTGGTTGCTAGGATAAGCAGGTCCCTAGCAACCCAATAAACCAGAGACTGTCATAATAAACACTCTGCCCCATGAATCCCATAAATGAAGAAAACCAACAGCAAATTCTACTGCTTCTCCCATACTAACAGTTCATTTTAAGGGAAACTAAACCCTTTTAATGCTGTTTTGGAAATCCAACTATTTTGTCATCGAGACGGATTAAGACTTTTATGACCTCAGAAAAAAGGAAAATCCCAGATTCTCGGTTTATGGGTATTGTCTTATTTCCCTGGAATGGAGAGAGCGCGGCGACGCTGTATTTTTATGTGGAAAGAAAAGAAAGGGAGAGAGTGATTCCTGCAAAACGTCTCAGACACAGAAAAAGGTGCATTTAATAACTGCCCGGCCCCTTGGCTTATCTGTGGGGAACACCCGCTGGAGAGGTCAGCCGAAAATATCAATCCCTTTGTTTGTTTGTTTTTTTAACCAGTTTCTCATCACTACTTGGAATTGGGGGTGCTGGGAGTTGTCTTCTGCCTGATCAGCTAAAGCAAAATATATTGGAGTGAAGAGTTGAACTTGATTGATATGTGTGTTTGCAGCCTCAGCCACTACGTCACTATAGAAATATACAGTCAGTCAGTGTTGCCTTTATTCTTCCCAGAATGCTTAGTGTGCCTGCGGGGAGCAGCCAAAAGCACACGTGAGCTTATACCTGCCCATCAGGAATGGAGGAAGCACCAGATCCCCACAAGTTCCGGCAGTGCCAGGAGACACCAGGGTTTCAGACAAGAAGATGAATCCCAAAATAAACCTCATTTTCTCCTTATTAATCATCATCCTACAGAGATGACTCCCGTGGCTGCTGCCTGTTCCATCCCTTACAAACCGTCTGTAAGATGGAGCACAAGGGCATTCACATTTGGGAGCCAAGGGCAATATCTTTGGCTTTTTGATTCCCTATGGGAAGGGGGGATCCCACTACGAAATCAGAGACTCACAGACTTGTCTTTGTTTCTCTTCCCTTCTATTATAACTTTCTCTTTCTCTGTCTGCTTATTCTCTCTCTTGTACCTTTCTATGCTTCTCCAGTCCACTTTTTTTCTCCTTTCTCTATTCTCCCCAACTGCTTGGCCTCACTCATCCCCCCTCTTCTCTCCCCTTCTTTATTTATCATCTCCATTGGTCTCTCTAATTTCCTTGTCCTCTATCCTTCTGTCTCTCATCCCCTCTCCTTTCCTATTCTTCCCCAACTGTTAGGCCTTCCTCTCTCCCATACTCCCTCTTCTCTCACCAGGGTTGGACTGTGGAGCCCGGGGACCATTGGGGCTGCCGTCTTGGGGCCCCCCACCCACATGCTCATGCCATTTTCTGCTTCCGTGACTGGGGCCTGGAGAGCCAGAAAGCAAGTTGGGGAGCGGGTCTGGACCAGCGGGGTCCCAAAGAGCCAGGGTCCAGTCTGAACCTATCTCTCCCCTTCCATATTTCTCCTCCCCAATTGTCTTTCCACTCCTTCAAAGGCATGTAAAGGCAAAAAATAAAATCCCATTTTTACTTTCTTTAATGAAAAAAAACCTATCTTCAATATACTTTAATTAAAAAATGTGTACAGTTTTTTTTTTTATAAGAAACCTGACTGTATGCAGTGAAATTCTCCCTTTATTTTCTGCTGTGGATAGGAATTGTCAGACGGTCCCTAACTGATCTGCAGGGAAACAATCATACTTATGAACAGCAGGGGGAGCCCCCGTCTTCCCAGCCACGCAGAACTCAAGCAGCTTTGTTTGTTTCCCCGTAGAGCAGTCGGCGACTGTGTAGAGATTTGTATTGGATTTTATTTTTGCCTTTACATCCCCTTTACTGTTTCCAACTCCAGCTGCAGGGACAAAGATCATGGAGCCAGATTTAAACAGATAAACTGGGATTCTATTTGGAGGATTATTTTGCTGCAGCCACTGGTTCTGCAGAGTTGAAGAAAGTTTGTATTAAACAATACAAAAACTATAAAATCCACATTAGATTACATGACAACACAGGACCCAGTGCAGTCTGTATATTCTGATTATTAATCAGTCTTGCTGTATCGGCTTCTGGCAGATATTATTTGACTTGTGCTGTTTTGATCATTTATGACGATCCCTAAGCAGCCCAGACCACACTGAGCATGTGCACAGTCTTGGTCTTGCAGAGATGTATAACAAAGTTACAAGATGGTGACCCCCTGTGGCCAACTTTGAAAGCATAAATCATTTGTTTGATTAGGCTTGTGGTGCAGTAAGTTTATTTTTATGTTTAGTATACAAAATACAGCATTTCTAGCCTTATTCTATTTTAGACTTTACTTCCAAAGCAGCACCCATTCAATCTCAGGTCTCAGGGCGAATATGTATCTCTTCACATCTAGATTTGGAACAAGACTATGAGTTCTATGTGTTTTATAACCATTTATCACCATTTTTAGATTGCAAGCTTTTTTAGTAAGGGTTCCCTCTCGCTGTTGTATAGGTTATTGGTTCTCTTTTGTATGTGATTTGTGTGCGGAAAGTAAAAACCCATGTATTGTACAGCGCTGCAGAATATGGTGCTTTATAATTATGTCTTAATACTAATAATATTGGTAAGGAAATATTAATAATAACGGTAAGGAAATATTAATACTAATAATATTGGTAAGGAAATATTAATAATAATATTGGTAAGGAAATATTAATAATAATAATAATAATAATATTGGTAAGGAAATATTAATAATAATATTGGTAAGGGAATATTAATAATAATATTGGTAAGGAAATATTAATAATAATAATATTGGTAAGGAAATATTAATAATAATATTGGTAAGGAAATAATAATAATATCGGTAAGGAAATAATAATAATATCGGTAAGGAAAGTCTGCTGAAACCACGCAAAGGTGAAAGTCAGTGCTCTGGCTTGTTGCACAATAAAACATTGGCTTGTCTCATATTTTGGATTTTAGGGCCCAGCTCTATCCTGAGCTCTTCTGCCAAGTGAATGGAGCTAATCCCTAGCATTGTCCTCGGGTTTTACACTTTTTGGCAAAACTTGATATCTTGCAACAATCAAAGGGGGGGGTTCAACTTTCTACAAAACGACGATCATCATTTATTTATAGAGCTCAGGCATTTTAAGAGATTATTTATTATTCCCATTATTCCCTGCAGCAGTGGAGCTTACAATCTAGGGTGCCAGTTACACAGTGATGACTGCCAGGCAGGAGGGGCATCATGCACAAGAATATATATATTATAAAACACAAATTGCAAATGTTTTTTAAGTTATACTTTCCCTTTAAACGACACTCCTAATTTCACGGTATGCTGCGTCGCTTACACTCACATACAAACAACGTGCCAGTGACACGACTTCACTTACAGCCCGGTCTGCAGCGGTTCTGCTTTAATTCATGAAACAGAAAGTGCAGGGCTGGTGGGATGAAATGCAATCACTGGAAGCAGGTCTGGGTGACTTGGGAACTCTGGGGTGTTCTGGTTAGAAGAGTAAAGCTGTAAACTCCTTTGTACTGATTCCTATGCGCCATCTAGTGGCTGAAACTCAGAGCATTCCAATGCAGCCTGCAGTTTAAAGGGGAAATAAAGTGTAAAATAGAATAAGGCCAGAAATGCTGTATTTTGTATACTAAACATAAACATGAACTTACAAGCCTAATCAAACAAATGATGCTTTCAAAGTTGGCCACAGGGGGTCACCATCTTGTAACTTTGTTAAACATCTTTGCAAGACCAAGACTGTGCACGTGCTCAGTGTGGTCTGGGCTGCTAAATTATCAAAACAGCACAAGTTAAATAATATCTTCTAGAAGCTGATACAGCAAGACTGATTAATAATCAGAATATACAGACTGCACTGGGTCCTGTGTTGTCATGTAATCTAATATGGATTTTATAGTTTTTGTATTGTTTAATATAAACTTTCTCCAACTCTTCAGAACCAGTGGTTGCAGCAAAATAATCCTCCAAATAGAATCCCAGTTTATCTGTTTAAATCTGGCTCCATGATCTTTGTCCCTGCAGCTGGAGTTGGAAACAGTAAAGGGGATGTAAAGACAAAAATAAAATCCAATACAAATCTCTACACAGTCGCCGACTGCTCTACAGGGAAACAAACAAAGCTGCTTGAGTTCTGCATGGCTGGGAAGTAAGGTGGGGGCTCCCCCTGCTGTTCATAAGTATGATTGTTTCCCTGCAGAGCAGTTAGGGACCATCTGGCAATACCACAGCAGTAAATGAAGGCAGAATTTCACTGCATACAGACAGGTTTCTTATAGAAACGGTACATATTTTTTTAATTAAAGTACATTGAGATTGGTTTCTTTTTCATTAAAGAAAGTAAAAATTGGATTTTAATTTTTTTTTTGCCTTTACATGCCCTTTAAGGGCCAGCAGAGTAAGTTGTAGGGGTTGCATTAGGCAAGGGTTCTGAAACGATTCTGTAGCATGTAGGGATCCAATCAAAGGAGGAGGGTGGTGGACATTGGGAACATAGGGGAAGGTAAGAAGAGAGAAATTGCAGCACATTTTAAATTGGGGCCCATGTGTCTCCCCTACTCCCCTTCTGAAGGTTTACGGCATACAAGCAACATGTAGTAGGCAACCTGCAACAAATTCTCATGTTTTCTAAGTAGAAGGTGTGTTGACCATGTGGCTTGCCCCTTAGAAAATAATGAGATCAGTTTTTCACCTGCAACAATTAGATTGGACCTTCAGTAACAGTCTGGCCAATGACACTAATAAACCATTTGTACAGATGCAGTTTGCAGAACTGGACCTCGTCCTTGATCAGCCCGACTGCAGCTGCTGTTCATTTGAGTCTCATTAACCTTTGTGGGTACAAGTAGGTAGAATAACATGGAATCAGTGAACTCAGAGCTTGAACGTGTCTCAGAAGCATGAAAATAACTCACAGTCCAATGAGCCCCACAACACAAGATTTATTTGCCTTTTAAAATGATATTCCCTTTTTTGTAAGAGGTACGTAAACTCAAACTCATGCCATTACTTAATGGCCGATAAAAGCTGCCAACAGACCGGGTCGGCAGCTTATTGACCCATGTGGGGGGCCATCCGATGGACTTCCCCGAACGATATCTGTCCGAAAGTTGGGCAGATCTCTAAAGAAATCCCGTCGGATAGCGGTGGCATCTGTGCGTTTATGCTGTCTTGCGATCCGACCGCCTGTATTGGATTATGATGAATGCATTATGATCCGATCGAAAGGCCCTAGGGCCTAAGATCGGATCAGCCCAATATCCGCCACTTCAATGTGGGCATATCGGGTAGAGATCCGCTCGTATGGCGCCAAACGATTTGTCTCCCAGACCCTGATTTGCATATGCAATTTAGGATTCGGTTCAGCCAGGCAGAAGGATTCGGCCAAATCCAAGTCCTGCTGAAAAAGGTCAAATTCTGTCCGAATCCTATATTCGGTGCATCCCTATTAAATACTATACAGGTACGGGAACTGTCATCCAGAATGCGCTGAACCCGTAGTTTTCCCTTCCTGTAATTTGGATCTTCATACATTAAGTCTGCTAGGAAATCAATTACACATTAAATAACCCCAATAGGCTGGTTTTGCTTCATGTAACTTTTTGGTTAATGTCAAATAATAAGAACCAGACACCAAACTGCATAAAGTTATTTTAATTTCCTGCTGCAAATCCCTTTTCTGTTCGTCCGACAGGCTGGATATGTGACGGCACAGGACAATAAATAAGCAAAATTCGTATCAGCATCCAATATATATATATATATACACACACACACACATCATTGTCACCTACACAATACACAGCAGAATTTGTATCCAAGTGGCAATAACAGAACAGACCCACTAATTATAATAGAGAAAGTGTCTCATGCTTCCGGTTTTCTATTGGAACTAATCGAATGCCATGGGCTTCTGTATTACAGAAAAAACCTTCCCCTTCCCTTTCAGAACATATAAGTCCACAATAAAGAATATCGTTTTCCTATGTGAATTTGGAGAATGTCACACCTCCCCCAGCCGCAATAATTTCCTTTTTTCGGATCACATTTCTCATCAGACATTAAATAGAGATAAAACACACACAGCGAAAGATGGAAACAGTCACGTCTTCCTATTAAAGACCGCTGGGCCTATCAAGACGTAACAGAAGAATCAATAGAGGCGGCGTTTACTGTAATAAGCCCAAAGTGAGGCTTTTGTTTAAATTGATTGAAGGACAGCAGGAAATTGGCACGAATATTGAGCAAATTTTAAAATATATGTAAAAGAAGAACGGACCCATGCTGGGACCCTGATTTTGACAGCTTACAATGCAGCTCCAAATAATTTATTATGATTGAAGTAAAGACAAATAAAGAGACAATTTCACATAAATATATGGCACATGAGCATAAAAGTGCAGAGCCCAGTTCCCTTAGTGCCCGAAGAGGGTAACACATAAAATCTCATTTATATACAGAGAGTGGTATAGTTCTGTTACTTCCCTGCTGCAACCCACAGACACAAGTAAGTGACTCATGCCGTCCATCCCCTGCCAACGACTGGACACAGCATGAGTCATCTGGTTGCACCAGGGATATTGGTAATGAACATTCATATCTTAAAAACAAAGGCAAGTTATGGGAATGATGTTATTAATGATTCAGCATCGATGACCATTTATACAAAGGTTAAGCTTTTACATGAATTTCCAGATTCGGATCCCGACGTGGAACCATTTTTACGGCCAATTTAATACCCGGTGAAGCTTCAATAAACATTAAAAGTGAATAAGAAGAACAAAGTTTGCCTTTAGTCTGAAGAAACAGAAAGAATTAAGCACATGGGTGGTAATGAGTGCGAGGTTTACTGAGGGTCTAGTAACCCATTGCAACCAATCAACAAGTAGCATTTCTAGGTAAGCTGTTTGAAGGCAAACCTCTGATTGGTTGCTACAGATTGATTTCATTTTATAAGCCAATATAAATAGTATATTCAAATATCAATATCAAATGCCAGCCTTGATTAATATAAAATGACTTTAAAATATATTAGGGATGCACCGAATCCAAGATTTGGTTTGGGATCCGGCCTTTTTCAGCAGGATTCGGCCGAATCCTTTTGCCCGGCCGAACCTAATTTGCATATGCAAATTAGGGGTGGGGAGGAAGATTGCGAGACTTTTTTGTCTCAAAACAAGGACGTACATTTTTTCCCCTTTCCACCGCTAATATGCATATGCAAATTAGGATTCGGTTCGGTATTCGGCCAAATCTTTAACGGGCAAATCCAAAATAGTGGATTCGGCGCATCCCTAGAATATATTATTAATATGTTGAAGGCAGTTGCATTCTAAGACAACATGAATTTGCTTTTAAAGGAGAAGGAAATGCATTTTCTACTTGGGGGTGCCAAAAGTTAGGCACCCCCAAGTAAAAATACCTTTGCTTTCCTTCAAGGCCAAATAGCCTAGTCAGTCTACTGACAAACTGACCGGAATATGGACAGTAAAAACTGGCCAGGACAATGTACACCAACTTACCAGTAGACATGTTGGGTTCCCAAACTTTAAGCCAAAAGGAGTGTCCCAACATAAAGTACTAACATGGACTTGCACTCCAGCTTGTGATTAAGGTGCCCCAGGGCATGAAACACAAATGTCTTATAATGTTAACTGAGTAAAAATGTTTGTACTCCTATCCTACGGCTTGTTCATTGGAGTTCTTGGAGCTTCAGTTGATTTTAGTGCTTTACAGAGCTTCACTCTCCTTGGCTGAAGGCTTAGGGCTTGACACCCAAACCCACAGTTTCTACTGGAGAGTCGTTGTACTTTCATAAGGAGTTTGTTGACAAACTTACATCTGATGAATTTCCTTTTATAACTGCTGCTATAGGGAGTCAATAATCCCCTGCAGCGCTTGGCTGAAAGGCAAAGTACATCGAGCTGGGAAGCTTGTGGTTCTGGAGAAACAGGTGCTTTACCAGACATTCAGTAACCAGGGCTGGATTTCCAGTTCATGCGTCCTAGGCCGGCTACCCAGCACCATAAGAAGCATAAGAACATCCACTGGTTGTAGAAAACTCACCAAAGTAGATTGGCGGCCCACGTGTTCCTGCCCCAGGCCCTCAGCTCAAGGGAGCAGACAATACGTACAAGAAGAATAAAAGGTTTAGCGCACACAAGAAAGCCACATGTAGATCAGACAAAAAGTTGTTAGGTAAAAAGTAGAAAAATCTTTATTCAAACAATCATCTCAAGCCTTATGTATTTCGTGTCCCTCAGACACTTAATCATAGGCCTATGAATAAGTGCCTGAGGGACACGAAACGCGTAAGGGTTGATATGATTGTTTAAAGATTTTTCTACTTTTTAACGAACAACTTTTTGTCTGATCTACATGTGGCTTTCTTTTGTGCGCTAAACCTTTTATTCTTCTTGTACCAATTACCCAGCACCACTCACATACTTGATCAGCCACATATCCTCCACCACTCTTCATTCATGACTGACAGTCCACCTGCCATTGTAGGTGCGCCTGGGAAGCATGCCACCCCTAATTTAATGCTGTTTCAGGTCCAGACATATCTTTAGCTTCCTTCTAACCAACCATAGTAACCATGTCAATGCTAAATTATCTAAAGAAGCTCCGTATTTATAAAGCGTAAAAAAAATCTAGACCCAACGCATAAAAAATGACTTTCAGTGTATCATGCAAATCTCCACAGCTTGGGGTGCCTGGGGCAGATTCAAGTATGGATCTACTCTAGTCCCGTCAAAATTCCATGGTTGCTAAGTTAAATCAAGCCCTCGATATCCACAAACCTCTACTTATTCTAGCTGCTCATTGGTTGCTATGGGTAACTAGCCCAAGCTAAACAGTTGCCATTATTCTATACAATTACAAACTCTTTAAAGCCAACATGAATGTGTGGATCATTCACATTTCTATAATGATCAATTATTTCACCAGCCCCTGGCCTGTTATTGCTGAATAACCAGACAACTGCATGGCCGTGCTATCTGCTATGAATTTTAAGTAAAAGCTACTATCCCTTTTACACTTGTGAGATCTATATTGGTTAATCGAGTGGCATATTGTGTTACAATAGATTGCCAAAGTAATAAATTAATGCACATTAATATCATTGATATATTAGTTATTAGTTGTTGAATAGCATAATGTTCCCTTCCTCGCATTTAAGCTCCGGTGGCCAATGGAAAACCAAGGGAAATGTATCTCTATAAGGCCACCATGTATTTCAATGAATGATGGTCTTTAACTTGTGAAATTTCAAAGGGTGTGGGGGGCTGTGAAATGTCATAAAATTGGTTTAGTGTTTATATTTTTCACAAATATTACCCTTCTCAGACATAAAGGATCACTGGAAGATCATTCACCAGAAACAATATAATGCTTAACAAGTCATGCCTCCAATTGATCGGCCAGAGTCTGAAGGCTTCGTTGAATGAGCTCCAGAAACAAATCCCTGGATCCTCTTCTTTCTTCTGAGAAGGAATGATTGTTTATCACTGACTGACCTTCTTTTCCAATGCCCAATATCCCTTTTGTTCATAAAAGCAGCATTGAATATCGGCTAACAGCACAATCTACACGATGATCCAACTAGGTTGGCAAATTATTCTTGACATATTCACTGTCCAGCCGTTACAGTTTCGGGAGGAAAGAGTCTAGGATGTCAGCTTGGAGTAATTTGGAGGAGAGAATTTCCTTCTCAGATACTTGAGGACGTAGAGGGGCAGACAACTGACCAACGTGATGGAGGTCACTTTCCAGAGGAATGACAATGTAGCAATGAAGTAGACATCTATGAGCAACAAAATGAAATGTTCATTTTAGTTTAAGATCTTTTATGTACATTTTGGTCAATGGAAATCTTTATCTTACAACAAAAAGCTATAACTATATGGAAAGATTGGGGTAACAGTCACCCTGCTATAGTTCCACGGGTACCCAGGGCACAAATAATCACTCACCCCCAAATATCCCCCTAACTGACCTTCAGGCTGAGCCCCCTTAGCTCATAACAAGGTTACAGATATATAGAAACATTGGGGTAACAGTCACCCTACTATATTTTCCAGGGGTACCCAGGGCACAAATAAGCACTCACCCCAAATCTCCCCCTAACTGGCCTTCATGCTGGGCCCCCTTAGCTCATAACAAGGTTACAGATATATAAAAACAATGGGGTAACAGTCACCGTGCTATGTAAACACGTAAATATAATGAACTTGTAAATGTCTTAATATAGAATTTACCCAGTTTTTGTCACTGTAGGCAGCACAATAATGAATATATCTGGAAGGTGGAAAGGCCACAAGCTATGAGAAGTACTGGTCAGTATATGTAGGGAGCATGTACTTTTCCCATTGCCTTTGATGTCAGGAAGAGAAGGAACAACCCCTTTTCCCTAGCAGGATACACAGAATGTATTGTGTTGGGCCCCCCCCCCTCAGGGCTGAAAACCTATCTATCCTGACAGCCTCTCATACAGTATCAAAGCGCTAGAATGATGTAGGGGTGACAGTTGAATGAACATGAAAAGAAGTTATTGTACAAAAAATAAACACAGGAGATTTCCTCAATGAAGTGTAGGCATATTTAAAAAAAAGTTTAACAAAGAATTATTGAAAAAGTTTAGAGGGGATCTATTGTACATTGAATCCATTTCAATATTTTTTTAGATCATTTGTATTTGTATTAAAGAATAAATTTTCATAAAGATAAATTTTCAATTTAGGATGTGTGCCTCCCTGTGCAAGCAGAGCATCCATGTTGTTTGATCCCTATAATGGCAGCACTCCTATATATTAAATATGCATCATTAGCTGGAAGAACGACAGAATGCATATTAAATATACTTATCGACACCCCTTAAGATTTCCGTTGAACCAGAAACCATGAAATTTTAACGTGTTGGAACATCAAATGCACTTACATTTCAATTAAAATTAATTTTTCACCATCCTAAAACAGGTCCCTGGCTGACATCTTGGTTCTGGTGGCCACAACGCCCACTTACCTATGAATTCATGCAAGAAGACCAAAGAGGCTACGTAGCAGGACAGACTGAGGAGCTCGGCTACCATCACTAACCAGTGCCACGTCTGGATGGTCAGGGCCACCATGAGAAGCTCTGTGAGGATTAGAGACGTGAAGGAAATCGCCACAATGTGGACAAACTCTGACTCGAACAGAAGTAACGCCCCATACATGATGATACTTCCTGCGAAGAACATAGTTGCGTTATTGTAAACAGAGAATGGTAAATTATTTTATCAGTCATCATACTTAACACACTATTGTAGAGACACTTCTCCATCTCTACACTATTGTAGAGATGGAGAAGTGTCTTAGTATCTATAGCAGGACTGCCCAACTGTGAACCAAACAAAACCCTCCAAGCGATTTATATGGTCCCATGCCTGAAGGCACCATAGGTTTCCCTGTACCATATACATAATTGTATTATAATATATTCCACTACATGTGGTTTATTTTGGTCCATCACAGTAGATGTTTCTAACAGATGGGAAACATCTGATGCAGTAGTGGACTATGTGCCACCTAGTATGTGTTCTACTCAACCATGATGGCTTCACATTCCCTTGAAAAGAAAGTGCTGCTGGTCTACTGGCACCATTGATTAGCATTTGGATTACCAATCCAAGTGCCATAGCGCTTAGACCTAAACGGGTGCTTACCTTGATAGATACTGATCAAAACCCAAATGAGAAACGTTTTATATGACAAAGGTCGGCCCTGCAAAAAAGTTCGGAGAAAGAAATATCAACCATAGGAATCACTGGTTCAGTTCTCGTTTGCATACTATGTCCTTGAAGGACTATGCGTATTAATGAAAATAATTCAATATTCACTGTTTATTTACAGCCCTTTAACAAGTTCAGGGGCTGAGAATACGTTGAGGAACGCTCTTACTTTGAGCAGGTCCTTATAGAGTTCTGGATACAACATCGCGACTTCTGATTTCACATCTTTATCCAAGACCAGAGAAAAAACTGGGAACATTGTATATATTGTTGAATATCTGCGGGAATGCAAACAATATAGTCATAAATGTCACACAGTGTAGTGATTTTTTTTTAAAACCATTTTGGTAATGAAAGACCAGGACGATACTATAAGTCTGAAAGTCAACTGAGCTCAACAGAACCATCTACATAAATAATATCCAATGGTCAAACAAGTGTCTGCTCTAGGTCCTCATCAGAAAAACTGGGGATACTCATTACTGAGCTGGTTGTTCCCTATTATAGAGATGACCTACCATGGTTTACAGATCATGTGTAATCCATTTTGACCGGCACCATGAACTCATTAGGAATAAAGGGCTGCACATAGACTTGTGTTGACCGTGCAACTGAATACCTTAAAAAATTGTTTTGGGTTTTTACTTTGCGTAATGGGGATAGTCATGGCTATAAACTTTAGACACAGAATGTTGACTCAGTGATAAATAATAACATTGTTGATAAGTCATGCTGGATTTCAGCCCCATCTTTTTTTGTAAAAAAAAAAAAAAAATAAGCAAAATGTATCAGCCTTATCAGTACTTTACTTTTTCAACCTAAATCTGTCAAGAACCAACACAGTTAAAAGAAAGTTGGGCAAGTCAAGTACAAGATTTAGTAGCTACTCTCTGCTTGATATCCATTATCCGGAAACCCGTTATCCAGAAAGATCCGAATTATGGAAAGCCTGTCTCCCATAGACTCCATTTTACCCAAATAATCACATTTTTTAAAAATGATTTCCGTCTTCTCTGTAAGAACAGAACAGTACAGTAGCTTGTACTTGATCCCAACTAAGATATAATTAATCCTTAATCCTTATTGGAAGCAAAACCAGCCTGTTGGGTTTATTTAATGTTTTCATGATTTTCTAGTAGACTTAAGGTATGAAAGAGCCATTATCCAGAAAGCCCCAGGTCCTGAGCATTCTGGATAACAGGTCTTATACCTGTACTATCATTAGTTCTATTATAAAGCAGTCAGGTTCTATACTACCTAACAGAATCTTGGTAGGTAGATCTGAACTCACAGGACACTAATCCCAGTTACCATGTATAGCACATTGAAAATAAAAAATATAGTCCCAATTTCAGTCAATAGACTACTTCTTCCTGATTCAGTTCCCACAGTGCAGGAATCGTGCCTCAGACGGAGGAGTTGTTGGCCTCGCACCAATTCTCCATCCGTTTTGCATCACACAGAGCCCCAAGAGGCCACCGATTTACAAAACTGTGCTGTAATCGTATTAAGTTGGGTGGCCTTGTTCTGAACGAACTTGTATAAAGGGTCGGCGAGGAAGGGTGGAATAAAGGCATTTGAAAATAGTAAGCAATTAATCTTCTAACTGCTTCCTTATTCCTTCCCTGTATGAAAATAGCAGAATTGGGATATGGGAATTCTTTGCACTTTGGTTTCCACAAACTTCTCGCAGGGCCTTCTAAGCAGGAAAAAAGGCCAATGTAATCTTTGCCCTTAAGGATCTTACAAACAGGCCAGTGCCCTGAATCCAGGCTGATTGTGAGAATAAGGATCAAATGTCTGGCCATAATCACCCCATAGGCTGCACCTGCTCCATTTGCCCCATTATAGCCCATAAGCTTATGGTACATGGTAGCGTCCTGCACGTGTCCATTTTTTGAAACACATACCCGACCCATACCCACAACCAGAAACTTGACCAGCATATTCCCACTACCCGACCCGCAATAGGCCAACTAACCTTCTGACCCAAGGGACACGCAGAACCGGAAGGGACGTCACATTTGCCCGGAAGTGACATCACTCCAGTGCCGAATCTTCCCCAAAGAACCACAAGGTTGGGTGGGAGTTATCAAGCCCACACCTTTATTGGGTACCCAGCCGGGTTACCCATGGACTGCCTGCATGGCCAAGGAATCAGGCACTTGTTGTCGAAACCCGACCTCTTTGCAGGTATTCTGAGGGTACTTGACCCGAAGCAGGATTCTAGTAGATAGGACGACTACTGATATTTCCCAAAGCCTAATTAACATTGTTATCCCCCCTAAACTACACCCTGCCTAACTGAATTACTTCCTATTGTGTAAATGAATTATGACATTAAAGTGATAATACTGGTGTAGAGTTTGGTGATTTTACCACCCCAAAAATTGTCACCTGCAAGTTTGGGGTGGCAAGTTCATTTTACATTTTCTTCTATGAGGAACTGGAGGCAGAATACATCCCACTGGAACTCACAGTGCGTACAAGAGAAACAATAGAGAATGAAAGTACTCACCCAATAATAAGGAATCCTTGGTACAACGGGACGGAGGCAAAGTAAAATACAGATGAGAAGACGGCCTGAAAAAAAAAACATATAAGTCGTTATTTCATAGGAGATGTCTGTAGAAATGTCCCAGTCACTGGGCTGCAGGCTGAGTTATACAGGAAACTTCGAGTATCACTCATGTATTATAAGAGATAATGTACCCCCTACTGTAAATGATAAAGATATTAGAAGTCACTGAGGGGTTCTGTGACCATATAAAGGCACAAGGCTGCAGGCTGAGTTATACAGGGAACTCTGAGTATCAATCATGTATTATAAGGGATAATGTACCCCCTACTGTAAATGATAAGGATATTAGAAGTCACTGAGGGTTTGTTCTGTGACCATATAAAGGCACAAGGCTGCAGGCTGAGTTATACAGGGAACTCTGAGTATCAATCATGTATTATAAGGGATAATGTACCCCCTACTGTAAATGATAAGGCTATTAGAAGTCACTGAGGGGTTGTTCTGTGACCATATAAAGGCACAAGGCTGCAGGCTGAGTTATACAGGGAACTCTGAGTATCACTCATGTATTATAAGGGATAATGTACCCCCTACTGTAAATGATAAGGATATTAGAAGTCACTGAGGGTTTGTTCTGTGACCATATAAAGGCACAAGGCTGCAGGCTGAGTTATATAGGTGGATCTCTGAGATACAGTACCTTATAATATCCTTAACATTGATCTACTGTAGATAATTTCATATTTTGTGAACACTATTCCTAGGGTGTAACCAGTGACTCGTGCCCTAGTGGCCAAATTAGGTTTCTTAATCCATTAACCGTCTATCCTCTTCTTCCAGTCCCAAAAATTCTGACAGAGCAAAAGCTTTTAGGTAGGAAAAGAAGCAGACGGTTGCCTGTGCAATATATGGGACAACGGTGAGTTTATATGAGGTGACGGGGCCCGTTGAAGTAGAACAATGACCCGGGGTTAATGTTGACCCTCCAGAGAGGAAATATAAGATGGAAGTGTAAAGTATTGTATAGTACCAGTAATTCTGGATATCCTGCGTTGAATAATATGCCATAATTCATGGGCTGGAAAACTTCACATTCGGCCTTTCAAACAAAACATTAAAAGCTGAGCAGAACAATTGCACAAAATATGAAATGTGTAAGTGTAAAGATGACGGATGGAGCAGCAGTTGCATAATGGAGAAGAGGCCATTAGAAGGTTTAGCTACATGCAAGTGACCCAATATTTAAATCTGCAGATCTAATCTGTCTATCTATCTAGCACAGAAAAATTTAATTTTTTACCACCCGTTGAAAATGGTTGCCCATTCCTATTAAAATTGATTGATGGTGGATGGTGGCCATGAGCCAAATTTGAATGTAAAAAAAATTTGGAGAGCAAGACAAGCATGCAAAAAGTTCCTGGGTTGCTAAATAAGTGCTGTGATTGGCTATTTGGTAGCACCTATGTCGACTGGCAGGAGGAGACTATTTGTCAGTACACCTGGTTTTTATACAACCAAAACTTGCCTCCAAGGCTGGAATTCAAAAATAAGCACCTACTTTGAGGCCACTGGGAGCAACATCTAATAGGTTGGCGACATGTTGCTCGTGAGTCACTGGTTGGGGATCACTAGCCTACCACTGATGCTTACCAGTGGGAATGGGTCTCAGACAGTTATACCCCCCTGACAGGTAAGCAAATCTAATATGATCCAGATAACCAAATGGAAGGAAAGCTGCCCATGATTAGTAAAATGTGATTCACTGATTCTAGATTGTAAACAGGAGACCTTAACAGCATTTAATTTGGAAATTTTTCATTTTTTAAAATAATTTATCCTTAAAGTAAAACCTAGGATTTAAAGGAGAACTAAACCCTAAATATGAATATGGCTAAAAATGCCATATTTTATATAGTGAACTTATTGCACGAGGCTAAAGTTCTCAGCTTGTCAATAGCAGCAATGATCCAGGACTTCAAACTTGTCACAGGGGGTCACCATCTTGAAAAGTGTCTGTGACACTCACATGCTCAGTGGGCTCTGATTGGCTGTTGAGAAGGTAAGCTTAGGGCTCGTCACTAATTATCCAGCAGGAAATGAACTTCCCCTGTAATATAAGCTGATGCTACAGGTTTGCTGATTATTAAATTCTGATGCTAATTGCTTATATTGTGACATTTCTATTCTATGTGTACTGTATATTGTCAGTGGGGCTCAGTAAGTGACAGCAGCACAGAGCATGTGCAGTGGCTCAGCAGAAAAGAAGATGGGGAGCTACTGGGGCATCTTCGGAGACTCAGGTCTTCCCTGCTAAAGGGCTGTGGTTGCCTTGGGCTGGTACAAATGTACAACATTTCTAGCTACTTGTTTCGTCAGGCTTCATTTCTCCTTTAAGAAAACCTACATTTTTAAATATTTTTTATTTTTAGTTAAAATAACTTTATGTCAATCAACAATGCTTTGATTCCTAACATCCTAACAATATGAATCCTACTATTTAGCCCTAGGAAGGAAAAAGATATAACGCCATAATGGATAGAACTGATGAAACTAGATCACCCTCTACTGGCACTGAATAATCCCTACATTGGTCAAACAGCAGCAAATATAGTTGCCAGTTGAGCAGCCTAATTTAGAAACCAGTTACAGCCACTGTTGTGGCCAGGATGTAGCATTTGTTTTTACTTTACTGGCAAATGGTCACAATACCAAAGAAAGGTTTATTTTTAAGGCCCACATATAAGGAATACCCAATTCTAGTTTTGAAAAGGCCACCTTTAAAGTAAACTTTAAACACACTTTAATGTGTTAAATGTGCCAAGCCGGTGGGCTTGTTTAGCTTGTATGCCATTGTTTGAAGAAGAAAGTTATTTCCTTCTATTAAACTCTCTAAGTCACTGCACAAAACTTCAATTGTGCCGTTTCCTTCTGTTTACAAACTTGGCCTTTTGGAGAATATTTGCAAATTGCTTACCCCCACAAAATTCGCTCATTTCTATTCTTTTTCTTGATCTTGAAATGCCCCACAAGAGAAAAAAAAGGCCGATAATGACATAGCTTGGCCCTTAAATCACTAGACTGTGACTCATGGAATGACTGGGTTTCATTACGCATAACACTAAGAGGAGACAGATTATTGTGTGCCCAGAACATTGCTTCTCTGTATATTTGTATTTATACATATGGGAAGGAGGTGCCATATTGTTTCCCTTAGACAGTACAGTATGAGGGTATAGCTTATTGTGTGCCCAGAACATTCCTTCTCTGTATATTTGTATTTATACATATGGGAAGGAGGTGCCATATTGTTTCCCTTAGACAGTACAGTATGAGGGTATAGCTTATTGTGTGCCCAGAACATTCCTTCTCTGTATATTTGTAGATACATATGGGAAGGAGGTGCCATATTGTTTCCCTTAGACAGTACAGTATGAGGGTATAGCTTATTGTGTGCCCAGAACATTCCTTCTCTGTATATTTGTATTTATACATATGAGAGGGAGGTGCCATATTGTTTCCCTTAGACAGTACAGTATGAGGGTATAGCTTATTGTGTATTTATATGAATGGGAAAGAGCTGCCATACTGACAAACCTGCATTGTACTGATGCACAGGCTCCTGTGAATGACAAACTGGCTCAGTCCTGCTGATCTCTTGTAGCTGTTGCGTCCGTGCACCATGAGCAGCCTGCCCAAATGCTTAAACTGCGTGACGGAGAAATCAGCAGCTAGAGATGCCTGCTTCCCTTCCTGAAACCCAAAGTAAACGTATTCTGTTGAGATCACAGTTCCCATCGCTTCCTTCATACATAGTCTAATCCAAAAATATGTAGTTTGCTTAGAATAGATAATTCTCACCTTGCCTTCAACTCCAACTCCACAGTCGGCCTCTTGGATCATGCTCACGTCATTACCTCCATCTCCTGCAATCCAGACAGGATACACCTTTAGTAACTACTTTCCTTTTTCGCCTTGTGCTGCTGGGGGTCATTACATTATAGGAGAGGCCTAATTTTGAGCACTCTAAATCCAGTTTACCTCTTTTCAGCCAAGAATAATATACAATAGGTCTTTCCTATTCATGATTGACAGTTGCCTTTCTTACCAACAGCACAGGTGAGTTTTCCTGTCCTTTCCTGTAACAGCCGGACAATTTGAGCCTTTTGGGTGGGGGCGCAGCGACAGCACACAACAGCGGGACACTGACACGCAAGCTCCATAAACTCGTACTCGTAATATTTCAGGCATACCTAACATAACAGGTAAGAAAGATCATGTTACATGTAGAAAGTATTATATAGTATTTTTAACAGTATGGTTAGTATTACTGGGCCTCAAATCAGGATATATTTAGAGTCCCCCAAACACTGCTAAACATAATATGTTGAACAACTGTTAAGGGTCTCTAGGACCAGAGTGCACAAGAGACATATTAGTAAAAGAGCTATAGATTTCACGAGTCCTCGCAGGTGGAGCCATTTAAAAGATCAGCAGTGACATCATGGAGACTGAAGTGCTAGCCCCACCCCTGCAGAGCTCTGTTGTTGAACTTGTGTATCTTTTTATATTTCATTAATATCCCCGGCCTTTTAAATACCTCTAAGGAGTCACCGGATATAACTAATGCACAGTCGTGCTTTCTCCGAAATGCATTTAGTTCCAGGTGGGCTTCTCCTCGGTTTGTTACCTGTTAAAAAGAAAAAAAAATGTTGGCACTAGAAAACATTATTAATACACAACCCAGTAATATATTTTATCTTGTATTGTGGAATTTTGGTATTTTAAGCAGCCCTACACATTTGTACTTATATAAATTGGTAAGAGCTGCAGTCTAGATTGCCTTGTCCAAACTGCTTGGATAGTTTGTGCAGTATGGATTTCATATGGCCAAGTGAGCTTTGCTATAGGATATATTGTATACAATTACTCACAGTTCGGAAAACATGAATATCCTGGTTCCTTGTCACCAGATGGGCATTTTTTGCTGTACAGGTAGCAGTCTCTAGTTTGTCTCCCGTTAACATCCAGACCTGATTAGAGACAAAACACAATCACCTTGGTGAAACAAATAAACATGGCAACACAGTTCTAAGAAATATGGTCATGGACAATGGGTCTATATGGAGAAAGCTTTGCTGCAAAGTTGAGCTGGTGCAGGGATTTGCAGTCCTGCAACATTTTAAAATATTTAGAATTGGCAGTTAGGAAAAGTTAGCTGATAGCAATAATCTGTACTCTGATAGGTGGCAAATCTTGGTACTGCCTGCCAAAAATCTATTTGTCATTTTGAAAGGTAAATGTAGAGAAGATGAGGAGGTAATTTACATCAAGGAAGGACCAGGAACAAGGGGAAGAGGGCATGGAGATCGGTGAAGAAGTAGGATATAGAAGAAAAAAGCACAGAGAAGGGAAAAAAAGAGCATGAAAAAATGGCATGGAGATCAGCAGAACAGTGGGTATGTGAAATGGGCATATAAACAAGGGATGGAAGAGGAGGAAGACAACATGGAGATCAGTGATGAAGCATGGTGAAGGAGAAGTAGGCATGGAGCTCAGGGGAGGATCTGGAAAAATGGGGTGTGGACATGGATATGAAAGAAAGATTGAGAAGAGGCGGAAGAGGGCAGGAAGAAATGGATGTGAAGAGACAGAGATTTGATATGGAGCAGGAAGGGAGGCTACAAAGATCAGTGAAGGAGCAGATAGTAGACAAAAAGTCCATGTAGATCAAGGTAGGAGCAGGTGGGACATCAAGATCAGTGGAGGAGAAGAGTTAAGTAGTAGGAATGAGGGGGACTGGGCATGAAAATCTGTGAAGAAGTAGGGTGGAGGAGAAGAAGACAAATTAAGTAAGGAGCAGGCAAGAAAGGGCGTTCCAAAAATTCAGAAGGAGCAGGGGGGAGAGTGAATACAAATAAGAAAAGGACATGGAGGATACATATAAAACCCAGGCTTATTTTGTGTTAAGGCTAGGTCACATCACAAACTAAAGTATACATGCTTACACATCAACAAAATCCTTTTGGCATGTGTGTCCATTTTTTTGGACCCGAACCCGACCCGTACCCGCAAACTGGAATCCGCAACCCGGACCCGCAACAATTCTTACCCGCTTGGACTCCCTACCCGACCCTACCCGCAAGTACCTTATCCGCAACCTGGACCCGCGAACCATCAAGAATCAGGAAGTGCTGTCATTGTAAACCTGAAGTGACATCATCAGAAGTAGACGTGATCCGAAAAAAAGGAGTGGCTATCGATATTGAGAAGACCCGTGGCCCGACCCGCAGAACCGCGGGTATACCCGCATCTGGAACTTCTAAACGCAACGCACACGGTGCCGCAGGTTTTTGCGGGTGACTCTAGCATGTGACACAACTTTCCTGTAAACTTGGATTTGTCTTAGCAATACAAGGGTCAATACAAGGAGTACAGGGTCATCACCTCAGCCTGTGGCTAACGGTTGGCTTAGTTATGTCAATGTTCTAGCTCAGAAACAGCTGTGGCATCACGCGTTGACGATTACTGCTGAAGAGTAGGAGAGGATAGAGGTTTATCATACCTTCATGCCGGCATTCCTTAGTATCTCAAGGGTAGGCCGTACGTCCGCTTGCAATTGGTCTTCCACTCCGGTTAGACACAGTAGCTCCATCTCCATCTCCAAGCTCTCTATCACTGTTGCAACTTTGAGGGAACGGTCATGGACACTCAGCTTTGCCTGAACATACCTAGCCTGGGAAAAGCAAGATGGGACAAAGACATTAACTGGCCATTCTCCAACTTTTATTAACACTATTCTAACAAAAGGTTCAGAACTCAATAATCTAAACATCTTCCGCCACCACTCTTGGATGCCTGTGGTCTTAGTTTATCTCCAAGTGATTATACTGCCCAAACCAGAATTGACTGGCATCTTTAAGACGCCCCCAAACACCTCTATATTCTTCGTAAGACCTGCGAGTAAGAGCCTCCTTCTGTCCTGTCCTTAAAATAAATAATATTTGGTGGAAAACTCACCTCAAAATCTTGATATTGCTCCTCGGTCAATGACTTTTTGGCTACGACGAGAACCCTTAACCCTTCTCGAGCCATGTTCCCACACTGTAACCCAAAAAAAGGGCGAGAGGGGGTAGTTAATTTGAAGGCTCCCTTTAATTGGGTATAAAAGAACTTAAAAGGTCTTAAAACCTCTGCAAACGTTAATGTATTTTACTGTATTAAGAATCCAATTTCAAATATTTATTATAATGAAATGGAAGGATGTAGATGTGACCACAGTCTTCCTGTTTAGAAGAAGTGATGTTTTAAGATGGCAGTGGGTGTTAGATCAAACCCACAGCTCCTTCCTTTCAGGCTAATGCACCTGAAAGGTTACAATGGGTGCGGACATGTTTCTTGTCCCATTAGACTTGCCACTTTAATTCCTCATGCTCTAGTTCGCTAACGCTAACCTCCAAGGCCTAATTTCACTAATTCACCAGCACTAGTCACTGCCTTAAAGGTGAAAATACAGTGATCCCTTGATGATTGGTCAATATTGGTTGGTCTGCTGGTGGCCAGATCTTCGTCCCTCTTCCCTTGAGGAAAGGAGGGAAGGTTAAAACTAAGTAAGCTTTATCAGAAAGCTCTAATAAGCTCTATAAATACACCAGTAAACCCTCAAAGTAATGCTGCTAATCTGAGTCCTCTGTCAAAAGAAACAGCATTTCTTTCCTTCTATTGTGTACTCATGGGCTTCTGTATCAGACTTCCTGTTTTCAGCTTAAACCTCCAGGGCTTGGGCTTGAGCATGCTCAGTTTGCTCCTCTCTACCCTCCCTTCTCCGCTGTAATCTGAGCTCAGAGCTATGAGTGAGCAGGGAGAGACTCAGACAGAACGTGATGTCACACCAAGCTAATATGGCAGCTGCTATCCTAAACAAACAGAGACAGTGTCAAGAGCTAGCTTGCACTTTTGTGACTAATCTATTGGCAATAAACTGGCTAGGTAGCTAGCTAGCTTTCCTTCTCTTTTAATATGATCATTTCCATCACACTGGTCCTTTAATAAGGGCCCTATAAAAAGGATTCTCTAGTATTTCCGATGTCAGAACTGTGTCAGTACAAAACGCGATACTTACCTCTTCCTCCAGCCAATCATTATACTGTACAATGCCCGCCATCACCACGTCAGCTCCTTTCATGTAGAAGGTAATCTCCCCGGTAGAATCCTCCTGAAGAAATGACAGAGCGTATGGAAAAGATTCATTTATAGTGTAATGCAAGAACGAAAACCTCTTACTTTCCCCTTCCCAGCTGAGCATAAGATCATAAGATATGAAGAGACTCCATATATACAGTAGAAACAGCTGCTTTACAACTGAATCTTCTGCATTGTCCCTTAAAGGGGTTGTTCACCTTTAAATTAACTTTAAGTATGCTGTAGAAAGTGGTATTCTGAGCCAATTTGCAATTGGTTGTCATTTTTCTTTTTACTTTTGAGTTATTTAGCTTTATATTTAGCAGCTGTCCAGTTTGCAATTTCAGCTGTCTGGTTGCCGTGGTCCAAATTACCCTAGCAACCATGCATTGATTTGAATATGAGACTGGAATATAAATATTAGAGGCCTGGATAGAAAGATGAGTAATAAAAAGTAGCAATAACTATACTAAGGTGTAGCCTGCAAATAATTCAAACACTATAAAAAATAAAGAATGAAGACCATTTGAAAAGTTGCTTAGAATTGGCTGTTCTATAACATACTAAAAGGTAACTTAAAGGTGAACCACCCCTTTAATCTAATCACTGCTCAAATGATCAGAGACCGCAGTAAAGCCGATATCCGTGGTCTACAAGAGATTAAATATAGCAGCCATACAAACATGGGGCTATTGTGCCCTTTAATAAATGAATTGATATAAATGCAATCGACCAAATCCTTTGTTGTGGATATAAAAGGTGTCTGAAAGGGCCCAGCGCAGGAAACGGTGAGCAATTTGAGCTTCCCGTGTTATAATATTGGCCTTCACAACCGCAAGCTCCTGCGTCCAACATAAATACTTCTATCAACGGTCTCTTTGCCTGACTCACTTCCTCCACTGCGGGTTCAGTGCGAGGTTAAAACTTTCTCATGTTCTGTTGCAGATGGTCCTTATTCACACAAGCGCACTGATGAAGATGGTTAACCACAGGTGTGCAGAAAAATGCAATACAGGGACTCTTTTTTTCTTATAGCTCCCAGGAAGAAAGGAAATGTGTTTAAAGGGAAACTCCACACGGTTAGTGAAAGAATGTCATTCTGAACAACTATCCAATATAAACTCATATAAACAGTTTGCAATGGAAAGCAGTATCTGTCTGGCTGATTATATTCTCTGCACTGCTGGTTCTGACTTATGACACAATAAAGCAGAAGCCAGCTTTTTAACAGACCAGGAGCTGAACTACAACTTCTGTTTTTAAAAATCAGAGAACAGAAAAAGGACAGAGACATCATTTACATCTTACTATACACATTATCCTACCCCTACCCAATATCATCTAGCCTTACTATACATATTATCCTACCATTAGAGCACTGACATTGCACTAGCTTGCCTTTCTATACTTGGAATCTTGCATTTAAAATCGCTTCCTATGATGATTATTCTGCCGTACAGTTACAGAGACTTATGAACACAGGTTCTATTTACTACATGTGCCTGGTAAATAAATTGGTAAATAAAAGGGGTAAATAAAGGGTCAGAAAGACTTACCCTCACGATAATGCCCATGCGTTTGCTTTCGTAGGTGAATGGAAAGATCTGCAGGATTGTGAAGTTCAGTATTTGCCCACTAGGTGTCCTCAGCTGCATAGAGGATTGATCTCGACCAACCAATGACAATCCAACACTTTCGGTCCACTGTACCAGGGCCACCTACCATGCAAAAAGGGGGTAAAGGTCACATCAGCAGTTTCCAGGGTCAAGACATAAGAAATAAATAAATTATATGCTATCTAAACAAATAGCATTTGTTCCATCTTTTATCAAGAATTATTGGGGTCCGCAGGTTAGATGTACAAAATCTGCGCCTTGGAATTGGTCTATAGAGTGAAGCACAAGGGAATAACTATGTTGGCATAGTTTTATAGTTTATTATCTCTCTGTACAGACTATGAGCAAACTTACGAGGCTATTCCTGCTGAATTGTGCTTACTACAGGGAATACCTGAGCTGCCACAGTTTTATGGGATCTCTCTGTACAGACTATGAGCAAACTTAGGGACTGTTCCTGCTGAATTGTGCTTAGTACAGGGGAATACCTGAGCTGCCATAGTTTTAGTATATCTCCTTTTACAGACTATGAGTAAACTAAGGGGCTGTTCCTGCTGAATTGTGCTTAGTACAGGGGAATACCTGAGCTGCCATAGTTTTAGTATATCTCCTTTTACAGACTATGAGTAAACGTAGGGGGCTGTTCCTGCTGAATTGTGCTTAGTACAGAGGAATACCTATGCTGCCATAGTTTTATGGGATCTTTCTGTACAGACTATGAGCAAACTTAAGGGGCTGTTCCAGCAGAATTGAGCCCAGTAGGCTGGAAGACAGCAGATTGATATTATGAAACAAATTCACCTAAGGAAGCATGAACAACTTTGAATTTTATGTTAATCCCTATTCTAATTTCCTCCCTAATGTATGGTTTCTAAGCATGAATGGACCAAATGAATGCCACATGGCTTTAGTGAATACATAAAAATGCAGGAAACATTTCCAAAAGCCACAATAAATGTCTCACCTAATTTTTAATACACTCCTCTCCTACATAGCATATTGGAAGAGAATTCCCATTAAAACATTTGCCTTTCTTTGTATTGAAACTAATGATTAGCCAGTGATTAAAAACACATTTTTTTGGAGTGTGCCCCATTTCCCAAAGATCTATTTTTTTCATTAAAGTAATGATGAGAATTAAAGTTAATGATTCCTGACTTTTGACCTTTCTGAAGAATAGACCCTTATGCCATTAGGGATGTAACTGAACACAAAGGCCACTAGAGAGCATTAATACTTAACCTGTTACTTCAATAAAAAGGTACATTCCTCCTGTGCCATGAAAAATCTGGGAAGGGAGTGTGGGATAGCAGGTATAGTAGGGAGAGATGGTGTCTATAGTAACAGTGGGATAATAGTCTCTGGGAAGGGAGTGTGACTGTGGGATAGCAGGTATAGTAGGGAGAGATGGTGCCTATAGTAACAGTAGATAATAGTCTCTGGGAAGGGAGTGTGACTGTGGGATAGCAGGTATAGTAGGGAGAGATGGTGCCTATAGTAACAGTGGATAATAGTCTCTGGGAAGGGAGTGTGACTGTGGGATAGCAGGTATAGTAGGGAGAGATGGTGCCTATAGTAACAGTGGATAATAGTCTCTGGGAAGGGAGTGTGACTGTGGCATAGCAGGTATAGTAGGGAGAGATGGTGCCTATAGTAACAGTAGATAATAGTCTCTGGGAAGGGAGTGTGACTGTGGGATAGCAGGTATAGTAGGGAGAGATGGTGCCTATAGTAACAGTGGATAATAGTCTCTGGGAAGGGAGTGTGACTGTGGGATAGCAGGTATAGTAGGGAGAGATGGTGCCTATAGTAACAGTGGGATAATAGTCTCTGGGAAGGGAGTGTGACTGTGGGATAGCAGGTATAGTAGGGAGAGATGGTGCCTATACTAATAGTAGTAGCAGCTGAGGTATTTGATAGCTGGAATTCCAGTTATATTTAATAGTTTTTGAAGTATGAATCCTACCCCATTTATCTCCAATCTTTTTGTATCCATTTAATCCACCACCCCTGCTATTTACTGTAGGGCCGGACAGTTCTGGCCTGGGGCTGTAATGGATATCTCAATAAGGAGGCTTCTGAGACGGGACAAAGTATTCTCAGGAAACAAGTTTAGGAAATCCTGCTTTTTGGATTCAGGAAACAAATACTACACCAACAGGTCAAAATTTGAAAGTAAGAAGAGACAAAATAAATAAAATCTTCCACTTAATTTGTAGTCTTGCCTTCTGGGTTATGGTAATATAGAATTTCTGAAGCCCTTTATCGCTACTTACATCTTCAAGGACCTTTGAATAAACTGAGGAAATTGCCTTATTAAGGGAAAAAAAGATGCTTTGGTCCTTTTTTTTTTTTAAATTCATGTCTGGTTTTAGTATTCTTTCCATAAAGATTAAATTTCTGGATCGGGCACAGATTTGTGATGGTAGTTGTTAGTGTAAAGGTCTGTAACGTGTTGGGGCTGAATGTGTTCAAAAAGTTCCTTAATTACTCTTTGCCTGAATATTCATTTGTGTGGATATCACCCATTATACTCAGGGAATGCCCTTAGTGATTATAAATGCACATCTCAAGCAATATTGGGTCTGTACTAGGGATGCACCGAATCCACTATTTTGGAATAGGAATCCTTTGCGAAAGATTTGACCGAATACCGCACCAAATCCTAATTTGCATATGCAAATTAGGGGAGGGGAAAACATTTTTTTACTTTTTTTTTTATTTCCCTGCCTGCCCCTAATTTGCATATGCAAATGAGGGTCCGGTTCAGCTGGGCAGAAGGATTCGGCCAAATCAGAACCCTGCTGAAAAAGACACAATCCTGGATTCGGTGCATCCCTGGTCTGTACACAGGTGACATAATGCTGATATTTGACTAATTTTGTCAATAGCCTACACCCTGGATAATAAGTGGGATACCCTAATAAATAAAACCATTAGCTCCTCTGTTCTCCTTGAGGGCTATGAGGGTGTATGGCAGTTAATCACATGCACCCAGTGGTTCTTCAAAAAGACAGAGAACCTAGCTATTGTGGCAGCAGTTGACCTTGTATGGCACCTCTTCTTCAAAACAGTCACTGCCCAAGCCCTCTCCTTTGTAAATAAGGGATCCCACCGATTTACCACTGTTTAGTCTGCCCTAAATCCTTCCCTTAAAATCTGGATTTCACCATATTACCTCATCAGGGCTGGAGGCCTGATACACCCTACAGGAATCTTCAAATTGCCTTTCTGCCTCTGCTTGGTCGGTCACTCCATTGGACTCATAAGAAGGCGTCACGTTATGGCAAAGAGCAATGGCTTTCACTGCCTCGTACACACGACTGCTCATGGTTTTCCGTACTTTGGTGGACATGCCTTTTTGGGAAGGAGGGTCCTGTGCTGGCTGGAGGAGTACAAACAAACATTTCCATTGACAAATAATATTTTTCCTCCGTGAAAAAGATCATATATATTTAATATACTTCTGCTTCATGCTTTGTCAACAGCATATAGTCCAGACTTAGGATGCCGCAATAGTTTGGACACAGTACCCTTTGAGTGTGTGACAGAAAGAGAACAAAGAAATGCAAGAGCATGCAAGACAGTACAAGACTAAGGAAGGCCTAGAAACCTTATGAGGATGACACCAAAACAGACTGTGATAAGTTTAGGTCACATAAAAAATCAAGCACAAGCAGTATGAAATTGGGTCGCCTAGGAACCATGAGAGAACCGGATAACCCAGGGCCACTCTCACAGCAATAAAATATATAGACAGTGTAAAATGGTATAGGTTTTATACAGGGTCATGATATAAATAAGGATGGGTTGATTGGAATTGTCCTAGGTTGGGGTCCACCAGGAGATCTTCTGATTCTCTGCTAGGCCTGTCTACCTCTTATCATGAGAGCAAGAGAGTGCAGGTGTTTAAGGAAGCCATAGAGCAAAATGGTGCCATGGAGTTAAGGACACACCAAAGAAGGAAGGAGGCAATAGGGTGCACCATTAAAGAGTACTAGGAAGAATGAGAATGCAAAAACATGGGAACAAAAGTACTTAAACTACAAACACAAAGGCAGAGTACTAGACAAACGGTACAAACGGTGTGAAAGCAAGAAAGATGGAGAAAGAGTGCAACACCATGGGTAGAAGAGAAGACATGAATTCATAAAATCAAGAAAACAACATAATGAGAGAGAGAAAGGAACAGCAAAAAAATACAAGCCTACAAAGGAACAAGGATGGTTATTAGCAAGACAATGTAACATAAGTGTGAATGAGTACAAGGGTCTGTAGTTCAATTGGTTGGATACTGTCCTAAATTGGCCAGTGTATGGCCACATAAAGAGAGCCAAGAGCAATAGTATGCACACCATAAGTAGAAGACAGAGAGCAACAGACCATTCAATAGAACTAGTGACCCCCAGGGGCCACAGAAAAAGCAATTAAGTTCAGGAGCACAAATACACAACAGCAAGCAAGAGAGCAAAACAGAGGTAGAGAAAGGGGAGTCTGTAGAGAGGGTATGGATGAGAGAGACACTTTACTATGCAGTGAGTAACAGAAGCTCAGTTCCATATTCATAAAAAAGAAAATAAGCCAGGTTATGGGTTCCATTAAAAACACATTTTGCTGAACAAAGGCCCAGTGCCCTTCTACTTGGAAATGACTTGCCCTTTATGGATATGATTAATGGAAACTCAAAACAGATGCCGTTTGGGAAACTACACTACAGCTCCCCATGAAGTATGATGGGACTATTTTTGGGACCAGCTTCAAACCCCCTTCGGCATAATGAGACAATTAGTTAATTAGGCTGGTCACACAGCGGACACAGGGGTTGTGCTTCCTGCACTGTTAACCTCTGGTGTCAGGGAGAGAAACCCTTTCACTTCCAGGTCAAAAGGGCTCAGAATGGAAATAATAATTGAGGCAATGTATCAGAACTACAGTTGCCACAAAATGCTTCTCATTATACAATAAACAGATTAGGCTCTTGATAGAATTGTCATCACCCAGGTTGTTGGAAAGCGATATTGTACCTGTGTGTATACACTGAAGATGTGACTCTGTACTTCATCCATAGAGTCTGTGCCATAAGCGACTGTACCCAGGTGGAGACGCTTGAACACCATCTCATTCTGAGTAAGGGTCCCTGAAGGACAGAAATAATAAAGAAATACAATCCTTTAGCCTTATCATCTTTTACAATGGAGACCTCTTCTATTTCCAGTAAAATAACTCATGCATTGATACCAAGGAGATGGTTGACCAAAATATATTGAGCTAAAGAAGATTGATGCAAGACATTGATGCACCTCTCCATATTGGCATTGAGTTCTACTAATGTTTTTAACGAAGAATAAATCAATTTCAAAGCCTACCAGTTTTATCTGTAAGTAAGTAGGAGATGCGCCCCAGCTGCTCTGGAATGGTGCTGGCTCTGACCACGGTGCCTGGAATCTTGGAATCTCTACGGATCAGCCAACTGTAAACGATCTTCCCCATGTCCAGGTTTACTCTCAAACTGCAAGGCATCAGTGTTTTTTTTATGTATCTTTTAAAGGAGCAATATATCTATGTTTACCCCACAACATGGCAAAATCATCATCTTTTACTTTAGGTTTGGCTTACCATGAGTTTGAAGCAGCCACTTACCTGATTGGAATAATGCTTGAAAAAAGCAGGAGGAACCGGATGATCTGCAGGTACCAGCGGCCTGCAAAATGCTGGAGAGCCACCATGACAAGCGATACCACAATCAGAGCGCTGAACAGAATTTTGGTGAGACAATTCAACTCCAAATCAAAGAGCCCAATCTGGAAGAAGAAAGTAGAAATGCAGAAAAGTACACATATTGCTCCTTTTGCAGTCCTCCCCAGGCATAGGGAAAAGTGATCATTAATTCTAAATTAAAATCTTGATTTAGGATGGATTCCACAGTGATCAATGTTTACATGGATAGAACAGATAAAGAACTCTGGAATGATGATTAATAGACTTGAAAATGAAAGGTGAAGTAAACCCTATAAATAAAATTTTGCATAATGAAAGAAACATGCCAGTCTTCACAGGCAGTGTTCCTATGTAAGTGACATCCAAACTGAACATGAGCTCTTGGGTCCATACCTTGCTCCTTGGGTTTGAGGTATTCATGACACTGCGTTGCTCCCGGCCCGTATAAACAACCACACCTACGACTGTACCTGCAATTTAATCGACCAATTAAGTTAAATATCTTGCGCTTAGTTACGTTTGGTGGTTATTCAATACTCTTCTTTCCAGGATGTGATACCAAAGGTCACACAACAGAGTTTACAATCTAAATTGTATACAAATATACAGAGAAGGGAGGTCCAGTATACTGGCCTATATTATCTATATAGGAAATCAAGGGCACATTACTAGGGTGTCAGATTAGGGGGCCACCCTCAAGTATCAATATAGAAATAGGTGATCACCATACAATGTCGGACTGGCCCACAGGGATACCAGGAAAACTCCCGGGCCCAGGTGTCAGTGGTCCCTCATGCTGCTAAACATTTGGCCTATTTCATGGCAATTCCCTATTTATATGAGAACAAAGAGACTAAATAGATGGAATAATAGATTATAGTATGTAAAGAATAGAGACTAGGAGAAAAGAGGTTGAGTGAGGAGAGGAAGAATAATAGTAATGGAGAGTGGGTTTTTGGTCTAAGGTTTTTTGTTGGGCCCCTAATCTAAGGCTTTTGGATGGGCCCCTGGTGTCCCAGTCCGACACTGTCTATTTTGCCTTTAATTGGTGCTCTTTTAATGTGCATTATCCCAGCACTCAGATGTAACATGATCTTTTGTATTTTTTGCGACAAGGAGAAAGGTAATTAATGAATCACAGGGGACGGCCCGCAGTCATGTTATTTTCTCTAAAACTTCTCATTGTGTATAAATGCCCTAGGAGATGACCGAGTGTCAGATCTGCTCCCTCGCAGTGTCAGCACAATTTGAAAAATGGAAATTTGTTACTAATTTTCTCAATGACAGACTCAATTATTATCAATTACTGATAAACGAAGGATCAAATTGTTAACATACACTTATAAAAGCAGGGGAAAATAAAAAAGGCTGTGGTTACCTGAAGCAATGACAGTGCTCGCCCATAAGGTGTTTTCAATGCTTAAACTTTCATTCGCTGGAGGGTCACTATCCTCCTAAAGAAAGGGAAAGAAGAATTGTTTTCCCCGAAGTGCTCAGTTCTCCAAAGGCTTCTATATTTTCAAATATACTTTAAAATATCCTTTGTATTTTGTCTTGTGAATTTTTTGGTAACTTGAGTTTCTGTTTCAGTCTTGGCTAAACCTCCATTGTCCTCTACTGGCTGACCAAAGCCTTTACAATCTCATTTCTTTACAGGGATCCAGACTATAAACATGATCTAGTGGGCCAGAGAGTGTGGTCTGGCATTGCCAGCCAGGAGCAATGGATAAACCGTCAAAATAAATATTGGCTTGTTCCAGGCTTATGTACTCTGGATTGAGCCCATACTCTGCAATTGTAATCACGGTCACCATAGAAAGGGTCGTACAATATCTACATAAGAGACATAATAGCAGGGGGATATCAGCCATGGAAAACCACAGTAGAGGTTAATTACTTATAAGTAATAATATAAATAAAAATAAATAAAAAGCTACTCACCCGTGTGAAAGTTCCAGCAAAATTATGAATGTCAATATTTGGTTCTTCTGCATAAACGTAAGACCGGATTTGTAAAAGGTCCTGCAAAATAATAAAATTGTCATTCTAATTCAAATTTGAATATCATATTTATTAATCCAATAAGTACATAGTTATGGGGGGGGGGGTCACCTTTATTTTTTTTTCATTCTTTTTAACCCAATTCTTCATGTATTAAACTTTGGCTGTGTTTACATGGGTAGAACATTCAGAACTAACCGTGTATTTTCATTAGAGTAAACTTAAAAATTTAAGTTTTAATTAGATTAAACTGTGTGTTTCAGACAGGAAAAAATATGTTAAGAGCGGCACAAAATATCTGAGGGTTATTGTATTTGGTTGACATTATTATCAAGGCCACTTACCCTAAGACAACAGTCACAGATATAAAATCTAAAATCAGTTCTAGTCTTCTTACATTAATATGAAAAACATCTACCCATTGAAAGGAGTACTGTTCTGTGGTCACCTGTGCTATTTAGACTGTGAAGGCCAATCAATATTTGGACTGTCTTAAACAGTAGATAATGTGAGGCAAGATAGAAACAGTAGAGTAAGATGACATTGGACTATAGAGCAAAATGGAGAGAGTAAGGTAAGATGGAAGCAGAAAGACATAAGGTGCCACAAGAAGATGCCGATGATTTAACAAGATAGCAACAGTATGGCAACATGGAAAGAGTAGTGAAAGGTGGTAACTGTATCCTAGGAGTAACTCCAACCACAACCAAGGGAAAAGCTCCAGCTCTGTATCCCGTAAAACTGCTCCTAAACTCCCCTCCAGGTGCTCAGTCCACAGCATCCCCACTGTACATATATCACCAAACCAAAAATAATAGACTCTTTAAAGTGGACCTGTCACCCAGACACAAAAATCTGTATAATAAAAAAGTCCTTTTCAAATTAAACATGAAATCCAATTTCTATTTTTTATTAAAGCATTCATAGCTGTTGTTAGTTCATTTAAAAATCTCAGCTGTCAATCAAATATTGTCTGCCCTTCCTCTATGCCTAGGCATAGAGGCGGGGCAGACAATTGCTTTCACTTTCCATTCAGCACTTCCTAGATATTACAGCTCTCCACATATTCCCCCATTCTTTTTACTGTTTAATTGTGTAGCCAGGGCATGGGAATGGACATTAGGTCCCCCGTTCTGGTGCAAAAATAAGATTCTGAGATGATACAAGGCTTGTCTTATTAACAGTGTCCACAAAATGGCTCCTGCCTGCTTGCTATAATTATGAATTCCCAGACTGAAGGAAAGAAGATTAAAATAATTTATATAGTGTAATTAAAGTTCATTTTGCTTGACTAATATGATAAAATAGGATTTTGAATAATTTTTTTGGGTGACGGGTTCACCTTTAATTAAAAGTGACAGGGGCAGAGAGAGCTGGGAGGAGGTATCTCAGGGAATATGAGAAATCTAACGGGCGGACAATGATGAGATGATTGCTGACAGATGTGGTTAAGTTGACTTCAGACAACACTCATTGGTAAACCAAGCATTGAATTAATGGATTAGTACTTAAGAAAACAAATGAAGGAATTCTGAATGATGTACAGCTTTTGGCAACTTCTCTCTATTGACGGATGGAGACAGAGGGAAATCTCAAGCTGAACTTACAGCAGCTGTGGGCAACCTTTGTGTGCAGGCTACAGGTAAACGCAGCTTCCAGTCCGTCTCTCCATCCAGTTGGTCTGTGCGAAGAAAGCAGGACCCTGGAAAGCATCACATCTCATCGTTATCAATGTTGCTAGCGTAATACTTTGATGTTTTAAGTCTGTATGGGAATATGACAATAATATCATGCCAAACACCTCCCTAACTTTTTAAGCCGGAGTACCCTAATCAAAAAATAATTGGTAAGAAAAAAGTTAAAAACAATCTATTGACTTGGGATGCTGGAACAACAGTTAGAACTAGTTTGGAGGATCCCAAACCTCTTGCTTCAGACAATAAATCTATGATAATAATCCTTCTTACTTATTGCATGATCCCCCCTGAGTTTTGCATCATATCCTCTTTTTATTATCTATTCTGCAACATTTTATTATATGGCTTTGTGCAAATTCTCAGCAATTTTTTATCTTGAGTTATATAAAATTAGCTTGAACACTGTACAACCCACTTAATCACCTATAATGCACCCCCTCCAAAACAATTGCTAAGAGGAATTGGAAACAGATGTTTTACCGTTCTTTTCTGACGTCCTCAGGAAGATCATGTCAGCAGGAATTCTCTGATTCTGGATGATAAAGAGATCATTATTAGATACATCCCCTCCAGTCAGACCTACCTACACAGCTCATTCACATCTGTCTGAATGGATTAGCTGCTCATTTAAAAAAAAATACTTTCCAATAATTAATAATCATGTGAATATTCTTTAAAGAGGGAATACAAAGAGTAACTCACCACAAACCCATGTTGCATTGTTTAGAAGTTTATATTGTTATATATTGTCTAATATTGTCCAAAAATGGTAAAAATAAGTCAGTTTGACATGAAAAAAAAATCTAAATTTATATAAAATGTCCAATAATAAAACAAACTAACCTTTTCCACAATAACGAGATCTCCAACTTGAATATTCGAACTTCTGACTTTTACCGTACCTATGAACAAATAAAATAAAAGTTATTAAAAATTGAAAAAAAAATGTATGCACATGTATGATGATGCAGAGGACTCAAATGAAAAAGATTTTAAGGGAAATAGCTTCAACAAATTGCACAGCCCTCATGAAAAAAAATTGATGATTGAATTGAATTTCAGTTTCATTGAATTAAAAGTTTGAATTGGTAAATGATCATTGTGGAGGCTGTAAGTATAGCCAGAGGCAAGTTCTCACCTTACCTTATTCCATAATGCTTTTAAAATATTTGCTATGGTCTTACTGTGAAACCAAATAAAAACCACTAGGAGTTAATTAGATTGATCTTAAAAAATATGGTCTGGTGACAGAAATCAGTTAACTATTTCTAGAATAGCATAGCATCTATGTAACTTGGTGATATAGAAGGTGACCAGATGTATCTCTACAATCAATAACAAGATCCCCAATAAGTCCACCTGCTTTAACCAGCATAAAAAAATTATGCTCCTATTTCTGCTCTTTTCAGAGATGTTGGCAGCCCCCTCTAATACACCAATCTCCAAAGGGAAGCCAACAAGCCTGTTCTTAGAATATATAAAGGGAAAACAGCCTGACCTCTGTTTGTGAGCTTGCTGTAGATTTGTGAGTTTACTTCCTTGTCACGTACAAAACATCGGATCTCCTCCACTGCTTCCCGAATGATAGTGACCAATAAGACAAATCCCTTGGGATGACAGGAGAAGGAATTGAGAATAGAATCATAAAGACCATCCAAACATTATCACACTTCAGTCAGCATTGGATGTGTTCTACTTCCAACCATGTTCCACGCATTCGTTTTTGAAGTTGATAAACATTTCTATGCTAAAAATTGGAGAATCGGCTACGTGGGGCTTTAGCACAAGCACCTATAAAACGTATTAGCTTGGCTCCATTGAAACAATAGTTGTAGTGCAGGATGCCTTTCTAATGTTTTATTTTTATTTTTAAAGGGTACATCAGCATGTAGTATGATGGTGTTTCAACAGTTCTATGAACTATGCAAGTTTGGGAAGTGGGGCAGTCATACTGATTTAAGAATGTGATGCAGCCAACTATCCCTTAGTTATGTGCCAGAAGATTCTGTTTAATATGAGAGAGAGCGAGCGAGAGAGAGAGAGCAAGAGAGAGAGCAAGAGAGAGAGAGAGCGCGAGAGAGAGAGAGCGAGCGAGAGAGACAGCGAGCGAGAGAGACAGCGAGCAAGAGAGACAGCGAGCGAGAGAGACAGCGAGGGAGAGAGACAGCGAGGGAGAGAGACAGCGAGGGAGAGAGACAGCGAGGGAGAGAGACAGCGAGGGAGAGAGACAGCGAGAGATGCATTGGGGCCTAAAGAGGTCCATTGGATGAGGACTGCACCAACACACTGATGAGACGAATACCTTTTTATTGCCAAAAAATGGGAATCACTGCAGGTAAAATGCTTTAATTGCCCCATTTTGCAAAAGTACCTTCTTATGCAATTTTGTGCAATTAAATTATTTCCCATTTGTGTCTAAGAAAGATTATTTTCTGGGGTTGTTTACTGCTTGTGCGAGATTTTCGTTTCAAAATAAAAATGATACACCTATATAAAATATTCGTTTACTTACCAGTGGAACCCAAAAAGTATAAAGAGGGCCAAGGCGCATTTCTGGTACAAACTGGGTACAGGCCAGAACGAGGAAGTAAAGGTTGAAAAAGTATTTGAACTGGTTGTAAAGGATCTAAAAAAGAAAAGAAATGTACAAAGTCGAAATATTAGAAGCCAAGTGTGTTCCTTTAATTGATGGGTATGAAGTATCAATAACAAAATAATACCATACTGCCAACATATGTACAATTTTCTTAAGGATCAGTGAAAGCTAAATAGTGCCCGGGATAGGGTTGCCACTTGTTTGGTTTTAAACTGAACAATTCGGTTTTTCCAAGGCCTGTTCGGGGCTCATCTTGCGGTTCCGTAATCAACCTTGTGAAATCCGAACAATAATCTGGCCAATAAATGAAAAAAATTTAAATACAGGTATGGGATATGTTATTCCAGAAACCTGTTATCCAGAAAGCTCTGAATTACGGAAAGGCCCTCTGCCATAGACTCCTTTATAATGAAATAATCCAAATATTTAAAAAGTATTTCCTTTTTCTCTGTAATAACAAAACAGTACCTTGTACTTGGTCCAAACTAAGCTATAATTAATCATTTTTGGAAGCAGAACCTGCTTATTGGGTTTATTTAATGTTTACATAGTTTTTACATGTTTTTTTTTAGCAGACACTCACCCGGGTTTCATTATTTGGTGCCCCTAGACTGCCAGGTCCTAGAACCCATAAGCCAGATCGTTCGGCAGCCGTGGCTCCCCTGTGCTCCCTATAACGTGGCTGTGCGGCTTGCCCTCCCCCCTGAACTTTTGCCTCCCTATTTATAGGCCTGAGTAGACTTAAGGTATGAAGATCCAAATTACGTTAAGATTGGTTATCCAGAGAACCCCAGGTCCCAAGCATTCTGGATAACAGGTCCCATACCTGTACTAAGGTATTCCCTTCAACATGGCTTAGTTAATTGCAGTTAATTTCTTATTATTACACAAAAGAAAAGAAAATAAAGAAATTGTTATTCTTAATCAGGATAGATGTATTTCAGAGTTTTCTAGATAACCGATTTTTTATTTATAGGGCAGAATATAGAATGCATTTGGACAAAAATCCAGCCAGTTGCGTCTAAGTGATGCAATAACCCATCATAACTCTACCAGCATTATTGTGCCCTCCCACCCTAATATCACTGCCCTACCCTCCATGCTAGCTGCCCCATCCCCATTGTTTAGTTTTACATACCTCCCAACATTTTTGAAATAAAAAGAGGGACAAAAAAGTTTTTTAGACCACATCCATTTTTTGTGGCCACATCCCCCAATTACTATGTTAATTTTACAAAATTTGGCAGGTTATGAAAGTTTGAACATATTTCTGTGTTTTTTTACAGTTTTGCTAATGAAGATGAGTTGCCCTTTTGAGCTGTGAGTCTAACTTTTCCCAAGGGACCTGTTATCTTAGATTGTTACAATTACTTCTTATTTCCTTATCTTGAAATTGTTACAAAAGTATCTAATAAGCAGTTGTGGCTGTTCTGGGCTCTCTGCCAAAGGCCAGTAAACATTGTTTCTTTTTCTGGCTGTCAGTGCAGAGAAAAACTGGACTTTTCAGTACAAATGAGGGACTGTCCCTCTAAAAACGGGACAGTTAGGAGGTATGGTTAGCTGCAGGCAAAGGTGGCAGCCCTAGCCTGGGATAAAATATCCCCCATGTTCATAATCTTACTAGCAATGCCCGGCTGAACTACCAATTGGAGCATCAACAAAAGCATAGATGTAACTCAATTCTATTCTAATTAAAATACTTTTAAATAAAGAAAAATCAATATGTAAACTGAAACTGTTTTGAAAATACAAAGGACATTAAAGGAGAAATGTAATTTATATCTTAAAAAAAGGGTAAGAGGTCAATATTAATTCTAGTTGTGTTTCATTGGCACACTCCGTGCTACAGGCACAAAGGACTGGCCCAACAAATACACAACAAATCTATAAGGCCAAATTGTATATAACAGCTGTGTAAATGTGTAATAGCCAGCATGTAACCACAGATGGCTATTTAGCTGCAGGGGATTCATTATTTGACATGGGGAACCTGCTGTGGGGTCAGAGGCAACAGGATAACAGAGGGATAAAGAGTGACCTCCTGTTGTAACGTGTGTTTATAGTTATATTTAGGGATTATCAACACAAGCGTCACTCAATGTCAGTGTCACCCCCACAAAAACAGGCAAGTGGAGAGGTAGAAGAGCCGCTAGCTACTATTTATGTCCTTTTAATGAGGAGTATTTTGTTATATATTTCAGTGGGAACTGCCAGTTGTTTCCCATATACAGTAGAAGGTAAAGGATGTGTGGCTGCTTCCTGGTAACAGGAAGTGACATCACATTACCCAGAAGTGATGCATTGCTTCCAGCAACACAGATTGGCAACCTCCAAAGTGAGCCAGTCATTTAGCAGATTGTGAGGAAAGTCCCTTACCCCTGGTAGGAACGTGAAAAAGTTGTATTTTTGATTGTTGATAACGTTTTTGGGGTATCTCTGTTCCCTTTTCTCTGGGTGCCCAAGCCAGACGGTCCTTGGCCTTGGCTCCCGACGACCGCAGCATCCCACACATGGGCAACATCTGTGGAGAGAAGCCATAAAGATTATACACCGGTTTTCATTGTTTGTTTGATGGCTCTTAAAGGGCACTCATTTTGACTGGTGTAGGCACTTAACAAGAGCTACCAATCCTTATTCCTGTAGATAAATGAGAGCAGAGCAGACAGTAACCCTTCCAACACTGTCCTCTTGTCTCTGTCCTTATATATTAGGCACCTATCTAGTGCTACCAATCCCTATTTCTGTAGGGAAATGAGAGCAGAGCAGACAGTAACCCTTCCAACACTGTCCTCTTGTCTCTGTCCTTATATATTAGGCACCTATCTAGTGCTACCAATCCCTATTTCTGTAGGGAAATGAGAGCAGAGCAGACAGTAACCCTTCCAACACTTTCCTCTTGTCTCTATCCTTATATATTAGGTACCTATCTAGTGCTACCAATCCCTATTTCTGTAGGGAAATGAGACCAGAGCAGACAGTAACCCTTCCAACACCTTCCTCTTGTCTCTGTCCTTATATATTAGGCACCTATCTAGTGCTACCAATCCCTATTTCTGTAGGGAAATGAGAGCAGAGCAGACAGTAACCCTTCCAACACTTTCCTCTTGTCTCTGTCCTATATTATATTTATTGGTAGCACTTTCTAACCTTTTCTGTAGGGGAAATGAGACTAGAGCAAATGCCAAATCGTTCCAACACTTGTCATCTTGTCTCTGTCCCCATATACACTATGTATCTCTCTCTCCTATGTTTTTTCTGCAGGGGAAATGATAGTAAATTATCTTTTTAATAGGTTGGGGATTATGGTTTAAACAGAAAGGTGCCGCAGAGTGGATACACTTGTGTTAATATTTCCATCATGTAACTCAAGCCATGAGCAACTGGAACATAATGGGTTGGGCTTCACAGAATCTTTGTCTTATGTGGCCTTGATTATTTACACTGTGAGTTGGCAGACGACGCGTCCGAATACTAAAATCAACAATGCGTCTGTCCCCAATTCTTTTCGGTTTAAAAAACTGTTAATTTTGAGTGTTCAGAAAGCATAACTTCAGGATAATAAGCAAACAACTTCCTTGTTCTTAAAATTACTCTTAGCAGGAATAAAGTAATTTAGTATGAGAATTTGTGGGGGTAGTTGATATATTGTAGTTGACAATACAGTATGAGGGAATAGCCTGTGTGCTCAGAACATTCCTTCTCTGTAAATTTTAATTTATACATATGGGAAGGAGGTGCCATATTGTTTCCTTTAGACAGTACAGTATGAGGGTATAGCTTATTGTGTGCCCAGAACATTCCTTCTCTGTATATTTGTATTTATACATATAGGAAGGAGGTGCCATATTCTTTCCCTTAGACCAGGGGTGTCCAAACTTTTGGCTCGCCGGGCCACATTGGAAAAAGATAAAATTGTCTGGGGCCACACATGACATACACATAAACACGTTTGATTTGTAAGAGTAAAGGAAATACACAGAAAAGAACTACAATGCCAGTTCTATAACCAGATGGAGCTATACACTGGAATATGGGACACCTGGATATTAAATAGACGTATTATTATATTATTATTACTAACTGGGCAATGGGCAGAGTCCCCCCTCCTCCTATTTCATCGGGAACCAAGCGTTTCAAGCTGGGCCGCATTCAGATGCATCCTGGGCCGCATGTGGCCCTCGGGCCGCAGTTTGGACACCTCTGCCTTAGACAGTACAGTATGAGGGTATAGCTTATTGTGTGCCCAGAACATTCCTTCTCTGTATAGTTGTATTTATACATATGGGAAGGAGCTGCCATATTGTTTACTTTAGACAGTACAATATAAAGGTATAGCTTATTGTGTGCCCAGAACATTCTTTAATTGTCACTGTCTATAGTGGGGTATTGCTCAAAAAGCCAGTGTCCTATATCAACTGCCACTATAGAACGGTCTGTTACAGCCTTAGCATTAAACTTGTGACACGTGTGCTGGTTGTCCGGCCTTTCTGGAACCAGTATGGGGGTTTCAGCAAACACTGTTACCTGAAGACACAGGGCAACAAGAAAATCCAGTTTTCTGTAAACACAGTGTGAGAGATAACTATACAGCGAAATAGGAAACAATTCAATATCTGTTTTACAGTGGGAACATGATTCAGGCAGGGAGGTTCCATATTCCATTATTGCCTAGGTATACCCCATACAGGTGGTAGTTGTTTTATAGGGTGCCATATTGCCACATTTCTATATTTGAGTTATTTTATCAAAAAAATATCATTCACCATTTTTAGAATCTGAATCAAATTTTGTATGAATGAAAGCAGAGCAGGCAGTAACCCTTCCAACCATTTCCCCTTGTTTCTGTCCTATATTATATTTATTGGTAGCACTTTCTAACCTTTTTCTGTAGGGGAAATGAGACTAGAGCAAATGCCAAATCGTTTCAACACTTGTCACCTTGTCTCTGTCCCCATATACACTATGTATCTCTCTCTCCTATGTTTTTTCTGCAGGGGAAATGATAGTAAATGATCTTTTTAATAGGTTGTGGATTGTTGTTTAAACAGAAAGGTGCCGCAGAGTGGATACACTTGTGTTAATATTTCGATCATGTAACTCAAGCCATGAGCAAGTGGAACATAATGGGTTGGGCTTCACAGAATCTTTGTCTTATGTGGCCTTGATTATTTACAATGTGAGTTGGCAGACGACGCGTCCGAATACTAAAATCAACAATGCGTCCGTCCCCAATTCTTTTCGTTTTAAAAAGCTGTTAATTTTGAGTGTTCAGAAAGCATAACTTCAGGATAATAAGCAAACAACTTCCTTGTTCTTAAAAATTACTCTTAGCAGGAATAAAGTAATTTCACAGACTTATATGATATAAATTTAGTATGAGAATTTGTGGGGGTAGTTGATATATTGTAGTTGACAATACAGTATGAGGGAATAGCCTGTGTGCTCAGAACATTTCTTCTCTGTAAATTTTCATTTATACATATGGGAAGGAGGTGCCATATTGTTTCCCTTAGACAGTACAGTATGAGGGTATAGCTTATTGTGTGCCCAGAACATTCCTTCTCTGTATATTTGTATTTATACATATGGGAAGGAGGTGCCATATTGTTTCCCTTAGACAGTACAGTATGAAGGTTTAGCTTATTGTGTGCCCAGAACATTCCTTCTCTGTATATTTGTATTTATACATATAGGAAGGAGGTGCCATATTCTTTCCCTTAGACAGTACAGTATGAGGGTATAGCTTATTGTGTGCCCAAAACATTCCTTCTCTGTATATTTGTATTTATACATATGGGAAGGAGGTGCCATATTCTTTCCCTTAGACAGTACAGTATGAGGGTATAGCTTATTGTGTGCCCAGAACATTCCTTCTCTGTATATTTGTATTTATACATATGGGAAGGAGGTGCCATATTGTTTCCCTTAGACAGTACAGTATGAGGGTATAGCTTATTGTGTGCCCAGAACATTCCTTCTCTGTATAGTTGTATTTATACATATGGGAAGGAGCTGCCATATTGTTTACTTTAGACAGTACAGTATAAAGGTATAGCTTATTGTGTGCCCAGAACATTCTTTAATTGTCACTGTCTATAGTGGGGTATTGCTCAAAAAGCCAGTGTCCTATATCAACTGCCACTATAGAACGGTCTGTTACAGCCTTAGCATGAAACTTGTGACACGTGTGCTGGTTGTCAGGCCTTTCTGGAACCAGTATGGGGGTTTCAGCAAACACTGTTACCTGAAGGCACAGAGGGCAACAAGAAAATCCAGTTTTCTGTAAACACAGTGTGAGATTAACTATACAGCGAAATAGGAAACAATTCAATATCTCTGTTTTACAGTGGGAACATGATTCAGACAGGGAGGTTCCATATTCCATTATTGCCTAGGTATACCCCATACAGGTAGTAGTTGTTTTATAGGGTGCCATATTGCCACATTTCTGGATCTGAGTTATTTTATCAAAAAAAGATCATTCACCATTTTTAAAAACTGAATCACATTTTCTAATAAAAGTAGCTTTCCACCCAGGGGTGTAACTTCAGAATAGCCAGACCCTGTGGCTGCAGGGGTTCCAGGAGGTACAGGGCCCCATGATGCCATAATTAAAGGAGAACTAAAAATGAATTTGGCTAAAAATGCCATATTTTATATAATGACCTTATTGCACGAGGCTAAAGCTTCAGCTTGTCAATAGCAGCAATGATCCAGGACTTCAAACCTGTCACAGGGGGTCACCATCTTGGAAAGTGTCTGTGACACTCACATGCTCAGTGGGCTCTGATTGGCTGTTGAGAAGCTAAGCTTAGGGCTCGTCACTAATTATCCAGCAGAAAATGAGCTTCCCTGGCTGTAATATAAGCTGATGCTACAGGTTTGCTGATTATTAAATTCTGATGCTAATTGCACTGGTTTCTGTGCTGCCATGTAGTAATTATCTGTATTAATTACTAATCAGCCTTATATTGTGACATTTCTATTCTATGTGTACTGTATATTGTGAGTGGCTCCCTAAGCTCAGTAAGTGACAGCAGCACAGAGCATGTACAGTGAATCAGCAGAAAAGAAGATGGGGAGCTACTGGGGCATCTTTGGAGACACAGATCTTTACTGCTAAAGGGTTGTGGTTGCCTTGGGCTCGTACAGAAGCCCAAAACATAATGTACAACTTTAGTTAGGTTTCAGTTCTCCTTTAATGAGCAGTTTAAACAAATATCTATAAAACAGGTCAACCTCTGGATATGTTCGAGTTTTAAAAATTCAATTTTAATAATACATTTCAGGCAGTTGAATTTTCGAATTAATTCGAATTTAAGGGAGTTAAAAAAAAAACTCACACGAATTCGAAATTCGACCCTCCATAAATGTGCCTCTTATTGTCTCATAAATACAGGTAATGTAAACAACTCTGCAGTTGGTCTACATATTTTGTTTTAGGGTTTTGGAACTATTTGAATTTCTATACTGCATATTAATTCCAAGACTAGAATATCTGATATAGGTACTAGGGATCTACCTTTTCAAAGTTACACTACACCCTAGTGATGTACGGACAGTCATAAAACTCCACGAGACACATGTATTTACCTACAGGTCGGCTGGGTTTAGCTATAAAATATGGGCCATGCACAGGTTCAGGCTTGTTGTGGACAGAATTTAGTGACCCTTCTCCTTTAGCAATTTAATTATGGTTGTATCATTGGGTTGGGCGAACCTCTGTCCTTCATCAACAGCATTTAGTCTTATGAAAAATATTGGCTCCTGGCCTAAAGTGGTGATAAATGGTATTGCAGCTCTTCATATTTTTAGATATTTTTAAATTATTTTAATGACCTGTTCCATCTAGACCAGTGATCCCCAACCAGTAGCTCGTGAGCAACATCTTGCTGTCCAACCTCTTGGATGTTGCTCTCAGTGTCCTCAAAGCACTTGCTTATTTTTGAATTCCAGGCTTGGAGGCAAGTTTTAGTTGCATAAAAACCAGGTGTTCTGTCAAACAGAGTCTCCTGTAGGTTGCCAGTCCACCAAATAACCAATCACAGCCCTTATTTGGCATCCCCAGGAACATTTTCATGCTTGTGTTGCTGCCCAACTCTTTTTACATTTGAATGTGGCTCACGGGTAAAAAAAGGTTGGGGACCCCTGATCTAGACAGAGTCGGCAGCTGGCTTATGAATGGTGCCAGCCAACAGACTTATATATTGATTTATATCTGGCTGAAAATCAGGCAGGTAATATTTCTATTGGATCGAGGACTACATCTGTGCATTAATACTCCATCCGATGACTTGTCCATGACGGCAATGATGACCCGATCGTTAGTCCTAGGGCCAAACAAGTGGCTCTTATAATGTATGGCCTGCCTAAAAGCTATATACATTATATTATAAATTGTTTGAAAAGAGATGATATTTACAGGGGACATAAATCCATATAAAATATATACTGAAAGCAAACTTGTCAATATATTTGGAATATTTCGATTTTAAAATGATTTGTAAATGCAGTTTCTGTTGAAAGCAGTATTTGTCGGTCTCTCTCTTTCAATTCCCCCACACTGCTGATCTTGACTACATACAAGGTCACAGTAGTCAGCTCTATAAGCTTCTGTGACACTACTTCTTTAGAGATCGATTAAAATGCAGAACCTGCAGCAAGGCATTGTGGGAAATGAAGTCTTGGTTGGAGAGAAGGCTGGTCACTGGCAGGGCCGGATTTACATAACAGGCGCCCCTAGGCGCATGTGCAAATTCTCAGCATTGGGTTCAGAGTATTGGGGATTGGTGCAATGGAAATTTTAAAAACTATTGTATCTCCCGAGAATCCCCAGTGCTTCCGAACCATTGCAGATGTGGTTGGGCAGCATGCCACCCCCCTAAAATTCCGCTGCCCAAGACCTTTGTGGCCTTACCACAGATCTGGCCCTCGTCACTTCTACACTCTTCCAAAGGTACATGTAGTCAGGATCAGCACTGAAGAGAATACTACTATCAGATACAACCTACAACAATACCATTATTAATATATAAATATATTATAATTATGTTTTCTAGATTTCTTTTTCAATGGCATTGTCTGATCACCTTCCACACAAGTGCCATATTCCCAACAGCCAGCCTCGAGGAAATGTAACCAGGCCGGAAAATCAGGCTGTCCCAGTGCTGAGCTCAGATTAGCCAGAGGCAGGCGGAGTCTTTCTGACTCTTTCAGTTAAAACATTCCTAAGGTATGTCGCATCCATATATATATATATATATATATATATATATATAGTTATAGTAGCTGAGAATGACAAAGGACTCGTGTGTCATGAGAAGAACCAAATTCCAGCGACCTAAAGCAGCCGATCCTCAGGTGGTATGTACTGGACTGCTGTTTGAAAGCAACCATTTGATTGGTTGATATGGGTTACTAGCAGTAACATAACTACATATTACTGGGTACCAAAGCAAATAATTTTTCAGGCTCACAAAATGTCTAGAGGTTGATCTGTTTTACCAATATTTATTAAAATTGTATATGAATTAGGGCCTTATGGGGCCCCTATTCCACCCCCCCTGCAGTGAAAGGGTCTGCTACTAGCCCCTGGTTACTAGACTTGGGGCATATTCTGTAACTGGTTCCACCAGCCTAATTTTGAACTAAACACCCCAATTTAAGTCCAATTCCAGAATAAATGTGTAGGCTTCAAAATTAGACAGATATACAGTATAAAGGGCAATCATACATGCCTGCCTCAGCAGTTAGACAAATACAGGCATGGGACCCATTATCCAGAATGCTCGGGACATGGAGTTTTCCTTATAAGAGATCTTTCTGTAATTTAGATCTCTGGAACCTGGAGTTTTCCTTACAAGGGATATTTCCATAATTTAGATCTCTGTGCCTTAAATCTACAAAAAAAAAAAAAAATCATATAAACATTAAATAAACCCAATAGGTTGGTTTTGCTTCCAATGACTATGAAGATTTTCATTCATCCAGGTCATAGTATATCTAGTATAGGTCAATCTAAAAACAACTGGACTTGCTGAGTAATCAATTTGTTTCATATTATATAATAAAAAATATATTATATATTATAATAAATAATAATGAATACTATAATTATTAATAATATATTATATAATAAATATAATATTGTATTATAATATCTATATATCTATATCTATAAATGCATAATGCATTTCCCTGATTTACATTTGCACTGATTTTACACCATTGTATTGTGGTCCCCTGAAAAACATTAAATGGGGGTCTTACTAGAATGAAAATCTAAGAAGATCTTTCTGACAGGTATTGGTGACCCCAACAGCACAAAATATAGAACAACCAACTGCAAACTGTTAAAATGATCCTTTCTTTCCCCAGCTGATTGTAGTGTGTAGAGTTCCTGTATTTATAGTATATTGTCACACCTTATCCAGCCCAGGGCACCCCTCAACCCACAACAAACAAAACGTCTCCAACTCTCCCCACATTAGCTAAAGGTATACGGGATATCTGACCAACTGAATGAGCTGGTGTAGCCACACCTCAGCTGCAATAAGTCACCTGTGCCTGCCGTAAACACCTTCTGCAAATAACATCAACAGCCAAGTGCAACCAAACCCACCAATCACATAGTGGCAGTGGCTTAAAGGAGAACTAAACCCTAAAAATGAATATGGCTAAAAATGCCATATTTTATTTACTGAACTTATTGCACAAGGCTAAAGTTTCAGCTTGTCAATAGCAGCAATGATCCAGGACTTCAAACTTGTCACAGGGGGTCACCATCTTGGAAAGTGTCTGTGACACTCACATGCTCAGTGGGCTCTGATTGGCTGTTGAGAAGCTAAGTTTAGGGGTCGTCACTAATTATCCAGCAGAAAATAAGGTTCCCCTGTAATATAAGCTGATGCTACAGGGCTGATTATTAAATTCTGATACAAATTGCACTGGTTTCTGTGCTGCCATGTAGTAATTATCTGTATTATTTACTCATCAGCCTTATATTGTGACATTTCTATTCTATGTGTACTGTATATTGTTAGTGGCTCCCTAAGCTCAGTAAGTGACAGCAGCACAGAGCATGTGCAGTGAATCAGCAGAAAAGAAGATGGGGAGCTACTGGGGCATCTTTGGAGATCTTTACTGCTAAAGGGCTGTGGTTGTCTTGGGCTGGTACAGAAGCACAAAACATAATGTACAACATTTCTGTCCTACTTTTATAGTTAAGTTTTAGTTTTTTTAAACTTTTCAAAATACCAGGGGCATCACTACACCGTATTATTAGTGATATCCCTAATACTCCAGTAAAATGACATGTTTTGCAAATATATCATGAATATGCACTTTTATACACTAGGGCCCCACTTGTTCTCCTACAGTCAGATATTGTTTCCCTTATTATGTCCCTATACAATTCAGTGTATGCTGAATTAAAGAGAAGAGGGGTGCGGACAGGCTCACAAAATGTCTAGAGGTTGATCTGTTTTACCAATATTTATTAAAATTGTATATGAATTAGGGCCTTATGGGGCCCCTATTCCACCCCCCCCTGCAGTCAAAGGGTCTGCTACTAGCCCCTGGTTACTAGACTTGGGGCATATTCTGTAACTGGTTGCCACCAGCCTAATTTTGAACTAAACACCCCAATTTAAGTCCAATTCCAGAATAAATGTGTAGGCTTCAAAATTAGACAGCTATCCAGTATAAAGGCAATCATACATGCCTGCCTCAGCAGTTAGACAATTTGGCTTCTTTGCAAAATACAGGCATGGGACCCATTATCCAGAATGCTCGGGACATGGAGTTTTCCTTATAAGAGATCTTTCTGTAGTTTAGATCTCTGGAACCTGGAGTTTTCCTTACAAGGGATATTTCCATAATTTAGATCTCTGTCCCTTAAATCTACAAAAAAAAAAAAATCATATAAACATTAAATAAACCCAATAGGCTGGTTTTGCTTCCAATAAGAATTAATTATATCTTAGTTGGGATCAAGTACAAGCTACTGTTTTATTATTAAAAAATCACTTTTAAAATTTTGAATTAATTGATTATAATGGGGTCGATGGGAGACAGCCTTCCCGTAAGTCTGAACTTTCTGGATAACAGGTTTCCGGATAACAGATCCCATACCTGTAACGGCAAAACAGAAAAAAACCCTCACAAAATAACCATGTTTTCCATGTGTGCCATTGTTTCCGAGAATCCCAGAACCCATATCTTGTGTTTAGAAATATATCTTTGATAATTACTATGGGGTAACGGTAATAAAAGAGATACTATTCGCATCTAGTTTAATAACACTAAGGGGCAGATTTATCAAGGGTCGAATTTCGAAGTATAAAATACTTCGAAATTCGACCATCGCATAGAATCCTCCGACATCCGAATTTGAAGTCGGAGGATTTTATTTATCGTACTATCGTATTCCGATTGCATGATTTTCCTTCGAAACCCAAAAACTTAGAAATATGCTCTGGCAGGTCCCCATAAGCTAACATAGCACTTCGGCAGGTTTAAGTTGGCGAAGTATTGAAGTCGAAGTTTTTTTTAAAGATCATTGAATGGTCGAATAGTCAAACGATTTTTACTTCCAAATCGAAGTAAATTCGAAGTCATAGTATCCTATTCGATGGTTGAAGTAGCCAAAAAATTACTTTGAATTTCACATTTTTTTACTTCGAAAATTCACTTCGACCCTTGATAAATCTGCCCCTAAGCAACCAATCAGATATTTCTTTTTAAACAGGTCACCATCTTCTTTGCTGCTAATCTTTACTAGACCTGGTCCAAGTTTTGCAACTTTTATTACATTATTTAACCCCAGGTATGTTTGGTCATTGTCTATCAACAACCTGTTGGGGACTGAGTTGATCCCTATTTGATCTGTAACAGAGACCCTTTATTAATTGCGGTTGATCTCCACTAGTGATGAGTGTATCTGTTGCGTTTCGCTGAAAAATTCCCGAAATTTTGTAAAACGCACTGAAGTCAATGGGCGTTTTTACGCCGGCGTTAAAGTCAACGGGCGTCCGAATAGTGTTGACGCGCGGCGATTTTGACGTGAGCGACTTTTCGATGCGTGTCCAAATTTTTTTGATGCCAACGAATTTTCGCAGCTACTTATTGCGGGAGTTTTGTGAATTCACGCAATACGAATTTATTCGCTCATCACTATTCTATTTGTGTCACATGCTATAAATGAATCAGTGCATAACAGACCTAGTTATATACACGATACCTCATATAAAAGGATTGTTACAAGCCTCACCCCTCTGTGTATAATGTGCTATTCTGTCCTTAGAAAAGAGAGTGGATATTAAAAATATATTCAAAATAAAAAAGCCCATTTCTTCAGAAAATAAACATTTTTATAAAAGTTCCTTTTGTCTCCCACGCTAGTTTCAGGGGGTGGCAATATATGGGTACTTTTTCAGTAAGCAGTTCACATTGTTCACCCAGTATATACATTCCACACTATGGTAACAACTCCTCTGACATGTTTTATTAACATTTTCACATTACATTTTATATGGCATCCAATTATCAGCTCACATAGAAGTTCTGTTATACAGGTATGGAATCTGTTATCCGGAAACCTGTTATCCAGAATGCTCCAAATACTGGAAAGGCCTTCTCCCATAGACTCCATTTTATCCAAATCAAAATTTTTAAAAATGATTTACTTTTTCTCTGTAATAATAAAACAAAAGTACTTTGCACTTGATACAAACTGAGATATAGTTAATCCTTATTGGAAGCAAAATCAGCCTATTGGGTTAAATTGATGATTTTCTAGTTGACTTAAGGTATGAAGATTCAAATTCCGAAAATATCCGTTATCCGGAAGACCCCAGGTCCCGAGCATTCTGGATAACAGGTCCAACTCTGAGTATCACTCATGTATTATAAGTGATAATGTACCCCTACTGCAAATGATAAGGATATTAGAAGCCACTAAGGGGTTCTGTGACCATATAAAGGCACAAGGCTGCAGGCTGAGTTATACAGGGAACTCTGAGTATCACTCATGTATTATAAGGGATAATGTAGCCCCTGTTGTAAATGATAAGGATATTAGAAGTCACTGAAGGGTTGTTCTGTGACCATATAAAGACACAAGGCTGCAGGCTGAGTTATACAGGGAGCTCTAAGTATCACTCATGTATTATAAGGGGTAACGTACCCCCTACTGTAACCATATAAAGGTGCAAGGCTATATAAATATATACAGTAAGACCACCCAAGCTATTACCACTCCTCTCATGTGCTGTGGGTGATGGGAGTTGCATGTCGACAACAGCTGAGGGGCTGCTGGTTGGGCAACCCTGGTATAAAGGTTGCTGCTGCCATCTTGCCCTGCTATATCTGCTCTCCCCCACTCTTCCTACTGTTCTCTGTGGTGCTCTGCGTGCTGACTCCAATTTAGGCCCCTAAAGGCAGCACGGCCTATGATAAGTATAATGCTTTAGCCACATTTATCAGCCAGTGAAACAGCTTATGTGTCCATGCACCCCAACCACCCCCATAATTCCTTCTCTCTATAATAACAATAAGATTTATGTAATTTGTAAAGACCCCAAAGATCAGGGTGGGGGATACACAGCATTTTCCTTTATATTCCACCTGCACATTACACACAGCCACTGCCTATGGAGTGAAAAGAGAGGCAGTTCATCTGTATTGAATGTACACTGCATTATTAACAGCAGCCCACTCCCATCCAGGGCCCCGCACACATCCCAGGGCCAGAACAAACCCGCTTACCCTTTCTTGTGTTTGCTGTCTGCTCGTTTCTTCCGCCTGACAGGCTGTAAAGGGATATTGTCGGTCATCTTGGGAGCTGTAGGGCTGTGGGTGTTGTTGGGAATCTGTGTGTTGCAGGAGGGAGGTGGAGCTTCCCTTTATTTCCCAGGGTAGGCTCTGAGCTCATATAGAATCAGCCAGTCCCACATTCACTTACACACACAGCACAATGGCTGCACCTACATTAACTCTTTCTGCTCTAGCTCTCAGCAGCAGCAGCAAAAAGAACCAGCGCCAGAACCCTAAAATAAACAGCTTGGCCAGCACAAATGCCTGCAAAAAGGTTGTCAGTTATATTATATATTATATTTGATTCATTTTATGTGTTCTTGTAACAATAGGTCGAAACAATGTTTCCTCCATACACCTCACTTCCTGCTCCGACGTCTGGACTGTACCTCCCAGCTGTCCCGTTTGTACAGGTACAGTCCCTCTTTTGACAGCTCAACCCGCAGTCCCTTGTTTGTATTGGAAATTCTCGATTTTCTCGGCATTGAACAGGCAGAAAAAGAAACAATGTTTCTAACTTAATTGGCTTTTGGCAGAGAGCCCATGACAGCCACAGCTGCAGATAAGATACTATTGTAACAATTTTGAGATACGCAAATAAGTAAGTGTAACAATATACATGGGAGTCTCTTGGGAGTTACACTCACAGTTTAAAGGGCAATTCACCTTCATTAGCAAAACTGTAATAACTGGGAAAAAAAAAACAGAAATATGTTCATACTTTCATAGCCTGTCAAATTTTGTAAAATAAACATGGTAATTAGAGGGTGTGGTCACAAAAATGGGCGTGGTCCAGACATTTGCGTGCGGCAACTTTTGTGTCCCTTTTTAAATTTACAAAATGTTGGTATGCTGTACTGTTTGATTGGACAGCAGGAAACAAGTGGTACCTAGGAAAAATGCCTTCCCCCAAGTGTTTTTTAATCAAATAATATGACAATATTAGGATAAAGAGTGATTTAGAAATTGATTAATATGATAAATATGCACAATGGTACTCTCGGCGCTTCGATTTTCGAAGTCGCCCGAAGTATTGCCGCAGACGATTTTTTAGCAGGCGGTAGGCAGGGGGAAGGCAGTTCGGGGAGATTGTCGCCCAAAGAAGAGGCGATTAGTCGTCAAGCGACTAAATGTCCCCGAATCTGCCCCTGTTTGGATTTTTGAAGGCAATTTGGGGAGTAACGACTGTTCGCCAAAGGGAAAAGTCACCTGATGATAGAGAACGAACACTAGCGAATTGTCCTCTACATCTGTTGAATTGGCAATGTCTCTGCGGATGGGATTTCTGGTGAATTGACGCTATTGTTGGCCATTTCACCCTTTAGTGAATCTGCCCCCTTGTGTCACTACACCCCCATTAGGACTCAGGGGGGTAATACTGAGGTAATACTGGAAGCAGGGAGGATTTTTCCTCTAATCCCTCACACCAAAAATCCTCAGTCTGTCTTTTCAGGGAAACCTGTTCCCACTTCTCTGCTCCCCCAATAATTACACCTCTATTCAGGAGGGTTTACAGCCCCTTTCATTTCAGGGTTACCATTAATCCGAGTGCAAATTCTGTGGAGCAGTAAAGTGGACTGTTACTGTGCAACCAAGTGAAAGAATGAGTAAAGTTAAAATGTTAAAGGGGTTGTTGACCTTTAAATGTACTTTATAGTATGATGTAGAGTGATATTCTGAGACAATTTGCAATTGGTTTTCATTTTTTATTATTTGTGTTTTTTGAGTTACGGTATCTTATTATTTAGCAGCTCTCTGGCTTGAAATGCAAGCAATCTGGTTGCTAGGGTCCAAATTGCTCTAGCAACCATGCATTGATTTGAATATGAGACTGGAATATAAATAGGAATGACCTGTATTGAAAGACAAGTAATACAAAGTAGCGATAACAATAAATGTGTAGCCTTATAGAGCATTTGAGTTTAGATGGGGTCAGTGACCCCCACTTGAAAGTTGGAGAGCATCAGAAGAAGGCAAATAATTTAAAAAACTATAAAATATAAATAATGAAGACCAATTGAAAAGTTGCTTAGAATTGGCCATTCTACGACATACAAGTTAACTTAAAGGTGAACCACCACTTTAAGGTCATAATTAGCTAATTGGAGATGTACAGTAATATTTTTGTTCTTTAATAGCTGTGATCAATGAAATGTGTCATATAATCTATCCAGTTTTTAAAGGCTGCTATGTTGTTTCTGAACAATGATTCCCTGACCCATGATAATTTGGAGGGGTTTGCCATCACGTGGGCAACAAATGCTCTTAGTTGCCCCATGCACCTGTCACAGCTCCATATTTATCAGCCAGGGGGCTTGCTATTTAATATTATAAGGAACAGTGAGACGTGGGCACACATTATCTGCCATTAAAGGAAAACTATACCCCCAAAATGAATACTTAAGCAACAGATAGTTTATATCAAATTGAATGACATATTAAAGAATCTTACGAAACTGGAATATATATTTACATAAATATTGCCCTTTTACATCTCTTGCCTTGAACCACCATTTCGTGACTCTATCTGTGCTGCCTCAGAGATCACCTGACCAGAAATACTACAACACTAACTGTAACAGGAAGAAGTGTTGAAGCAAAAGGCAGAACTCTGTCTGTTAATTGGCTCATGTGACCTTACATGTGGTTTGTATGTGTGCACAGTGAATCTTACGATCTCAGGGGGCGGCCCTTATTTTTTAAAATGGCAATTTTCTATTTATGATTACCCAATGACACATACTACTAGAAAAGTATATAATTATGATAATGGTTCATTTACATGAAGCAGGGTTTTACACATGAGCTGTTTTACTCAGTATCTTTTAATAGAGACCTACATTGTTTGGGGGGTATAGTTTTCCTTTAACTATATGTTTGCCCCTGGATGGTATAGGCAGACCTGTGTGCCACTAAGGAAAGAAATAAGGGATCACAGCAGCCTGCATGAAGTCCTGCATGATGCTTAAAGGGGTGGTTCACCTTTATGTTAACTTTTAGTTTGTTATAGAATTGCTAATTCTAAGCAACATTTCAATTGGTCTTCATTTTTTCTTTTTTAATAGTTTTTGAATTCGTTGCCTTTTTCTTCTGACTCTTCCTAGTTTTCGAATGGGGAGTCACTGACCCCATCAACAAAAAAAATGCTTTGTAAGGCTACAAATTTATCGTTACTGTTACCTTTCGTTACTCTTCTTTCTATTCAGGTCCTCTCCTATTTATAGTCTGGTCCCTCTAAATCAATGCATGGTTGCTAAGGCAATTTGGGCCATAGCATCCAGACTGCTGAAACTGCAAAGCTGCTGAATAAAAAGCTAAATAACACAAATAATAAAACATGGAAACCAATTGCAAATTGTCTTAGAATCAGACGCTAATTCACTAAAATGCGAAGTTGTGTCCAGGGCGCTGAATGATGGCTAAGTTTTGCTAGCGTTAATTTGGCAAGCAAAGCGAAGTTGCGCTAGCGTTGGCTAATTTGCATACGGCAGGAAGTTAAATTTCAATGGACATTTCAATGGACGTATATGTTGCAGCAAATACATTACACTACACAAGCCCAGGAAACCTTAATAAAATAAAGTTGTTATATTGCCCTACACATGTGCCTAGTGTATAGTTTATGTGCTATATGTTAGGAAATGTAGGGGGGAAGCCGAGAACCCTAAAAAAATTTACGATCTTTTTCAGCCTATCACCCTTAAAAACCAAAAAGTCGCTAGTGTTTTTTGGGACTTAGAAAAATGTAAAAAAATGTTTGGAGGAACTCCTATCTACTCTATTGCACTTCGCCTGGTCTGAGGTGGTGAAGGCAAGTCCGGCACAAGAGGTAATGTTAATACGCATCTTAGTGAATTTGCGTAGTTACGTCCATTCGCCAGAGCGAGAATTCACCTGGCGCTAGAGTGTGAAGTAGCGCTACAGTCTGCTTCGCTAGCAACGTCCCGAAATGATGTCACGCTGTTGGCTTAGACCAGTGTTAATCACTTCGCCCCAACAAATTTGCCCCGTTGAGTCCGAGTCTTTGGTGCTTGGGATCCTATATCTAGAATCTCAGCCATAAATCAAAGCTGAACTGTTGTATTTCTACAAGGAAAAAAAGACGTGACTAAAATACACAGGAGATTTTGTTCAGATTTTATGGGTCCGATTTTATCTAACCTTGCAAATTAACACCACAAGATGGATCCTAATTTTTGCATCAATCTCAGAGACCACAAAATCCAATTTCTCATTCAGAACACCAAGAAGCCAATTTTCACCTTAGAATAACTTTTTCATGCACTTTCCTGGGTTTCTCTGATGAAAAGAAAATTGCATATGGGGAAAATGAAAGGTTTCCCTTTATTTATGTAGAATGAGTTTACCGTTTGGCCAGCACGGAACACCTTTACCTAGAATTACAAATGCCCAAGGGCACATGGACAATGTACAAAAGAGTTATTCGATTTGCATCCCTAAGGGATTAGGTGCTGCCACTGTAACTCTTTGTTTAATGACGAATGGGCGGCTATTCAAATCAATATGGGCAAAAAAGGGAGCAAGTAAAAGCCATAAAGCATGGAAATTGGTGCAAATCAACTCCGTTTATAGTAATCAATCTTGAAAACGAAAAACCTGAAGGGGAATGTAGCACCATTCTTCCAGGTATGCCCTGTTCTCATTCAGGAGCATGAAAGCGCTAAACACAAAAGGGAATGCAAATTAACATGTTCCATCTGCATTTGACGTTTTCATGCACCTAAATGAGGGCCATCTGGAAGAATGGGCTGTGTGTCATCAGTGCTTTATGGCTGAAAATCACCAGTATAGCTTCTCCCACTATCAACAAATTTATGAGGAAAACATGCATTTGCTCCAACAAAGTTTCGGGACCTTGGCTGACGTGATTTGTCACTAGCAATAAAAATGCACAACTGTGGGTGACAAGTCTCCTGAAAATGCTTTTCCTTCAGCAAAAACAGTCAATGGTAATGCACCACTTCGTTCTTCTGAAGTTGCCTTTGTAGGAAACTTTGTGTAGGTTTTACCACCAGTAATTTCAGTTATTGCTGGTGGAGAAGCATTTTTGGGAGATTGTTATCCGCAGTCAAGCATTTTTTTTTTTTATTGTGGGTGACAAATCTCTGTCAGCCACGGCCCTAAAGCTTAAAGTGGGAGTAGTAAGAATACCCTTGATACAAACTTTGGTGGAGTTGGTGAGAATATATGCTTCCTAGGGACCAAAAATGAGTCCCTTACTAGCTGCAATTCAGGCAATTGTCTGTTTATGACATCACACATCAACACGGAGGGCCATAGACTTGAGCGATCCTTACAGAGTCATCATGTGTAAACCGGTAGTGTAGCCAGATCATTCAGGGTTACACAAACAACTTAAGGTGGCCATAGACTCAAAGATCCGCTTGTTTGGCGACATCGCCAAACGAGCGGATCTTTCCCCGATATGCCACTAACTGCATGGCTATATCGGGGGTAATTCGAACGTTCGGCCGAATGATCGAATTATGATGCGCCAAGGGGCTCCAACGGGTCGGTCGGGTAAAAATCCAACCTTCCCGATCGATATCGTGGCCAGATATTGATCGGGAAGACCCGTCAAAAGCCCCCATACACGGGCAGATAAGCTGTCAAATCGGTCCAAACGACCGATATCGGCAGCTTTATCTGCCCGTGTATGGCCACCAAAATTTAGAATTTAATTATGCTTCAAATAACTGAGAGTAGACAATGTTGCAGTAGTACTAGCCCAACTTGATGACCTCCATCTTCAGGATATAAACATTTGCCACAACCTAGAAGTAGGGTTTCCACCTATTTTGGGCGGGGGGGGGGGGGGACTGCCATCCTATACTCTTCCCATTTTTTCCTATTAATAACATAGGCATCAAACATTTTTACCTGCCAGGCCGGCAAAATACCTGCCAGGTGGCAACCCTACCTGGAAGATCTACGTATAAAGAAGCAGATCTTTGGTGATTTGGACCAAATATGTGTTCTAGTTATTTGGCGTCAGGCCAACAACTGCCGGAATACAGGGGCCTATGGAGACCTATAAAGGTTCTACCAAGATGATGAATGTTAAAACCAGCTTGAGGGATCTGGCCAGTGACATATCTGGAGTGTCCTGTACATAGCACAGCTTAGTGTAGAGTAGCAGAGTCAGCAGCTAATTGGCCAGCTTTAGTTCTTATTTACACAAGCAGTTGCCGAGTTAGATATTTTTTTTGCTTTCATATTTTTCATCTTGTCCAAAGCCACAACAAAATCTGACCCACACTGAATGTATAAAACAAGCCTGGTCACTATTTCAACCACTAAATTATGCCCTAACTTTGAACATGCTTATAGCTTACCTAAATTGTGTACAAAAACACTCGTGTCAATACAAATCAATTTACAATGGAATCAGAGGAAAGTAAATTGTGAGAAAGTCATCCCAAAAATTTATTCTCTGAAGCAAAAAAACTCATCCCCCCCTCCCAAACACTTAATACATTCAGTAGATTCTCAAAAAAATGTACAGGTTCCTAAAAAAGGCATACATTCACATTGCAGAAACGTGGCATCGGAACGCCGTATTTCTTCCGACATTTTACACTGTAAACAGGAAAAAATTTGTTCAAAGATTCCAATTCCATCAAGAAAGGCACAAAATGGCAACATGAAGCAATTACTTTAGGTGCAACTACAAGATATATACATTTTTTTGGTAGATCTGCAATTTGGTTAAGAAATGTGAGGTTTTTTTGGCCTTTCATAAACAAAGTTACAACTCATATTTCAAATGCAAAAAAAAAAAAAAAAAAAAAAAAGTACTTTCCCCTGTTTTATATACAAGAAAAGAAATTTATGTCCCACACAGTAGTCGAAGACTTGTAACTTCATCCAATAAGAAAATAAAAACAGTGCTCTAGTCCTTCCAGTACCAGTTTACAGTAGAATTTTTATGGAAGAGGGAAAAAAAAAAAAAAAAAAAAAAAGTAATGAGGTAGATAAATTCACTAGGTTTTCCTGAAATGACATTGCCCCGTGTGATTATGGTCAGGTATGAAAACCAGGATATAACTTAATACTGCTTAGTTTCCAAGTGACAGCGAAGCAAGAGTCTTCATTTAACAAATGTCAATGCAAAGAACAGCAGAAATGGGGGAATAGGCAGAATATGAAAAAAAAAATAAAATAAATAAGTCACAAAGCCACCATGTTTCTTCAGTTATTCTGACACTGCCAGATAAATACTGAATGTCAGGAGTATAAAATGAGAAATGAGTGACCAAGGGAAAAAAAATAAATAAAAAAAAAAAAGTACATTCAAAGAGTTCTGACGCAACTGCAGACAGTTTTACGCAGTAAACATTTGACCTTTAGAAACATGATGCCACAATTTTTTCAGCCACATTTGGGATTTTTTTATCTTATTGTCCAGTATGGCCTGTGTCATCACTGAGAATTTTCACGTTTTGGTTTAGAAGTTGAGATTGTTTTCGGAGCAGAAATATATATTATAAACAAAAAATTTTTTATACAAGACTGCTGAAAACAATTCATGACCGCCAACAGCAAAACAATAGTTGTCCATAATGCATTAGCTGTTCTGCTCTATTTTAGTTCACAGCAATATTTTCCTCCATAAAGTGTGGAAACTGGTGTTTTGGTACACTCTCCACTGTGGAATCCCCAATTTCTGTCATAGTCTGGCCAACACCTGCAGGGGAAATGTCGATATTGGCGACGGTAGCCGTGCTGAGAACAGGAGCACCGTCATTGCTAATTGGCAGCGTAGGGACGGCACTGTTCTGTATAACAGAGATCTCATTAGTCTTCAAAGCCAAGCCATTACTAAGCGCTGTGGCGTATTGGTTCCACATGGCGGGATCAAGGCTGACTGTAGAAGGCACAATGAATTTTGGAAAAATCTCAGCTACTTTCTTGGCATCTGTTCCCAATGCAGGAATTTGGCCATCCAAAGATAGTCTTCTCCCTCGACGAGCAGAATTATTCCACATGTGGGTTCCAACATGGACCTTTAAAAAGATAAAGAGCATTAGTTGGTCCTCAAGTCAACTCTATTTCCATGACCATTTCAAGGCACAGGACACCCATCTAAAGTCATTAAATATCGTTTCTAGGGTTTACTGGTCTGACATTGGAAACACTTACCTTAAGGTTCCCCTTTGTGGTGAAGGCTCTCCCACAAATTGTACAAGCAAATGGCTTCTCACCGGTGTGTGTCCTTTCATGGATCTGTAAGGCACTTGCTGAGGAAAAGTTCTTCCCGCACATGGTGCAAATATGCTGCTTTGCAGATCGTCGCTGAGGTACAATAAGAGGGTTCAGTCCTGGAGATAAGTTTGGAGGTCCAAGATACTGGGTTGCACCTGCCATGCGGTCAGAGGATGCTTCCATTTTAATGAGTGCTGGTGGGGCACCTACATACAGATTAGGTAACCTGCCTGTTTAAGACATAAAGTTAGAATTGAGGCTAGATCGAGTGGAATAATAAGCCGGTGATCAATGCGGAGTAACCCAGCCTGAGCAAGTAAAGGCACACAAACTGAGCAGAGATATATTATGTAACTAGAGCAGGGGTGCCCAACCTTTTGTTACCCTTGAGCCACATTAAAATGTAAAATAAAAGTTGGAGAGCAACATAATCATGCTATAAGGTTCCGGGAGTACAAAATATGGCTTGTGATTGGCTATTGGTAGTCTATGTGAACTGGCAGCCTACAGGAGGCTCTGTTTGGCAGTACACATGGTTTTTATGCAACTAAAGCTTGCCTCCAAGCCAGGAATTCAAAAAGAAGTACCTGCATTAAGGCCACTGGGAACAACATCCAAAGTGAGAGAGGAACACGTTGGTCACAAGCCACTGGTTGGGGGATCACTGAACTAGAGCATGTACGAGAGAATGTACAGCTGAATAAATGGATTTACACCAAGCCTAATGGTTTGCATCAGGTGTGGTAACCTTCATCAACCATTCAGACCTGCTGAATTGGTAACCAAACTTGAGGCAAACTCTGCAACCTATTGTTTTAACTATGGATGTTTGTAAACTAAAACAGGTTCAGGGAACTGGTTTCCATTTCAAATATATAATCCAACCACTTTTATAATAAAAAAAAAAAAAAAAAAAAAAAAAAAAAAAGTGTATGTTAAAGTTATTAAGGGTTATTGCCACCACAATGGCTACTAGTTAGTGGAACAGATATTGGCCAAGACAGAGTCTCTGGTGCTAGATAGGAAAACATTTGTTATAAACTGGAGAGGGTCTATTCAAATTTCCCTTCTACCTGAAAACACAAGAGCCGTCCTATCAGGCTACCCACCAACAAACTTCAGGGCCACAGAGGAACAGTATTTAAAAGGGTAACCAATTCCCCTATTCATTAAGTATTTTTTTCCCCCCTTATAGATCTGACATTCAGCCCACCTAATACAACGTAGCATGACGCATACCAATATTCCAATATCACCACAAGAGTAGTATTTTTAATAAACATTAATTTAAACCTAAAAAATATTTTTTGCTTCCTAAAAAACCTGAAACCAGTACAAGACAAGTAATTTTTTCTGCCAACTTGCATTTATGGCAAAACTATAGGCGATAAATGTCAATCAGCTGAAACCATCTACTGCACTCCAAATGAAGTATTGGCAAGTGAGCATTTTGTCCCTGTGCATATCAATCTAGACAATACCTGGGCAACAAGTGCCCAAAAGCACAGTTTGCCAATGCCATTTAGACTGTTTCCATGCCGAGCACCAGGAACTAGTCAGTTCCACCCATTATACCCTGTATCTCCTGTGAACACCCAAAGATTCCTTAGCCCTTCTGAGAAGTGAATATATGGGTTGAACTATTTTTGTTCTCATGCAATTAAAAGCAAACATGAGTTATTTACCGAATTCTCCATTCTGATGTAAACCTGGTTCTTCCTTGATCTTCCGGGCAAACCCACCATTCGTCAGATCCAAGGCACCATCCCCATCAGGATTAAGGGAGCCATTCTGAGAATGCTCATCCTTCGACAGCATTCCTAGGTCATCAAGTCCATTATAGGAAGGAGGTGACTTGGACACATTGCTGTCAGACTGGCTATTGGTTGGTGAAAAAGTTCTGGCCTCAGATTGAGTGGGACTTTTGCCATTGGGATATTCTTGATCCCATACAGAGGAGGAATCATTAGTCAATCCATCACTTTCCAAAGAGCCATTCTCACTTGACTTCACACTGTTTTGCCTTTGTAAGTTTAATGCAGATGGCAAAGTAACCGGCTTGTCCTGGCCTGTTCCAGTAGAGAACTGCATAGCAGGAGATTCTGCTTGGGTCTCACTGTGTGGGGTTGGTGGCTTAGAGCCTGATGCATTTTCTGCCAACTCATCATCTTCCATATCGATATCATCAAGGTTCTCATCAGTGAAACTGTTGTTCAACTCTCCATTCTTCTCATCCATCATAGAGTCAATGTCATCACTGGCTTCTTCTGACACAGGAGTGTTTGGAATCTTCCCTCCCATATGCATTCGGATATGTTGCTGCAGCACTACAGCATTTGTAAACTTCTTCTGGCAAATTGGGCAAGAATGTTGCAATTTCAAAGGTGTGTTGGCCCTGTGAACACCATAGTGGGTTTTGAGGTTACTCTTGGTTGAGAAAGCTCTTCCACAGATCTTGCATTTGAATGGTCTTTCACCGGTATGAGTGCGGTAATGCATTTTTAAGGAACTAGGACAACTTAGCACTCTGTGACATATCAAGCATTCATTGGTTTCGGATCCGTTCTTGTCCAAGTTCTCAACCAGCTGTTGAAGTTTAGTCGTTTCTGACCCTTGCTCACTTGATCCGCTCACAGGGGGAGAATTTAAACTCTGGTCTGTACCAGACTCTTGAACTACAGCTCCAGAGGAAACAGACTCTCCTTCACTACCTGGAGATGGCCTGGACTGCATATTGAGTGGAAAAGCACCTAGAACACTTTCTGTAAGGCCCGAGAGGCTGGTCGCGCTGGGAAGGCCTGTCAGCCCAGATTTTGTATCCGCAATGAGGTTAGATTCATCAAGTGGAACAGACATACCATATGGAATTCCACTTGTAGTAGGAACATTGTCCAAATGCTCCGGGACAGGGTAAGGATTCATTTTGATGTGCGGATATTTATCTTTATGACGCTGGAAGTGCACCTTCAGGTTTCCTTTTGTTGTAAATCTGTTCCCACATATGTTACATTTGTAGGGTCTTTCCCCTGTATGGGAACGTAGATGGATTTGTAAAGCGCTATCATTGCCGAAGACTTTGCCACAGAACTTACACTTATGCCTGAATAACTGGTCCTCGTTCCCAGGCTTGGCCTCAGGAGTGGTCACGGTTGGGAACTTTACCTTGAGCTTTTTCGAAGGATCCAGAGCATTGATAGGATTTTGGAAAATGATAGTGCCTGGGGAATGACTTAAGGCAGGGTTGGGAAACCTTCCAACAGCATTTGTGAGCCCCAAGTTAGGCTCTTGCTTTAAGAGAGATGTGGTGAGGGCAAGAGGTACAGTACCAGCAGTAGGCATGGCCACATTGGAATGAGGTAACTTGCTCTGTTTTAAAGACTCAAGTGAAAGACTTTGTGTCCCAGCTTTCTGTCCAATTAAAGCAACAGCAGCAGAAAGTTGCTGAGATAAGTGTGCACCAAGAGCCTTAAGCGGATCTGTGGCAGCAGCAATAGAGGGATGCAAGGAGTTTGGGGCCATCATGGCAATCTGGATACGAATTTGCTCCGTTAGCTGAATCTGTTGCAATTGTTGCTGCTGCAAGCACACTAGCTGTTCAAGGATGATTGGTATGGCATTGGGGTTAGTTGCCGATGTCGCAACCCCATCTGAAGCATGTTGATTAACAGCCACTTTAGTACTATTGATGGTCTGTAAAGTCACATTAGTGTTGGACAGATTCGTTTTTGGCACATAGCCAAGGCCATTAGTCTTAGAATTGGATTGAGGAACAGTTTTATTAGAGTCCACTTTCTCTTCCATCTTTTCAGGAGACACGGAGGATCTCTTTGGCTGAACACTGTCTACAGCTGGCACCTCTGAAGGCTCTGCTGCGGCACCTTCGGGAGACTCCTCTGTGTAGCCATCGTGGGACATTGCTCCTTCGCCGTCATTCATAATGAGGACAGTGGGAGTTTTAGTGCAACTCTTTTTGTGTTCAAGAAGATCAGAAAGCTCAAAGAACTCCGCACAACATTTTTCACAGATGTGGGTCTCTTCCATTCTGCATCTTTTCACAGCCCTTTCTCCATCCACACTGCTTGGGCAATCCTTCTGTTCAGCTGTAAAGAAGAAAAAAAAAAAATTGACAAGTTAACTAGATGTTCTTCTTTGACCAATTAATCCCTACAGATTAATAGAACATACAGGTCCTACTACACAAAAACAGACTCCCAACTGCTAGAAGATCCAAGAGCTCATTTATGAACATAGGTACTAAATAGCACAAGAACAGTTACCATTATTTGGTCTTAATCCATCGCAGTTTTTAGGATGCTGCTTTTATGTTGCATTATATACACTGCCTCAAGTCAGATATTTAGCCAACCCCCAGTGCCTTCCAGACAAGTCGAGCATAACAAGCGTTTAGGAGGCTATAAAATGTATATATTTATAAAATATTTAAGTGATGAAATAGGAATTTACAATGGAATAAAAACATACAGGGATGTGGGGAAGACGTTTATCTTTTAGATAACGCTAAAAAAAAATAAAATCCAAAAGGCAGGAGAACACTGTACATGGGTGCATCTCCACTTCTGAATGTCAGGAATGTTATCTCACAGAATCTATTTATCCAATAAGTTAGGAGAATGCAGTAATGACAGCAGGGGTTTAGATTAAATCACTAACAAATGGATTTGGGAGGGGGATGCAAGCCTATTGTCACATATGTTAATGGCCTTATGATTGAGAGGCTGCTATGCCAATCGTGAGTAGCCAAGCCCCAACTTTTTGGAAAATAGAAAGAGGGGCAAAAAGATTTGCTGCAAAGAGCGTCGCAAATTTTTTTTTTAACCACACCATTTTATGGCCACTCCCCCTAAATACCACATCCATTTTACAAAATTTGGCAGGTTATGGGAAGTTTGAACACATTTCTGGGAGCTTTAGGGTCAGGTTTTGTGTGTTATTACAGTTTTAATGAAGGTGAATTGCCCTTTAGGGCAGAGACGCTCAGATTCAGGGAGATTAAGTCGCCCGACGATAAATCGCCTCTTTTTCAGGGTGACTAAACTCCCCGAACTGCCTCCCGTCGGCTATAATCTAAATCTCCTGTGGGATGGTACTCTAAGCGATTTGTTTTCCAAAGTTGCGATTTACGGGAAGCAGCAAACGGGAAGCATTTCGGGGAGTTTAGTCACCCCGAACAAGAGGCGATTTGTCGTTTGGTGACTAATCTCCCCGAATTGGAGTGTGTGTTTCTGCCCTTATGCTGCAAGTCAGTTTCCCCAAGGACATTTCAGTAACAATCCGGGACTGCGGGTTGAACTGTCAAAATTGGGATGTCCTGCGAAAAACAGGACAGTTGGGAGGTACGCTAAATGATGGGTATAACTCCCAGCAGCCAGTGCTGAGTTTGCTTTTAGTGAAACACTGAGCTTCCAGTCTCTGAAAATGAGAAATATCAGATGGCTTTTACCCAACTCCCTGAGCAGATGCGGAGGCCATCTATACTCCGCTACAGTCAGTTCATTTTCTGATTCATTCACCCTGTGTTAGAGCTTGGCACATGTAGCAGTGAGGGTCCAAAAAAAAAAAAAAAAAAAAACCAAAAACAAAACCCTGATCTTTCCAGCAGCAAAGATCAACATGCCCTGCTGCCCAATGCCATTACACTCACTAACTGGAATATATTCTATGCAAATCCTTCTCTGAACAGAAGACAGCACTTGAGGTAGGGAAACATAACAAATGGTATTTTAATTAAGAGGGGAAAAAAAATAAAAATTGTTCCAATATTCTATTTTGGGACCCCACATGGCTCTGCGCCTCCTGCCCATATCAATTACTCATTTTGCATTGAGTCTCCCCAACAGATCGGAGGTGCACAAAATAGTCACCATCAGCCGCATCACAGACAAGACACAATCCCTGCCAAGGTCAGTCCTAACGGTGAGCTTGACACTAACCTGCCACCCACACAAAGGAGCCAGAGGTTATACCAGCAGGCCCAGCAGCACCTTACATTACACAAAAGGACAACAAAAGCCAATTTGGCCTTGTTTAACCCTTCACCTATGACAACAGATAAGGACTGTCTGGTTAACCTAGTCACCACAAGCCAAATCCCAACAGACGCTTGGCTAAAGAAAAACCCACCAGCTGTTTTCAACCCAAGGAAACCTCCATGTGTAGATGCCCAGTGCTTAAAACCTCCAGCCAACAGCCACACAAAATGAAACAAGACAAGAAAGGGTGAATTATAAAATCCCTCAAAAACGAGTGATCTCTTCAATATAGATTTATAAAGTCATACACACTTAAAATAATTTGTTCATACTTTTTTAAAAAAAAAAATTATAAATTTAAACACATTTACCCCCACTAATAATGGAGTGTCACTCACATCAAGTTCCTGACTGCTGTTTTGCAGCCATCTGCCCCCCCCCCCCAAGTGCCTTACTGACAGCTCCCCCCCCCTGACCCCTGCGGTGATGAATTAGCTTTGTGAACAGCCCTGCCAGGAATTTGTTTTGTTGCAGGCCACTTAATGAAAATAAAAAATTGTTTATGCCTCTACTCAGGAGTTGCATTGCAAGTGTGCAGAAGGACGCAAAAAGCTTTTTTTTATTGTAAACTTAAGAAATAAAAATTCATTTGGAGCAAAATAAGGAGAATAAAATAAATGTAGTTAATAAAGGACTCGGGGGGGGGGGGGGGTGAATAGACGCAGGCCCCATTATTGCAAGCTATGTAGACTATAGACTGTCCAACCATTTATTAAACGACAACCATTCATTAGTAAGAAATCCTTTACTGCTTCCCAAAATCCTACAGCTCTCTCCAGTTTAAATTATGAACCAGGTAGTGTCTTTAAGAGCACAAGGTAGGACAGATGTCGTATTTTAATCTGAACCGCTATGTTTGTAGCCCCACAGCAAATTCACTTTAGCCCCCCCCCCAAACACATCCAGAGGTCGTCCTTTTTTACCAATATATGTTCAAACTGGGGGCCCCCTGCAGCTGCAGGGTCTGATTCCTCTGTTGTTACGCTCCTCTGCTTGCAAATACCCAACTGTACATAATAAACCTGAAACATGTTAAGTGTAAATCACAATAAGTTTGTATGTTCTTTATGTTCCCAGGTCTAACTCTATAACCAAGCATGGGGGGAAACAAACATATTTAATGGTCTAGTAACACTAAGTGGAAGATTTTGAGAGATTAACCTTGGAGATTAACAGGGGGCAATCCCTGTATCTGATGATAAACAGAGGCACTGGTGACCTCTTTGTTCATATGATAATTTTCAATATGTAGCTTTGTACCTTCCAACTCCCCCACCTGCTGGTTTCCTGGATTGTTAATTAGTCACCAAGTATGTTCCAAGACAACAAAAATAAAATTGCATTGTTAGAAAGGGGAGGGAGTGACACAGAATTGCTAATTAAATTTGTAAATAAGAGCGCAGAGCAAAAGAATTAATTTTAAAAATGTAAAAAAAAAAAAAAAAAAAAAAATCTATATCTATCTATCTATCTCTCTCTCAAGAGGACCCGCACTCCTTGGTTAGTGAACCAAAAATTTCTTTATTTTTCAAACTTGGTATATATAGATATATAAAATAAAAAAAGTTTCAGTGTATTGTGTGATAGGACACATTTGTACTTCGCAGTGAGCAGGTCATTCCAGAAGGTGGCGCAAGTGTATAAGGTCACAGCTAAAAATCACACCTACTGTGAATATCAAATTGAACAGTGATGGAAGATGTGGGTGGGGGAGATATAGCAACACGTTTAAATACAAAGGTTTCAAAATAAATAAATAAATAAATAAATAAATAAAAGTTGCTACTATAATGCCTTGTGGCCATGAAATCCTGGGGGAGATTAACAGATTCTGCAGGGATGTTTGGAAATAATAGGAATAGTTATGCAAGAACTGACTCCAGAGCTGCTCATATTGTTTGCTAATTACACAAGAGCTTAGAAACAAGTTTTTCAACAGCAGTGTCCCAAAAAAAAAAAAAAAAAAAAAAAAAAAAAAAATTTTAAAAAGGGGGACATATATAATTCATGGGGGGTGGTCTGTTCAACTACAAAAAAAAAAAACATGCTGTTCAGATTTACATTTGGGAACAGCATCCACCCCCCTCCTAACAGGCCTGCTCCCCCTCCCTTTTCCAAACCACCATATGCACAAAGGAAAACAGTCATGCATTAAACATGGCATTTATAGCCTGCTGGTCAGCGTATTTCTGAAGTTAATAGTAACGGACCCTAAAAAGAAAAAATAGGCTGATTTGGAGTCCAGATAACAAACATGTGCCTACAGTTAGGGAAACAGCCAATGCCATGTCTTGCCAGCAGTTGGCTGCACCCACAATACAAGTTTTACCTGATTAATATTAAAATGTCCTTTATGATTTAAATGTATTATTTATCCCCACAATATTAAAGTGTAACACGCACCATAAAATACATATACACAAATAAATATTGTAGGTATATTATACAGATGAATAATGAGTAATAGCAAGGGCAGTGTCCCCTTTGAGATTATGAAATATTAAATTATCTATATTTTATATCAGGTATAAATTGCATAACCGGAATATACACAGATAGGATATAGAAGTGTTCATGTACCCCCTTGTGCCATTTAGATATCCAGAATAAAGAGCAGGTAGAAAAAAGGTCCTAGAGCAGGGGCGTTACTACAGAGGAAGCAGACCCTGGAGTTATAGGGGCCCCGTGATGCCCTAAATCAGAGGTCCCCAACCTTTTTTACCCATGAGCCACATGTTGAGGAGCAACGTAAGCATGGAAAAGACCCTAGGGGTGCCAAATAAGGGCTGTGATTGGCTATTTGGTAGCCCCTATGTGGACAAGTGGCTCTACTTGGCAGTCTACTTAGTTTTTATCCAATTCAAAAATGCCTGGAATTCAAAAATAAGCACCTGCTTTGAGGCCACTGGGAGCAACATCCAAGGGGTTGGAGAGCAACATGTTACTCACGAGCTACTGGTTGAGGATCACTGCCCGAAATAATGAGCAATTTAAACATATATTGGTAAAACAGGACAACCTCTGGTTATGTTGGAGGTAGGGTTGCCACCTGGCCAGTAAAAATGGATGGTTGATCCCAATGTTAATAGGGAAAAATTATAAATATATAGGAAGGCAATACCTGGAAAAGTTGGCAACCCTAACCCCAAACCCATAATATCAGAGAATATATGAAGTATTGCCTACCCAGACCCCAAGATCGGACACAGAAGCTGCTGTTGGTGGTGGTTCCCTCTGACCCAGGAGCACAAGGAAGGATATTTTGGGAAGTCGGAAATTAAGATGGGAAATGCCCAAGAAGAAGAGAATGAGGGATGGAAGGGAGGGTGGGGGTTGTGAGAGGGGAGGGGTTGAGGGGTCACCCCCATTTTCTTCCTTTCACTACTTAATTAAAACACCCAGAAATTAGCAGAGCACCACCAAAGAAGGATAAAAATAAATAAAATTGATTACAGCCACAGGTGCTGCCAATAAAAACCATAGGTTTGGGCAATATACAACAGAATTGCTTCTATATAATAATAATGATGATCATAATAATTAAAAGTTGTATCCCGGTATAGAGGGGAAAGTGCAAGCAAGAGAGGATCTATAGCTGGAGGAGTCCTAGCGCTGCAGGCTGAGAGCGAACACAATAAAGCCCTGGACTCTAACACCTTTAGCCGGTGGGTCAGATCGGAAGAGAATCGAGCGCAGCGCAGACCCACGCGCCTCTCAGGTTTAAATGCCCCGAGAAATCGCGCAGAGAAGCAAAGTGCGACTCACCAGACGCGTCCTCTTCGGAGTTGAGGTGCTGGGGGTTCGGCTGCTTTCTCCTCGACATGGTCCGACCATCAGCAGCTCAATAAATGCCAATTATTCCCTTTCTCCACCACCAAAAATAATTCCAAGAGTTGAGGAATAGAAGAAACCCCCTCCCATCCCATTTCAAGCGTCAATGCGCATGTCCGACTAATTATGATTATCACTAATGCATTGCCATTTATCATGAGACCCTGACAGCTGATTGGACTGAGGCCAAAAAAACTCACAGATTATTCAAATAAGCGCCTATTGATCAGGAGGTGGGGAGGAGTGCGGCGCTCTGATCTCTGGGAAATGTAGTCCCCCTCCTCCTCCTCCTCTCTGCAGCTGTGGCCACTGTGCTGATGAATGTATTAAACGCCCAACAAAAAATGAAGTTTTTGTGAGTCACAGCCCCTGCCCCCCATGGCCAACGAAAAGTGCTTTTTTTTTTTTTTATTCCATGTAAACACAATAGGGGGAGATTGTTTGCAAGTGAAAAGAGAGGAAAAAAACGAATTTCTATGATTTAACTGAAACAAAATAAACCGAGGTCCCAATTTGGGGTAAATTCTTACAGTAAAAAAAAAAGAAAAGCAATAGCTAAAATGTCACATTTCAATTATTTTGTAATCAGAGATGTATTTTCAACTTTTAGGGCAGAGACGCACGCTCAGATTAGGGTTGCCACCTTTTTTTTGGAAAAAAATACCGGCCTTACTATATATTTATATTTTTTCCCTATTAATAACACTTCCCTATTAATAACATTTTTATATTTTTTCCCTATTAATAACATTAGCATAATGTTTACCGGTAAAATACTGGCCAGGTGGCAACCCTCAGATTCGGGAAGATGTAGTCGCCCGGTGATAAATCACCTCTTCTTTAGGGAGACTAATCTCCCCGAAATGCCTCCCACCGGCAAGAATCGAAATCACCGGCCAGGTGGCATTCGGATCGCTTCATTTTATGCAGTCGCCCGAAGCAGGTCCGGACTGAGAATTAAAATAGGCCCTGGCATTTCAGGTACACAAAGGCCCAATCAGCCCACTAAATACTGAATTTCTATGGGGCCTTATAGCAGCCCCTCTGGCATGTGCCAGAACCCACAGATTGCCAGTCTGGGCCTGGCCCAAAGTTTCCTCGTGAGGCAACTTTGGGCGACTTCAGAAAATGAAGCGCTCCGAGTGCCATCCCGCCGGTGATTTACATTCTACCTGGCGGGAAGGCAGTTTGGGGAGATTAATCTCTCCGAATCTGAGCGTGTGTCTGTGCCTATATATATATATATATATATATATATATATATAGTAACGATAAATAACTTGTAATACTATTTATTATTGTAACTCATTCAATGGTACAATGTTGTATCTGAAAATAAACTTTTTACATATTTTATGGCACAAAGTAGCTCTTTCCCTATAACAGATATTGGATCGTATCAAAATCTTTTTCAATTAATATTAAATTTATCTGCCCTGGGTTATTAAAGTGGCTCCCAGGGTGAAGTTAAGTCAAAACCACTTTCATATTACCTACATCACAGTAGCAAAGTGGGAGGAAAAGACACTCCTAAAGGCATTTTTGTGGGGCAAGAAATATCTCTAAAAGTCATTGTTTTCTCTTTAGAAGTCAGCAAACAGAGAGAAGGCATTAATTAGATTATGTTAATTTTGTTGAATGAAACCATTCATGTATTAGGAGGCGGGAAGGTAGTTTGTGGGGAAGGTCAATTTACATGTGGCAAAGTAAATAATGATTATGGGGGAAGTCTAAACTCTGAGAACATTCCTAAACTCAGATTATATATATATATATATATATATATATATATATATATATATATATATATATATATATATATATATATATATATATATATATATATATATATATATATATATATATATAATTCCACATATAACGGCACTCACCATCTAAAGTATCACAGCTGGGTGCTAACCGTAATTCACACAAGCCCAATATGAAAGCACTCACAGCAGATTTCATCAGTGTATATAAAGGTTTATTCACCGCTCACATCTACGCGTTTCAACCCTTAATGGGTCGTCATCAGGATGTATATCAGGATATATGTACGTGTGTGTGTGTTTATATATATATATATATATATAAATATAAAAAATAATAAATAATACAATAGTGCCTCTCTCTCTCTCTCCACTGATCTACTGATCCACATTAAATAATAAGGGCAGTGGAATCCATTTAAAAAAAAAAATGATTATGGGGGAAGTCTAAACTTTGGAACATTCCTAAAAAAAGATTTTTTTTTTTTGTGATGTCTTGATAAAGTCCCTCTGTGCACAACGAAAAGTCAGCTTACACCATTAAAGCTTTGCACATAAATTAAGTCCCATGAGTGTTCCATGTTCTTTATGCTGGATATATATATATATATATATATATATATATATATATATATATATATATATATATATATATATAGATATATTGTATTTATACTGTATGTATAGAAGACTTGTTGCTTGTTACTGATCCACATTCAATGAGAAGGCAAGTGGAATCCATTTATAACACAACGTTTGACTAATAAACACTGCATGGAGATGAGTTGACACAAACAGGTTAGGTAAACAAAGATGGTTTGGGGGGATTAATTCATATACACATCATGCTGGGCTGGGTTCATACTGGGAGGTGGCTCATGTCCTACAGGTCACACAAATTTAGAATTTTTACATATAACAACTGGTGGCTGCCAGGGAACTGGAATAGACAGGTACATGCGAGTCAATACTGCGTCAAATACAAAATATTTACCACCATTCAGTCCATAAAGCAGCCCGGGGGGAACTAGTTTCATATTCAGTTCTACTTGTTGCAGCTGGAAGTCACTGAGCCCCAGGGCATAATCAATTTTGGGCCCACCTAAAATGTGGCAATAGGACACAACTGCCACAACTCCATGATAATGAACACATTTAGCATTTCACTTTTCATCTGTTCTGCTCAAGATGTAGGTTGCCAAATTGGGTCCCCGAGGCACTGCACAGGGATCTCAAGTCGAAGATCCATACTTTGCTGTTTCAAGAGCATTTATAGGTAATAAATTGACCAATGACATAGATAATAACTCAGGGTAATCACCCATTTGAAATTCTTATGCCTGCCTGCTTTATACCTGGTCAATCCCCAACCAGATCGTGTTCAGATGGGCTATCATTTTAACTCCCTACACGGGCCAATAACTCATTTTTTTGGTAAAAGTCATTTTATATGGCATTATACTAAATGGAAAACTGTGGGAGTGATTTACATGATCATCACCTGTCCTCGTGAGCTAAAATATCATTTAGAATATATAACCAACACACCTATAACATCAAACACAATCCCAATAGTGCTAATGATGAGAGAAAAAGACCAAGAGACTGACCCCTGTGAGCTAACACTTTTATTATGGCGATCCCGTGGGAATGAGTGTCGCAGTTGTTGAAAGAGTTAGGGATCAGAGGGGGTAACCAACAAAATATTTCTCTCAACCAGGGTAGCAGATGGATCCACACACTCAACACATTGGGCAAGATTCAACAGAGTGAGAATAAGGTTCATCACGTGAAAAGTCATGGACAAGATTCAATTTGAGCTGCAGTTCAATTCAGAAAAACTTATCTCCCGGGTTTATCGGGTGAGAACTCTATTGAATTCTATAAGAAAAAACTGAGTGTGGAGAAAAGTTTTCTCTCCTCGAATCGAATTTTGTCCATTACTTTTCACGTGATAAACCAGGATATAACTTTTTCTCACTCAATTGAATCTGGCCCATTACCTCCTAAAAAGATTAAATGAGAGACTCTCAAATCCATATAATTTATGTCCGTCAAGTATATTTGAAACTCTCCTCTGAATTTGTAGAATAGAGTAATGTAATGGCCGTATCCCCCTTTCTTTCTGATATATAATCTGTTACAATGTAGCTTTTAAGTTTAACTGCACAATTATTAATATAGTAGAGACACACGTTCAGATTCGGGGAGATTAGTCTCCCAGTGATAAATCTCTTCTTCTTCATGGCAACTATTCTCCCCTAACTGCCTCCGCCGGCTAGAATGTAAATCGCAGACGGGATGGCAATTGGTGTTCTTCGTTTTCCGAAGTTGCATGAAGTTGCCTCATGAGGAAACTTCAGGCGACTTCTGGAAAACGAAGCACTTGGAATGCCATCCCGCCGGCGATTCTAGCCGGCGGGAGGCATTTTGGGGAGATTAGTCACCCCGAAGAAGAGGCAATTTTTCGCCAGGCGACTAAATCTCCCCGAGTGAGCATCTCTTCCCTTAAAGGGGGCATTCACCGTCCAAACACTTTTTCCATCCTAATATTTCTTTACCGTTTTTCCAAAATCTAAGTTTAAAGTTGAATGTCCCTGTCTCTGGTGTTTGTCTGGCAGCTCAGTAATTCGGGTGCAGAATCTGAACTGTTACAATTTTGCAACATTTAGTTGATACATTTTTCACAGCAGCTCTGGAATATTAGCTCAGCAGGGACAAAGATTAGAAAGGTATCAACTAAATGTATCAATTTCGAACAGTTTAGAGGGTCAGCGACCCCCCCTCCCAGAGCTGCTTTAGAAAGGTGAAAAATTAGATTTACACTTTAATATCAGAAGAACAATCACTCATAGAAAATAGAAAGCAATTGGAAAAAGTCTGGTGAACTATCTGAAACCAACTGAACTGAAAAAAAGTGTTATAAGGTAAACAACCCCTTTAATACTCGAATAACTTTAATAACATTTTTATGTTACAATGCAGGGGTGTGGGGAGGCGTTTACATTTCGAAAACAAAAATGTAAAAAAAATCAAGGGAAGGTACATAGATTATTCTCTATTTTATTCTCATATTGAGTGGTCCTGAAGGTTTTGTTTGCCTTTCCCTAGAGTTTGGTTGAACATGATGGACTGGTGTGTGGCGATTTATTTCTCTGGCCATTGCTCTAAACCAAGGGTCCCCCTTTTTACCCGTGAGACACATACAATTGTAAAAAGAGTTGGGGAGCAACACAATCATAAAAAAGTCCCTGGGGATTCCAAATAGGGCCTGTGATTGGCTAATGGGTAGCCCCTATGTTGAATTGCAGCCTAAAGAAGACTCTGTTTGGCAATACACATGGATTTTATGCAACCAAAACTTGCCTGCAAACCAGGAATCCAAAAATAAGCACCTGCTTTGAGGCCAATAAGACCAACATCCAAGGGGTTGGGGGTTACTGCTCTAAACTCATAACTGACACAAAAAAGTAATAAAAAAAACAAACGATTTTTCGTTCGATCGAACTATTTGCGGTGAATCCTTCAACTTCGATATTCGCCACAGATAGTACAGGGTGTCCAACTAAGCATTTCAATGGGCGCATTCTCAGAGATTTATTCCAGGAAAACTTTTCAGATTCATTGCAAATATCTGAGTTTATTACAATATCCCATGTGCACATACCATAAAACCACAGGTCCCGAAGTCGACAGTTTTAACGAAAACGGCAGCTGCCTGCACCAAGCTCTATCAGCACACAGACAGCCGGTCAGGCTCACTTTCATGATTTTTTTTTTTCCAATGTAGTCTGATTTTTATAAGTGATCAGGGAAAATTGTAAACTGCCTACATTCTATACATGATTCATCCTATTTAGTGTCTTTATAGCTTAGCCCTGCAGGGAAGGAATGTGGCAAAAAAGTGTAAAATGTTATTATGGAAGAGAAACTTTTTTATTATATATGAATTGAACTAGTTTGGTGCCAGATTGTCTGATTTATATTCTGCGCCTCTGTGTCTAGAAAGGAACTACTTGGAAAAACTTGTCCAGTGAGAATGCTAGGAATTGTAGTTTGCTATATCAACCAAAGTGAGGAAGCTATCTGTGATGGGAGAAAAAGCTGCGTTTTTTTTTGTTAGGGTGCACTATTTTCACCTAGAGGGGGTGATTCACTAAGCAGCGAAAATGGGCCAGAGACGTCTTCGCCGCACTTCTCCGCACTTCGCCAGGCGTATTTTCACCAGTGCTACGCAAATTCACTAAAATCCGAAGTTGCGCTCAGGAGTAGCGTAAGGTTGCGAAGTTGCGCTAGCGTTGATTCACTAAGCGAAGCGAAGTTACGCTAGCGATGGTTAATTTGCATACGGCACCAAATTCAAATTTCAATGGAGGCACATGTAGCAGCACTACAAATGCCTGGGAAACCTTCAAAACATCAAATACAATTTTTATTTTGCCCTACACATGTGCCCACTGTAGAGTTAATTTGCCATAAGTTAGGAAATGTAGAGGGGAAGGAGGGGAGCCCCAAAAAAATGTTTGATCTTTTTCAGCCTATCACCCATAAAAAATGAAAAAAACGCCAGCGTTAGTCACTTCGAACGTTAGTGAATTTGGGCCATAGTGTCCCCTTTTTTCTTCTGGGTTAAGCCAGAGTTGCTACTAGACTAGTATGAAAGGACAAGTAGGAAGCCATCATGAAATAATAGGGCAGAAAGTTTGGGCAGGCAGTTTGGCAGAAAACCTACAATAAAATAGGAAGATAATGGTTAACTGACCATTTTAGTGGTAGAACAAGGAATATGTGGGCATCTGGGAGCTATGATGGGTTAACTCCACCCCCATCATTAGAGATCCAGATTTTATTTTTGAATTTCAAAAGTTCAGTGGCTATAGTTAATTTAAATAAATACCTTTACTAGAGTGTCCCTTTAATAGTTCAATCAACTTGCTTATTTGTGTGAAATGCTCCAGAATTTGTTGGCGCATATATTAATAAAGGGTAATAATGAGGATCCTGTTTTTACTACTGTCCATTGGTCTGCGTAGGATCCTGGGATTTGTTGAGTAGAGGGAACCCGTTAGCTGCTATTATTGCTCCAGTACTGTAAATCCCAGGATGATGATTCAGACTGGCACTTGGTTTGAATATATTCAGTTCTGCATTCCTCAAAGCCACCCGTTTGTAGAAGGAAATTGTATGAATGACAGGTAACGTTACTATTTTTGGTGTGTCGGCACATTTCACGGATGTTCACTCTGAACAAGGAACCATTTTCTAGAATGCAGAGAAATTTGTGAGCAATATAAAACAGCTTGCATTTGTCTCTTTGACTCACCATGATCCCTCGTCCATCTCAACAGAAAATAGAAGCATTTTATGTATTTTAATACATTCTATTAGATCTGTCCGAGCAGAGGCAATAACACAGGGTTGTATTGGGGTCTGGAAGGGAGCGTGTTTAAGTGGAAAAAGTAGGGCAAGATGTTGATAATAGGGCAAGATCAGCTTTGCGCAATATGTTGGCGTTTTAAAATTACATGTTATTAATAATAATAAGATGGTAACAGTGGATCAAGAAGGTGACCATAAAGCAAAATGGAAACAGTAGACAGGGCCGGAACTAGGGGTAGGCAGAAGAGGAAGCTGCCTAGGGCGCAATGATAGGGCAGTGCTGGGCAGCTACCTCTAAAATTGTCTTCTGCCTACCACTAGTCCGGACCCCTCAGTCTTATTCCCCTTCCTTCCCTCTGTCACCCACCCCTCCCTCCTGTCACCCTCCATCGCTGTCCCCTCCATCCCCCTCAGTTGCTTTCCGCTCCCTCCCCTCCGTCCCTTTCCCCTCCCTCCTCTCCCCTCCCTTGCACACCCCTCTGTCCCCTCCCTCCCTCCTCTCCCCTCTATCACTCGAACTCCCTCGCTTCTCCGTCACTCACCCCTCCCTCTCTTCTTTCTCTGTGCCGCAGACGTTGTTGGACAACACCTCCTAGTATTCTTTCACTATAAGTCACATTTTAGAGAGAAGTGGGGCTCCCAAAGCACTGGTTGGGGAATGCTTCACCAGATGGGAGGCCACAGAGGATCTACCTCAAAGAAACTTCCACTGGTGGCGTATGGAGGGAACAGCATTCTTCTATGAGATCACTGGGCGCTAAAAACAAAATGGTTGGTGGTAGGTGGGCAAGTAGCCTTGTGATTCATATCAGTTTTTACTCCTAAAATATTTGTTATATCCTAGAGCAGTGACCCCCAACCAGTGGCTCCTGAGCAACATGTTGTTTACCAGCCCCTTGAATATTTCTGCCAGTGTCCGCAACCAGGTTCTTATTTTTGAATTCCAGGCTTGGAGGCAAGTTTTGGTTGCATAAAATCCAGGTGTACTGCCAAACAGAGTCTCCTCTAGGCTGCCAGTCGACATAGGGGGTATCAAATAGCCAATCACAACCCTTATTTGGCACCATCCTGGAACATTTTTCATGCCCCTATCGATCCCCAACTCTTTTTTACATGTGAATGTTGATCATTGGTAAAAAAAAAGAAAGGTTGGGGACCCCTGGCCTAAAGCATTGACAATATTCAGTAGATGCAGATGGTGAAGAACATAAGAAAGTGCATATAATTGCCCTCAAGAGAGAACTGAGGTTCTGAGAAAGGAGTATATTAATGGGAGTAACAAATATGAGTAACATGTGTATATGAGAATATGAGAAAAAGTCAACAAACATAACCACTCACATTAAATAAATCTTCTTTCTGGTTGGTGGGGCTAAAAACGGTTGCAGCGCAATAAAGGGAAATAGTTCTGCTATTTCAAAATTTGGTATTATTTGCTTAGATTACTTACTTCTACATAATACTAATAATCAGTATTTGTAGGTGAACCTTTGGCACATTAAAAATAATTGAATACTTTCCTTGCAAAAATATTTATCTCCCCCCCCAACAAGGTTCTTTTAGAAGTGAGTACATACAATCCATCCCAGAGCGGAATATTGTAGAGAAATTCTAAATGGATAATGGGCAGCATTGTTGGGAGCTGGGTATAATCTTACCCAAGGAGTCTTTATTGCAGCCTGATTAGAATTTCTAATTTATGGGAAAAGTATGCATGCTAATCCACCTCAGAAAAGTCTGTGTGGGGGTCTATGCTAATAGCCTATGTCTCTTGTTATGTGCAGTAAGAAAAGTGTACTTGTATGGCTCTCAGGGATGTGTTTAGGAGATGTGTAGTATGAAAGGCTGCCCTTGGGTTCCTCAGAGAGCAACAGTTATATAAAGCAATATTGTGGGAAAGCTAAGGAATGCATACATTTAGATTTTAAATGTCCAACATAGGTGGAGTAGCACCAATGTCAGCAAGGGAATAGCCTTTATAAAGGGGTAGCAGAAATATATAGTAGCAGCTAGGGTGTTGGAAGGGGCTTTGGCTGTGGGATACCAAGAATAGTAGGTAGAGATGGTCCCTATAGTAGCAGTGGGATAAAAATCTCTGGTAAGGGAGTGTGACTGTGGGATAGCAGGTATAGTAGGGAGAGATGGTGCCTATAGTAACAGTGGATAATAGTCTCTGGAAAGGGAGTGTGACTGTAGGATAGCAGGTATAGTAGGGAGAGATGGTGTCTATAGTAACAGTGGGATAATAGTCTCTGGGAAGGGAGTGTGACTGTGGGATAGCAGGTATAGTAGGGAGAGATGGTGTCTATAGTAACAGTGGGATAATAGTCTCTGGGAAGGGAGTGTGACTGTGGGATAGCAGGTATAGTAGGGAGAGATGGTGCCTATAGTAACAGTGGATAATAGTCTTTGGGAAGGGAGTGTGACTGTAGGATAGCAGGTATAGTAGGGAGAGATGGTGTCTATAGTAACAGTGGGATAATAGTCTCTGGGAAGGGAGTGTGACTATGGGATAGCAGGCATAGTATGGAGAGATGGTGTCTATAGTAGCAGTGGATAATAGTCTCTGGGAAGGGAGTGTGACTGTGGGATAGCAGGTATAGTACGGAGAGATGGTGCCTATAGTAACAGTGGATAATAGTCTCTGGGAAGGGAGGTGACTGTGGGATAGCAGGTATAGTAGGGAGAGATGGTGTCTATAGTAACAGTGGGATAATAGTCTTTGGGAAGGGAGTGTGACTGTGGGATAGCAGGTATAGTAGGGAGAGATGGTGTCTATAGTAGCAGTGGATAATAGTCTCTGGGAAGGGAGTGTGGCTGTGGGATAGCAGGTATAGTAGGGAGAGATGGTGTCTATAGTAACAGTGGGATAATAGTCTCTGGGAAGGGAGTGTGACTGTGGGATAGCAGGTATAGTAGGGAGAGATGGTGTCTATAGTAACAGTGGGATAATAGTCTCTGGGAAGGGAGTGTGACTGGGGGATAGCAGGTATAGTAGGGAGAGATGGTGTCTATAGTAACAGTGGATAATAGTCTCTGGGAAGGGAGTGTGACTGTGGGATAGCAGGTATAGTAGGGAGAGATGGTGTCTATAGTAACAGTGGGATAATAGTCTCTGGGAAGGGAGTGTGACTGGGGGATAGCAGGTATAGTAGGGAGAGATGGTGTCTATAGTAACAGTGGGATAATAGTCTCTGGGAAGGGAGTGTGACTGTGGGATAGCAGGTATAGTAGGGAGAGATGGTGTCTATAATAACAGTGGATAATAGTCTCTGGGAAGGGAGTGTGACTGGGGGATAGCAGGTATAGTAGGGAGAGATGGTGCCTATAGTAACAGTGGATAATAGTCTCTGGGAAGGGAGGGTGACTGTGGGATAGCAGGTATAGTAGGGAGAGATGGTACTTTTAGTAGCAGTGGGACAAAAGGCTCTGGGAAGGGACTTTGGATGAATGTGGGTAATTGGTCTAGCAGGATGAGGTGACAACAGAGTACTGAAGTGTTGGCCAACTAGCCCTTCAATTGCTGCATTTGCCTTGGTTCAGTATCAGTTTAAGGAACCTTAGGTTGCGCAGTAAAGTTTTATATTAATAAGGGGGACCCACAGCACCCCACTATGGTATCCTTGGTGGCTACAGATGGGACATGTCATTCATAATGATACATGTGTTGTTTCATGAGAATGTAAAATGTCTTTTTTTTTCCTGAAATCCGATGAGAGCCTGAGTAGAATGCCGGGTGCATTTCCACTCTAGATGGAATGTTTTACCATTTTAATGCAAAAAAAGTAAAAAAGAAAAGCAGATTGGTTGTCATTAGCATGTGAATACTGGATGGAGGCTTCTATGAATTAAAATTCTTTGAGCTCTTTTGTACAGGAAAACTTTTTTTTTCTTTCTTTTATTTTTCTCAATTTCCTGTCTGTGAGCTTCTGTGTTTTTTTGTGTGAAGGTGCTAAACCCAAGCAAGGAGTGTAATGTACTGCATGTCTTTGTCAAGTTAATTAGGTCAAACCAGAAAAAAGAGATACTTATCAAAAACAATGCAGAAAAATCTCGGTTCGGTTTATTTTGGCTCAACTCTAAAGGCACTTTGGTCAACTGAAAATTTCACAAAAAAAATGGGTTTATGTATTTTAATCTCATTAGATATTTATTGCTCTAAATATTATATATATATATATATATATATATATATATATATATATATATATATATATATATATATATATATATATATATATAGATAGATAGATAGATATATATGGGACCTGTTATCCAGATCCAGAATGCTCAGGACCTGGAGTTTTCCGGATAATCTTTCCTGTTATTCATATACATAATATGGAATTATTAGGGGATTCAAGTTTGTCTTAGAAACCATGAGGTTACAACTACAGGTATAGGACCTGTTATCCAGAATTCTCAGGACCTGGGACTTTCTGGATCATCTTTTCGTAATTTGGATCTTCATGCCTTAAGTCTACTAGAAAATCATATAAACATTAAATAAACCCAATAGGCTGGTTTTGCTTCCAATAAGAATTAATTATATCTTAGTTGGGATCAAGTACAAGCGACTGTTTTATTATTACACAGAAAAAGGAAATAATGTTTAAAAATATGGATTATTTTATTATAATGGAGTCTATGGGAGGAGGCCTTTCCGTAATGTGGAGCTTTCTGGATAACGGTTTTCCGGATAACGGATCCCATACCGTTATATATATATTAGTGAAACACTAAGGGGGTTATTTATCAAAATCCGAATTTATCTCATTATTTTCTGAAATATACTCCGACCAAACCTGCACTCGTTATTTCTCCTTATTTATCAATACATTTTCCCGAGTTTTTGGCATTTGGGCTTTAATTAATGACCCTCTACGTTTTTTTATTTCAACCAAGTCCCATCAGTTCCATCCCAAATTTTTATTTCTCCATTGACCTTCTGTAAATGAGACCAGATATCTATGTCGACAAGTAAAAAGTGCTTCACTATGCTACCTCTTGGGAGTCAATGTAGGATACAATGTAAAAGGTACATGTTCCCGTATTTCGAATATGCAATAAAAACGTTAAAACACTAAAACAGAATATATACCTTCAAGGAAAGGAAGCTCTCTCTCTTCAGTCTCTCACCCTACCAAGGGAAATCTTGTAGAGTTTGAAGTCTGTTTCCCCAATTGCAGGAAGAAATGCCAGAGCTGAAAGGGGATTGCAGCACCAAGGTGAATCACAGCCGCAGAACAGAAAGGAAGTGACTAATCATAAAGTGGTTTAATCATAATAACATAAAGCGTTTTTTTGTGTTTTTCTATGAGCTCATCCTTGTCTGCGGGAATCTTCTCATGTTTACAAGATGGATTTATGGATGTGGATTTGTGATTTGCCGTGACTAACATTCCATAATTACTAATCGCTCATTAATGTAGGGAGCAATTAGCCAAGAAATGTTTGGAGATTGATTGTGATTTAAGCATTGATCCAGTTATTGCATGGGTAGGGCCAGGGATTGCCATAGTTTTACATGGTAAACTCGGAGTAGTGGGTAAAATTAATTTAACTTTTTATTCTTGCTGCCTACATCTATCCCAGCATCTTTGGCTACTCATCCTCTACTACACTGTTGGGGGGGGGGGGGTTATTTATCAGAATCTGAATTTATCTCATTATTTTCTGAAATATGCTCCAACCAAATCCGCACAGGTTATTTCCTTGTTATTTATCAATACATTTTCCCCGAAAAAATTCCAGTTTGGGGAAAAAACTCGTGAAAATCGTACAACAATTCGGATCCTACTATTTTTTTGGATTTTTGCCTGAAGACTGTGAAATCTTCGGATTTTTGCACAAAACCCAGGGCAGATCAGGATATCTTTGGAACTTCTCCCACTGATTTATATACAACCAGGGCCAACATCAGGGAGGCACAGGGGGTACAACTGTACTGGGCCCGGGCCCGGGACTTCCGAAAAGCCATAGTCCTGAAGTGATGAAAAGAGACGATCTGCTGAGGTCCAGAAGCCGTGAAAAGACCCAAAGTGCCAAAAACAGCCGAACTTGAAGTCCTGAAGCTGCGAAAAGACCCAAAGTCACAAAAGGAGCCGAACTTGACGCCCTGAAGCCGCAATAAGACCCGAAGTTATGAAAGGAGCCGATCTTGACGTCCCGAAGCTGCGAAAATACCCAAAGTGACGAAAAGAGCCGAACTTGAAGTCCTGAATGTCACGATCGCCGCCCGGAGCAGTTCCAGGAGCTCCGGGCAGCGCGTCCTCCCCTGCCGGCGTCGCTCCCAAAATGGCGGCGCCCATGGCCGCCACGCGGGTAGCGGCGCCGGCACGATGACGTCAGATGACTGGTCTGATCTCCTCCCATGGGCGGAATTTGCTCATAACAATGCATGCCACACTTCCACTGGAAGGTCTCCGTTCATGTGTATATGTGTATGGTCAGCATCCTCAAGCCTTCCCTCAGGACTTTGTGTTGTCTGACGTCCCGGCTGCTGATGACCATGCAGCCCACATGTCTGCTATTTGGGCTGCAACCAAGTCGAGCTTGGAGAAGAGCGCTCTGGTTCACAAGACATTTGCAGATCGTAGACGTAGATCCTCTCCTCCCTACAAGGTTGGTGATAAAGTCTGGTTGTCTTCCAGGAACATTCGGTTGAAGGTGCCATCTCCTAAGTTGGGTCCGAAGTTTGTGGGTCCATTCTCCATCTCGGAGGTGATCAATCCTGTGGCTGTCAGAATTCAGCTTCCCCCTGAGATGCGAATTCCCAACGTGTTTCATGTCTCTTTGGTGAAACCCGCTACTTCCAACCACTTTTCTGTGAACCAGTCTCCCCCTCCTACTATTTCTGTGGACGGTCAACAAGAATATGAGGTGGAAAAGATCCTTGACTCCAGAATCTCCAGGAGCTCTCTTCAGTATCTCATCAAGTGGAAGGGCTTTGGCCCTGAAGAATGCTCCTGGGAAGTACACTCTGATGTGCATGCTCCTTGTCTTGTGAGGGATTTCCACTCCAAATTTCCCCAGAAGCCTAGTCCTGGTGGTCCAGAGGCCCCCCGTGAGGGGGGGTACTGTCACGATCGCCGCCCGGAGCAGTTCCGGGAGCTCTGGGCGGCGCGTCCTCCCCTGCCGGCGTCACTCCCAAAATGGCGGCGCCCATGGCCGCCACGTGGGTAGCGGCGCCGGCACGATGACGTCAGCGCGCCGACGTCAGCGCAAGGACGCCAATGACGTCACAATGGCGCCAAATTCAAAGATAAAAACGCTACTAAGACGCCAGAATGGCGCCCAAGTATAGGAAACTTTCCCTAAGTGTATCCTGGGTTCCCTGTGAGCTCCTATTGCTAAATCTTGTTTCTGATTATTATCTTGACCCTTGCCTGGACTTTGGACTTTGCTTTTATCTGCCTGCCCGTGAACTTTTGCCTGGATTCTGACTACTCTTTGGATTAACCCTTTGGACACCGCGACCTTGCTCCCTCAAGAGGGCTTCCTCCTCGATCCTGACTACCTCCCTGGAGGGAGCTCCCGGCTCCCTGACACTGAAGCCACGAGTTCAGTTCTACTGAACACCAATGTGTGTTTTTTATTTTTTTTTGAAACCCTAGACACCAATGTATTATTTAAATACTTTACATGCCCCTGCCACCAATTTTTTTTTTTAAATATTCTCTGGGGCCCCAATGTTTTTTTTTTACTTGTAATGGCGGCCCTGGCGCCAACATTTTTTTTTTAACTTATGGGGGGCCCTGACCACCAATGATTTTTAAAAAAACTTTTATGGAGTCCCTGGAGCCAATTTTTTTTAAAAAAAACTTTTTTTTTTTAACTTATATGGGGCCATGACCATCAATGACTATTTATAACTTGTGTGTGTGGGGGGGGTTTACCATTTTTTAACGCTGATGTCTATGTGGTCTTTGAACTGGGGCGTGGGTGGGATCTGGGGTGGAGCTTGGGGGCTGGGGTGGGCGGGCCCCCAAAAATGTTGTTGTATGGGGCCCCCGTGATTTCTAATAGCGGCCCTGTATTCAACTTTGGCAGGCCTGAGATGTTGGATTTTTGGATTCTGACTTTTTCCATCCACAGGGTATAATAAATCTCAAAAAATTTGAGGTTTTTTGTTCATTAAAAATTGGATTTTATTGTAAAAAAAACCTTGATTTTTTTCAGTTTTTGGCATTCGGACTATATTAAATAAACCCTTAAATGACCTTGGAAATACCTGTGTCGATACTTTTAATTGGCCAGTGTACCTCCTCTCCAAATTCTCTCCTGTCATTCTTTTTTCTGCAAAATAAAACATTATTGTACTTACAGTTTATTATTGATTGTTATGTACCTGCAGGTGTATTTTTGCCATTTTGCTTCACGTCCTGGGGGGAACTTCTGCTTCATTTGACATGCCCATGCGAGGGCGTCTGTATCACTCTAAGGGCGGAGACACACATTCAGATTCGGGGAGATTAGATGCCCGGCGCCAAATCTGCTCTTCTTCAGGATGAAGATTTTCCCTGAACTGCCTTCTCCCTCTCTCCCTGAATCTGACCATGAGCCTCTGCCCTAAACCTCCAAATCTGATCTAAATTATGATTGACTCGCAGCTTAGCCTGAACCTGATACACTGGTCCATTAGTATCGATAGAATTCACAGCCACAATTCCCTGCTTTTGAAGTTGCTCTATGTTCCTATGTCTCCAGTGTTCAGGAAATGAAACATACTCCGTATCAATTTGTACATCATCATTCAACATAACTTCGATTTTTATTAAAATCAGCTTTTCCCCATGAGCAGAGGGGCACCAGAAAATGATAATTTCTTCCCTAATGAGATAGATCTTGCCCCAGAGGCCGGTAACTGAGAACGGATGTGGAAACTGCTTCACTAAACTGAACTTTTTATGACATCGCTACCAGATTCTCGTCTGGAAAATGAATTCCTTAAAGGGGAAACTAAGTTATAAGAGATGCGGCTGCTGAAAGGAATAACATGTGGCCACACTGGCAGATATGGATGTCATATTTTCCATGTGTTCATTATATATTTTTGCATGCAATGTTCCTCTCAGCAAGTGGGGAAAGCTATTTCCCTTGCCTTACTGATCCTTCCAATATTATCACTTCCAGGAAGTTTCCCACAGGTTCCTCCGTCTTCTAAAAGCTGCGTAGCTCTGAATATTACAAGCTCTTTATATGTAATAGAAGCAACTTTGTGTTCTGTACATAAACATTTTTATGGTTCTCTATACTTTATGCTTCCCTTCCTGACAGTATCAGGTGTGCCAGCCCACAATGGAGTCTTGTACAAGACAGAAACTGCCAGCAGAGTCCAGGGAAACTAAACAAAGAAGTATATAAATATACACTGACCCCTCTATTGGTAATAAATAAACAAAATGGTTCAGTAGAGAACAAGGAGAGGAAACTACCCCCCATAAACAAACAGGGCAGATGGAATTTACACCCACCTCCATGAAAGCAGAAAGGAATGTGTCTGGATGTATAAGAGCCCATAGATAAGCACTTGATCACTTTGGCTTTTTAAATAGAGGGGTCTGTTTGTCACTGTGCATCAGATTTATTCACTCACGTGCCCTATGTCTGGATGGGGCTGGGTCACACGTGTCAGTAGGGTTGCCACCTTTTCCGGAAAAGAATACCAGCCTTCCCTATTAATAACATTGGGATCAGCCATCATTTTTACTGGCCAGGCCGGTAAAATACCAGCTAAGTGGCAACCCTACAAGTCAGATAAGAATCTGGCCTCTTCTGGAATAGTTATAGGGACAATTTTAGAGTCCGTTTGACTATTCAAACCAGACAGTTGTTGAACTCTTACACATATCACATATAGGGGCCCATTAACTTAGCTCGAGTGAAGGAATAGAAGAAAAAATACTTCGAATTTCGAATGGTCGAATATGGCTTCTTCGACCATCGAATGGGCTACTTCGACCTTCGACTTCTAATCGAACGATTCGAACTTAAAATCGTTCGACTATTCGACCATTCGATAGTCGAAGTAATGTCTCTTTAAAAAATACTTCGACCCCCTAGTTCGCCACCTAAAACCTACCGAGGCCAATGTTAGCCTACGGGGAAGGTCCCCATAGGCTTCCTAAGCATTTTCTGATCGAAGGAAAATCATTGGATCGATGGATTAAAATCATTCGATCGTAGGATAAGTGCTAAACCCTTCGACTTCGATATTCGAAGTCGAAGGATTTACATTCGGTAGTCGAATATCGAGGGTTAATTAACCCTCGATATTCGACCCTATGTAAATCTGCCCCATAGTATTCTGCTGCTGATAAACTGTGCACCATATTTTGCCTTACTACACACACACACTCGCTAATAGTAACAGTCTCTTCCTAGCCCCATCACATTCACTACGGTCAGTTTTATCAGGAACCTGCCTGTATCGTCTGTAGGGAAACCGGAGTACCCCCTCATAGACCAAAAACAAACTCTTTACAGATATTGCCCTGGCTAGAATCGAACCTAAATCCCCAGTCCTGCAAGGCAGCAATGCTATCACTGAAACACCAAGGAGGTTATTTATTAAAGTCTGAATGCCAAAAACCTGAAAAGTTTGTGTTTTTTTTACTATAAAATCTGAATTTATAGTGGGGAAAAAAAACCTCAAATTTTTCTGGATTTATTATACCTTAGAATGGAAAAAGTCAGAATCCAAAAACCAGAACTGCCGAGGTTGTATATCAATTGTAAGTCAATGGGAGAAGTCCCGAAGATATCCAGATCTGTTCTGAGTTTTGTGCAATAATCTGAAGATCTGAACAGTCTGAGTTTTTGTGCAGAAAATCCGAAAAATTCATACGATCCAAATTTTTCAGGTTTTTTTCCACACAGGAAATTTTCGGGAACATGTATTCATAAATAAGGGGAAAAAATCCATGTGAATTTGGTTGGAGTACTTTTCATAAAATAATCAGATAAAGTCAGACTTTGATAAATGGGCTTCCCCATGTTATCTCACAGTTACAGCTCCCTGACATCTGATATTATACACACTATAAGGGCAGCGACACTCAGATTTGGGGCTATTTAGTAGGGATGGCACTTGGAGCGCTTTGTTTTTCAAAGTCGCTCCCGAAGTTTTCTCGTGAGGCAACTTCGGAAAACAAAGTGCTCCAAGTGCCATCCCATCAGCGATTTACATTCTAGCCAGCGGGAAGGCAGGGGAAGACAGTTTGGGGAGATTAGTCGCCCGAAGAAGAGGAGATTTGTTGCTGGGTGACTACTCTCGCTGAATCTTCATGTGTGTCTCTGTCCTAAGGGTCATTTACTGACTGCCAAGCAGGGTGGAAAGTACAAAAAAACATGCACTATGTACTCCTTTTCGTTTCAGAGTACAGAGACCTGCATGCATTTCATGAATACATTGCTGCCTGCATTTGCCAGGGCTGTATTCAGGGGCAGAAGGGAGGAGCACATAGGCTTTGCTCCTCCTTCTGCCCCCTAATTTCTTTCTCCTTTAAATGTGCAAGTTAGGGAACGCTTGTGGATGAAGGCTGCAACGGACCCTGTACTTACCATCTGTCCTAAAGCGGGAATTTAAGACAGAAGACACTGGATTTTTTTAACCACCTTGAAGTGCAGCAAGCACCCTGACCTCTAATGACCCCTAAATAAGCACTAAGTGGGTGCACTTTTATCCCCCTTAGTGCACTCACACGTCTGTTCTGAGTCCCTGTGCACCTAAAAAAAAAATTAAAAGTGCGAGGCACAATGGGGCTCATTTATCAACACTGGGCAAATTTGCCCAAGGGCAGTAACCCATAGCAACAAATCAGTGCTTGGCTTTTTTCAGGCAGCTGCAGGTAGAAGAATGAATGTAACAATCCGATTGGTTGCTAAGGGTAATTGACCTTTACTTTCAGGGGATGCTGGGAGTTTTAGTTTACAAAAAACTGCCAGGCTTGAAATCCTTGATTCATATTCTTTTTAATTTTTGGGCCCCATTGGTCCCAGGGCCCCTTTTGTTATTAGTCTTACTCTGGCGATGTATATTTAGAAACATAACATTTATATCCCAAGCTTTGGCTGAAAATCTTCCCTTTTCCATACAACTGAAGTCTCATCCAATTTTTCATTGTCTGTCAGTGGTATTTGGCTGAAGGTTGGTCATTTCTTTTTTTTTTTGGAAGTAACATAATTCCTCATAAAAACGAACATGCCCTAAATTATCCACTTTTCCTGGATCTATCCAAACATTTGGAAACATTTAAGGTTGTGTTTATCGACTCTCTTGTGCGGTCTGCGAGACATGTCATGTTAAAATATAGGTTCAGCTTCACAAATTCCATATTAAGGGAAAAGGAAAAAAAAATGAAAAATCAGCATTTTTTTCCAAAGAAAAAGTCACTAAGATGTATTAAATAAATCCAAAAAAGTTATAAAAATAATATAGAATTTCATAAATGGGATGTTTTTTTTGAATATCTGTAATTTTAATAAATCATATTTATTTAATATTTTCTAAAACTATAAAATCATCATAACTATAACAATGAAATTACATCAGATGTATCTTGGTCTCCTCAGGGCATAAAATTAGCACTCACCTCAAATCTCCCCTAATTAGCCTTTAGACTGGGTCCTCTTAGCTCATGACAAGGTTACAGATATATAGAAACATTGGGGTAACAGTCACCCTGCTATAGTTCCAGGGGTACACAGGGAACAAATAAGCATTCACCCCAAATCTCCCCCTAACTGGCCTTCAGGCTGGACCCCCTTAGCTCATAACAAGGTTACAGATATATAGAAACATTGGGGTAACAGTCACCCTGCTATAGTTCCAGGGGTACCCAGGGCACAAATAATCACTCACCCCAAATCTCCCCCTAACTGACCTTCAGGCTGGGCCCCCTTAGCTCATAACAAGGTTACAGATATATAGAAACATTGGGGTAACAGTCACCCTGCTATAGTTCCAGGGGTACCCAGGGCACAAATAAGCACTCACCCCAAATCTCCCCCTAACTGGCCTTCTGGCTGGGCCCCTTTAGCTCATAACAAGGTTACTGATATATAGAAACATTGGGGTAACAGTCACCCTGCTATAATTCAAGGGGTACAGTGGGCACAAATAAACACTCACCCCAAATCTCCCCCTTACTGGCCTTCAGGCTGGGCCCCATTAGCTCATAACAAGGTTACAGATATATAGAAACATTGGGGTAACAGTCACCCTGCTATAATTCCAGGGGTACCCAGGGCACAGATAAGCACTCACCCCAAATCTCCCCCTAACTGACCTTCAGACTGGGCCCCCTTAGCTTATAACAAGGTTACAGATATATAGAAACATTGGGGTGTCACCCTGCTATAGTTCCAGGGGTACCCAGGGCACAAATAAACACTCACCCCAAATCTCCCCCTAACTGGCCTTCAGACTGGGCCCCATTAGCTCATAACAAGGTTACAGATATATAGAAACATTGGAGTATAGTGATAACCCATTTGTTACAAGTAGTAACAGTTCTGTAAGTAGTAAGAGTTCTGAAAGTCACCCTGACTTGTAGAAAATCAAACAAACATTCAATTCATTCTATCTGCTTTCATTCTGTCTGTGTGTACAAACAGGCAATGATATATTGATTTTTTTATTAGATTTAGGCAGACTGTAAAGAGAAAAAAACAAAGATAACAATAATGCGGCTGATATTCATACTGAACCTTTAAACCAGAGATTCAGTTATTAATTCACCAAAAAGAAAATGATCCATGAAGTTAATGGAATATCAAATTGGTTGTATAAGAAATCATACAGTGAGATATAGGCCCATAGAGAGAATGCCAGACTGTCATAGAAAAATAATAATAATCTTAGGGTAAGGCCACACTGGGCGTTTTGGGGAGATTTGGTCGCCTGGCGACTAATCACCTCTTTTTTGCGATGACCAATCACCCCAAACGCCTTCCCTCACTCTGCGCCGGCTTAAAATGAAAAAACGCCGGCGCTAATCACACGCGGTGGTTCGTTTCCGAAGTTGCCTCACGAGGAAACTTTGGGCTACTTCGGAAAACGAATCGATTAGAGCCTGTGTTTTTTCATTTTAGCCTGTGCAGAGTGAGGGAAGGCGTTTGGGGAGATTGGACGCCGGAAAAACGAGGCGATTAGTCGCCAGGCGACTGAATCTCCCCAAAACGCACAATGTGGCCTCACCCTTAAAGTCCAAGTAAAACCATTTGTAAAGACTTCCTTTTGTAGTTTGAGCAACTGTTGCTTGCTTTAACTGGATGAGTGAAGGCAAATGAACTAAAGTAATGTAACAATTACGATCGTTCCTGCTACCACTGGTTCATTTTCAATACAGACACTTGGGGCAGATTTATCAAGGGTCGAACTTTTAAATTTCAAATTTCGAGCTATTTTTAGTGTAGTTCGGCTAGGGAATAGTCCAATTTGAATCGAATTTAAACAAAAATGTAAAATTTTGAATATCGAAATTTATCATGTACTATCTCTTTAAAAACTACTATTCGCCATCTCAGACCTGCCGAATTGCTGTTTCTAGCCTATGGGGGACTTCCTAGAACCTATTTGGAGTCATTTGGTGATCTTTGAAAAATCAAAGTTTTTTTTTTGAAAATACTTCGATTCGATCAAATACGATTCTAATTCGAACTGAACGATCGAATACAGCCTATTCACCCGAAGTTAAAAAATTTAATTTTTTTAATAAATTTCAGTTAGTATTTTTTTATTTGAATTTCGAGGTGATGGGAGTTTAAAAAATCCCATCACCTCTAAATTCGACCCTTGATAAATCTGCCACTTAAAGGCACATTTATCAAGAGTCAAATTTCAAATTCAAGTTTTTTTAAACTCCCATGAACTTGAAATTCAACATATAGAAATTCATTATTAAAATCACATTTTTTAAACTTGGGTGAATAGGATAGGCCGAAAACTGGAATCCAATTGGAATCAAGTTTTTTCTCCGAAAAAAACTCGAATGTCAGGAAGGTTGCAAATAACTCAGAATTGATCCCTGGACGTCTCCCATTGGTTAAAACAGCAATTCGGCAGGTTTTAGGTGGCGAATAGTTGAATTCAAGTTCTTAATGGGCTAGAGTATGATAAATCTCGAAAATCCAATTTGAATATTTAAAAAAATTCAAAATTAATTTTAACAATTCCCTAGTGGAACCTAACAGTTTTTGACTGTCACTCAGGCGAACCATCGCTACTCCGCAAATTCACTAAAGTATGAATTTTTCACTACTTTACCCCTTTTGCCAGAGTTTTCTTCTCCACCTTATAATTAACATGTATTTATATAGCGCCAACATATAAGACCTGGTGAACTGATAAGATGAAGCTACATCCTCCTCAATCTTATGTCAGTGACATCACATCCTGTGTGCCGAAAAGCATTTGCACCAACATCTCTAATAAAGACATATATATGACCTATATGTAGTGATGGGCGAATAAATTCGCCTGGCACGGATTCGCAGCAAATGTCCACGTTTTTACGTGAAAACTTTCGATTTGCTCGATTTTTTAGTGAAACCGTTCGGATTGCTCGATTTTATAGTGAAATCGTTGAATTGCTCGATTTTAGTGAAGACATTCGAATTGCTAGATTTTTAATTAAAAATGTTCGAATTGCACGATTTTTTCATCAAAATTTTCGAATTTCACAATTTTTTTCGTGAAAACGTTCGAATTTCATGATTTTTCACAAATTTTTCGTGTTTCGCAAAGCAAAACGGGTGAAATTCACCCATCACTACCTATATGTACCTGCCCTATTCAAATTGACCTAAGCGCAAGTGTGTTAACTAAGTTTTTCGAATTTTGAATAAAAAAACCTCCGAAATTCGAATAAAAAAAGACCAACCAAAATGTATTAAAAAAATAATCAATAGGCCGTTTTAGTTCGAATTAGAATAGTACGAATCAAAGTAATATCGTATTCAATTGAATTCGTTTAAAAAAAAAAAACTTCTATTTTTCAAAGTCCATCAATTGACTCCAAATCGGTTCTAGGAGTTCCCCCATAGGCTAAAACAACAATTTGGCAGGTTTTAGACGGCGAATGGTCGAAGTCGAATTTGAATTTGTTGACGTTGAATTTGAAGACAGTACATTTTTTCCAATTCAAATCAAATTTGGACTATTCCCTAGTTGAACTACACAAAAAAATAGATCGAAATTCGAATTTTTACATCGACCCTTGACATATCTGCCCCTTACTATCCTTTTCCTCCAGATATTGGTGACATTACAGTAACATGGTAGGATGTTAACTCTTTAAGTAACACAACAACGGCACCTCTATAGATACTTGTAGCCTTAATTTACCATCTCCACTGTGTCTTAGTGATATCATGGATGATGTCATAGTGATGTCACAACCATAGCAAATTCTCAATCAGACTAAAGCTGTAGGACAGACAAAGCAACCATGGTCTCTGGAGAAACATCCGTTAATTTTAAAATGTTCTTGGAAAAGAATGGGAATTTCTAGCCCTGATCATTCCCTTCATATATCTCAGTCCACTTAAGAGGTTAAACCCTTCCTCTGTCGCACACTGAACATGAAAACCATTGTCTGCCTCAGTAACCCAATCACTTACAATAATTACCATTTTCAGGAAGCTTTTGATGACTAAACAAAAAAAATGCAAACTTATTTGCCTGGGGCTTAGGAAAAATCTCCATTCCACCTACCGTGCACGCTGAAGGGCCACATTCATGGGAGATAATAGAAGTGATGTAACTTTTTGCATTTTATTACAGGTATTATTTGTCTCTTTAAAGGGATACTGTTTCTTTTGTTAATCACGTCTTAAAGGTCAGGAGCTATCATGGGGAGACTGTATGTAATATTATTATTACATCAATGTTCTTATTAAATAGATTGTAATGCAATAATATTAGTGTTACATGTAGGGGATTATTTATTAAACTCCGAATGTAGATTTCACAAAAAATTCTGATTTTTTTTCACAAACAAAAAATCAGAATTTTCGCGGTTTAGGCTGAAAAAAATCCAAATCCGAAAATCCGCCATCTCCAAGGTTCTGTTGAAGTCAATGGAAAAGGTCCCGTTTCAAATCCCGTATTCACAGGTTTTTGGGCAAAAATCAAAAAAAAAATATGTGCGTTTCAGGCGAAAAAACTAAAAAATTTCATTTTTTGGAACAAAAACCTGAAAAATTTTAGTTTTTCGCTGGAAGTACATAAACGGGTTCAAATCCAAGTCATCTCCATGCTGGGTCAAATTGGGCTAATCGAATCCTTAGATCATTCATTGGGGCCAATGGAGGCGGGATTTTAAAACCTGGCAATTGATATCTGGCTGATTTCAGGCCATATATCGTTCAGGCAGGTCCGTTGATAGCCACTATACATGGGCTAATAAGCTGCCTCCTTTACTTGCACAAGAACAATTTATATAAATGAGCACCAGCAATAATATCCTTATCTGTCTCCCCTGGCACTTGAAGGGCTTGGGGGAAATTTACGCCCTCGGAAAGGCTTCGCCACACTTTGCGCAACTTCATCAGTCTTTAATTATTCATCAAAATGCGAAGTTTCGCCAGCGAAAATTCATCAGTGCAAGCATTTCAAAGCAAACATTCCCTAGTGTTACTTTCATCCTATCAAAACTTTTTTAACACACAAAGGGGGTTATTTACTGAACGCCGAATGCAAAAATGACGAAAAATTCTGGATTTTTTTTTTTTTAATAAAATGATGGATGGAAGTCCGAATCAGAAAATCCGGTATCTCAGACCTGTCAAGGTTGCATAAAAGTCAATGGGAGAAGTCCCAATGATTTTTTGATGTGCACTGGGTTTTGTGCAATACCTCAAAGTTTTTGGGCAAAAATCTGAGTTTTTTGAGTGTAAATTTGAAAAAATCGTGAAAAACGGATAAAAAATCAGAATTAAAAAAACGTGAAAATCAGGTTTTTTCCTGCAATGCAAATTTCAGGAAAATGTAAAAATAAACAAGCGTAAAAACCCCAGAGGATTTGATCGGAGTTTATAGCAGAAAATATTGAGATAAATTCGGATATTGATAAATAACCCCCTTACACTTCAATTTGAATAGGGTGGGTACATAGAGGTCATATATATGTCTTTATTAGAGATGTTGGTGCAAATGATTGAAGTGGCCACTTATTATTACATATGTCCAAGGAAGCAAAATAAAGACAAAAGAGATCCTCTAATGTTCTAGACATGAGCAAAACCCTAAATCAAATGGGAATGAAATGGTTAAAAAATAAAATAAAAAATAAAAAAAATATATATACTATATATATATATATATTTAACAGTTATTACTTTTGAAAATAATCCCACTTTAAAGTATAAAACAAAACGCCAGTGTTTTATGTTTTTTATGACTTTTTGGCATACAGGATATGATGTCACTGACATGAGATTGAGGAGGATGTAGCTTCGTCTTATCAGACGAAAAGGTTAACGTAGTGTAAAGTTCGCATTTTGATGAATTTGCGGAGTAATGATCATTTGCCTGAGGGAAAATTCGCCTGGCAAAAGGGCGTGAAACTTCATTTGCGCTGAGCTCTTTCACTAGTGAATTGTCCTTTACACCTTTTAGTAAATTGGCGATGTCCCTGTGGATTATCTTTTTGGCAAATTTTTGCTAGCGACGGCCTCTTCTCCCTTTAGTAAATCTGCCCCCATGAGTCGGAGTTGAGAGTCTGCCTGACTTTATTCTGCTGTAAGTAGGGTTGCCGCCTTTTTTGGAAAAAAATTCCGGCCTTTCTATATATTTATCTTTTTTCCCTATTAATAACATTGGGATCAGCCATAATTTTTACCAGCCAGGCCGGTAAAATATCGGCCGGGTGGCAAACCTAGAAGTCTCCATCTGTGAATGAGAGCTGACACATACAGCCTCTATACAGGTAGGGTTGCCACCTTTTATAAAAAATGTTACCGGCTGCTGGGGGCGGGGTGTGACGTCAAAAGGGGCGGACGTGATGTCAAAAGGGGCAGGGCCACACAACGGAGACCCGCGGACACTAGAAGAGGCAAAAAAAAAGGTAAGTTGCAGGGGATTGGGGGCAGGCCGAGGGCTCCTTTTGATTGTATTACAAATTTACCGGCAGCTACATTGCCGGTGAATTTATAATACCGGCCCCGGCCTTGGCAGGTATTTTACCGGCTAGGCCGGTAAAATACCGGCCGGGTGGCAACCCTATATACAGGTCACCAAATGAGCAGATCACTTAGCTATATGCCCATCTTGAGGATCAATGAACCAATGCCCAATCGACATCTGGCTAACTTTCTGCCAGATATCGATCGGGAAAGTCCATCAGAGGGCCCGATACACTGGCCAATAAGATGCTGATTTGGTATGCTGGTAGATTATGTTGGCCCGTGTATGGCCTCCTTTAGAACTGACACTTATAGCCTGCCTGGCTTTGTTTTGCTGTAGGGGGTTATTTAGTAAAGTCTGAATGCCAAAAACTAAAAAAAAATGTTTTTTTTACTATAAAATCAGAATTTTTAGTGGAAAAAAAAACTAGAATTTTTAGATTTATTAAACCCAGAGGATGGAAAAAGTTTGAATCTGAAAATCCGGCATCTCAGACCTGCCAAGGTTTTATATAAGTCAATGGGGGAGGTCCCTATCTGTGGTCTGTGGTCTGTGCAGGAATAAGCCTGAAAATCAGGCTATTTTGGACTTTTTTGGGCAAAACTCCAAAAAATTTGGGTAATTCGGGAAAAAGGCCGACAAAAATCGAGCGATTTGGGAAAAAGACTTGTACGATTCGTATTTTAACTCGATTTTTTTTTCCATGTTTGTCCCTGATCCGATTACATCGTGCTTTCTTAATAAATAAGGTCTAACTAGTAGATTCTAGTTTGGTCTGACTTTTTTTGTATTGAACTAGTCCGAAAAACTTGGATTTTGATAAATAAGGCCCATAAATTGAAAATGGATTTTTATTGTAAGACATATTTTTCTAATAAAGAATAAGAGTCCTCCCTGTTGGTACCAATAAATGCAGCCCCCCTCCATGCAAATAAAAAGACACGTTATTACGTTTTTTAGCAGGACTTTACACAACATTAAAGATTGTTTGCCGTTTTAATGACAGTATCTCTTTCACCCCAACCTTGTGTAAATACCCCTCCTGTGTATCCAAGGGGCAGAACTAAAGCTAAATAGTCCATCAATTAACATAACCTTGAGTGCCATTTTCAGCTGTAATCTGAGCTCATGAATTCTACAGGATCCAGAAACAGGAGCGAGCCGTCAAACAAAAAGCCTTCTGGAATGGAGATCAGTCAAAACTTTGATATATTTTACCATACAATGGGCAAGTTCTAAAGGCTCCCCCACAGCCCTGCTTGCTTTTCATTTACTTGGAAATGACGACATGTTATCAGCCCATCAGGAGATAGGGAAAAAGGTAGAAAAAAAAACAAAAAAAACCTTCTCCAAATTGAGGAGACTCAAAATTCCTTTTAAAAGATTTGATCCACCAGAACTGCACAAATTCATATTTTTTTTTCCTTATTTGTTGAATTGTCTAAATAACTAACCGAATCTCACTATGACCACCTACCATATGTGTCCCCTTAACACAAAGGTATAATTCACTTGATAAATTTGAACAATGTGTTCCATCAGATAGATATTACTTATATTATTATTAAGCAAAGAGTAATTTGTTCATCTAGACATGAATTTTCGAATGAAAAAAATCCGAATTTCAAGCTATTTTTTGTGTACTTCGACTAGGGAATAGTCCAAATTCGATTTGAATTTGAAAAATATTTGAAAATTCGAATATTGAAATTTATGTACTGTCTCTTTAAAAATTCGACTTTGACCATTCGCCATCTAAAACCTGTCGAATTGCTGTTTTAGCCTATGAGGGACCTCCTAGAACCCATTTGGACTTCAAAAAATCAACTTTTTTGGGAAAAACTTCAAATCAAATTCCATCGAATGTGATATTCCTTCGATTCGTACGATCCGAATACGGACCTATTCGATCAAAAACTGACCTATCTGGCCAAAAAATACCTTCGACTTAATTTCGGTTGGTCTTTTGGAATTCGAATTTCGAAGTTTTTTCAATTCGAAATTCAACCCTTGACAAATACGCCCCTTTATTTAGAGGTAAACATATAAACAACCAAATAACCATTGTTTATTTACAATATTGATTCATATAATAAGTAGGAACAGAATATAAGAATATATAATAATGTATATATTAATGTATAACAGCCTTTCTCAACTTTGAGAACTGCTGGGGTTACAGCAAAAACTTTAATGTTTTTTCTTTTGTAATAAATTTTCTATTTATATAGGAATACACATGCCTGTGTATGTATATATATATATATATATATATATATATATATATATACACACACACAGACATGGGACCTGAAATCCAGAATACTCAGGACCTGGGGTTTTCTGGATAACAGATCTTTCCATAATTTGGATCTACATACCTTAAGTCTATTAGAAAATCATGTAAACATTAAATAAACCCAATAGGCTGGTTTTGCTTCCAATAAGGATTAATTATATCTTAGTTGGGATCAAGTACAAGCGACTGTTTTATTATTACAGAGAAAAAGTAAACATTTGATGAGTCTATGGGAGACGGCCTTTCTGTAATTCAGACCTTTCTGGATAATGGGTTTCTGGATAATGGATGCCATACTTGTAAAAAAAACTTTTTTGTTTCCCAGATTCCCTTGACCCATATATTTTGTTTAGAAATATTTATTTTAATAATTATTATGGGGTAAGGTAATAATACATATAATATATACGCGTGTGTATGTGTGTAGATGCATAGATATTATATCTTTGAAGCTGTCTGTCTATCTTATCTATCTATAAAGATATAAAAAAAAAAGAGAAAGCACAGAAGAAATACAGGTATAATAGACAGATTCACATAAATAAATTGCATGCTATCTGTCACCCATAGCATTCTGGGTAAGTGCAAGGATGTAAGAGGAGATGGGATCATGTAGCAGACCCCAAGATGAATGTTTATGGCCCACCTCACTCAGATACAAATAAATCAGACCTTTTGTAAATGCAGTAAAACTATTGTTTAGTCTGATTGTTTCATACCTCAGAGCTGGGCTTTTCTGTGTTTCAGGCTTATTGCAGCAATAAACTGTCTAGACAGCAATTAACAAAAGTGTTTTCTTTTTAGCTGTTTGATGTCTTATGGAAGGGGGGAGATTGGCTATTTGCCTATTCACTTCTGTACACACAGATACACAAATATACATGAATGCACCCTGTGTAGTCACATACACTCACATACTGATTGTTAGAAAGCAAGTACTGTATGTTTTAGCAATATAACTATGTCTGGCAAATAAAGGTGGCACTAGGCAAGTAATATGCATAACATAAGAATAATGGCATCGCCCTCCCATATATATAAATGCAAATATACAGAGAAGGAATGTTCTGGGCACACAATAAGCTATACCCTCATACAGGTCCGGACTGAGAATTAAAATAGGCCCTGCCATTTCAGGTACACAAAGGCCCAATCAGCCCCCACCAGCCCACTAAATAGTCACTTTCTATGGCACCTTATAGCAGCCTCTCTGGGATTTGCCAGAATCTACAGATTGCCAGTCTGGGCCTGTCGTCATACTGTACTGTCTAAGGGAAACAATATGGCACCCCCTTCCCATATGTATAAATACAAATATACAGAGAAGGAATGTTCTGGGCACACAAATACCTATACCCTCATATTTTACATATGGCACCTCAATCCCATATGTATAAATACAAATATACAGAGAAGGAATGTTCTGGGCACACAATAAGCTATACCCACCCTTCCCAGCTATAGTCAGGTGATCCCACTGGTGTCTAATAAAAGGGCAGCCAAGTATTGGGGGTTTACTTTGAAAGCAGCAAGTAAGTTGCAGGTAAAACCTAGTCCCTTTGTAAAATGTATAATGAAGCAATAGAATTCTTAATGAATCAGATAAAATTGAGCATAGGACTGGCCAGATATGGGATGACTTTGACGTAGTTGGCCAGCTTAAATATATTGCAATATATGGACAAACAATCCCTGTTTTGTTTAAAGGGTAAGGCATTTTTCAGTAGCAGTATGCACAAAATGTCTCTGTCTTAAATATATTGATAATGGGTTGAGTGCAGAGGACTCTTGTATTTGACTATACTCTCATACTATACTGTCTAAGGAATCAATATGGCACCTCCTTCCCATATGTATAAATACAAATATACAGAGAAGGAATGTTCTGGGCACACAATAAGCTATACCCTCATACTGTACTGTCTAAGGGAAATAATATGGCAACTCCAAGCCATACATAATTAGAAATATACAGCAAAGGAATGTTCTGGGCACACAGTAAGCACAATAATAGACATACAGTTTTTGATGGAACAACATGATGGTATGATGGGAAGCAGTTCTGATTCCTAATCCTTTATGGGTGCACTTTAACCAGCATCACAACATAAACCTTAAGCACACACAGAGCTGTTCCAGTTCCCATGTGCTTGAATCTCAGCCCCATGTTAGTTGTTTATTCCAAGCCGTAGTTCTGCCCCCCTCTCTTCCGCCTATGAATCCTTCTCACCACATTAAAGAATCCAGGCCTTGATGATGTTGCAGCTTTTCCAGTTGTCCCGGTGACAGGGCACTGGTAGTCCATTCACACATAGAACCAAGGACAAAAACCATAAAAAGGCCTGTATTGTACTTTCAAAGTTTACTCCTACCCATCTGTGCTGAACTGTTCACTTGCCTTGCACAATTTCCATACAGAAGGGGAGTTATTAATTCCCAGTAAAAAAGAGGAAACAGAAAAATACTTAATGGGCCCAAGTAAAAAACAAAAAAAAAAACAAAAAAATATATATATTTATATTTAAAATTTTATTTCAGCAATTGTAAAAATGAAAAAAAAATGTAATAGGAAAACAATTAAATTTGAATATGACAGTTAAATCAAAAAACTTTGTAGTTATAATTTATTTAATTTACAATTAGAAAGGCAATGTATGTAAGAGAAAATATAATTTGGTTTATTAGAAAATTACAAATAATTATCAAACAATATCACAATATCAGAATGTATACATCTGTACATTATACATTAGAATAGAATACATCTATACATTAGAATAAACGTATAGTACCCCAGTTTTGTACATTTGAACAGATATACTGTCGTTACATACTATATGGATATTGATGGGGCTGGTGGGCAGCCATACACTCACAGATGTAAGTTTCATGTAATTTTATCTGTGCGTGAGTAATGGTATGGGACCTGTAATCCAGAATAAAGCTGGTTTTACTTCCAATAAGGATTAATTATATCTTGCAAATTTACCTTTTTATTTTTAGATAGAACAAGGAAATCATTTTTAAAATTTTGGATTATTTGGATAAAAATGGAGTCTATGGGAGATGGCCTTTCTGTAACTGGGTAACGGGTGTCAATGGATCTCATACCTGTACAGCAGACCAGCTCCACAGTGGAGCAAAAATACAGTAGTTAAGTTATACAGCTTTACAGAAGAAGCGATATATAATAATGAAGCTATAGATTAGACCGCCACATGTACCATTAGCCTTATACAGTAACAAAGCTATACAGTATAACAGATGTACAGTAGAGCAGATATACAGTAACTAAGGCATACAGTAATACAACTGTACAGTATATACAGTAGAAAAGCTATACAGTATAGTTATATAGCAGAACAGCAGTGCAGTAGAGCAGCTAAGACTCTAGAGCAGGGGTCCCCAACCTTTTTTACCTGTGAGCCACATTTTTTATGTAAAAAAGAGTTGGGGAGCAACACAAACATGAAAAAGTCCCTTGGGGTGCCAAAAAAGGGCTATGATTGGCTATTTGGTAACCCTTATGTGGACTGGCTTCCTACAGGAGGATCTACTATACCTAGTTTTTATGCAATTAAAACTTGCTTTCAAGCTTGGAATTCAAAAATAGCACCTGCTTTGAGGACTCTGAGAGCAACATCGAAAGGGTTGAAGAGCAACATGTTGCTCACGAACTACTGGTTGGGGATCACTGCTCTAGCAAGGGTCCCCAACCTTTTTTACCCATGAGCCACATTCAAATTTGAAAAGAGTTGGGGAGCAACACAAGCATGAAAACTGTTCCTGGAGGTGCCAAATAAGGGTTGTGATTGGCTATTTGGTGGTCCCTATGTGGACTGGCAGCCTACAAGAGTGTAAGACGCGCCTACTAGGTTGCGGCGCGTCCGGCGCTGACGTCATCTATCTCCAAAGTGATGCTGGCGTCACTTCGCCGGTGTCATGATGCTTGAATCATGACATCATCAGTCTGTGCGAACTTTGGTGCCAAAATCCCCTTTAATGAACCAAATCACCATTTTGTTAGTGCCCAAGCTGGCTTCTGTTACAGATCCTGGCAAAGCGTATCTTCTGATTTGAATTGCCTGGTTTTTGACTTCTGCCTGTTTTTTGACTCCGATTCAAACCACCTGCCACGGCCTTTTGCCAGTTTTTCGACTACGTCTTGCCTAATCCCTGCTGGTGCCTCGCTTACGGACTTGTTATTAGTATTCCCACTTATTCCTTGTTGGTTTTCCACAGCAGAAAGCCCAGGGCCCCAAAAGGGTCGTCGGTGAACTTACTTGTGCAAGTAAGTGTACCCGACGCTGTTCAAGGTTCCAGACAATGAGTATGTTACAAAGAGTCTCTGTCTGACAGTACACCTGGTTTTTATGCGACTTGCCTCCAAGCCTTGAATTAATAAGTAAGCCCCTGCTTCGAAGCCACTGGGAGCAACATACAAGGGGTTGGTGACAATGGCGGAACTACTGGGGGAGCAGGGGGTGCGAGCGGGCCAGGGCCCCTCGGCAGCTCATGCGCCACTGACAAATGCGGCCAAATGTGGCCGTACGGAGGGGGGCCCGGTCCCCTCTAGTGACGCTACTGGTTGGTGAGCAACAAACTCAGGACCCACTGATTGGGGACAGTGGGATAATAGTCGCTGGGAAGGGAGTGTGACTGTGGGATAGCAGGTATAGTAGGGAGAGATGGTGTCTATAGTAACAGTGGGGAAATAGTCTCTGGGAAGGGAGTGTGACTGTGGGATAGCAGGTATAGTAGGGAGAGATGGTGCCTATAGTAACAGTGGATAATAGTCTCTGGGAAGGGAGTGTGACTGTGGGATAGCAGGTATAGTAGGGAGAGATGGTGTCTATAGTAACAGTGGGATAATAGTCTCTGGGAAGGGAGTGTGACTGTGGGATAGCAGGTATAGTAGGGAGAGATGGTGTCTATAGTAACAGTGGGGAAATAGTCTCTGGGAAGGGAGTGTGACTGTGGGATAGCAGGTATAGTAGGGAGAGATGGTGCCTATAGTAACAGTGGGGAAATAGTCTCTGGGAAGGGAGTGTGACTGTGGGACAGAAAGCGGCACAAAGCATGGCTTGCCTTTGACCTCTCCATTACTAAAAAGATATTCACTCCCATGTTAAGGTGATAACAATATACAATTGATTTCTTGGGGTTCTTGTGTTATCATGGCCTTTGCACCATAAGAAGTGATTACTTTACCAACATTTTCTTTTTCTATCTTCCCATCCCACAATTGTCACAGGAAATATGCCTTTATCCTGTTATATCATGAAAGCCACAGCAGATTAAACTCGGATTAGGAATTGCATGGAAAATGCTTTTCTAAGGCTCCATTGGAGTTTTATGACTTTGGAAACTTGACCTGTGACCCCAGTTTCTATGATGACACAAAACTCTTTAGAAAACTGTGACAGATATTATACCCTCTCGCAAGTATCCCTAATCCTATATATCACCCTGTTATGGTGCAAAGAGGCGCTGCAAGCTTTTCATTGAAAAATCTGCAACATTGAATATGCAATTAGTGGACTTGACTACCCAATGACTAAATGAATTAATCAGAATTTTCACTATAAGTTTTGATCTTTTTTTTCATTTTAGACAATATCAAACGGCTAATGTACTGCAAGTCTGAGGAACCAGTTGCAGACAGAGGGTATAGCGCAACTACACACCCCTTTCCATAAATCCAGTTGAGCAAGGACTTTATTTGGTAAGTATTGTATAGGGTCACTAACCAACTTGCTAAACCCCTTTTATGATCAATGCAATACGACTGTATACATGTGTTTCCACTTTGCAAGGGACTGCTGTTTACAATGGGGATCAGATAGGATCTGTGCAGCCACTGGGACAGAATGTTCTGTTATACAGATAGCTAGAATCTCAGCCATAAAGCAGGACAGGACTGCTGTTTACAATGGGGATCAGATAGGATCTGTGCAGCCACTGGGACAGAATGTTCTGTTATACAGATAGCTAGAATCTCAGCCATAAAGCAGGACAGGACTGCTGCTTACAATGGGGATCAGATAGGATCTGTGCAGCCACTGGGACAGAATGCTCTGTAATACAGATAGCTAGAATATCAGCCATAAAGCAGGACAGGACTGCTGCTTACAATGGGGATCAGATAGGAATTGTGCCACTATGACAGAATGCTCTGTTGATAGTTAGAATTGCAGCCATAAAGCAAGGCAGGACTGATGCTCACAGTGGATGGCTCAAAACAAGTACGTGTTTTTTTATTTTTTCGACAGCAGTTTCCCTTTAATTACAAGTATAATAATGTAAATACGATAATTTGGTGTAGCATGGAAGGACACTGGTAGCTTAGTGGTATTGTTTATGAACCAATTAAATACAGTAGGGTTAAACTGGGAATGGCCCTTGCTTTCATGACTGCTGAGCCTTAACATATGGGCAGCTATGTGCCACAGAATTCACTTTATAGCTCTTCCTTTGGGGAGTTTACAAGCAATCGTCTTGAAGTTTTAATGGTTGCTTTGGTGATTAATCCGCTCTTGAGAGTCAGTGCTATTTGGAAGGAATCAGTTCCCTGGCCCTTTGCTGTCTTTTATTATAAAAACCTTTAATCTTCCTTACAAGATTGCCCCCATCTACCATAAATAACCTCATTATATGGCCACACAAAGAAAATTGTAAGAGTTCTCATGTATGCCTCTGCCTTCAAATAACACTTTTATGGTCCGTTCCATAGTTTACAGCTGGACTATGTAAAATAGCACGTCATTTTTTACTTAAAAAAGATTACATGTGTTCATCCTAAAACATATATTTATATATCTTTTTTTGGGGGGAGAAAAATCAAGAAACACCAAACACTTCATGACTGTTATCAGTAAACTATATTATACCTAATCACCGCGTAATAAACCTCCTTTGGTGACAGATATAAAAGACACTTTATGGGTCATTCTCATCAAAAATAAAGGCTGTTGTGTAAAATTTAAATTGAGTATTTTACTGTCTCAGTTGCACAGATCCTGTCTGATCCCCATTGTAAGCAGCAGTCCCTCCTTGCTTTCTGGCTGAGATTCTAGCGATCTGCATAACAGAGCATCCTGTCCCAGTGGCTGCTCAAATCCTATCTGATCTCCATTTTAAGCAGCAGTCCCTCCCTGCTTTATGGCTGAGATTCTAGCTATCTGTATAATAGAACATTCGGTCCCAGTAGCACTTATCCTATCTCATCTGCATTGTAAGCAGCAGTCCTTCCCTGCTTTATGGCTGAGATTCTAGTTATTTGTATAATGGAGCATTTTGTCACAGTGGCTGCATAGATCCTATCTGATCCCCATTGCAAGCAGCAGTCCCTCCCTGCTTTATGGTTGAGATTCTAGCTATCTGTATAACAGAGCATTCTGCCCCAGTAGCTGCACAGATCCTATCTGATCCCCATTGTAAGCAGCAGTCCTGCCCTGCTTTATGGCAGCTGAGATTCTAGCTATCTGTATAACAGAACATTCTGTCCCAGTGGCTGCACAGATCCTATCTGATCCCCATTGGAAGCAGCAGTCCTGTCCTGCTTTATGGCTGAGATTCTAGCTATCTGTATAACAGAGCATTCTGTCCCAATGGCTGCACAGATCCTATCTGATCACCATTGTAAGCAGCAGTTCCTCCCTGCTTTATGGCTGAGATTCTAGCTATCTGTATAACAGAACATTCTGTCCCAGTAGCACTTATCCTATCTCATCTGCATTGTAAGCATCAGTCCTTCCCTGCTTTATGGCTGAGATTCTAGCTGATTGTATAATAGAATATTCTGTCCCAGTGGCTGCACAGATCCTATCTGATCCTCATTGTAAGCAGCAGTCCTGTCCTGCTTTATGGCAGCTGAGATTCTAGCTATCTGTATAATAGAGCATTCTGTCCCAGTAGCATTAGTTAACAAAACTCAGTGGCATGCAGCATTAGACTGGGGCCCCCACATTTACCTTATACTTCTCCACTACAGCCATGATTGAGGGGAGCAAGATTATTTTTCAGTGGAGAGCAGGTCTAGTTTGGCGATGTCCACAGGTTTTTTCCCATTGACCCAGTTCAACGCTGATGACATATATCAGGTATATGGGGGATACTAATGTCTTCTGTGCAATCATTTGCAGTATATGTTTATCTAATAGAAATATCACATGGCAAAATCATATTTATTACCCTTTTCTTTGTTCCCCTTTAGCTTCTATAAAGATATTACTGGCTCAGCTGGCTCCTGAGACATTGAACCCCATTCACATAAAGATCAACAGGTAGAATCCTACATAGAAGTACACATGACTGAAAAAGGGAGATATTTATGTACAAATATAATGATCCTGGTGGTTGAATGCACAGGGCAACGGGGAAATGAGAATTAATGCACTTTTCTGCTGTGTTTTAAAGCTAAGATTTATTATTTCGGTGGCAGGAAATTTAAATAAATATGTCATATTGTGTTTTCTCCGCACAATCGGCTGCAGTAATTAGCACAAATAGCTCGTGTTCAGCAATAAGTGAGGAAATGCTTAAATTGTCCGATCAATAGAACATTCTCACAGCCACGTACTTGGGGAAATACCAGCAAAAACTAATTATCTTCATATGCAGTAACAAAACAGAAAACCTCACAATCCTCCCCATTAGTGACACTGATTGGAACAGAGAGCAGGCTCAGCCCAAGGCAAGGGGGTAATGCATAAAACTAACGAGGAGGAAATCACCCAGAGCATTACAGACAACTTACAGTGTAGTGGTGATTGGCAGCCTTCTTTGTATTTAAATAATATACTGTATATCTCCTGTCATTCTCAGTATATTTGTATTTATATATCTGGGTACTTCCATATTATTTCCTTTAGACAGTACAATATGAGGTTATAGCTTATTGTGTGCCCAGAACATTCCTTCTCTGTACATTTGTATTTATTCATATGGGAAGGAGGTGCCGTATTGTTTCCCTTAGATAGTACAGTATGAGGGTATAGCTTATTGTGTGCCCAGAACATTCCTTCTCTGTATATTTGTATTTATACATATGGGAAGGAGGTGCGATATTGTTTACCTTAGACAGTACAGTATGAGAGTATAGCTTATTGTGTGCCCAGAACATTCCTTCTCTGTATATTTGTATTTATATATATGGGAAGGAGGTGCCATATTATTTCCCTTAGACAGTACAGTATGAGGGTATAGCTTATTGTGTGCCCAGAACATCCCTTCTCTGTATATTTGTATTTATATATATGGGAAGGAGGTGCCATATTATTTCCCTTAGACAGTACAGTATGAGGGTATAGCTTATTGTGTGCCCAGAACATTCCTTCTCTGTATATTTGTATTTATACATATGGGAAGGAGGTGCCATATTGTTTCCCTTAGACAGTACAGTATGAGGGTATAGTTTATTGTGTGCCCAGAACATTCCTTCTCTGTATATTTGTATTTATACATATGGGAAGGAGGTGCCATATTGTTTCCCTTAGACATACAGGATTCCTTCTGGAGTCCCACCAGTCTAGTTCGACCCTGCAAATACAAGTAGAAGTTGCCATACTGTTTATATTGTATTAAAGGTAGTGGAGAAAGCTTCAATAAAATCACAGATCCTATGATGCCAATGTCACTCCCAATTATCACTCCATTAATAGTTTGACTGACTTGTTTAATTGACTTTAATAATAAATTATTAATAATAAACTATAATAGTTTAATAGTTTATTACTTTTTAATTTTTTTTACCATGAAACAATGTATATTTCAAGTAACCATTTACTCCAGTTAACACTTAAAAAATAAATAAATCATGAAAAATTCTTTCAGAGGTTTTAAATGAAGAGATTTGGTCAATCTAATAAATGTGTTAATGACAGGTCAAACAAACATTGGAGAAAAGGAGAATGTTCTGCTCAGCAGCTTTGGGGCAATCACACTCGTTCTCCCTGTTGTAATTATTAACTTTAATATTTTCTGATTGGCTGAATTAATTGTTAACTATATCCGCCTCTAATCAACCCATGGTGGGGTCAAACGTGAGTTACCTGGGAACGAGTTTGGCTTCCACCGATTTATAAAATTCTCCTTATTCCATTGGGGCAACAGGGTACGGATTAAATATTAAGTTTGAGGAAAATCAGAGCACAACCTGGAGTCCTGTTTCCCTTGATTTGGGAATGCAAGAAAGATTAAAAGATTAGTACGGGGCTTGCTCCAGTAATCGGACACAAACAGATCAGATTTCACTGTATTTCCCCCCACTATGGGAAATGTACATATTAAGGGCAGGCTTGTGTTCTATATGCCCCTATAAGGCCAGAGTGGGTAGAATCTATACACAGTTCCAGCCATAAAATCAGTCATATGAATCTGTGTTTGCCCAAAATGTAAACAAAGGTAGAACATTTGTATTTAATGGCTATATATATATATATATATATATATATATATATATATATATATATAGTGAATAAAGTACCCCCTTTTGTAAAATATAAGGATATTATAAGTTACCAAGGAGTTTCATGACCATATAAAAACACGAGGCCAAAGGCCGAGTGTTTTTATAGAGGTCATGGAACTCCGAGGTAACTTATAATATCCTCATATTTTACAAATGGGGGTACTTTATTAATTATAATACACAAATTTTAGTGAGTCATGTGACAGAAATTACATCACTACTCACCGTTTATAACTGATGACATCACTACTCACCGTTTATAAGGATATAATTTACAAGATATTCACGGCTTTTGTGTATTATATATATATATTTAATACTAATCCCTGAAAATGGAAGTATCTGTTTAATTTGGTCCTGTTCTGCTAGTTTTCCTACCTTGACCATTTTAAAGAATTCTGTTTAAATAAAATTTTTCCAGTTAAAAGATCAGTATCTACACTATACAGGTATCAAGAGGAGGATGGAAGGAAATATCATCAGCATACATCGGCATTGTGTTCTATAAGGACAGTCAGGTTATAGAGATTTCTACTATAGAAGGTGAGAATTAAGGTGGCCATAGATGCAAAGATCCGCTCGTTTGGCGACATCGCCAAACGAGCGGATCTTTTCCCGATATGCCATTAACGAGCATGGCTATATCGGGGGTAATCTGATTGTTCGGCCTTATGGCCGAACGATCCGATTATGATGTGTAATGGGCTCCGGCGGGATCGGGTCAAAATCAAACCTGACCGATCAACCAAACGACCGATCTCCGCCGGACGAAAGCTGTCGGCACTTTCCACACACGATCCAAAAATCGTACGAATCCTCGATTTGTTAGATAGGATCTGTGTGTCTATGGCCAGCTTTAGTGATTTGCTGCCCTGGATTGGATGATTTTCTAGTGTGTACAGATCAATAGCACTTTCACTATTCATTAACTATACTTTAATTATCTAAAAAATGCTCCCACACCCCAACCTTTATTTTTCTAGCAACAAGGGGCAGATTATATTATCTATTGTTAAAGGAGAATGAAAGCTACCAAAGTAGTTTATTACCAATAGATTAGCCACTATAGTACAAGCTATATCATTACTTTTATTTTGCAGAATGCTTGACCATACCTGAGTAAACAGTTCTAGAAGCTCGCTATGTTTCGTTAGGATAGCAGCTGCCATACTAGCTAATTGTGATTAGGGATGCACCGAATCCAGGATTCGGTTCGGGATTCGGCCAGGATTTGGGCTTTTTCAGCAGGATTGGATTTGGCCGAATCCTTCTGCCCGGCCATCTGAATCGGAATCCTAATTTTCATATGCAAATTAGGGGCGAGGAGGGAAATTACATGACTTTTTGTCACAAAACAAGGAAGTAAAAATGTTTTCCCTTTTCAACCCCTAATTTGCATATGCAAATTAGGATTCGGATTTGGTTCGCTATTCATCCGAATCTTTCGTGAAGGATTTGGGGATTCGGCCGCATCCAAAATAGTGGATTAGGTGCATCCCTAATTGTGACATCACTTCCTGCCTGAGTCTCTCCCTGCTCTGGGCTCAGATTACAGCAGGGAGGAGGGAAGGGGAGATGAGCAAACTGAGCATGCTCAAGCCCAAGCCCTGGAGGTTAAAGATGAAAACAGTCTCATACAGAAGCCCATGTGTACACAATAGAAGGAAAGAAAAGCTGTGTTTCCTTTGACAGATGACTATAATTAGCAGCATTACTTTGAGGGTTTACTGGTGTATTTATATAGACCTTTCTGATAAAGCTTATTGAATTTTAAAAAATTTGCTGGGACAACAATAATTTACTAAAATGCAAAGTTTTGTCCTGACCGATGGATGCTGGTGAATTTTCGCTATCGTTACTTCTGCAATGCGAGCAAAGAGTGAAGATGCGCTAGCATTCAGTTCTGCTGAGCGCAAATTCATTAAAGGTCTTGGGCTCAGGCTAATTTGCATACGGCGGAAAATTTGAAGTTGAATGGACGTCTTAATGTTACAAGTTGCATCAAATACATTACATTTACACTGATAAGTAGACGTCCAGGGAACCTTAATAAAGTCAACAGAGTTGTTATAATGCCCTACACAAGAGCCCACTGTAAAATAATGTTCCGTATGTTATAAAATGTCTGGTCTGAGCTGGCGAAGGCAAGTCTGGCGAAAGAGGTAACGTTCAGTAAAAATCGGCATTTAAGTGAATTTGCGGAGTAACGTCCATTCACCAGAACGAAAAGTCGCCTGGCGATAAAGTGCAAATGGGCGCTAGCGTCGGTCTCTTTCGCTAGCGAAGTGATGCCTGCGCCCGTTAGTAAATCTGCGATGTTCCTGTGGGCGGTAACGCTAGCGAATTGACGCTAGCGTTAGCTACTTAACCCTCGAGTAAATCTGCCCCCAAAGTCCTGATCTCTCGTCCTGATTCTCGTACCACGGCGATCGGCCTTTTAGTCGATAGGAAAAGTTCGAAGATTTTTGTCGGCTAATGATAATTATTTCTTCTTCCCACTCAACACAAAATACCTTTCAACTTCACACTTCTAATGGATAAGTAGCAAATGGTGAAGGCGAGAAATTTACTGGCGAGGTGACACCTATATGAAACCATATGTTGTGTCTCTCTCTGTCTTTAATAAACCAACTAGCGATATATTGTCTGTTTGTATAGGAAGTGACTTTGGGGAATCTCAGACCTTAAAACAACACAGGCTGGCTCCGAGGGTGGTACCTTCATCCCAGTGAAAAGCGATGTGTGAGATGGGAGTTTTGTCTGTGTAAATATATGAAAATGGGAAGAAAATATCTGAGTAACAGCTGCCTGTTTGTTGAGCATATTCCATAATTATCTACACGATCAAATGAGGACTGGTCTGATTTGCATCAACTGAACAATGTGCACATTAATATTCAACTTCATTAGACCTAAACAAACTCATTTGAATGCTTAGTATTAGTACAAGCAGGGCCGCCATCAGGGGGGACAGGGGGGACAAGCGTACCGGGCCCGGGCATGAAGGGGGGCCCGGCAGCGCTGCAGTTTTTGAAGATCCGGGCCCCCCTTACGAGCGCCCGAGCCGTACGTCTTGCCTCTTGCGTGCCGAATGCGGAAGTGCCGAAAAGCCGAAGCCGATGAGCCGAAAAGACCCGAAGTCACGGAAAAAGCCGAAGTCCCGAAGTCACGAAGCGCCGAAAAGACCCGAAGTCACGAAAACAGCCGAAGCCGATGTCCTGAAGCAGCGCAAAGACCCGAAGTCACGAAAACAGCCGAAATTGAAGTCCTGAAGCGGTGAAAAGACCCGAAGTCACGAAAGGAGGCGAAGTTGAAGTACTGAAGCCATGAGTTCAATTCTACTGAACACCAGTTTGTGTTTTTTTTTTTTTTTTTAATCCCCTGGCCACCAATGTATTATTTTAATATTCTATAGGCCGCTGCCACCAATCTTTTTTTTAAAACTTTTTTTTTGGGGCCCCAATTTTTTTTTTAACTCGTAAGGGGCCCCTTGCCACCATTGTATTTTTTTGTTTGTTTTTTTTTTAAAAAAAAATTAATTTTCTTTTTGGTGACCCCAAATTTTTTTAACTTGTAAGGAGGCCCCTGCCACCAGTTTTTTTTTGTTTTTTTTCAAAAAAAAATTATTTTTTTTTCAAATTTTTTTTTTTGGGGCCCCAATTTGTTTTTAACTTATAAGGGGGCCCCTGCCGCCAATGTTTTTTTTTTTTTTCAAAAAAAATATTTTTTTTCAAATTTTTTTTTGGGGCCCCAATTTGTTTTTAACTTGTAAGGGGGCCCCTGCCACCAATGTTTTTTTTTTTTCAAAAAAAAATTAATTTTTTTCAAATTTTTTTTTGGGGCCCCAATTTGTTTTAACTTATAAGGGGGCCCCTGCCACCAATGTTTGTTTATTTTTTAGTTTTTTTACATTTTTTTTGTTGGGGCCCCAAGTTTTTTTTAACTTATAAGGGGGCCCCTGCCACCAATGTTTTTTTTAAAAAAAAAATTTTTAATTTTTTTTTTTGGGGCCCCAATTTTATATAAGGGGGCCCTGACCATCAATAGCTTTTTACAACTTGTGTGGGGGGGTTTTACTTTTCTGTGGTCTTTTAACTGCGATGTGGAGTAGGCGGGATATGGGGTGGAGCTTGGTCGTCAGCGTGGGCGGGGCCCAGGGGGGCCCCAAAAATTTTGTTGTACGGGGCCCCGTGATTTCTAATGGCGGCCCTGAGTACAAGTGGCCATGCTTTATATTAATATCACATCAGAATTGTGTCTGTTGGCTTATTTACACTAGAAGAAAGGGTCTTCTGTAGTTATACAGTACCACTTATTGATAATAAGGGATAATGTACCCCCTACTGTAAATGATCAGGATATTAGAAGTCACTGAAGGGTTAGGTGACCATATAAAGGCACAAGGCTACAGGCTGAGTTATACAGGGAACTCTGAGTCTCACTCATGTATTATAAGGGATAATGTACCCCCTACTGTAAATGATAAGGATATTAGAAGTCACTGAGGGGTTCTGTGACCATATAAAGGCACAAGACTGCAGGCTGAGTTATACAGGGAACTCTGAGTATCACTCATGTATTAAAAGGGATAATGTACCCCCTACTGTAAATGATAAGGATTTTAGAAGTCACTGAGGGGTTCTGTGACCATATAAAGGCACAAGGCTGCAGGCTGAGTTATACAGGGAACTCTGAGTATCACTCATGTATTATAAGGGATAATGTACCCCCTACTGTAAATGATAAGGATATTAGAAGTCACTGAGGGGTTCTGTGACCATATAAAGGCACAAGGCTACAGGCTGAGTTATATCTTATTAGTGTATAGCATAGTATGGTTTTATCAAACCAAAATGTTAATATACTTGTATCGCAACCTAATCAAAAATACATTTACATAATAACAAAGATGTCAGACTAATGACTGATACAGAATAACACAAAAGCAGACTTTGTTTATGCTTAAACATGCTGATCAAACAGGCTGTTGTTGCATGGATACAATATGGAAATAAATGCTTCTATTTCTTCTTTCTCTTTAAAGACATGCCCTTACTCACAATGGTTTAACTCTATGGCAAAATGCCCTGATGGTGCATCCACAAGTGCCCCTTTAATTCACTTAGCTGCTGTAATGAATCACTGGTTCGACTTTATGATTGGGTAATCAGCCATGTTCAGCCATTACATCAGGTAGAAAGGAATGCAAAGCCATTGAAAGAAAGAATATTAATAGAATAGAATCTGTGAGCCCCCCCCCGGCCAGATAAATCAGGAGACAATCTGTTGGTTGATAGCACTCGTTGTCCCTAATGAAAAAAGTGTAATACTGTTGTATTAAACTCCCTGTCTGTTAATGTTTTCAAACCTTGGACTTGTGTTCATTCAGCGTGTCATAATCTGTGGCCTAGATCTGGAATAATTTAATATTTTTAGTTTAACGTGTTTAAGAAAACGGAATTTTTTATGCAAGCAAAAAAATATTCACAATACAGTATATATATATATATATATATATATATTTTTTTTTTTTTTTTTTTTTCAACTTGAAAAATATTCTATAACAAAAATGATCCCCATTTTAAAATATTTACTTTGTTTGTATTATGTACTTTAACTTCATGATCAGTTTTCTGTTATCAGGCCAGGACCCCTTAGCTCATAACAAGGTTACAGATATATAGAAACATTGGGGTAACAGTCACCCTGCTATAGTTCCAGGGGTACCCAGGGTACAAATAAACACTCACCCCAAATCTCCCCCCTAACTGGTCTCTCTTCGTGGTGGTGGCTCCACAGTTTGGGAACCTCTAGTACAGAATCAATATTAGAATGGTGAGCACACAGTTCAATATCTGATCATTGGTAGAAGAAGCAGAGGGACATATTTCCTTGGGCTCTGAATAACTTCTGGCTGTGGCAGTGTTTGGTGGAATGAGGATTGAATGATTTAGGATTATGTAAATAAACCTTTCAGCATCTTGTCCCAGTCTGTGAAAACACAAGAGGAACTTCATTCATTAGAACTACAATACAAAAATCATTTCCCTGTCAATTACTCCTGTTGTCTTTTCTCTATTGTTGTATATACAGTGCATCATATCTATGAGAACATATTCCCTTTGTATTCATGGTCAATGTTGCTGCCTTTCCTGGGAAAAAGGAATATAAAATGTGATTGCAATGGCAATATTTCACTTGTTCTCATATTTCACTTATTGACAGATTTTAAAAGGGATTTCCATACTGAATTTCTGAGGCCAGCAAATACATTAACTAAACACTGGATATAAAGGTAATTTCTTTGCTTTTATGTCTACTAAAGGATAAGGAAAAGATGTATAAGGTTTTGTGTTATTTTCCAGTGTCCTAGTATTGGTGCACAATACAGAAGGTACAGTATCACTGTTATACTCGTAAAGGCTGATTTATGCAGCTAAAATAAATGCCATTGTTGAGCGTGTTGACACTATTCATTAATAGGGATGTAGCAAACAGTTCGCCGGCGAACTAGTTCGCGCGAACTTCGACTGTTCGCGTCCGCCGAATGTTCGCGAACGTCGCGCGACGTTCGCCAATACGAGTTCGCGTTCGATTCGAACAAAAATCGTTCGACCATTCGACCATTCGATTCCTTCGACCGCTAAAATCGAAGGATTTTCGTTCGAATCGAACGATCGAAGCCATTGGATCGAATGAAATCATTCGATCGAATGGCTTCGATCGTTCGAGTCGAACGAAAATCCTTCGATCGAACGATTAAAATCCTTCGATCGTTCGAATCGAACGATTTTCGGATGTTCGAAGTTCGCGAACTGTTTGCGAACTGTCCGCATTTTTTGCCGGTGTTCGCGAACGCCGTTCGCGAACACATCGGCGGCGGTTCGCTACATCCCTATTCATTAAAGGTACTTCTGTCCAAATATTGTCAACTTTATTTAGACTGCTGCAGCTGTGGGTTCATACAACAGCCATGTGATTAATACTATAGATAGCAATAGCAGAACTAGCGGAGCAACAGCACCAGGGCCTTCACCCCACTGTAAAAATCATGGGCCCCGTACAAAATTTTCTGCGCCCTGCCCACCCCCCAAGCCCCACCCAGATCCACCCCACACCACAGTAAAAGGCCAAAGCTGCATTTTAGACATCAGCGCTAAAAATACTTCAGGTCTTCAACTTCGGCTCATTTAAGGTGGCCATAAACTCAAAGATCCTCTCGTTTGGCAACATCGCCAAACGAGCGGATCTTTCACCCGATATGCCACTAACGGTAGGGCTATATCGGGGGCAATTCGAACGTTCGGCCGTACGGCCAAACGATCGAATTACGATGCGCCAAGGGGCTCCAACGGGTCGGTTTAAAATCAAACCTTCCTGATCGATATCGTGGCCAGATATCGATCGGGAAAACCCGCCGGAAGCCCCCATACACGGGCAGATAAGCTGTCAAATCGGTCCAGACGACCGATATCGGCAGCTTTATCTGCCCGTGTATGGCCACCATTAGTGACTTAGGGCCATTTTGCTGCTTCAGGACTTCAACTTTGGCTTCTTTTGTGACTTTGAGTCTTTTCAAAGCTTTAACACTTCAACTGCGGCTCCTTTTGGGACTTTGGGTCTTTTTGCTGCTTGAGAACTTCAACTTTTGGGGCTTCGGTTCTTTTCAGGGCCTCATAACTTTAATCTCGGCTCCTTTCGGGTCTTTTCATTGCTTCAGGACTTTGACTTTGGCTCCTTTCGGGGCTTTTCACTGCTTCAGAACTTCATCTTTGGCTCCTTTAGGGGCTTCGGGTATTTTTGGACTTCAACTTCAGTTCCTTTCAGGCCTTTGGGTCTTTGCGCTGCTTCAGAACTTCAACTTCAGCTCCTTTTGGGGCTTTGGATCTTTTTGTTGCTTCAGGATGTCAAGCTACTTTCAGGGCTTTTCCAAACTTCAGGACTTCAACTTCGGCTCCTTTTGGGGCTTCAGGTCTTTTCGCTGCTTCAAGGACTTCCACTAGGCTCCTTTCGGGGCTTTGGGTCTTTTCCCTGCTTCAGGACGTCAATTGGCTCTTGGGGACTTTGGCTCTTGGGGACTTCAGCTCTTCGGGGACTTCAGCACTTGGAGACTTTGGCTCTTCGGGGCTTCGGCTCTTCATGGACTTCAACTGTTGGGGTCTTTGGCTCTTGGGAACTTCAGCTCTTCAGGGATTCTGGCTCTTCAGGACTTCATCGCTGTCGGGGGGGCAGCTGTGCTCCACTTTTCAAAATAGCTGGGCCCCCCTTGACAGCCTGGGCCCTGTGTGAATATGCCACAATATTCTCTTCTGGAGGGGGGTGGGGGGACCTTGCTGCATGGCCTACACCTGAGCCCCATGTCAGATGACAGCTAATTTACTTAAAGGGGTTGTTCACCTTTGCGTTAACTTGTGGTGAGTGATATTCTGAGACAATTTGCAATTGGTCTTAATTTTTTATCATTTGCGTTTTTTCAGATATTTCTTTATTTATTCAGCAGCTCTCCAGTTTGTAATTTCAGCAATCTGGTTACTAGGGTCCAAGTTACCATAGCAACCATGGACTCACTTCTTTAAGAGACTGGTATATGAATAGGAGAGGCCTGCATAGAAAAATAAATATTAAAAAGTACCAATAAGAATACATTTGTTGCCTTCCAGAGCATATGTGTTTAGATGGGGTCTGTGACCCCCATTTGAAAGCTGTAAACAGAGTCAGAATAAGAAGGGAAAGAATTCAAAAACGATTAAACAATTAAAAATAGATAAATAATGAAGACAAATTGAAAAGTTGCTTAGAATTGATCATCCTATCACATACTAAAAGTTAACTTAAAGGTGAACCACTCATTTACCAAAGTGCCTCCCTTTTTTACCCACAATGCATATTCCCTTCAGGGATTAAGACACAGAGAGCTCTATCACTGGGGTTACCCAACCATGCATAAGCCAATGCGAAATTCTACTTTCCCATAAAGAGCAGCATTTATGTAGCCCTCCAACACTAGACCCACCCCCTCCCATTAGAAATGGGCCTGGTACAACATATTCTGCATGTTGTATTGTTATCAGACAAAAGTTGTGTTTTCCTGCCCATGAAAAGATACAATTGGTCTCATTTCAATAAAAGCATTTTGGAACAATGGCACAATGTATCTGAAACATCAGCAACATAAACAGAGCAGAAAAAAATGTTTCCCAGCTCAGCAGAAAAATAGAACAGACCATTTCATATCTGTATCATGGACTTGTTATGTTCTCGAATGCCAGTGTTTGATTGTGTGACAAAGTGTGTGTGTGAGAAGGTGTATCAGTGTTTCTGCATGTGCCTTATAGCTATAAAAATAAGCTATTTTGTAAAATGAACATCATTTATTCTGTGTATTATTTATTGGGGCTTTCATTTCCCCTGCAAAAAAAAGGGATTGGTAGCACTAGATAGGTGCCTAATATATAAGGACAGAGACAAGAGGAAAGTGTTGGAAGGGTTACTGCCTGCTCTGCTCGAAGGGTTACTGCCTGCTCTGCTCTCATTTCCCTACAGAAATAGGGATTGGTAGCACTAGATAGGTGCCTAATATATAAGGACAGAGACAAGAGGAAAGTGTTGGAAGGGTTACTACCTGCTCTGCTCTAATTTCTCTACAGAAATAGGGATTGGTAACACTAGATGGGTGCCTAATATATAAGGACAGAGACAAGAGGAAAGTGTTGGAAGGGTTACTGCCTGCTCTGCTCTCATTTCCCTACAGAAATAGGGATTGGTAGCACTAGATAGGTGCCTAATATATAAGGACAGAGACAAGAGGAAAGTGTTGGAAGGGTTACTACCTGCTCTGCTCTAATTTCTCTACAGAAATAGGGATTGGTAACACTAGATAGGTGCCTAATATATAAGGACAGAGACAAGAGGAAAGTGTTGGAAGGGTTACTGTCTCCTCTGCTCTCATTACCCTACAGAAATAGGGATTGGTAGCACTAGATAGGTGCCTTTAATATAGGGACAGAGACAAGAGGAAAGTGTTGGAAGGGTTACTGTCTCCTCTGCTCTCATTACCCTACAGAAATAGGGATTGGTAGCACTAGATAGGTGCCTTTAATATAGGGACAGAGACTAGAGGCAAATTTTCACCACAGTTTCAAAAAAATTTGCACATGGCGAAATTTGGAATTTCGCCGAAAATCCATGGCTGGCGAATAAATTTGCTCATCATTAGCCATGAAGTAAGAAGTAAGACAGCAGTGCATCGCAATGTACCAGGTATTACGAAAAGTCATGGGTTGGCACATTTTTATAAACCAGTCTGTGGAACAATGGAGATACAGATGAAAATACTACTTTCATTCAATAGTTAAAGGGGCTGTTCACACTTTTTTCAGTTCAGTTGACTTTTTTCAATTACCTTCCATTATTTATTTTTTTACCGTTTTTTCAAAATCTAAGTTTAAAAGTTCTCTGGGGTCTGGCAGCTCAGTAATTCAGGCGCTGAATCAAAACTGTTACAATTTTGCAACAGTCATTTGATACATTTTTCAGCAACATCTCTGAAATATTAGCTATTAACTATTGTATCAATTCCAACAGCTGCCTGTAATTACATGCAGGGATTCGGCTCAGCAGGGACAAAGATAAGAAATGTATCAACTAAATGTATCAATTTAGAACATTTACAGGGTCGGCGATCCCCACAATCCCAGAACTGCTTTAGAAGGTGAAAAAATACTTTCCTGAACTTTACGTTCTCCCTCCCACCTTCGAAATCCTTTTATAAATTCATCTTTCCAGATCTCCATAAGATTTTACCCAAACTGAGATGACTTTATGGCTCAATAAAAGCAATTTATTCCCCCAGCCTTTTCCCTTGTCACCTGAAGATTTATCACTTGTGCGAGAGAGGCCTCGGCTTTGAAATCAACACCAGTGTTTATCCCCCGACGGAGTTTGGAATACTAGAACACAAATAACACCTAACCTCTGCATTATTAATTAAAGAGATCCAACCCCTGGGTGCAAAAGGGCTCTTAGCTTTATTGTTGCCCATTGTATTTTTAGTTAATGCTCAAATCTCGCCATATGCAAATTAGGCAATGCTAGTGCAACTTCTCTTTGCTTGGTGCAGTAACGCTAGCACAACTTCGCCAGTGTTCTGGACGCAATTTTGGATTATAGTGAATTAGCGTTGTCCTGGCGAATCTACGCCTGGCGAAGTGTTGTGCTGTGAGCGAAGCCGGTGCTGGCGAATTTTCGGAGGTTAGTAAATTTGCCCCCTGGTTTAAACTAATAACAAAGACCAAATCCAAACTTTACTACGGTTGTATTTTCCTCCAAATGTCTGCACTGTGACTCCGCGCCAACCAGAAATCTCAATCAAGAAATGTTATCATTTGTTACATGCATGGAAATGAATTAAGCCAGAGTTATTTTTTTAAGACTTATTCCCTTTAAGTCTAGGTGCAATGTTAATCCAGAGCTATGATTTTGCTCTAAATACAAAGGGATTTTTCGTGTTTTTAAAATAATAGGATTATAGAGTACAGATATGTATTCAGAATGTATTACATTCCTATTTCCCTTAAAATAGGAATAGGTATCCCCTGTACTGAGCACAATTCAGCAGGAACAGCCCCCTAAGTTTGCTCATAGTCTGTACAGAGAGATCCCATAAAACTATGGCAGCATAGGTATTCCCTGTACTAAGCACAATTCAGCAGGAACAGCCCCCTAAGTTTGCTCATAGTCTGTACAGAGAGATATCATAAAACTATGGCAGCATAGGTATTCCCCTGTACTAAGCACAATTCAGCAGGAACAGCCCCCTAAGTTTGCTCATAGTCTGTACAGAGAGATATCATAAAACTATGGCAGCATAGGTATTCCCTGTACTAAGCATAATTCAGCAGGAACAGCCCCCTAAATTTGCTCATATTCTGTACAGAGAGATATCATAAAACTATGGCAGCATAGGTATTCCCCTGTACTAAGCACAGTTCAGCAGGAACAGCCCCCTAAGTTTGCTCATAGCCTGTACAGAAATATATAAAACTATGGCAGCATAGGTATTCCCTGTACTAAGCACAATTCAGCAGGAACAGCCCATAAGTTTGCTCATAGTCTGTACAGAGAGATATCATAAAACTATGGCAGCATAGGTATTCCCCTGTACTAAGCACAATTCAGCAGGAACAGTCCCTAAGTTTGCTCATATTCTGTACAGAGAGATCCCATAAAACTATGGCAGCATAGGTATTCCCCTGTACTAAGCACAATTCAGCAGGAACAGTCCCCTAAGTTTGCTCATATTCTGTACAGAGAGATATCATAAAACTATGGCAGCATAGGTATTCCTCTGTACTAAGCACTATTCAGCAGGAACAGCTCCTAAGTTTGCTTATAGCCTGTACAGAGATATATAAAACTATGACAGCATAGGTATTCCCTGTACTAAGCACAATTCAGCAGGAACAGCCCCTTAGTTTGCTCATAGTCTGTACAGAGAGATCCCATAAAACTATGGCAGCATAGGTATTCCCTGTACTAAGCACAATTCAGCAGGAACAGTCCCTAAGTTTGCTCATAGTCTGTACAGAGAGATCCCATAAAACTATGGCAGCATAGGTATTCCCTGTACTAAGCACAATTCAGCAACAATGCTGACAGAATTATCCATTGTGATTTCAAACTCCTTTACAAATCTGAAAGTTTATTTGAATACCATTGGGATTCTGGCATGTCTTTTTTATCACACCCTTTACTTCCAATTAGAGATGGGTGAATTTTTCCGCAGAGTTTCGCAGCGGAAATCACACCCATAGACTCCAATGGAAGAAAAAAAATGACCAGCTTCAAAAAAAAAATTTGCAGCACGTCAAAAAAATGTGTCGCCCATTTTGCCGAAATTTTCGCCGGCGGTGAATTTTTGGTGAAACAAAACTTGTCAGATTCGCCCATCCCTACTTCCAATACATTGAAGGGAGCCACTAAGCAAGGAGCTGTATCTGCAGGTCTGACAATAACAATAGTAAAAAAACAGTCTCGTCTCTCGCCTTTCCTTTGATATAATCCCAAAGTCACTGCCAATGTCTCCTTTTTATGAATTAGCCATGTGAGAATCCTTCAGGGATACGTACAAAATCTTTCATCTGAATCCAAAACAATGAAACAATGTTTTTTTTTTGGCCCAAGGAGATTCTTCTGACTTCTGATTTAATGCAGAAGAAAGGAAATGTATCCACGATTAAAATTCAGGTAAATGATTTAAAGAGCACAGATAAGCGCTGAGTCAGCAGGATCCAAATGTAGATGCATTCTGCTTTGCTGAGCAAACATGCCGCAGTGGCGGAAGATTAACAAACAAAACTGTATCCCTTAAATCGATTCTGACTTCAATTGTGTGGCTCAGGAATTGTTAGAATATGTCACAATGCAAAATCATTTTGCTTTTTTTAGGGACAGATTCATGAAATGTATTCTGCATAGAATCTCGACTATACAAAAAATAGTTTTTTTCTTGAACAAGTTTTTCTCTCCAACTGGGATGCTGTGGTCAGCTTTCCTGCATATCCTGGTGCTTAAGAAATAACAAATAATTAGTGATGAGTGAAACTGCCCCAAAACCGAGTAACGAAATTTGTGAAACCAATTGAAAATTTTTGAAATTTCAACAAATGCATGGGCTTTTATTCATGTGTTTTTTCATTTTCGTCATTGGGTATTTTTTCCTACACAAAAAAGAAAAAAAAATTTTCCTGGTGAAAAAAAAACAAAAAACATGGGGGCAGATTTAGTAAAGGGCGAAGTGGCCGTCGCTAGCGAAAACTCACTAGAAATCCAATCCTCAGGGACATCGCCAAGGTGTAGCGGACAATTTGCTAAGTTTCGCGCACTTTCACCAGGTGCATTTTCGCTTAGGCAAATTCACTAAAGTGCAAATTACGTTATCTATTTTGCCAGAGTTTCCTTCGCCAGTTTAGACCTGGTGAACTGATAAGATGAAGCGACATCCTCCTCAATTTTATGTCAGTGAAATCATATCCTGTATGCCGAAAATTCATAATTTTTTTAAAAAAAAACACTGGTGTTTTTTCATATTTTAAAGCAGGATTGTCTTTAAAAGTTGTAACTATTAAAGATCTTTTACATTCTTGACATTTTTCCCAAGCATTTGAGGGGCATGCCCAATTTGGTTTAGGGTGGGCTCATGTCTAGGACATTAGAGGATCACTTTTGTCTTTATTTTGCTTTTTTGAACATTTGTAATAATAAGCGGCCACTTTGCATTTGCACCAAATCTCTAATAAAGACATATATGTGACCTACAGTATATGTACCCGCCCTATTCAAATTGACCCAAGCGGAACGGTACTAACAAAGTTTCGCTAGCAGAAACAAGTGAGAAAGTTTGATATGAAAGGTGCGCACTTACAAACTGACACTAGCGAAACGTCGCCATCATTCGGCTGCAGAGATGCAACTTCACATTTTTGTGAACTAGCGTAGTTGTAACAAATTTGAAGTGTGGCGAAGTCTTCGCGGCTGAAAAGTCCCCCTTTAGTGAATTTGCCCCACTGTGAGTATCTAGTGCTGATTCTATGGATTTTTGGTGACTCGTGGAGATGCAAATTTCGGCACGAATCTGTATCAGGTTGGAACTGGACAGCTTGAGCAACAGATAACTGCACTTCTACTTAGTTTTGGGGGTCCTGCAATCTTTATTTCCTTCATAGACTTTAAACATTCTTTCTGGGTTTCCAAAACTCACATTGGCAGGTTAATTGGCTTTTGTTGACCAGAAGGGAAATCATATTGTAAGTTCCATGGGTGCAGAGATTGTTGTAAGTAATAAAACATACTCTCTATGTAACATACCCACCATAAATTTTCTTAAAAGACCTCTGCCTACATCCTACTATTTTTTTTTATAAGCGCCAGCCGCTAAGCCTTTTACGGGAATTTACGAGCCGAGCATGACTATATTGGCGATTGCCCCATTTCTATTAAAATAAAGAGAAAAGCGCGTGACTACAAAGTTTTAACAAAAAGGAATAAATAATCTTGCCGGGTGCATTTCCTTTTTTCAAATCATTTGATCATAATATAGTATTCCATAACAAGGTCGTAAAACCCTTTTATTCAGTGGCATTCCTTCCCAGAAGCCCACAATAACTGGTGCCTTCCCGTAAGTGACTAGTAAGCAGGGCTGGGGGGCTGGGAGAGCAGCAGTGTTGATGATAAGAGGTTAGGAAAGATTAGTCAGACAAGGTTTGCTCTGTTTATTTACGTGCTCGGGTTTCACTGTATGCATCTGACATTTGAAAGCACTCATTCTTTAAGAGGGAACAGGAGGACAGAATTCACCTACCACATTTTATTTGGATTAACTGAGTGCCCGTGATGTACCTTATATTACGCCTTACAGATTGTATGGCTTTTATGGGAGATCTTATAGTTATATAGCTGGTTATATAAACTGACCCAAGAAATGATCACATAAGAGCACAGGTCCATTATATATATGTATGTTTGTTCCCAGTTTAACCTTAAGGACCATTGGGACAAACAGTTATTTTTTTTCCAGTATTTATAGGAATGTTAAAGCACTTCTGCTAGTCAGTGTATGGCCAAACAGGCCTGCCAGTGGGTACCCATGTGTGGGACGATTCCCATCAGCCTTTTCTTATTTCCACCATAAGCCTATATAACCTCTATACCAGTGGTCTCAAACCAGTGGCAGGTCTCTGCTTTTGAATTCTTGACTTGGAGAGAAATTTGGGTTGGAAAAAAAACAGGTATACTGCAAAAAAGAGCCTCCTATATGCTGCCAGTCCACAAAGGGGCTACCAAATAGCCAATCACAGCCTTTATTTGGCACCACCAGGAACATTTTCATGCTTGTGTTTCTCCCCAAACTCTTTTTACATTTGATTGTGGCTCATGGGTAAAATAACTTGGGGACCCCCTGCTCTACACCATTTGGCACTGTCTGAATCTAATTGTTGAGCCCTGGATTTCAGATTTTCTGGTGGTCCATAGGAGGCCCAATCCAACACTGTGGCCTCCAGTTTATCCAGACTATTTTGTCAACTCCTTGGCCCTTTCCAGGATTAAAACCTGGTCTTCTGATGCCTTTCCTTTATGCATGATCATTAGTAGATCAAGAAGTAAGAGAAGCCATGGGTTCTTCCCTTTTTCTCACTGGGCTTTCAGCCAAACATATGGATTAGTATTATATGGTTGGATAACTGCAAAGCCGATTCATGTATAGCTACTTTAACTTGGAGGAAAAGTATTTTTTTTTTACTGTAATCAATTTAATTATCTCCAGCTCTGACGAGAGATCTGTGTTGCATAGACTGTGTCCACTTCCATGGCTGAAGGGCAGTAGCATAGACAGTTAGAAACAATATAAATTCACAGTCTGATCAAGTTGGTTGACGGGGTATGGTAGCTTCAATCAGTGGTCTTTTACAATTCCCAATATGCTACTCCTAGCTCAAGCAGTTATAAACAAAGGTCCCTTTAGGAGGCAACCAGTTACCTTGAAACTGATGGTATCACACTTATTATTATCTTCAGCATGAAGTGTGTCTTTTAGACTGAAAATTGCTCATTACATCAAAAAATGGCTTCCTGTGCATTTAGAATTGGTGAAAAAGGCATACCGGCCTATTGTTTAAATTTGAAGCCTAAATATCCTTTTGTGCTCAGGCAAAGAGATGTGGGGGTTTGTGTAAACAGAACTGAGGTCAAATACCATTCATTTCTATGTACACAGCCATGAGACAACCACCAATACAAAATAAACGAGTAGATCTGATGAATGAAATCTGTAAAGGTGGCCATAGACTCAGAGATCTGCTCGTTTGACCATGTCGCCTAACGAGAGGATCTCTCCCAGATATGCCCACATTGAATCCAAAATGGGCAGTCGGATTGCGGGATGCATAAATGCACAGATGCAGCCGCGATCCTACGGGGTTTTTTAACCTGCCCGATCGAGAACGAAAGTTGGACAGATATCCAAGCCTTTCGGATGGCCCTACACACGGGCCAATAAATAGAGATGTCGCGAACTGTTCGCCGGCGAACTTGTTCGCGCGAACATCGGGTGTTCGCGCTCGCCGGAAGTTCGCGAACGTCGCGCGACGTTCGCCATTTTGGGTTCGCCATTGTTGGCGCTTTTTTTTGCCCTCTCACCCCAGACCAGCAGGTACATGGCAGCCAATCAGGAAGCTCTCCCTTGGACCACTCCCCTTCCCTATAAAAACCGAAGCCCTGCAGCTTTTTTTCACTCTGCCTGTGTGTGCTGAAGAGATAGTGTAGGGAGAGAGCTGCTGCCTGTTAGTGATTTCAGGGACAGTTGAAAGTTTGCTGGCTAGTAATCGTTTTGATACTGCTCTGTTATTGGAGGGACAGAAGTCTGCAGGGGTTTGAGGGACATTTAAGCTTAGGTAGCTTTGCTGGCTAGTAATCTACCTTCTACTGCAGTGCTCTGTATGTAGCTGCAGTGGGCAGCTGTCCTGCTTCTGATCTCATCTGCTGACTGCTGCAATAGCAATAGTCCTTGTAAGGACTGCTTTTATTTATTTTTTTGTTGTTTTACTACTACTACTACTACTACTACTACTACTACTACTACTACTATAAGAGCCCAGTGCTATTAGTCTAGCAGTGTTGGGGAGTGGGACTGGTGTGCTAATCTGCTGCTCCTAGTAGTTCAGCAGCACCAACTTTAATTTTTTTTTTTTAATATTCATTCTTTTTTTATTTAACTTTTTTTTTATTTTACTACCGCTGTAGTAGTGTATAAGTTGACCTTTTAGGCATTATTTGCCCTGTAGGCATTTTTTGCCCAGTGTGTTATTCAACCAACTGCTATCTAGCTGTGTGCCCGTGTTCACATTCTGTCTAAATATCCATAATATTACCGTCTCCAGAAAAAACACCGGAGTGACTTTTTTCAAGCAGCCATAATAAATTTTACGTAATCCGTATCCATCGCTGTAGTAGTGTATAAGTTGACCTTTTAGGCATTATTTGCCCTGTAGGCATTTTTTGCCCAGTGTGTTATTCAACCAACTGCTATCTAGCTGTGTGCCCGTGTTCACATTCTGTCTAAATATCCATAATATTACCGTCTCCAGAAAAAACACCGGAGTGACTTTTTTCAAGCAGCCATAATAAATTTTACGTAATCCGTATCCATCGCTGTAGTAGTGTATAAGTTGACCTTTTAGGCATTATTTGCCCTGTAGGCATTTTTTGCCCAGTGTGTTATTCAACCAACTGCTATCTAGCTGTGTGCCCGTGTTCACATTCTGTCTAAATATCCATAATATTACCGTCTCCAGAAAAAACACCGGAGTGACTTTTTTCAAGCAGCCATAATAAATTTTACGTAATCCGTATCCCTCGCTGTAGTAGTGTATAAGTTGACCTTGTAGGCATTATTTGCCCTGTAGGCATTTTTTGCCCAGTGTGTTATTCAACCAACTGCTATCTAGCTGTGTGCCCGTGTTCACATTCTGTCTAAATATCCATAATATTACCGTCTCCAGAAAAAACACCGGAGTGACTTTTTTTCAAGCAGCATTCTTATATTTTACGTAATCCGTATCCACCGCTGTGTATATGTTGACCTTGTAGGCATTATTTGCCCTGTAGGCATTTTTTGCCCAGTGTGTTATTCAACCAACTGCTATCTAGCTGTGTGCCCGTGTTCACATTCTGTCTAAATATCCATAATATTACCGTCTCCAGAAAAAACACCGGAGTGACTTTTTTTCAAGCAGCATTCTTATATTTTACGTAATCCGTATCCACCGCTGTGTATACGTTGACCTTGTAGGCATTATTTGCCCTGTAGGCATTTTTTGCCCAGTGTGTTATTCAACCAACTGCTATCTAGCTGTGTGCCCGTGTTCACATTCTGTCTAAATATCCATAATATTACCGTCTCCAGAAAAAACACCGGAGTGACTTTTTTTCAAGCAGCATTCTTATATTTTACGTAATCCGTATCCACCGCTGTGTATACGTTGACCTTGTAGGCATTATTTGCCCTGTAGGCATTTTTTGCCCAGTGTGTTATTCAACCAACTGCTATCTAGCTGTGTGCCCGTGTTCACATTCTGTCTAAATATCCATAATATTACCGTCTCCAGAAAAAACACCGGAGTGACTTTTTTTCAAGCAGCATTCTTATATTTTACGTAATCCGTATCCACCGCTGTGTATACGTTGACCTTGTAGGCATTATTTGCCCTGTAGGCATTTTTTGCCCAGTGTGTTATTCAACCAACTGCTATCTAGCTGTGTGACCGTGTTCACATTCTGTCTAAATATCCATAATATTACCGTCTCCAGAAAAAACACCGGAGTGACTTTTTTTCAAGCAGCATTCTTATATTTTACGTAATCCGTATCCACCGCTGTGTATACGTTGACCTTGTAGGCATTATTTGCACAGTGTTTTCTTCAAACCGCCATCTAGCTGTGTGAGCTTGTTCACATTTTGTCTAAATATTGATAATATTATCGTCTCTAGAAAAACCACTTGAGTTACTTTTTTTCAAGCAGCATTCATATATTTTACGTAATCCGTATCCACCGCTGTAGTAGTGTATACGTTGATCTTGTAGGCATTATTTGCACACTGTTTTCTTCAAACTGCCATCTAGCTGTGTGTATTATCGTTTCCAGAAAAACCAACTGAGTTTTTGTTGTTGTTGTTTTTTTAAAAATAATGCCAGGCAAAGGCAGGCCGCCACGCAGAGGCCGTGCTAGGGGCCGTGCTGCTATGCAATCCTGTGGCCCTAGCAAATTGCCCAGTTTTAAAAAGCCAATGACCCTGAACTCCCAAAATGCTGAAGAGGTAGTTGACTGGCTTACACAGCACACCCCATCCTCTACCGTTTCTAACTTTACCACAACATCCTCCTCATCCTCCACTGCTATGGCCACCCCACGTAACACTTCCTCCACCACCGGTGCCCCATCTTCACTGGAGTCAGAGGAGTTATTTTCCCATGAGTTTCTTGAACTGAGTAATGCGCAACCATTATTGGCAGAAGAAGATGAAGGAGATGAGGACGTTACACCAGATTTAATTCTGGCAGAGAACACGACAGAGATGGACATAATGATGAGTGATGAGGAGGAGGAGGAGGTCCCCGCTGCTGCTTCCTTCTGTGATGTGTCAGAAGAAATTGATGCATCTGAGGAGAATGATGATGAGGAGATTGATGTTTTGTGGGTGCCTAGTAGAAGAGAGCAAGAGGAGGGTAGTTCAGATGGAGAGACGGAGAGTCAGAGAGGCAGTAGGAGAATAAGACTTAGAAGAAGCAGGGAGGCCAGCCCGCAGGGATCAGTAGGGCAACAACATGTATCGGCACCTGTGTTCAGCCGGCCAACGCACCCGCCATTGCCGCCAATGCCGCCAACTTCTACTGTTACCGCCAGATCGCAGACTTCCAAAAAGTCAGCAGTGTGGCATTTTTTTAATGTGTGTGCCTCTGACAAAAGCATTGTAATTTGCAATGAGTGCAGTCAGAAACTGAGCCTTGGTAAGCCCAACAGCCACATAGGTACAACTTCTATGCGAAGGCACATGAGCGGCAAGCACAAAGCACTTTGGGAGCAACACCTCAAAGGCAACAGGCAAACTAAAAGTCACACTCCTTCTGGTCCAGCATCTTACTGCTCTACCTCTGCTCTCCTTGACCCATCTGAACCACCCTCCACTCCGCCTTCCACCTTGACCACCTGTTCCCATTCCCAGTCATCTGCCACCAGCCAAGTTTCTGTGAAGGCCATGTTTGAGCGTAAGAAGCCAATGTCTGACTGTCACCCCCTTGCCCGGCGTCTGACAGCTGGCTTGTCTGCACTCTTAGCCCGCCAGCTTTTACCATACCAGCTGGTGGACTCTGAGGCCTTCCGCAAATTTGTAGCAATTGGGACACCGCAGTGGAAGGTACCCAGCCGCAATTTTTTTTCTAAAAAGGGAATACCACACCTGTACCAACATGTGCAGAGCCAAGTTACCGCATCTCTGTCACTTAGTGTTGGGCCAAAGGTCCATATGACTACTGACGCATGGTCCTCCAAGCATGGTCAGGGCAGGTATGTCACCTACACTGCCCACTGGGTGAACTTGGTAATGGCTGGGAATGGGAAGCAGGGAATGGGTAGCTCAACAACAACAACAACAGTGGAGTTGGTGTCACCGCCACGGATTGCACGCGGTTCTGCCACCACCTCTACTCCTCCATCGCTCTCTACCTCGTCTTCTTCCTCTTCTTCTTCTTACTCTGCTGCTGGGTCCTCCTTCTCCTCCTCCACACCTGTGCACCCCCAGCTCCCCCTAGGCTATTCGACGTGCCAGGTACGCCGTTGTCACGCTGTCTTGGGGATGACGTGCCTGGAAAGCAAAAACCATACCGGATCTGTACTCCTGTCATCTCTGCAGTCACAGGCCGATCGGTGGCTGACCCCACACCAACTGCAGATCGGAAAAGTGGTGTGTGACAATGGAAGCAATCTGTTGGCAGCGTTGAGACTGGGAAATTTAACACATGTGCCCTGCATGGCACATGTGTTAAATTTAATAGTCCAACGTTTTGTCTCCAAGTACCCAGGATTCCAGGACGTTCTCACCCAGTCCAGAAAGGTGTCGGCCCATTTCAGACGTTCCTACACAGCCATGGCACGCCTTGCTGACATTCAGCAGCGCTACAACATGCCAGTCAGGCGTTTGATTTCTGACAGCCAGACTCGCTGGAATTCAACGCTCCTTATGTTGGAACGTCTGCTGCAACAACAAAGGGCCGTCAACGAGTACCTTTTTGAACTGGGTGGTAGGACTGGATCTGCAGAGCTGGGGATTTTTTTCCCCCGTTACTGGGTGCTTATGCGCGATGCCTGCAGGCTCATGCGACCTTTTGAAGAGGTGACAAATATGGTCAGTCGCACCGAAGGCACCATCAGCGACCTAATACCCTTCGCTTTCTTCCTGGAGCGTGCCGTGCGACGAGTGACAGATGAGGCTGTAGACCAGCGTGACGAGGAGCTGGAAGCGCACGATTTATGGTCGCAATCACCAGAACGAACCCAGGCACCTGCTGCAACGCAGGGAGAGGTGCCAGAAGTGGAGTCAGAGGAGGAAGGTGGCTTTGTGGAGGAGGAGGAGGAGGAGGACCAACAGGAGCAGGCTTCCCAGGGGGCTAGTGGTGACCTTTTGGGGACCCCTGGTCTTGTACGTGGCTGGGGGGAGGAGACCGTGGATGATGCAGTCCTTGATAATGAGGAAGCGGAGATGGATAGCTCTGCATCCAACCTTGTGAGAATGGGGTCTTTCATGCTGGCATGCCTGTTGAAGGACCCCCGTATCAAGAGGCTTAAGGAGAAGGACCTGTACTGGGTCGCAACGCTACTAGACCCTCGGTACAAGCATAAAGTGTCAGAAATGTTACCAACATACCACAAGTCCGAAAAGATGCGGCATTTACAAACCAGCCTGCAAAACATGTTGTACAATGCTTTTAAGGGTGATGTCACTTCAGGAACTCATCAACATTCCAGGGGCAGAGGTGCCAGTAATCCTGCCACGAGCACACCTGCAAGGACAAAGCCCTTTGGCCGGTCTGTAACGTCAGACATGCAAATGTTTTTCTGTCCAAGGCAGCGCCACAACCCTTCGGGATCCACCCTCAAAGAACGCCTCGACCGGCAGGTAGCGGACTACCTGGCATTAACTGCAGATATCGACACTCTGAGGAGCGATGAACCCCTGGACTACTGGGTGCGCAGGCTTGATCTGTGGCCAGAGCTGTCACAATTTGCCATGAACCTCTTGTCTTGCCCAGCCTCAAGTGTGCTCTCAGAAAGGACCTTCAGTGCAGCAGGAGGGATTGTAACTGAGAAGAGAACTCGCCTAGGTCACAAAAGTGTCGATTACCTGACCTTTATTAAAATGAATGAGGGGTGGATCTCGGAGGGTTACTGCACGCCGGAAGACTTGTTCTGACTTCTATGCAGCTGTCCTTCTCTTCAAGCCTCATGACTCCACACACAGCTGTCCTTTAGCGTCCTCCTCCCTCCGCCACCGTTACAAACTAGGGTGCAAACCCTACTGGTTTAATTTTTTCTGGCCTCTGTGCTTCAGTGGCTGCAACCAAAAAAACTGGGCAAACAATGTCTACAAGGTCAACGTATGGCGAAAAATGACTATTTTCAGCATTTATATGGCATATTTTTTCTGGCAACTGTGCTTCAGTGGCTGCGTCCAAAAAAATGCATATTTTCTGCATTTATATGGCATAATTTTTCTGGCCTCTGTGCTTCAGTGGCTGCAACCAAAAAAATGCATATTTTCTGCATTTATATGGCATAATTTTTCTGGCCTCTGTGCTTCAGTGGCTGCAACCAAAAAAATGCATATTTTCTGCATTTATATGGCATAATTTTTCTGGCCTCTGTGCTTCAGTGGCTGCAACCAAAAAAATTTATATTTTCAGCATTTATATGGCATAATTTTTCTGGCAACTGTGCTTCAGTGGCTGCGACCAAAAAAATGACTATTTTCAGCATTTCTATGGCATATTTTTTCTGGCCTCTGTGCTTGAGTGGCTGCGGCCAAAAAAACTGGGCAAACAATGCCTACAAGGTCAACGTCGTTGACCTTGTAGGCATTGTTTGCCCAGTTTTTTTGGCCGCAGCCACTCAAGCACAGAGGCCAGAAAAAATATGCCATAGAAATGCTGAAAATAGTCATTTTTTGCCATACCTTGACTCAACGTATATGGCAAAAAATTTATATTTTCAGCATTTATATGGCATATTTTTTCTGGCAACTGTGCTTCAGTGGCTGCGACCAAGAAAACTGGGCAAACAATGCCTACAAGGTCAACGTATGGCAAAAAATGACTATTTTCAGCATTTATATGGCATATTTTTTCTGGCCTCTGTGCTTCAGTGGCTGCAACCAAAAAAATTTATATTTTCAGCATTTATATGGCATAATTTTTCTGGCCTCTGTGCTTCAGTGGCTGCAACCAAAAAAATTTATATTTTCAGCATTTATATGGCATATTTTTTCTGGCAACTGTGCTTCAGTGGCTGCGTCCAAAAAAACTGGGCAAACAATGTCTACAAGGTCAACGTATGGCGAAAAATGACTATTTTCAGCATTTATATGGCATATTTTTTCTGGCAACTGTGCTTCAGTGGCTGCGTCCAAAAAAACTGGGCAAACAATGCCTACAAGGTCAACGTATGGCAGTTGTTTAAAGAGAACAGTAGATTACTAGCCAGCAAAGCTACCTAAGCTAAAATGTCCCTCAAATCCCTGCAGACTTCTGTCCCTCCAATACAGAGCAGTATCACGCAGATTACTAGCCAGCAAACTTACTATCATCTGTCCCTGAAATCACTAACAGCTCTCGCCCTACACTATCTCTTCCAAGCACACACAGGCAGATTTTTCAGATACATTTTTGCCCTTGATCCCCCTCTGGCATGCCACTGTCCAGGTCGTTGCACCCTTTAAACAACTTTAAAATCATTTTTCTGGCCAGAAATGTCTTTTGTAGATGTTAAAGTTCGCCTTCCCATTGAAGTCTATGGGGTTCGCGAACCGTTCGCGAACCGCTCGCAATTTTGCGCAAGTTCGCGAATATGTTCGCGAACTTTTTTTCCGACGTTCGCTACATCCCTACCAATAAACTGCCGACTTGGTCTGACGGCAGCTTTTATCAGCCTGTGTATGGGGGCCTTAACAGTCGCTTTAAAGCCAAGGGCACAACAGTAAAGTAATGGGGTAGCAATGACATCCCTAGACTCAATTTCCTACAGCACATAGGACAAATATTTTATACATGGAATTGGCACTGCATTTATCCTGCCATGTGTTGTGAGGTTTTATAAATAGAATAGGCACTATATTTAACTTGCCCTGTACCCTGGAGGTATTATATATGGAATTGGCTCTGTATTTATCCTGCCATGTATTCAGGGGTAATTTTGCATGAAATTGGTCCTGGGATACTATGTTTAGGAAAAGTCTTCTTCAAACACAAATGTCCCCCTCCACCCATGCCCTGCCCCTTATCTGAGGGCTGTAGGGGGAGCAGAGCCTTGACTTGGAAGGATCAGATCCTTGGCTGGAGGGACTTAAAGTGGAACTATCACAAAAATTAAAATTTATTACAAACTTTGCCTCTAATACATCTTCTAGGCAAAAGGAGCCCCCTATAAGATATATTGGATCTAACTGTCAATGAATATCTGACACCCAACTGCTGCATGAAGAGAGAATGAAGAGAAACAGATGCTGAGAGAGGAATAGTGAAGATAAACTTGATTATTTCAGAAACGGTACAGAATTTTTAATTGGTTGTATTTGGAAAGTTTCTTATTTCAGTATGTTGAAGCTTATATTAAATTTTCATTTTCACAATAGTTCCTCTTTAAGGTGGCCATACACAGGTCAATAAAGATGGAGTCAGCAGCATATTGGCCTGTGTATGGTGCCACCCAATGCCCCTTCCCAAACATTATCTGGCTGAAAATTGGCCAGATATAAACTTGGCAGGTTTGGTTTACATTTTGGTTTGAGGACCAAGGGCCCAAGAGCCAAACGATCGAATCAGCCTATTACCCTTTTCAAGGTGGGAATATCAGTGAAATATCCCCTCATTGGGCAAGCTCACCAAACAAGCTGATCTTTACAGATATGGTATGCATAACCCTAAAAGCCAAATTGGGTAGGAAACCTATTTGTTATCCTGCATGCTTTCTTAATGACTTAATATCTACAATCAAACCTGTCACCCTTACTGTATCCCATGCTAGTCGGGCCCTCTCTACTATTATTGCCTAACAATAAGCAACTGTAATTCTGGTCAATGTTAATAACCTTGTTATAAGCGAAGGGGGGCCTCGTCGTAAGCATGTAAACAAATGAGTCTGAAAACCACTGCCCCATAGACAGACCCACCTGTGCACCTAAGGGACTTGCCATTCTTGCACCTAAGGGACTTGTCATAAGTTTCGTAACTAAATGTTAGATATTGTCGGCCCATACAAATACATCGCATTTCTTATACGTATATAGAAAAAAGTCTGTAGCTGGCTATTTCCTTGTATTAGAGAAACCACAGTCGTGGCCTTCACAGAAACAGTGCCTAACCCAAGCAGGCTTCATATGCGTGTGGTATAGTATATATTATTTGTTCTGCATAAGCCCAGCCTTATTATATAGATGTGGTTCCACAAATTAACCCGATCTGTTTTAACAGCTGCCAATAAAGAAGATTCACCCTTAGGTTTATTACACATGGAGAGACATTTCACATAACAAACATGTCTGGAATGGTCTCGCCATGCTAAATCTTGAAGAACTCGATTGATAAACATCCCCCTGTATAAAATAACACATACAACAGTTACATTTTGTCTATGTACATCGGCCATTGGCTGTACAAGTGGTCGGCCAAAATGTGTGCGCTCCTCTGGTTTAGCCGATGGATGGAACCGGCAATATCTGGCCACCTTTTCTGCCACCATGACTGCTCTGTCAATAGACTGAATGAATGTTCAGCTCTTTTTAACACCTTCATCACATAAACCAAAAATGGATATAAATTATGAAGGACCTCTAACCCCAGTTAAAAGCTTTTAATCAGCCTTTTCACACTTGATAGCCGTGAGAATTGAATAGCTGTCATATCTGTATTCAGGTAATGAAGAATGGGTTTTGCTGAGGGCTGAGGAAGGAATTATGTATTGAAATATATTTATATAAGAGTACTGTGGTGTCACATGCCAGTAAAACCACACAAATCTGCAGGCTTTGTTATGCCTCATGTAATAAAATAGCTAAGCTAGCATATGGCATGGTGTCTCCCTGTACAGTAGGGGTCCCCAACCTTTTTTACCCAAGAGCAACACTCAAGTATAAAATAATATTGGAGGGCAACAAAAGCATGCAAATGTTCTTGTAGGTTAAAAATACATAAACCTATGTGGAGACTCTGTTTAGCAGTGTACATTTATGTAACTAAAGCTTGCCTCCAAGCCTGGAATTAAAAAATAAGCACCTGCTTGGAGGCCACTGGGAGCAACATCCAAGGAGTTAAAGAGCAACATGTTACTCACGAGCTACTGGTTGGAGATCACTGCTGTACAGGCAAATGTAAGGGGCTGTTCCTGCTGAATTGTACTTAGAATAGGCGTTTACCAGTATTGGCCTGAGCCCCTGATGATGCTAAACCTAACCTGCCCATGTCATTTCAAACCACCCTCCCTTGACCATTGCTCTCCTGCTGGCATCTGGTAAAGCTAATAATATACAATGTTTGGGGGGAAATTGGTTGTATCCGATTTAGGGATGCACCAAATCCACTATTTTGGATTCGGCTGAACCCCCGAATCCTTTGCGAAAGATTTGGTTGAATACCGAACCGAATACCGAACCGAATGCAAATTAGGGGTGGGGAGGGGTAAACATTTTTTACTTCCTTGTTTTCTGACAAAAAGTCACGCGATTTCCCTCCCCACCCCTAATTTGCATATGCAAATGAAGGTTCGGATTCGATTCAAATCCGAATCCTGCTGAAAAAGCCCGAATCCTGGCCGAATCCCGAACCGAATCCTGGATTCGGTGCATCCCTAATCCGATTGTCTGACCCATGGTCCAGTGATCACATCACAATAAGATTCTATGCGATGCTCAACAGATGATGATTACTAGTGATGAGCAAATCTGTCCCATTTCGCGTCAGTGAAATGGGCATTTTTACGAGTGACAATTTTTAACGCACTCAACAATTCTTCTCACTCCAAATGCATTAAAGTCAATGGTTGTTTTTACTTATGGTGAATTTTTTGCCTAATGCATTAATGTCATTGGGTGTTTTTTCTTATGGCGACTTTTTTCTCCAAATGCATTAGGGTAGGGGCACACGGGGAGATTAGTCGCCCTCGATTTTTAAAATGGAAAATCGCGGGCGACGAATCTCACTGTGTGCCACTACCATTAAAGTGAATGGGCATTATTCTATCTTTGATCTCCTTAGCCTGATGTTATGATTTAAATTGGCATCAAACATTACTTGTACTGGCCAGACTTGCAAAGCATTGGTCAAATGGCAACAGTTTAAAAAAAAATAATAATTTTTATGATGGAAATAATAAAGAGCTACATAGGCCTGGGCACCCAAAAAGAGGCCCTTTTTCATGGTAAGATATGTAAAATAATATATGGAATTTAACCAGTGTATCATAGCTCTGACATTGCAGTATAAATTTGCCCCTAAATGTGTGACCAGATCAATTTGCTGCTGTGCTTCTTTCAATATATTTACTTTCTCCCAGCCACTGTATTCCAGCACTCATGTAAATAAATGATGAAAATAATTAGATGAAGTACATGCCATACACAGAGAGCTTTTTAAAGATACACTTAGAAGTGGAGTGTTTTTATTACCATCTGAGTTATAGGCAAACAGGAAAGTGCATTTCATGTGTGTGTGTGTGTATATATATATTATATATATATACACATATATATAGAGATATACTCCATTAGGAGTGAGTCCATACTTGAGAAGGTGAGGGTTTGGCTCTACAGATGAACCTTACAATATATGCTTCGTTTGATTTGCTGCTAACCATGCAACTAATTGCTTCCTGCTACAATGTGGCCTCTCGGGTCTCAGTAATACACTATATAGATTGGATTGACCAGGTGTTAGTGTAAGTATGAATATATAATAAGAACAAAATAGTATCTATAACAGCAAAAATATATACAGATATGAGATCTGTTATCCACAATGTGAGGGACTTGGGGCTCTCCGGATAACGGATTTTTCCATAATTTGGATCTCCACACCTTAAGTCTACTAGAAAATCATGTAAACATTAAGGGGCCCATTCACTAAGCTCTAGTGAAGGAATAGAGGAAAAAAAACTTAATTGTCGAATGTTTTTTTTGGCTACTTCAACCATCAAATTGGCTACTTTGACTACGACCTTCGAATCGAACGATTCGAACTAAAAATCGTTCAAATATTCGACCATTCGATAATCGGAGTACTGTCTCTTTAAAAATTTCTTCGACCCCCTAGTTCGCCACCTAAAACCTACCGAGGCCAAAGTTAGCCTATGGGGAAGGTCCCCATAGGCTTTCCAAGGTTTTTCTGATCGAAGGATAATCCTTCGATCGATGGATTAAAATCCTTCGAATCGTTCGATTCGAAGGATTTAATCGCTTGATCGACGGAATTGTGCAAAATCCTTCGACTTCGATATTCGAAGTCGAAGGATTTTAATTCGGCAGTCGAATATCGAGGGTTAATTAACCCTCGATATTCGACCCTTGATACATCTGCCCCTAAATGAACCCAATAGGCTGGTTTTGCTTCCAATAAGGATTAATTATATCTTAGTTGGGACCAAGTACAAGGCACTGTTTTATTTTTAGAGAGGAAAAGGGAAATCATGTTGATTTTTTTAAAATAAAATGGAGTCTATGGGAGATGGCCCTTCCGTAATTTGAATCTTTCCAGATAATGGATCCCAAACCTGTATGTTGTTTTACACAATCAGCAATTCATTTGGATCATGAAAACATGAAAGCTAAAGTCTGATTTGTTGTGGATAAATAGAGTGATGCAATTAGCCCCATTGGGTTAGAGGTTAATGTATAGCTCTGGTAACCCATAGCAACCAAGAAGGTAGCCTATATTGGTCAACTGAAACATCTACTTGGGCAGAAAAGTGGATAATCTGTGTGTTGTGGTGCAAATACGAGTGCAGGTTGACTTTCAGTGGATTACTTTTGTTAAAGTAAAGGTGGTGGCAGGAGATTAAGTCGCTTGTGATAAATCTTAGCTACTGTGGGAGACTAATCTCTCTGAATTGCTTTCCTGCTGGCAAGAATGTGAATCGGCTGTGGGACGGCAAAAGAGTCGTTTCAGTTTTCCGAAGTCTCCTGAAGTTGCCTCACAAGGAAACTTCGGGCACTTAGGAAAAACGAAGTGACAAGTATGCCATCCCACCAGTGATTCATATGCTTACCAGCAGGAAGGCATTTTGGGGAGATTAGTTGCCCACAGTAGCGAAGATTTATCACAGGCGACTAAATCTCCCCCCTGTGCCACCACACATAGGGGCATATTTATGAAGTTAGAGATCGCCACAGTCCTCTAGAGTGAAATTCTGCCTCTCTCCATTCATTTCTATAGGCGTGTTTATCAAATGATGAACTTCCACTTTCACCCATTGATAAATACCCCTTTAAAAATCCTATAGAAATGAATGGAGAGAGGCAGTATCTCACTCAAGAGGACTGTGGCGATCTCTAACTTCACTCTTTGATAAATATACCACTACATCTTCTATTTATTCCTTACCTCTCTGTCTTCTTTTGGTTTGCGGCAAAGGCACTTATTGTTTGGTGGTGAGCAGCAGCAGGTAGTGGGTGGTAGATAAGTCAGTTGCAGGACAGATTGGGAAACAATTCCAAGCGGAAAAAAATGTGGTCCTGGCTAGGGATGCACCGAATCCACTTTTTTGGATTCGGCTGAACCCCCAAATCCTTTGCAAAAGATTTGGCCGAATACCGAACCAAATCCGAACCCTAATTTGCATATGCAAATTAGGGATGGGAAGGGAAAACATTTTTTACTTCCTTGTCACGTGATTTCCCTCCCCGCCCCTAATTTACATATGCAAATTAGGATTCGGATTCGGTTCGGCCGGGCAGAAGGATTTGGCCGAATCCGAATCCTGCTGAAAAAGGACGAATCCTGGCCGAATCCCGAACCGAATCCTGGATTCGGTGCATCCCTAGTCCTGGTGCATGGTTGTGGGTCCAGTTATCACAAACTGGACACATGCAGCTCTGCTCTGGACCTTTTTATACAATGGATATATTTCAGTCGCTCTCCCCCCATAAACATATTTCTGAGGGCTGGGAAAACTTGTGAATTTGATAACAGGAATTTCAACAAAACATGTTTTTCCGCTCCATTCCCAACCTTAAATATGACACTGAAAGATTCTGTTTAACCCTATATTCTTAGCGTAGGGGTGCATGCGCAGTAGCGCGAAAAACTGAGCTTTAACAAAGAAGTTGCCTATTTCGCTCTACTGCGCATGCGTCTGCCCCGGGAAATTTGAAGAGAGAAGAAGAAGGGAGCCAATCTGTGGTACTCGCTGGAATAACCCCAGACCAGTGCAGTTTTCCCCTGATTGCCAACTATATACAATCACTTGGGGGTGCCTAACTTTTGGCACCCCCAAGTAAATATGCCTTTCCTTCTCCTTTAGGGTCAGGGCACACGCTCAGATTCGGGAAGATTAGTCGCCCAGCGACAAATCTCCTCTTCTTTGGGGCGACTAATCTCCCCCCGAAATGCCTCCCGCGGCTAGAATGTAAATCGCAGGTGGGTTGGCACTCGGAGCACTTCGTTTTCTGAAGTCGCCCGAAGTGCCGGCTAGAATGTAAATTGACGAGACACACAGAGACATACGCTCAGATTCTGGGAGATTATTCACCCTGCGACAAATCTCCTCTTCTTCGGGGCGACTTATCTCCCCGAACTGCCTCCCGCCGGCCAGAATGTAAATCGCCAGCTGGATGGCACTTCGTTTTCCGAAGTCGCTCAAAGTGCCGGCTTGAATGTAAATCGCAGAGAGACACAGAGACACACGCTCAGATTCAGGGAGATTATTTTCCCAGAGACAAATCTCCTCTTCTTTGGGGCGACTAATCTCCCCGAGCTGCCTCCCAACGGCTAGAATGTAAATTGCCAGCTGGATGGCACCCAGAGCGCTTAGTTTTCCAAAGTTGCCCGAAGTGCCGGCTAGAATGTAAATCGCCGAGACACACGCTCAGATTCAAGGAGAATATTTGCCCAGCAACAAATCTCCTCTTCTTTGGGGTGACTAATCTCCCAGACCTGCCTCCTGCCGGCTAGAATGTAAATCGCCGGCGGGATGGCACTAGGAATGCTTCGTTTTCCAAAGTCGCCTGAAGTTTCCTCGAGGCAACTTCGGCCGACTTTGGAAAACAAAGCGCTCCGAGTGCCATCCCACCAGCAATTTACATTCTAGCCGGCGGGAGGCAGTTCGGGGAGATTAAACGTCTCTCACTGAAACTGAAGGTTTTTATTATCAGGTCGAAACAAATGAACAAATGACATCTGTCAATACAAAAAGACTCTTTGGTTGGGGGGGGCAGGTCAATAGAGGAAATAACTTGTATAACACGGAGTGGGGGTCTTAAAGTGACAAACTGCCTATTTATGAAAGTGTCGGCTGTATGTGACGCTCCCCCTTCTCATTTATTTTATTATATTCAATTTGCTCTTTCAATCTGCAGCACAATTACCCCTGTAAAACTGCTCCTTCAAAGGTCGTTTCTTTCCCTCTGGCTCAGAATGAAAACAAATACAATTGCCCTTTCCCCAAACTTAACTGCCCTTCAGAAAACCTGGGACTACTACAAGCCCCTATGTTTATCCAGTTATTGTTTTGTTTTTTTGGGCAGGAAATTTCTCTCCTGACAATCCAGCCCTGTGTTTATATTAACTCTCAGCCCATTACGGCTTCTCCTGCTTGGGTTATAAAATATTTCAGTGCATCGGTAAATGGCTTCGGTGTTTATGGCTTTCAGGAAATATTTACAGTGTGAGCATTACAGCACAAATACCATTATTGCTATTATTAAAGGCTGCCTTCCATAGACTCAATTTTAATCAATAATCAAATAATTAAAAATTTTAAAAATGACTTCCTTTTTCTGTGTAATAATAAAACAGTAACTTGTACTTGATCCCAACTAAGATATAATTAATCCTTATTGGAAGCAAAACCAGCCTATTGGGTTTATTTCATGTTTACATGATTTTCTAGTAGACTTAAGGTATGGAGATCCAGTATCCAGAAAAACCCCAGGTCCCGAGCATTCTGGATAACAGGTTCCATACTATACAGGAACACAGATGAAGAGCGGAAGACACTGGGATGAAACCAGCAAGCTCAGCAAGTGAGCTCAATCCCTCAGCCAACAGGCTTCCAGGTGATGGGTTGAGAGTAGAAGGGATGAGTCAAGAGAGATCTGTTTCTAATAAACGTAATACATGTAATTTCGATTATTCATTTACATTAAAGACAAGAGTCTCTTTTATTTCACCAAACACGCAATGGCTCATCTCTGTGGTCAGAAATGTAAAGCAGTGGAACTATAAAAAAGAATACAGATTCCATCTGTGTCCCTCTTGTACATTTCATAGCACCATAAAAATATCTTCTGGAACTACATAAACAATTAGACAATTAAATGGGTTTTCCATGACATCACTGCGGGAGTTTTAAGCAGTGATTTCACTGACAATTTTCTCATCATGTGCCTTTTTTTTATTTGTCGGGGGTGGGGGCAAAGGGCAAGAAGAAATCTGTAAAACGAAAGGAAATAATCTGTGATGTATGGAGTGAATTCTATATAATCCTGGTGTAATAGGCTCATATGATCTCTCAAATTGTAAGATACCTTTTTTTGCCAGGTATAGCAAGTGAATAGGAATTGATATTCAATTTGTTGGAAAAGATAATCTCATATATGAGGCTGCAAAGAAAATCATATTCACTGACCAGAGACTGTTTCTAAAGACATAAATATAGACATAGAACTTCTGTGTTGAGTGACTGGACAAATTAACATTTCCAAAGGATTATAGGATGGATGGCTAGAGATAGATAGATAGATAGATAGACAGACATTAAGATGATAGATAGATAGATAGATGATAGATAGATAGATAGATAGATAGATAGATAGATAGATAGATAGATAGATAGATAGATAGAGATAGATATATATATATAGACAGACACAGAGACAGGAAGAAAGATAGATGATAGATAGATATTGTAGATAGATACTGTAGATATATATAGACAGATAGATAAATAGATAGATACTAGATAGTAAGATAGATAGATAGACAGACAGACATAAAGATGATAGATAGATAGATAGATAAATAGATAGATAGACGATTGATCGATATAGATAGATAGATAGACGATTGATCGATATAGATAGATAGATATAGAAAGACAGAGGGAAAGAAAGAAAGAAAGAAAGAAAGAAAGAAAGAAAGAAAGAAAGAAAGAAAGAAAGAAAGAAAGAAAGAAAGAGATAATAGATAGATAGATATTTTAAATAGATAGATAGATACTGTAGATATATATATATAGACAGATAGATAAATAGAAAGATGATGGATGGATAGATAGATAGACGATTGATCGATATAGATAGATAGATAGATAGATAGATAGATAGATAGATAGATAGATAGATAGATAGATACAGACAGACAGACAGACAGAAAGAAAGAAAGAGATAGATGATAGATAGATAGATAGATAGATAGATAGATAGATAGATAGATAGATAGATAGATAGTGTAAGAGTTTGGGTAGCTGGGATCAGTTTTCCTGGGGTAACACAGCCCACGGCACAAGCACAACTCATGAGAGTATAGTCTCTTTTTGGCAGTTTATTGTCTCTTGCAGGAAAAATAAACAAAACAAACAATTCAAAATAAAATCCTTGCCACTTAATGGGCTTCTAACTAATACAGGTCAGTTTTCCTAACTAACCAGGAGAAGGCCTACCGCCTGTCTCCCCAAAACAAAGAACATACAGGAATATATAAAATCCCAAACCTTTTGGTGATTTCAATCCCTCTCACACAGGCAGCTTTCCTGTGTCTTTTCCCCAGCCAGGAACTCTCCACTCTGGCTTGAGCTGCCTCTTTAATTAACCACCTGAAATACATCAGGACAACTCATAACACCCGGGCTGGACTAGCAGTCCCGGAACCACTCTGTTAGGAACCTGGGGCATAAATAAGCTCCGTCCTGGACTTTCCCAGGTATCCTAGTAGTGACCTCACCACAATAGAAAGATAGATAGATAGATGTACACAAACAGACAGACAGACAGACACTCCACATAAATCAACAGCATTTAAGGTCTCAATAAATTAAGTGCAAAATTGTAAATTGTAAAGTGTAAGAGTACAACCAGCAGGGCTGTCTGTAAGTTTTTAGGGGGGCCAATAACTTGAATCAGTATTGAGGGGATCAGATTTGTTATAAGAGAGGAGAAAGGGAGTATGGGGAGGGTGGGTCCAAACAATTGAGAAGAATAGAAAAAGAGAAGGTAAGAAATGCAAAAGAAGTATAATAGAGGGAGAAGTGAAGGACAGATGAAGAGAGAAGAAAGGAGAATGTAAAATAACAATACTAGAAATGAAATGATAATGGAGAATGAATAGTAGGCTCCATTTTCAGCTGGGCCCCTGCCACATAAGCCCATCACTAGTCAAAGACTCACCAAACAGGCTAATAGGCTAAATATAAGAATGATAATCATCTGCTGTCAGATCCCGTGTTGTTATATACTGAACAGTCCTGTAATCTCTCCTTCTCTTTCCTCCAAGTCTGTTTTTTTCTTAAACTTCATTTTTATTTTTGTCAATAGTGACATCCAAGCACAATATATTACCTCCCTTTGTGTGTGCCCGGAGCCCCCCGCTCATTTATTACGTCTCGTGAAAACATCAAGTTGTTATTGAAAAGCCTTAATGTATTATGAAAACAGGATCCTTTTGTAACCGTCACAAAACGCTGTCTTCTCAGAGCTTTTTCTCTCTCCTTACAATCACATAAGCTGTGGGGACAAGGCAGCATTTTTCCCTTTTTTTCACCCCAGAAACATAATGAAATTTCTAATTGAAATTGCGAGATTGCCTGAAACAGACGTAAAAATACAGGAGTTCAATTATTGCTGATATGAAATTAGAGAGGGGGAAGAAAGGCAGAGACATGATGATCTGTAGCTGTAAATAGGCATTTAAAAACTGACAGCACAATAAGAATAGCAACCCACTTCTACTAGGCATTAATACAGAATTCTTTCCTTTAGTAACAGTATTAAAATATACTGTGTTAGTGTTAGGGTGTCGATGGAAGACGTATTTTCCTTAATTTAATCTAAATATTTCCCCTTTTTATGCACTTTAAAGTGACTTTAATTATTATCAACCTGTATATATAAAAAGTGTCAACATATTTTTCAGCCCTGTACAACAGATATGGACCGTGTATACATCAAACATGCAAATTGCATGCAAAAATGGATACATTAGATAAAGAAGGCCCTGCTCAATGGAGCTTATCATCGATATAAAAATCTCTATATTTGCCATGCAATGCTTGTTATTCATGTTTTAAAGGTTATAGTTATTTTTGTACTTAAATTGGTTGTGTTTCTCTCCTTCTCTCATAAAACAGCAGTCCTGCCCTGCTTTATGGCTGATATTCTAGCTATCTGTATAACAGAGCATTCTGTCCCAGTGGCTGCACATATCCTATCTGATCCCCATTGTAAGCAGCAGTCCTGTCCTGCTTTATGGCAGTTGAGATTCTAGCTATCTGTATAACAGAGCATTCTGTCCCAGTGTCTGCACAGATCATATCTGATCCCCATTGTAAGCAGCAGACCTGTCCTGCTTTATGGCAGCTGAGATTCTAGCTATCTGTATAACAGAGCATTCTGTCCCAGTGTCTGCACAGATCTGATCCCATTTGTAAGCAGCAGTCCTGCCCTGCTTTATGGCTGAGATTCTACCTATCTGTATAACAGAGCATTCTGTCCCAGTGTCTGCACAGATCCGATCTGATCCCCATTGTAAGCAGCAGTCCTGCCCTGCTTTATGGCTGAGATTCTAGCTATCTGTATAACAGAGCATTCTGTCCCAGTGGCTGCACAGATCCTATCTGATCCCCATAGTAAGCAAAAGTCCTGTCCTGCTTTATGGCAGCTGAGATTCTAGCTATCTGTATAACAGAGCATTCTGTCCCAGTGGCTGCACAGATCCTATCTGATCCCCATTGTAAGCAGCAGTCCTGCCCTGCTTTATGGCAGCTGAGATTCTAGCTATCTGTATAACAGAACATTCTGTCCCAGTGGCTGCATAGATCCTATCTGATCCCCATTGTAAGCAGCAGTCCTGTCCTGCTTTATGGCAGCTGAGATTTTAGTTATCTGTATAACAGAACATTCTGTCCCAGTGGCATCAAGAAAGCATCGTGAAAGCATCAAGATGTTATTGAAAAGCCATAATGTATTATAAAAACAGGATCCTTTTGTAACTGTAACAAAACGATGGCTTTTCAGGGCTTTTTCTAGCTAAAACAGAGCATTCTGTCACAGTGGGCCAGGCTCCTTCTCTTCTTATTTCTTGTGACAAATCTGTACAATTCTGTAAAAGTAATTTACAATGTATATGTGAAATTAACTTTGATTTACCTAACTTTACAAAAAAAAAAAAAAAAGAGGTGATGGCATTATGGGCCTCATTTACTAACAACAGGCAAAGTGTTATTATCAAAAATCAACACAAATTGCAGCATCACGAATGGACAAATTTAACCTGTGACTAAAAGTAGGTGTTAACTAAAGGGTTCACCATGTTCCTATATTATAAGAGTTTTGCACCATGGGGAACTGATAAATGAGACCCCGTGTGTTCAATACATTACTGATTTGTTTAGCAGGATAACTATAACAGCATGGCATAGTGATCAAATCAATAATTCCCTATTTATTTGTTTTCCCCTAAAAGATTGCAAAACATGAAAAGGAAAGCTAAACCCTCAGGACAATTGGAAGAAAAACCACAAACAGATGTATTAAAATGTATTTAAAGCACCATTCCCTTTTGTGCCGATGACTATTGAATATCAGTTGAGAGCAGGTAGCAGAAGATAATTAGAATTTCCGAATCTTGTAATATTGCCATTCATGTTACACAGACAAATTGATGATTAGTGATGGGCGAATTTGCGCCGTTTTGCTTCACCGAAATATTTGTGAATTTCCAGCGAAATTCACGAAACGGCGAAAAATTCGTGAAACGCCGCCGTCTTTTTTTTTCTGAATTTTTTTTCGCAAATTCACGCCTGCCGCATAAATTCGCCCATCACTATTGATGATGTGAAAGCACCAGTTAGTAAAAGCAATGGCCTCTTATGGGACTCAGTGGCGAGTACATTTGGTTAAAGGAAACAGAAATCATAAATTAAGAATGAAGAATAATCAATCCTGCACTAGAATCAGCGGAAGATATTTTTTTATATCTAGTGCAGGATTTTGTCTTATTTTGGGAACTTTAACCCCAAAAAAGGTTGGGGTTAAAGTTCCCAAAAAAACTCTGGATTCCTGAAACTGTCATCCAGTCATGAGGTTAAAGTACCCACTCACACTTATGAGACAATAATGCAAGAAATTGCAGCAGGACTTGGTGACACTGGAAGAGATTCCTTTTTCCGAAGTCGCCAGAACTTTCCTCATCAGGCAACTTCGGAGGCCTTCAGAAAACAAAGCGATCCGAGTGCCATCCCACGGGCGATTTCGATTGTAGCTGGTGGAAAGGCTTTTCGGGGAGATTTAGTTGCCCAAAGAAGAGGGCGACTAAATCTCCCTGAATCTTCCCGTGTGTCTCTGCCCTTAAAAGGACAAAAACCATTACGTGAAATCCTTTTGGATATTTTATAACAAAAGAATCTTTATGAGTATCCAGGAAATCGTGGCTACATTTTCTAATTAATTTTTTAAGAGCGGTATTTTCTTTTTCTTCAAATGTCCAAAAATAGCACCGCAATAAATGTAGTTCTTTTTGATTGCAAAATAATTGACTGTTTTCTTTGAGTTTGGATGATGTTTTCCGAAGGTTGTCTTGTAATTGGAATGGCAACTTAAATCAATTTTTGAGAAGCAAAATAAACAGACAGAAGATAACATGCAATCTGGGGCGACAGCAAAGAGCCATCTGATATTTTTGCTTGTATTTCTGGATGTCATATTATGGTTATGGGAGTTATAATCTGAGAGTTGAAGTAGATTTAAATTAATAGAAATTAGGGTAGATACCACTCTGTGAAGATGCGAGCAGTCCAGTCCTCCCCCGAGGAGCCTTATATGCCTCTATGATGGACAGGGCTGCCATTAGAAATCAAGGGGCCCATACAACAACATTTTCTGGGCCCTGTTCAGTAGAAATGAACTTGTGGCTTCGGGACTTAAATTTCGGCTCCTTTCGCGCCTTTGAGTCTTCAGCGCTTTGGGACTTCGGCTCTTCAGGACTTCGACTCTTCAGGACTTCGGCTCTTCGGGACTTCGACTCTTCGGGACTTCGACTCTTCGGGACTTCGACTCTTCGGGACTTTGAAAAGTGGAGCACAGCCGGGCCCCCCTTTAGGCCTGGGCTGGTACAACAGTACACCCTGTGCCCCTCTGATGGCGGCCCTGATGATGGATCAGCAGAGTGACCAAATGTAGGGCTAGTTTACGAGCTAAATTCTATACCACGACCAAGCCCACTAGTTTCAGTTACATCTAGAAATAATTATCCTACCAATATGTCCTTAGACTGTAACCAGAGCACCCAAAGAACGTTTACCCAATGACAAAGAGAACATACAGACAGAGCCTGGCACAATAAGAAAGATAAGAGCAACATGTTATAAATAAGCAAACATCTTTCTTTCATTATTTCTGCCCTTTTTAATTATTTTTTAATTGCTTCTGAAGCCAATTGAAAATAAAAACACAATCAAGGAAAAGGAAGAGCTTGAACTTTTTCTTCTCCTCATATTTAAAAGCCTTAAATTTCAATGGCTCGGCTAGATTGTGTATGGTGGTTGTCAGAAACAGCTTTGGAGATTCCCATAGACCTGTTTTTTTCTTTTGAAGCCTGGCGAGTATATAAATACATGAGAAGCGACTGTTAATAAGCAGTTCCTCTGTCCTTTGAAATGGACATCTGGATGGGCTGCGTTATCTAAAACTTGCTGCTTCCTGAAGCTATTGATAAGAAAGCAACAAGAAAGCAACCCATCATTTCCACTATAAAAACCATTACAGGGTTTGAAGTGATACATGGCCAGGAGGCATTTATATGATTCTGACCTTTGCAGAAATTAGCTGAAACCTGATATAAAAAAACTTAGAGGAGCTAACCTTCTGCTCTCGTCAGAGAAATAGGGCAAAAGGGAAAAATGTCCAGCAAGAGGTAAGACATATGACATAGGAGTTAATTATATAGAAAATAATGTGAATAATATAAATATTAGAAGTTGCCAAGGAGTTCTGTGGCCATATAAAGGCACAAGGCTGTGGGGACTATGAGTATCACTGGTGTATTATAAGGGATAATGTACCCACTACTGTAAATGATAAGGATATTAGAAGCCACTGAGGGGTTGTTCTGTGACCATATAAAGGCACAAGGCTGCAGGCTGAGTTATACAGGGAACTCTGAGTATCACTCGTGTATTATAAGGGATAATGTACCCCCTACTGTAAATGATAAGGATATTAGAAGTCACTGAGGGATTGTTCTGTGACCATATAAAGGCACAAGGCTGCAGGCTGAATTATACAGGGAACTCTGAGTATCACTCATGTATTATAAGGGATAATGTACCCCCTACTGTAAATGATAAGGATATTAGAAGTCACTGAGGGATTGTTCTGTGACCATATAAAGACACAAGGCTGCAGGCTGAGTTATACAGGGAACTCTCAGTATCACTCATGTATTATAATGGATATAGTACCTCCCCTAAATGCCTTCCCGCAGAAGTCGCCCAAAGTTGCCTCACGAGGAAACTTCGGGCGACTTTCAGAAACCTGAAACGATCCGAGTCACTGGGTGACTAATGAAAGTGAAACAACTAGTTTCTATTCATTAATGGTTTTTGAGGCAGACAAAAGAAAATCAGGTCATACACATCTGAAGAGATTGCAGCAGATAAGTGGAAATGAGCTCACCAATGCTGCTTATTAATGTGGAAACAGTAGCATTGTAACAACGTTATTTTTCTATAGCTGAGATCAGATCTTAACTGTTGCATGTGTGGGTTTCCATTGGTTTCACAGACAGAGAAAGATAAAAATCAGAGCCCACCTGCGCTAGGTGTCATATGGCTGCAACGCTGCCATATGACAGTTGAAACACTTGAATTGTGCAGATTAAGATACATCTGTTTAAATTAATGGAAAATGTATACCCAGTTTATCAGCAAACAATTCATTTTTTTTCTAAGCTAGATAGTAAAAGATGATGGGGTTGCATTTTATTTGTCCAGAACATTCCTTCTCTGTGTATTTATATTTAACAAACGAGAGGGAGCTGACATATTGTTTCTATATTTGTATTTATACATATGGGAAGGAGGTGCCATATTGATTCCCTTAGACAGTACAGTATGAGGGTATAGCTTATTGTGTGCCCAGAACATTCCTTCTCTGTATATTTGTATTTATACACATGGGAAGGAGGTGCCATATTGTTTCCCTTAGACAGTACAGTATGAGGGTATAGCTTATTGGGTGCCCAGAACATTCCTTCTCTGTATATTTGTATTTATACATATGGGAGGGAGGTGCTGTATTGGTTCCCTGAGACAGTACAAAATAAGTGTATATCTTATGGTGTGCAACACAAGAAATTGTAATCCCTGACACTGTGAAGAACAGAGAGAAGACTGCCTGCAGGCATAAGGATCAGTCCTATGGTGAATTAACAGACCCTCCTTTTAAACAAACCTAGGTATTGCTCTGCAGTTGCCTTTGAGGTCTCTATATCACTTTATCCCCCCTCTGTTCTCTGTACCCTATGAATCCTCGCTCATTAATTCATAATTTGTCGTATTAAACTTGGAAAGGGAAATAATGTTCCGGAGCAAGCACACAATGTTGTATATTCCTGTGCAGTCCCTGTGCTTGTTTTCATGTTTGCCCTTTTTTTCTCTATGTTTCCCTGTAATCATGAGCAGAATAAACAGCATTTTAAGGGCCTATTATATAAAAGAAGCACCGATCTGCCCGGTGAGGGTGAATATCTGAAGTGGCTTTCTCCATCCCTGCACCTGCATGTAATAATTGCCCACAACAAAGCTCCTTATAAATACACCATCCGAAAGAGAGAGAGAGGGGACAGAGACCCATTCATGTTATCCCATTTATACTCTCCCTCCATGGCAACATATCATTTGTCTATAGGAAACATCATTTTTCCCCTATTCAGATATTCTCTGGCAACATCCATTGCTTTTATGGCATAACCACAGTATCCGCTCTGTATCATCCACTCATATTCATATTTAATCCCCTTTGTTTATGCTTAATGCAGCCCTTGATTTAATCAGATTTTTGTTGCTGTTCTGGATCCCCAACAAATTACAAATCACGACAAGTCTTGTTGAATATAGTCCTGTGCCTACAATATAGAACATTCTTACAGAAATGGTTTTAATGTATCCTATGTTGCCACTTAAAGTGTTCATCTTTTGAGTTAAATTTTAGTATGATGTAAAAATTATATTCTGCCACAATTTGCAATTGGTCTTTATTTATTTTATTATTTGTGGCTTTTGAGTTATTTAGCTTTTTATTCAGCGGCTCTCCAGTTTGCAGTTTCAGCAGTCTGGTTACTAGGTGCCAAATTAGCCTAGTGACCGTGCATTGAATTCAAGGAGAGACTGGAATATGAATAGGAGAGGCCTGAAAAGAAAGATGAGTCATAAAAAGTAGCAATAACAATACATTTGTAGCCTTCAAAACAGTCAGAAAGAGAAGGAAAATAATTAGAAAACTGTAAAAAAAATAAAAATTAAAAAATTAAAAAAAATAATGAAGACCAATTGAAAAGTTGCTTAGAATTAGCCATTCTATAACATACTAACATCTGAATTTCTACTTTACCATAGCATTTACTATCTGAGCTTAGTACAGGGGAATACCTATGCTGCCATAGTTTTATGGAATCTCTCTGTACAGGGTATGAGCAAACTTAGGGGGCTGTTCCTGCTGAATTGTGCTTAGTACAGGGGAATACCTATGATGCCATAGTTTTATGGGATCCCTCTGTACAGACTATGAGCAAACTTAGGGGCTGTTCCTGCTGAATTGTGCTTAGTACAGGGGAATACCTATGCTGCCATAGTTTTATGGGATCCCTCTGTACAGACTATGAGCAAACTTAGGGGCTGTTCCTGCTGAATTGTGCTTAGTACAGGGGAATACCTATGCTGCCATAGTTTTATGGTGTCTCTCTGTACAGACTATGAGCAAACTTAGGGACTGTTCCTGCTGAATTGTGCTTAGTACAGGGAATACCTATGCTGCCATAGTTTTATGGTGTCTCTCTGTACAGACTATGAGCAAACTTAGGGGCTGTTCCTGCTGAATTGTGCTTAGTACAGGGGAATACCTATGCTGTCATAATTTTATGGTGTCTCTCTGTACAGACTATGAGCAAACTTAGGGGGCTGTTCCTGCTGAATTGTGCTTAGTACAGGGAATACCTATGCTGCCATAGTTTTATGGTGTCTCTCTGTACAGACTATGAGCAAACTTAGGGGGCTGTTCCTGCTGAATTGTGCTTAGTACAGGGGAATACCTATGCTGCCATAGTTTTATGGGATCTCTCTGTACAGACTATGAGCAAACTTAGGGGACTGTTCCTGCTGAATTGTGCTTAGTACAGGGGAATACCTATGCTGCCATAGTTTTATGGAATCTCTCTGTACAGACTATGAGCAAACTTAGGGGACTGTTCCTGCTGAATTGTGCTTAGTACAGGGGAATACCTATGCTGCCATAGTTTTACGGGATCTCTCTGTACAGACTATGAGAGCAAACTTAGTGGCTGTTGCTGCTGAAATGTACCTATGTAAATTGCTGCACAAATGTAGAGTGGGATAGATAAAGTCAGAACTCATTATAGACTATCAATTTGATTCTGGATATTGATCAAAAACAACTGGAGGCTCAGGTAAAATGTATTTACAATTCCTATAATTTTTCAAATATTCATGGATTTTTTTGGGAAAGGAAGCTGGTATTTCTTCCTCTGATAATGCAACTTTATGACACTTCCCCCTCCCCATTGTATTGGACCATCAAATATGTTTGGAAGGTAGAAAAAGTATAAAAACAATGGAAATGTGTCCTTGTGGTTTTCACTGAAGGATCTCTGTATGGGTAGAAATGAGATGAAGGTTAGTAAGGGATACGTCATTATTCCCCATAATAAACCTACTGTTATGGAATATAATTTGATTTAGTCATTCGGCTCCAGTCATAAAACGCATGGCTTCATCAGTAGATTCAATTACATGTGTGGAATCCAATGAAGGGCACAATATACTAACAGATAATGAGACACATTTCATAAAAGCTCATCTGTATTACATTTCGAAAAATCTAAAAGGGCTGGAATTATATAATAAGACCTGAAGGGAAATATAAATGGGTGTTTGTGTGTGCATGAATGTATGTATGTATATATGTGCATATACCTGTATAGAATATGGAACTGGACATATTCTGTATGTTCCACTCTCCTTCCTCTCTCTCTGGACAGGATCCATCTGTGGTTCTTTGTAAGGGAATATGACAGAAAATAAGGAATGATGTAGCTAATGGAAGCTGAAAGGGATCCTGTCATGGGAAAACATGTTTTTTTCAAAACACACCAGTTAATAGTGCTACTCCAGCAGAATTCTGCACTGAAATCCATTTCTCAAAAGAGCAAACAGATTTTTTTATATTCAGTTTTGAAATCTGACATGGGTCTAGACATTTTGTCAATTTCCCAGCTGCCTCCAGTCATGTGACTTCTGCCTGCACTTTAGGAGAGAAATGCTTTCTGGCAGGCTGCTGTTTTTCAATGTAACTGAATGTGTCTCAGTGGGACATGGGTTGTTGTGTGCTGTTCTTAGATCTACCAGGCAGCTGTTATCTTGTGTTAGGGAGCTGCTATCTGCTTCCCATTGTTTTTTAGTTTGGCTGCTGGGGGGGGGGTTGATATCACTCCAACTTGCAGTACAGCAGTAAAGAGTGATTGAAGTTTATCAGAGCACAAGTCACATGACTTGGGGCAGCTGGGAAATTGACAATATGTCTAGCCCCATGTCAGATTTCAAAATTGAATATAAAAAAATCAGTTTGCTCTTTTGAGAAATGGATTTCAGTGCAGAATTCTGCTGGAGCAGCACTATTAACTGATTCATTTTGAAAAAATTTTTTTTTCCCATGACAGTATCCCTTTAAGGAAAGACAGAGACTTATAACACCTTCATAGACACTAGAGGGAAGCAAAGTACAAGCGATATACAGTAATTATACAAACATTTCTAATCACTCCAATAAAAATATTTGATTCACAAAATACTGTAAGATACTAATAATTATTATAATTATTATAATACCTCTGCAGGATTAGGTGGACGTGGCAGTAGAATAGAACAGCACCAATCAGTCTTTTACAGATAAAAATTCCTTTATTACAGATCTCTGGGCATCACAGCAACGTTTCAGTCCTTAAATGGCCTTTTATCAAGCTAAACTGACAATCCAAACACAGCTATTTAAACTCTTGCGTGCCACCTAGTGGATAATTAGTAACAAATTACAACCATGTGATACATGTTCTACTATAAGTTAAACAATTTACACAAAGTGTCCATTTGAAGTGCATCCAACAGTGCAGGTCAGGTGAATCAAGTTCATGTGAGGCAGATCTGTAAGAGATCCAAAACTTCGGGCGACTTCAGAAAACGAACCGCCGCGTGTGATCAGCGCTGGCTTTTTTTCAAAGATGAGGCGATTAGTCGCCAGGCGACCAAATCTCCCCAAAATGCCCAGTGTGGATTTACCCAATCTCCTGATCCAAAATTCCAAATTTTATTCTATCACCACCACCACATTTTGGCTCGATTATTTCAATGACCTGAAACCTTAGTTGATTAACATTATGGCCCATTTCAATGAAGTGGCCTCAACTGCTTGTTCTTTCTTGCCAGTTCTGATTGCAGACTTATTTTCTCTAATACGTTGTTGTTTGACCCATATACGCTAGACCAGATTAGATTAGATGGATGTGTCACCCTTTATGATGCTTAGATCCATAAAGTAATAGGGTCACTTTTATTCCCAAATCTCCATCGGCAGTGTCAAAGGTGCCCCTCCCTCCCTGGCAGTAAAAGAATCTCACCCAATGACTTGTTTATATAATCAGCCGAACATTAGTGGAAGTCAGAAGTTTATTGTTCCAACTTAAAGAGGAAATTATCATTACAAAAAATTGATTATTTACATGATTGTACGTAGTTTGTTTAAATTTGTCTGCCCCTTTATGAAAACTGTTTAGCTTATAATTCACAAGAAGTTATATTTGAAGGGTCATTATATCTTCGTCTTTTATGGCAGCATAGGTATCCCCCTGTACTAAGCACAATTCAGCAGGAACAAACCCTTGGTTTGCTGATAGTCTGTACAGAGAGATCCCATAAAACTATGGCAGCATAGATATTCCCCTGTACTAAGCACAATTCAGCAGGAACAGCCCCTAAATTTGCTCATAGCCTGTACAGAGAGATATCATAAAAATATGGCAGCATAGGTATTCCCTGTACTAAGCACAATTCAGCAGGAACAGCCCCCTAAGTTTGCTTATAGTCTGTACAGAGAGATCACATAAAACTATGGCAGCATAGGTATTCCCCTGTACTAAGCACAATTCAGCAGGAACAGCCCCCTAAGTTTGCTCATAGTCTGTACAGAGAGATCCCATAAAACTATATCAGCATAGGTATTCCCTGTACTAAGCACAATTCAGCAGGACATTTGTCAAAAGCTTTATGTTCATTTTGATTTAAAAACAAGGTAATTACAAAACATTACCAAAATATCTCAGACTCTCAGACACAGGATGAGTAAACAGCACAAACAAAAGAATTCTATATTGCTCATGCAAAACAGTTTACGTCCCCGGCATGGCTAACTCATACCAGATGATGTTGTAAATAAAGTTCCTGTCACATAGAAATGTGCAGCGGGGTCTTTATCAGCATGATTGCATATTAAGAAAATGTTAACAGGCTTTTGTGTTTAGGAGGAAGGTAGATACCTCTTGGAGCCAACAATTTTATACACAGGATCGGACTGGGGGGCCCGGTGCCCACCGGGACTGCTGTCCAGGGCTCCCCTCCAGCCCCCGCTCCCTTACTCTGACGCGCCTCTAGGCGCGTGCATAACGGCGCTCATGCGCGAACGTCACCATGCACATGCGCAAACGGCGCTTCTCAGCCCGCATGCGCTGAAGGCGCTACGCCTGAAAAAAACATTTTTTTTTGTAGAGAGGGGTCTTCAGGAGATGGGGTCTGGCCCGGTGGGGGGCCCATGAGGGTCAGAGTCCGACACTGATTATACGTCTGCTCCAACTTTCTTTCCACTTTCTTTCGCTCCTCCGAAGTGCATATCTGAGCAGTGATGGGCGAATTTGCCGTTAAACGGCGATAGCATCTGTTTTTTTGACGCCTGTTTTGAATTTTCGCGCCCGTTTCGCAAATTTATTCTCCAGCGGCGAATCGCGCAAGTTTGCAGATGGCGAATAAAATCGCCCATCACTATATCTGAGGTTGGATTAATAGAGGAATATATGACAATGTATGAACTTGAGCAAATACTGTATATCAAGTCCCTCCTTTCTTCGGGGTCAGGGCACACGCTCAGATTTGGCGAGATTAGTCGCCCGGCGACAAATCTCCTCTTCTTTGGGGCGACCAATCTCCCCGAAACAATCTCCCGCAGTTCTAGAATCTAAATCGCCGGTGGGATGGCACTCGGATCACTTCGTTTTCCAAAGTCGCCTGAAGTTTCCACGTAAGGCAACTTCGGATGACTTCGGAAAATAAAGTGCACTGATTGCAATTGCGCATGTGCCCTGACCCTAACAGTTTCATTCTGTTATCTGAATAATGAGATACCCAGAGGAAACATTTGATGAACAAATAGCAGGAGTATGTTGAGAAGTAAATATTACACCTTAGTTGTAGGAAGGAATATATGTCTCTGTCATCTTTGCTTACTGCCCTCCCACAACATTCCTGTTTGGTAAAGATGTATTTATCCATAAGTGGGAGCTGTCATATTGTTTAGACAATACCATACACTTACATCCCTGCCAACATTTTGGAAATAAAAAGTGGGACAAAAAGAGCAGCTGCGCATATAGCGCGGAGAAATCTTTTGTGACCACACCCCCTAATTACCATGTTCATTTTACAAAATTTGGCAGTTTATGAAAGCTTGAACACTCTTCTGTTTTTTTCCCCCCAGTTATTACAGTTTTGCCAATGAAGGTGAATTACCCTTTAAGCTGTGAATCTAAATTCTGCCAAGAGACCTGTTTTAATCTAAATTGTTACAATTACTTATTTTGTTACAAAAGTATCTTAGTGCATCTGGTGGCTGTTCTAGGCTTTCTGCCAAAAGCCAATTAAGTTAGAAACTTTGTATCTTTTTCTGGCTGTTCAGTGCAGAGAAAGTTGGGACATTTCAGTACAAATACAGAACTGTGGGTTGAGCTGTCAAAAGCGGGACTGTACCACTCAAAACGGAAGTATGCACTTTTTGCGTGCCCAGAACATTCCTTCATTGTATATTTGTATTTATACATATGGGAAGGAGGTGCCATATTGTTTCCCTTAGACAGTACAGTATGAGGGTATAGCTTATTGTGTGCCCAGAACATTCCTTCTCTGTATATTTGTATTTATACATATGGGAAGGAGGTGCCATATTGTTTCCCTTAGACAGTACAGTATGAGGTATAGCTTATTGTGTGCCCAGAACATTCCTTCTCTGTATATTTGTATTTATACATATGGGAAGGAGGTACCATATTGTTTCCCTTAGATAGTACAGTATGAAGGTATAGCTTATTGTGTGCCCAGAACATTCCTTCTCTGTATATTTGTATTTATACATATGGGAAGGAGGTGCCATATTGTTTCCCTTAGACAGTACAGTATGAGGGTATAGCTTATTGTGTGCCCAGAACATTCCTTCTCTGTATATTTGTATTTATACATATGGGAAGGAGGTGCCATATTGTTTCCCTTAGACAGTACAGTATGAGGGTATAGCTTATTGTATGCCCAGAACATTCCTTCTCTGTATATTTGTATTTATACATATGGGAAGGAGGTGCCATATTAATTACCTTAGACAGTACAGTATGAGGGTATAGCTTATTGTGTGCCCAGAACATTCCTTCTCTATATATTTGTATTTATACATATGGGAAGGAGGTGCCATATTGTTTCCCTTAGACAGTACAGTATGAGGGTATAGCTTATTGTATGCCCAGAACATTCCTTCTCTGTATATTTGTATTTATACATATGGGAAGGAGGTGCCATATTAATTACCTTAGACAGTACAGTATGAGGGTATAGCTTATTGTGAGCCCAGAACATTCCTTCTCTGTATATTTGTATTTATACATATGGGAAGGAGGTGCCATATTGATTCCCTTAGACAGTACAGTATGAGGGTATAGCTTTTTGTATGCCCAGAACAATCCTTCTCTGTATATTTGTATTTATACATTTGGGAAGGAGGTGCCATATTATTTCCCTTAGACAGTACAGCATGAGGGTATAGCTTATTGTGAGCCCAGAACATTCCTTCTCTGTATATTTGTATTTATACATTTGGGAAGGAGGTGCCATATTGTTTCCCTTAGACAGTACAGTATGAGGGTATAGCTTATTGTGTGCCCAGAACATTCCTTCTCTGTATATTTGTATTTATACATATGGGAAGGAGGTGCCATATTGTTTTCCTTAGACAGTACAGTATGAGGGTATAGCTTATTGTGTACCCAGAACATTCCTTCTCTGTATATTTGTATTTATACATATGGGAAGGAGGTGCCATATTGTTTCCCTTAGACAGTACAGTATGAGGGTATAGCTTATTGTGTGCCCAGAACATCCCCTCTCTGTATATTTGTATTTATACATATGGGAAGGAGGTGCCATATTAATTACCTTAGACAGTACAGTATGAGGGTATAGCTTATTGTGTGCCCAGAACATTCCTTCTCTGTATATTTGTATGTATACATATGGGAAGGAGGTGCCATATTGTTTCCCTTAGACAGTACAGTATGAGGGTATAGCTTATTGTGTACCCAGAACATTCCTTCTCTGTATATTTGTATTTATACATATGGGAAGGAAGTGCCATATTGTTTCCCTTAGACAGTACAGTATGAGGGTATAGCTTATTGTGTGCCCAGAACATTCCCTCTCTGTATACAGTAGAACCCCCATTTTACATCCCCTGATTTTAAGTTTCCCCTAATTTTACATTGTCGTTTTGTAATCCCACCTATATATTATGCATAACACATTACCCTGATTTTACATTTTCCTGGATTTTACACCATTCCTGGTCCCCTGAAAAACGTAAAATGGGGGTTCTACTATATTTGTATTTATACATATGGGAAGGAGGTGCCATGTTGTCCCACAGATTCTTTATACATGGAAGGTTGTGTACACAGATTACAGAGTAAACACAACGCATTGCAGTATTTTGGGAAACAGTCGGTATGTATAAACAAGCGCTTTATTTTTTCCGGCAGTGCATATTTTGCGTTTATGTAAACCCGAGCTCCATTCAGATTCAGCACATCCGTCTCAATTACAAATGTGGCATCACCTTTCACCCCGGAGTCCGTCACCAAATAGGTCCCTCATTTTAGCACTCTGCTGACAGAACGGCAATAATCCAGTCACGTGGGGGGCGGGAGTTCATGGAATAAGCACCCTGAGCCGTGACACCTGAGTGACTTTATCACGGGGTCCCCCATCTACTTAACCATTGACAACTGATGGAGATGAACAGCTATTGTCTTCTGCAGGATCCAATGGCAAAGGAAAACATCAGCTTCCTCTAGCAGCAGCTTCTACATCACTATTACATAATGTTCTCTTTGCTCAGCTACTTTGTAGCCTGCCCTGGTTTATTTGAGTTGGTTAATGATTGATGGGGATAATCCATTCAGGCTAAATTTAGGTACTAGTTCTCCTTTTAGATCATTTATCCTGCTCGGTATTTAGGGCAGAGGCACACGCTCAGAATCGGGTCGCCCAGTGACAAAGCTCCTCTTCTTCGGGCTACTAATCTCTCCGAACTGCCTCCCGCCAGCTAGAATGTAAATCGGTAACTGGATGGCAATCGTGTGCTTCTTTTTCCAGAGTCGCCTGAAGTTGCCTCACGAGGAAATTACGGCCAACTTTGGAATACAAAGCGATCTGAGTGCCATCTCGCCGGCGTTTTAGATTCTAGCCGGCGGGAGGCAGTTTGTGGAGATTAGTCGCCCGAAGAAGAGGCAATTTATCACCGGGCCTGGCCACACGAGCAGATTCGGTGGGGTTAGTCACCCCAGGGACAAATCACCTCTTCTTTTGGGCGACTAATCTTCCCGAACTGCCTCCCGCCGACTAGAATCTAAATCGATTTAGCGATTGATTCGAGTGCCATCTCGCCGGCAATTTAGATTCTAGCCGGCGGGAGGCAGTTCGGGGAGATTAGTCGCCCTGAAGAAGAGGAGATTTGTCGCTGGGTCTGGCTACTCGAGCAGCGACAAATCTCCTCAAACTGCCTTCCTCCCTGCCCTCCGCCGGCTAAAATGAAAATTGCCTGGGGGAAGGCATACGAGACGCTTCATTTTCCGAAGTCACCAGAAGTTTCCTCATGAAACTTCTGAATCTGAGCATGTGTCCATTATGGGGCAGATTTATTAAGGTTAGAACTGAAAAATTCGAATTCAAATTTTTTTTTATTGGTCAAAACTGTCAAATTCGACTAGGGAATTACCCAAACTCGTTTTGAGTTTTTTAAAAAAAAAAATTGATTTTTTTTAGCTTTACAGAGCACTTGTTATTAGGAGGGGTCAGTGACCTTCATTCGAGTCAGAGGAAGAAGGCAAATAATTAAAAAAACTATAAAAAATGAAGACCAGTTGAAAAGTTGCTTAGAATTTCCATTCTATAATATACTCAAAGTTAACTTAAAGGTGAACCACCCCATCAGTTAGATTCCCTTGCTTGTTTAATATCTTTTACAAAGAATGTTCCATTTTTATTATTTTGCTTATGTTTGATGGAGAGCTGGGAATTCTGTTTTTTTAGGGAGAAACGTCAAAACCCAGAACAACTTTCATTTCATTCATTTTCCGCGACCCAAGGCTTAGAGAGATATATATGAATGGGACAATATGAAGGTCACAGGAAACTGGATCTCAAGCTTCCTTAGGTCACACTCCACTAGGCTTCTTTAATTATCATCTTTGCTGAGAATTAATTGATTTCAAATGTTCTCATGAGTTCCTGTATGACTACGAAGCTAAAGAACTTTTAAAAAAATCTATTTATTTACTTAAGAGAACTCTGATTTTTTTTTCTTTGATCTTTAGATTGTTTATGAGTGGGATACAAATTAAAAAAAACATTTATATATCTATATATAATATATATATATATAGATGATGGTGCAAGTAGACAGCTCTTAATGAATTCTGTAGGATGTGGCGTATGGATATAGCACATAATTGTTAGCAGCCTGTAAAACATTTGAGGATGGCAGAAATGTTCAAATCTGACCCCTGAGGGTCAGAGTAAAACTAAATATTTTTTTCACAGTTCCCTCCCTAATTTAAGTCAACATGAAAACTGAAGCTTCAAATTAACTTCCAGCAGGCACACGTTTTTTTGTTTTTTTGGGGAGGGACAAAAAAAAAAAAAGAGAACAACGGCCTGCACCAGAGATTAACCGTCAACTAGTTTAATCAATTATTTTGTACTTGAATATTTTTTTTTTTGAATTGAAAAACAAAAAAAGTTTTGTTTTTGAACAATTGCCCTAGGAAGTGATCTGCGGCATTTGTAGTGTTGCCCACATTTCAGTTTCCAGTGCATATTTAAATATACAGGTTAGGGATGCACCGAATCCGCTATTTTGGATTCGGCCGAACCCCCGAATCCTTCGTGAAAGATTCGGCCGAATACCGAACCGAATCCTAATCCTAATTTGCATATGCAAATTAGGGGTGGGAAGGGGAAAACATGTTTTTACTTCCTTGTTTTGTGACAAAAAGTCACTCAATTTCCCTTCCGCCCCTAATATGCATATGCAAATTAGGATTCGGATTCGGTTCGGCTGGACAGAACGATTCGGCCGAATCCGAATCATGCTGAAAAAGGCCGAATCCTGGGCGAATCCCGAACCGAATCCTGGATTCGGTGCATCCCTAATACAGGTATGAGACCTATTATCCAGAATGCTCGGGACCAGGGGTTTTCCTGATAAGGGATCATTCTGTAATTTGAATCTTCATACCAAGACACATGCGAAGATTCGGGGTGATTTAGTTGCCCGGTGACAAATTGCCTCTTCTTCGGGCGACTAATCTCCCCGAACTGCCTCCCCGCTGGCTAGAATCTAAATCGCCGACTGGATGGCACTTGTAGCACTTTGATTTCTGAAGTCACCTCACAAGTAAACTTCGGGCGATTTCAGAAAACGAAGCGCTCCGAGTGCCATCCCATCAGCGATTTCGATTCTAGCCGGCAGCAAGACTTTTCGGCGAGATTAGTCACCTGAAGAAGAGGTGATATGTTGCAAGCCGACTAAATCTCCCCGAAACTTCACGTGTGAAGGATTTGTCCGAATCTAAATCCTGCTAATAAAGGCCTGGATTCGGTGCATCCCTAAAAATGAATACAAATTCCAACAAATGTTTAGAAATGTTCTGTATTAAATTAAATAATAACTTTTATTTTTTTAATATAATGTCTTTAATTTAAGAATGATAAAATGTTCACACTTTACAATATGGGGGTTATTTATCAAAATCCGAATTTATCTCAATATTTTCTGCTCCAGTCAAATGCACTTGGGTTTTTAAGGCTTATTTATTATCACATTTTTCCCGAAAATTTTGCTTTGTGGGAAAAAAATCAGATTTTTTCATCCGATTTTCACGATATATTCGGATTTTTCACCCGAAAACGCCAAAAACTTCGGAGTATTGCTCGAAACCCAGCGTACATCAAAAAATCATTGGGACTTCTTCCATTGACTTATATGCAACAGGTCTGATTCGGACTTTTCTATCTTCGGGGTTTAATAAATTTGGAAAAATTCATGATTTTTTAAAAGTCCGATTTTATAAAAAAAAAATCATGGATTTTTGCATTCGGTGTTTAGTAAATAACCCCCTAAATGATGAGGGTTTATATGCCGTACTAAATATTTTCTAATTTTTTTTTAATTTACTCTTTGAAATTTTATTTTCTTTTAAACGAGTTTCTTTAGGTGCAAATAAAACCACTTAAACGCACAGGGGGAAATGTGCCTCAGTGACAAAACAAATTTGCCACAAATCATTTTTACAAAAGAACAGCAGGACTCGGCAGAGAGCAGAGGAACTGTTTCCATTCATTATCCATTTGTTTGGAATTCTCCACCCTTCTCCTGCCATGTTTAATATCCAGTTGGCATTCTGACACTTTAGAATAGTCCACATCTGCTGTGGGGCTGGATGTTGGGAGGCTTTTCAATGCCTCAATCAAACTCAACGACATCTATTAGAGTTGAAATGCAGCGAGGACAACAGTCCACCGCCGTTTACCTATTCCGACAGCTGGCTCGCAGTTTAAAAAGCGAAAGCAGAAAAAGGGTAGCGACATGGATGAATGAAATTATTATAAAAACCCTGTGTGATGTAAGAAATTCAAATTTAATTGAGCAATAACAACAAAATAATATAAACATGTATAAAATGTATACATTCATCCAATTATATTTCCCTATTTCTTATTTTATAGGAATTAAAGAAGAATTTCTGTTAAAAAAAGAATAGATACGAAAATACAGACACTAAGTTTTTTTTTTATAAAATCTGACTTTTAAAAAATCACAGATTTTTCAGAATTTATTAAACCCTGAAGATGGAAACGTCAGAATCTAAAAATCTGGCATCTCAGACCTGTTAAGGTTGCATATAAGTCAATGGGAGAAGTCCTAATGATTTTTTGATGTGTGCTGGGTTTTTGTACAATACAGTGAATCGGATTTTTTCCCGCAAATTTTCAGGAAAAAGTAATAATGAATAAGGGTAAACCCGAGCGGATTTGATCGGAGTTTGTAGCAGAAAATATTGAGATAAATATTTATCAAGGTCCGAATATCCTAACCTCAAATAATTCGTAGTTTTCAGAGCAAAAAAAAAACAAATGAAGAATTTTCGATGGTCTAAAAACTCCGAAACCCCGGCATCTAAAAAATCTCGAGGTTCTGTATAAGTCAGTGGGGAAGGTTCCAGTGTCTTCGCTGATGTCCGTACCGATATCCGATGATTTCTGGGTTTCGGCGCAAAACAATGCTGAGTTTTCATGGAAAGCTCCAAAGTTTACCCGACTCTATTTTTTCAGGCTTTTTTCTTCATACATAAGGTCCGTTCGGGAATTCGCAATTATACAAAACAACCGTCTAAAATCTGGCGAGTTCATGTAGAAGTCAATGGGAGTTGTATTGCCAAAATTAAAGCTATTTAAGTACACATTTGAGGTTTTTTTTTTTTAATATAAACAAAAAATTTAGATTTTTGATAAATCACTCATTCCATGTTAACAGAATAGAACCATAAGAATTTGGGAAAAACCCTGAACATTTCATACCATTTATATATATATATATATATATATATATATATATATATATATATATATATATATTGGATCTGTTATTCGGAAACCTGTTATCCAGAAAGCTCCAAATTACGGGAAGGCTGCCTTCCATAGACTACATTTTAATCAAATAATCCAGATATATAAAAATGATTTCCTTTTTCTGTGTAATAACAAAACAGTCGCTTGTACTTGATCCCAACTAAGATATAATTGATTGGAAGCAAAACCAGCCTATTGGGTTTATTTAATGTTTACATGATTTTCTAGTAGACTTAAGGTATGGAGATCCAAATTACAGCAAAAATGTATTATCCAGAAAACTCCAGGTCCCAAGCATTCTGGATAACAGATCCCATACCTGTATATTCATGCTTTTGGAAGGTACAGGTTTGGGATCTATTATCCAGAATGCATGGGAGCTGGGTATCTCTAGATACCGGATCTTTTTGTAATGTGTCACACCATTGTTTATAGATATTAAAAAAGCATTTTAGCATTAAATAAATCCAAAAGGATTATTTTTGCCATCAACATGGATTCATTTTGGGTCGATAAAGATAAGATACCATGTTAATTATATTACAGTTACAGATAAAAAGTTAAACAATCTGTTGAAATAGGACACTATGGGGATTTCTGGAAAACGGGTTTCCAAACAATAGGTTCCATACCTTTAAAAACCATGACTCCTTATGGAGCTTACATAATACACCGGTATGGGACCTGTTTTCCAAAATGCTCGGGATCTTAACACCTTAAGGGCAGAGACGCGCTCAGATTTCGGGGAGATTTATTTGCCTGGCGACAAATCTCCTCTTCTCCGGGCGACTTATCTCCCCAAACTCCCTCCCATTGGCTAGAATGTAAATCACCGCCGGGATACACTCAAAGCGTTTTGTTTTCCCGAAGTCGCCTTACGAGGAAGCTTCGGGCGACTTTGGAAAACGAATCGCTCCGAGTGTATCCCGGCGGGGATTTAGATTCTAGCCAACGGCAGGCAGTTCGGGGATATTAGTCGCCCCGAAAAAGAGCCGATTTATTGCCAGGCGACTAAATCTCCCCGAATCTGAGTGTGTGTCTCTGCCCTAAACGTACTAGAAAATCATATAAACATTAAATAAACCCAATAGGCTGGTTTTGCTTCCAATAAGGATTAATTATATCTTAGTTGGGATCAAGTACAAGTTACTGTTTTATTATTACACAAAAAAAGGGAAATATTTTTAAAATATTTGGATAATTCCGATAACATGGAGTCTATGGGAGACGGCTTTTCCGTAATTCGATGGATTTCCAGATGTTGTCAGTAGCTGCTGTGAAAGCTTTATAAAGACTGATTTATTTCTGGTGAAAACAACACAAAAGACTTACCATATGGCCCCTGAATTTGTTCCAATGGATATTCAAATATTTATAAAGAAAGAAAGAAATAAAGTGTTATTTGTCAGCGAGGGGATTGTGGCCAGTGGGGGAGGAAGGCCGAGAGTCCGCAAACCTAAAATCCTTTTGAAAATGATCGTAATGGTACTCTGATTTCATTAGGTTCAAAATACCCCCCAGTTTGTAATGTTTAGTGAAGCGCATAAAAACTATACAGGATATAAACCCCCCGCCATCTCTGAACTGGAAACTTTATACAGACAGCTGCAAAGTACAGGATAGAAAACTCCATTGTACTTATGAAGTTGGCCAGCTCGGCTCTATAGAGTTGTTTTATCCCGTCCCCGGCCTGTAATACTGGGAAGAATGGCTTAAAACAACAAAACAAGAAACAATTGTTACCATGGAGCCGGAATCTTCTGCATATTCATATCTCTCCCTGTGCCTTTAGATTGTAAGCTCTTGCAGCTAGTGATGGATGAATTATTGTTATCAAAATACAGAGGCAGTTTAACTGAAAGGGAACTTTGATGATGTAGTTAGTGATATTCAGTGGGAGAGAGTCTTCATTTTTTTAAAGAAAAAGTAGAAAATTTAAAGGGGAAGAAAAGCTTAAAACATTGGAGTGCCAATTTGTTGTTTGCCGGGGGCTGGTATCAGGAACACCATATACCAGACATATCAGGATGCTCATTTACAGTATGTGGACAGCAAGGGGAAGATTTATCAAGGGTCGAAGTGAATTCGAGGGAAAGTAAAAAAAAATTAAATTCGAGGTAATTTTTTGGATACTATGACTTCGACTTCGTTTCGAAGTGAAATCGTTCGAATATTCGACCATTCGATAATCGAAGTACTGTCTCTTTAAAAAAACTTCGCCTTCAATACTTCGCAAAATTAAACCTGCAGAAGTGCAATGTTAGCCTATGGGGACCTTCTAGAGCATTTTTCTAAGTTTTTGAAAGTCGAAGTAAAATCATCCGATCGAAGGATTTAATCGTTCGATCAAACGATTTTATTTCAACCGCAGGATACCCAAATTCGCTGAAAAAAAACTTTGACTTCGATATTCGAAGTCGAAGTATTTCAATTCGATTGTCGAATTTCAAAGTTTTTTTAATTTCGAAATTCGACCCTAGATAAATCTGCCTCCAAGTGATTTGGTATCAATACCATACCTCCTAACTATCCCATTTTTCGCAGGACAGTTCCGATTTTGACAGCTCATCCTTTTGTTACTGAAATGTCCCGACTTTCTTTTTGATCTCCTGCACTGAACAGCCAGAAAAAGATAAAGCCAACGTTTCTAAAACTTAATTGGCTTTTGGCAGAGCCCAGAATATGTGGCAGGTACACTTCGATACTTTTGTAACAATTTAACATAAGCAAAACAAACTATTGCAATGATTTCAAGGAGAACTAAATTTACTGGAGTATTGGGGATATCACTAATGATACTCTCTAGTGATGCCCTTGATATTTTGACTTAAAGGAGAACTAAAACTTAACTAAAGAAGTGGCTAGAAATGTTGTACATTATGTTTTGTGCTTCTGTACCAGCCCAAGGCAACCACAGCCCTTTCGCAGTAAAGATCTGTGTCTCCAAAGATGCCCCAGTAGCTCCCCATCTTCTTTTCTGCTGATTCACTGCACATGTTCTGTGCTGCTGTCACTTACTGAGCTTAGGGACCCACTCACAATATACAGTACACATAGGGGCCGATTCACGAAGGGTCGAATATCGAGGGTTAATTAACCCTCGATATTTGACTGGGAATTGAAATCCTTCGAATTCGAATATCGAATTCGAAGGATTTTGCGCAAATCCTGCGATCGATCGAACGAAAATCCTTCGATCAAAAAATCACAGGCAAGCCTATGGGGACCTTCATTGAAGAGTTTTTCTTAAAGGGACAGTACTTCGACTATCGAATGGTCGAATAGTCGAACGATTTTTACTTCTAATCGTTCGAATCGTTTGAATTCGATCGAATTCGATCGAATTTAACCAATTCGATGGTCGAAGTAGCCCAAAAAAAACTTCGAAATTCGAATTTTTTTTTATTCGAACCCTTCACCCGAATTTCGTGAATCGGCCCCCTAGAATAGAAAAGTCACAATATAAGGCTGATTAGTAATTAATACACATAATTACTACATGGCAGCACAGAAACCAGTGCAATTAGCATCAGAATTGAATAATCAGCAAACCTGTAGCATCAGCTTATATTACAGCCAGGGAAGCTCATTTTCTGCTGGATTATTAGTGACGAGCCCTAAACTTAGCTTCTCAACAGCCAATCAGAGCCCACTGAGCATGTGAGTGTCACAGACACTTTCCAAGATGGTGACCCCCTGTGACAAGTTTGAAGTCCTGGATCATTGCTGCTATTGACAAGCTGAAACTTTAGCCTTGTGCAATAAGTTCAGTAAATAAAATATGGCATTTTTGGCTATATTCATTTTTAGGGTTTAGTTCTCCTTTAAGATAAGTAGGTCTCTTGGGGAAACTGTGACTGGCAGATTAAAGGGCAATTCACCTTCATTAGCAAAACTGTTATAACACATAACCACATAAATGTGTTCAAACTTTAATAACCTGACAAATTTTGGAAAATAAACATGGTAATTAGGGGGTGGGACCACATAAATGGGCGTGGTCAAAAAATTTCCGCCATGCTACACACGGCAAATCTTTTTGTCCCTATTTTTATTTCCAAAATGTTGGAAGGTATAAAAACATACTTTAGTCTCTATAATAGAGCCTTGCATCAGGTGAGTTACCTGCGAGTACCTGCGGAATACGATCAAAGTTAAATGGCTCGAATTTTAAAAACAAAACCTCCCAATGACTAGAAGCAGCTCGGCAGGTTTTAGCTATGGAATTTTTTTCCATTTGAATTTTCAAGATTTTTTTCAACCGATAAATTGCAAAAACGCGACTTCCGAAAACTCAAATTCTCAAATATTTGAGATCTCCTATGGTGATCCATATCCAGATATGACATCACTTCTTTTTCATGTGACATCACTTCCAAGAGCATGCAGCCCTTGATGTAGAGGCTTTATTCCATTCATTCTTACAATTTTGACTGTTTAAAAAAAAAATCCAAAAAACTCAAAAAGGCTCAAATATTAAAAACTAAACCTTCCAATGACTAGAAGCAGCTCGGCAGGTTTTAGCTATGGAATTTTTTTCCATTTGAATTTTCAAGATTTTTTTCAACCGATAAATTGCAAAAACTCGACTTCCGAAAACTCAAACTCTCAAATATTTGAGATCTCCTATGGTGACCCATATCCAGATATGACATCACTTCTTTTTCATGTGACATCACTTCCAAGAGCATGCAGCCCTTGATGTAGAGGCTTATTCCATTCATTCTTACAATTTTGACTGTTTAAAAAAAAATCCAAAAAACTCAAAAAGGCTCAAATATTAAGAAACTAAACCTTCCAATGACTAGAAGCAGCTCGGCAGGTTTTAGCTATGGAATTTTTTTCCATTTGAATTTTCAAGATTTTTTTCAACCGATAAATTGCAAAAACTCAAACTCTCAAATATTAGATCTCCTATGCTGATCCATATCCAGATATGACATCACTTCTTTTTCATGTGACATCACTACAAAGAGCATGCCTCCTGATGTAGAGGCTTTTTTCCATTCATTCTTACAAATTTGACTGTTTAAAGAAAAAAGTTAAATGGCTCGAATATTAAAAAAGATACCTCCCAATGACTAGAAGCAGCTCAGCAGGTTTTAGATATGGATTTTTTTTTAAAATTTGAATTTTCAAGATTTTTTTCAACTGATAAATTGCAAAAACTCGACTTCCGAAAACTCACTCTCTCAAATATTCGAGATCCCATTTTCTTCTCATGATTTGACTTTAATGAATAAGCCACTTGATTTAGGTGCTGAATAATTAGTTTTTTTGCATTATAGAATGACAGACTATTCCGGTGGTATCCAAACAACAGTTAATGAGGTTGAATAAAAGCGTGAAATTTGTTTCTTTGGGGCCAGTATTAAAATAAAGAAATAAAACTCCATAAAAATGTCAGAATGCCTAAAAATGCAATTATATCTTGATTAGTATCTCATTAACTTCTCCTGCATATTAGAGCGCTGCTGTTAAGCTTTCCGGCTAACGTATAATGAGTTTCCTGTTCAAAAACATGAAAGCATAAAATACATTTCCAAATTTTAGGCTCACATTAAACAGAATACACTTCATTTGGTATTATTCAAAATCCACCCTTATTATGTTGCATAGCAACTCATTTATTTCCACCTCTTCCTTATTGATCTAGTTTTATCCCCCAGAAAAAATTGAAACGTTAGAAAAAAAAACTCTTGAATTTGCCGGAAGCCTGGAGATAAAATCACAACCAAGAATCAATGGTGAAGCGGAATCCTAAAGTTAACTGAATAAATTTTGAAAATTCAATGTAGGGTAAAAAACATTTTAGAGGGACCCTACCGACCTATAATTTCTTTATTTTATAGTCCTGCTCAGTTATGGGATCTATTATCCGGGAATGTTTGAGGGCCAGGGTAAAACCAGATACAAGGACACCTCGTTTATAACATTCTATTTGTATAATAAGGGGAATATCATGGTACAGGTATGGGATTGTGTTATCAAGAAATCCATTATCTATAAGGGCAGGGGCACACGGGCAGATTCGGGAAGATTTAATCGCCTGGCGACTAATTGCCCCCGAACTGCCTTCCCCCTGTTAAAATTAAAAATTGCACTCGTGGTGCTTTAATTTCTGAAGTCGCTCGAAGTTTCCTCGTGAGACAACTTCGGGCGACTTCGGAAATCGAAGCACCGCGAGTGCCATTGCTCTGGCGTTTTCTCATTATAGCAGGCGGAAGACAGGGGGAAGGCAGTTCGGGGAGATTGTCGCCCGAAGAAGAGGCAATTAGTCGCCAGGCGACTAAATCTCCCCGAATCTGCCCGTGTGCCCCTGCTCTAAAGATCAGAATTACGGGAAGTCCATCTCCCATTGACTCAATTTTAATCAAATAATTCGAATTTTTAAAATGATTTCCTTTTTCTCTATAATAATAAAACAATACATTGGGATCCAAACTAAGTTTTAATTAATCCTTATGGAGGCAAAACAATCCTGTTGAGTTTATTTAGGGGCCGATTCACTAAATTCGAGTGAAGGGTTCGAATTAAAAAAAATTCGAATTTCGAAGTTTTTTTGGGCTACTTCGACCATCGAATGGGCTACTTCGACCTTCGACTACGAAAATCAAATGATTCGAACTAAAAATCGTTCGACTATTCGACCATTCGATAGTCGAAGTACTGTCTCTTTAAGAAAAACTTCGACCCCCTACTTCGGCAGCTAAAAGCTACCGAAGTCAATGTTAGCCTATGGGGAAGGTCCCCATAGGCTTGCCTGGGATTTTTGATCGAAGGATTTTCCTTCGATCGTTGGATTAAAATCCTTCGAATCGTTCGATCAAATGAAAAATCCTTCGATCGATCGATTGCAGGATTTGCGCTAAATCGTTCGACTTCGATATTCGAAGTCGAACGATTTTAGTTCCTAGTCGAATATCGAGGGTTAATTAACCCTCGATATTCGACCCTTCGTGAATCGGCCCCTAAATGTTTAAATGATTTTTTAGTAGTTACGAATACCGAAAAATTTTAAAATTCTAGTTTTTTTTAACTAGAAAATCTGAATTTTTATTATACCCCAAGGATGGAAAAAGTCAGAATCTGAAAATCAGGCATCTCAGACCTGCAGAGGTTGTATATTAGTCAATGGGAGAAGTCCCGAAAATATCCTGATCTGCACTTGGTTTCGTGCAATAATCCAACCATTTCTAGTTTTTTTTAGCAAAAATCCCAAAAAAACTTTTTTTAAATCCCAAAAATTTGTACAATTCGGATTTTCGAAAGATTCTGACGAGTTTTTAGAGTTTTTTTCCCGAACTGGAATTTTAATTTTGATAAACAACCCCATTAAAATATGAAGATCCAAATTACAAAAAGTTCCTTTATCAGGAAAACCCCAGGTCCTGCGCATTCTGCATAACAGGTCCAATACATGTAAATCTAAAACTAAAAATGTCTCTTCTACTGGTTAATGGTAATTGATTTCATGTAGTTCTCTATGGAAGTTGTATTTTCAAATATCAAGCTATCTTTTCAATTTCAATTCTCGAGATTAATCTGGCAATAAAAATGAAGGGTAGAATTTGATTTCACTGCATTTGCGGTTGTTTCATCTTTTTAAGCAACTGAGTTTTGGCGTCTTGATTTTTTTTTCTTAAATAAGATCACATTCAAGATTTTTGAATTCATAAGGAAATTGAAAATTCTAACCTTGATAAATTCGCCTCCCCATGTTACATTTTTAATTGTTAACTAACATTTTTGGAACTGCCATAATCCGATTTCCTACCCTGACAGATAAAATCGATGTCTAATTTGTCTCTTATTTTTCCACTGACGAATTGCTCCATTTTATGTTTCCGGCATATATTTTTTCTAACTTGACAGCAATAGCTGGGCCTAAGAAAAGAACATTATTTGCCAAGGATCCAACTAACTTCCCAGACAAAAGTCTTGAGTTCCATTCATCATTAACTGTGTTAGTGCAATAACAAAAGCAAGAATTTATTGTATTGGTCAATGGAATTTCAAGCTCTTCAAAGCAATGTTGGTTCCCATCTTCCATTTTTGTCTTCATTGTTTTCTTTCTTTAGATAATCTTCTTCTGATAGATACAGGTGGCTTCAGGCAACGTACAAAATATTTGCCAGTTAATATCGACAATAGATATTGAAAGGACAATGGTTATAACAGCCAGATATCTAGTAGTGGGAAGTCTAATGAAACTTGACCTACGGAGTAATCGTAAAAACAGTGTGGGAGAGAACCGGAATACCCAGAGAAGGCCACACAGTCAAGGGCAGAACATACAAATTCCTTGCAGGTGTCCATGTCATAAAGGAACTCCAGCAGTGCAATAAAGCAGCTCTCACCAAGTCTACTTTCTTTAGACCTGCCACTACCTTCATCACAGCCAAATAATTGTTTTCCTTCAACAGTTTTGATAGTCAAGTGCCTTAGTTTCATGATTGTTTTTTTCTGAGTAGACATTTGAAGACCTTCCTTTAGATGTTTAAAAGCTTTAAGGTCCATGTCATCAGGGTATTTTTGATTACAGTGCATACACTTTAAGATTCGATTGTTTGGAGAAGTTGCCAAACAAGCAGACCTTAAAACGATTTGGCCACCATCTTGCTTGGCCAATGCTTGCATCACAAGGAGTGTCTAGGAGGCCATCAACATAATGCTGTGGTGCTGGTCCAAAAGAATTTCTGAACAATATTTGGGCAGATATTGGTTGGAAAGGTGGGACCCATACAGGGGCCAATAAGCTGTCGACTCAGTCTGCAGGGGCAAAGTCTACAGTTATTAATGGATCATGTATGGTCCTCTAAACATGGTGGACGCAATGGTCTTTTTCACCGAAATCCAAAAGATGCCAAAAGACCCAAAAGAATGGATCTATTCCTGCCTTAATACAATTTTTCTTGACCCAAAATAGTTTTTTTTCTACTTGGGATAAATATGATATTGGTGTTCTTAAGTGCATTGATATTTTGCTTTTACCTTTGTTTTTAATCCTGCATAATCAATGGAATGGTCCTCACTAAGGGCAGAGACGCATGCTCAGATTAAGGTAGATTAGTCGCGCAGCGACAAATCTCCTCTTCTACGGGGCGACTAATCTCCCCAAACTGACTCCCACCTGCTAGAATGTAAATCGCCGGCGGAATGGCAATTGATGCGCTTCGTTATCCGAAGTTGCCTTGCGATGAAACTTTGAGCGAATTTGGAAAACAAAGTTCTCCCAGTGCCATTCTGCTGGCGATTTACATTCTAGCTGGCGGGAGGGATATTAATCTCCCCGAAGAAGGGGTGATTTATCACCGGGCGACTAAATCTCCCCGAATCTTCGCTTGTGCCCTGAATCTTTGGGATAACAAGGGGGGCTTCAGCTACTGGGCCAACTGAGAAATTTATCTTTGGTGGGGAAACTGTGATGAACAAATTTAACTTTCCATTCTTAAAGCAATACTTGGTTCTTTGAGGAACACAGCAGCCCAACACACCCCAAATTACTTTGATGATGGTGTATTTTTGCCTCTGGGTGGGTAAGGTTACTAATAATAATTACTACTGTGTGGTAAGGTTAATTGATAACTGTTTTATGTTTAACAGAATGGGGAATAGGAAAATTGGTCCCTGCCCTTAAACAAGGAACACACAATTGGGCAGAATTCAGGAATTAATCAGGATTCTAGAAAGATATTATTTCTGACAAGGTGCTGAAAGTGGTGAATATAAACATGTGCGTGGGGAAGGTTTTCTACTGACAAATGAGTCTAAGGAGCAGCTCATCCAATATTTTGGAAGCTACTGGTGCATATGGAGACAGACTGGAGACATTGCAGAACATTTAATTAAGCTGGATATTTAGTGCTTATCTGGGTTACATTGCTTTTAGCTCTGGGACAACATGGCTCCTGACATACTAATAAATAAATATATAGGATGAGTCTTAGGAGCCAGTTTAGTGGGATACAGAAAGTCCTTGGATGACTGGAAACTGAGTTTTCCACCCGAAAACTGGATTTTTACCCGATAACCACTAAATCTTCGGATAATTGCAAGAAACCCAGCGCAGGTCGGGACTTCTCCCATTGACTCATATGCAACCTCAGCAGGTTTGAGATGCTGTATTTTTGGATCCAGACTTTTTCCATCTTAGGGGTATAATAATTCCCAAAAACTTTGAGTATTGTTTTCTGGTAAAAATTTGGATTTTATCATAAAAAAAACTTTTTCGGATTTTTGGCATTCGGACTTTAATAAATAACCCCCTTAGTTTTATATCAGAAAAGGTGGTGGAACTTACCGGATAAAGTCCAGATGGGGGGAGTATAAAGTCAGACTGTGCCATCAGGACAGTGAGGAAAAAAAGGGCGTGTCCGGCCCTGATGGGCCCCACTCCCCCGATTGGCCACCCCCAAAGAAAAAGATTATATTAGTGTTGGGGGTGCGGAGGGAGTTTGGATGTCCAGAGGGGGCCACTGATGACTGCTAGGAAGGCCTTGTTGTTGCCGCACCAATGGGCCCTCAATGCTCCAGTCTGACCCTGGGGGAGTATGAAATATAATTTCAAAATTTTGGCAACAGGACTGGAACTATGGGTAGGCAGCTGTTTAGGGAGCAACCTCAGGGGGAACAATTCATGGAGAAAACGGCAATGTTTCTACTGCTTCCTCCATGCACAGAGCACTGGGATTGGATGATTGTGTGAGTGGCAGCTGCTGTAAATGATGGGCGGGTTTGGAGCTAAGTGGTTTGAAATGGGCAAATAGTGAGGGCGGGTGGAGGTTTTATTCAGGTGGCCTTGGGTGTCCTATTGCCCATGTCTTCTGGCCCGGCTCTGATTGCCAAGCATGGCTCCCATTCCTTATTCTACAATGCACTAAATAAGCACCCAGCTTTAATTGCCCCCCGCCTACTGGATTTATGTGAGGCAGCTCCATCATTACGGAACCTCCTATCTTCTGCATTTCCAAAGATTTCCTTTGGCATAATGGGATAATGGGAATAATAATCACTGCCCTCCATCCATCCATTTCTATGGAAACTCTAGAAATATACAGAATTTGGCAAAGTATTATTTTTAAGGGCTCTGATTCGGGGAGATTTAGTTGCCCGACGATAAATTCTCCGGGGCAACTAATCTCCCCGAACTACCTACAGGCAGCTAGAATGTAAATCGTCGGAAAGATGGCACTCGCGTTTCGTTTTCCAAAGTTGCCCTTAGTGTCCTCATGACGCAAATTCGGGCGACTTCGGAAAACGAAGCGCATCCTGCCGGTTACTTACATTCTAGCCGGCTGAGGCAGTTCGGGGAGATTATTTGCCTCAAACAAGAAGAGATTAGTTGCTGGGCGACTAATCTCCTCTTACCTGAGCGTGTCTCTGCCCTAAAGGAGTAAATAGGCATTCAAATGTTGAATTCTGTAAGGGTTAAAGGGGAACTGTTATCCAAAATGTTACATCTTAGATTTGAGATCCTCGCTATGTCTTTGCTTCCCCTATGGGGCTGAGTCAGCTGAAATCCCTATGGGTCTGAGCATATATCTCACCAACTTTTTGTCATTTAATAAAGGAAGTTGATATGGGGATGATGCTCTGATTTTAGCAAGGAAAAAAAAAACCCCTGAAATCTCCTGATATTCCACTATCAATAACATAGAACATTATTATCATTAAACAGGACCAAATTTTAGACAATTAAAATGTTCCTTTTTCTGGTCAGTGGTTGAAAGCCGTCATTAATAATCTGATAACAGATGAATGGATGGGATCCAGTTACAGCTCAGGGGATCCCAGGGGGCAAAGACCCATTAGGATCTGTAGTGGGAAGTGCTACTATGTTTAGCATTTATGTTGCCAAACTTCAAAGAATTCTGCCTTACGTCCTTTCTATTACTTATGCCACAAGGGCTGAAACTTGGCTGAAAAATGCAGGAATGTGGGAATCAGCCCCTATGCAGCAATCAGTCCCATACCTTCACCAGCCAAAATGCAAAGTCTCATTTTTAAAGCTAAAGCTGGCTATCGGGAGATGGGAAAGTCCAATCGTACGTTGATTCGTATAATCGGATCTTTGCGTCTGTGGCCAGCTTAAGTGCTTGACTCATATCTTCTATTCAGACTGGGCACCTAATTGGATCAGTCTCTAGATCTTTCCTGGGCTACAGCAGGTCAGCATGTGGCCAATTCCCACCCCTAAAACTCTTCCTATTGTAGTATAACATCCCCTCCCCAATTTTCCTTAAAAGTGTTTATTTTTCCCAGAGGATCTGACTGTTGATTTTCTGTCCTGCAGTCAAAAGTTTCCTCTCTAATTTCAGAGGCTGGAATGAACTGGAAGAGCCAGTAGTGCAGAACAAAGGGAAAGGCGAACCAAATATCGTGTCACATAATGAATGTGCTTGTGTTTCATTGGGGAAGAGGCTTCAGTTTGCAGTGACGACACGGTGATACTTGTGCCTAATTACCTACCTGTGACTCATCCATGAACAGCTGTTGGAGGGCTGGGGACGGGCTGGGGGGCTACATTCCTCTATATCTCTTTGTTATGCTCCCAGGGCGTGGCCAGGGGGATATTAACAAATATAATCCCCCACCCTCCACTGATGTCTTATTGACACACCTGCCCAAAATATTTGTCTAATGATGTAACTGCTGAAACTGGGATTTGAGTAGGAATATTAAGAGGTGTATACTGTTAGACTGGTGATAGATAGATAATAGATAGATAGATAGATAGATAGATAGATAGATAGATAGATAGATAGATAGATAATAGATAGATAGATAGATGGATGGATAGGTGTGATTTGTTTTCCGAAGTCGCCCTAAACTGCCTCACGAGTAAACTTCAGGCGACTTCGGAAAACGAAGCGCTCCAAGTGTCAGTTCAGGGAGATTAGTCGCCCAGAAGAAGAGACGATTTATTGCCGGGCAACTAAATCTCCCCGAATCTGAACGTGTGTCTCTGCCCTTAGGGGACTGTTCCTGCTGAATTGTGCTTAGTACAGGGGAATACCTATGCTGCCATAGTTTTATGGGATCTCTCTGTACAGACTATGAGCAAACTTAGGGACTGTTCCTGCTGAATTGTGCTTAGTACAGGGGAATACCTATGCTGCCATAGTTTTATGGGAGCTCTCTGTACAGACTATGAGCAAACTTAGGGGACTGTTCCTGCTGAATTGTGCTTAGTACAGGGAATACCTATGCTGCCATAGTTTTATGGGAGCTCTCTGTACAGACTATGAGCAAACTTAGGGGCTGTTCCTACTGAATTGTGCTTAGTACAGGGGAATACCTATGCTGCCATAGTTTTATGGGATCTCTCTGTACAGACTATGAGCAAACTTAGGGGCTGTTCCTACTGAATTGTGCTTAGTACAGGGGAATACCTATGCTGCCATAGTTTTATGGGATCTCTCTGTACAGACTATGAGCAAACTTAGGGGCTGTTCCTACTGAATTGTGCTTAGTACAGGGGAATACCTATGCTGCCATAGTTTTATGGGATCTCTCTGTACAGACTATGAGCAAACTTAGGGGACTGTTCCTGCTGAATTGTGCTTAGTACAGGGGAATACCTATGCTGCCATAGTTTTATGGGATCTCTCTGTACAGACTATGAGCAAAGGTAAGGGGCTGTTCCTGCCTAATTGTGTTTAGAGAATACCTGCACTGGTGTCATGGGTAAAGAGACTATTAAGATATAATATGAACAGGTGCAACCTCCGAGTGGGGAGTACAGTGTAAATCATGACTAGTCTCCCTGGAAGTTCAGCTTCTATTTTATTCTTGAAGGAGATAGAAATTAAAAACAATCTTCATTTAAGTCCTTGGTAATTAACGTCTAGTCGATGTGGAATGACAGGAATTTGTCTGACTTTGCACTCGGCAAATCCTTACCAGCGAGATAATAATGCTGGTACGAGTGTGGCTGCTCACGTATGTTGCCTGTGCTCTCATAATCCATTGATAAAATGCACCCGCATCCTCGGGGAGACATGAGGCAGCATTAATGCACCATCTCGCTCTTTATACCATATTGAGCTGTGGGATTCCATTGCTGTGTCGCTAATTCTGCACAACAATCATTTTATGTTATTAGCCAGACAGATTTATTTCAAGGAACACGGGGGCTCATTCACACACATAGGAATCAATAGCCTGATGGTAATTCAGTGGAGTTGGGTGCAAGATGGAGATGCACGGATACGGTCACCGGCTGTTCTGGTCTCATCTTGCTGTTCGGTTTTCAGCCTTGTGAAACCCGAACAATAATCCAGCCAACAAATGAAAAACATTTAAATGCAGGTATGAGATCCCTTATCTGGAAACCTGTTATCCAGAGAGCTCTGAATTACGGAAAGGCCATCTCCAATAGACTTCATTTTATCCATATAATCCAATTCTTTTTAAAATTTTTTCCTTTTTCTCTGTCATAATAAAACAGTAACTTGTACTTGATCCCAACTAAGATATAATTAATCCTTATTGGAAGCAAAAACAGCCTATTGGGTTTATTTCATGTTTAAATGATTTTCTAGTAGACTTCAGGTATAAAGATCCAAATAATGGAAAGATCGGTTCTCCAGAAAACCCCAGGTCCCAAGCATTTTGGATAATAAGTCCCATACCTGTAAGATACTCACTTCAACATGGATTGGTTAATATTAAGTGCAGTTAAGTTCTTATTATTATAGAAACAAAAAAAAGCAAACAAAGAAATCGTTTTTCTTAAATAGGATTGATGTATTTCAGAGTTTTCTGTACAATAGATCCCATACCTGTAATTAGAGGATTGGGTTTATTTATCAGGCAGAATATAGATTGGAGAAAAATCCAGCCAGTTGCGTCTAAGGGGCAAATTCACTAGGCGCAACTTCGCCGCACTTCGCCAGGCATATTTTCGCCAGCGCTCCGCAAATTCACTAAAATCCGAAGTTGCGCACAGGGGTAGCGGAAGTTTTCGAAGTTGCGCTAGCGTTAATTCGCCAAGCGAAGCTAAGTTTTGCTAGCGATGGTTCATTTGCATACGGTGCAAAATTCAAATTTCAATGGAGGAACACGTATCACCACTTCAAATGCCTAGAAAACCTTCAAATCAGCAAATAAAAATTTTATTTTGCCCTACACATGTGCCCACTGTCTAGGTAAGTTGCCATGAGTCAGGAAATGTAGGGGGGAAGGAGGGGAGCCCCAAAAATATTTTCGATCTTTTTCAGCCTATCACCCATCATGTAGAAAACACGCCAGCGTTTTTTGGGACTTAGAAAAAATTTTGACTTTTTTTGAAACAATCCCTATCTACTCTATTGCACTTCGCCAGGTCTGAGGTGGCGAAGGAAGGTAGCGTTCAGTACACTGCGCAAGTTAGTGAATTTGCATAAGGGTGCGAAGTAACACTAGCGAAACTACGCCAGCGTTCGTTAGTGAATTTGCGCAGTAAAGAAAAATGCCAAACGCTAGCGAATTAACGCTAGCGTTCGGCGCTTCAGCACTTAGTGAATTTGCGCCTTAGGCCACAGCCGTAGAGTTCGCCAAACGAGCAGATCTCTCCCCGATATGCCCACATCGAAGTGGGCGATATCGGGCTGATCCGATTGTGGGCCCAATTGCGGGACCAAATAAACGCACAGATGCAGGCGCGATCCGACGGGATTTTTTAACCTGTCCGATCGAGATCTGGCAGACCTGCAGCCCTATGCACGGAGCAGTTAACCGCTAATGACCCGCTTGTACAGAACAAGAGCCGATACACTGAAATCTGGGGAATTGATTTAATTGTCTTGCCCCCCTAAAATTGCTCTTTACCAGTAGACATAATCTAATCCAGGGAATGGGGTTTGGTCTGACCCCTGAGGGTTATAATGCATTCAGGAGCACTATAGGCAGAGCAGGAGCCTTCAGATATAGAAAAAAAATCAAAGGGCAAGGAAAGAGCCGGATATATTACAACTGTTATAAAGAAATCACCTTTACACCTTGGCTCTTCTACTCCTTTCAGTTTACAGTCATAAGTCATTGTGGCAACATTTCTCATTAATAAACTGACTTGCCTAAACATGGCCAAAATATTAACAAGTCACATGGATGGGGGGGCCAATGTGTTTAACCATTCCCTCTCTACAATGGGGGGGACTTTATAAATCCGACTTTTTATTCATCTTCCTTATCTGATCTTTAATCTTTAAGTGATGGTCCCAGTAGGTGATCTACAAGCAAAGCTAAATTATTGCAAGTAACTGTGCCTTATGCCAGACCTGTGTCTTCAAGCATTCCTAAACCTTGTGATCTCCACATTCTTAGCACATAATAAAATGTTTTCACCTTTGGATCATGATCTTGCTTTAACTAGAGGAGAACAGTTTTACTCCTCGCCCCACAGGCTTTTAAGGGACACTCCAAACATTTCCTTACTGAACTGTGCTTGCTGAATAGTTAAAACCTATGCTGCCATAGTTTTATGGGATCTCTCTGTACAGACTATGAGCAAACTTAGGGGACTGTTCCTGCTGAATTGTGCTTAGTAAAGGGGAATACCTATGCTGCCATAGTTTTATGGGATCTCTCTGTACAGACTATGAGCAAACTTAGGGGACTGTTCCTGCTGAATTGTGCTTAGTAAAGGGGAATACCTATGCTGCCATAGTTTTATGGGATCTCTCTGTACAGACTATGAGCAAACTTAGGGACTGTTCCTGTTGAATTGTGCTTAGTACAGGGAATACCTATGCTGCCATAGTTTTATGGGATCTCTCTGTACAGACTATGAGCAAACTTAGGGGCTGTTCCTGCTGAATTGTGCTTAGTAAAGGGGAATACCTATGCTGCCATAGTTTTATGGGATCTCTCTGTACAGACTATGAGCAAACTTAGGGACTGTTCCTGCTGAATTGTGCTTAGTACAGGGAATACCTATGCTGCCATAGTTTTATGGGATCTCTCTGTACAGACTATGAGCAAACTTAGGGGACTGTTCCTGCTGAATTGTGTTTAGTACAGGGAATACCTATGCTGCCATAGTTTTATGGGATCTCTCTGTACAGACTATGAGCAAACTTAGGGGACTGTTCCTGCTGAATTGTGTTTAGTACAGGGAATACCTATGCTGCCATAGTTTTATGGGATCTCTCTGTACAGACTATGATCAAACTTAGGGGACTGTTCCTGCTGAATTGTGCTTAGTACAGAGGAATACCTATGCTGCCATAGTTTTATGGGATCTCTCTGTACAGACTATGATCAAACTTAGGGGACTGTTCCTGCTGAATTGTGCTTAGTACAGGGAATACCTATGCTGCCATAGTTTTATGGGATCTCTCTGTACAGACTATGAGCAAACTTAGGGGACTGTTCCTGCTGAATTGTGCTTAGTACAGGGGAATACCTATGCTGCCATAGTTTTATGGGATCTCTCTGTACAGACTATGAGCAAACTTAGGGACTGTTCCTGCTGAATTGTGCTTAGTACAGAGGAATACCTACGCTGCCATAGTTTTAAAGTATCTCTCTGTATAAACTATAAAACATGTAGGGAAAAATGCAGTACCCAGAAAAAGCCCACACAAGCATGAGGAGTGCATACAGATTTCTTGTAGGTAATGCCCTGGCTGGAATCAAACCAGGACCCCATTGAGGCACTGCAAGGCAGCAATGCAAATCACAGAACTAATGACATTATTACGTTTATTAAAGGAAAACTATACCCTTCAAATGTATGTCTCTATAAAAAGATATTGCATGAAACAGCTCATACTGTATGTAAAAGCCATCATCATGTAAATAAACCATTTTCATAATAATTTACTTTTTTAGTAGTATGTGCCATTGGGTTGCTCAAGTACTCATTTTGGGGGTATAGTTTTCCTTTAATTATTATTATTTTGCTGTCTAGACAGGGTTGATAAGAGGGTTTGCAGCAATGTCATTTTCCAAGGATTTTAGCAGTGAGTATTCTCTGTTCTTAGCTTTCATTTCATGCCCCACCTAGTGGCAGAATTCAGAATCTAATGATAAATATTATTTGTATATCAGTATGGGGTAAGTTAAAATATATAAACAAACAAAAGTTCCTCTGAATAGAATAGAGGGAAAAATAAGTGTTGCAAAGAAAAAACAAACAGATGTGATAGTTTCCCTTTAAAATGATGAAGGACCAGGGTTGCTAACGTTTAAGTCACAATAACTTCCTCTATGAATAATAGCCGTCAGCCAATAGGGTGGCTGTAAACAACTGAAATGTGACCTAATTCAAACAACATCCCTATCATTCCAAACAACAGGCTGAATGTGGACATATTTATCTCTAGCCCCGGGCTACATAAAATGTTTCAAGATGAAGCCTACAAGCCAGCATAACACAGGGGGGAGTGGGGTGGCAACTGGATATTCTATAAGCAAACATTAACTCAGAGGCACACAATGCTTGAGGAATTAATCTGTCACGGGTCTGTCGATTTTAGGCATTCGGGCTTATAGTTCATTGTGACCCTCCTAACACTGGATGAGCATGAAACAATGTCGCATCTCAGTGAGACTAATGACCATGCACAATAGCTCAACGGTGTTTATGAACAGTCCATATAACAAATGATTTGGTCACATGATGTTATTTGGGGACTTTGGGCTTGGCTGCCGTAGTAGACTTGGAAAACCACAGTTGCAATCCGGTGGCCACTGTTAGGGGTTCTCTTATGGTTGAATACATGATATCTCTCTAAATTCTTCATTTTTTGGACATGCCTCTGATCTACAATAGACTCCACCTCATATGACTTCAACACCCTCCAAAACCCTGGCCAATTTGTCCAAACCCTTTTAAAGTCAATCTCAAAATTGGCTGGACTGAGAACCACAGTTGAGTTTACAGCCTGTGGAAACTGTGGGTTCCTAAAACCATTTGGCAGCCCTAACAAGTGTTCATTTTGAAGCTCTGGTAACCATGATGCTCTCCTCTTCCTCTGCTTTTGCCATCAAATGATTTGAAGTTGTATTTCATTTTTAATTCTTGACTTGGAGGCAAGTATTGGAAAGCATTCCACGATCCACTGCGCAACTCTTCCCAATTTGTACAGACCCTTCTAAGGTCTATGCCAGAAAAAGATGTACTTGGGGCTTGGCTGCTATAGTACCCTAGGAGAACTACAGTTGGGTTTGACAGCCTGTGGCTACTATTAGGGGGTTCTCTTTTGGTTAAATACACAACACTTAAATTCTTGATTTTAAAATTAGGATTTTGTTTGGACACACCTCTGATTCAACAAGAACTGTCCTCCCCATATCACAACTGCAATACCAAAACCGTGGCCAATTTGTCCAAACCCTTTAAAGTCAATGCCAGAATTGGGGTGTGTCAGGGGGCCTATCGGTTCCCAGTGGGAGTAGTCCAGAACAAGGAGAAAGCCCAGGGGACAAAGTCCAAGTTCGTGGTACAAATAGGGGTCAGGCAAAATCGTGGTCCAAATCCAGGCAATCCAGTCCACAATCCACTGCACAACTCTTCCCAATTTGTCCAGACCCTTCTAAGGTCTACGCCAGAAGAAAATGAACTTGAGGCTCGGCTGTAACCTAGGAGAACTACAGTTGGGTTGGCAGCCTGTCGCTACTATTAGGGGTTCTCTTTTGGTTATGAGTAAGTGCCCATTTTGACATGAAACTTGTTAGGCTAATTCATGTCCTAGTAAAGATTTTTAAATTTTATATATAACTTGGGCAACTGCTTCACTAATAGTGGGTCTCTTCCCATTTTGATTTTTCACTTATCCTCTTTTGGTTAAATACATAACACTTACCTAAATTCTTGATTTTCTTTCTGGACACAAAATAACCCTTCTCCCCATATCACAACTGCAATGAACTCCAAAACCCTAGCAGTTTGGCCAAAACCATCTCCAAAGTCAGTGCCAGAAGAAATTGGGGCTTCGCTGCAGAAGAAGATTAGGAGAAATGGAGTAGGGTTGTCAGCCTTTGGCCACTATAGAGGTTCCCAAAAGCAAAAAAGTGTGAATCTACTTAATGATGAAGTTATAGAGCAGTGAGAAGCAACCAGTAGCCACATATCGCTCTTCTACCCCCTTTGATTTTTCTCCTAATCACAGCCTTTATTTAGAAGCCACCAGGATAATTATGTGGCTCCCCAACACTGTGGTTTACACCTACAAAAGTGTGGATACCACGGAACATTTAGTTATGATGAGACTACTAACTGATTATTTGGGGTTACACCAGAATCCCACTTGTGTTTACAAATTCTCTTTAATAACGGAAAGTCCTAAGATAAGACAAATTTGTTGAATGTATGGAACAATGTCATTAGTTTTTTCCCAAAAGTCATATAGATACACAATAATAACAACGAGCACCAGGATCTCTAGAGGGATCAAGGAGATATTCCCAAGTCCAGTCTCTCTGTTTTATCACAGGCTACAGGAGTGTATCCCTTCTTTAATTGTGGAGTGAGTTATAGAACAAAATAAATTAATCTGCATGATGAAGCCTGTTGCTTTATTCTCCCTCCACCCCCAACCCAAAAAAAAATATAAAAGGACTGTTCTTTAACTCATTGCTTCATTACGTAGGGCCTTTTCCATAACACAGCAAAAAAAAAAAGTTCAATTTGTTCTTAAGGAAATCTATTTCTTGTCATAAAACCTTTTAAGCCATCTGGTCACATTGAAAGAAACTCATAAAAAGCCCCCGTTCCTCCTCCTCTTCTCCCCCATAAAAGGCTAAAGGTCATTTTCCACTTTGGGTCAAGGGGCCTGGAACGGGGTTTGTGGTGCCTGCTTGGACTTTCCTGAAAAACTTGTCAGAAGGGATTATTGACAAATTATTGAACATTCCATCTGAAACAAGCCCAGTTGTGGAAAAATAATAAAAGGAAGGGGGGGTGGTGTTATTAACCTGGTTATCTTTCTAAACTTCTACTTTATGAGGGTTATTTATCAAAGTCCAAATTTATTTCATTATTTTCTGTTACAAACTCCGATCAAATCCGCTCAGGTTTTTTACGTTTATTTATTATTACATTTTCCCGAAAATTTGCTTTGCGGGAAAAAATCAGCTTTTCCAGATTTTTTGGGATTTTTCATCTACTTTTCACGATTTTTTCAGATTTTTCACTCGAAAACTTCTTTGCATAAAACCCAGCGCACATCAAAAAATCATTGGGACTTGACTTATATACAACCCTGACAGGTCTGAGGTGCCGGATTTTCTGATTCCGACTTTTCAATCCTTGGGGTTTAATACATTCCGAAATATGAGTCCAATTTTATAAAACAAAATCACAATTTTTTCGTGATTTTTGCATTCGGAGTTTAGTAAATAACTCCCTATGAGTTGTGGGCCCAGAAACTTTACCCTTGAAATGAATTTGCACTCTCAGTTTTGCCCATTGTATTGTACTGGTTGAGGGGTATTCTTGTTACTAAGATGAATGAGGATATGGAGGTGCTTAGCAGGGTCAGTAAATATGAATTAAATAGCAACGTGTTCCTGAGCAAGATAATCTTATTCCTTCTACTGAAACATATTTTCCACCAGGTGAAGTCCACTCTGCCTCACCATAAATCAACTAGGATTGGCACCTGGTCAGTATTTAATGGCCTAACTGATATAAATGTTGCTTGATACTTGATATTAATTGGGTAAAACCAGAAATAACTAGGAAGGCCGGTATTTTTTTCCCAGACAATGCGGCAACTCTAATGCCAACATATTTTAATGATCCATCCCACCTTGAAGGTTTGGTTCACATTTTTATGAACTTGTAGCAAGATAAACCCAGTGATACGGGTATGGGACCTGTTATCCAGAATATGGACCGGAGAGGCCTGAATAGAAAGAGGAGTAATAAAAAGTAGCAATGACAATACATTTGTAGCCTTACAGAGCATTTGTTTTTAGATGGGGTCAGTGACCTTTTGAAAGCTATTGAGAGTCGAAAGAATTATTAAAAAACGATAAAAAAGAAGAAAATAACGGACAATGGAAAAGTTGCTTAGAATTAGCCACTTTATAACATACTAAGGGGCAAATTTACTAACCTTCGAAAATTCACCAGCGACGGCTTCGCTCACAGCGCAATACTTCGCCAGTCGTAGATTCGCCAGGACAACGCTAATTCACTAAAATCGGAAGTCGCGTCCAGGGCACAGAACGCTGGCGCAGTTGCAATAGTGTTACTGCGGCAAGCAAAGCGAAGTTGCGCTAGCGTTGGCTAATTTGCATATGGCGGGAAGTTAAAGTTGAATGGACGTATATGTTGCAGCAAATACATTACACTGCACAAGCCGGGGAAACCTTAATAAAATAAAATAAAGTTGTTATATTGCCCTACACATGAGCCCACTGTATAGTTTATGTGCCATATGTTAGGAAATGTAGGGGGGAAGCCGGTTACCTAAAAAAACAATTATGCTCTTTTGCAGCCTATCACCCTGAAAAAGGAAAAGACGCCAGCGTTTTTTGGGACTTAGAAAAATTTTCAACTATTTTTTGAGGAAGTCCTATCTACTCTATTGCACTTTGCCTGGTCTGCGGGGGCGAAGGCAAGTCTGGCGCAAGAGGTAACGTAAAATCCGTATCTTAGTGAATTCGCATAGTTACGTCCATTCTTAGAGCATAAATTTGCCAGGCTTTAGGGCGCAAAGTATCGCTAGAGGCTACCTCGTTTGACGTCACGCTGGCAAATTTCCGCTAGCGTTAGTCATTTCACCCTTTAGTAAATTTGCCCCTAAAAGTTAACTTCACGGTGAAGCAGCCCTTCAAAGGTGACTATACACTAGGTTTGTGGTGTATTGACTGATGAGAAAGTGAAGATGATCCACAGCTGCTGTTTTGATCACTCAAGATCTTTGCACAAACAACTGGAAAAATATTAAGGCAGTCATACCATGTGTGACCCCTTAGACACTCTCCATTTGGCCCATGGGTGATCATTTGGAGAACATACCTGAGTATGGCCACCTCCCAAACTGAAATCTGCCATTGTCTGTTCTCTGTGGGTAAATAAGGCACTGACTGCAAATCTTTCCCACTTCCCTGCAAATCTTTCCCACGTCACATCAGATGGACTACAAACAACAAATACAAGGAGCCAAATCACACAAATCTCCATGTCCCATGGGACATAGGGTGAATTTATTACAGGTTGGCCCATATACCACCACACACTTGGGTCTGTTTCAGGAGCCAATTATGGAATCTGTAAGTTCTCCAAGTGTAGATGGAAACCCACAGACATTAAGGGGGCTATTTATCAAGCTCGGAATTTATCTCAGTATTTCTAAAATAAAAATCTGAGCAACTACGAATTCCCGAATGGACCTTTTCTATCATTTAAAAAGTCAGAAAAAATAGGTTTAGCCAAAAATCTGAACAATTCGGACTTTTGCCCAAAAAGTCTGAATTTTTTGGACTTTTCCGCTAAAACTACAATTTTTTTTGGACGTTTTGGTCCAAAATCCCCAAAATCATCGGATATCGGTACGGACAGCAGCGTAGACACTGGGACCTTTCCCGTTGACTTATACAGGACGCCGAGAGCTTTGAGATGCTGGATTTTGGGATTTTTCAGACCATCGGACTTTAATAAATCCCGAAAAATTAAGATTTTCTTCGAAAAATAACGGGCAGGTGGCAACCCTACCGCCAGCACATTCTAAAAAAAGAGCGCTAAGTGGGTGCAATGGGATATCTACTTGTATGCAGCAAATGAGAATAAGCCACATAGCTGATATTAAGGGCCACACCTGCACAGACCATGACACAATTACTACTACGGCATGAAACGCGTGTCTGTCTGCGTTCATCTCCTGATGATTCACTCCTCTGGGTCAGGACACTGTTTCTGTTCCAGACAAAGAATAACAATATGCAATCAAAACACCACTTTTCTTTAATATATTTTATTCATTATTTTGAATCTGAATTTTAACTGATTTTAATTCCTAATCCCCCTGCCCCTCATATAATAGAAGCCGAATATCGTTTTTTTTCTTTCAGGGTTTTGTTTAGAGACGGCGCGTTACTCAATAGGCGACTGTACAAAAAAAAAAAAAAAAAAAAGAAATCTTCAGATATGAAACATTTGCATGGCAATAGGGGCCCTTAACATAACAGTAGATGACACTTTCGCTGCCTCGGATTCTTGGAAGGAGTTCATGATTCTGCTTCATGCCTTGCTGAGCTCCGAAAAAGGAAGAGAGAATTATTCTTGTAGGCAAGTGTCATATTTCTGGGGGAGATGAAGTTTGGGCGGTGATGGGAAAACGGCGCATCCTCAGATAAATCCAGAATTCTGTACGGCCCATTACACTCTGCAAGGGGAAAGGGGTTTTGCTAATTAATGTCGGGCCGGCCAGAATAAAAGCCAATGAGTGAGTTGGGATTTTGGATACAGCTGAGCAGAAAGGTAAACCTCTGTGCCCGGCATCATTTTGGAAAGGGCACAGAAAGGTCATAGAAGCGGTGGATTGGTCGACCAACTGTCTCTAGCAGGTGCCCTGTACCCAGTCTGGTGGAAAATGGGGCGAGAGGAACAGGGAGTTGCTTTAACCCTATGACGGGAGAGAATATTTAGATCCATCATCCAGTTTTCTATTTCCTATACTGTATATATCTGTCTAGCTAAATTAGCAGCGAACTTACGCGTTTTGCTGCTTGAAACTGCATTGAAAATTCTCAAAAATTGTCAGAATAGTCGCGCGCATAAAAATTGTCGCAGGCATCAAAATTGACATAAATCAAAATTATTTTAATTGACCATTGATTTCAACGTGTTTCGAAAAACACGAATTTCACAGTGAATTCGCGAAATGGGACAAATTTGCCCATCACTAGATTTTATCAGGGTGTCATTGGTTTAGCTTATACTTTCAGCCTTGCCTACAATGCCATTATCTCAGGGTGGCTAGCCACATCCTTATTAACCACACTAGCCCTGTTCAGCAGCCAGGTCATGGCTTAGCAGCAATGTTTGTTTGACATCACATCAGTACTGGAAAATTCCAGGATTAACTTTAGCAGGAACAGCCCCCTAAGTTTGCTCGTAGTCTGTACAGAAAGATCCCATAAAACTATGGCAGCATAGGTATTCCCCTGTACTAAGCACAATTCAGCAGGAACAGCCCCTAAGTTTGCTCATAGTCTGTACAGAGAGATCCCATAAATATGTCAGCATAGGTATTCCCTGTACTAAGCACAATGCAGCAGGAACAGCCCCTAATTTCTTTCTTATACATTAAGGATATTTATGATCAGTGAGCCTATACGTGGACACTGGATACTAAAAAAAATATTTAATTTGACCCATGTAGGGCAGTAACTATTGTTAGTGCAACACCACGCTGAGGTCAGTTTTAGGTCCTCATTTGGGTTTTAAATGTGAGAATATGCAACTCAATTATTTTTTGGGCATGTCCATGCTTCTGTAAAAAACAAAATGTCAAACATAACAGGAAGAGTCACTGCCTGCTCTGCTTTCATTTCCCTACAGAAATAGGGATTGGTAACACTAGATAGGTACCTAATATATAAGGACAGAGACAAGAGGAAAGTGTTGGAAGGGTTACTGACTGCTCTGCTCTCATTTCCCTACAGAAATAGGGATTGGTAGCACTAGATAGGTGCCTAATATATAAGGATAGAGACAAAAGGACCTTAGCACAAACATCACCAATTGGCTAGATTAGAGAAGGAGGAGGAAATACGGTTCACCCACATTATAGCATGGGGAACTGCACCCACAATTCTTGATTTTCCTGAAATGTATTTACTTGTACATGATAATTGGAATCTAGATGATAATGTATTTTAAGAAGACTATTTTGTGATGACTTTCATATTATTTTTAGACACTAATCTATCTATCTATCTATCTATCTATCTATCTATCTATCTATCTATCTATCTATCTATCTATCTATCTATCTATCTATCTATCTATCTATCTCCTTCAAGCTACATTAGGACACACACAGACACAATGAGCAGTTGAAGGCCCAGTATATCTAACAAAGGATTTACAGATTCCAGCATAATGATGTGATTACTTAGCATTGTTTAAATATCCTCTCTCTTTATGTTTCTATAACAATGTCACAGGGACCTCCAACCTTGTGTGTTTTTGTGTGCTTAAACACCGATGACCTCTGAGCTTTGCATATATATATATATAAAATGTTTCTCTGAAGAAGCCAATATACTGTTATAAGGATGATTTGCAATCTTTGTATCAGCCTTTCTTAAGATTCATACTCTGCTTCCTCCTATTAAGAAAGTGTTAGTCACATTACAGGAAAAGAGTTGCCTTTTTAGCTCATTTTTGAATGACAATAGAAACATTGTGACTTTGTTCCCCCACCAGTTGGAAACACTTGCAGTCTAATGCCTTGTGTTATAGCCCCGAGGGGAGCTGCTGAAAATCTATTCTAAACCACAATGATATCCTTAAGGGTTAGTTCACACGAGGAGATTCGGGGAGATTTTGTCGCCTGGCGACTAATCGCCTCGTCTTCTGAGCGACAATCTCCTCGAACTGCCTCAGCGTGTCTTCCTATAGGCTATAATGAAAAGTCGCCTGCGCTAATGATGGCGATGCATTTTCTGAAGTCGCCCGTAGTTTCCTTCGAGAGGCAACTTTGGGGACTATGGAAAACACAGCGCCGCGTGTGCTTTAGCGCAAGCGACTTTTCATTATAGCCTATGGAAAGACACGCTGAGGCAGTTTGGAGAGATTGTCGCTCAGAAGACGAGGCAATTAGTCGCCAGGTGACAAAATCTCCCCGAATCTCCTCATGTGAACTAACCCTTAGTCATGTGTCGGGATGCAATATAAAGTGTATGACAAACCCGGCAGTTTTATTAACTGCCAGGAAATCTAGCTCAGTGATCTTATAGCGTCTTAACAGTTGAAACAGTTGTACAGAATATAAAGCTACCAGCTAACTTATATTCCTCCCAAACCACTTCATAGAATGTCTTTACAGGTGACAGCTTTTATGTCTTCAAAATAAAAGAACAGAAAAGAACAGATAACGATTTACTGCCTGGGTGTTTGATTGCGTTTAAGATAATGAAGTTACTAAATCAAATTGGCTGTATTTTAACAAAAGGGCTGATATACTGTATGTATATATATATATATATATATATATATATATATATATTGTTTCCGCTTAAAATAGAGACAATAAAATGTAGGCAAAATTATAAATTATTATTAATTGAATCAATATATAAGTCTGTATATATATATATATATATATATATATATATATATATATACGGATAGACCTTAATTTTTATAATTTTTAAATGTTGTTCAAAAAGTTAAACACAATGCATGTTTTCTTTAAAAAAAAAAAAGCATAAATACATTTTTTAATATACAGGTATGGGATCCGTTATCCGGAAACCCATTATCCAGAACGTTCCGAACTACGGAAAGGCCGTCTCCCATTAACTCCATTATAATCAAATAATCCAAATTTTTTCTCTGTTATCATAAAACAGTAGCTTGTATTTGTTCCCAACTAAGATAGAATTAATCCTTTTTGGAAGCAAAATCAGCCTATTGGCTTTATTTCATTTTTATATGATTTTCTAGTAGACTGAAGGTATGAAGATCCAAATTATGGAAAGACCCGTTAGCCAGAAAGCCTCAGTTCCCGAGCATTTTGGATAATAAGTCCCATGCCTGTATAATTATTGTTGTGTAAAAAACATTTATTTTGAATTCCTGCACTTAAAGGAAACCCTTTGTTTATTAACTTTTTGACAAATAACAAAAGTTCTAATTAGATTTTTTAATGCAACATATATATATATATATATATATATATATATATATATATATATATAGAGGTATGGGATCTGTTATCCAGAAATTCGTTATCCAAAAAGCTCTGAATTATGCAAAGACCGTCTCCCATAGACATTTTATCCAAATAATACAAATATTTAAAAATAATTTCCTTTTCTCTGTAATAATAAAACAAGACATTGTACTTGATCCCAACTAAGATATAATTAATCCTTATTGGAAGCAAAACCAGCCTATTGGGTTTATTTCATGTTTATATGATTTTCTAGTAGACTTGAAGATCCAAATTACAGAAAGATCCATTATCCAGCAAACCCCAGGTCCAGAGCATTCTGGATAACAGGTCATACTTGTATATATATATATATAAATATATCTAAATGGTTGTTCAGTAGTGATGGGCGAATCTCTGCAGTTTAATTTTGCTGAAAAATCCACTAATTTATCATGGAATTATCGAAATTGATGCGCGGCAATTTTAACGCAATCATCGTCAATTTTTATACGCATAACAATTTGGTCTAAATACTTTAAAGTCAACGGGTGTCCGAATAATTTTGATGCAACAATTTTTATGCGAATGCCAATTTTGATGCGCGTCAAATTTCTCTTTTTTTTACATAAAAGGCAGAAATATTTTGAATATGTGTATAATTAGTATTGTTGCATTCAAAAATGTATATTTTTAATTGCTGCATTTTAAAAATAGAAAACTTTGTTGATTATCTTTAAAACACATCGCAAAAATTCAAACAAGATATTTTTAATGTAAAAATCATAGATAAATGTATAATTATTGTTGCATTCAACCTATTCTTTTTTTAAACATATTTATAAAACACCGTTTATCACAAATATACACTTTAGTCTATCAATTTTTTAAAAAAAATCAGTATTAGCATTACATTTAAATCATTATTAGATTTCACGATGAGACACAAGTCTTGCCTTTGAAATGCATGACTTTATTAAAGTAAAAGAAAAGCTGTAGTATATGTTAAACAATCTTTAAATCAAATCCAAATTGTGCTAAATTGCCTTGCAGGGACCTACACAAGATTTATTGTTCAGTGTCTTCTCATGAATACTGTTGGACTGTTTTCTATTTATTGCTAATTACTGTTAATCATTGAAACGTGTTAATCCCAAAAGAATCTAGCTGGAGGTGGAACTCCTGGGAAGTTACATTTTCTTGTTTAGAATGTCATTATCCCATGGTTTTCTAAAATATTTGCCTGTAACAAAAGAAATTGTCTTTAACAAAGCAAGGCAACAATGCTAACAGCAATCCCAGTAATCTGTATTTTCATTAGCTGTTAAGATCCAAAATGTATTGTTTTTCACTGAAAATCTTGGGTCTATAGAATACACAAAAAAAACATGAATATCCTGTAAATTATATCTTTATAAATGGCTCTTAGTGATGTCATCGGTTATAAATGGAGCTTAGTGATGTCATTATTGTCACATGATTCACTAAAACGTGTGTATTATAATAAATAAAGTAACCCTTGTTGGAAAATATGAGGATATTAGAAGTAACCTCTGACATTTTTATGGTCATGAAACTCCTTGGTGACATAATATCCTTATTACCCTAACTGGCCTTTAGGCTGAGCCCCCTTAGCTCATAACAAGGTTGCAAATATATAGAAACATTTGGGTAACAGTCACCCTGCTATAGTTCCAGGGGTACCCAGTGCACAAATAAGCACTCACCCCAAATCTCCCCCTAACTGGCCTTCAGACTGGGCCCCCTTAGCTCATAACAATGTTACAGATATATAGAAACATTGGGGTAACAGTCACCCTGCTATAGTTCCAGGGGTACCCAGGGCACAAATTATCACTCACCCCAAATCTCCCCCTAACTGACCTTTAGACTGGGCCCCCTTAGCTCATAACAAAGTTACAGATATATAGAAACATTGAGATAACAGTCACCCTGCTATAGTTCCAGGGGTTCCCAGGGCACAAATAAGCACTCACCCCAAATCTCCCCCTAACTGGCCTTTAGACTGGGCCCCCTTAGCTCATAACAAGGTTACAGATATATAGAAACATCGGGGTAACAGTCACCCTGCTATAGTTCCAGGGGTACCCAGGGTACAAATAAACACTCACCCCAAATCTCCCCCTAACTGGCCTTTAGACTGGGCCCCCTTAGCTCATAACAAGGTTACAAATATATAGAAATATTGGGGTAACAGTCTCCCTGCTATTATAGTTTCCGGGGTACCCAGGTGTAACATTAAAAAAAATGATAACCCTCTGCTGTTTCATCAAATACATGGGATTACCTGATCAAAGCAATAATGGCTACTTGTAATGATGTGAATAAAACATGCAGATGAATACGAGAATATACAGAAAGATTAAGTTGGAGGACATTGTTACTTGTTACACTCTCTATATGGACTTTGTCTGTTCTTTGCGTGTTTTGTGGGTTTCCTCCCTCAGCCCCAAGATCTATTGGTTGGCTCATTGACTTCTGATCAAACTGATGTTAGTGTGATCAAGGCTGGGGATATTGGATTCTAAGATGCTTTCTGGCATATATAGTTAGTAATTAAATATTATTTTGTGGTCACCTTCTTGCAAAGTCTAGGCTGAGTGTTTGGTGGTGATTCTAAAAGGTATGTTCTACCTATCCAACAGCTGCTAGGTATAGTCGGTCATGTTAAATGGAGGAGCCCCCCCAATGTGCTTTGTTTGAAAATATGTCCCATTATAGGAAGGATAGGTCTTCAATGAAGTTTTCAACGTCAATAGACTTTTCAGCCAGTTTTAGACAGTCATGAAAGGTGAGTGAGCACCACCTATTGGTCAAGAGGAAGAACATTCTACTTTGAGGAGGTTATCCAAAAATCGTGAAAAATTCTATTTTTTAACTATAAAATAATGAATTTTACTTTATTTAACTACAAACCCTGAATTTTTTGAGATTTTTTTTCCTCAGAGGATGGAAAAAGTCTGAATCTGAAAATACTCCATCTCAGACCTGCCTAAGTTGTATATAAGTCAATGGGAGATGTCCATATCGTATTTGGACTTTTCTGTGGAATTCTGACTATTTCTGTTTTTTTGGGCAAAAATCTGAAAAATTCGGACTTTTCGGGAAAAATTAAGCAACGTGGGAGAAAAAAAATTATGTTTTTTTATTAAAATAATAAATAACGGTTAATCACGGATCCTAGTTTGGTTGGAATTTTTTATTTTCATTTTTTATTATATAGATTTTGATAAATAAAGCCCAGAATGTTTGTCCAACTCACATAGGAAGGCATCAATTAACAAGACATCAGGGAAAATAAACAGCCTCACTGGCTGAGGTTTCCTAAAACTGACCAGAACTGCCTTTGTCAACCCCCCCTCACAGACCCTAAAGGCTCTAGGTTTAGCCATTTTAGCCAACATATTATATGACTGAGCCTTTCTTATTGTATCTCCTATAATACCCCAACAATCCCCTCAAAGTCTCAAACGTCTCTTCATTTAACCCTGGCAGGTGCAGCAAATACTGAGGAACCAATCGGGCAGATTTGAAGAACCTCTTGGACAAGGAATGCATCTTTGCATTGATGAAGCCCTCACCCGATGGGTCTCTGAAGCCTGAAGGCAACACTATATGAACCCTGGGCTAACAATCAGATCAGCTTGATGTGGCATGGGGTGGCCAAACTGGGCTGAGATCCGTTTTTTGTGGAAAGTATGGCTCACAAATGGAGCAGAAAGCCACAAAAACACAGAAAGCTGCCGATGGAACCTGAAGAAGAGGAGAAGCGAATACTCCAAGAAGAGAAGAATGAAGAAGACCTTTAAAGGTAAGTTCCAATAAACACCAATGGTCTTTTTTTTTTTAAAAAAAAATTAAATCTGGCCACCAATGGTCTTTTTTTTTTTAACTTTTATGGAAGGCCCTGACCACCAATGAGTTTTTTTAAAAAAACTTTTGTTGGAGACACTGGCCGCTAATTTTTCTTTTTATACTTATGGGTGTGGGGGGGGGGGGGGGGCTGGCCACCAATACTTTTTTTTAACTTGTAGGGGCCATGACCACCAATGGCTTTTTACAACCTGTGTGTGTTTACCGTTTTTAGCGCTGATGTCTGTGTGGCCTTTAACTGTGGTGTGGAGTGGGCGGGATCTGGGGTGGGGCTTGGGGGCTGGGCTGGGGTGGGTAGGGACTAGGGGGCCCAGATCATTTTGTTGTATGGGGCCCCGTGATTTCTGATGGCCGCCCTGCTCACATACACATGTGTTCTAATACACACTTATGATATTTGACATTCTGCTATTAAAGAGGGATCCCCATTCCCATGGAGATGTATTTCCAGTAGACATTCATAAAAGAACAATATGAAGTATATTTTACTGAAGTCTGTGCAAAGGGCAGCCAGGAAAAGTCTCTGAAAATGTTTCCTATGCTGTTTCTATGGCAGCATAGGTGTTCCACTGTACTAAGCACAATTCAGCAGGAACAGCCCCTAAGTTTGCTCATAGCCTGTACAGAGAGATCCCATAAAACTATGTAAGAATAGGTATTCCCTGTACTAAGCACAATTCAGCAGGAACAGCCCCCTTAGTTTGCTCATAGCCTGTACAGAGAGATACAATAAATCTATGGCAGCATAGGTATTCCCTGTACTAAGCACAATTCAGCAGGAACAGCCCCAAGTTTGCTCATTGACTGTACAGATAGATCCCATAAAACTATGGCAGCATAGGTATTCCCCTGTACTAAGCACAATTCAGCAGGAACAGTCCCCTAAGTTTGCTCATAGTCTGTACAGAGAGATCCCATAAAACTATGGCAGCATAGGTATTGCCCTGTACTAAGCACAATTCAGCAGGAACAGCCCCTAAGTTTGCTCATAGTCTGTACAGAGAGATCCCATAAAACTATGGCAGCATAGGTATTCCCTGTACTAAGCACAATTCAGCAGGAACAGTCCCTAAGTTTGCTCATTGACTGTACAGATAGATCCCATAAAACTATGGCAGCATAGGTATTCCCCTGTACTAAGCACAATTCAGTAGGAACAGCCCCTAAGTTTGCTCATAGTCTGTACAGAGAGAGCCCATAAAACTATGACAGCATAGGAATTCCCCTGTACTAAGAACAGAGCAGCAGAAAAAGTTTACTTTATTTGTCCCTTTAAGGGAAACTTTATAAATCTTTGTAAGTATATCCTCCCTGTTCCAGTGACAGAATTGTCCTTATAATGTTCCTTGTCCATCTGTTGGATACAAAAGTGCACCCAAATGCTTTTTTTGGGTCTATCATACTGTCAAGTGATGAGAATTTACATTGGGAAAGAAGGAGGGTCCATCTCAGGAATGGATAGTGAAGCCATTAGAGCTGAAAGCAAATCGATGTTGAGCTTTTTGCAGACGCTCATGGCCACAGAACTCTCCCGTTAGCACTTTTGTGTGAGCGTCACCCTGCAGCCGAAAGCCAGAACTGATTGCCTTGATTTAGAGGCAGCGTTTGATGTTGTTCAGCTAATTAAAGGGTCCCTGTACTGCAACAATGTGCAGGGAAAAGCAGCACACGGCAGCCATGTGTTAACCCTTCCATAACAGGGAAGGAGAATTTGGCACCTAGACACCAAATGGGTTATTTATCAAAATCCACATTTTTCTCATGTTTTAAGTAAAAAAGTCCAACTAAACTAGAATCCACAAATTACACTTATCAATCATTAAAAAAAAAAACACCGAAAAAAATGCAACTTTTTGCACGAAAACCGCTACTTTTTAGGATTGTCCCGTGAAAATCAGAATTTTTTGCAAATCAGCGGAAACCATAACATCTTCAAATTGCATATAGGAGCTCTGCCATTGACTTCTACAGGACCTCGACAGGTGGAAGATGAATCATTTTTGGATTCTGACTTTTTGCAGCCTCGGGGTATAATAAATGTAGAAAAATGCAAGTTTTTTTTTCCCCTACAAAAAAATCTGATTTTATAGTAAAAAACCTAGAATTTTTCGAGTTTTTAGCATTCAGACTTTAATAAATAACCCCCCCAAGTGACCATCCCACCCCTTTACCCGCAGTATCAGTGACAAGTTCAGTTCGCCGACAAGATTTCACTTCATTTTCAACACGCCACCAATGACTCCCAGATTTCAGGCATTTTCATACTTAGGGGCAGATTTATCAAATTTTCGAATTCAAAAGATTCGAATTTCAAGCTATTTTTTGTGTACTTCGACTTGGGAAATTTGATTTGAATTTGAAAAAAATTCAGACATTCGAATATCGAAATTTATCATGTACTGTCTCTTTTGCCATTCGACTTCGACCATTTGCCATCTAAAAACTGCGGAATTGCTGTTTTAGCCTATGGGGGACCTCCTAGAACCTATTTGGAGTCACTTGGTGGACTTTGAACAATTCGATTTCGATCAAATGCACTATGCCTTCAATTTGTATGATTCGAATTCGGCCGAATACGGACCTATTCGATCGAAAATTGACCTATTCGGCCTAAAAAAAACTTCGACTTAATTACGGTTGGTCTTTTTGAATTCGAATTTCAAAGTTTCTCAAATTCGACCCTTGATAAACCTGCCCCTTAGTCACTTACATTTTCTCTAAAAGACAATTAAAACACATTCTTCTACAACTTTGCCCAGATGTGATTTTCTCAGGAAGAAAAGCGATATACAATAGCAAAGCTCTCCTGTACTCATGGGCGAATTTGTCCTGTTTCGTGAAAATGGCTGAAAATTCACGAAACGCGTTTTTTGACGGCAACGTCAATTCGCGGGCGTCAAAATCGATGCCAGCAACAATTCCGATGCTGGCGACAATTTGACGCACAGCTATTTTATTCAATTAAAGTCACCGGGAGTGCGGTAAATTGTCGCAAAACTCGGAAATTCGCAGTAAATTCACCCATCACTGCTCTCCTGTCTTCATCAGGCTGTTCCTGTAGAACTGGGCAGCACAAAACAGAAATGTACATACTGTGATCTCTCTTGTACTACAACTCCCAGCTTCTTGGCCAGCTCTCTTCATTGTTTTAGAAAGAATAGAAAAGGCATATTTATGATAAGTCTGTCACCAGTTTTCCCTGGGAGAGATCCCGTTTCCCTGGGAAATGATGAAGGGCCCTCGGGAATGTAAGGAAAGGAATTCACTGTCCATTTGTCTCCAGATCAATAGACCTACATCCCAGTCTCCTAGAAGAATAATCAAAAAGCTGAGAGTCCTAATTGAGCTGGGACATACGTAATGGTAAAACTATCGCCATCAGTCCCTGTCCCAATGGAGCTTACAATCTATGGGCCCTATCATCGTCACACAACAGGAGCAGTTTTATCAGGAGCCAATTAACCTGCCTGTATGTTTTTGAGGTGTGGGGGGAAAACTGGAGTATATGGAGGAATCCACACAGGCAAGGGAATAAGTAGTGATAAGCAAAATTTTCGCCGGGACAAAAGACGCCCATAGACTCAAATGGGTGAAAAAAATTGTCGAGAGTCGAAACAATTGGTTGTGCGTCAACAAAAATTGTCGCCCATAGACTTCAACGCAACTGTTCTCCTCTATCACTAGTGAGGAGAACCAGGGGTGTAACTAGGGTTGCCACCTGTCCGGTTTTGACCCGGACAGGCCGTTTTTTTGAATGGCTGCCCGGGTCAAAAACTGTCAGCCTGGTTTTCCAAATTAGGAAAATCGAGCAGGATTCCCTATGATTGACGCAGGGATTGGCCAATCGCCATGTCATAGCCCCACCCCTAATATCACAACCCGCCACCCGGTGCATCATAGCCAGTCCCTGTTATGTCAAGTCCCGGCCCCTGGCCAGAGTCAGATCGGGGGGGAAAAGTGGCAACCGTGTTGTAACAACAGAGGAAAGAGAGGGGGCCGGAATTATAGAGGGCCCAGTAAGTCAATTTCAATATATAAATATTTTATTTACACTGGGCAGAACATACAAAATCCCTAACTAGAATTAGCCAGGATTCGGTTCGGAATTCAGCCAAGATTCAGCCTTTTCCAGCAGGATTCGGATTCGGCTGAATCCTTCTGGCCGATCGAACCAAATCCAAATTTGCATATGCAAATTAGGGGTGGGGAGGGAAATCGCGTGACTTTTTGTCACAAAACAAGGAAGTAAAAAAATGTTTTCCCCTACCCACCCCTACTTTGCATATGCAAATTAGGATTCAGATTTGGTTTGGTATTCGGCAGAATCTTTCCCCAAGGATTTGGGGGTTCGGCCGAATCCAAAATAGTGGAATCGGGCCATCCCTAGCTAGAATCAAACCTGGAATCCAAGCACGGCAAAATGCAGCACTGGAAACCACTGCACTGCACCGTTGGTACTGGATCCTTTACTGTATATAATGTCCTGGTATGTAGGATTTGGAGCCCCACAACCTGCACCCAAATAGGGTTGCCACTTTTGCAACGGTGGAGACAGGGCGGGGGGCGGGATGTGGTGTAGGTGGGAGTGTCTGATGTCAGAGGGCGGGGCTATGATGCGCCGATTGGCCGATCGCTGAGTCAATCACGGGAATCCTACCGGGACAGGTGGCAACCCTACACCCAAATCAAGGAAAATTCAATCCAATGTGGGGATTTACATTGATTTGTTAATGGGATGCACCATTGTGCCCCCTACAGGTTGGAATGGGAGGTGAGACTTTTAACCCTTAAACTTCCAACCTCTTGCTCTTATTCACCAAGAACCAGGCTAAATTTTATTTTAGGACTCCGTGATTGGAAGATACCAACCTGTAACTCATTAGCCAATCAGTTGCGCTTTAACTTTTATCATTATATCTCATTATGTCAGCTAAATTACAATGACTAGTCAACAATAAAATAGCAAATAAAATAGATGTATTCACAAAAAAGGGATAAAAAAAACCCCCCACTGATATCCGAGACATTATTTTTGTGACCTTTAGGTCACTTTGCCCTGCATTGTCATCTTATCTCAGGTCAGCGGGGATAATTGATGGAGCAAAAGAAAACACAGTTGTTTCATTTGGTTTCTGCCCGGCATTTTTTGCATAACTTCATTAAAGCCCATCCTTGTTAACAGCAACAGGAAGAAAGGGCTTTACAGACACACCGTCTGCTCCACTGACTATTAATTACTACCTACAATATAGTCACTTATATTTGTATCCAATATATATATATACCTGTATATATAGGCTTGAAGTGGAAAGCTCTAAAACGTTGTCATTTTTTGCTATGTGTTTTTAATAATAAAACATACATGGGTTCAGGACTTTTTTTTTGGATATTTACTGTATATATATTTCCTGTAATTTATCCCTATTAGGTTTCCTGAATTTTTTAGACTCTTTGTTTTAGAAAAAATAAAATATACAGGTATGGGACCTGTTATCCAGAATGCTCGGGACCTGAGGTTTTCCGGATAACAGATCTTTCTGTAATTTGGATCTCCATACCTTAAGTCTACTAGAAAATCATATAAACATTAAATAAACCCAATAGGCTGGTTTTGCCTCCAATAAGGATTAATTATATCTTAGTTGGGATCAAGTAGAAGGGACAGTTATTGATTATAATGGAGTCTATGGGAGACATCCTTTCTATAATTCGGAACTTTATGGATAACGGGTTTCTGAATAATGAATCCCATACCTGTATATATATATATATATATGTGTGTATATATATGTATGTATGTGTATATATATATATATATTTTTTTTTTAAATGATTTGGCCACATTATGACCACATTCCTCAGGCAAGGGGACATAGAAAATATTTCAATATATATATATATATATATATATATATATATATATATATATATATATATATATATACACACACACACACAAAAGAAAAATAGTTCTGTTTACAACAGATACATACTATAATATATAAATATATATATATAATATAACAATTTTAATGTTTTATTCCCATTAACGGGCAGATTTGTCAAGGGTCCTATTTCAAATTTGAAAAACTTCAAAATTTGAATTAAAAAAGACCAACCGAAATTAACTCGAAGGTTTTTTTGGGTGAATAGGTCCCTTTTCGAATTAGAATCATACGATTTGAAGTAATAGCGCATTCGATCGAATTCGATTCAAGGTTTTTCCAAAAAAAAAAAAAAACCTTTTGATTTTTCATAATACATCAATTGACTCTACATAGGTCCTCCATAGGCTAAAACAGCAATCTGCCAGGTTTTAGATGGCGAATGGTCGAAGTCGAAATTTTAAAGAGACGGTACATGATAAATTTTGAAATTCGAATTGAATTTGTACTATTCCCTAGTCAAAGTACACAAAATTTGCTTTTTCAAAGTCGAAGTTTTCAAAGGGCAGTTATAAAGGGTGGAAGTGAAAATTCGAATTAAAAAAAATAGAATTTTGAGCTAATTTTTGAATAGTCCAAATTCGATTCAAATTTGAAAAAAAATTTGAATATTGAAATTTATCACGTACGGTCTCTTTAAAAATTCGACTTTAACCATTCGCCATCTAAAACCTGCCGAATTGCTGTTTCAGCCTATGGGCGACCTCCTCTAACCTATTTGGAGTCAATTGGTGGACTTTTTTTTTAAATCTGATTCAAATTCGATTGAATGTGCTATTACTTCGATTCATAAGATTCAAATTAGAACGAAAACAGCCTATTCACCCGAGAAAAAAAAAAAAACGTTGATTTTTTAAATTAATTTCAGTTGGTCTTTTTTTATTAAAATTTCAATTTTTTTTTTAATTTAAAGTTTGACCCTTGATAAATCTGCCCCTTAGTGTAGAATTGCATGCCATGAGACAATAAGGGGGTTATTTATCAAGGTGCAAATTATCTCAATATCGGCTGCTACAAACTCCGATCTAACCCGCTCGGGTTTTTAACACTTATTTATTATTACATTTTCCCGAAAATTACTTTTGCGGGAAAAGCTCAGATTTTCACAAGTTTTTTGTGAATTTTCCCCGAAAAAGCTCCGAAAACATTGTGAAATTGCCAGAAACCCCAGACAGAACCAAAAATCAATGGGACTTATCCCATTGACTTTTATGCAACCTCGACAGGTTTGAGATGCCGTGTTTTTAGGGTTTAATAAATTCCGAAAAAAATAGAGAAAATAGAGTTCGGGGAATTTGGAGCTTAGTAAATAACCCCCTAAGAGATTCTCCTATATGAGATCATAGATAGTGTATTTAAGCAGGCCATGGTTCAAAACACCCATTAGTTTCAGTTGTTATTACCTTGGTGCCCAATAATTTCATGTTAAATACAGCTTCTGGCTTTCTTTATTATAAAGGAATCAGTCACACGGCTTGTTTATCTGCTGACCAGTTTGAACTGACCCCGACTGACAATGATTCCATTATGTGTAATTCCAACTATTTTTTTTCCCTTGGAATTGAATGAAGAAAACAGGTTTTTGCCACGTTTGAGAAAAAAAATCAAAACGTATTTATCTTCCACCCTAATGAATTTATATAACAAAAGAGGCTGTGAGTGAACCAAAAATAAATCTTATCTTTCCTGTTTATCTGAGAAAGAAAAGAAAAAGGGTGAGTGCGTTCGGGGCTTTTATTCTCTGCGCTCATCATTACAAACCCAGTGGTGTTTCCTTTAAGGCAGGGGCAGATTCGGGGAGATTTAGTCGCCTGGCGGCTAATCGTCTCTTCTTCGGGGCAACAATCTCCCCGAAGTGCCGTCCCCCTGCTATAATGAGAAAACGCGATTTCCGAAGTCGCCTGAAGTTGCCTCACGAGGAAGCTTCAGGCGACTTCGGAAATCGAAGCGCAGCGAGTGCATTGCCGCAGGCAATTTTTCATTTTAGCAGGCGGAAGGCAGTTCGGGGACATTATCGCCCCGAAGAAGAGACGATTATTCGTCAGGCGAATAAATCTCCCTGAATCTGCCCGTGTGCCCCTGCCCTTAGGGTCAGGGCACACAGGCAGATTTGGGGAGATTAGTCGCCCAGTGGCCTCTCCTGCCTTCCCGCCGGGAAGTAAATCGCCGGCGGGATGGCACTCGGAGCGATACGTTTTCCGAAGTCGCCCAAAGTTTCCTCGTGAGAGACCTGAATAGAAAGATGAGTAAAAAAAAGTAGCAATAACAATATATGTGTAGCCTTACAGAGCATTTGTTTTTTTTAGATGGGGTCAGCGACCCCCATTTGAAATCTGAAAAAGTGTCAGAAGAATAATTAAACTGCTAAAAAAAATAAAATAATGAAGACCAATTAAAAAGTTGCTTAGAATGAGCCATTCTATTACATACTAAAAGTTAACTTAAAGACGGCCCACCCCATTAAAAGCTCAATTGCGAATATTCCACGGAGGTGGGAAATTATGAATTACGGAAAGGGCGTCTCCCATAGACTCCATTAAATCCATCAAATCATCCGAATTTTAAAACATTATTTCCTTTTTCTCTGTAATAATAAAACAGTAGCTTGTACTAAGGGTTGTCACCTTTTCTTAAAAAAATACCGGCCTTCCTATATTATTATGGTTTTTCCCTATAAATAACATTTATTGTTTATTGCTTGGCATCAAGCAACATTTTTACCGGCCAGGCCTGTAAAATACCGGCCAGGTGGCAACCCTATTTGTACTTGATCCAAACTAAGATATAATTAATCCTTTTTGGAACCAGAACCCGCCTATTGGGGTTATTTAATGATTACATGATCTTCTAGCAGAGTTAAGGTATGAAGATCCAAATTATGGAAAGATCCTTTACCCGGAAAACCCCAGGTCCCGAGCATTTTGGGTAATCAGTCCAATACCTGTACGATCCACTACTGCATAAGCCCTGCCTTTTTCTGCCCTTTAATTTATACTTTTCTATCTTGGGGCACCCCCTCTCCCACGAGGAACCTGAATGCCGTAACTCATTGATGGTGGCCCTGACTGTAGAACTACAACTCCCAGCATACTCCAATATATATTCAGTTAAGGCAGGATTCTAGCAATATCAGCAATGGATTAATTGAGGGCCAGCAGTCAACTTAGTGCAACAGGGTCCTCCAATGAGAATCCTGCCTACTCACTAAACTACTAAATATAAAAAGCCTTTTATATTAAAACTGAGAGAACCAATTTATGGAGAAATTGGGATTTGGAAATCCGACAAACAAACTCATCGGTCAGTCTATGCAGTGTGTGGTACCATTTTGATAATACTGAAAACGAAGCGTTCCGAGTGCCATCCCGCCGGTGATTTACATTCTAGCCGTAAATCATAAAAATCTCAAAAATTGTTTATTGACTTGTTTAATCTTCCCTGGGTCAGACACTCAAAGCTGCATGTGATATCACTGGCCTAGGGATGGGCGAATTTGACCCATTTAGTTTCGCCAAAAATTCGCTGCCGGCGAAATGTCCGCAATGCCCATTAAAGTCTATGGGTGTCAAAAAAAATGTTGTCACGCGGCGAAATTTTGAAGCGCGTCTTTTTTTTTTTTTTTTTAACACATTCGCCATACAAGTCTATGGGCGTCATTTCCGCAGCGAAGCAAGGCGAAAAAAATCGACCTATCCCATATCACTGCCTACATCAGAGACCTGCGCGGGTCCATTGTGTTATACCCATATTTGATCCATACCCCAACCCGCAAATTTCCCCCACTAAACCGGCTACCCAACCCCATCCCCAACTTACCCTCCGATCTGGGGCCCTGCTAAACCAGAAGTGACATCACTTTGGGGCGGAAATGATGTCACCCCCAGCGCTGAAAATGCAGAGAAAATGGAAGAAACCTCCTAGTACCACAGGGAAGGGTGGGAGAGATAAAGCCCACATCTCACCCAGCTGAGTTACCTGCAGACTGCCCGCATGGCTAGGGAATCTGTAGGGTTGCCACCTGGCCAGTATTTTACAGGCTTGGCCGGTAAAAACGATGGTTGATGTTATTAATAGGGAAAAAAGATAAATATATAGGAAGGTCGGTATTTCTTTCCAGAAAAGGTGGCAGCCCTAGGAATCTGTGACATTTTTACCCGAAACCAGAACACTTAGCAGGTATTCCACAGGTCCCCGACCCAGAGCAGGACTCTAGGCTACACATATACAGATACATATTTAAACACCTTCACACGTGGCACATGTTGGACCCGGAGGAGGTGCCTGGTATAGAGGCACAAAATGCGTAGGATTTTCTTTGCACACCCACTGTTTGGATCATCTTGTAGGCTAAAATAAAGCAGGATTGATATTGTTTAAAGTGGCTTCAGTGTGAATTGGTCTGTGCTCGGAATGGGAGATTGTTGCTGTTAGTATTGGAATCTTCAGGTGAGTTACCGAAGTTTTGTGAGAGCCGCGGCCAGTCCTGGTGCGTTCCACCATCAGCGCTTCTTATTATGAGACGCTACATCAGATACAACCTAAATACTTTAAAGCACCCTATCTGTGCCCCTCTGTCCTATTGGAAGACAGGAGCTTAAAGGAGAAACTTAAAGGAGAATTTAACTGTTTACCAAAAAACCCTACCCCCCACCCCACGTAGACCCCCTCCCCCCAGCCTAGCTGCCCCCTAAGTAAATGCCCCTAACTTTATACTTACCCCTCGATTCAGGGATCAGAGTTCATCGCAGCCATCTTCCGTGTCGTCGATGGAGACCAGCGACAACTGCGTATGCACCGAAAATAGACGAAAATTGCAGAAAAGCCGAAAGATGGCTGCGGGGAACTCCGATGCCTGAATCTGCACCGACGGGTAAGTATAAAGTTAGGGGCATTTTCCGGGGGGCAGCTAGGCTGGAGGGAAGGAGGGGGGTCTAGTGGGGTGGGGGTTAGGGTTTTTTTTGGTAAACGATTGAATTCTCCTTTAAGGGGTTTAAGCAATAAAAGTGGCAGCATCTGATACTGTTCACTACTTGCAGCAGCCAATGAGCTGGTAACATCTACTTTTCAGCTGTTTAAACATCCGATTGTAGCTAAGGGTTACTAGACCAGGGCAAAAGTTGGACATTGTCCTTTATGAGAGATTTGACAGTTCACTGCTTGTTGGCTCCATAGAAAGAATCCTTCTATCATTTCAGCTGAAGAGTAAGTAAGAACTCCATTACACCAGGGGAGGCCACACAAGTATTCCTTGTTCTCGTGTCAGATAAAAAAAGGACATTTGCATTCGATCCTGAGGAGGATTCCCAATTTCTCCCTGAACTTTACTTTCATTTCTGAAACTTTCCTCTTTCTGCATTACACTTTGGTGCTTGATCTCTTGCGCCATCTGCCTGATAGACTGTGAAATTGCATCACTAGCAGCAATTGAGAACATCATGTAATGGGTCGGGTACCCAGAGGTCGGGTTGTGAGTAGAAAATCCCTGATTCCCTGACCATGCAGGTAGTCCATGGGTAACCCACTGGGTACTCGGCAAATGTGCGGGACTGGTCCCTCCCTGGTGCTGTAAGGACATTTTTTTTCACTTTCGGGTAGGGTACGAGTCCCGGGTCGGGTGGTAAATTTGATTTATAGGGTCTGGTAGTGGCTCTGGGTAGGGGAATGTGTTATTATTATTATTTATTAACATGTATTTATATAGCACCAACATATTGCGTAGCACTGTAAAGTAAATGTGATTATACAACTAAATCACATGAATTCTATACATAGAACATATAGAGTTACATACAACACAATCAATACCGGTACAAAAGGTGAGGAAGGCCCTATGCAAAAGAGCTTACACTCTAAAGGGAAGGGAGTAATACACAAGGTGTGGGAGTGAGCAAGATCGAATTAAGTGGGTGAGAAATGTGGTACTGTATGTGGTGTTGTGTTTGGTAGTTAAGCAGAGTGAGGGTAGGCTTCTCGAAAGAAGTGCGTTTTAGGAGATTTTTTGAAAGCAGAAAGGTTGGGAGAAAGTGGGACAGACCGTGGGAGAGAGTTCCAGAGGAGGGGTGCAGCCCTTGCAAAGTCTTGAATGGGAGCATATGAGGAGGTAATGAGAGAAGAGTTGAGTAGCAGGTCAGTAGAGGAGCGTAGTAAGCGGTTGGGTGAGTATATGGCGATGAGTTCAGAGATGTAGGGTGGGGCAGAGTTATGAAGTGCTTTGAATGTCAGGGTCATTAATTTGAATTTGATTCTGAAAGGTAACGCAAGCCAGTGCAGGGATTGACAGAATGGCGAGGCAGAGGAGGAGCGGTTGCTGAGGTGTATGAGCCTCACAGCACTCAGGTGTCTCCAGGACTCCAGGCAAGGGAGTCAAATGTGTAGTCTGGGGAAGGAGCCGGTAAAAAAGGAGCTGGATGTAATCAGACACAACCAGATAACAGAAGCAGAATCTTAAGGCAAAAGCAAGTCAGGAACAAGCTAAAGGTGTTGGGTGGCAGGTGTGGGTCAGGTCCAAATGGACCCCTGCAGGACTCTTACGTAAATAAAATATACCCAATCTACACCATTGATCCCCAACCAGAAGCTTGCGAGCAACATGTTGCTCTCCAACCCCTTGGATCTTGCTCTCAGTGGCCTCAAAGCAGGTGCTTAATTTTGAATTCCTGACTTGTGGACACGTTTTGGTTGCATAAAAACAGGTGCACTGCCAAATAGAGTCTCCTATAGACTGCCAGTCCACATAGGGGCTACCAAATAGCCAATCACAGCCCTTTTGTGGCACCCAGGAACTTTTTGTGTTGCTCCCCAACTCTTTTTATTTTTGAATGTGGCTTTAGGGTGAAAAAAGGTTGGGGACCCCTGATCTACACAATAAGACTTTGTTCCTTTAAAAAAAGAAAGATTGCCTCTAAGAACATGGTTACTCCTTCAGCGCTGATATTTTCTGAAATTTTTCTAAAGCTGATTTAGAATTTCTTTAGAAAAATACTATTTTTATTTTTTGCCAACTGTGTATTTCGTACACTGTATATTTAAACAAGAACTAAAGGAGGCAATACACAGGCAGAAAAACTGCTGACAGATTGGAGGGGGATTCACAAAAAGTGTCTGGAACGAAATTTTTTTTTTTTTTTAAATGTCATAGAAAGTGTCGTAGTAACAGCCGACAAATTCACAGAGCATTTACCCGCCAATTTTCCGACACTTTTGAAATAGCGTCGTTAAAAGTGGTCGTGGTTTTTCCGTCATTGCTCGTAAATTGATTTGTTTTGCCGAAATGAGAATGTCAGTCAAATTGTCTTTTGAAAACGCTCGGTAAAATGTCGCCCGTCCAACGAAAAGATATACGACATTTTAGAAAATTGTCGGACTTACGAGACGGTAACATCTGCCTTTGTGAATTTGCAGTTCGTATGACATTTTACAAGTTTGTCGCCCACCACTTCTGGGTTACTTATTTTGCCGACACTTTTGTGAATTCCCCCCATTGAGTTGGCGGCGTATTTTGGGCCCCTTCAATGGGCTTCACTTTAACGATATCTGAATGAAAAATTAGTTGGCTGATGTTGCCCTCACTCCGACCACCGGTATTTCCCTCGTTGTGGCCTAGGGCCTGGTTCAGCTCAATCTCACCCACCTCAGGGTGAACATATCAGAGAAAGATCATTTCGCCAAACAAGCGAACCTTCAAGTGTACAACCAGCTTTAATCCAAACCCATCTAATAAACTGCGACAGTTCTCATCTCCGGAGAATAATTTAAGGGAAAAATGTTTTAGAAAAAAAAAAAAGAACATTGGTTTATTTTGGACTACTCCACTTTCATCGGAATAAACCACCACAGTACCTACTGTGGTCATGGGACGCCGCCATTACTTTTATGAAACAATGAATAATCGACCACAGTACCTTCTAGGAGGCCAACAGTCTTTGTCATGGGACGCCGCCATTACTCATGTATTTCTACATACAGACAGCTGTATGCCAAGGCAAAGGAACATTTCAGAGTTCATTATAAAGAGCCAAGCGGGTGTCAGTCCGGTATGGAGTCTGCTGGACAAAGAAGAGCAGAATGAGGATCCTCCTGGACAACAATGTAACTGCGTTTGGGTGGGTTAACAAGAGGGGACGGAGAAAAGACGGGAAACTGATGAGGTTCCTCCATTCTGATATAGTCTCCAGCGTCACTAACAATAGTCACTTCTACAGGCTCGTCTTTGATTATATGAAGATGTTCGAGGTCAGGGCACTCATCGATGCTGGAGGCCGACATAAAAGCCTCGTTGTTGGTCTCCTGGCCATTGTCCGTACCACTTTCATCCAGATGATGTTGGATGGGATTGTTACTGATATCAAGAAGTTTTCGGGGAGTCCGACTTTGGACAGCAGAAGGCGATGCCATCAAATTGACCTGACTCAACAGTCTGAGCTGGCTGGTAGCCATGTGCTCTTGGACCTTGGACACAACATCTAAAGCTCTAGCAGGCTCTGATGTGGTCTCTGCCGTACTACCTTCTATTAGGGGGTGGTCAGCCATGAGCTTTACTCCATCTTGCCCAAAAGGTAGAATCGCAGGGGGGAACTTAATATTCCTGATTGCGATGGTACTGGAACGTGGCGCCTTGCTCGGCAGAGGTAAAAAGTCCAGGCCTGAAGCCTTCTGGGCAGCGATGATCTCCCTGTGTTGTTTCTTATGACTGCGCAGAGAGTCTTCCCTAACAAACGACGCATCGCAAAGGTCACAACTGAAAGCTTTCTTCGCTTCTAACTTGGAGCCTTTCCGGAAAGTGTAAATCCTTGGGGAGTCCCCTTCTTTTCTGTGCCGAGAGCTCTTTCTGGGTTTGACCTGATCCCCATGACATTTCTTTATGTGGGTGGTCAAGTTGCTGCGTTGTTTGGTATCAAACTGGCAGAAGTTGCATTTAAAGGGGCGGTCTTTAGAGTGAATCCGCTCGTGCACTTTCAAGGCGGCTTTGCTGGAACAGGAGTAGGAGCACTCGGCGCATTTCACCGGCTGCTCCGGGAGGTGGGACCTCAAGTGTTGCCTCAAGTCGGCTTTGCTGCTGCACTGGAAATTGCACTCCAAGCACCAGAATGTGGTCTCTGCGTTGTGTTTCATCCGGATATGGGACTTTAAGTTGCCTTTCATGGCGCAGACGAAGTTGCAGAAATCACAGCGAAATGGTTTCTCCCCCGTGTGAACCCGCATGTGCCTTTTTAAGTCAGAGTTTATTTTGAATTTGGCGTTGCAGAGGATGCACTGGAAAGGAGCGTCTCCTAGAGGAGAACAAAATGAACACATTTAAGGGCAGATTTATCATGGGGCGAATTAAAAATTCTAACGTTTTTATGGTCAAAACTGTCAATTCGACTAGGGTGTGTTATTCAACTTCGATTCGAGTTTTTAAAAAAAAAAATTCGATTTTCGACATTTATCATACTCTGGTCGTTTAAGAACTCAAATCCGACTATTCGCCACCTAAAACCTGTCGAATTGCTGTTTTAAGTCAATGGGAGACGTCCAAGGACCATTTTGGAGTTGTTTGCAGTCGGGTTCCCCCCCTCGAATCCTTTGCAAAAGATTCGGCCGAATAACGAACCGAATCCTAATTTGCATATGCAAATTAGGGATGGGAAGGGAAAAACATTTTTTACTTATTTGTTTTGTGACAAAAAGTCAGACGATTTCCCTCCCGCCCCTAATTTGCATATGGAAATTAGGATTCGGTTCGGCCTGGATTTGGTGCATCCCTAGTTTGCAGCCTTCCTGGCATTCTTAAAAATCAAATCGAATTCCATTCAAACTCAATTCGAGTTTTCAGATTGATCCTATTCACCAGAGTTGAAAATATATATATATATATTTTTATAATAAATTTTGAATTTCGAGCCCTCATTTCTTAACATTTGTGGTTTTTGAATTATTTAGCTTTTTAAATCAGCAGCTCTCCAGCAATCTGGTTGCCAGGGTTCAAATTCCCCTAGCAACCATGAACGTATTTGAATAAGAGACTGGGATATGAATAGGGAAGGACCTGCATAGAATGAGAAATAAAAAAAAGCAAAAATAGAACATCTGTAGCTTTGCAGAGCATTTGTTTTTAGATGGGGAATCTAAAAACTGGAAAGTATCAAAGGAAAACAGCAAATACTTAAAAAAAAAAACATAAAAAATAAATAATGAAGCCCAATTGAAAAGTTGGTTTGAACTGGGCATTCTATTACATACTGAAAGTTCACCGAAAGGTGAACCACCTATTTAAAGAGCATAATTTTAGATGGGGTCGGTGACCCCCATTTGGAAACTGGAAAGAGTCAAAGGAAAATAGCAAATAAAACATAAAAAAAATAAACAATGAAGAGCAATTGAAAAATTGCTTAGAATTGGTCATTCTTTAACACACTAAGGGGCAGATTTATCAAGGGTCGAATTTTGAAGTGATAAATACTTCGACCATCGAATTGCTTTACTTCAACTTCGAATATCGAAGTTTTTTTCACTGAATTTGACCATTTTGTGGTCGAAGTAAAATCGATGGCTTTACTTCAACTTCGAATATCAAAGTCGAAGTTTTTTTAAAGAGACAGTACTTCGATTATCGAATGGTCGAATATTCGAACGATTTTAATTCGAATCGAATTCAAAGTCAAAGTCGTAGTATCCTATTCGATGGTCGAAGTATCCAAAAAATTACTTTGAATTTCAAATTTTTTTACTTCGAAAATTCCCTCTAAATTCACTTCGACCCTTGATAAATCTGCCCCTAAAAGTTAACTTAAAGGTGAACCACCCCCTCTAAGGTACGGCAAGATGAAGTCCAGCTTGCAAAATGTGAGACTGACCCGTGTGGGAACGAAGGTGCACAGTGAGCTGGCTGGAGTTTCGGCTGGCGTACGGACAGATCTGGCATTTAAACGGTCGCTCGTTGGTGTGAATTTGCTGGTGTTTGCATAGGCTGCTGCTGTCTGCCGCCCTGTAGTCACACTCCTTGCACTTGAACGGTTTCTCCCCCGTGTGGGAGCGCATGTGCGTTTTTAGCTTGTCCTTCCTGCTAAACGCTTTATCACATGTTGGGCATTTGTGGGGCTTATCACCTGCACAAAAGAAATACAAGTTCTCATTTCTACATGTATTACCAGATAATAACCACAAGGGGGCAGAATAGCTTGCAGATTCTACAGGTATAATAGGGCAGCAGAGGATATTATGTCTGCTGAGCTTACAATCAGGAAAAAATTAAAGGGGAACTATCGCAAAAATGAAAATTTAATAGAAGCTTCCTCGTACTGAAGTAAGAAACTTTCTGAAATTAAATATTCTGCATTATTTCTGAAATAATCAAGTTTATATTCACTATTCCTCTCTCAGCATCTGTTTCACTTCATTCTGTCTTCATGCAGCAGTTGGGTGTCAGATATTCACTGACAGTCAGATCCAATATATCTTATAGGGGGGCTCCTTTCCTTGCAGATGTATTAGAGCTCACTCAAATAACTGATTCCAGTATAAATAAAATCTAACAAAATGCATGTAGAGAGACATGATGTCTGGTGATTTTAATAGAGTGAGCTCTAATACATCTTCTAGGCAAAAGGAGCCCCCCTATATATATTGGATCTGACTGTCAATGAATATCTGACACCCAACTGCTGCATGAAGAGAGAATGAACAGATGCTGAGAGAGGAATAGTGAAGATAAACTTGATTATTCAGAAACGGTACAGAATATTTAATTAGAAAGTCTCTTATTTCAGTACACTGAACCTAATTTGACATTTGCATTTTGCGATAGTTTGCATGTAAAGGCAAAAAAATTAAATCCCATTTTTACTTTCTTTAATGAAAAAAAAAAGTCTATCTCCAATATACTTTAACTAAAAAATGTGTACTGTTTTTATAAGAAACCTGACTGTATGCGGTGAAATTCTCCCTTCATTTACTGCTAAATTGTATGACAGTCCCTAACTGCTCTGCAGGGAAACAATCCTACTTATGAACAGCAGGGGGAGCCCCCACCTTACTTCCCAGCCATGCAGAACTCAAGCAACTTTGTTTGTTTCCCTGTAGAGCAGTCGGCGACTGTGTAGAGATTTGTGTTGGATTTTATTTTTGCCTTTACATCCCCTTTACTGTTTCCAACTCCAGCTGCAGGGACAAAGATCATGGAGCCAGATTTAAACAGATAAACTGGGATTCTATTTGGAGGATTATTTTGCTGCAGCCACTGGCTCTGCAGAGTTGGAGAAAGTTTATATTAAACAATACAAAAACTATAAAATCCACATTAGATTACATGACAACACAGGACCCAGTGCAGTCTGTATATTCTGATTATTAATCAGTCTTGCTGTATCGGCTTCTGGCAGATATTATTTGACTTGTGCTGTTTTGATCATTTATGACGATCCCTAAGCAGCCCAGACCACACTGAGCATGTGCACAGTCTTGGTCTTGCAAAGATGTATAACAAAGTTACAAGATGGTGACCCCCTGTGGTCAACTTTGAAAGCATAAATCATTTGTTTGATTAGGCTTGTGGTGCACTAAGTTCATGTTTCATAAACAAAATACAAAATTTCTAGCCTTATTCTATTTTACACTTTACTTCCCCTTTAACGAAAGTCAGGGAGAAGCTTTGGAGGTAGGTTTCCCCATCACTAGCCCTGAGAGCATCGTTACCCGTGTGAGTTCTTAAGTGACGTTCCAGATCTTTCAGCCCATACGCAGTCTTGAACTGACACCCTGCAAAACAATGGGGGGGAAAAAGACTTTAAACAAAACAGGACAAACATTTCCGCACACTGTGTCTGTGCCAGAGCATTAGCGCCCTCTAAAGGCTACACAAGGTACAGACAATGGCAGCTCATTGTAAAGATCTACCAGGGTAGTTGCAGCAGAGTTTCCTGCGGGATGAGGACCCCGACGCTGTCCTACGGCACTTGGTGGGTGGAGAGACGCGTTCTGTGGTCTGGGACTCTGCCTTCTCACTCGGCAGAAAGCTCTGATATCCGTGCTCAAAGACAAACTCCGGAGCAGAGACTGTATAAAATGAATTAAAATTTAAAAAATGTTAGAAAAGTAAATGTTGTTTAAAGGGATTCTATCATGATTTTTATTTAGTTTTTATTTCTAAATTACACTGCAAATAATTCACTCTACAATATAAAATTTCATTCCTGAACCAACAAGTGTATTTATTTAGTTGTAATATTGGTGTGTAGGTGCATCTCAGGTCATTTTGCCTGGTCATGTGCTTTCAGAAAGAGCCAGCACTTTAGGATGGAACTGCTTTCTGGCAGGCTGTTGTTTCTCCTACTCAATGTAACTGAATGTGTTACAGTGGGACCTGGATTTTACTATTGAGTGTTGTTCTTAGATCTACCAGGAAGCTGTTATCTTGTGTTAGGGAGCTGTTATCTGGTTACCTTCCCATTGTTCTGTTGTTTGGCTGCTGGGGAAAAGGAAGGGGGGTGATATCACTCAGAACTTGCAGTACAGCAGTAAAGAGTGATTGAAGTTTATCAGAGCACAAGTCACCTGACTGGGGGCAGCTGGGAAACTGACCATATGTCTAGCCCCATGTCAGATTTCAAAATTAAATGTAAAAAAATCTGTTTGATCTTTTGAGAAATGGATTTCAGTGCAGGTTTCTGCTGGAGCAGAACTAAAAATATGTCTAAAAAAAAAAAAAAATATGCCCTTGACAGTATCCCTTTAAAGGGAAAATAGAACAAGCATCCACCAAGAGTCTCTTCTGGAAACTCACTCGGCCAATACCTCATTAGGGTCCAACGCACACAGAGAGATAACGAGGCCTCATTCTTTATGTTTGTGCATCAGTGATATACACAGTAACTAGGTAGTATATAGCATAAGGAAAATCTGGAGAGTCTTCAAAAGTATAATCAATGTAGTTTTTATTACAGCACTATAACTAGGTAGTAACCTATAGCAACCGCACATTATCAGATCTGAAAGAACAGACGACAAATTTGTCCTGCTGATTGGTTGCCAAGAGATACTAGACCTGGAGCACGTTTTTAGCTCCTACATTTCACTTAAGGGCAGAGGCACATGGGCAGATTCGGGGAGATTTAGTCGACTAATCCCCTCTTCTTCGGGGCGACAAATCTCCCCAAACTGCCTTCCCCCTGCTATAATGAGAAAACGCCAGCGCAATGGCACTTGCGGCGCTTCAATTTCCAAAGTCGTCCGATGTTGCCTCACAAGGAAACTTTGGGCGACTTTGGAAATCGAATCGCCGCCAGTGCATTGCCGCAGTCGATTTTTCGGCGCCCGAAGAAGAGGCGATTAGTCGACTAAATCTCCCCGAATCTGCACCAGTGAGAAGTTTTTTACCAGTGAGAAGTTTTTACCAGTGATGGTTTGGGTCTCCGAAGTGATGGTCCGGGAAGAGTTCTGAGTGGGGGTCCCGGGGTCATTCTGTGCAACAAACTGTACAGCGGCCGTCGCCCCAGATCCAGAGTTCAGTTGGCACCCGCTCTGCTTGTGGCCAACGAAAGAGTCCAAGTTGGTGAACTGCTGCTTGCACAGGCCACAGATGTGGATGTCTGTAGTGATCTCCACCAAAACGGTGGCTCCGCCGTGAACTGGAAACGGAAGGGAAGAAATAAATGTGATGACAGATAACACAGTCCTGCCATAGAATCACCACTAGGTGGGGCTGTTATTTTCTTCAACTCCCCACAGATATCAGTTATGCAAAAAAAAAAAAAAAACTATTTCGTGATTTTTTTTTATATAATATCTGAAAAAAAATCACAAAATTTTCGCAATTTATTAAACCCCGAGGAAAAGTCAGAATCTGAAAATCCGGCATCTCAGACCATCTTGAGGTTGCATATAAGCCAATGAGAGAAGTCCCAATGATTTTTTGATGTGCGCTGGGTTTTGTGCAATACCCCAAGTTTTCTGAGTTTTCGGGTGAAAATTCTGGAAAAAAGTTGAAAATCGGACAAAAAAATGTGAAACTCGGATTTTCTCCCACAAAGCAATTTTCGGGAAAATTTTTATAATAAATAAGCCTAAAAAACCCCGAGCAGATTTGATTGGAGTTTGTAGCAGAAAATATTGAGATAAATGTGGACTTTGATAATTAACCCCCTCAGTGTAAGGGCTCTTACACATGAGCGTTCCGACCTGCGCTCCCCTGCGTTCCGTTTTTTGGCGTTCAGCTGCAGGGGAGCGCAGGAATAGACGCAAGTCATTATTTGAAATGGGGCTGTACTCACTCAGGCGCGTGTAGGCGCCGAACGCAGGTTCAGACGCAACATGCTGCATTTTTCCTGCGTTCGGCGCCTACACGCGCCTGAGTGAGTACAGCCCCATTTCAAATAATGACTTGCGTCTATTCCTGCGCTCCCCTGCGGCTGAACGCCAAAAAACGGAACGCAGGGGAGCGCAGGTCGGAACGCTCATGTGTAAGAGCCCTAATTCAACTAGGGAATCGTCCAACTTCGATTCAAATTTTAAAAAAAACTCGAAAATTCGAATGTACTGTCTTTTTAAAAACTTGACTTCGACTATTCGCCATCTAAAACCTGACGAATTGCTGTTTTAGCCTATGGGGGACCCCCTAAAACCCAATTGGAGTAATTTGGTGGACTTTGAAAAATCAAAGTTTTTTTTTAAAATACTTCAAATTGAATTCACTCGGTTAAAAAGTTTGATTTTTTAATGAGTTTCGGTTGGTCTTTTTTTATTCGAATTTCGAGTTCATGGGAGTTTAAAAAAAAAAAACTCCCATTGCCTCAAAATTCGACCCTTGATAAATCTGCCTTTTAGTATATCATAGAGTAGCAGCTTCTAAGCTACTTTTCAACTGGTCGTCATTTTTAAATAATTTACCTTCTTCTTGTGACTCATCTCAGCTTTCATATGTTATCCAGAATTCTTGTGACATAGGGTTTTCCGGATAACGGATCCTTCTGTAATTTGGATCTTCATACCTTAAGTCTACTAGAAAATCATGTAAACATTAAATAAACCCAATAGGCTGGTTTTGCTTCCAATAAGGATTAATTATATCTTAGTTGGGATCGAGTACAAGCTACTGTTTTATCATTACAGAGAAAAAGGAAACCGTTTTTAAAAATTTGGATTATTTGATTATAATGGAGTCAATAGGAAACTGCCATTCTGTAATTCTGAGCTTTCTGGATAACAGATTTTATACCTGTACCAATCTCATATTTAAACCCTTCCCTGGTTGTTAAGGTAATTTGGGCCCTAGCAACCAGATAGCTGCTAAACAATAAAAAAAAAGATACTAATAAAAAAACAAGACCAATTGCAGTTTATCTCAGCTCTACAGCTAGCCTAGCACCGCAAGGATGCCATAAATATTTTATCAGCCTCTTCAATTAAAAAGAAAAGTCTAATCACACGCTCGGTAGCTGCATTATTGATGTACTTGGAATAGAAATGAAAAGGCTGCCGAGTCCTAAGCATTACGGGCTGTATATTGCATTCCTGGAGTTACCTTTTGGTTTAGCAGCTCTTAAGTTGGGCATTTCAGAAGCTATTTGGTTGCTATGGTCCAAATTACCCTAGCAACCAAGCAGTGGTTAAAAAAAAAAAGAGACTTAAAAATGAATAGGAGAGGGTCTGAATAGAAAGCCATGTAACAACAATAATAAAAATGTAGCCTCAATGAACAATAGATTTTTGGCTGCTGGGGTCATTGCACCCCCCCCCCCCCACACACACACATACTTGAAAGCTGGACAGAGGAAAATTTAAAATAAATAAAAATAAAAGCCATTTAGAAAGGTGCTAATAATTGACCATTTTATAACATAGATAACATAAGCGATTGTTATTAAGTGACAGAAAATCATACCCTATGCTACATTAAAGGAAAACTATACCCCCAAACAATGTAGGTCTCTATTAAAAGATACTGAGTAAAACAGCTCATGTGTAAAACCCTGCTTCATGTAAATGAACCATTATCATAATAATATACTTTTTTAATAGTATGTGCCATTGGGTAATCATAAATAGAAAATTGCCATTTTAAAAAATAAGGGCCGCCCCCTGAGATCGTACGATTCACTGTGCTCACATACAAACCACATGTAAGGTCACATGAGCCAATTAACAGACAGAGTTCTGCCTTTTGCTTCCTCACTTCTTCCTGTTACAGTTATTGTTGTAGTATTTCTGGTCAGGTGATCTCTGAGGCAGCAGAGATAGAGTCACGAAATGGTGGTTCAAGGCAAGAGATGTAAAAGGGCAATATTTATGTAAATATATATTCCAGTTTGGTAAGATTCTTTAATATCTTTAATATGTCATTCAATTTGATATAAACTATCTGTTGCTTAAGTATTCATTTTGGGGCTATAGTTTTCCTTTAATACCAGGCGTTTTTCTGCAGCAAAGAGTTACATGACCTGTGTAAAAGCACTTCTAATATCCTTATCATTTACAGTAGGGGGTACATTATCCCTTATAATACATGAGTGATACTCAGAGTTCCCTGTATAACTCAGCCTGCAGCCTTGTGCCTTTATATGGTCACAGAACAACCCCTCAGTGACTTCTAATATCCTTATCATTTACAGTAGGGGGTACATTATCCCTTATAATACATGAGTGATACTCAGAGTTCCCTGTATAACTCAGCCTGCAGCCTTGGGCCTTTATATGGTCACAGAACAACCCCTCAGTGACATCTAATATCCTTATCATTTACAGTAGGGGGTACATTATCCCTTATAATACATGAGTGATACTCAGAGTTCCCTGTATAACTCAGCCTGCAGCCTTGTGCCTTTATATGGTCACAGAACAACCCCTCAGTGACATCTAATATCCTTATCATTTACAGTAGGGGGTACATTATCCCTTGTAATACATGAGTGATACTCAGAGTTCCCTGTATAACTCAGCCTGCAGCCTTGTGCCTTTATATGGTCACAGAACAACCCCTCAGTGACATCTAATATCCTTATCATTTACAGTAGGGGGTACATTATCCCTTGTAATACATGAGTGATACTCAGAGTTCCCTGTATAACTCAGCCTGCAGCCTTGTGCCTTTATATGGTCACAGAACAACCCCTCAGTGACTTCTAATATCCTTATCATTTACAGTAGGGGGTACATTATCCCATATATATATCTATATTATATTCACGCACACATGTTTTTGTCAATTGTACACCAATATAAATATATAAATGCTTCCATTTATACTGCACGAATGCTAAAAACTCGATAGCATCAGACACATTAGCATCATTACAAGTTAGGGTGCCCTAAGTCACATGTTTGGGGTGCCTAGTTTGGAAAGCTTGAGGGCACGACAGATATTTTTAACCAAAGCTTTGAGGAAGGGGTTAGTCTGCCCTTTCCAACAGGTGCCACAGGTGTAGCGTTAATTATCAATCAGTCTCAGGTGCTACAGGACAGGTGAGTGATCACTTGCGGCTGCTCATGGTTCAGTGAGAAGCTTGTGGCCCAGTTATACGGCCTGTTCTTGGGTACAGAATACTGTATAGATGCCCTGCAGCGGGCGTGTTTTATAAGTGCTGCTCTCCCCACTCATGAAACCGAGGAAGCTGCAATGGGACTCAATTCCTGCAGGTGGTAAAGGTAAGAGATTATTAAACCTAAAATTCTCTCATTAGGTTACTGTGTGGCATGAGTTATGCTGGAACTACGGTTGACACCTTTTCTGGAAACAAAATACCGGCCTTCCTATATATTTAGCTTTTTCCCCTATTCTCAACCTTCGTTTTTACCGGCCAGGTCAGTAAAATACCGGCCAGGTGGCAACCCTACCTGTGTTTTAGGTTCAGGGCACACGCTCAGATTTGGGGGAGTTTAGTCAACCGGCTACAAATCTCCTCTTCTTCAGGGCGACTAATTTCCCCGAACTGCCGGCTAGAATGTAAATCGCCGGCGGAATAATGGCACTCAGAGCGCTTCGTTTTCTGAAGACGCCTGAAGTTTCCTTGTGAGTTAACTTCGGGCGACTGTGGAAAACGAAGCGCTCCGAGTGCAGTTATTCTGCCGTTTGTTGCCGGGCGACTAATCTCCCCGAATCTGAGCAGGTGCCCTGACCCTTAAAGGGGTAATTCCATTGTGAAAGGACCAAGTATAATAATCCCAGGAATCCATTGCCAGACACAAAGCGACTACAGGCTGGAAAATGTACTTGTGATTTACAAGGGTTCATTGTGGGCAGAGAATCAGACTGACAGGGCTCTAGCCTGGGAATAAGGAGATATTTGAGGGGGACAAGCTTAACCCACAACTAAATGACAATTAGACTCATCAGCATTAAAAATATCTATAGTGTCACGTGGTGTCACACAAGTCACGTGTCGCTACACAACACAATAAAGTCACAGATAGAAAGAATCCCCGGAGCGGCAGTAACAGTGTCAGTAACACGGGGCTGCTATTGCCGCACACACATTCCGGGGCCGCACCAGCGTGTCCCTCCCCCACTCGTCAGTCACATACTCACACTGCACCGCGGGGAAGGCCTGGCCGGTCACTGCTCCGGGGTTCATGGCCGCGCCGCCTCCTGCAGCTGCTACTGGGGCTTGTGGGGTCGCTGGAAGAGGCGGCGGATAAAGTAAACACCGAGACTTCCGCTAACTAGAGGCGCCTGGTTCTTTATACCGGGAGCCTCCTCCAGTGTATCTGTCTGACCGCCCCGCACATTGACTATAATGTAACCCGCCCCCGTATAGACTTTAACACTCTCGTCTGCACGTTATATCTCTCCTAATCTAGCGCCCTCAATATCTGATACTCCCTCCTGTGCCCTGTATATCTGATACTCCCTCCTGTGCCCTGTATATCTGATACTCCCTCCTGTGCCCTGTATATCTGATACTACTCCCTCCTGTGCCCTGTATATCTGATACTACTCCCTCCTGTGCCCTGTATATCTGATACTACTCCCTCCTGTGCCCTGTATATCTTATACTACTCCCTCCTGTGCCCTGTATATCTGATACTACTCCCTCCCTGTATATCTGATACTCCCTCCTGTGCCCTGTATATCTGATACTCCCTCCCTGTATATCTGATACTCCCTCCTGTGCCCTGTATATCTGATACTCTCTCCTGTGCCCTGTATATCTGATACTCCCTCCTGTGCCCTGTATATCTGATACTCCCTCCCTGTATATCTGATACTCTCTCCTGTGCCCTGTATATCTGATACTCCCTTCTATGCCCTGTATATCTGATACTCCTCCCTGTATATCTGATACTCCCTCCTGCGCCCTGTTTATCTGATACTCCCTCCTGCGCCCTGTATATCTGATACTCCCTCCTGTGCCCTGTTTATCTGATACTCCCTCCCGTGCCCTGTATATCTGATACTCCCTCTTGTGCCCTGTTTATCTGATACTCCCTCCTGTGCCCTGTTTATCTGATACTCCCTCCCGTGCCCTGTATATCTGATACTCCCTCCCTGTATATCTGATACTCTCTCCTGTGCCCTGTATATCTGATACTCCCTTCTATGCCCTGTATATCTGATACTCCTCCCTGTATATCTGATACTCCCTCCTGCGCCCTGTTTATCTGATACTCCCTCCTGCGCCCTGTATATCTGATACTCCCTCCTGTGCCCTGTTTATCTGATACTCCCTCCCGTGCCCTGTATATCTGATACTCCCTCTTGTGCCCTGTTTATCTGATACTCCCTCCTGTGCCCTGTTTATCTGATACTCCCTCCTGTGCCCTGTTTATCTGATACTCCCTCCCGTGCCCTGTATATCTGATACTCCCTCCTGTGCCCTGTTTATCTGATACTCCCTCCTGTGCCCTGTTTATCTGATACTCCCTCCCGTGCCCTGTATATCTGATACTCCCTCCTGTGCCCTGTATATCTGATACTCCTTCCTGTATATCTGATACTCCCTCCTGTGCCCTGTATATCTGATACTCCTTCCTGTGCCCTGTATATCTGATACTCCTTCCTCTATATCTGATACTCCCTCCTGCGCCCTGTATATCTGATACTCCCTCCTGTGCCCTGTATATCTGATATTATGTAGTTTAACCATGTCTCGTACACCCAAAATTTGCTTGTATACTATAGGATGAGCATTCTTTCAGTGCATGAACCAGTAAATATACTGTCTTGCATTGTAGACCTGTGTGATGCCAATCCACATCATACGCTACATTGGTTCAAATAACAAACTCCCCTAGTATGAATTATTGATCTGAGCTCTATAAACATAGGCTGTGCTTATGAAAAATGCATGTTCCCAGCCTCCGCTGCCTCCTCTGCTTTATCTTTCCTGAAGGCTCCGCATCAAGTACTGTCAGCTTATGAAAAATACATAACCCAGGCCTGTGTGGTTAATGGCAAACGGAGTTACGCGTTGCTTAAAGTCGGCATGGGAATATTCAGAGGCTATAGCATAAGCCTGTAACAAAATCCTGCATTTAGCACAAGTTATAGGGTAAAGTGTAAATCAAAAAGTATAAAGATATGGGATCCGTTATCCGTCTTACGTAGACTCCATTTTATCCTTATACTCCAAATAATGATTTACTTTTTCAATGTGTTAATAAACAGTATATTGTACTTAATCCTAACTAACATATAATTAATCCTTATTGGAAGCAAAACCAGCCTATTGGGTGTATTTATTGGGTATGAAGAACCATATTTTAAAAATTATGAAAAAATCAGTTACCTGGAAACCCCAGTCCCTGAGCATTCTGTATAACAGATCCCTTAACTGTACACATTTATATTCATATAAAATGACTGCTTTTATGCTGAAACACTTTGCTTTGCTACAAGTAAGCTTACAGTTATGTTAACAGAATCAGTACCAACTGGGACAGAATGCTCTGTTATACAGATAGCTAGAATCTCAGCCATAAAGCAGGACAGGACTGTTGCTTACAATGGGGATCAGATAGGATCTGTGCAGCCACTGGGACAGAATGCTCTGTTATACAGATAGCTAGAATCTCAGCCATAAAGCAGGACAGGACTGCTGCTTACAATGGGGATCAGATAGGATCTGTGCAGCCAGTGGGACAGAATGTTCTGTTATACAGATAGCTAGAATCTCAGCTGCCATAAAGCAGGACAGGACTGTTGCTTACAGTGGGGTCAGATAGTAACTGTGCTGCTGGGACAAAACGCTTGTTTCCTTCTCTCTAACAACGTAATTTTAACAAAAAAAAAACTTTATAAAAATAACAAGGTCTTTACCTTTCTCCATGTTCCACTGTAGATCTCTCTATACAATTCCCCCACCTAAACGGAACGCAATTTAAAGGATCCTCTTGTGCCTTTCTCCCAGCTACGACTGAGGCAGAGGGTTTTATACAAGACAACAACACCAGAATCATGTGATAATAACGCAGGGACACTTATGGCAGCAATTAACATGGCAGCACTGATTGCATTTTAATGCCGATTATCAGACCATCGGATGATTTTTGGACCCTTATAAAGAATGCAATTAGCAGGGCTGCATTGATTGCGCTTCACCGAAATGCAATCACATTGCAATCAGGGAGGCCCTGTGTATTTGTGTTTTTTTTTTTATACAGCTCTCCCAGATTACAGTATGTGGATGATCAGTATCTGTAGATTCAGGCTCAGGAATGGTGTAATCTGAGGTGCCAGTGTAGGTGCCGGAGGCTTTGCAAGGTGTCGTTATTATTGATATAAAAGGGACCAACACTATGTTTAAACCCCAGGCTATGTGTTCCATAGCACTTTAGGTTGACCCAAAACTCACATTGGCGCAAAAAAGGTGAATCCCGTTCTTAAAACCAGCAAAAGTGGCAACCCTAGATTTAGCCTATTTGCAGGGCCATTCCTGCCATGAGGCAAGGTGAGCTCAGGCGGCTGTGAACGGCTAGTTACAAGGGGTGGCCAAAAGCCGTCTCCTGTAACTTTAAAGGGATACTCTCATGGGGAAAATTTTTTTTTTTCAAAATGAATCAGTTAATAGTGCTGCTCCAGCAGAATTCTGCACTGAAATCCATTTCTCAAAAGAGCAAACAGATTTTTTTATATTCAATTTTGAAATCTGACATGGGGCTAGACATATTGTCAATTTCCCAGCTGCCCCAAGTCATGTGACTTATGCTCTGATAAACTTCAATCAGGTAACCAGATAACAGCTCCCTAACACAAGATATCAGCTGACTGGTAGATCTAAGAACAACACTCAATAGTAAAAACCCATGTCCCACTGAGACACATTCAGTTACAAAGCACTGCGTATCTTGACAGCACTATATAAATAAATGATGATGACATTGAGAAGGAAAAACAGCAGCCTGCCAGAAAGCATTTCTCTCCTAAAGTGCAGGCACAAGTCACATGACCAGGGGCAGCTGGGAAATTGACAAAATGTCTAGCCCCATGTCAGATTTCAAAATTAAATATAAAAAAATCTGTTTGCTCTTTTGAGAAATGGATTTCAGTGCAGAATTCTGCTGGAGTAGCACTATTAACTGATGTGTTTTGAAAAAAACATGTTCTCCGATGACAGGATCCCTTTTTTAAACCGGAAATTCGGCTCTGCTAGTGCAGAAAGCGCAGTACGCACTTGCTGTACTAGCGATACCGCCCCCTTTGACCCGCTCCGACACTAAACTTTTGAGGGCGGATCGGAAGAGGGGGCGGCATCGGGGTTGCTGCCTCAGGCGTCAGCAGCGTATCGCCCCTTCCTATTTGGCTGATGAGGCCTCTATCAGTTCCAGGGATTTTATATTAGAAATACTGCCACCCGTATGGGGTGACTTGAGTTTGGGACAATTAAATGTACTGTAATTGCTGTTTGTTTATCCATTTGGGAACATTAGAGGACATTATAGACAAATAGCAGGGGACCTTATTACCCATAAAGAGAATCACCGTACCAGAGGCCTCCCCTTTAGACTAGAAGAAAATAACTTTTATTTAAAGCAACTAGGGATGCGCCGAATCCACCATTTTGGATTCTGCGGACCCCTGAATCCTTCGTGAAAGATTACCAAATACCCAATCCTAATTTGCATATGCAAATTAGGGATGGGAAGGGGAAAACATTTTTTACTTGTTTTGTTTCAAAAAGTCATGCGATTTCCCTCCCCCAGCCTAAGTTGCATATGTAAATTTGGATTCGGTTCGGCCGGGCAGAAGGATTCGGCCAAATCTGAATCCTGCTGGAAAAAGGCCGAATCCCGAACCGAATCCTGGATTTGGTGAATCCCTATAAGTAACATAGGTGGTTCTTCACAGTGAGGTTGGGGGATGGATGCCAGATGATTTTGTGATCTATTATGCAGAAACTCATTATCCAGAAAGCTCCAAATTACGGGAAGGCCGTCTTCCATAGACTTCATTTTTATTAAATAATTGATTTTTAAAACTGATTTCCTTTTTCTGTGTAATAATAAAACAGTAGCTTGTACTTGATCCCAACTAAGATATAATTAATCAATATTAAATTAATATTTATTGACTTTTTTTTTCATGTCAGTTTTTAGTGGGTTTTATATAAGGAGATCGAAATTATGGAAAGATCCCTTATCCGGTAAACACGAGGTTCCAAGCTTTCTGGATAATAGGTCCCATCTCTGTATATAGTTGTATATGTGAGGGTATAGATATGCAGGTATAGGATCCCTTATCTGGAAAACCGATATCCAGAAAGCTCCGAATTACGGAATTCCCATAGACTCCATTTTATCCAAATAATCCAAATTTTTAAAAATGATTTCCTTTTTCTGTGTAATAATAAAACAGTATCTTGTACTTGATCCCAACTGAGATATAATTAATCCTTATTGGAAGCAAAACCAGCCTGTTGGGTTTATTTAATGTTTAAATGAATTTCTAGTAGACTTAAGGCATGAAGATCCAAAGTACAGAAAGATCCGTTATCCGGAAAACCCTATGTCACAAGAATTCTGTATAACAGGTCCCATACCTATGTATGTACAGGGATGGGAATCGGGATCTATCGGGAAACCCGTTATCCAAAAAGTCCCGAATTACAGAAAGGTAGTCTCCCAAATAATCCAAATTTTTAAAAACAATTTCCTTTTTCTCTGTAATAATAAAACAGTATCTTCTACTTGATCCCAACTAAGATATAATTAATCCTTATTGGAAGCAAAACCAGCCTATTGGCTTTATTTCATGTTTATGTGATTTTCTAGTAGACTTAAGGTATGAAGATCCAAATTACAGAAAGATCTGTTATCTGGAAAGCTCCAAATTACAGAAAAGCCGTCACCCATAGACTCCATTTTATCCAAATAATCCAAATGATTAATAATAATAATAATAGTAATAATAATAAAACAGTAGCTTGTACTTGATCCCAACTAAGATATAATTAATCCTTATTGGAAGCAAAACCAGCCTATTGGGTTTATTTAATGTTTACCTGATTTTCTAGTTGACTTAAGGTATAAAGATCCAAATTACAGAAAGATCCGTTATCTGGAAACCCCCAGGACCCAAGGAGTCTGGAAAACCGGTCCCATACCTGTACTACTGCTGGCAGTGAAAGGGTTAAAATCACAGCTTTTCAAAGAATATTACTTCTGATTCTGTTTTCTTTCATTAGACGAAAATGTATTTTTGGGTTAAGCCCACTTATAAATATATAATAAAAAAAAAAAGCAAGGAAGACCAATTGCAAATTGCCATTAAATAACGCTACATGCACAGCCTGCCAAAAGTGATTTTTTTATTTTTTTTTTGAAGGCGGATGTTCCCTTTAAGCCATTACTACTTATTTTATTTGATATTTAACAATATCTCTTAAATCTGGGAACATCCCTGTACTTGTCAGGCATCTCGCCGAATATCCGCGTCGTTAGTCGGGGGGGGAAATGATTTTTCTCGTACTCGCTGGGTGACAGTTGTCAATTAGCGACTGAAGTCGAAATCCCCCGCTGCTGCCGGCAGGAATAAAAAAGGGGGGAATAAAAAATTCCTTTAAGGAACAAGCTGATCAACGTTTGACATATTTGTGTCCTAAACTGGAAAGTAGAAGGTTTCCCGCGAGAGCTTTTTTGGCATTAATAAATAATAGATCCCCCAGGCTTCGGAGAAAATTGCTCTTTCTAAATTTCACTTTTGTTTTCTGACGTCTTTTCCTGACGGATTAGAAACCGACGCCCCCCCCTTAAAAAAAAAAAAGAAGAAAAAAAAAAACATCGCTCAATGACTCGTTAGTTTGATAAACTGTCACAAATGACTGGCTACACTGGCAGCCGCCAGCACAACTGCGCTTATAGCACTCCGGGGATTTGTGCTCAACACAAAAAGTCTTTAGCAGCTGAAACGCAGCCAACAGTTTGGAATTTTTATCGTTTTTCATTTTCGTTTTGCCACAAAAAAAAAAAAAAAAAGGATCGGACCTGAAATATGGAATCTTCTGTTCCCTGTGGATTCCTCTTACTTACATCAGATCTAGAGGGTTATTTGCTTTGTAATGTGAATATGGAAGTGCAAGTGTTTGTGACTTGTGTTTGTTATGACATTCTGCAGCGTTGTACATGAAGCTTACACTCCAGGAACAGCCCACTAAGTTTGCTCATAGTCTGTACAGAGAGATCCCATAAAGCTATGGCAGCATAGGTATTCCCCTGTACTAAGCACAATTCAGCAGGAACAGCCCCTAGGTTTGCTCATAGTCTGTACAGAGAGATCCCATAAAACTATGGCAGCATAGGTATTCCCCTGTACTAAGCACAATTCAGCAGGAACAGCCCCTACGTTTGCTCATAGTCTGTACAGAGAGATCCCATAAAACTATGGCAGCATAGGTATTCCCCTGTACTAAGCACAATTCAGCAGGAACAGCCCCTAAGTTTGCTCATAGTCTGTACAGGGAGATCACATAAAACTATGGCAGCATAGGTATTCCCCTGTACTAAGCACAATTCAGCAGGAACAGCCCCTCCATTTTCTCATGGCCTGTACAGAGAGATCCCATAAAACTATGGCAGCATAGGTATTCCCCTGTACTAAGCACAATTCAGCAGGAACAGTCCCTAAGTTTGCTCATAGTCTGTACAGAGAGATCCCATATAACTATGGCAAAATAGGTATTCCCCTGTACTAAGCACAATTCAGTCTAAATATCTAAACTTTAGAATAGGTGGGTTAGAGGGCAGCAGATGGATAACACTGTACTGTCTTGTAGTTATGCGCATAATTGGAGTCTGTAGAAGATCCACAAGACGTTAAACTTCCTAAAACTTTTCATAGAGTGTGTGAATGCCAAAGGGATTCACACTAGATTATATTAGACATTAGATTGTAAACTCTAGGGCAGGGACTGATGGGAATGATATATAATCAGCGTACACTATTGAGGTGAATTTTATTACTAAATAATGAGTAAGAATTAATTTTCTTCGCTCATTTTGTCTACAGTATTCTCTTCTTTTACCACTAGATGGCAGCAGAAGAAACAAAATAGAAGCACTTAATTGGCTTTACGTATAGTTCGCATATGTCTTCCCCATCAACCAAACTTCTTAAATGAATAAAGGGAAAATATTCTGAAGTTAATTTTATACATAAACTTATCTCTTTGAACAGGGACATTCATGTCAAATTCCTTATATACAGTATTATCTACAAAAGGACACTGGAGCAGCTAATTGCCATAGGTTTAGTTTTATTAATACGATTATATGTAGATCTGCAGTTTTCAGATATTTTGGATACAAGCCTTCTCCCTCGACCAGCTCAAGTTTGTAGATATATAGAAACATTGGGGTGTCACCCTGTTATAGTTCCAGGGGTACCCAGGGCACAAATTAGTACTCACCCCAAATCTCCCCCCTAACTGACCTTCAGACTGGACCCCCTTAGCTCATAACAAGGTTACAGATATATAGAAACATTGGGGTAACAGTCACCCTGCTATAGTTCCAGGGGTACCCAGGGCACAAATTAGTACTCACCCCAAATCTCCCCCCTAACTGACCTTCAGACTGGACCCCCTTAGCTCATAACAAGGTTACAGATATATAGAAACATTGGGGTAACAGTCACCCTGCTATAGTTCCAGGGGTACCCAGGGTACAAATAAGTCACTTAAATAAGTCACAGACAGACACAGACCCCCGAGATCTTGTCAGACTGCAGCTGATCTGGCCAGTGAGTAGCTGGTCTTCCAGATATTCTCAGCAGATTCTATGGGAGGTTTGAGGCTGAATATCACCAGATTGGAAAGAGAGATCCAAGTTCTAAGACGGTTGAACCCTCACAGGGTGCTGGTCTGGATGATGTCTTTTTAAAGGCCTTGCAGTCCTGGTACTGCACCTGGTTGAAGTCTGTGCTATTATCATTCATGTTCCCAAGAAAACAATTCTAAATGTTCTTATGGAACGGTCAGTAACCGAGGAACCCCTCTACCAACACATAACAACCTAGACCAGTGGTTGTCAGACTTTTAGTTTAAGTTCCCCTTTAAGGTTCAGCCTTTCAACAGGGGACCCCAGGGATGGACCAACCCAACCAAGCCTGCGCACACCATGAACGTGACAGATGAGAGGGGAGATCTAAGAGGCCAATGAATGCAGACTAGGCTTAGGCAGAAGACACTTTAACAGATACCTGCCCAGCACCCCCCTATTGTTGTGCCCTTGGCTCGTACTTCTTCTGCCTACCCCTAGTTCTGGGCTGGGGGAAGCCCTTTAGTTATTAGCATGGTTACAGAAAAACATTCATGTGTCAGCTATAGTTTTAAGAATATACAGGACATAGGCTTTTACCCCAGAGTCTCACCCTAAATGATATTCAAGATGGGCTTTCAGGTGTATCTGGTAGAGGAAATAATTATTCTATCCCTAACCTACATCTATATGACCTTCAAGTTGAGCCCCCTCGTCCCAAGCACCCTTATGACACCCTACAGCTGCCACATGGTTCACTTTCATATATATTGTTGTAATAGTTTTAATAATAGTATGGCACCTCTTCCCATATGTATAAATACAAATATACAGAGAAGGAATGTTCTGGGCACACAATAAGCTATACCCTCATACTGTACTGTCTAAGGGAAACAATATGGCACCTCCTTCCCATATGTATAAATACAAATATACAGAGAAGGAATGTTCTGGGCACACAATAAGCTATACCCTCATACTGTACTGTCTTAAGGGAAACAATATGGCACCTCCTTCCCATATGTATAAATACAAATATACAGAGAAGGAATGTTCTGGGCACACAATAAGCTATACCCTCATACTGTACTGTCTAAGGGAAACAATATGGCACCTCCTTCCCATATGTATAAATACAAATATACAGAGAAGGAATGTTCTGGGCACACAATAAGCTATACCCTCATACTGTACTGTCTAAGGGAATCAATATGGCACCTCCTTCCCATATGTATAAATACAAATATACAGAGAAGGAATGTTCTGGGCACACAATAAGCTATACCCTCATACTGTACTGTCTTAAGGGAAACAATATGGCACCTCCTTCCCATATGTATAAATACAAATATACAGAGAAGGAATGTTCTGGGCACACAATAAGCTATACCCTCATACTGTACTGTCTTAAGGGAAACAATATGGCACCTCCTTCCCATATGTATAAATACAAATATACAGAGAAGGAATGTTCTGGGCACACAATAAGCTATACCCTCATACTGTACTGTCTAAGGGAAACAATATGGCACCTCCTTCCCATATGTATAAATACAAATATACAGAGAAGGAATGTTCTGGGCATACAATAAGCTATACCCTCATACTGTACTGTCTAAGGGAATCAATATGGCACCTCCTTCCCATATGTATAAATACAAATATACAGAGAAGGAATGTTCTGGGCACACAATAAGCTATACCCTCATACTGTACTGTCTAAGGGGAACAATATGACACCTCCTTCCCATATTTATAAATAGAAATATACATGTTCTGGGCACACAATAAGCTATACCCTCATACTGTACTGTATAAGGGAAACAATATGGCACCTCCTTCCCATATGTATAAATACAAATATACAGAGAAGGAATGTTCTGGGCACACAATAAGCTATACCCTCATACTGTACTGTCTAAGGGAAACAATATGGCACCTCCTTCCCATATGTATAAATACAAATATACAGAGAAGGAATGTTCTGGGCACACAATAAGCTATACCCTCATACTGTACTGTCTAAGGGAAACAATATGGCACCTCCTTCCCATATGTATAAATACAAATATACAGAGAAGGAATGTTCTGGGCATACAATAAGCTATACCCTCATACTGTACTGTCTAAGGGAATCAATATGGCACCTCCTTCCCATATGTATAAATACAAATATACAGAGAAGGAATGTTCTGGGCACACAATAAGCTATACCCTCATACTGTACTGTCTAAGGGGAACAATATGACACCTCCTTCCCATATTTAAAAATAGAAATATACATGTTCTGGGCACACAATAAGCTATACCCTCATACTGTACTGTATAAGGGAAACAATATGGCACCTCCTTCCCATATGTATAAATACAAATATACAGAGAAGGAATGTTCTGGGCACACAATAAGCTATACCCTCATACTGTACTGTCTAAGGGAAACAATATGGCACCTCCTTCCCATATGTATAAATACAAATATACAGAGAAGGAATGCTCTGGGCACACAATAAGCTATACCTCATACTGTACTGTCTAAGGGAAACAATATGGCACCTCCTTCCCATATGTATAAATATACAGAGAAGGAATGTTCTGGGCACACAATAAATGATCTGTCTATGGTAAACATACAAAAATAGGGTGGATTAGGTTTACAAGGCTACGTCAACATACTCAGTATGACATAGGTATTAGTGGCATACAGTAAAGCGTTTTGATTATACTTCATACTCTATCCTTAAGGCTGCTCAATAAACGCAGGATTAAAGACTTTTTTTTTATTTAATCATGGATTTCCTTTTAAATACTGGAATTCATTGTACATTATGAATCTGTCCCCAGCCTTTCCAATTCATTTTACAACAAATGAGTGACCGGTCTAATTTATAGCAATCTGTGTTAACAGATATGATTCATTTTCCATGCAGGGAACATCCTCTTTATACTCATGTACTGCACATTACAATGTGTTTTACTCTCTTCCATCAACTGCCTGATAATGATTCCGTGTTCTTGCTGTCTGACCGTCAATCCCATTTGTAGTCATAAACTTTTTAATGGCAGGATTTATGGCTTGAGACTTGCAGCCGGCCACATGTTGCTTTACATACTTGTTTGGGTGAAATGATAGTGTTGTTCAGCTTCTGCTGATGGAACATAATGTCCTGTACCGCTGTAATGAATGAGCTTTTCTTCTAAATCATGGGATGAGAAAGGTTGCGGAATATATGGGGTTCAGCTGAGATGGGGTGACAGACGGGATAGGGTAGAGCTGAGAATGGAGAGTGAAGGAGGAGATGCTGGGGATAGAGGTATAAAAAGGTTAGGGGTACATTAGAGTAGGTACGAAATAGAGAAGATGGAACAGGGAGGAGCCATGGAGACAGGCTGGGTTTGCTGTGGTGGGAGTAAAGGTGGAAAGGAGATATGGATTGGGGCAGATTTACTAAAGAGCGAAGTGGCTAACGCTACCAACTTTTCATCAGCGTTGCCACCCGCAGGGACATTGCTAATTCACTAACAGGTGCAGGCGCCAATTCGCTAGCAAACAGGATCGTTCATTCACACTCTATTGCCAGGCGACGTTTTGCTCTGGCGATCGGACGTTACTCCGCAAATTCACTAAAATGCGTTTTTTACTGAACGTTACCTCTTTCGCCAGAGTTGGCTTTGCCACCTCAGACCAGGCAAAGTGCTCAAAAGAAACTAGATATTCCTCAATCTTCTGTCACTTACATCATATCCTGTGTCCCGAAAATGCATTAAAAAAACGCTGGCGACTTTTCCTTTTTTTTTTTTTTTTTAAGTGGGATTGGCTGCAAAAGTCCTAACTTACTTTTTTGGGTAAGATGTTTTCTCCAGATATTTCATAACATATGGAACATTCATTTTACAGTGGGCTCATGTGTAGGGCATTATATAAATTCTCATGTCTTTATTAAGGTTCCCTGGACATTTTTAATAAAAAGTGGTGACTTCAAGCATTTGCACCAACATTTATAATAAAGACGTCCATACAACTTTAAATTTCCTGCCCTATGCAAATAGACCTAAGCGCAAGATCACTAGCAAAGTTTCGAAATGAACGCTAGCACAACTTCACTATGAAATGCGCGCACTGCCGAAGTAACGCTAGCGAAAAGTCGCCGACGTTCGACACCCAGAGAGAAACTTTGCATATTCTTATTGCATTTGTGCCTGCCGATGGGGGCAAAGCAGACGCTGGTGAAAATTGCCCGATGGTGAATCTGCCCCCATGGAACAAGGTAAAGATGGGGGAGAGACAACATTGGGAAACAGAAGGAATGAAATGTTGAAGTAGGAATGGCATAGAACAATGATACGATGTTGATGACAGCAGGAAAAGGAATGGGACAAGAGTTGGGCAAAAAGAAATAAAGTTTGGGAATACAGGTATGGGATCCTTTATCATGAAACCTGTTTTCCCGAAAACTCCAAATTATGGGAAGGTAATAGACTGCATTTTATCAAATAATCTACATTTTTTAAAAACTGATTTCCTTTTTCTGTGTAATAATAAAACAGTAGCTTGTACTTGATCCCAACTAAGATATAATTAATCCTTATTGGAAACAAAACCAGCCTATTGGGTTTATTTAATGTTTACATGATTTTCTAGTAGACTTAAGGTATGAAGATTCAAACTCTGGATTGATCAGTTACGAGGAAAACCCCAGATCCTGAGCATTCTGGAGATCGGGTCCCATACCTGTAGTACTAAAATGGGGTACAGTAGGGGTGGTTGCAAAGGATAGAGTTGAAAAGCAACTGGTACAGCCTTTACTTCCTTCCACATATATCTATTTTCCCTCTTCCAATTTCCACCATTCTTTTCTTTTTTTGTTTTCCAATAATTTTGAGTTTTCCATAAACACAATAGAATATATTGCCACCATTCTTTTCCTTCCAACCTCCTTTCTAATCTCAATCCTGCTTTCTTAAATCCCATCTACTGGATCCATTATCCGGAAAAACATTTATCCAGAAAGCTCCAAATTGCAGGAAGTTTACATCAAATAGTTCAGAATACAAAAGCCTATTTCCTTTTTCTCTGTAATACAGGTATAGGATCCCTTATCCAAAAAGCTCCAAATTACAGAATGGCCATCTCCCATAGACTCCATTTTATCTAAATAATCCAAATTTTAAATTTTCGCTGTAATAACAAAACAGTAGCGTGTACTTGATCCCAACTAAGATATAATTAATCCTTATTGGAAACAAAACCAGCCTATTGGGTTTATTTAATGTTTGCATGATTTTCCTAGTAGACTTAAGGTATAAAGATCCAAATTAAAGATCCCTTATCTGGAAAACCCCAGGTCCTGAGCATTCTGTATAACGGTCCTATGCCTGTACTAAAACAATACCTTGTACTTCACTTCAACTAATATATAACTCATCTTTATTGGAGGTAAAGCAATCCTATTGGGATTAATTGATATTTAAATAAAGTTTTTTTAAGCAGACTTAGGGGCAGATTTATCAAGGGTTGAATTTCGAAGTATAAAAAACTTAGAAATTCGACCATCGAATTAAAAAACTTCGAATATCGAATTCGAAGTTTTTTCAACAAATTGGGCAATCCTGCGGTTGAATAAAAATAGTTCGATCAAACGATTTTAGCGATCGATCAAAGATTTTCCTTCGACCTCTAAAGACTTAGAAAATGGATGTAGAAGGTATCCATAGGCTAACATAGCACTTTTTAATTTGGCGAAGAATTCAAGTCGAAGTTTTTTTAAAGACAAAGTACTTAGATTATCGAATGGTCGAATATTCAAACGATTTTTACTTCGAATCAAAGTTGAAGTAAATTCAAAGTCGTAGTATCCTATTTGATGGTCGAAGTATCCAAAAAATTACTTCAAATTTTTAATTTTTTTACTTCGAAAATTCCCTTAAATTCACTTTGACCCTTAGTAAATCTGCCCCTTAAGGTATGGAGAGATCCAAATTATGGAAAGACCCTTTATCCAGAAAACTCCATGTCCTGAGCATTGTGAATAACAGGTCCTATACCGGTAATGTCTTTATTCCATCCTTTCTTTTTTAGTTGTTTCCTTTTTCTTCTTTATCCTTCTTTTTTATCCCCCTCTAGACTTTGCATTAACCCTCCTTTGGCATTCAAATCACATACATATCTGTGTGTGTGTGTGTGTGTATATATATATATATATATATATATATATATATATATATATATATATATATATATATATATATATATATATAAATGCATATATATATATATATATATATATATATATATATATATATATATATATATATATAATGCTAAGCATTTTTTTTTGTTAATGTATTAATTGTCTTTTTCCGGGCAGCTAATTTACTATCAGCCTGTTAGCTGCTTGGAAATGCCCAAAGTGCCTGGATTTATGGCTTAAGTAATGTTACCTCCACTGGCACATTATTCGGAGGTTTAAGATTAGTTCCCAGTAGTGTTTAAATAAATTCACACCGTGGCTCAGACGGAATACAGGTCAATGGACCTTCGTGATCCTCTGTTGTATAAAAGGAATATTCTTTATTATTTACCGTAAGGAAGCTGCTTTACAATTGCAGCATGTGGGAATAGCTTTTGCCTCTGTAATTAGAAACATTTGCCAAGTGTCCAGGTAGACTTTCATTTCTGGAAACGGTTCCATCTTTAGGGAACGATGAAAACTGCCACCGTCTTTGCCTCGGAATATCGGGTATCCCCCTTATGTAATAAAAGGCACTGAGTTTGCGCAGGAGCAGTAACCCATAGCGACCAATTAGATGTTTGCTTTTAAACAGGTGACTGGGAAATTCTACCTGCTGATTGGTTGCACTGTAGGATAGGAACCAGCAGTGTTACTTCTCTATCTTTCCCTACTGTTATTTTCTTGCCCTACTGTCTCCATCTTGCTAGAACTTCTAATACCCATATAATTTACAGTAGGGGGTACATTATCCCTTATAATACATGAGTGATACTGAGAGTTCCCTGTATAACTCAGCCTTCAGCCTTGTGTCTTTATATGGTCACAGAACAACCCCCTCAGTGACTTCTAATATCCTTATCATTTACAGTAGGGACTACATTATCCCTTATAATACACAAGTAATACTCAGAGTTCCCTGTATAACTCAGCCTGCAGCCTTGTGCCTTTATATGGTCACAGAACAACCCCTCAGTGACTTCTAATATCCTTATCATTTACAGTAGGGGGTACATTATCCCTTATAATATATGAGTGATACTCAGAGTTCCCTGTATAACTCAGCCTGCAGCTGAGTTGAGTATCACTCATGTATTATAAGGGATAATGTACCCCCTACTGTAAATGATAAGGATGTTAGAAGTCACTGAGGGGTACCATTGCCCAGTCTATAGTCAAACACCTCCCTCCTAAAAACTAGATGTTCTGCTTTTTTTCATTTATACCCTAAGGTCCTGATAATTAAGCATATTTCTGCAATTCCCATTGGCATGTAAAATACAGTGACTAGTAGGAGTTATTAGACTGTACCAGCAGATGGCACATAGGGAACACGTCATGCAGAAGAATCCTTAGCAGTTGTCACTAGGACAATGGAACATAAATCTCAGATGGATGGAGTACAGGAGCACACACACACACACACACACGTCTCACACACATACACTCACACACACGTCACACACACACACACACACACACAAACGTCTCACACACACACACACACGTCACACACACGTTTGTATTTAGGCTGCAGGAGATCACTGCAGTAGAAATAGAACACACTGACATAATGGGCATCGTTAATAGTTGCTCTCTAATAGTCTTACCCCGAATGAGCATCTTATTTCAGAAGCCTAAAAAACAAAAGGGTTTTCCAAATATGTCTTCAATCTACAAGTTCGAGGATCAAGACCCATAGTTTCGACATTCATCGTCCATCTCTCTCTGTGAGTTTTAGACCTAAAGGGGGCAAGAGATCAGTGAACACTCAGAGAACACTCACACATGGACAGAAGAGACAGTCACAGCACTACAGAGGCTTATATGGACTGAAAGACTGAGCAACCCTAAGAGCAAGGCCAGACGTGGTGTTTTTAAAAAAGAACCGCCGGGCGTAAATACGCCACTGAAACCACACGCAACCGTCAACATGTGTTTTTCAGCATGTAGGTTTTTTTCCCAACATGCAATTTGGACGCCATCTTTAAAATACGCTGCGTATTTACACAAAGTGTGGTTTCAAACGTGCAGATCCCATAGAGTCTATAGATTTGGTAGTTTCTTGACTTATTGGCGTTTCTGCTGAAAAACGCCAATACTGCCGTCCTGTGGCGGATTTCGGCTTACAAGCGCCCTGTGTGAATTGCCATAGTGCGTTTTCCTTTAGTTTCAGTGTTAGTGCAGTTTATCCATATTTAAACCTGGCGGAGATTTTTTAAAAATGCAGCGTAAAAACACCACATCTGGCCTGGCCCTAAAGTATATCAGAGGCCGAATCATTATCATAGGCCGAACAATTTGTCCATGAACAAATATACACAGTTACCCATTACCTTTCCTCCCCCACGTTGGCAGCAAAAATGAAAAAGAGAGAAGACAAAATGGAACAATGGAAATGGAAGGACTCGCACAAAAAAAAAATAAAATAAAGCAAAGCGAAAGAGTTTTCTCTCTGCTCTTGAGTTGGCTGCTAATTAGATATATAGAGTTCACATCCGTGGCACAACTAGATGTTACCGGCTCCACAGCAAATAATTTTTCAGGCCCCCAAAATGTCTAGAGGTTGACTTGTTTTGCCAATATTTATTGAAATTGTATACGAAGTAGGGTCACATGTGGCCCCTATATCTCCTGGGCCCCTATATCTCCTGGGCCCCTATATCTCCTGGCTCCCTATACCTCCTGGGCCCCTCTGGTTCAAATTGGTTGCAAATACATCCTATTCCCAAGATCATAAACTTCCATGGCCCCTTGCCTCAAAATTAGTGAAGGGCGAATCCGTCCCGTTTAGCTTCAGCGAAAAACTTGCGAAACTACGACAAAATTTGCGAAATGGAGTAACACATTGAAGTCAATGGGCGTCAAAATTATTTTGACCCACCACAATTTTTACACAAGCGACTTATTTGCCCAAATGCATTAAAGTCAATGGGCATCAAAATAATTGTGACGCGCGGCAATTTTTTTGTTGCAGCGAATTTTTGCAGCACTTTCGCGAAACCATTCGCAAGTGGTGAAATGGACATGGAGATATAAAGAGCATAGCCCCCCGCCAGCAACCCTAGAGGTCATGGCTTAGATAATAAACTCTACTGTTCCCTTAATGAGGTTGGAGCAATTGCATTAATTATTGGCTTGATCAGTTCTAATTTCCTCTTTAATTATTCATTCGCTTATTGCAGGAGAGAGCTGCATATGCAAATTTGGGTAGAAAGGGGAACACTTTTTTTTTACTTCCTTGTTTTGTGACAAAAAGTCACACGATTTTTATATGCAGATTATGATTCGGATTCGGTTTGGCCGGGCAGAAGGATTCCAACTGAAAAAGGCCTAACCACGAACCGAATCCTGGATTCGGTGCAGCCCTAATTTTGACGCTGGCGTTAAAGTGAATTGATGTCGAAATAGTGTTCACGTTCGTCGGTTTTGATGTGAGCAACTTTTCCGTCAGGTCCTAATTTTTTTTCGACGCTGACGATTTTTTGCCAGAGTTTCACAAATTTATTCGCCGGTGGTGCAATGTGGAAATTTGACGCAAACTCGTGCCTGGTGAATTTATGCGCTCATCACTAATAAGGATACGATACAGGGAAGGTGAAAGTTTGTTCCCTTCAGTCCCATAAAGTTGTGTCGCATAACTGGGAACTAATCAGTCTGATTGTAGAGAAAACCAAATTTGTAGCTTAGCCGCCCTGATACATATTCTTTTATTGATCCTTATTAACTTGAATCATACAATGGTGACTTTGAATCATGGAATGTTTCTTATTCACATAAGTCCCTCCTGCAGTGGAACTTTTACTTGTTTGTTAACCTTTGAAAGCTGGAAAAAACAGACATTTACCGTCTTACAAAGGTGCATGGGAAAGTTTCTTGGAATGACATTTGTCAGAAATGCTAGTTCCGGGTTTATGTCCCCCTTAATTTTTGCAGTCAGGGTTGCTGTCCAGGGTACTGACCTTAGGTAGTTTCAATTCAAATCACTGCAATTAACATGTTATAGCAAGGAATGTGCAAACCCACCGTATATGCTTTCCAAGATTTGCAACCAGTAAAGTAACGACCCCCTGGCGGGGCCGGCTGCAGATGGGCCTCCCCACCACCTCCAAAAGCGATTTTTTTATTTTTTTGTGGGGGGGGTGGATTCACTCGCTCACTAACCACCGACAGGCACCGAAGGGATGTGGTCCCTGGTGCAGTTGCACCCCCTGCATCCCCCGTAGTTCTGCCACTGTTTGCAACAGAAACAAATATCCTTTGTGACTCCAATAAAAACAATGGCCCAGGTCTTGAGATCACCGTTATACAGTCAGTATCACTAAGTGTAACCTTGTATTTTTCTAACTTTCTTAAAGGGGTAGATCACCTTTAAATGAACATTAAGTATGATATATATTGATATTCTGAGCCAATTTATAATTAGCTTTAATTTTCTGGGGTTGTTGGAGGGGGTATTTCAGCAGCTATCTGGTTGCTAGGGTCTTCTGTAACCTAGTAACCAAGGCAGTGGTTTGATTGAGCGATGGGACCTTGAGTAGGAGAGGGCCTCCATAGAAAGATAAGATATATAAAGAAACAATAAAATTGTAGCCTCACAGAGCAATAGTTTTTGCATTTGAAGATACAGAAGAATTAGGAAAATAATATAGGGAATAAAGTACCCCCTATTGTAAAATATGAGGATATTATAAGTCACTGAGGAGTTCCATGACCATATAAAAAAACGTGGCCGAAGGCTGAGTGTTTTTATATAGGTCATGGAGCTCTGAGGTTACTTCTAATTAGGAATGCAGCAAATCCACTATTTTGGATTCGGCATATGCAAATTAGGGTGGGAAGGGGAAACATTTTTACTTCCGTTTTTTGTGACAAAAAGTCATGCAATCTCCCTCCCTGCACCTGATGTGCATATGCAAATTAAATTCGGATTTGGTTTGGCCAGGCAGAAGGATTCAGCCGAATCTGAATCCTGCTAAAAAAGGCTAAATTCTGGATTCGGTGCATCTCTACTTCTAATATCCTCATATTTTCCAACAAGGGGTACTCGATATATTATAATACACAAGTTTTAGTGAGTCATGTGACAAAGATGACATCACTGCTCACCATTTATAACTGATGACATCACTGGTCACCGTTTATAAGGATATAATTTACAAGATATTCATGGCTTTTGTGTATTATATATAAATAAATAAATGTATATTTTTTTTTTGCTGCAGTCCTAGAATTAGCAGATTTCTACCATGTTTAAAAGCCTGCAGATTTGGGCCTGAAGACAATTATTGGATCACACAGAGGCCTGTGCAGAACCATCAGGGAAAGCCCATGTCTGTCGTCTATTTACTGAGCTTCCAGTTGGATTTTCTAGTTGGATTTTCTAGTCTTCATTAAAGGGCGGTTCACCTTTAAGTTAATATGTTATAAATGACCAATTGTAAGCAACTTTTGTATTGGTCTTTATTATTATTTATTTTTATTTTACACTAAAACAACCATTTTTTTTGTTTTTCAAGGGACCAGAACAAAAACATCTAAAATCAGGGAAAATGTAAAATCAGGGAAAGAATTATGTATAATATAGAGGTGGGACCACAAAAAAATAATGTAAAGTGAGGGAAAACTTAAAATCAGGAGATGTAAAATTAAGGTTACAGTGTATTTACCTTCTTCTGGCTCTTTCCAGCTTTCCAATGGGGGTGTCGCGATCGCCGCCCGGAGCAGGTCCAGGAGCTCCGGGCGGCGCGTCCTCTCCTGCCGGCGTTGCTCCCAAAATGGCGGCGCCCATGGCCGCCACGTGGGTAAGCGGCGCCGGCGCGATGATGTCTGTGCGCCGACGTCGGCGCAAGGACGTCAATGACGTCAATGGCGCCAAATTCAAAATAAAAACACCATCTAGACGCCAGAATGGCGCCCAAGAATAGGAAACCTTGCCCTAAGTATTTCCTGGGTTCCCTGTGTACTGTTATCTATAATCTTGTTCCTGATTATCATCCTTGACCCCTGCCTGGACTTTGGACTTTGCTGTCATCTGCCTACGCCTGAACTCTTGCCCGGATTCTGACTACTCTTTGGATTAACCCCTTGGACACCGCGACCTTGCACCCTCAAGAGGGCTTCCTCCTTGATCCCGACTACCTCCCTGGAGGGAGCTCCTGGCTCCCTGACAGGGGGTCACTGACCCCATCTAAAAACAAATGCTCTGTGAGGCTATACGTCTATTGTTATTGCTGATTTGTATTACTTATCTTTCTATTCAGGCCTCTCCTATGTCTATGAAATCTATGCATGGTTGCTAGGGCAATTTGGACCCTAGCAATGATATTGCTGAAATTGCAAACTGAAGAGCTGCTGAATAAAAAGCGAAATAACTTGAAAACCATGGATAATGCGAATTGAAAACCGGATTGCAAATTGCCTGAGAATATCATTTTCTACATCATACTAAAAGTTAATTTAAAGGTGAACAACCCTATTATTTAACACTAGACTGCAGCATTGTATGGAAGAATAAAAAAGTAGCCGTGTTCAATATGTATTGGCAAAGCTCTAATACTTTGTAACATCCCACAAGATCTGAGTGAGTAGAACATTGATGTTAACAAGGTCTTGGTGATATGTGGACGGCGTCTCTCTAACTGATAAATACAAGACTCTCTTTGCTCCAGCAACATCCCCACTAACAAATAAATCACACCAGCGCAGCCTTATAACACAGCCTGTAACTCACTACATTGTAATATCCATGGCAGCATATGGGAAACATCTGACAGCTGTTACACAGATGTGGCAATTAGCAAGCCGTATGGCCTCGCTGTAAGAATTTCTATACAACACGAAATTCGGAAGGTTTTCTCACTCTGCTGATAGGCTCATGTTGAGTCCTAATTTAAAGTGATGCAATCATCAATATTAATTAAAAAGTTTTTCCATTTGTCACTGGAGCCATACAAACAACTGCACTGCTACCACAAAAGATTCTGTTTTACATTTATGTAAAGTTTATTTAGCAGGTTGTCCAGGCGCTGTTTCCAGCGGGCTGTCTCAGTGCTGCTTCTAGCGGGCGGTCCTGGCAATGTTTATAGCGGGCTGTCCAGGCGCTCAGGGCCGGATTTACATAGCGGACGCCCCTAGGCCCACTACCATTTGTCGCCCCTGTCTCCTCCCCTTTATTAGTGCAAATTTTCATGGAGATTGTATCTCCAGTGTTTTTGAACCAATGTGGGTGTGGTTGGGCAACATGCCACCCCCCTGCAATCCTGCCGCCCTAGGCCCAGGCCTAGGTGGCCTTCCCACAAATTCGGGCCTGCAGACGCTGATTCTAGCAGGCTGTCCAGGTGCTGTTTCTAGCAGGCTGTCCAAGCGCTGTTTGTAGCGGGCTCTCCAGGCACTGTTTATAGCAGGCTCTCTAGTCGATGTTTCTAGCGGGCTGTCCAGGTGCTGTTGCTGTCAGGCTATGGAATCTAGCGGGCTGTCCAGGCGCTGTTTCTAGCGGGCTGTCCAGGCGCTGTTTCTTGCGGGCTGTCCAGCCACTTTTTCTAGTGAACTGTCCAGGCGCTGTTTCTAGCGGGCTGTCCAGGCGCTAAGGCACGGTTTCTAGCAGGCTCTCCAGTCGCTGTTTCTAGCGGGCTGTCCAGGTGCTGTGTCTAGGGGCTGTCCAGGCACTGTTTCTTGCGGGCTGTCCAGCCACTTTTTCTACTGGACTGTCCAGACGCTGTTTCTAGCGGGCTGTCCAGGCGCTGTTTCTAGCGGGCTGTCCAGGCGCTGTTTCTAGCGGGCTGTCCAGGCGCTGTTTCTAGCGGGCTGTCCAGGCGCTGTTTCTAGCGGTCTGTCCAGGCGCTGTTTCTAGCAGGCTGTCCAGCCACTTTTTCTAGTGGACTGTCCAGGCACTGTTTCTTGCGGGCTGTCCAGCCACTTTTTCTAGTGGACGGTCCAGGCACTGTTTCTAGTGGGCTGTCCAGGCGCTAAGGCACTGTTTCTAGCAGGCTCTCCAGTCGCTGTTTCTAGCGGGCTGTCCAGGCACTGTTTCTGTCAGGCTTTGGAATCACTGGGGGCAGCTGAAGGAATGGTCTCAGATAACTTGTATCCACAATACAGACAGTACTGTGTCACAGGGGCCTTGTAGCTTTAGGGGGATCCTATTTATATAAGAAATAAAGGATCTCGTATTATCTAATATCCTGTACATTGGAATGGACTCTGCAGTAGGGATGTAGCGAACTGTTCGCCGGCGAACTAGTTCGCGCGAACTTCGACTGTTCGCGTCCGCCGAATGTTCGCGAACGTCGCGCGACGTTCGCCAATTGGTGTTCGCGTTCGATTCGAGGTAAAATTTCATTCGACCATTCGACCGTTCGATCGCTAAAATCGAACGATTTCCATTCGTTCGAACGATTATAAGCATTCGATTGAATTAAAATCATTCGATCGAATAGCTTCGATCGTTCGATTCGAACGAAAATCCTTCGATCGTACGAATAAAATCCTTCGATCGTTCGATCGAACGATTTTATCGAGCGTTCGAAGTTCGCGAACTGTTCGCGAACTGTTCGCTTTTTTGCCGGTGTTCGCGAACGGCGTTCGCGAACACATTAACGGCAGTTCGCTACATCCCTACTCTGCAGAGGCTCCCTTGTTTCTCAGCCTTCTGGACTGCATCTTTGCCTTAGTCCTCCTTTCAGGATTTACGGTTCAGTTACAAAAGCAGAATAATGCCCATAATTAAAGCACAAGTCACCGTGTATTTTACCAATAATGAAGTATTTCCCGCTCCTACAATTCCAGCATAGCGGCTGTTGTCTGCTACAATTTGCATTTGATACACGATATGGAAGACAATCAGCGTTTCTTTTAGCAAATTGTTTGTAAGTTGTGTAATATGTTTTTATTAGTAGGTCTTGCTTCTTCCATTCTTCCTTTTTCTAAATTTCTCCTCTAGATCCCCCCATTTTTTTTCAACCCCCCCCATTTTTTTGCAACATTCTCCCTCCAAACCATCTTCTTCTGCCTCCTTCTCTACTGTCCCCACTTTCTCTGGGCTTCTACTAATTCTTCCCCTTTTGGTTTGGCAGTTCTGTCTTCCCTTGTTATCGCTGGGCGACTAATCTCCCCCAGAAGCCTCGTCTACCACCACCCTAATTCTCTTTATGCCATTTCTTTCTTTTCTTTCTCTTCCCTTACTTCTTCTTCCATTATGGGTCTTTTCCCATCTTTCTTATGGACTTTTTCCACCATACTCTTGCCTTTCCCCTCATACCATTCTCATCTAGTGATGGACAAATTTGTCCCATTTTGCTTTTCCGATAGATTTGTGAATGTCCAGCGAAATTCGCGAAACTGTGAAAAATTTATGAAACTTGATTTTTGGCGCTCGCGTAAATTTTGACGCCAATATTGTTATTTAACAACTTAAAGAACTGATCTGTCAAAATAGTAAACCTTAAACTAGAGTCCTGTGAGGAACCAGTTTGTTAAACCAGACTCGCGACCCACATACTTACACGCTTGGACCTGCTACCCGACCTGCAAGTACCTTATCCGCAACCCGATCCTCAACTTGCTGACCATCAAGAAACAGGAAGTGCTGTCATTGTTAACCGGAAGTGACATCATTGAGAAGACCTGCGACCCAACCCGTGACCTGCAAACCCAGAGAACCGCCAACCCACGTCTATACCCGCTCCCGAAACTTCTACCTGCAACCAGCAGGGTACCGCAGGTTTTTGCGGGTAACCCGTGGGTACCCGACCCGCTGCAGGACTCAAACTCTAAATTGAATTAAATGATGCCACTATACTTTGCACATTTCCCATAGGATCCAATAAAGCCTGGAAACCTAGAATCCTTGCTTGCTGGCATGTCAGTATGAGCTCCATTTATTATAAAATGTGTGGCCCTTTAAGAGTTACAGCATCATTTAGATCTGATTTCCTCAAAAATCTTGATCCCTTCTACAAAATTTAGAGAAACTTCAGACTTACAATATTTATTCAGCTGTGCCGCGGGGGCCCCAATTAGAATGGCTAATGGACAATTCACAAATTAAAAAAGTCCTCTATCATGTTGAAAAATTCAACGAACAGTTGTCAATTAGGAATGCAAGTCAAGAAAAAATAAAAAAAAGAGGAGGAAAATGAGAGATCTTTTTCCCTTGATGTCAGTGGCATTCGACGAAAAAAGAGATGAGAGAAACTTTGGGTTTTTTCATTATACAGTAGAGGAGAATCAAGTAATGATGCGCATTTAAATTATGAATCCGGTCAGTATCTGTCATTTGGAAGCAATATCAATTAAGGCGGCATTGGGTCCGTAAGACGTCCTTATATTTAATGACAAAACGAAGACCGTTAATCTCACCATGGAACAAAAGGATAATTTAAAGCCGCGAGAAATCAAAACGTGTTGTCACCAAAATAGACTCTCGCCGGGCTTTTTGGCTGGTGATATTATAATTAATAGACTACATATGACTCTTTTTTTCCATTCGTTATGGGGTTCAGAGAGGCAATTTATTGCAGACATAAAATATAAGTTAAAGGGGAAAAAAAAAAGCGAGGTTGGCTAAGGGTCCGTGGGCATCTTGCAATAGCATCGGCCTTCAAACGAATAATTCAATTAGAATCTGAGATAATAATTCAATTTGCAGACTGTGTCTGATAATGTACCCTTAATACCAGTTCAAGTTCCATAAATCAGACTCGGAGTGAGATCCAGTTGTACATCAGCTCGTGCCGACGATTTGTCAAGATGGTCTTGCTTTAAAACAGGTTGGATATATATGAACCGACTCCTTCTCTGACGTGTGTTAATAGACGTAAAGGGCAAGTATTCTAAATGATTGAAAGGCAATTAAAGTCCAAGGATTAGGACAATCTGAAACCCAGTACAAACACAATCTAAATCTAACAGTATAACTGCCTTTTGCACAAATTCTGCATGTAGAGAGACATGATGTCTGGTGATTTTAATAGAGTGGGCTCTAATAGATCTTCTAGGCAAAAGGAGCCCCCCTATAAGCTAAATTTGATTTAACTGTCATTGATTATGTGACCCAACTGCTGCATGAAGAGCGAATGAAGAGAAACAGATGCTGAGAGTGAATGAAAAGTTAAGATAAACGTGATTATTTCAGAATTTTTAATTGATTATATTTAGAAAACGTGCTATTTCAGTATGCTGAAGCTTATATTACATTTTTATTTTCATGATAGTTCCCCTTTAATGGCATTGTGAGATGTTTGAGCACTGATCCAGGATTGTTGGGCAGTACGTTGAAGCCCAACACACCCTGTGCACCACTGCGCTAATGGTATCAGCTGCTGGTTTATGGACGGGGTTGCAAGGTTGTATGCAGATGGAGCTGCGGGTTTGGGTAGATGGAGCTGTGGGCTGATCGCACTAATGGAATTTCTGCTGGCTCAATTGCCGGGCACTGGTCTTTCTTATCTTTATTGCATCGGGCACTAGTGATGGGCGAATTTGCGCCGTTTTTGACGCCGGCGTCCATTTTTTCGAAAAAAGTTTTTTGGACGCCGGTGAATTTTTGACGCAAATTTTCGCGGGAGTTTCGCGAATTCATGCGCTGGCGGCGAATCGCGCAAATTCGCCGCGAATTCGCGCCTGGCGAATAAATTCGCCCATCACTATCGGGCACACTTGGCTAAACCTATTTCCCTAAATACAAACAAAGTTATAAAGTACAGTGTTCAGTGGTGGAAATAAATTCTTAAAGGACCAGTAACACCATTTTTAATTATTTAAAAAAACAAATGTATATACATGACTTACCTACAATATGCTGATCTTTCCTGCTGTTTGGGTAAGAGGTTGGAGAAATCTCAAACCTACATTGCTGATGTTTGCATAAAAGCCGATGACGTTGACCAATTTGTACATTTTTTTTAAAGGAGAAGCAAAATTTGTTTGCACTTGGGGGTGCCATAAGTTAGGTACCCCCAAGTGATTGTATTGACTTACCTGAAACCCCGGGCCGGTGCTCCTATCAGTAGAAAACTGCACCAGTCCGGGGTTATTCCCGGGAGCACAACGGAACGATGCTTCCTTCTTTCCTCTTCAAATTTCCCAAGGCAGACGCATGCACAGTAGAACTAAATAGCGACTTCTTTGTTAAAGTTCGGCTTTTTGCAGTACTGCACACACTCACTTGCGCGAAGAAATAAGAAGCCGGAATCTGATCGCTCCATGGTGCTCGCTGGAGTATAAGCCAAGTTTTTCAGCCCCCAAAATATGCTGAAAAACTCTACCTCGGCTTATACTCGGGTCAAGCGCAAAAACAGACGCCGGCGTCTAAGAATAGTCGCCGGCATCCAAGAATAGTCTCCAAGAATAGTTGCCGGCATCCAAGAATGGTCGTCGGCGTCCAAAAACGAGATGCCAGCACCTCCAATGGGAGCAGAAACCCTCAATTTTTTGATTGAAACTTACCAGAAGCTGATGCATTTCTCACCCTAGGCTTATACTCGGCTTATACTCAAGTCAATAAGCTTTCCCAGTTTTTGGAGGTAAAATTAGGTACCTCGGCTTATACTCGAGTATATACGGTATATACAATCACTTGGGGGTGCCTAACTTTTGGCAGCCCAGTTTTAGGAAATCCTGACAGGACATTTAAGTAAATGACGTGGCGATCAGCCAATCGCCGCTTGACATCACCGGCCCACCCCTCCGACATCACTGGTTCACCACCCTATGTCATTGGCCTGTCTGCCCATTTTTGCAAAAAAAAAAAAAAGGTGGCAACCCTACCCCCAAGTAAATACAGCCTTTCCTTCTCCTTTAACCAAAATAACCAACATCTCCCTGTTGGGTGTAGTTTAATGAATACCAATAGCTATTGTGGTAGAAATTGTTACTTTTACTTGTGGCTTGTGCCATCTCATTAACAGCGCACTATTTTTATTACAGGGTAACAAAGTCTGGGCACTTTTAGTTAAAACACGGGGTAACAAAGTCTGGGCACCCCTGCTCTAAGTCCTTCGACTCCTAATAAATTGCCATTTGCTTTTTAAATGTTATTGAGCCAAAGCCATTGAAAACCTTCAAGTCCTGTCATTCACCCTCAGATGAAATATAGAATTAAATAACATGCAATAAAGATGAAGAGGCCGCTGTCCAAAGACATTATTCTCAGTCTAATGGCTGACTGTATTCATAGATTTAGCAGAGCTACCCAAAGGCAAGACAGCGCTGTAAAGTTTTTGTTACCCTGATGGAGAATTTTTTAGATTATAGTGACACAGATTTCCAGAAGGGGAGAGATTTATTTTCTCATCAGAATTTGCTATATTTGCTTTTATCCCCTTTAAAAACTGTTGGGGGTATATCAAGCCCTGTGGGATAATGGCGTGTTTTCAGTGTAACATGAGCAAGTTAAATAGTAACCCACATAAAGGGGAAATTAGAGCTGCCATACTGGTTGGCAGAGTAGAGTGGAATACCTGTGTTACTTTAATGTTATATTTTGTACAGTCTATAACTTAGGGGTCTGTTCCTGCTGAATTGTGCTTAGTACAGGGAATACCTATGCTGCCATAGTTTTATGGGATCTCTCTGTACAGACTATGAGCAAACTTAGGGACTGTTCCGGCTGAATTGTGCTTAGTACAGGGGAATACCTATGCTGCCATAGTTTTATGGGATCTCTCTGTACAGACTATGAGCAAACTTAGGGGACTGTTCCTGCTGAATTGTGCTTAGTACAGGGGAATACCTATGCTGCCATAGTTTTATGGGATCTCTCTGTACAGTGTAATGTTCAGTATCCCACAACCCAGAGTAAACCCCAATGTCCCGGGCTCGACTCACGCTTCGGCCTATAACCGCCGCCTTTCACGTCGGGTGGGGCCCTCCGCTACTAGGATGCCGCCAGGACTGAGTGAGGAGACTGAGGGAAGAACTCTGGGCGAGCAAGGGAACTTAACGTAAAGGTTATCAAAGTCCAGGAACGGGCCGAGTCGAAACCAATCGGAAATGCAGTACAAAATCGGTAAGCAGCAGAGTAATCGAGGTCACAGGCCAGGTCAGCAACTAACAGGGTCGAAGTACAGAACGGAATCCAAAGAGTAGTCAGGGACAAGCCAAAGGGTCAGGGCAGGCGGAAGTCAAACAGGAATCAGGGATAGCCAAAGGTCACAACAGGAATCACAGAAATAATCGCACCCAGGAACAATATACATAACCTACGTTGGGCAAGGCACAAAAAGACTGATGGCCATTTAAACATTTGAATTTGGCGACATTGGACGCTGGCGAATCAGCGCCAGCGCCTGCGCAGACACGCCAGCGCAATCGCGCCAGCGTGCCTGCCCCTTTAATTCTGGCGCATGCGCGCTGCTCTCTCCATAGGAGCCGGCGCATGGGGCCTAGCCGCATCGGCGGCGGAGATGCGAGACGGGCGTCCCTGCCGTCCCCTGGGTAAGTTCTTTACATACAGACTATGAACAAACTTAGGGGACTGTTCCTGCTGAATTGTGCTTAGTACAGGGAATACCTATGCTGCCATAGTTTTGTGGTATCTCTCTGTACAGACTATGAGCAAACATTGGATAAACATAGCAAACGTAGTAAACTGTATAAACCTAGAAACAAAGAGCGACAAAGCAAAGCAAAACTTTTATAGACTAATAGAAAGGTTAGCATTGAGATGAGTAAGAAAAAAAATGTGCCTTCAAGATAGCTGGGTCAGCTGAAACGTTTATTAGGTACAAAGAGGCCAATCTAACATACACGTGCGCTTGCAAAATTAAAAAAAGACTATTGCTGAGAAGAGTAAAACAAATTCCCAAATCATTGTTTAAATGTGTAAATAGTAAAAATAAAACAAAGCAGGGCGATGTAGGACTCCTGGTAACAGAAGCAGATAGAATGATACATGGAAACAGGGAGAAAGCAGTGATTTTAAACCGCTACCTTTGTTCTACCTAAACCAAGAACAGTGAACACATAAATTAGGGTCACTGACACTCTGGTTCTGGAAGAGAGCTGATGATCTGAAAGCCCGGTATAAGAAGCCTAAAATGTTTAATATCTCAGAAACCACTAAAAACAGAGGATTAGGAGCACCCTAATTAAATTTGCATTCATTTTCTTTTTAGATCCCCAATAAATCAAAGACACAAATGGTTATAAGAACTGAGTCCCACTTTGTCTGTGTGTGCATAACTCACTCACCAACCTTCTCTGCCGGGGCCATTGGATCAGGCAATCTCATCTGGTGATGGTGTCACTCCTTATAGTAGAGTAGGTACCCGCCGGTCACCCGCAAAAACCTGCGAATTGCGGATAGAAGTTTTGGGAGCGGGTATAGGTCTGTTAATTAAAAAATATTTGCCTTATGAAAGAAAATATACATTCATTACAGATTTAAGGGATTATTAAATTGTGTACATGTAATTACAATGGAAAATCACATCGCACTTATTAATTACCTGACTTCTTCACAGCTGGCTTCTGCTACATACTGTAGTTTCAGCAGTCAGAATGAGCAGAGAGCAGAACTTTTACAAATAATGAATGATGAATATATATTGGACAATTACTTAGAATTTTATTGTTAGATTCGGGATATCGTTTGCGTCCCTGACACTGGAAGGTTTTGATTGGCCTGAGCAAACAGCCAGTGTCTGTGGCTGGATTCATTCTCTCATTGTCTTCATTTACAACACTGCGTTTTACATTATCCGTTCAGCTGCATTGATTTCCCCCGTTCTGTTTGTATTTCAGTTTCTGCACCTGTCTTTTCTCATTGCCCCCGCGCCTCTCCAGTAAGTGAGTGTCAGGGATACATTCCCCTCGCTGCTTCGATTATTGACAGTGCGAATGATGGAAAGATCATCTGGTCTGAGAAGGATGAGAAGCAGATACAGGTAAGATCAGCATTTAATGTGATCGCTTTTAGCAATAAATCTCCCAGCATGCCCCCTTATAGAGAATTCCATCAGCCCATTTTTATTTCAGCATGGGCCTATATAAAAACTAGGGATGCACCGAATCCAGGATTCGGTTCGGCCTGGATTCGGCCTTTTTCAGCAGGATTCAGATGTAGCCGAATCCTTCTGCCAGGCCAAACTGAATTCTAATTTGCATATACAAATTTGGGGCAGGGAGGGAAAGCGTGTGACTTTTTATCACAAAACAAGGGAGTAAAAAATGTTTACCCCTTCCCAACACCTCCCAACCCTAATTAGCATATGCAAATTAGGATTTGGTTCGGTATTCGGCCGAATCTTTCACAAAGGATTCAGGGGTTCGGCTGAATGCAAAATAGTGAATTTGGTGCATCCCTAATAAAAACATTATATAAATATATGAACCATTTGGCACAATCTATATATTAAATTGCTAAGAGTAGGCCCAGGGTGTCGGGGACTCTGGTGGGGCATAGGAGACCCAGTCAAACACTGGTTTGCTGTACTAAAATTCTGACATATTACACAGTGAATATAATTACATTTACATCAGTCCCGACCCCAGTGGAACCTATTTTTGGAACACATCAATATCATCAGAAGCCAATTAACCTACCAGGATGTATGGGAAATCCAGGCAAGCATACAAACTCCAGTGTCGGACTGGCCCACCGGGATACCAGGAAAATTCCCAGGTGTCCGGGGGGCCTTGTGCTGCTAAATATTTGGCCTCTTTCATGGCCATTTCCTATTTCCTTGAGAACAGAGGCTAAATAGATGGAATAATAGATTATAGTATGTAAAGAAAAGAGACTAGGAGATTTGAGGTTGAGTGAGGAGAAGAATAATAGTACTGAGAGTGGCCCCTGGTTATGGTTCTTTGGTGGGCCCCTGGTCTAAGGTTTTTGGGTGGCCCCTGGTGTCCTAGTCCGACACTGCAAGGCTCCCAGACCGGAATATTCCACTGTACCACAATGCCATGTACATTCTTTTTTTAAATATAATGCTATTCAGGGTCTGACTGGGCCAGCGGGACACCGGGAAAAAAACGGTGGGCCTGGCTCTTTTTGGCCCCCCACTCAGACCTGCTCCCTGTACTCCTTATTCTCAACTCCCTCCCTGAACCCGGTTGCATCCCTAACGTGTCTGGAAAAGGTATATGTGCATGCACACACGTGTGGGCGGGAGGGGCTAGGGAAGAGAAGACTTCGCGGCTAGGGGGCCTGGGACCGCAGCTCAATGTTTTATAATAGCATCAGCATCGGACTGGGGGGTCCAGGGCCCACGGGCCCCCCAGTCCGACGCTGATGCTATTAGAAAACACTGAAGAGTTTCATGACCACCAAATGGACTTTCAATGGCCATGGATTGCCAAGGTGACTTTGTAAGGGTCATGGAATGCCAAGGTGATATCTACAGCTTCTAATTGTCATGGAACACTAAGGTGACTTCTATTGGTCATGGAATGCCAAGATGACTTCTAATGGTCACAGAATGCCAAAGTAATTTCTAATGGTCAAGGAAAGCCATGATGACTTGTAATGGTCATGGACATTCCAAGGTGGCTACTAATTGTCATGGAATGCCAAGGTGACTTCTAATGGTCATGGACACTCCAAGATCACTTCTAATGGTCATGGAATGCCATTGTAACTTCTAATGGTCATGGAACACCAAAGTGACTTCTAATTATCATGGAACTTCAGGTTGACTTGGGGAGCTGCTGCCACAAGGTAAATTCAGTATCTGGCCTCGGACAGCAATGCTTTGCAGGTTACCTAGGGATGGGCGAATCTGACCTGTTTCGACAAAAATTCGCAGCCGGCGAAATGTTGCCGACACCTGTTAAAGTCTATGGGCGTCAAAATATTTTGTTGCGCTGTGAAATTTTTTTGACGCATGACGCCATATAGGTCTATGGGCGTCATTTTCGCGGCAAAATAAGGTGAAAAAATTTGCCCATCCCTAAACAGCTGATATGATATGGGCCCAGAGGCACAGGCAGACGGGTGCACAGGCATATAGATGTTAGAACTTCAAAGATAAAGCCACATATGTAGTCCTCACACATACATATACAATAATTTAGCACTTCTTCCTTTATTCTTTCTCGTTTAAGCCTTTAAGACAATGGGAAATGCCAATATGTGCACATGAAACTGCTACTGTGCCAGGTGATCAGCCACTGAACTGATATTTACTTTGAAGATCCTTCCCGCGAGCGCCGTGTTTGTTTCAATTTAATTAGCTTTGCTTTTGCTCCTTCCGCTTTTTCCCCTCTCTCCTTTTTAAATTGCTCTTTATTTTGGATGTGCTGTCTTGTGGCCTAAAATGTATATTTATTGCCTTTATTATTCTCTCTAAACTTTTCTTTGGTGCCTCCTGTCTCTTATTGTTTCCACTGTGTCATCAAAAACCAGAGGATTCAGTCTGCCAATTAGCCTTTATCTGTCGCCCCATTCATCAGAGTCTTGAAGGTGAAATTCGAGTGGCAGGTCTTTAAAGCAGAGTCTGATGTGCAGATGGGTGCTATACAGAGTGGGAGATGTGCTGCGCAATGTGTGTAACCATATTAAACACTCACTAATACACTCATTTATAGGCTTGTTTCCTACAGAAATAGGGATTGGTAGCACTAGATAGGTGCCTAATATATAAGGACAGCGACAAGAGGAAAGTGTTGGAAGGGTTACTGTCTGCTCTGCTCTCATTTCCCTACAGAAATAGGGATTGGTAACACTAGATAGGTGCCTAATATATAAGGACAGAGACAAGAGGAAAGTGTTGGAAGGGTTACTGTCTGCACTGCTCTCATATCTACTACAGAAATAGAAATGTAGTCATTGCAAGTCAGATAACTTTGTAGCTGAAATTTTTTTTTCCTTTAAAAGTGCTTTCTTAAGATGAACTGTTGAAATTTTCGTACAGCAACCTCTCTAAGTGAAGTCATTTTCCAGTAATTCCAAATCAAGTCTTAATTCTAACCGGAGCCACGACTGCCTGCAATATATCACACTGAGCGTTGGTTTTTTTTTTCATTCCCCGTGATCAATATTTACTTGATCTCATCTAGAGCATCTTCATTCCCCAGCGCTGCGCCATCGGATCTGTCAAAACAATGGCCTCTGAGAAGAGGAGGTTTCTGTAAAAGGCGACTCTGGGTACAGATTGAAGTAATGTCTCAAACGCTGACCAAATAAGCCTTCAGTCACTTTTCTACCTCTGGTTGAACTCTTAGGGCTTTAGCACACGGGCAGATTCGGGGAGATTTAGTCGCCTGGGGACTAATCACCTCTTCTTCGGGGCGACAATCTCCCCGCATTTGCCATGCTTAGATTTCCAAAGTTGCCTCATGAGTGCATTGCCGCAGGTGATTTTTTATTTTACCAGGTGGAAGGCAGTTCGGGGAGATTGTCATCCCGGAGAAGACGCGATTAGTCACAGAATCTCCCCGAATCTGCTAAAGCCCTTTGGGTAAGGTCACACTGGGAGATTGGGGGAGATTTAGTCGCCTGGCGACTAATCGCCTCTTCTGTGGGGCTTTGAGACTAATCTCCCCGAACTGCCTTCCACCTGGTAAAATAAAAAATAGTCTGCGGCAATGCATTGACGGCGCTTCGATTTCTGAAGCCTCCCGAAGTTTCCTCGTGAAGCACCGGGAGTGCATTGCCACAGGCGACTTTTCATTTTACCAAGCGCCAGGCAGTTGGGGGAGATTGAATGAAAAATCGCCTGTGGCATGGCCCTCGCGTCTCTTCGTTTTCCGAAGTTGCCTGAAATCTCCTTGTTAGGGTGGTTTGCTTTTTATTATCAATACGTATTGCTTTAACCCCATACAAATTTATAAAACAGATCAGAGTATTTATTTTAGGTCACTAGTTATATAATACTGTTTATCATTCCTATATCAGGGCTGTAAAGCCTATCTATCAAGCTGTCCAGACTCTCTTTCTTTTTTTTTTTTTTTGTAACTTAAATTTTATTTGGTTTAGCATTTAAGTTTCCATGCATAATAAAAGCACAAGATACAGACATAACAGGAAGACAAGTCATGTATGGCATTGATACATAGTTCTCTGCTGATAAAATAAACAGAAGGGAAGTGGGTGTGTACGTGGATGCCAGAGGAAATATACATGGTTACAAAAGTGGTTAGAAAATATTGGTCGACCAGAGGGCTTTATGTAGGAGACAACAAAGCAACAGACATAATCAGTCATAATCTTAATCATACTCATAACTCCCCCCCTTCCTGCACATGTGCTTGAGACACATAATAGACCCATTTCGACCAAACCTTGTCATGTTTAGGTAAGGATCCGTGATGTTTGGCTGTCATTTCTTCCATTAATTTCATATCACGGACACGTGAGATTGTCTCGCCTATGGTTGGAACACGAGAAGATTTCCAATTGGAAGTAATAGACAATCTGGCCGCAGTGTATATAAAATTCAGAAGTTTCTGTTCTGGGGGGGAGATACCTACATGTGGAAGACCCAGTATTGCATTAGAGGCATGTATTGGAATTGCATAGAAAAAGAGTTTCGTTACCAGATCCCCAATAGCTTTCCAAAATTCAGACAGTCGTGGGCAGGACCACATTATATGGGAGAGAGAGCCCTCCTCAGACTCTCTTTCTGATATTGCTTTGAGCAGGCAAGTAAAATAAATACGTATGAGCCAACTAAATTTACCAATGCACATGTGAAACTCAATGAGCAACTATTTAACACCAACCGACCGGTTCCCTTTCAATTATGAGATTTAATTGCATGTAAACTGCAGCAGCAAATAATTAGTGTGATCAAAATAATGGGCACGTCACACCTTGTCCCCGAAATAATCATTCCATTGGCACCAAACCCTTGACTTATCCCCCGACTACGAGACAAATATATCAAATGATCACCTCCACATTCAATTCTCTATGCTCGTGGCTCTTTTTGTTGTCCTACATATGTCTGGCAATTTTGTGCAGACTCGGATGATGTTCCCTAAATAATCCCGTGGTGTCATCAGTTATAAATACACGACATGATATATGTGTACCTTTATTATAACCTTCATCGAGAGTGCAAGGGCTGCAATCATTTAACTCGTAGGGTCTGTAATGGTGACGGAGTGTTTAAAGGGGTGTAAACCCAAGGGAACCCCAGGAACTGCCAGGAGGTGATGGTTCAGGTGGGGAGGGCAGGCAGACATTTCTGAAATGACCTCAAATTATGCTCAAAATGTTTTATGGGCTGTATGAATTAATGCAGCATCAAAATAATTTTTTAAATATATTGACAAAGTTCTGCACAATTTGATCCCATATTAATATATATTGCATTATTACTAATTAGATTAATTATGTTACTATAATATTTCTCTTATTTGTTACAACTAAAAGCTCAGCAGACTTGAAACTATCCTAAATTCCCTTCTCTTTATTAGCAGTGCTGCAGGATCAGGGTAGTGGTCCTGTACCACCGGATTGTGGTTTGGACCCTTCTCATACTTTGACTTGTCAGGAAGCTTACCCTGCCTATCCTGCTTTAAGGAAGAGGCAGAGAGAAAAGCACACCAAGTTAAATGATAAAAAATAGTCTTGACCTACAATCTCCATTTGTTCTACTTTCTCCATCTTGCCCTACTATCATCACCTAACCCTACTGTCTCCATCTTGCCCTACTTTCATCACCTAACTCTACAATCTCTAGCATGCTCCACTGCCTCAATCTTACCCTAATGCTTCCATCTTGCCCTACTTTCATCACCTAACCCTACTTTCTCCATCTTGCCCTACTATCATCACCTAACCCTACAATCTCTAGCATGCTCCACTGCCTCCATCTTACCCTACTGCTTCCATATTGCCCTGCTATCATTGCCTTACCCTAGGGTTTCCATCTCACCCTATGGTCTCCATTTTGCCCTACTATCAATGCCTTACCCTACGGTATCCAACTTGCTCTACTGTTATTGCCTTACCCTACTGTCTCCATCTTGTCCTACTATCATCATCTTACCCTATTGTCTCCATTTAGCCCTCTGGTCTCCAACTTACCTTACTGTCTCCAACTTACCTTACTATCATCATCTTGCCCTAAGGTATGCATCTTGCCCTACATACAACACCATACCCTATGGTCTCCTTCTTGCCCTACTATCATCGCCTCATCCTACGTTCTCCATCTTGTTTACTGTCTCCATCTTGTTTTACTGTCTCCATTCTGCCCTACTATCATTGCCTTACCCTACTGTCTCCATGTTGGTCTTGTGCGACCCCTTTCCCTAGTTTCATCACCTTGCCCTAATGTCTCCATCTTGTCCTACGGTCTCCATCTTGGTCTTGTTCTACTGTCTACACCTTTCCTTAGTTTCATCACCTTGTCCTTCTTTTTTCATCATGTCCTACTGTTTTTATTATCTCACCCCTGCCACAATCACACACATATCTTACCTACAATGGCTGGTGTGTGACTCAATTGTGGAAACAATAATACATACAGAAATTGGAATTGCCTCGATCACCTCAATTTGTGTTTGTCCCGGCGGGGGACATAAATATCATATCTGAGCAAATGTTGCTGATTCGTGCTACAACAGATAATGTAACCTAAGCATGTTCTTTCCTCTCTCTCTCCCTGTTGTCTTTTAATTTTTTATTTCAATTGTTACGATGATTCTGGAACATTTCGGGGCGGTTTATTGTCGTACGAGGCAGAGCAAGCTTTTCTGAGAACCTTTTGATTGTGAGAGGCAAAGACCCCTGCAGTAATATATCAAAAGCGGCTTAACTTTCATCAATGGATGTAGTGGACAATAGGACCTCGGCGCACTGTTGAGAAGAACAAAAGGAAATTTCTCTAGAGGGCAGTATTATATTTAAAGGTTGCTTTATTTCCTGCAAGAGGTGCAGCAAAGAATATTCCCCAGAAAAATACATCAGGACAATAGCAACGTTTTAGAGAGCTGTATATCACGGCTGCCTTTAACACTTTAAAAAGAAAAGTATAGAGATCTATCTACTTTCAACGTAATTTGAAACATTTGGATGAGACCATGAAAATCACTTTTAAGAGTAATAGGAATCGGGCTCGGTGCAGAACAGTAGCAAAGTTATTAGTCTAAAAGCAAATTGGAAATCTGCATAATGTATAAATCTTGTTAAAATGCTTCAAATCTATTCTTTTTTTTTCCTTTACAAAAAGAATTAGTGCTTTTGGTAAAGTCATCAAGGTCAATTTGCATCAGTCTGAGAGGTTCACTAGCAATTACAGAATAGGGTGGCAATTTTTTATTTACAGTCTGGCAACTTAAATCTATATCTAAATATAAATACACAGAGAAGGAATGTTCTGGGCACACAATAAGCTATACCCTCATACTGTACTGTCTAAGGGAAACAATATGGCACCTCCTTCCCATATGTATAAATACAAATATACAGAGAAGGAATGTTCTGGGCACACAATAAGCTATACCCTCATACTGTACTGTCTAAGGGAAACAATATGGCACCTCCTTCCCATATGTATAAATACAAATATACAGAGAAGGAATGTTCTGGGCACACAATAAACTATACCCTCATACTGTACTGTCTAAGGGAAACAATATGGCACCTCCTTCCCATATGTATAAATACAAATATACAGAGAAGGAATGTTCTGGGCACACAATAAGCTATACCCTCATACTGTACTGTCTAAGGGAAACAATATGGCACCTCCTTCCCATATGTATAAATACAAATATACAGAGAAGGAATGTTCTGGGCACACAATAAGCTATACCCTCATACTGTACTGTCTAAGGGAAAAAATGGCACCTCCTTCCCATATGTATAAATACAAATATACAGAGAAGGAATGTTCTGGGCACACAATAAGCTATACCCTCATACTGTACTGTCTAAGGGAAACAATATGGCACCTCCTTCCCATATGTATAAATACAAATATACAGAGAAGAAATGTTCTGGGCACACAATAAGCTATACCCTCATACTGTACTGTCTAAGGGAAACAATATGGCACCTCCTTCCCATATGTATAAATACAAATATACAGAGAAGAAATGTTCTGGGCACACAATAAGCTATACCCTCATACTGTACTGTCTAAGGGAAACAATATGGCACCTCCTTCCCATATGTATAAATACAAATATACAGAGAAGGAATGTTCTGGGCACACAATAAACTATACCCTCATACTGTACTGTCTAAGGGAAACAATATGGCACCTCCTTCCCATATGTATAAATACAAATATACAGAGAAGAAATGTTCTGGGCACACAATAAGCTATACCCTCATACTGTACTGTCTAAGGGAAACACAAATATACATGAGAAGCATTAAGTTAATATAACAAATGCACACATCATTCTAAGGCCGCAGTCAAACCTGAAAGCAAATTCTATTGTTTTTAAGCATGTTTCAAGCAAGGTGCCTGTTGATCTCATATATAATATGTGCATCACAACTTGGCTACAAACTGCAGCCTTCTCCATAAGTGCCACTATCTCATTGTTCTTTCAAAGACTCTCTAACATATAATTGTTGAAACTGCCTCTGTACCTTGTTTTCTCCCCCTCTGTATCGTTAAGTGGAGAGATTCATTTAGGCTTTTTTTTTTTTTTTTTTAAGACAATCATAATGAAAAATTGCAGTTTTTAGCAGAAAACATAATTGTCATTTCATTTTTCCTATGAAATGAATAATTCATCAATTAAAAATATATAATAGCATTAAAGCATTAGTGACCCCTCCGAAACAACATCAGAGGCATTAACAATGCAGATTATAATTATACCCTGACAATTTTCAATCATCTCATCGATCAAAATGGTGAAGGCGCTGAAAAAAAAAATCATTTAAAGAAAGTACCGCAAGCAGGAGATTCATGGCATTCTGTTGATTTCAGATCTACTGTATGCATTTGCAACTTTTGTCTTATTCCACGGTATGTATATGGAAAATAATCTGGTTTCTGGGGCTGGTGAAGCAAATGAAGCTTTTGGCTTGTTTCAGGAAACGGTAAAACCGGCCAAACATTGGCAGATTTAAAGGGGAAGTAAAGTCTAAAATAGAATAAGGCTAGAAATGCTGTACTTTGTATACTAAACATAAACATGAACTTACTGCACCACAAGCCTAATCAAACAAATAATTTATGCTTTCAAAGTTGGCCACAGGGGGTCACCATCTTGTAACTTTGCTAAATATCTTTGCAAGACCAAGACTGTGCACATGCTCAGTGTGGTCTGGGCTGCTTAGGGATCATCATAAATTATCAAATCAGCACAAGTCAAATAATATCTGCCAGAAGCCGATACAGCAAGACTGATTAATAATCAGAATATACAGACTGCACTGGGTCCTGTGTTGTCATGTAATCTAATGTGGATTTTATAGTTTTTGTATTGTTTAATACAAACTTTCTCCAGAACCAGTGCCTGCAGCAAAATAATCCTCCAAATAGAATCCCAGTTTATCTGTTTAAATCTGGCTCCATGATCTTTGTCCCTGCAGCTGGAGATGGAAACAGTAAAGGGGATGTAAAGGCAAAAATTTAATCCAATACAAATCTCTATACAGTTGCCGACTGCTCTACAGAGAAACAAACAAAGCTGCTTGAGTTCTGCATGGCTGGGAAGTAAGGTGGGGGCTCCCCCTGCTGTTCAGAAGTATGATTGTTTCCCTGCAGAGCAGTTAGGGACCGTCTGGCAATACCACAGCAGTAAATGAAGGCAGAATTTCACTGCATACAGACAGGTTTCTTATAGAAACGGTACATATTTTTTTAATTAAAGTACATTGAGATTGGTTTCTTTTTCATTAAAGAAAGTAAAAATTGGATTTTATTTTTTTGCCTTTTCATGTCCTTTAAGCTGCCAATTCCATCCCGTCAGACAAAATTCAAGAACCCTACCAGTTGGCCTGTCCAATAGATATCTGACAAAAAGTTAGGTAGATACCTATTGGGGAGGTTTGAAAATCTCAACGGATTGCGTGTGGATACTGATGTGGGTCTCTCCTGACATACCTCCATAGGAGTATAGGAGCCCTTTACAATCCAGTTTTTGACCTGAGGGCCAAATGATCAGATCAGCCTGATATGGCCCAGAACGTTGGTGGCTAGAACAATTTTGTCCCTTGGGGGATTTTAGTGACCAGACAAGACTGAGATCTTCTAAGGATGTTGATACGCAGGGCATTTTTGGGGTGTCCCTAATTTGGCACCTTGGGGCCATGGAGTACTTCCATTATGACCAAAAGGTGCTCCAGTCAAGACCGTTCTTTAGGATTGTACAGGCAAGTTGTGTAGCCACCTGTCCAGTGTGACTTTAGATGAGATGGGAGCTCTGTAAGGATGTGTTATATTGCTTTACACAAGAACCTCAATTATGCTTGAGGTTTGCCACAGAAAACCAGTAACTTGACACACACCAGCTGCAGACAGAAAGGTATAACATGCACTTTTTCTATCCAACACCATATATCACCCTTGTTTACTTCAGGTCACTGGGTTACAGTGTTGGCTAAATACCTCTACTGAGCTGAAATGAAAAACAGCTGCTTTATTTTATAGCCTGTCAGAAAATTGAAAACATTATTTTTAGCAGCTTACAAAGACGTGTAGATTTCTTTTTAAATAACATGGGACAGGCCTATTCCCCTGCAGGCCCTAATTATATAAACTTACTTGCTTAATTACAGGTGGCCATACACTGGCAGATTAAAGCTGCTGATATTGTCCTTAAGACCGACCCAGTGTATAGGGGCTTCCGACGGGTCTTCCTGAGTGATATCGGGGGAGGTTTGATTTCTTTTGGCGATCGAGGACCGAATCGGCTAGTTGATGTGGTCCTCATCCTGTCGGAGCCTATTCTCTTCATTGTAATCCGATCATTCGGCCCTAGGGCAGAACGTTCAGATAAACCAGATAACGGGCATATTGGGGAAAGATCAGCTCATTTGGTGACCTTGCCAAACAAGCAGATATTATCATGTATGGCCACCTTAAGTGATGTGCTCCTTGCCAAGCACAGGGTGGGTATTCCTGTCCAATCACAGGGTGGTGCTCTCCTTCCCAGGCACAGGGCAACTGCTCCTGTCCAATCACAGGGTGGTGTTCTTCCCTAGCATAGGTTGGCTGCTCCTGTTCAATCACAGGATGGTGTTCAACTTCCCTAACACAGGTTGGATGCTCCTCTCTAATCACAGGGTGGTGTTCTCCTTCCCAGGCACGGAGTAACTGCTCTTGTCCAATCACAGGGTGGTGTTCTCCTTCCCAGGCACGGAGTAACTGCTCTTGTCCAATCACAGGGTGGTGTTCTCCTGCCCTAGCACAGATTGAATGTTCCTATCACAGGAAAATGTGCTCCTATCTAGTTACAGTATGGTTTTACTCTGTGTGTGGCTTTTTTTAAGAATCCAAGTCAACATCCTAGGGCCCTATTCAAGGAGGACATCAGACTCCCTCATCTTACTCAGTAGATAAATATGACTTTATTATGACCTCACTACACTATACCACTATAGTGCAGATTACAGTGTAGGGGAACAATATAATGTCAAGGTGATGAGAGATAGAAGAAGAACCAAGTCCAGACGTGGAGGGAAAAGGATGGAGGCAGAGCAGGTAGTAATGGGGCAGGAAAGTGAAAGACAGGACAGAATGGAGTAGACAAGACAACTGATAAAGATACGAAGAAGATGGGCGAATAAAAAGATAGAGGGAGAAAGATGCTGTGTGGAAAGCTGAGGGGTAATGAACTGTCTAACGTCAGTGAGAAGACTCTAATAAAGCACTAGCTTCTGTTTGGAAACAACGGCTGTTGAGGGATAGTGAGAGTTCAATGACAGTTTACATTATAAATAATGGGGCTCCACCAGTAAGGATAACCCTGACCAATACACCCCCCCCCCATCTAATTTTAAAATCAGCCTTTGGCTTTATGGTGCCTGCATTTATAAACATTCTCCTGGCAGGATTCCTGCTCTTCACTAAGCGACCATAGGACAGGCTTGAGAAGACTACCCACCAGACATTTGTTGTACGCTATGTAAATAAATGCATATTTCCCTGTGATGCTCCCCTTAAGAACAGTAAATAACAGTCATCACATACTGCTTTTCCTCTGCAGCATAAAACATATTTCAGCTTAAATACCAGAAATGCAGCGAACTTTATTGCATGCTATGATTAATGGGCTCCATTAATTCAAGTTGTTTGACCAGATGGAAAATCACAGAAACTCACTTTAATTTGCGAGGCAAAGCACATTTGAAGAACTTGGAATGTCAACATGATACGTCAGGTTAAGCCATGCGACTGTTGATAGGATCATGGACTGAAGGGAACCAGAGTTGTTATTTTAGGGTAAGGGGGCAAATAAAGGTGATTGCATTCACCCATGTGCATACAAGGGCCCCTGAGACCAGCAACTGTAAACCGTAGTGAAAGATGGTAATAGTAGGGCAAGTATTGCAAGATGGCTTAGGACAAGGTGATGGCAGTAGATCAAGACCACTAACAACAAGGCAAGATCATGGCTGCAGGGCAAGATGGATGATGTCCAGGCAAGACATCCAGGCAAGATTGTTGGGGTCAGACCCTAAACTATCTCACACAAGGGGGTTTGTGGAGGTGTGGCTAATATAGTGGTGTCAGCCAAGAACTGCATGCCTTGGTTGACTATTGTCTGTAGTGTTGGCCTTCAGTTGTGCCCAACCACTAAGGACCTGCACCCCACACAGTAAGGCCAAGTGATCAGACTCATCCAAAAAGAAACAGGTGATATTTCTGATATGTTCCATTAGCACATTGTGTGGTGAGACCAGAAGCTTGTTGCTGTACTGTAAGTGGGCTTCTTTCAACAATTGGGGTTGTTGGGTAGTGTGTACACTAGTGATGTGAGGATTGACCACTGGGCTTAGTGGGTTCAGGTTGAAATCAGGTCAGCAATTGCACTAGGGTTGCTACCTGTCTGGTTTTGACCCAAATAGCCCGGTATTTTAAAGGGCTGTCTGGGTGAAAACTGTCTGCCTGGTTTTCCAAATTAGGAAAACTGGGCAGGATTCCCCAAGATTAATGCTGTGTCAAAGCACAGCCCCTGACATCAACAGCCTGCCCCGATACGTCATGGCCCCATCTTAAATTGCAGGTTAGTCTAAGGTGTGGGTCAGTCCTCTACTGCTCCAGAAGATTCCGTGTCTTGGAACCAGAGGCAAGCACAGAAGTAGCGAAATAATGTGGGTACAGGTCCTACAATGACAACATTTTGCAGGTTAGGGTCTGGTGTGGGTTAATGTTTTGCAGGTTAGGGTTGGGTATGGGTTTTTCCTGACCCTCACATCACTAGTGTACTTTAATATAGGCTGATGTCAGAGGTAGGGACTGTAACAAGGGTTAGTGTGTATCAAGTTGCACACACTAGGGGTTGTACATGTATAACAACCTCATGTTGCTAATGGGAGTTGCATTTCATTAACAGCTGGAGAGCTGGAGGCCACTTTATAAATAATGTGGGGGGCATTTTCCCCTTTATTAAGCTTTTCCCAAAAGTTCTCCCCAACTCCCCCCCCACATTAGCTGCCAATGAATTAATTTACTCAACCACAATGGCCCCGGGGTGACAAACAGAAAGTCAGCACATCGGTCTGTATTTACAGCCACTTTCCTTGGGCCGTATGCCGAGCAACTGTTTCTCATTGTTTGCAGAAGATTTTGACATGCAACTAAGTAATGATGTCTCCGCAGCCATTTGTCATATAAATGCCTCATATCATCGGAATGCTGTGGAATGTTGCCCCGCTACAGGATGGAACATTTATTAACGAGACAGGCAGATTCTGAGATGTCATCAGTCAAATTTACATCTGTATAAGGGAAAAATGCAAATGGTTTCACTCAATCTGTGCAGGAGTCGACTGAAACCGGAATATTTTCCCATTTCTTTGTAATCATTCTTTTACGTTTGGGGACATGGCATAGTCAGAGTATTGGCCAACCTGTGGATGTCCTTTTGCAGCAGGAAAATCTCCTGGGGGCTCACAGTGGTTCACCTTTTTCCAATAAATGTAGCTCTTTGCCATTGAAGGGGATAGAGTTACATAGTCGCCAAAGTTGGAAAAAAGGATCATCGGGTTCAACCCTTTTGCTAAGGTAATTCCCATCTGACTTCTAGCTGACCAGGAGGAAAGGAAAAAAAACTCTAAATCTGTTTCAGGTTTCAGTATGGATAAATTCTGCTAAAATTAAACAGACGTGAAATAGAAATAAAATTAAAATAAAGCAAAATTTGTATTTGTATAGGATGATGACAAGGTGGAACATGTCATGGTTGTTGCCATGCCACCTGGCTATTACATTATAGCTCAATATGCAATGCTCAACTTAGGGCCTTCTTTAAATGATTGGGAAGTAATAGCCTAACTTTATTAGATAATTGAGAATCCAGGTGATCTGTGGAATCTTGGTTGAATGGTCTCCAGACAGGGGAATGAATTTGAAGAAATTCTTCACTTATCTGCTCTATCCTGTCTTCAGCCATCACCTCTACTAGTCAACACTTCCATCATTGTTGCCATCATGCACTGTTCTCCACTACAAGCTATCTGATCTTGAGATCCAAGATGGTCTCTTGGATCTCAAGATCACATAAGATCTCTTGATTGGGAACTAATAGGCTAGCTTTATTAGATTATTTAGAATCCAGGTGATATGTGGATTCTTCGTTCAATGGTCTATGGACAGGGGAAAGTATCTGATGACATTCTTCACTTATCTGCTCTATCCTGTCCTCAGCCATCACCTCTACTAGTCAACACTTCCATCATTGTTGCCATCATGCACTGATCTCCACTACAAGCTATGTGATCTTGAGATCCATGATGGTCTCTTGGATCTCAAGATCACACAAGATCTCTTGATTGCGAAGTAATAGCCTGGCTTTATTAGATTATTAAGAATCTAGGTGATCTGTGGACTATTGGTTGAATGATCTTTGGACAGGGGAACGTATCTGATGAAATGCTAAACTTATCTGCTCTATAACACTTCCAACATTGCTGCCACCATGCACTGATATCCCCTACAAGCTATGTGATCTATGAGATCCAAGATTTTATTATTAACATGTATTTATATAGCGCCAACATATTGCGTAGCACTGTGTCACTGAGAGTTGGTCGTGCGGCTTTCCCCTCTGCTACTCAAGCTACCAACTAGATATTTTTTGCACTGCACATGGAACCAAGGTGTAGAGGGCATAGACAAGGAGAGTGCATTTCTTTCCACAGCTGTTGACGGTTTTGCCTCCATCTATCCTGCTAGTTATGCATCTTCCTAACTTTGTCTTCTGTCAAACCTGCCCCATGATCCCACCCACTAAACATATAATCTATGCTTTTGGCACTGGGCAAGTTAGGCGTCCTCATTGTATCTCCTGCCCAATGTAACCTCTTGCCAAGCTTACCCATCTCTTCCCTCTGGAAGGCCAACCAGAATTTTATATATGACCCTGAGCATGATGGGATGTTAATTGCTTATCAACTTAGGAATCATATCTGTGAGAAAACAGCTGCTTTCTGTATGCTGTATCCCTTATTTAGGCAAGAGCTGGCCACACTTGGTCCTATCGTAGCTTCTTCAGGCCAAGGTGGTAACTTTTCAGTAGATGCCAGCCTGTCCACCAGTAGATATACATTGGATAAATTAAGAAAGAATGCAATTGTACAAGGAATCCATTGACCCGACCCATTGATGTTGCTTTTTGTTGATGGGTCTCTTTGCCATCCACACTTAAGTGTCTACTTCTGAGCAGGAAATGTGTGAAACACTAAACCGCTTCCATCCCACACTAATCTTTTTTTTTTTTTATACTAAAAGCATCTTAAGCATAGTTCCCTATAAATCACTTTATAATCTTTAGTATTTATAAACTTTCCGCTCCAAGAACCAACTTCTCTTTTTCTCATCATTCATCAAAATTATATTATTTTTAAAATATTATCACTTATGCCATTTGTTTATGGTAGTGCCATGGCAACATGTCACATTCCCCAAACAAATAAATGATAGCCATGCAGATATACGGCAGCCACGATATATCTTGCCTCTCATTTTAATGTTCATTAGCTTAGCTGACAATGGGTTCATAAGAAGGGTCATTCGCTTTATAGGTCGCCGTTTTAATTACAAGGCTACTTCTCTTCCATAACAGTCTGAAGAGCTGGATGACTCCATAAATCATTGACAGCATGCTATCTTCCATATGAATCACTTTGACACTCATTTCATTACATTGCCTGACCTGAAATTGATATGAAATTAAGGCAACAGTGGGATTGTCCCCCTCCTTGAGTATTTTTTTCAGCACAAGGGACTTAATGAAATAGCCATTGGGTGGTTCAACCTCCTTAAGAAGTAAAGATAAAGGGGTCAAAAAGTTTTTCTTTTATTGCACCTATCAGGCATATTTATGTAAAACACTATTCCATTAAAACAATTCGGTCTTTTGGGAATCATTTAATATAATTGGTGCAGATGTTAAAAAGTAAAAAAGCATGAGTGGTTGCTATGGCTTACTAAAATCTGGTGCAACAGTCACCTATAGTTCCAGGGGTACCCAGGGCACAAATAAGCACTCACCCCAAATCTCCCCCTAACTGACCTTCAGGCTGGGTCCCCTAAGCTCATAACAAGGTTAGAGATATATAGAAACATTGGGGTAACAGTCACCCTAATATAGTTCTAGGGGTACCCAGGGTACAAATAAGCACTCACCCCAAATATCCCCCTAACTGGCCTTCAGGCTGGGTCCCTTAGCTCATTACAAGGTCACAGATTGGGGTAACAGTCACCCTGCTATAGTTCCAGGGGTACCCAGGGTACAAATAAACACTCACCCCAAATCTCCCCCTAACTGGCCTCCAGGCTGGGTCCCCTATATAGAAACGTTGGGGTAACAGACACCCTACTATAGTTCTAGGGTTAAACAAATAAGCACTCAGCCTAAATCTCCCGCTAACCGGCCTTCAGGCTGGGCCCCCTTAGCTCATAACAAGGTTACAGATATATAGAAACATTGGGGTAACAGTCACCCTGCTATACTTCCAGGGGTACCCAGGGTACAAATAAGCACTCAGCCTAAATCTCCCGCTAACCGGCCTTCAGGCTGGGCCCCCTTAGCTCATAACAAGGTTACAGATATATAGAAACATTGGGGTAACAGTCACCCTGCTATACTTCCAGGGGTACCCAGGGCACAAATAAGCACTCACCCCAAATCTCCCCCTAACTGGCCTTCAGGCTGGGCCCCTTAGCTCATAAGGTTACAGATATATAGAAACATTGGGGTAACAGTCACCCTGCTATACTTCCAGGGGTACCCAGGGCACAAATAATCACTCACCCCAAATCTCCCCCTAACTGGCCTTCAGGCTGGGCCCCTTAGCTCATAAGGTTACAGATATATAGAAACATTGGGGTAACAGTCACCCTGCTATACTTCCAGGGGTACCCAGGGCACAAATAAGCACTCACCCCAAATCTCCCCCTAACTGGCCTTCAGACTGGGCCCGCTTGGCTCATAAGGTTACAGATATATTGAAACATTGGGGTAACAGTCACCCTGCTATAGTTCCAGGGGTACCAGGGCACACCCCAACTAACAACTATGCTAAAATGTATTGAGTATCTAGGAGGATAATAACCATTCTGCTCAAGTCTTATGTTCAGCACACAGTTTAGGAACCACTACTCTAGTCACTGAGCCATTCCACCCTATGAATTCTCATCAGTCGGTGTCCGGGGTGTCCATTTCTAAGGTAAAATTACTGTCCATTTGACCAATTCGTCTTTGTGAATAAAATAGAGGATGGTCATGGCAGAAAGGGAGTATAAAAGACAATTATATTTTATTTCTTGTTCCTATGATGTTTACATCCCATTCATATCCCATATTGTTGGTCAGCAAACCACTCATAAAGTATACGTCTCAAAGAAAAAACTATTACCCCCAATTAAATGAATTATCTGCTCTACAGACATTAGACATTCCTTGTCCTAAACTTAACATACATCCTTCATTATTTCCTCCTTATCCAGAATAGAATATTTCTATCAAGCAAACAGGCCGCTGTCCAAGGTCTGTCTCCTCTTCTCGCGCCGCAGAAACACCAAGTTGACATCACATCTGATACAGTTACTGCATCTTTACATTAGCTTCAATGACTCCTCTCCTTCTCACAATTACATTTTTGAGCCTTAATGCCCAGAAAGGATTATTTACTGTGACAGGACACTGCGGGATAAACAGAGCAGATTAAATCTATATTGGCAGTTACCATTATGTTGCTGTTGTGACTAATAGGAGCTGACTAGCAATAAAACAAAATTTAACAGGGAAAAAAATATGTGGATATGGAGATGGAAATGTCTATATTTCTCCGCTGTTTGGGGCTAAAACTGATCATTTTTTATATCAATTCGGGGAAAGATTAATGGCATCATTATATACAGCGATTTACTGAGTATCTTGTTATTGGATATTCATAACTCATCAAGTCTTTTTATGATATACATTTTGTAATATGAATGCACACCTTGCCTTACGATGGGTTTAAAAACCCTATCTATCTATCTGTCTATCTGTCTGTCTGTCTGTCTGTCATCTATCTATCTATCTGTCATCTATCTATCTATCTATCTATCTATCTATCTATCTATCTATCTGTCATCTATCTATCTATCTATCTGTCTGTCTGTCTGTCTGTCTGTCTATCTATCTATCTGTCATCTATCTATCTATCTATCTGTCATCTATCTATCTATCTATCTATCTGTCATCTATCTATCTATCTATCTGTCATCTATCTATCTATCTATCTGTCATCTATCTATCTATCTATCTATCTATCTATCTATCTATCTATCTATCATCTATCTATCTATCATCTATCTGTCATCTATCTATCTATCTATCTGCTATCTATCTATCTATCATCTATCTATCTATCTATCTATCTATCTATCTATCTATCTATCTATCTATCTGTCATCTCTCTCTCTCTCTCTCTCTCTCTCTCTCTCTGCTATATATCGATCCGTCCATTTATCCATCTACCTTTCTCTATTTATCTGTCTATCAAGAAATAGAACAATAACCTTTGCATTGCCACCAAATCCTTGTACAGGTTTGGGATCTGTTATACAGAAAACCTGTTAACCAGAATGCTCCAAATTATGGATGGCCATCTCCCATAGACTCCATTTTAATCAAATAATTAAAAAAAAATTAAATTATTTCTGTATTTCCTGTAATAAGAAGACAGTAGCTTGTACTTGATCTAAACAAAGAGATAATTAATTCTCAGAGGAGGCAAAAAAAATCCTGTTGGGTTTAATGAGTAAGTGATTTTTATTTTAGTAGACAATCCAGATTAAAGGAAGACCCCTTATCCGAAAAAACCCATGTCACGAGAATTCTGGATAATCGGTCCCATACTTGTACCAATAGACGTTTCTGAAGCCTGGAGAGAAATGCATCTTTTGATGAATGTTTAAACAGACTTGCATCTAGTGAACAGTGAATCACTCCCGTTTTGTTGAAAAATTCGCGAATTTCCTACAAAATTCGCGAAACGGCAAAAAAATGACGAAAAATCTGTGAAAAATGTGTGAAATTCGGACGTTTTCACAAAAAATGTGTGAAATTCGGACGTTTTCACAAAAAATGTGTGAAATTCGGACGTTTTCACGAAAAATGTGTGAAATTCGGACGTTTTCATGAAAAATGTGTGAAATTTGGACGTTTTCATGAAAAATGTGTGAAATTCGGATGTTTTCACGCAAAATCTAGCAATTCGAACCTTTTCACAAAAAAAAACGTGAAAATCGGAAATTGGTGAATTGGCGAATTTTCACCGGCGAATTTTCGCAAGAGATTCGCGAATTTATTGACCGGCGGTGAAACACGGGAATTCATGGCGAATTCGTGCCCATCACTACTTGCATCATGTAGGGTCATAATTTAACCAGGGTGATCATATTTTACTTAAGTTTTCAGGGCTTGCGGAACATAATTGGTTTGCCAGAGGCTTATTGTTCTCATTTGAACTGAAACAGTCTCTCCTTAGCCCCCATCATATACATCTACTCTAGGTTCTCTTGCCAAGTTGGGGATTTTCTACATATATACAGATGCCAACTAGGGATTGGTGAATTTTTTCGCCTTGTTTCGCTGCGGAAATGACGCCCACTTGTATGCCGTTGCGCATCAAAAAAAATTGCAGACCATAGACTTTAAAGGGGCGAATTTTTGGCGAAACGAAACGGGTCAAATTTGCCCAAGCCTAATGGCAACTACTCTATGGCAGTAGGTCCTTCGTCCCAATCTAATAACAGTTCAGTACTTTCTAGAATCAGCCGGTGTTGTGATGTAGCCGTTCATTTACAAACCAAAATCCAAAGAAATACTTTTTGTTATTTGTTGCAAATAAACGCGCTTTGATCAAAAGAAGCAGCTTTAATTTTCCTGAGTTTTTCCCTGTACAGAATGATCATTAACAGCCAGTTGTTCAGTAAACCAAAGCATATAGGCAATTAAATTAAATTAGTATAGCTAGACGCACAAGCAGTGCTCCTTCATCCCATTCATGGAGACATCGTGCTGAGGGATGACAATAGAATCTTTACAAGCAACTAAAATTAACATTTTCATCTCATTCCCTTTCTCTCTCCTTTTTTTTTTTTTTAATCTTTAAACATTTAAAACACTCATTGTCCACATAAAACCGCATAAGTGAATCTCTATTTCTGAGACTGTTTAATGGGATGGAACTGGTTGCGTTAGCATTTAAACTGTTGAAAGGAGAATGAGCTACTACTAAACTACAACCGCCTGTAGATCAGCGGTCTATTAACCCTTTGCATGCTGTAGGTTTTAGTTGACGTCAGAAGATCACAAGTTGTTAAGCAATTCCTGGTCCACCATTGGGTAACGTAATGGTAAAATGTGAAATCCATGGTGCTGGTATAATCTAAGCATCTCAACATCTATTTCTTTGTGTAACCCTCAAAAAAACAAGCAAACACCCAAGCTGAGACTAAGGTTTAAGTTAGCAATACATTTCTGGCACATTCAGTTCTATCAGTTCCTGTCTAAGGGTACGACTACACGGACGATTTTGGAGCGATCCGACGCGCTGCTCAAAAACATAGGCGCCAGATGCGACAGAAATAAGGTAAGTGAATGCAATGTCTGCATCCAGCAGTCGCATCAGATCAATGCTGCGACTTCATTCGACAATGCATTCACATGCCTTATATCCGTTGCATCCGATTTGACGCCTACGTTTTTTCCCAGCGCGTCGGATCGGTCCAAAATTGTCCGTATAGTCCTACCCTAATATGGATGCACGGAATCCAGGATTCGGTTTGGGATTCGGCCAGGATTCTGCCTTTTTCAGCAGTATTCAGATTTGCCCGATGCCTTCTGTCTGGCTGAACCGACAAATTAGAGGCGGGGAGGGAAATCATGTGACATTTTGTCGCAAAACAAGGAAGTAAAAAATGTTTTCCCCTTCCCATACGTAATTTGCATATGCTAATTCAGGTTCTTTTCAGTATTTGGGAGAATCTTTTTTTTTGGGGGTTCGACCTAATCCAAAATAGTGGATTCGGCGCATCCCTACTTTCTAACTACTGCTTCACTCACCAATATTGTCGGCCCTGGGAACTGGATAATGGGTTGGAACAGGATTTGTGAGGGTCCCTCATAGAATGAGATTACGTGGAACATGTAAGAACTGAGCTGCGCATTTGTCTGAATTAAGGAAAACAGTGGGGTGCGTATTATTCAGTCTCCCATGGAAACAAACAGTGTCACCCCACTATATCATAAGTCTACCTATCTTCTGCCGATGAAGCTATAAATGAGTAGGGATGCACCGAATCCACTATTTTGGATCCTTCGGGAAAGATTTGACCGAATACCGAATCCAAATTTGCATATGCAAATTAGGGGTGTGAAGGGAAAAACATTTTTTTACTTCCTTGTTTTGTGTCAAAAAGTCACGTGATTTCCCTCCCCACCCCTAATTTGCGTATACAAATTCAGATTCGGTTCGGCCGGACAAAACCCGAATCCTGCTGGAAAAGGCCGAATCCCGTACCGAATCCGGGATTCGGTGCATCCCTATAAATGACATAGCAAAGTTAGACCTCATAGTGGCCCCAAAGAGCTAAAAGTAAATATCAACCCCAGAATTAAAGTAATAGCAACATTGTATTGTTTCTGTAAGTGACAAGTCTAAAGCAGTTGACCACTCATCACACCAGCTTCTTCAGGTCAACTAAGGAAGCTCATCAGATGAGTGTGTTCAAGGTTACTCATCCAGTCCATGTGCTGTAAGGCTTAATATTATCAGATAACCTTCGATCATGAATTTGATAAGTGAAAAGCTTCACAAACATTTCTAAGAAGTCGTGCGTCGTCCTACAGTATCTATATGTCCCATCATCAAGTAGGATGGAGCTGTTCCTCCATTTCACTAATATCAATAGAAGAAAAGTCAAACAAGTAAATATTATATATAATATACGATGGTGCCCCCTGGATCAAGACCCCTGTGCAATATCGTTGCCATGTGACAAAAGACTGAGCCAATCAGCTGGTGACCTGGAATCTTTTTGAATTCTTAGGGAAGTTCCTACAAAGTCACTTTGGAAATTTGTTCCAGATGGGATTTATCGTGTGAAACTCTTACACCGTTTTTAAATGGTCTTGTTGGTAGTGGACCAATCTAACCAGTCCGAAAGATATTTTGCCCATTCATTTTTTTATTTGACAACATAATATAGGTATGGGACCTGTTATCCAGAATGCCTGAGACATGGGGTTTTCCGGATAACTGAGCTTTCCGTAATTTGGATCTTCATACCGTAATTCTACTAGAAAATCATGTAAACATTAAATAAACCCAATGGGCTGGTTTTGCTTCCAATAAGGATTAATTATATCTTAGTTGGGATCAAGTACAAACTACTGTTTTATTATTACAGAGAAAAAGGAAATTTTTCTGGGAGTTGGCCTTTCCCGTAAAACAGATCTTTCTGGATAATGGGTTTCTGGATAACGTGTCCAATACCTATAATGACTTTTGCTGTAGACCCCAAACGTATCCGTTTCCAATATGCTTATACACATACACTGTACTAGTACGTGACATAATCCAGAATGCCTGGGACCTGGGTTTTTCGGATAATGGATCTTTATGTAATTTGGATCATCATACCTTAATTCTACTAGAAAACATTTCAACATTAAGGGGCAGATTTATCAAAGGTCAAGCTGAATTTTCGAATGAAAAGAATTAGAATTTTGAACAATTTTTTGTGTACTTCGACTAGGTAATAGTCCAAATTCAATTTGAATTTGAAAAAAATGCAAAAATTCCAATATCAAAATTTCTCATGTACTGTCTCTTTAAAAATTCGACTTCGACCATTCTCCGTCTAAAACCTGCCGAATTGCTGTTTTAGCCTATGGGGGACCTCCTAGAACCCATTTGGGTCAATTGGTGGACCAATTCGTTCGAATGCGATATTCCTTCAATTTGTATGATTCGATTTTGTCCGAATAAGGACCGATTTGATTAAAAACTGACCTATTTGACCAAAAAAAAAAACCTTTGACTTCATTTCGGTTGGTCTTTTTGAATTTGAATTTTGAAGTTTTTTCAATTAGAAATTCGACCTTTGATAAATATGCCCCTGAATAGACCCAATAGGCTGGTTCTGCTTCCAATAAGAATTAATTATATTTTAGTTGGGATCAAGTACAAGATACTGTTTTATTATTCTAGAGAAACAGAAAATAATTTTTAAAAATTTGGATAAAATGGAGCATATGGCATGACGGCCTTTCCGTAATTCTGAGCTTTCTGGATAACGGGTTTCTGGATAACAGATCCCATACCTGTATATAGATAGTGAAAATAATAATGGCAAGAGAAGCCTATAGACCTCTTTATGTCTAGTGGGTGTTTGTAATAATCTTTTTTCTTATTTTATACTATTGTTCAAAGCCATTAAATCACTCAGATTCCCGTCGGCGGGAGGAACGAGCCTGATTGAAATTCATAAGGTCAAGATGGAAACGGAAAAATCAATTTATAAGCCATGAAATTTGAGGTTACAACTATATCACAGAGAAATAAAATAACGCACACCAGCGAATTTCAGGAATCAGTCGCAGAAGTGATTGGGCCAAACCGACTTATTAAGTTCTGCACTCGCGGAGCGGAGTCATTTTGTCAGGCATTAAAGGCAAATCTTGGCTCTGATACAAGGCGATGTGAAATGTCGTGCTATTAAATCATTATTAGGTGGCACATCCTAAGAATTTGTCAGTTAATGATTTAATAGGAGGATATTCCCATAACAGCCGGAAGGATATGAGTTTCAAATTCCTGCCTTAGCCATTCAAGCACAGAATACACAGTAGATAACAGATAAGTACTACTATAGTTTATATAAACAAGCTGCTGTGTAGCCATGGGGGCAGCCATTCAAGCACAGGATACACAGTAGATAACAGATAAGTACTACTATAGTTTATATAAACAAGCTGCTGTGTAGCCATGGGAGCAGCCATTCAAGCACAGGATACACAGTAGATAACAGATAAGTACTACTATAGTTTATATAAACAAGCTGCTGTGTAGCCATGGGGGCAGCCATTCAAGCACAGGATACACAGTAGATAACAGATAAGTACTACTATAGTTTATATAAACAAGCTGCTGTGTAGCCATGGGGCAGCCATTCAAGCACAGGATACACAGTAGATAACAGATAAGTACTACTATAGTTTATATAAACAAGCTGCTGTGTAGCCATGGAGGCAGCCATTCAAGCACAGGATACACAGTAGATAACAGATAAGTACTACTATAGTTATATAAACAAGCTGCTGTGTAGCCATGGGGGCAGCCATTTATGTTGATAAAAGGGAAAAGGCAACAGGTAACTTAGCAGATAACAGATGAACTGTAATAGAATGCAATTAGATTTTGCAGAATGCATCTGTTATCCGCTTTTTAACCTGTACCTTTTCTCCTTTTTCAACCTAAATGGCTGCCCCCCTTAAAAATTTGATTATAATGGAGTCTATGTGAGAGAGCCATAAGTCAGAGCTATCTGGATAACGGGTTTACAGATAACGGATCCCATACCTGTACTTGCATCAAAATTCACCCTTTGCCCATCAGTATAGCTGTCAGCACTGCTAAGTCCTTCATGTCTTCTGTTCCCAATCGAGGGCTGATGTGCCTATTGATGTAGGTTAGACTGGGGTACTAGGGGTCCACTGCATACCTGACGCAAGGGCCCACCACCCAGCCACTGTCACTCACTGCTCCCGACTCCCGCTCTGCCCTCAGCTACTACTTCTCCGCTCTTCCACAGGGAAACACACGGCAGTAGAGCTATCTATCCATCTATCTATCTTTTTCTTTTGATATATAACTATCTGTCTATCTATATGTCTATCTACTGTATATTTAACATCTCTTAAACATCTCTTAACATCTCTTAAACGATCACCAGTAGAAGGTAAAGAAATACCATGTCAATTATTTATTAAGTTCATTAGCTCAGGTCTAAATCGTTGGCGTGTTCCTATGGTGTTTGGTGGTAGAGGAGACAACACTGTGCCTATTGTTATAAGCCCACATGAAAAACGTATTTAATCTGTTACTTTAGCCAACAACATGGAAATAATGAAATTCAATACATATTTCTCTTTTGCCCACATAAGAAAGAAAAAAAAAAAAACAAAACATACATAATAAGGAACAAAACATTCAGCTCGGCTTTGCCTGCAAAAGAGAACAAATGAAAGGATAAATTAGATAAGGTTAGGAACCTTGCTGAGTTTCTGTAACAAAGCTCCAGGGGATTCTAAAAGCCTGTGTTCTTCTAATCAAATAGATAAAGTGTAGGGTGAGAGACCACTGGAAGTTAAAATAAATTAACATGAAAAATGTGAGCATCGCCAGGCTGAGGTCACAAACACAGAGCAGAGATACAGGTTCAAACTTACCCGTGGAATGAGGAATAAATTAAAGCGATACTCTTTGGAAATTATCCTTTTTTCATTTGTTTTACTTTTCTCACCTAATTAGAATTCCCTCTGTTGTTGCTGTGAAGCATGAACCTACCAACTGTCAGCATCTTCCATTACTCGACCCAGATCTGGTGAAGAACCAGACAAAGTGTGGTGGCCCAACCAACATTGCCAGACTGCATATTCCTGAGGTAGGGCCTTTTATATGTTGTACAGTGTCGATTTTAAGAGTTGGGTTGGGTAACCTTTGTTGGTGATTTGATCCTCTAAAGAAGATATTTTGAACATGCACAGGGCTTCCTGAATGGTGGAACGGGACTGGTTAGGTGACATCAAATGAACATTTCTGAGAACTTTGCATTGGTTCTGCTCACCTCTAATGTTCACTCATAGTAAACTAATGAGCAGAGAATATAGAGAGAGTGGAACTGATGAACAGTATGTCCAAGGCTAAAAATTTATGAGACCTTTATTTGAGGTCAAAAGTGTTTTTGTATTTTTGTTATCCACTTGAAATGAATCATATCGATTAACCCCAAAAGATTGTAAGAATTACTGTCTGATCTATTGTTCCTTACATACAATTATGTCAATGCCATTATTATGACTTATGAAAGAGTCTGGTCAATCACGATGAAGACCAGTGTTGGACTGGCCCTCCCGGTGGGCCCAGGTGTCAATGGGCCTCTTGCTTCTAACATTTTGGCCTATTTCATGGTCTTTTCTTATTTCTTTATGGGGGGAAATGGTTAATAATGGAAGAATGTAGTAAGTCGATATAAAAGTCTAGGAGAATATAGAGGTTGAGTGAGGAGAGGAGGAATAATAGTTTGGAAAGTGGGCCCACGGTCTAAGGTTTTCTGGCATTCCAGTCCGTTACTGGTTGAGAGTAGTGATGGGTGAATTTATTCACACCAAATTTCCGCATTTTGCGGCCGGCGAATAAATTCTTAGAGGAAGAGAACAATCAGGATTGGTACCATTCCAGGGAGTGGCAATTAATGCTTTATGGCTGTCCAAGAACACAGTTAAGGGGTTATTTATTAAAGTCAGATTTTTTTATGGTCGGACTTTTGAAGGGGAAAAACTTACATTTTTTTTGTAGAAAAAATAACTCATTATAATTTATTAAATCCTGATGGTGTTAAAAATCCAAATAAAATAGTACTCCAACTCAGACCTGCCGAGTTCATGTAGAAGTCAATGACAGCTGTCCCCTTTAAATAATTGTCTGCACTGGGTTTCGTCTAATAATCCGAAGATTCTATGGTTTTCAAGCGTCAAATCCGGAAAAGTTGCAGGATTTTTTTTACGATTTTAGTTTTTTTTTTTTCCTGCACCAGAAATTGTCGGAAAATGTATTGATAAATAGGGGAAAAAAGTCAGTGTGGATTTCGTTTGAGTCGTTTTCCGAAAATAGTCAGAACTTTTCGGATTTTGATAAATAACCGCCTTATTGTTGTCCATGATGTTGTTGGATTTGCCAATTTGAAGATATCGATATATAATAAGATAATATTTATCAAAAACAAATTGGGAGCTATTGGCTACTGGGCTTGACAATGGTCTTGACTTGTATATTAACTCAAACATTGTAGATTTTGATTTTTCACCCAATATTCCATAATCTAACTTGGTTGGAAATACCTGGCTTCTTCATTGTCTCCATAAAATGCAGATCATAGCAACTTGGGAGTCATTTACAGAGAACAAAAAGATATACTGACAAGATAGTTAGTTTACTGGATAAGGTGGGATCTTTTTTTTTTATTAAAAGTGTCAATTACAATCAAAGGTATGACTGACTATCTGGAGGGGTTGTAAATGGGGGAAGATCAATTCAATGTAAAGTTGGACATGTTGAAAATCACAATACTTGTACTGCCTTCATGGGATTCTTCTCTTACTGTTCTTTGTTGATTAGTTCTATATGTAAGTCTTGATCATGGAAGAGGTAAGAAGGCATCACTGGTTCTTAAAAAAGCAGTTGCCTTCATGGGATTCTTCTCATACTGTTCTTTGTTGAGTAGTTCTATATGTAAATCTTGGCCATGGAAGAGGCAAGAAGGCATTACTGGTTCTTAAAAAAGCAGTTGCCTTCATGGGATTCTTCTCATACTGTTCTTTGTTGAGTAGTTCTATATGTAAATCTTGGCCATGGAAGAGGCAAGAAGGCATTACTGGTTCTTAAAAAAACAGTTGCCTTCATGTGATTCTTCTCATACTGTTCTTTGTTGAGTAGTTGTATATGTAAGTCTTGACCATGGAAGAGGCAAGAAGGCATCACTGGTTCTTAAAAAAACAGTTGCCTTCATGGGATTCTTCTCATACTGTTCTTTGTTGAGTAGTTCTATATGTAAATCTTGGCCATGGAAGAGGCAAGAAGGCATTACTGGTTCTTAAAAAAGCAGTTGCCTTCATGGGATTCTTCTCATACTGTTCTTTGTTGAGTAGTTCTATATGTAAATCTTGGCCATGGAAGAGGCAAGAAGGCATTACTGGTTCTTAAAAAAACAGTTGCCTTCATGTGATTCTTCTCATACTGTTCTTTGTTGAGTAGTTGTATATGTAAGTCTTGACCATGGAAGAGGCAAGAAGGCATTACTGGTTCTTAAAAAAAGCAGTTGCCTTCATGGGATTCTTCTCATACTGTTCTTTGTTGAGTAGTTGTATATGTAAGTCATGACCATGGAAGAGGCAAGAAGGCATCACTGGTTCTTAAAAAAGCAGTTGCCCTTAACTTCCGCATAGAACCATTTCACATGGTTCCTAAGTAACTTTCATTTGGGTTTTGAATTATTTTCTTAAAATTCCAATACGTTCACCTTGGTTGTCTCCCTATGTTATGTGTTAGGCACCCAGAGACTTCCGAAATACTCATCATTAATAAACTGTCCTCTTTCGGTCTACCAAAGCTTTGCACGTCAATCTGACCATTTCTAATGAGATATGGGATACTACACGGCGAAACCCTCGCTGTCAGCCACCAGTTGATGGGTTTAGAATAAGAAACGATCCTTCATTAATTAACCTTCACTTTCTATGTAGATTCACTCATTGAGATGCAGGTAATTAAACCAAGGTCATTTCAAGGACTGACAAGGGAGAAAAAAAAAAAACAACTGTACGGACGTGGTACAAAAAGATTCAGCATGGTTTAATGCATTAATAATATGATTTCAGATCTGCCTTTCCGTATCATTTCTTCACGTCACCACAGTTTTAGCTGTTGTCAAAAAAGGCTTCAAGGCTGGTGATCAGAGTCAAGCTTCATTAAATTAGTTCTGAAAACTTTGCCGAACTTTTTAACGGGGTTTTGCTGCATTTTGTGAATTCTCCAGGGCTAAAAAAAGTAAGAAGTAGTGATGGGCGAATATATTCACCAGCCGCAAATTCGCGGGGGAATTTCTGTATTTTGCCAACAGCGAATACATTTCGAAATTTCGCGTCAACATTATTCGGATGTTCATTGACGTTAACACCGGCCTCAAAATTGAAGCGATCGTCAGAATTGATGCAGGCGTCAAAATTCGCATTTTGCTAACTTTTCGACTTTCTCGCGAATTGAAATGGGACTACTTCGCCCATCACTAGTAACAGGCTGTTTTATTAGACAAACCCCCTACCATAGGCAAGTTGCAATTCTCAAGGACAAAGTGGGACATAAAAAGTTTCTTTGGCTTATGGAAATCTTTCATATATTTCTTTTTGGGTTTCTTTCTGTAAGATTTTGAATATTCTTGTCTTCAACTGTCTGCTCAAATCTGTTTAGCCAATCATAGGTTGCCAAAATAAAATACAGGTATGGGATCTGTTATCGGGATACCTGTTATCCAGAAAGCACGAATTACGGAAAGGACATCTCCCACAGACTCTGTTTCATCCAAATAATCCAAATTTCTGAAACTGATTTTTCACTGTAATAATAAAACAGTAGCCTGTACTTGATATAATTAATCCGCATTAGAAGCAAAACCAGCCTGTTGGGTTTATAAAGGTGGTTTATTTATCAAAATCCGAAATGTTCTCACTATTTTCTGAAAATATCTCCATCCAAATTTGCGAAGACTTTTTTCCTCCTATTTATCAATAAATTGTCACTAAACTTTCTTGTGCCGGAAAAGACTTGATAATATCATGTAAAATTCTGAATGGTACTATTTTTTTAAATTTGTCGCTGAAAACTGTGTTTTTCGGATTTGACGCCCGGAACCTGTGACTTTTTCAGATTTCACGCCCAAAGCCACAAAATCTTTGGATTATTGAACGAAACCCAGCACAGATCTTTACAATGTCAACGAGACATCTGCCATTAACTTCTTCATAAACTCAGCAGGTCTGAGTTGAAGTGCTTTTTAATTCGGACTTTTAACAATAATAAATATTGAAAAAATTCAAGTTTTTTTTTTCAATCTAAATTTTTTTTTTCTCCTTTAAAAGTCTGACCAGAAAAAATTGAACTTTAATAAATGACTCCCTCCTTAATGTTTACAGGATTTTCTAGTAGATTTAAGGTATGAAGATCCAAATTACGGAAAGATCCATTATAGGGAAAACCCCAGGTCGCGAGCATTCTGGATAACATGTCCTATACCTGCACTAAAATCACATTTTAACTGTAAAAATATTATGCTTCATTGAATTTTAACGCATAAGAAGGTTGGCGAAAAGCGAAGCATGAATAGGAGAAAATAAAGACAGAAAGAAACAAATGTACAGAATTAAAGAGGAACGTTGAGGGTGGAGTTGTCCTTTGAGCTGTGGTTGTGTTGTCCATTCTCCTCCCACCCATCAAACAAGAATTATACTGCTCCTTGTTTATAACCTAAACATTCAATGTGATTTTAAAAAAGATTTTAATTGGCGTCACTATGGTAATATCAAGCCACTAATTTAGATGCAAGATAAACTAACTGGCTTTCTTGTGTTTTTAGATGCCGTGTGGCAGTTCATCCCAAGATACGCGGTTTACAAATGTTAAATACGACTGCAGCCTCTCTCTCATAAATCTGTATCATAAACAACATTTAAAAAAAAAAAAATGCCAGATAATTCAAATATATTATTGTTGGCTTAACTGAGACACTGCCTATATGTTTGCACTGGTAAGGGGACCTGTTATCCACAATGCTCGGGACCTGGGGTTTTCGGGATAAAGGATCTTTCTGTAATTTGGATCTTTGTACCTTAAGTCTACTAGAAAACCATTAAATAAACCCAATAGGATTATTTTGCTTCCAACAAGGATTAATTATATCTTAGTTTGGATCAAGTACAAGCGACTGTTTTATTATTACAGAGAAAAAGGAAATCAGTTTTTACAAATCTGGATTATTTGGATAAAATTGAGTCTATGGGAGGCGTTCTTCATAACGGGTTTCCATATAACAGATACTATACCTGTATACATTTGTAGCTTTACAGAGCATGTGTTTTAGGGATAAGGTCAGTGACCATCCCTTGATGGTCAAAAAGTCAAAAGAAGAAGGCAAACACACTATAAAAAAAGAAAAAAGACCAATTGAAAAGTTACTTAGAATTAGCCATTCTATTACATACTAAAATTTGATGTAAAGGTGAACCACTGCTTCCCAAGTAATAGAAACCCTCCCTCTGTTCCTCTTCCAGAATTTCTGGATCATGGGTTTCTGGATAACAGATCCCATGTATAAATTTGTAGCCCCACAGAGCATTTGTTTTATGGATAAGGTCAGTGACACCCCCCCCTTTAAAAGCAGGAAAAGGCCAGAAGAAGAAGGTAAATCATTCAAAAACTATATAAAAAGAAAAAAGAAAAATGAAGACCAATTGAAAAGTTACTTAGAATTAGTCATTTTAGAACATATTAAAATGTAATTTAAATGTGAACCATTGGTTCCCAAGTAAAGGAAACCCTTCCTCCAATATTAAAGAGGTGACTAATATGAGAGTTAAATGTAATGGGTGCTCTGCTGGGTGGGGTTGAGCTGAATGTTGTCAGCTGTAAGCAATTGTTTAAAGAGCATGTAAAGGCAAAAAAAATCCCATTATTACTTTCTTTAATGAAAAAGAAACTTATCTCCAATATACTTTAATTAAAAAATGTGCTCTGTTTTTATAAGAAACATGACTGTATGCAGTGAAATTCTCCCTTCATTTACTGCTGTGGATAGGAATTGTCAGACGGTCCCTAACTGCTCTGCAGGGAAACAATCATACTTATGAACAGCAGGGGGAGCCCCCGCCTTACTTCCCAGCCATGCAGAACTCAAGCAGCTTTGTTTGTTTCCCTGTAGAGCAGTCGGCCACTATGTAGAGATTTGTATTGGATTTTATTTTTATAGGGACCTTCCCCATAGGCTAACATTGACTTCGGTAGCTTTTAGATGGCGAACTGGGGGGGTCGAAGTTTTTCTTAAAGAGACAGTACTTCGACTATCGAATGGTCAAATAGTCGAACGATTTTTTTTTTTAAAAGGTAACTTTTTATTAACATTTCCAAAAGAAAGCAAAAAGTGGGATACAGAAAGAAAAAAAAAGTAGCCCAAAAAAAACTTAGAAATTCGAAGTTTTTTACCTTCGAATCCTTCACTCGAAGTTAGTGAATCGGCCCCTAAATGTGGTTTATTTATGTGATTAATACTAAGCACATGTTTGTATTACATATAATTTTATTGCATAATGTACCTGCAAATTGAAAAAAAAACACATAAAAACAACAAAATTTTCCCTGTTTGCGTGTTTACTTTTTTCACAGAAAATCCTCTCAAGTCAGATGAACTTGAACGCAGCTCTAAATATTTCAGGCTTCTGCCAAATGTATTTGCGCTTAATTAGATTATGATATTTCAAAGCTTGCCCAGTTGTTTGTAATTTGTTTATGATACAGAGCTGGTCTTTGATCATGCATGCTCATTTTTATGGAAACCATGTTAGCGTGCGCAGGATAGAAATTAAGCGCATTGTGTTGGCCGATGAGAAATCCAGGAAATTAAGTCCTATTTAAAACAGGGCTTTATAAATAAAATATGTACTTGTGAACTTGGGAGATAGAAGGAAAGATTTTGTCTTTAACTTCATTTTGGGTTCCAAAGATATGCAGATTTACCTGCAACTTTTTCTCTTGTACCCATGTTGATAGTAGCAATGTAATAAAGGCAATGGTGTCCTTATATGTGTCTTTATATGGTCACAGAACAACCCCTCAGTGACTTCTAATATCCTTATCATTTACAGTAGGGGGTACATTATCCCTTATAATACATGAGTGATACTCAGAGTTCCCTGTATAACTCAGCCTGCAGACTTGTGCCTTTATATGGTCACAGAACCCCTCAGTGACTTCTAATATCCTTATCATTTACAGTAGGGGGTACATTATCCCTTATAATACATGAGTGATACTCAGAGTTCCCTGTATAACTCAGCCTGCAGCCTTGTGTCTTTATATGGTCACAGAACAACCCCTCAGTGACTTCTAATATCCTTATCATTTACAGTACGGGGTACATTATCCCTTATAATACATGAGTGATACTCAGAGTTCCCTGTATAACTCAGCCTGCAGCCTTGTGCCTTTATATGGTCACAGAACCCCTCAGTGACTTCTAATATCCTTATCATTTACAGTAGGGGGTACATTATCCCTTAATACATGAGTGATACTCTGAGTTCCCTGTATATCGCAGCCTTCTGCCTTTATATTGCCGTGTTCTCTATACCCTGGCACTGTACTTCAGTTCTTTTATCGAAACGCTTGTAAATCAGCAGCGTTTGAGGGTCTGGGAGCCAACGAGGCTTGATCTCTCATACAGTGTAATAATCCGATTCCGTTTGATTCTTACACTTCAACATCCCATAACCAGCGATGAGGGAAATGCCCTTTCATTATCAGCCTTGGGCATCTGCTGTAGGGCCAACCAACAGGGCAAGTGCCACCGGAATCCAGGCAAAGATTCTTCTCAACTGGCTCTTCTTTATCACATTCAACAGAAGGTTAAGCTGAATAAATCAAGGAGAGCGTCTGTGAGTGGCCCATAAATACCCCGCGCCATATCTCTCACAAGAACGCCAGTATAATTGATAGAAGAGGCAAGGTAACTTTGCAAAGGAGAGAATTACAGCCTCTATAAAGCAAAGTTCTGTAGGTCTATTACTGCTCCTGTCTGCGGCTTTCCCTTTCAACCTTTGTCCAAGGGGGAGAAAAATGAAGTTCCCAATAATGTTTATATCCTTAATTAAACTCAGGATCAGGGGATTGGGCTGGTGGGACACCAGGAAAAGATCCAGGGGGCCCAGACCCTGAAAAGAATGCTAACAGCTAAAAATAAGTGTTTCAATGGATTGACAATATAATGTAGTGTTGCCCTGCACTGGTGAAACTAGTGTGTTTGCTTCAGAAACTCTACTATAGTTTATATAAACAAGCTGCTGTGTAGCCATGGGGGCAGCCATTCAAGCACAGGATACACAGTAGATAACAGATAAGTACTACTATAGTTTATATAAAGAAGCTGCTGTGTAGCCATGGGGGCAGCCATTCAAGCACAGGATACACAGTAGATAACAGATAAGTACTACTATAGTTTATATAAACAAGCTGCTGTGTAGCCATGGGGGCAGCCATTCAAGCACAGGATACACAGTATATAACAGATAAGTACTACTATAGTTTATAAAAACAAGCTGCTGTATAGCCATGGGGGCAGCCATTCCAGCACAGGATACAGAGTAGATAACAGATAAGTACTACTATAGTTTATATAAACAAGCTGCTGTGTAGCCATGGAGGCAGCCATTCAAGCACAGGATACACAGTAGATAACAGATAAGTACTACTATAGTTTATATAAAGAAGCTGCTGTGTAGCCATGGGGGCAGCCATTCAAGCACAGGATACACAGTAGATAACAGATAAGTACTACTATAGTTTATATAAACAAGCTGCTGTGTAGCCATGGGGGCAGCCATTCAAGCACAGGATACACAGTATATAACAGATAAGTACTACTATAGTTTATAAAAACAAGCTGCTGTATAGCCATGGGGGCAGCCATTCAAGCACAGGATACAGAGTAGATAACAGATAAGTACTACTATAGTTTATATAAACAAGCTGCTGTGTAGCCATGGAGGCAGCCATTCAAGCACAGGATACACAGTAGATAACAGATAAATACTACTATAGTTTATATAAACAAGCTGCTGTGTAGCCATGGAGGAAGCCATTCAAGTACAGGATACACAGTAGGTAACAGATAAGTACTACTATAGTTTATATAAACAAGCTGCTGTATAGCCATGGGGGCAACCATTCAAGCACAGGATATACAGTAGATAACAGATAAGTACTACTATAGTTTATATAAACAAGCTGCTGTGTAGCCATGGGGGCAACCATTCAAGCACAGGATACACAGTAGATAACAGATAAATACTACTATAGTTTATATAAACAAGCTGCTGTGTAGCCATGGAGGCAGCCATTCAAGTACAGGATACACAGTAGGTAACAGATAAGTACTACTATAGTTTATATAAACAAGCTTCTGTGTAGCCATGGGGGCAGTCATTCAAGCACAGGATACACAGTAGATAACAGATAAGTACTACTACAGTTTATGTAAACAAGCCATGGGGGCAGCCATTATTGT